>CM055117.1:686386544-688786544 GCA_029206835.1 Rana muscosa
AGCCCAATTTTTTTGCATAACGTGAAAGATGAAGTTACACCGAGTAAATAGATACCCAACATGTCACGCTTCAAAATTTCACACGCTCGTGGAATGGCGCCAAACTCCGGTCCTTAAAAATCCCCATAGGCGACGCTTTAATTTTTTTTACTGGTTACATGTTTTGAGTTACAGAGGAGGTCTAGGGCTAGAATTATTGCTCTCGCTTTAACGTTCGCGGCGACACCTCACATATGTGGTTTTAACACCGTTTTCATATGTGGGCGGGACTCACGTATGCGTTCGCTTCTGCGTGCGAGCACACGGGGACAAGGGCACTTTAAAAAAAATAGGATTTTTTACTCACCGTAAAATCCTTTTCTCTGAGTCCATGGACCGACACAGCTTCTCTATTGACAAAGTGGGTATTATCCGTTAATTAGGAGTGACTAGGCAGAAAAACTTGTAAAAAGTATTGCATCACACCTTCTACAGTACTGCCCAGGGGGCGGACCCTCTGGTATAACCTCTCAGTCTGCATCTCGCAGATCAGTTCGTCAAAAAGCAGTACAAACTTAAAAGGAGGGGTGGGTGCTGTGTTGGTCCATGGACTCAGAGAAAAGGATTTTACGGTGAGTAAAAAATCCTATTTACTCTTTCGTCCATGGACCGACACAGCTTCTCTATTGACAAAGTGGGACGTCCCAAAGCAGTGTCAGAGAAAAAACGAGGGGTGGTAACAGCATAAAAATAAACTTCACCCCAAAACACAAAACAGCACTCCTCCAACGGAGGAGCTGCAACTCTAAACAGCCGCTTGCAACGCCTTGCGGCCGAAAGAGGCATCCGAAGATGCACCTACATCAACTTAGTAGAATTTTGTGAAAGTGTGAGCGGACGAACAAGTCGCCGCTTTACATAATTGGGAAACAGACGCTTGATGTCGGAAAGCCCAAGAGGCACCTATTGCCCTGGTCGAATGCGCCGTGAGAGGAAAGGGGGGCGCTTGACCCTTTAAGGCGTAAGCCTGGATTACTATCTGTCGGATCCACCTAGAGATGGTGGCCGACGAGACTGCTTGGCCCTTCTTGGGACCAGCCACCGAAACAAACAGGGAGCCTGACTTTCGGAACAGGGAAGTAGCAGATAAGTATACTCTCAAAGCTCGGACAACGTCCAAGGAATGCAACGCCGACTCCTTAGGATTCGACGGATGAGGACACAAGGATGGAAGTACAATGTGTTCGTTGAGAGGAAAAGCCGAAAAGACCTTCGGAAGAAAGGAAGGCTGCGGCCGCAGCACCACCTTATCCTTGTGGAAAACCAAATAGGGAGCCTTGCAGGACAAGGCTGCCAGCTCAGAGACTCGTCTAACTGACGTAACAGCCACCAAAAAGACCACTTTCTGAGAAAGTGTCAACAGGGGAATATCTCTAATATTCTCAAACGGTGCCTTCTGAAGCACCGAGAGGACCAGGTTCAAGTCCCACGGAGGTAACGGAGGACGGACCGGAGGGGCCACATGTCGAACCCCCTGCACAAAAGTACTCACGAGAGAGTGAGCCGCCAGGTGTCGCTGAAAAAAGACAGCCAGGGCAGATATCTGTCCCTTAATCGTACTTAGGGCAAGCCTTTGGTCCACCCCATGCTGTAAAAACAGCAGGCTTCTGGAAACCAAATAGGTACGCGGATGCCATTTCATTTCCTCACACATGGAGATGTAGGCCTTCCAAGTGCGGTGATAAACCTTCCTAGAGGACGGTTTTCGAGCACTTCTCATCGTAGAGATTACTGAGTCTGACAGGCCCCGGTCTCTCAGTACCTGGTTCTCAACAGCCATGCCGTTAAAGCCAATGACTGTAAAGCAGGATGGAGTATGGGACCTTGCGATAGCAGGTCCTTCCGTAGTGGTAGGCGCCAGGGGACGTCTGCTACCAGACGTACTAGATCGGCGTACCAAGGACGTTGAGGCCAATCTGGAGCGATTAGAATCATTGGAATTCCCTCTGCCTCCACTCTGCGGAGCAGAAGAGGAAGAAGCCTTAAGGGAGGGAAGGCATAGATTAGCCGATACTGACCCCACGATGCCACCAACGCGTCCGTTGCGTCTGCCCATGGGTCTCTTGACCGGGCCACAAACCTCAATACCTTCCGATTGAGTCGGGAAGCCAGAAGATCTATGTCTGGTGTGCCCCATCTTTGGCAGAGGAGTTGGAGCACCTTCGGGTGTAAGGACCATTCTCCCTGGTCCAGCATCTGGCGGCTCAGGTAGTCCGCCTGCCAGTTTTCCACACCCGGAATGTACCCGGCCGACAGTGCCGGTACGCTCCTCTCTGCCCACTTCAGGATGCAAGCGACCTCCGATGCTGCAGCTGAGCTTCTTGTTCCTCCTTGATGATTGACATATGCCACTGCTGTGGCGTTGTCTGACTGGATCCTGACTGGACGCCCTTGCAGCCTCTGAGACCATTTGAAGAGGCTCAGCCTGATCGCCCGGATTTCCAGGACATTGATCGGCAGGAGGGCTTCCTCTGGGGTCCAGCGACCTTGCGCCGACTGAACACCCCAGACTTCCCCCCAACCTGTAAGGCTGGCGTCCGTCGTGATCACTATCCAGTAAACCGGAAGAAATGACTTCCCGGCCATTAGAGCCGGTGCTGTCAGCCACCATACCAGGGATCTCCGGACTAGGTGGCTCACTCGGATTTGATAATCCAGAGATGAAGGGCATCTGTTCCATCTGGACAGAACTTCCTTCTGTAACACTCGAGTGTGGTATTGAGCATATGGGACCGCCTCGAAGGAGGCTACCATGAGGCCCAACACTCGCATGCCAAAACGGAGTGACGACCAATTCCTGGAAGTCAGCTGCCGTACTGCAGCCCCGAAGGGTCTGCAACTTCTCCACAGGGAGGAATACCTTTGCCTCTGAGGAATCCAGAATCAACCCCAGGTACACTAGGCGTTGAGTGGGCACCATACTGACCTTTGCGTGTTTAGTATCCAACCACAGTCTCGAAGAGTCTGACAGGTAATGGACACGCTTACCTCTAAATTCTGAGCTTGAAGGCGCCTTCAGTAGAAGGTCGTCCAAGTAGCCCATGATAGCGATACCCTGCTGTCTTAGAAGTGTCAGAATCGGAGCGAGCACCTTGGTGAACGTCCTGGGTGCTGAGGCAAGGCCAAACGGGAGGGCCACAAACTGGTAGTGGTTCTTCCCGACAGCAAATCACAGAGACTTCTGGTGTCTGGAATATATGGGGACATGCAGGTATGCGTCCTTGATGTCCAAGGAGGCCAGAAAGTCCCCCAGATGGAGAGCCGTGACTACAGATCAAACCGACTCCATCCGAAATCTTTGTACCTTCACAAAGCAATTGAGGGCTCGGAGATCCAAGATTGGATGAACCCCATCCTTTTTCGGCACAATGAACAGATTTGAGTAAAAACCCTGACCCCGTTCCTGTTCTGGAACTGGAATAACTACCTTGCGTTCCAGTAGACCCTGGACCGCCCTATACAGGGCCTCCCGACGGGTCGGTAGCAGCTGGAGATTGGAGGTGATGAACCTGTCCGGTGGACAAGAGAGAAATTCTATCTTGTAGCCTGAGGAGATTACTTCGCAAACCCACCTGTCGGAGACTAGAGCTGTCCACTAAATCGCGAATTTGCGAAGACGTCCTCCCACCCAAGAGCTGGGTGGGGGCGGACCTTCAAATGCCGGGCGTACTGCCGAGCCTACCACTGAGTATAGGTAGCAAGCGAGTGCTTCAGCCTTCTTATCCACAGGGTCCTTGAAAACAGGAGCCCCTTCTACAGGAATTGTGGTGGCTCTATTAAGTCTGGACACCGGTTTTCTTCAGAAAACTCTCCTCAAAGGGGTACCGTACCGCAAACCTCTTTGGGGCTGTAAAGACCCTCAGTGGGTTCTCCCATTCCTTGTATAAGAGTTTATCAAAAGACACACAAGGGAACACCTTAGCAGTGCGGGCAGGTCCATGAAACCCAAGTGGACCGGATTCTCTGCTGCTTCTGCAGTATTTTCCAACTTTAGCGTATCCCGCACTGCAGTAATAAGGTCAGATACCAATGCCGTCTCGCGTACTGACCTGGACTTGGAGTCATCCTCACTGTCCGGTCACTGTCTGCAGTCTCTGAAGCGTCAGAATCTGGGCCCTGAGCCGTAGCTGGACCTGCATCAGAATTATCCCCAGAAGCTTGCAGGGGACGGGGCGTTTACTACCCCCTGTATTCCCGTGTGCTGCTTCCACCCTGGCAGCAAACGCCTCTAGGATTGCCGTCATAGCGTTCATAGACACCTCAGGGGCACCAGTTGCTAAATCTGGTGTTTCAGGGGAGAAGACATCTGGCTCAGATGCCATGCTGACCACACACTGACACCCACAGGGCTCCAGGCAAGATATCAATAGGCCACCCTCCTGCGCTGCAGAGATGCTGGGTTACCCAGAGGGCTCACCACCCTGGACCGGTACTGCTATGCTGCCGTGTGCTGCGCCTGTGATGCTGTCCCCCTGCTGCGGTGTCAGTCTGCTTCTTTTATCAGCACTTCCTGTGTGAATTTTCGCGGCAGTGTAATGCACCCTAGAGGCCGGAAGCTCTCGCAAAATGGTTGCCAAAAACGTCTGTATGGAAGATAATGTGGGCTCTAAGAAAATGGCCGCCGAGCCGAAGATAGAGGTCAAGCAGCTGTAGCCCACAAAAAGATGGCCGTCGAACGGCAATATATACATACAGGGTGGACAAACACGGCCGCCGATCAGCCGATAGGGGCCAGTGGGTGTGGCCGAACCACAGGAAGATGGCCGCCGGGCAGTCACAAGAGGCCGAACTCAGCATGGACCACCTCAAAATGGCCACCGACAGCATGGAGGAGGAAGCACATACAGGTAAGCAGAAATGACATTTCTTTTAAATGTTAGTTACAGCCAGCCCCGCTCCAGTGGGACCCCTTAGGTGACCCCCAGCACCCAGCAACCTTTAGCTAGAAGCCCAGGGAGGAGGGAAAGGCAGGGAGAGAGGGAAGAAAGGGGCCACAACCACTTACTTGATCTCTCCAGGAATGTCCAGCTAAATAACCCAGCCGAGGCAGGGGAGTTTTACTTACCTATCCTGCATGTATTATGCTGGAAGACATTCCAAATAGATCATCGTCCGCACACGGAAGGTGACTGTTGGCCAGGCATGCTGTGATTGGACCCAAAAGGGACGATCATATGTATGCCCTGGAGCGTGACGCTCACCGGACAGGCTGCTGCGACTCGGCCGTAAGGTCAGCCGAAGCTGAGTGGTCCGATGCAAGCCTTGGAGCGTAAGCTCACCGGCCAGGCTGCTGCGACTCGGCCGTAAGGTCAGCCGAAGCTGAGCGGTCCGATGCAGGCCCTGGAGCGTAGGCTCACTGGCCACCCGTGGAGCGACGGGCATGTCGTGGAAAACCCAGCGCGTAGCTAGGGTCGGCACACGCTCGATGGCCGAAACTGGGGAGACTACAAGGATCGAGGATCCAGCCTGTCACCCAGTCGGCAGTTGATCGAAGATCGCAGGAAACAACAAATGTAGCAAAAATATATTTTTTTTTTCCCCCGGACCAATGGGCCCGAAGGGAGCCATGTCCTACTCCTTGCTAGACAGAAAAAAACTGATCTGCGAGATGCAGACTGAGAGGTTATACCAGAGGGTCCGCCCCTGGGCGGTACTGTAGAAGGTGTGATGCAACACTTTTTACAAGTTTTTCTGCCTAGTCACTCCTAATTAACGGATAATACCCACTTTGTGAATAGAGAAGCTGTGTCGGTCCATGGACGAAAGAGTAAATATGTTTTTATTGTTAATTTTACTTTAAAAAAATTATTTTGACACTTTTAAAATAAATAAAAAATGTTGATCACTTTTAATGTAATGTAAACATCCCTTGTAATAGGAATATGACACGACAGGACTTTACAGTGAGCTAAGACCCCACATCTCACCACTAGGCTGGGAAGCCAAAAATAATTAAAAAAATAAAACGATCACCGCTTCCCAGCCGAGGCGGCACCGTTTTTTTGAATGCAGAGGCCGGGCGTGACGTCATAACATCGCGCCCGGCCTTCGACGATCATAGAGACTCCAGCGACCATCTGGTCCGCCAGGAAATCTCTATGATCAGCATTCGGGGCCGGCGGATCCGTTCTCCGACTCACCGATTGCAGCGGTGAGTCGGTAGAAGCACCGGAGGGCAGCGGGACGGACGTCCCCTTTCAGCGCCCGTAAGAACGATCAAGCGGCGGAACAGCTGCTATGATCATTCTTATGGTGTAGGGAATCTCTGGCTGAAAATGCAGATATCTGAATGATGCCTGTAGCTGCAGGCATCATTCAGATATAGCCCCACAAAGCCGAGGACGTCATATGATAGCCTCTGGGCGCCAAGTGGTTAATTCAATTAAGTGTATTTTTTTTTTAAATGCGTTTGAAAAACCGCTGCGCAAATACGGTGTGACATAAAATATTGCAACAACCACCATTTTATTCTCTAGGGTCTCTGCTAAAAAAAATATATATCATGTTTGGGTGTTCCACGTAATTTTCTAGCAGAAAATAAATGATTTTTACTTGTAAGCAACAAGTGTCAGAAAAGGTTTGGTCTTTAAATGGTTAAACTTCCTTCATTCACACACCGGAGTTCTTTTGTTAATAAAAGAACGAAAAGATACTTTGTTTCTACTTATGTGTTGTAGTAAAACTTGGCAGGCTGCCTGGATTTTGTTTTTCCAGCTGCGAGAACTCTGCACTTGTTAGAAAGATCGTGACATGCTGTTTTGAAGATCGGGAAGGGAAGAAGATTCTTAAAGTGGTTGTATACCCATAATTTGTACAAGCACCTACAGGTAAGCCTACATTAAGACTTACCTGTAGGTGCTTGCAATATCTCCGAGACCTACACAGTCTCGGAGATATTTGCAAAAAAGACTGTACCGCTATCTACGGCGCATGCGCGCCGTAGATAACGGTGCAGGCGCACTGAGCGTGGCGGCTCTTGAATGGGAGCCTGCCGGACACTGCCAGAAATTCGCGCATGCGCGGGGATCGTGCTGTTCCCAGCGCATGTGCGGGAGTGACGTCATCGCCGCTCCGGCCAATCACAGCGCCGGAGCGGCGATACCCGGAAGTCACTCCGGGTATCATGGATTCGACGGAGGACGTGTCCGAGGACCGCTGCGGGGGCTTCGATCTAAGGTAAGTGATTGATAATGAGCTAGTATGCTAGTCATACTAGCTCATTATACCTTTGCCTTGCAGGTTGACAAAAAAAAAAAAAAAAAGTTTTGCGGTATACAACCGCTTTAACGATTAATCGTGCAGGTCTACGGCACAGGTTAGGGCCAATGACTATATAATGGGGTTTCCGTATGCTACATTACAAGACAATTAAGAATATGGTTCGGAAACATAAGTGAACAGGTGAGAGACAATCTCCTAAGAGCAGCACAAACCGCCAATGTTTCTAACCCTTTTCTACTCTATCGAAAATATTCAAAAATGTAAATAAAACTTTAAAGTGGTTGTAAACCTTTATTAAAAAAGCCAGTGAAGTGGCAAGCCTCAGGTGATACACAGAGATCAAACATATTCTCCTATGTAAGTTGTACCTGTTTATCTGCATCACTCCCTCCTCTAAGCCTTCTAAAACACACAGAGGATTTTTCTCAGCTCCAGCAGTCAGGGACCTGACGTCACTGCACATCATAGAGGAGAGTTGAGTATAACCTGAGTGGAGGGAAAGGACACACCCCTCCCCATAGGAAATCATGCACAGCTGAGGCTGTCAATCACCTGCTGTGTGCTTGAGGGGGAGCAGACCCTCTCCCAAGAATATGTAGTGTCAAGATAACCTGTCAGAAATAACTCATGCAGACAGCAGAGGGAAAAGAGAGGAGACAGAAATCACACAGGGAAATGCTCTGTTTAATTTTCATATCTAAATTTTACAACTACTTTAAGTAAAGAGAGCAGTATGGGAATGTTTTTTTTTTTTTTTGGAATCGTACCTACCTAGGTGGATGTACGGTCCGATGCTGCATCTGTCCCCCGCTGACTTTAAGACTGAGAACCGAGCGATCAAACACTGCAGATTGCTCGGTTCTCAGGCGTTCCCTAGCGACTGTCAGTCATCGCTCCCTGCTCTGCCCCCTCCCCCCTCGCTCACTGGAGCGCTGGGCTGTGGAGGTGCGGGAGCGGTCGGCTCAGGCTGTCAGCGGCTGAGAGGCTGAGCCGGGGGACAGTCTAGGCATGTTGGCGGATCCCAACCATCACGATCTTTCCCACGCCTGGACCAGCTCTGTGGCTTTAGCCTGCTGTCTGATGAAAACAGGTCACGGGAGTGTTGACCACAGGAGAAGTACAGACAAACAAGCTTTGGCTGTACTTCTCCTTTAACAATCAACTTGTATACTGTTTGAGGCAGCAGTCTGATGCTGTTTATTTTTAGTTTTTTAACAATAGTTACCCTTTTAGACCCGGCTCACACAGGGGCGGCACGACTTGTCCCGCGACTCTGCCTGGCGATATTCACACGACTTCAGAGGTGACTTGCAAAATGACTTCTGTATTGAAGTCAATGGAAGTTGCCCTGAAGTCGTCCCAAAGTAGTACAGGAACTTTTTTCTAAGTCGGAGCGACTTGAGTCGGTCCTATTAGAACAGTTCCATTGTACAAAGTGGAGCGCGACTTGTCAGGCGGCTAGGTCGCCTGACGAGTCGCCCCTGTGTGAACCGGCTCTTAGGTTCATACAATATAAAAAAGATACTGGTATTTCTTTCACAAATTTTACATATCATTTCACTGTAATGAACATTCAACTTAAATCTATATTCTAAAGTATTTTTTTGGGTGTTTTTATCAGCAATAAATCCTTGTCAATAACAGCATTTTTCCTAATTATGATCAATATAAAATCAGTACACTGGGGAAACTTACTTTTCTTCCATCCCGATTATAGTCATGGGAAGGGCTCTGTGGGGCTCTCATTCCAAGGTTTGATTGGTAAACCTAAAGTAAAATAATATAGTAAAGTTTTCAAGTTGCAGCAGATATTATTATCGGAAAATATTACATCATTGAAATTAGGACTTCTATATAAAACACAATGCAGCACACTGTGGTAACAGTTCAGCAGCAAATTGTGAAGGCCCGTGCAATTGCATCTGAAAATGAGCAAAGCTCATGGCTGCTTTGGCGACCCAATATTTATTAAAGGGAACATGTGATAACAGAATGTGGGAAGGTTCCCCCAGGGTTTTTTTTTTTTTTTTTAGCAGCAAGGTTAGTAATTACCAAGAATAAATTGGTTAAAAGTAGATAGATACTTTATTGAAAATTGACACGTAATATAATCATGGCAGTTAAGATATGGGCTCTGGTAGGGGAATATAATACCATTCCAAATACAAAAAATGCAAACACAAGATTAAACACAGCATTACATATTAGAATGTCTGTTGTATAAAATACTGACGCGTTTCGACCCGTACTAATTACGGGTCGAAGCGCTTCAGGAATTTTATACAACAGACATTCTGATATATAATGCTGTGTATAATCTTGTGTTTGCATTCTTTGTATTTGGAATGGTATTATATTCCCCTACCAGAGCTCATATTTTAACTGCCATGAGTATATTACATGTCAATTTTCAATAAAAGTATCTACTTTTAACCAATTTATTCTTGGTAATTACTAACCTTGCTGCTAAAAAAAAAAAAAACCCTGGGGGAACCTTCCCACATTGTACTATTTGGGGTGTGCAGCACTACTACCTCTCACTATGTGTCCTACCCATGCTACATGTGATAACAGTTCCTTCTTTAAGAAAAAAGGAAAAAGGAGAATACTGAGCTGGTCATTTACCCTTTATAAAACCAAAACTTTCTAAACAAAGGGCCATTTAACTGTCCTTCAAACTTTAGGGGGGCCGAATTGTGGCCAGTATGAGAAGAAAATGTCCTGGTGTCACTGGGATTGGTATAAAAAGGGGGAGTAAAGCTGCCCCATTGTTGGTGTCAGTGGGAGGAATAGTGCCCCATTGTTGGTGTCAGTGGGAAGAGGAGGAGCCAAGAGCACTGGGGGAGGGGACCCAGAAGAGGAGGTTTGGGGCTGTTACGCGCAATACCATTGCATGTATGTTATTTTAATAAAAGAAAACCACACAAAAAAACCTTTACAACCACTTTAAAACTAAAAATCCAATGACAAGGTTCTAACCCTTCCCTACTCTATCCAAAACTAATAGATACAAAAAAAAAAAAGTTTTAGCAAAAGATACATTTTATTAGAATAACAAAACTCCAGAAGAGCAAGCATGCCAAAAACCTGACACATTGAAAATCTTGCAAATATGTCCTAAACATTCCCTTTAAATGCAATAGGAGAGCAGCTAAACTGACTGTACATCAGTACACAGAACCAAACTACGTGTATGCCCAATAATTCTTCATCATCATACAAAGTCATTACACAACTTTTTCATGGCAGGACTGAAAGTCTCCAATTATGAGAGTTGTTGAGTTGTCATATCATGTTGGACTTGCTGCCAAACTCATCAGTTGCATCAGTTATTTTTCTGCCTCCGTTATTTGACTTACTGCCGACTTGCCAGACACTTTTTAACTCATATGGCACCAACATACAGTACAACACTTTACAGAAAACAATAGAAATTGTTTTCACAGAAAGAGTTGCAAGCCTTTGAAAAACTATAGAAGAGTTTTGTTATTGGGGTGTATGAGACTTTATCATGAATGCACCCCATGGTTACCAGCAGAACCTCCATTCTGTGACCATTTTACATATTTTAGTGCACAGCAAAAAATTCAATTTACAAGCCAAAGCTCAATATTGGGATAAAGATTCCTTGGGTTCCATAATGCTCAGGTTACATAAATCCAACTTTAACTTGACTGGAAAAACGTATTGTCTTGGGATTTTAAGCAATATGAACAAGCAGCAGAAAAAATTCTGAACATGAAACTATTCCTACAGTATCATGTTATGCAGATATATAGTTTAATACGCAAGATGTTAGTAGCCCTGAAATGACAGCTGAGTAATGCAGGCGAATATCTGCGATTGCCAGCTGTTCAGAAGTATGTGCAATGAGATCAGATTATTGCAATATTTTAATAGTCAGGAATTCTGAGGAGCCTCAGCATAAGTCACCCATTCCTACAGTACTTCTAATTGGAAAAGGAGAAATCTTCATGATATCCTGAAAAAGATAATTGATGATATTACAGGTCTCCCCTGGTGTTCATGTATGTTACTGATGGAATCCTTGGCCGATTGATCAGGTTATTCCACATGGGCTGATCAATGGTGCCAAAGCGCATTGGCAGGCCAATGGTGTCACAGCGCATGAGCAGATCGCTGGTGCCACAGCGCATGAGCAGATCGCTGGTGCCACAGCGCATGGGAAGATCCATGGTGCCACAGCGCATGGGAAGATCCATGGTGCCACAGCGCATGGGAAGATCCATGGTGCCACAGCGCATGGGAAGATCCATGGTGCCACAGCGCATGGGAAGATCCATGGTGCCACAGCGCATGGGAAGATCCATGGTGCCACAGCGCATGGGAAGATCCATGGTGTCATAGTGAATAGGATTAGAAATGGTGTCAACAAATGGACCGAACAATGGTTCTACAGTGCATGTGTCACCATGACCCCAAATAAGCACTTTATTTTCACATATGGCCATGCACATCAGGCATTTAGACCAGTATTTTAAAAGGAGCATTTAGGCATAAAAAATGCACAACAGTTGCATTCAGAGATGAGCTTATGAGGAAATGTACTCCAGTACTCAGAATAAAAAGTAATATTCTGGACAGTAGAATGCATTTTTGCTCAAAACCATATAAGCATAAACATGACATTAAGTTCTGGCAGAAAAATCCAGCATATTTGGGGCACACATTCATACACCCGTCAGCAGAGGCCTAAGCACTGACAACGACATGCAGACCAACAGAAGACACAAGTCTACATGATAAATTACTACAGTGATGATTATCTTTACATTTTGTGTGTCAAAACTGGCCTGTGCAATTAAAGCGGAATTCCACCCAGAAATTGAACTTCTGCTTATCGGGTTCCTCCCCCCTCCGGTGTCACATTTGGCATCTTTCAGGGGGGTGCAGATACTGGTCTAATCCAGGTCTTTGCTCCCACTTCTGGCGAAAGAGCGCCGCAGAATCTGCAGCGAACTACGCCATGTCTGGCCCCTCCTCCGCCCCCCGCTCTCTTCTGGGAGACACACAGGTCCCAGAAGACAGCAGGAACCATTCAGACTCACGCATGTGCAGTAGGAAACCAGGCTGTGAAGCCGAAAAGGGCTAACTTCCTGATTGCCCTATTGAAGATGCCGGCGTCTGCACCGGGAGCCGAGGGACGGGTCGGCTTCGAGTGAGGAATTTGCTGGAGCCCAGGTGTCCTTATTTTAAAAGTCAGCAGCATCAGTATTTGTAGCTGCTGACTTTTAATTATTTTTTCTGGCGGAACTCCGCTTTAACATATGGGAAAAAACAAAAAAAAACAAAACAAGATTCATATCAGATCATTATTCTGAAAACGCAAGCAATTGACAAGTTAATTTGCAACTATACAGGTACAGCTACATAGAAAAGGTTAAATGTAGGAAGACAAAATGACAGATGATTTCTGAGGAGTTGATATGGGATTCTCTTTGTAAAAGTGACTTGACCTCTCACACTCAAGCTAAAGTCAGACTGAACCAAATTAGTAACCCCAGAATGTTCTACATTTAAAAAAAAAAAAAAAAAAAAAAAAAAAACTTACTGGTATGTCCTAAGGGCTAAAAGTGGTTAACCACTTAAATACAGGGCACTTTTACCCCCTTCCTGCCCAGGTCATTTTTCAGCGCTGTCGCACTTTGAATGACAGTTGCGGTCATGCAACACTGTACCCAAATTAGCTAGCCAGTGGGTTTTTTACTTTTTGCTAAATAAATTTAAAATACCGAAAATTTTGAAAAAAAGGGTTTTTCTTTGTTTCCGTTATAAAATTTTGCAACTAAATCGTTCTTCATAAAAACGTAGGCCAAAATTTATTCTGCTACATTTCATTGGTGAGAATAACCCAAATCAGTGTATATTAGTCTGTTGGAAAGTTATGGAGTCAACTATGAATATATATATATATATATATATATTATACACACACATATACACACACAGTTGTATGCAAAAGTTTAGGAACCCCTGACAATTTCCATTTATAAATATTTGGGTGTTTGGATCAGGAAATTCATTTTGATCTATCAAATAACTGAAGGACACAGTAATATTTCAGTAGTAAAATTAGGTTTATTGGATTAACAGAAAATGCGCAATACGCATCAAAACAAAATTAGACAGGTGCATAAATTTGGGCACCCCAACAGAAAAATCACATCAATATTTAATAGAGCCTCCTTTAGCAAAAATAACAGCCTCTAGAAGCTTCCTATAGCCTGTAATGAGTGCCTGGATTCTGGATGAATGTATTTTGGACCATTCCTCCTTACAAAACATCTCCAGTTCAGTCAGGTTTGATGGTTGCCGAGCATGGACAGCCCGCTTCAAATCACCCCACAGATGTTCAATGATATTCAGGTCTCAGATCTGGGATGGCCATTTCAGAACATTGAACTTGTTTCTCTGCATAAATACCTGAGTAGATTTTGAGCAGTGTTTTGGGTCGTTGTCTTGTTGAAATATCCAGCCGTGGCATAACTTCAACTTTGTGACGGATTCCTCAACATTCTCAAGAATCTGCTAATATTGAGTGGAATCCATGCGACCCTCAACTTTAACCAAATTCCCAGTACCGGCACTGGCCACACAGCCCCACAGCATGATGGAACCTCCACCAAATTTTGTTTCATCAGTCCACAGCACTTTATTCCAAAATTAAGCTGGCTTGTCCAAATGTGCGTTTGCATACTTCAAGCGACTCCATTTGTGGCGTGTGTGCAGAAAAGGCTTCTTTCGCATCACTCTCCCATACAGCTTCTCCCTGTGCAAACTGCGCTGAATTGTTGAAGGATGCACAGTGACACCATCTGCAGCAAGTTGATGTTGTAGGTCTTTGGAGGTGGTCCATGGGCTGTTTTTAACCGTTCTCACCATTCTTCGCCTTTGCCTCTCCAATATTTTATGTGGCCTGCCACATCTGGCCTCAACAAGAACTGTGCCTGTGGTCTTCCATTTCCTCACTATGTTCCTCACAGTGGACACTGACAGCTTATATCTCTGCCATAACTTTTTGTAGCCTTCCCCTAAACCATAATGTAGAACAATCTTTGTTTTCAGGTCATTTGAGAGTTGTTTTGAGGCCCCCATGTTGCCATTCTTCAGAGGAGAGTCAGAGAACAACAACTTGCAATTGGCCACCTTAAATACCTTTTCTCATGATTGGATGTACCTGTCTATGAAGTTTAAGGCTCAGGCTGGGTTCACACTGATACGACACGACATTCATCCGACTTTCATCCTACTTTGCTCTGCGACATCAGTCCTACATTGATCCTACATTGGTCCGACATCCATGAACAGGATACTACTTTGATCCGACATTGTGCTAGTCTGACTTGTCCTTTGACCAATCAAAACAATCCTTTTACTGCTGCTGTAATCACCATGTCGGATGTCAAATGTCGGATGGTTAGGACAAGGATCCTACTTTGATCCGACTTCAATGATATTCAATGGGCTGAAGTAGGATCAAAGTCGGACAGAAGTAGTACAGGGAGCATTTTTAATGTCGGACCGACTTGTGTCGGACCAGTTAAGACGGCTCTCATAGGAAAACATTGATTTTCACACGTCATGCGACATGAGCTCCCAATGTCGGAGCGTTTGTCGGACCAGTGTGAACCAGGCCTTAATGAGCTCACCAAACCAATTGTGTGTTCCAATTAATCAGTGCTAAGTAGTTACAGGTATTCAAATCAACAAAATGACAAGGGTGCCCAAATTTATGCGCCTGTCCAATTTAGTTTTTATGCATATTGCACATTTTCTGTTAATCCAATAAACCTCATTTCACTACTGGAATATTACTTCAGTTATTTGATAGATCAAAATGAAATTGCTGACCCAAATATTTATAAATGACAATCATGGAAATTGGCAGGGGTTCCTAAACTTTTGCATACAACTGTAATTATATATATATATATATATATATATATATATATATATACATACATATATATATACACACCGTATATACTCGAGTATAAGCCGACTCGAGTATAAGCCAAGGTACCTAATGTTGCCACAAAAAACTGGGAAAACTTACTGACTCGAGTATAAGCTGAGGGACAACAATGCCTCAGTGTTCCCTATCCTCACTGTTCCCTATCCTCACTGTTTCCTAGCCTATAATTTTACATTGTAAATAGTACCTGTAAAGAAGTTGCGGCTGCGGCGTCCATCGTTAGAATTCCGCGGTCTCTTCCTTCCGTGATAGGCGGAGAGTGTCTGATGAGAATCGCCTATCACGATCATTCTCTCATCCTCAGTTTCCCAGCAGACACTGTGTTGGGTGTTCCGCCAATCACAGACGTCTGCTGGGAAACTGAGGATGAGAGAATGATCGTGATAGGCGGAGAGTGTCTGATGAGAATCGCCTATCACGGAAGGAACAGGAAGAGACCGCGGAATTCGAACGATGGACGCCGCAGCCGCAACTTCTTTACAGGTACTATTTACAATGTAAAAATTTCGCTGACTCGAGTATAAGCCGAGGGGGGGGGCTTTCAGCCCAAAAAAAAAGGGCTGAAAATCTCGGCTTATACTCGAGTATATACGGTATATGAAAATCAATCTGATGTATTAACGGCCTAATTTCTTGTCAGGACAGTACAGATATCCCCCAGATGGCCAGATTCACAATTGTTTATTTTACATACTGTCACCAATGCAGTACAGTGTCATCATATATCTGAAATTCATCATTGCTAAAAGAAAGCATTTTACTGAAACAAACAAATAAACAAAACATGAAGGCGCAAGCACCTAGTGCGCTACCAAAAATGTATTAGAGCTATACAAACAGGTAAAAATTGATACACACAAGAGTGCAACTAATAAAAGCCCACAGACCACAACATGCCATAAAGTGCAGGGTATGCATACTCCAATTACATTCCACTGTGGTGCCAAGCTGACGCATTTCAGGGGCTCTTCCCCTTCCTCAGAGCTGGACTGACCAGTACATCAATGTTCAGGTGTTTAATTAAGGACACACATACGTGGCTACTGTGGAAGACCTCTTAGCTCTGGAAGTGATGGCTTTGTGTTACAAGCATTTTACTGAATACAATTGATTCATTTCATTTGGTTTTGTTGTAATTAGCTGTGATTAGCCAAAGCAAATCACATGGCACAGATGGGCTGTGATTGGCCCTGTCTGTACCATGTGATCACTGTGACCAATCACAGATAACACAATTGTAACAGAGAATGGCATGAATCAAAATCGAAAATCGTTGGGACGTTGAGCCGAAAAAACAAAGGACAAGTTTGGATATTTTCTGCCGAACGAACGATAAATTGAAAGGTTAATGTGTTTCCCGTGCGAACTGTCTGCACTAGGTATATGTAAAAAAAACGAACAAAAAATTGATTAATTTATGTCCACTGAACGATTTATCAGTCATTCCATGATGGCACTATCGTTTGCTCTCACGGCCGAATGTTAGTTTTTCAAAAATGGGTTCGGCACATTTTTCGTAGTGTATAGCCAGCATTAGATTGTAAGCTCTTTGAGGGCAGGAACTGATGAGTATGTATAATATGTAAAGCTCTGCGTAAAGTGTTGGCACTATATAAATACCTGTAATAAAAAAAAAACACTATATGTAACAATATAATTTCGTATACAATTTAATTTCTTTACGTCTAATGCCGCGTACACACGACCGTTTTTAATGTCATTGAAAAAAACAACGTTTTTCTCAACGTGATTCTTCTCAAGCCTGTCTTGCCTACACACTATCGTTGAAAAAAATGCTCGAGTAAAGCGCGTGACGTACAACGGCACTATAAAGGGGAAGTTCCATTCGGATGGCGCCACCCTTCATGTTAGTAAAGTTTGTTGAGAGACGATTCGCGCTTTTCAGCCTCGTGCTTTTCAGTCTGTTACAGCGTGACGAACGTGCCATCTCCATTACGAACGCTAGTTTTACCAGAACGAGCGCTCCCGTCTCATACTTGATTCTGAGCATGCACATTTTTTTTCACGTCGTTAAAGCCTACACGCGCCCGTTTTTCATGACGAGAAAAAACGACAAGGTGAAAAACGACGAGAAAAATTAGAGCACTTTCCAATTTTTTCATGGCCATTTTTTACATCGTGAAAAATGCTCTGAAGCCCACACACGATCATTTTTAATGACCATTTAAAAAAATTGCATTTTTGTCGTCATTAAAAACGGTCGTGTGTACGCGGCATAAGGCCTTTCTACTTTTCCAGCAAAAGTGACAGTGACAAGGGTTGGGACAAAGTGAAACGCTGCCAGGGGGTGGGATCCTTGCTACAGAGCAGAGTATCCGGGTTCAATAATTGCCCAATAAGTTATAATTATGTCACAAGTCACCAGACAAAATAAAGTCTGTGGAGGACATTAATAAACACCTAGGTGATTCATCCACACAATGAAGTCTGTATACTTCCATATAATAATGCTTCCAGCTAGCCTACATTCCCACACTGACTGAGTACAGCGATGGCTTTGGTGAGCCTGACAGGAAATACATTCATGTGAGTGACCTTCTTCTAAACTTATTCACAGCTCTGGAAAGAAATATGCATTCCAGAGAGAGTACACAATGACAACCTGAAATAGGAGGCCTGCTGCTACAACCCAGCCAAATGTGTGCTGCAGCACTTTATCAACCATGACTTCCAGGATTTAAGTGCTGCGTTAGCATCATTTGTCATACTTCCGACTGAAAAGATTATATGCTCATGATCCAAAATAATGTCTATTAAAAACCCTGCTTTTGCTTATAGCAATCACTCCGATATCGGCTTTTGTTCTAGTCTAAGTTTCAGTGTGAAAGGTAAAAGCAGTATTAACCCCAAAAGCAAACATTATATTGCAACTTACCAATTCTTAGATGTAATGTGATGGCTGCATTTGTTTTTTTTTAGCCTTTTATTTTCACCTGGTGATCCAGCCAGTAAGTCTGTTTTTCCATCAGAACAAGCTGTCCTGTAGATGTAGCAGTTACGGGGTTGCGCCAAACCATTTAAAGTGGTAGTAAACTCTGTTAAACAACTTGTACCTACAGGTAAGCCTATAATAAGGCTAACAGGTAGGTACTGTGAATATCTCCTAAACGTGCACTGTTTAGGAGCTATTCAGAGTGCATGCAGGCGGTGACGTCACCGGCACATGCGTTCTGAAGGTCCAGCATACAGTGCCAGACCTTCAGAGGGCGTGCCATAAATGGTGGCTCCCAGGCGCATGTGCAGGAGTGACATCATCGCACCCCTGACCACTCGTGTAGCCGGAGGCTGCCAATCCGGAAGGAAGACCGGGTGAAAATGGAAGCCCTGTCAGTGCGCCACTTTCCTATTGCAACTAAACACCCCCCTCCCCCCAGACTGACAATGCTGCTGCCCCCCCTGTTCTCATTCCTCCAGAGTGGGGGCATTCTAATACAGGAGGTGTGTTACTGGCCAGATCACCAGGTGAAAATGGGGAAAAAAGCTGAAAAAGCGAAACCAAAGCAGTCACCACAGCTAAGGATTGGTTAGCGGCAATATATTACATTTTTGGAATGCAAAACTTTATTTTTAATTTTTAATAGAGTAAAGGAAGGGTGCTCTGTCAGTTATTTCCCAACTGTGTCCCATTGGGGAGATTTACCTTCACTTCCTATCCCATTCCAAAAACAGGAAGTGAGG
This sequence comes from Rana muscosa, assembly GCA_029206835.1. Classification (NCBI taxonomy): domain Eukaryota; kingdom Metazoa; phylum Chordata; class Amphibia; order Anura; family Ranidae; genus Rana; species Rana muscosa. The sequence continues at coordinate 686,405,500 of CM055117.1, forward strand.
GAAAACCCCTCCACAAAGTCAGAGAATCCCTGGTTGTCAGAGCTAGTGTCCCCATTGGAAGATTTCCCCTCTATTCCTGTTCTGATGACAACCCACAATTTTGGGATTTTCTTTTACTTTGACCCCTGGTGATAATAGTAAACAGGGAAAATGGAGACGTTATTCTTCTCAAGCCTGCCTTGCCAACGCACGATCATGAAAAGAAATGCTCGTGCAAAGCGCGGTGACGTATGAAATGTACGACGGCACTATAAAGGGGAAGTTCCATTCGGATGGCGCCACCCTTTGGGCTGCTTTTGCTGATCCTTGTGTTAGTAAAGTTTGGTGAGAAACGATTCGCGCCTCGTGCTCTTCAGTCCGTTACAGCGTGACGAATGTGCTATCTCCATTACGAACGCTAGTTGTACCAGCACGAGCGCTCCCGTCTCATCACTTGCTTCTGAGCATGCGCGTTTTTCCCCCCCGTCGTTAAAGCCTACACACGACCGTTTTTCATGATGAGAAAAACGACGAAGTGAAAAACGACGAGAAAAATTCCAAAAATTTTCATGGCCATTTTTCACGCCGTGAAAAATGCTCCGAAGCCCACACACGGTAGTTTTTAATGACCATTTTAAAAAATTGCATTTTTCTCGTCATGAAAAACGGTCGTGTGTACGCGGCATTAGTGTGTGTCAGCTTCAAATAAATCTCAAAAAGGCAGAGAATTACCAACATTTGGTTGGACTGGCTCTTAAAGGACCTGTGTGCAGTTTACAGCAGGAAGCTTTCCCATTCTAAATATACACTACCATTATTCATCTGCTTACTACATTGCCAAGATGAATAAAATAAATACCAACAGATACAGATGAATGGGTTGAATTACTAAAGGCAAATAGGCTGTTCAATTTGCAAGGGAATTTTCACCTAGCTTAGTGATGGAGATGACGCTCTGCTGAATTCTATCATCCAATCATATGCAGGCAAAAATGCCGTTACCTTAAACATGATTGGGTATTCTTTGCAAAGTGAGGCTTCACTTCATTCACTACGCTATGGAAAAAAAATTCCCTTGCAAAATGCAACTTCCCTTGCAAAGCGAACAGCCTGTTTGCCTTTAGTTAATCAACCCCATAGTGTGACACATAGCTAATGTTACAGCATCTGTTTTCATGCTATAGAACAGGGATATGCAATTAGCGGCCCTCCAGCTGTTGCAGAACTACAAGTCCCATGAGGCATAGCAAGACTCTGGCAGCCACAAGCATGACACCCAAAGGCAGAGGCATGATGGGACTTGTAGTTTTGCAACAGCTGGAGGGCCGCTAATTGCATATCCCTGCTATAGAACCTAAAGCAATTAAACCACCTGTCTGCTTTGTCAAGCATGAAAATGACAGCACTATGATCAAACAATGACACATCAGGAAGTCACGACCACAAGCCTCAACCCAGATTTATTATCTCCTTGTTAATAGAGCCACAATAGTTATATATATATAGAAGCATCAAATGCAATGAGTGTTTAAGTCACAGTTCTGTTGTAAAAGAATGCAGCCTCAGGGTCATTGTGCTGTTTTTTTTCCAATACATCCTGATAAAGGAAGTTCTGTGTTGTAGAGCGCAGAGAAGGAAGCAGGCTTGTTTAGAGCAGTCCACATTCTTATGTCATCAAGAAGAGCAGGACTGGGAATGGCACATATGGAAAGCATTACTGTGCACAGGAATTCCACATATAAGGAGTGGCTCTGTAACTAACAAGCACCAGCCTAAACTTCCTCTGTTCTGAGCTACTACAGACACTGCTCACACAAGGACATCGACACACACTTCTACGGGACCCTGCAACAGGATCCTAAAACACCCTGCTATATATAATAGATAGGATAAAAAAGAAAAAAAAAAAAAAAAAAGAGAAAAGAAAAAAAAAAAAAAGGAGAAAGAAAAGATAGAAAAAACAAAAAAACAAAAACAAAGAAAAGATAAGAGGAAGGAAGAAAAGAAAGAAAGGAAAAAAAAGAAAAGAAAAAAAAGGAAAAATAAAATATAGATACACACAAAAGGAGGAAGAAGGAAGAAAAGAAAGGAAATAAAGAAAAGGAAAAAAAAAAAAAAAAAAAAAGAAAAGAAGGGAAAAGATGGAAAGATTGATAGATAGGAGTGGAAGGAAGAAAAGAAAGAAGTAAAAGAAAAGAAAGAAGAAAGTAAAAGAAAAGGCAACTCCGTGGTATTATTTTAACCCCTTTCTGCCCACCCCTTGGTGTTTGTGGTGTATATTGTCATGATGGGGAACAAGTCTATAGCCGCATACACACGATCGGTTTTACCGATGAAAACAGTCCGATGGATTTTGTTCAACAGACAAACCGATCGTGTGTGGGCCCCATCTGTCTTTTTTCCATCGGTGTCAAAATTTTTCCGATGGATAAAAAACCGATAGCAAATTCCGATCGTCTTAAAATTCTGATTGGTTAAAAAAGCCACGCATGCTCAGAATCAAGTCGACGCATGCTCAGAAGCATTGAACTTAATTTTTCTCGGCTCATCGGAGTATTTTACGTCACCGTGTTTGGAACGGTCGGTTTTTTGACTGATGGTGTTTAGGCAAGACTGATGGAAGTCCGCTTCAACGGTTTTCCGATGGAAAAATCCATCGGTTTAAAAACCATAGGAAATCCGATCGTGTGTGTACAGGGCTTCAGTGTTAAGCAAGGCTGGTATGAACGGGTCCTTAAAGCCCTTTTGTCTAGAGGTGAACACAGCGCCTATACTCACCTGATCCCCTGGAAAACAGCGCTCCCCCATGTCCAGCGGTGTACTGTTCCTGACGTCTTCACGTTCAGAACCAGCTGATAGAACAGTCCACCGCACAGGATCGCCGGGGGGTGTATATGCTGCAAGCATAGGTCCTGTGCTAGGAGGATCAGAGGATTGGATGAGTATATCTTGGCTCTCCAATCCCCTAGAGAAAAAGGAGCAGCTAACCCATGCAGTGCGGTTACAGCCCCACCGCATGGGAAAGAAAAAAAGTTGGCCTGGAGTTCAGCTGTTAAACTATGGTTTAAAAAAATTCTATTTAAGTATTTCTAACTCAAAAAAGAGAAAATACCTTCTATTGCTCAAACCTTCTCCTAAGCTCTGTTGAGAGCCGACTTCATGTTAGAGGGTGGCTACGCTTGTTCTCCACGGTCCCACTCAATGTAAGAAAATAGTCACCCTTTTTTGCTCACTCCTGAGATGAACTGTGGAAAATGGGATTTTCTAGTGTGCATAGAACAGTGCACATGACTGCAACTAACATGCACTGCTCATAGTGCACAAATGGAAGTGAGGGGGAATAGGTGAGGTTTTCGAGCTCGTGAAGAGGAGGCAGAAAAACGCAGCAAGAAGCAAGGTCATGAAAAATAGATTATAGGGCCATTAAGTAGTGGATGTGTATGGATTATTTTTGGAGAATAAAAATATTGTTTAGTCACTTTAAAGCAATGAGGCAAATGAAGGCACATATCTGATTGGTCCACTTCCAGCCACTGTATGCATATTAACAAAATAAGTGAAACCTCACAAAATTGGCAGGATTACAGTAGTTTTAGTGCACCCAGTCCTGTGGAAGCCCCATGCACACTGCTTAGCTTAGTGTTTCCATTACATCCAGTCCTGGTACCTCTGCAGGGAGAGAGATGGAGGCAGAAGGGTCTTTCTAGGATGGCCATTACCACCAACGATGAACCATCATGGCACAGTTTCTGCATTGTTTTCGCCATTGTGTCAAGATGTCCACCCCTTGTGCCAATGCCCACCTGCCAAGAGACCGCATATTTGCATGCAATCGACACCAAGAGGTTAATGAAGGACTCCTAATGAATTTCAGTATCCCATGGAAATTTTATTCATGCAAACATTAATCCCTGGATTTGTTCCGTGCCGTCTAAAGCCGGCCATTGTTGGTTCGACGCTCGGCAGCCTGTCTAATTTTTAATGCGATCATTGCCAGTAGCTAAAGCCGCTAGCAATAACCACTGTGTTTTCCCTTCAGGAGTGGCTCCCCCTGCTGGGAGAACAAAATAGCTCTACAGGAGGGATTCCCCCATCAACACTGTGTTGGTGGGGGAACCAAGCGACCCACGGTCGCAGGAAAGAAAAGCACACCATCAATGGCTGGCTTAACAAGTGGTCTAAGGTTTCCTTCATGCCTTTAGCCTACAGCAATGAGTCTCCACCACCTGGCTGTGACCCACTGCCAGAACATGACCTCTCTCGTTCCGGGCCCCCCCCCCCCCATTTCCATCCAGCCTTCCATAGTGAACCACGGTGCCACCAGGTCCCCTAGGAGCACCCAGCCCCCACAGTGCTGTGCAACCTCTCACAGTGCCCCCCAGCCACCTGCAGTGCCCTGTAGTTTGCTGAAAAGCCTCCAACTCCCCATAGTACCCCCCCAACCGTGTCCCACAGAGTACCCCAGAACCCACAGTGCTGTCCAACATCTCACAGTGCCCCCCAGCCCCCTGTAGTTTGCTGCAAAGCCTTTAACTCCCCGTAGTGCCCACCCCCAAACCTCCAACAGTGTACCCCAGAACCCAGAGTGCCCTCCAATCTCCTGCAGTAACCCTGCAATGTCCTTAGCCTCCTAGAAAGACCCCCACCCCCTCCATAGACACATCCTCCACAGTTGCCCCAAAAGGGACAAAGCATGTTCCCCTACCCTGCTCCACAACCCCCATCGCTGTAGTCACACCCAGCCCCTGCCAGTATTTCAATACACATATTGTACTCACATACTTTTATTGTGTGAATGTAAACATTTACTGGCCTGCAGTACAGCAAGTAACTAAAAGTACACTAGTATGTTTTGTTAAGATAGAGAACTCTTTTTACAAGGTGTATTTACTTTTCAGAGTTGCAGCGACAGGCATTGCTTACATGACATGAGAACTATGTAGCTGATCATACAATAGCTGGTGGCAGCTGCTAGTTTAACACCGTAGATTCATTTACAGAGACAGTGAAAAGGAATCTGTCAAGTGAGAAACACATAGGTTGCCATTAGAGACCTCCTTCTAAAAATGCTAGTTGTCTGGCTGTGATGCCGACTTCTGAGCTTCTTCTAAGTCACAGACCTGGAACAAGCATGCAGCAAGTGAAATCAGAACTCCCGAATCACATTCCTACTTCAGGACAGTGGCTCAGAATGTTAGCCTATTCATCACTCCCATGAAAAAGCTGCATCAAACTAGTTTCCAATCATCTTAAATTGGTGTGTGAACACATCCAATATACTGTGTGTGCCTGGTTTAAAACAGAACTTCAGGAATTTTTAAAACGTGCCAGCTTATACTGGGTTAAGTCCAATGAGATGCATGCCACCTCATGTACTTGTCTCTTTTAGTTACAATTTGCGCTGTTACTGACAACTGGGAGTACACCTATCGCCATATTCCTGGTGCTCTGACAGGAGTCATGCTGCTTTCTCACACTGCAGCTGCTCTGGCCACCCCTCTGCTGCCTTGTCCACTCACAGAATGTTTTGGATTTTGTGAATAGGTACATATAAATACAAAGCGTTCCATGATAAGGCAAATGGAGAGGAATGGTGGGCAGAGCAACTGCACATGACTCTGGAGCAGCATGATCTGAGACCCAAAGGTCCAGTGTAGGAGCGCCGTAGGTATGGTGATGGCTGTACTCCCAGTGCTCAGTAAAAATGTAAATTGTTAAAGCAGAACTCCATGAAAAAACGTTGTTAGGTCTAGGGGCGCAAGGGAAAGCTGTACTTACCCAGTCCTTCGTTCCTCAGGAAAATCGCGCTCCCCACGTCCAGCAGTGGACTGTTCCTGTCGTTCTCGTGTCCAGGGCCAGTGTATGGGCGTGGCTTCAAGAACAGTCCATTCAGAAGCTCGCTAGCATGTGGGGGGGGGGGGTGGAGCGGCGGGGACTGGTCTTGCGGTTGGCGGATTAGGCAAGTATATCTCCGCTCGGCAATCCCCTAGATGAAAATGAGCAGTTAAACCATGCAGCGCAGGCACAGCCCAACTGCATATAAAAATAAAAAAAAATATTAAGGAGGAAAGGCGAGTCCACGAGGTGGCATGCAACAATAAATTCTAGTTTAAAACAAAAAATAATAATTTTCTGTTTCAATTGTTTTTATTAAATATTTGGAAAGTAAAGAACAAACAGTATAAAGCAGAGCAGCAAACAATTCTGGCTAAGCTCTGTACCTATATTATAAAAGACACATGTAATAATAGAGGGAATGTAGAAGAGCCATGGAAGAGAAGAGAAACTGACCATGGTCTCCCCTATAATTCCCCCAACTAGGAGGGAGATCACATTTATGAAAAAAGAAAAAAGAAGGGCTACTTATCCCCATAATGCACTAAGGCACAGGTGTCAAACACAAGGCCCGTGGGCCGAATCCGGCCCTCAAGGCCATTTCATGTGGTCCTCGCACCTCTTCTGCAGTGGCAGGAGAGCTCCAGCCCTCCTCTGGTCCTACTACAGACCCTTACTTTCAAGCAATGCATCCAGCTTCTTTCCAGCAGCAGCATACGGAAAGGGGGGTGCACTGTGATGTAAGGGAGAGTGGGGGACTCAACTTCTGATGGTGGGGTGGCTCTTGACATCTAATCCTACAGATACAACCGGCCCTTTTGAGGGCAATCATAATGCTGATGCGGCCCACGATGAAAATGAGTTTGACACCCCTGCCCTAAGGAATGAATAAAGATCACCCCAGAGTGGGCTTATCTGGTCTGCCTATGGTACATAGAGGAATTATGAACACGTCAGAAGTATGTGTCCTCTCCAAAGAGATCTTTAGATTGAGACGACAACTAGCTTATATTAAACAATTCAAATGATCTCTCCCATTGTCATACTACTCATAGCATTTATGGGGAATACTACTCCCCAGTACTGATAATTTGTTGAACATTAGTAAGATAGGATGAAGACCGTTGCGGACCGGTCACAGGGCCACCGGTGGGAATAAGGAAAAAAAAAAAAAAAAGAGAATTCGAGTTCGTCCGGAGATCTAACATCAAGTGTTCCTGACACTGTATGGTTGGTACCTGAAGTAGGCAAGCCAAGGGGACCATATTTTATCAAAAAGGGGCCGTTTGTCTCGCAGGACGCTCACTATTTTCGTTCATCATAATCCATGCGAGTTTACGTTTTATTAAAGCTATGTCTAAAGCTGGGCTTTTCACAGCAGTTCGAACAGCGATTTTGGCTGCTAGAAACATATAGTATATTAGGGTCTGTGTGTGTGCGCCTTTGTACATTTTCTTTTCAATAACATTTTATTAAGGTTTTCAAATACACTGCTCAAAAAATGAAAGGAACACTTTGAAAACACATCAGATCTCAAAAGGGGCAAAATCTCATGCTGGATACCTACACTGATATGGACTGGGTAATGTGTTAGGAATGAAAAAAGGCACATCATTTGATGGAAATGAAAATTATCCACCTACAGAGGGCTGAATTCAAAGACACCCCGAAAATCAAAGTGAAAAAATTATGCCGCAAGCTAGTCCATTTTGCTGAAATTTCATTGCAACAACTCAAAATGGTCCTCAGTAGTTTGTATGGCCCCCAAGTGCCTGTATGCATGCCTGACAACATCAGGGCATGCTCCTAATGAGACGTTGGATGGTGTCCTGGGGTATTTCCTCCCAGATCTGGACCAGAGCATCACTGAGCTCCTGAACAGACTGAGGTGCAACCTGGCAGCACCGGATGGACAGAAAACATAATGTCCCAGAGGTGTTCTTTTGGATTTAGGTCAGGTGAGCGTTGGGGCCATTCAATGGTATCAATTTCTTCATCCTCCAGGAACTGGCTGCATACTCTCGCCACATGTGGCCGGGCATTGTCGTGCACCAGGAGGAACCCAGGACCCACTGCACCAGCGTAGAGTCTGACAATGGGTCCAAGGATTTCATCCCGATACCTAATGGCAGTCAGGGTGCCATTGTGTAGCCTGTAGAAGTCTGTGCGTCCCCTCCATGGATATGCCTCCCCAGACCATCACTGACCCACCAAACTGGTCATGCTGAACGATGTTACAGGCAGCATAAAGTTCTCCGCAGCTTCTCCAGACCCTCTAATGTCTCTCACATATGCTCAGAGTGAACCTGCTCTCATCTGTGAAAAGCATGGGGCACCAGTGGCGGACCTGCCAATTCTGGTGTTCAATGGAAAATGCCAATCGAGCTCCACAGTGTCCGGCAGTGAGCACAGAGCACACTAGAGGACGTCGGGCCCTCAGGCCACCCCCATGAAGTCGGTTTCTGATTGTTTGGTCAGAGACATTCACACCAGTGGCCTGCTGGAGGTCATTTTGTAGGGTTCTGGCAGTGCTCATCCTGTTCCTCCTTGCACAAAGGAGCAGATACCGGTCCTGCTGATGGGTTAAGGACCTTCTATGGCTCTGTCCAGCTCTCCTAGAGTACCTGCCTGTCTCCTGGAATCTCCTCCATGCTCTTGAAACTGTGCTGGGAGACACGGCAAACCTTCTGGCAATGACACGTATCGATGTGCCATCTTGGGAGGAGTTGGACTGCCTGGGCAACCTTTATAGGGTCCAAGTACCTCCTCATGCTACCAGTAGTGACACTGACACTAGCCAAATGCAAAACTAGTGAAAAACAGTCAGAAAAGATGAGTAGGGGAAAAAAAAAGTCAGACACCTCCACTTGAAAAAACATTCCTGTTTTGGAGGTCGTCTCATTGTTGCCCATCTTGTTCACCTGTTGTTAATTTCAATTAACAACAAAGCAGCTGAAACTGATTAACAACTTCCTTTACTTACATATCTTCCCTATCTAGGATAAAAGAGTGTTCTATATCAGCTTTTGATACAATTCAGTTATTATAGTTAGAATTTAAATAGTCTAATATTTTATTCATATAGTGGGGAGCACATCTATGTAGAATAGGAGGAAAAAACAAACAGAAGAAAAAAGAGAAAGAAAGAAAAAGGGAAGAAGAAAAAAACAAAATAAATAAATAAATATTTAGAAAAAATAAATAAAAAATAAAATAGGTTGGGAGAACAGAAACTATTGAGCTCACTCCAGCATGGCTAAATAGAAATAGTAGTAAAATTTCCTTTGGCCCAATTCAGAAACTCAGGCGAGTGTCAAAACTTAGAACCAAGCAGTCCAAGTATAAGAAAAAAAATGTTCTTTTCCCGCTTACTGCGCCAACAAACATTCTAGATCTCGAATGGAGTCTAATTCAATTGCCCATTACCCAAGGGAGGGTACAGACGTTGATTTCCAGTGAGGAGCTGCAGCGAGGAAGTGTCTAAACACATCCACCTTCGCTGTCTTTAAAGGTCCAGGAATCAAGGTTCGGAGAGCAACCCTGGGTGATGCGTGTATCCATGAGTTTACCATATGGATCAAAGATATGTCTCCAAAACTTCCTCACTGGGGGACAATCCCACCAGATATGGACCATGTTTCCCTTTGAATCATGACAACGCCAAAAAATATTGGTTATATCATAAATAAATTAGTGAAGGGTAGAGAGGCACCTATACCATCTAGTCACCAATTTATATCACTTTTCTTGAGTTTTCGTAGCTATTGACATTTTATGAGTCAGGATAAAACTTTTTTGCCAATCCGAGGGAGTATCTTTTTCCCATTTCCGTGTATATGGAAGGAAATCTGGGTGGGCCAATATCAAAAGAATAGAGTAGAGAGTTTCTTGGTACATTTTCAACTGGTTTGTTTAATTAGGGCAAAGCTTGCATCTTTAGTAATATTAACCATTGGGAGGGTGACTGAGAAAATAAAGGAGTGTACCCTCATCCAAAAACGGCACACTTTGGGACAAGTCCATGTGTGCAGAACCGTACCTATCTGGCCACAACCCCTAAAAGCAGGAGACTGACGATCCCGGGTACATTTTAAGAAACGCGCTCCAGGACCAAGTACCATCTGGCATATACTTTATAGCCAGCCTTGATCAGAGCAACGTTTAAAACTCCTTTATGAATATGTGTGCGCCATTTACGCCAGAAAAATGTATTTTCAGGTATGTATTCTGATGCCGTGTACACACGATCGATTTTCTCGACGGTGAAAACACCGCCGAGAAAATCGACATGAAAAATGAGGACCGGCTTGGTCCCCTACACACGGCCAGTTTTCATGACATTTTTTCTCTTGGTCGAGAAAAACGACAGTGTGTAGGCTCCCTGGCAGTGTTTCCCTATGGGAAAACTGCAGCGGAAAAAAATGCAGTGAATCACGACGATAAAAAATAGAGCATGTTCTAATTTTTCTCGTCGCGAAAAATGCTGGAAAGCCCACACATGTGAATGAAATGAATGAATGAAATGAAATTTTTCCTGACGAGAAAAATGGTCTTGTGTACGCGGCATTAGCTCAAAAAAAGTACCTTCTTTTGCTCTCCACCTCCTGTTGCTGTGATCTGACTTCCTGTTAGAGCAGGGTTTCTCAACTCCAGTCCTCAAGGCACCTCAACAGGTCATGTTTTCAGGCTCTCCATTTTTTTTTCACAGGCGATTTGATCAGTTTCACTGCCTTAGTAATTATCAAAGCCAGTTCATCTGAGGGAAATCCTGAAAACATGACCTGTTAGGGAGACTTGTATGTAGGAATGTAGCCACCCTCTCTTGCTTGCTCCCGAGATGGCCTAGGGACTATGGGATTTGTACCCTGCAAAGAGCAGTCTTCTAAAGAAACGGAAGTTTGGGAGCGCACAGAAGATGTTAGGAGGCAAAAAAAAAAAAAAACAAACAATAAGGTCCCATGCACACGAGACGCTGTTATTTGCTGTTAAACGCGCGTTCAGAGGCAGTTGGACACTTTTTTCAACTGCTCCTGAACCCATTCAATGTTATCCTATGTGTCCATGCACACAGTCTCGTTTATTGCCGTTTTTAGGCAGTTGCGTTTAACCTCGTTTTTCCAGAAGCAAAAAAATGGGTTCAGACGCAAAAGTTTTCCACGTTTCAGACGCAAAACGCCGCTAAACGCGGCAAAACGCGGTACCGGCGTTTTGCCGCTATTTAGTTTATTAGCGTTTTTAAAGGTGACCTATTTTTTTACATTAGAAATCTCAAAAATGATGGCAAATGATGAAAAACCATCAAAAAATATGAAAAAAAAACTGAAATTGCTTGCATTGCACTGTAGACAATCCACAACTTGTGGCAGGTGACGTGGCAAGTGGACAATCCACAACTTGTGGCAGGTGATGTTGCCAGGTGACGTGGCAGGTGGAAATCCACAAATTGTGGCAGGTAACGTGGCCAGGTGACGTGGCCAGGTGACATGGCAGGTGGACAATCCACAAATTGTGGCAGGTGACGTGGCAAGTGGACAATTCACAACTTGTGGCAGGTGACGTGGCAGGTGGACAATCCACAAATTGTGGCAGGTGACGTGGCAAGTGGACAATCCAAAACTTGTGGCAGGTGACGTGGCCAGGTGACGTGGCAGGTGGACAATCCACAAATTGTGGCAAGTGACGTGGCCAGGTGATGTGGCAGGTGACGTGGCAAGTGGACAATCCACAACTTGTGGCAGGTGATGTGGCCAGGTGATGTGGCAAGTGGACAATCCACAACTTGTGGCCAGGTGACGTGGCAGGTGACGTGGCAAGTGGACAATTCACAACTTGTGGCAGGTGACGTGGCCAGGTGACGTATCAGGTGACGTGGCAAGTGGACAATCCACAGCTTGTGGCAGATGATGTGGCAAGTGATATGCTAAATACAAGTACACTGCTGCTCTCCCAAAATGGCTGAAATGGTTAAATAATAATGTTTTTTGAGCTTAGGGAGGGTCTTATGATGTTTCTTAACTAAACGCCTATAGACGCAAACGCGGTAAAACGCGGTAAAACGCCGCTAAAATCGCGGCAAAACGGGCGTTTTTAAACGCCGGTTTTAGCCTTTAAAAACGTGTGTTCAGCAGAGTTTGCACCGGCGTCTCGTGTGCATGGGGCCTTAGATACAATGTTATTAAAAAAAAAAAAAAATAGACTGCAGGGTGGATGTGTATGGATTATTTTTTGAGAAGAAGAATATCATTTCACTTTAACCCCTTATAAGCCAGCACAATTTAAACAGACACTGAATTCCTGGAGTTCTTATTTAAAGAAGCAGCTAATTAGCATTCTAATACAGCTGTCTATACATACCTTCTTCCCTTCATCTAATCCATTTGGTTGCTGGGAGGTTCCCACACTTTACAGCTGCTTAGGCACTCGGCTCTATCACTTAATCACACAGTCCTCAGTTCTGTGTAACCTCCCGTGTCAGCCAAGCAGAATGGCGGGGAGGCACATTTTTGAAAATCAACAATCTTTCCAGTGGAAAACACACATATTTACAAAGAAATTGAAATTAAGGAAACACAAAATTAAGTTGTTGTCCATAGGTGACCAGGTTCCGTGATTATGGTAACCAAAATTGGATGATTAAAGCTTATTGGCCACTACAGACAACTCCATTTTAGGATAGATAGATAGATAAAAATAAAAAAAATGAATAAACGTTCATACTGTTTATTGATTTTCCCTGGCTTTTGCACTCCTACCACACTACAGTGCATTGCAGTGCTCTGCATCAGAAAAAAAAGCTTGTTTGTTTATTGAATGGGCACATGATGCATGTTAACACACAACACAACCGTTATGAGGAAGCACCCTCAGTGCCCGTTCACACAGGGGCAACACGACTTCCAGCGCAACTTTGCGAGGCGACTTCAGCGCAACTTCAAGCCACCTCCAGGACAGGCGACTTTGCCAGTGGCCAATCAAAGAATAATCAGCCCTGTGGAAGGGAGGGGTTTGCCTGAGAAAACTATTTTTTCTTCCTGTAAAGTTGCTTCAGTTAAGACACTGATCCGACTTCTGAGGCGACTTCCATTGAAATCAATGGGTACAAGTTGCCTAGAAGTCACCTTGGAGTAGTACAGGAACCTTTTCTGAAGTCGGAGCGACTTCAGTAGTGTACATTAAGACGGCTCTCATTTACTTCAATTGAATTTCTCATGTCGAGCGACTTGGGGCAACACAAGTCGGATCCCAAGTCGCGGTAGTGTGAACAGGCACTTAGCGTGAAACGCGACAACTATCCTCCTTGCGATGCTGTGATGTTTTGGATTACTGGATCATTGCAATACGACATTTGGATTTTCTATACTCTCTGCGGTCATGCATCTTTCAGCCTCTGTTTACACTAGATGTGGTGCGAATTCGCAGCGGAGTCCACACCGCATCAAAATTGCAACCAGTTCATGCGAACCGATTACTGAGTAAAGGTTAACGACCCCCCGAAATCGGTTTGCACCAAATTGTTTTTTTGGTGCGGATGAAAAAAGGGTCCTGCACGAGTTTGGTGCAAATGCGGTGCGATTTGAGCCATACAAATCCATGGCTCAAATCGCACCTCGGAGACACTGCATGTAATTCACACACAGGAAAAGATTCCTGTGCGAATTACACGCAGTGTCCTGTACCGCATCAGTGTGAACCCGGGCTGAAGCTTCTACTGTTGCGTGCCGGACCAACACCTTTTGTATGAATTTTGGGCTAGATTACAGTTGGACCGACCGGTGTCTTGTGTTTGTTGCATGTGTATTAATGCAATGCAGAAGAATGGCTAAGTGTGAATAAGCACAGACAACAGATTATTCTGGGCATCTAGCTTAAAAAAATCAGTCCATACGTATAAAAAGTAGCCATCCGTTGGCTCCCGCTGCTGTCAATCACAGCCAGTGAGGAGAGAGGGGGCAGGGCCGACCTGCGCTGTGTGCGTCAATGGACACACAGAGTCAGCTTGGGAGTGAGCCCGCACTAGTGCCTCCATAGCAAACTTGGAAGCACTTGGCAGAAGAGGAGCTAGGAGCGCCAGCGAGGGATCCCACAAGAGGAGGATCGGGGCTGCTCTATGCAAAACCATAGCACAGAGGAGGTAAATATGACATGTAAAGGCATTTTTTTTTTTTTAATAAACAAACAATCACTTTAAAGTTACATATAGAGATACCAAAGCAGAACTAAAGTTTGTTTAATGGAAGCACTTTGAAATTTCATGTTAAAACCAGTGCGATGTTTCCAGAGCAAGATGTCCTGCATTGAAGGATTCAAACCAAACTTTAAAAATATAGATTTGTTTTATCAAACAGAAATGCAGCATTAAAATGACACTAACCTCTGGTTTAAAAAAAAAAATCTATAAGATTCTATTCAAGTCTGTATTCTTCTATTGCTCTCATCCGCCAACAAATTCCTTTTTTTTTGCTGCTGTGAGAGGGTGGCTACGTTTGTTCTCTATGGTCCTACTGTATATAGGAACGTAGCCCCCCTTTCTTGTTCGCTCCTAAGATGGACTATGGACCATGAGATCTGTAGCGTGCATAGAGCAGTATAAATAACTGCAACTAATGTGCACTGCTTGAGAAACAAATGGAAGTGAGGGGGGAAAGGAGGGGTTCAGGTGCTTATGGGGGATGTTATCAGGAAGCAGGAAAAAAAAAAACTGTAAGAAACAATTTAATGGAAAACAGATTACAGGATCAGTAGTGAATGTGTAAGGATTCTTTTTTGTTTATTGCCACTTTAAAACTCCAGCATCATAAAGAATCCACGTTTTGAGTTTTGTCAAGCTCACTTTTATTTTCCAGCCAAGAGATCTGGCACCATTATTGTCATTTTTGGTAGAAATTTATTGTAACTTTATGACTTTTTAATGCTCATGTAAACTGTTTAATAATTTTTAGTATTACTATTCAGCACAAATATTCTTTTTCACCCATTTCATCATCTCCCAACTAATGCTGATGAACAGACTAGGCAAGATGGGATATGTATTATAATGAAATATGGATAATGTAAAAGGATGGATTTACAGGTATGCATGCACAGACAATTTGTAACTTGCAATTCCAGAAAATTTGCATTAAAAATTATATAAAAAAAAAAAAATTATATATATATAATTTTCGCTCTACTTTAACAGCTCAAACATTAAAAGCAATAGACATCGTTTTGTTTTGGCTGAAGGTTTTATTCATATGTATTACTAGCAGCCCTTTGAAAAACAGAGTTTATATAAAAATAATGCGTGGCAGTTACTAGTTACAGAAGCAGAAATAAATGACTTATATGTTCCCTCACTAAATAGGAATGCACTGAGGAAAATCCTGAATGAATGAACTCCTCTGAGTAGCTATGGAAAAATATAGCCCACTAAAGTCAGTTCCTCTTAGCATTACACATTATTGACTGCAATGGCTGACAATGAACCAACATGCACTTTATTCCACTAGTACACCAGACAAGAGACTGACCTATAGAGAATAAGGTACCAAAGGAGTACTTTTCACTATAGCCTAGGGGTACCCCTCATCACATCACAGCCCTCCCTCCACATTACTGTACAGCCCTCCTTTACATAACAGCCCTCCTCCTTTGCACCACAGCCCCCCCTTTTACATTACAGTCTCCCCAAATTACATCATGCCCCCCTCCACATCACAGCTCCTCTTTACATAAAAGATTCCCTTTTACATCAGTCCCCCCCTTCACATTACAGCCCTCCCTTTCACATTAGTCACCCCAATTTACATCACAGCCCCCCATACACATCATCCCCTTCACATTATAGCCCTGCCTTTCACATTAGTCACCCCAATTTACATCACAGCCCCCATACACGTCATCCCCTTAACATCCCAGTCCCCCTTTCACATTAGTCACCCCAATTTACATCACAGCCCCCCATACACGTCACAGCTCCCTATACACGTCACAGCTCTCCATACACATCATATCCTTCACATGATAGCCCTCCCTTTCCCATTAGTCACCCCAATTTACATCACAGCTCCCCATACACGTCACAGCTCCCCATACATGTCATCCCCTTCACATCACAGTCCCCCCTTCACATCACAGCTCCCATACACATCACCTCCTTCACATCACAGCTCCCATACACATCACAGCCCCCCAATTTACATCACAGCTCCCCATACACGTCACAGCTCCCCATACACGTCACAGCTCCCCATACACATCACAGCTCCCCATACACATCACAGCCCCCCAATTTACATCACAGCTCCCTATACACGTCACAGCTCCCCATACACGTCACAGCTCCCCATACACGTCACAGCTCCCCATACACATCCCCCCCTTCACATTACAGCTCCCATACACATCACAGCCCCCCAATTTACATCACAGCCCCCCATACACGTCACAGCTCCCCATACATGTCATACCCTTCACATCACAGCTCCCATACACATCACCCCCTTCACATCACAGCTCCCATACACATCACAGCCCCCCAATTTACATCACAGCCCCCTCTTCACATCACACCCCCCATACACATTACCCCTTCACATCACAGTCCCCCTAATTTACATCCCGGTCCCCCCCCCATCAGTTTTTAGGACCCCCATTAATATCACAGTCCCCTTTCCTATCAGTGTTCTCAGGTCCCCCCTTCGTACTGCAGACCTCACTTCACATCACATACCCCCCCCCCCCTCATCAGTGTCTTTAGCTCCCTTCATATTACAGCCCCCCTTCACAATCCTATCTTACACGGCAGCATGGCAGAGGATGGGAGGTGGAGCAGACTTTAAAACGGAGGGCAGGAGCTACACAGCTCCATGATAACAAGTGTGTTACTACTAGTTGCTAGGTGGTCCCAGATGATGACAGCGCCGCTGGTAGGTGGGGGGTTCGGTGATCCAGGAGAGGAATCTGGCTGTGCTGGAGACAACAGGGTGGCTGGGCTGGGCAGGTGGGAAGAAGCAGAAAGAAAGACACCTTGGCTGCTGCAGCATCCCCCTTCAGGAGGTGCCCAGAGCTTGTGCCATAGCTCCTATACCCTGGATACACCACTTGCTCTAGCCATGCTCTAGCCAGTGTTTGCATCAAATATTCAATAGTTCTTATGGGAAATTGGATATTTCAAGTTAAAATGAGCTACAGAAAAACATTCTCTCCATCATGATCTTCACAGAAAGACAAAACTGCTTTTACTTCTCTGTGTATCTTAGCCAAAGTAAAATCAAGCAAGTGGGATTTTCCACAAGAGCTCTAACTGGGATTTTACGTGAAACTCAAACCCTTAAATGAGCTTCAAAGGTCCCCTACTTTGACAGGGATGCCTGTCCTTTTTTTTTGTTTTCGGAACACATTCTAAGTTAAAGAATGTTGGCGATTGTTTTGTATTAGAAAGTAATCCTTCTAAAATGTGGTTATGAGTAATCATAGGGATTTGTCTGTCTTTGTGTGACAAGCTGTTTTACTAGCTAGTCAACCTGAAAATATGAACGTTCTGATTTCTGCAAGCAAAGCAAGTGTAGCAGCCTGTCCTAATATTCAGGACTTTAGTCATGTACCAGGAAGAGGACAAATAGCATCTCCGCTTTTCCTTCCTCCTAGTTTTTTTATACCTAAATCCAAGTATCGTCCCACCCAAGTTGTGTTTTTCTTCCGTCAACCCCTCAATGATATACTTTGGAGTTACAGAATTGTGGCTTGTGAAAAGCTATGCTCTGGTGCCCATGTTTGCATTTCAATAGCAGCCTGTAAAAAGTAACTTCGTCTTCATTTCTTATTTTTTTCAAACCCTTATTATCTTTTTTACTTGATTCCCATTCATTATACTCAACCCACCGTTTCCAGTGTTGCCCTGCAAGGATCCATTGAACCGTTGCTGCAGACCACATCCCATGCTGACATTTTTCTCTAGTACATCATCGGGAAGCGGCTGTCTCTTCCTGCCACACATCATCAGGCACCTCTGACGTGTTTCACTCAATTGGGCTTAGTTGTAAAGGTTGCACATCTATGTCTAAGCCCAATCCAGATGAAACACGGAAATGTGCTTGATGCAGGAGACTGTTAAGCCTCATACACACGACCGATTTTCTTGGCAAAAAACAACAAGAAAACTGTTGGGAGAGCTTTCTTGCCAAGAAAAACGTTCGTGTGTATGGTTTCTCGTCGAGAAAGCTGCCGGGAATCTCGACGAGAAAAATAGAGAACCTGCTCTCTATTTTCTCGTCAGCCTGTTTCCCGACGAGAAAACCGGTCGTGTGTATGCTTTTCCGAGTCTTAAAAAATCGTGCATGCTCAAGTATATGACGGGAGCGCTCCTTCTGGTAAAACTAGCGTTCGTAATGGAGATAGCACATTCGTCACGCTAAAACGAACTGAAAGCACGAAGACTGAAAAGCGCGAATCGTCTCTCCCCAAACTTTTACTAACACGCGGTAACACGAGATCAGCAAAAGCAGCCCAAGGGGTGGCGCCATTGAAATCGAACTTCCCCTTTATACTGCCGTCGTACGTGCTGGACGTGACCGCGCTTTCCAACGACGAGATTTGGAATTGACAGTGTGTATGCAAGGAAAGCTTGACAAGAAACTCGTAGAGAAAAACAACAGGTTTTTTACGACGAGATTCTTGGTCGTGTGCACGAGGCTTTAGATGCTGGAGTTGTTACAGAAGAAAGTCCAGCAAAAGTCATGGCTATGACTAAGGTTAGGTTCAAACACGTAAGTGGGTCAGATTGGTTTGGATTTTAACCCGTGTCTAAATAAAGCCTTCATATTCTGACGTGTGCCAGCTTTCTGGACTTTCACTGGTTGAACCTTGCCTACAGGGGCTGTTATGCAAGCACCGGTGCATCTCGTTACCTGCACTGGGGACTGGGTTGAGCAAAGATGATATCTTTTGCTTGTATGTTATCAACCCTGTCCTCAGGGCCCATTAACAGGCCAGGTATGCAAGATAACTGAAATACATCACAGGTGATATCATTTGCTGCTCAGTGATTGCAGTATTCTAGTCTGCATCTCCCCAAAGTAATACATAAAACCTGGCCTGTTAGTGGGCCCTGAGGACAGGGTTGGTGACCACTGTTTTAGAAGACTGCTAGATCACATTTATTACATCCCCTTTACAAAACAATGCTCCCACTACTGGCTGCTGGGGCCTGAGGGCCACACCATGAGTACCAAAGGGCTGCCTGAGGCCCTGGGTTCACAGCTCTATAGCAACCTGTATTAATGAATCACCAGCAGAGCTGTTTTGCCCAGTAGTATTTTCAGTGCAGAACTTATGAATGTTCTTATATTACCCCCTCTAGCTTCACTGAAACCTGTGAACAGCCAAAGCCGGAAAAAAAAAAAAAAAAAAGGTATTTATTAGAACACATTCTTCCCATAGACAGAAGGGCTGCCAAAGGAGCACTGGCCCTGGGCCACTAGCTGGCACCACTAATCTGAATTGCAATGAACTCCTCACTAATGAGACCACAAGATTTTCCATGTCTTTTGTATAAAAATAAAAAAGCATGGACGTGCAACTCTCGGAGGCAGATACATCAATAAGTACAGCCTCATTGTCAGCTCTTCAGTTTTTGGTGACAGGAAGCTGCCACAATGTGATTTATTGTATATCCTGGAGCATAGAACATGATACTGTAAATAGTTTTTCCTCTTTCTTATCCTTTTGGTGAGCCATACTGGAAAAAAGGAAGTAAAAAACAAACTACTCCAATAATATAATGCATTGTTTTGTAGCCATAGCAAGCAAGTCATATTTTTTTGAGTCACATTATTTGCAACGGAAGAGAGGTTATAGAAAGTAAATGAACTCTTAAGCTGGCCATACATTAGTAGAATTTTTTTGAAAATGTTAAAAGAACATTCAACTAATCTTCTAATTGTTAGTGGGATCAAAACGGATGTTCATTTTTGACCAGAGTGATGAGAAAATTTGATAGAGCAGGGTGGAACAAACAAATTTCTAAAGCCGGCCATACATGGATCGAAATTCAGCCGGTTCCGCGAGGACCAGTTGAGAGGAAGTCCATGTATATGGGCAGGGTGGTTGCACCCAAGTCAATCTATTGTGGTACAATTGTATAGTAGGAATTTAAATATCCCTCCAGTAAGCACATATTACATAGTTCACATGAGAAAAAAAAATATACAAAAAAACTTTATTTCGTCCAATAAAAACATCATCGATAAACACGTTTCCTATATGCATTTGCTGCTTCCTCAGGACCTCCTATCTCCTATATTAAACACAACGGAATCAATCAATTCTGAATGCAAAAAATATATAATTAGTTCAAAGTATATTATATTCACAACAAAAGAGAAAAAAATCCCCCCTCTTTCTTTTTTTGGAGGGTCTCCCTCCTGCTCACCCCAAAGATAGTTACTATACAATACTAAGTAGGGTATGTCTTGTAATTTTCATAATCAAATCTCAATTTTAAACTTTTAGTGTTGTTGGATTCCTTTGTGTTAAAGCGGATGTAGACCCGCTGACTTTTTTTTTTTTAAGCCTGTAAAGGAAAAAGGCATAATGAGCTAGTATGCACCGCATACTAGCTTATTATGAAATACTTACCTTAGAACGAGGTGTCGGTGTCCCTCCCAGTCCACGCCGAGGCAGCTGACATTATGCCTCGGCCTGTCTTCCGGGTATCGTGGCTCCAGCGCTGTGAGTGGCTGGAGCCGCGTATGCGCGCGGGAGACATCTTTCCGGCAAGGTCCGGCGTCCGACGGGCTTTCAGCCGAGAATCCCCTGTGCGCATGCGCTGTTGCAGTCAGCGGCGCAGTGCAAGGGGAATATCTCCTAAACCGTAAAGGTTTAGGAGATATTTTTTTTTTACCTACAGGTAAGCCTTAGTATAGGCTTACCTGTAGGTAAAAGTAAAAAAAAAAAAAAACAGTATACAACCGCTTTAATATAGGAGGTCCCAAGGAAGCGGTAATCCCACAAAACGCATCGACCCCAACTTTTTTCCTATCTCAACTAAACTACATTGTCCTCCATCCATGTGGTGGATGTCAATTGAGGGTATCCATGTACAAATGCATATAGGAAACACATGTTTTTATTGGACGAAATAACGTTTTGTATATTTTTTTTTATATGAACTATGTGCTTAATGGGGGGATATTTAAATTCCTACTATACAATTGTACCACTTATGAATTTATGGATGAGACCCTCCACCAGCACATGTGACCAGAACTAACCTACCTTACACACACACACACACACACACACTAAATCTTACTACAAGTCGATCTATCGATTGTACTCAAGTCAATCAGCCTGTTGGATTTTTTACATATGTATCATCTATGGTCTGCTTAACATTGAATTAGGTTTCTGTTCGAAAATTCACTCCAAAATTAAATGTTAAACGCAAACTTTATGGAAGTACTCTCAAATGACATTTGTCATGTTATCAAATGTACCGATGAGACGTTTTTGACGAATGTTTGTATGAACATTCATTTGAAAATCTACTAGTGTATAGACAACTTTACTTGGGGCTTGTCCACACTATGTACAGCGACCTGCTGTTTTTTTTTTCCTGCACCTGATCAATGCAGATTACAAAAAGGACACAAAGAAAACAACTGAATTGTATGTGCGGATAATGTGCCTCATTTACTTTACAATGCAGCAGTGTTGTGAACTTATGGAAAAATTAAGCCATGCTGCATTTTTCTGCAGTGTAACTAACAAATCACACCTGAAAATCGGCAAAACCGGTGCAGGAACTTCCTTTTCAAATCGGTGCGACATCGCAAAGTCGGAATCGCACCGATTTGAACAGTACAATTGCTGGCAATAGGGTGCAATTCATCATGCGATTTTGACCTGTGTGTGACTGGGAGTTTAATAAAGTTAGACTTCAATGAAATGTAAAAAACTGTAAACACTAATGCACATCAAAATCACTCCGCTCTTCTGGTACACAAGCAGACTGGTGTGAAGAAGCCCTTAACCCCTTCTTGCCCACCCTGATGCCCCTTTAAACAGTTCAGAATGCTAGGGTTGCAGGAGGGGTCACTGTCACAGTGGTCACAGGATCGGAAGCTAGTCTTGCCAGGTATTATACTTTACCCCAGACTGACAGCTAGCTGTCTTTGTGCACACATTTTTGTGTATTTTGTCACATATTTAGGAAGCGCACAGGGGTGAGAGAGCGATTTTCAGGTGTTTTTAGCAATGTTTTAGAAGTGCATTTCAAGTGTTTTACATGGGTATTCAAGCTTAGGGCACTTTTGGTTCAGCCAAAGTGACATACTAGGGGAAGGAGACCAGTTCCTACATGCCCAAAAAAAACACCTTAACTACTTGACCTTCAGAAGATTTAGTCCCCTTAATGACCAGGCCGGTTTTTTGCATTTTGGCACGGTGTTACTTTGACAATTGCGCAGTCATGCAAGGCTGTACACAAACAACATTTATATAATTTTTTCCCCACAAATAGAGCTTTCTTTTGGTGGTATTTTATCACCTCTGCGTTTTTTATTTTATGCACTATAAATGAAAAAAGACAGAATTTTGAAGAATATATATATATATATATATATATATATATATATATATATATATATATATATATATATATATATATATATGGATGAGACCCTCCAAAAATGTGTAGCAGAATACATATTGGCCCAAATTTATATATATATATATATATATATAAATTTGGGCCAATATGTATTCTGCTACACATTTTTGGTAAAAAAATAAATAAAAAAAATTACCCAATAAGTGTATATTGATTGCGTAAACCAAACAATGGTATATATACTGGAATTTTTTTTTTTATTCTAGTAATGGCAGCGATTAGCGACTTTTAGCGGGACTGCGATAGTATGGCGGGCAATCTGACACTGACACTTTTTGGGAGCCAGTGACACCAATACAGTGATCAGTGCTAAAAATATGCACTGTTACTATACTAATGACACTGGCTAGGAACGGGTTAAAGCGGAGTTTCACCCAAAAGTGGAACTTCCGCTTTAAGCACTCCTCGCCCCCTTACATGCCACATTTGGCATGTAATTTTTTTTTTTGGGGGGGGAGTGGGGGCTTCGTTAGGAGTGGGACTTCCTGTCCCACTTCCTCCTTCCACTCAAGGGCAGCCTAGGCGACTCCTCCTCTCCACCTAGGCGGCCCCTCCCTCTAGGCGATCTCCTGGGACACGTGACAGGTCCCAGAAGATCGCCTGTCCACTCCGAGAGCGCAGCGCGACTCGCGCATTCGCAGTGCGTGCCCGGCCATGAAGCCGAAAGCTGTCATGGCCGGGTTTCCAGAGTGGCAATGGAGGCACCGGCGGAGAGGAGGGGGAGAGGAGCGACGCTCCGGGCAGCAGCATTGCTGGACCATGGAACAGGTAAGAGTCTGTTTATTAAAAGTCAGCAGCTACACTTTTTGTAGCTGCTGACTTTTAATAAACATAAAAGCCTGGAACTCCGCTTTAACATCTAGGGCAATCAACGGGTTAAATGAGTGCATAGCCATTGTGTGTGTGTACTTTGTTGCTGCTTTTACTAAGGGATGAAACAAAACTAAAACATCCCCACTGACAGGACAAAGCTCTGTCTTGTTTACATAGACAGAGCTCTGTCATGTCTTCCTCCTCGCCAATCAGCGGGGTGCCGGTGGTCATCAATTGACAGTATGTGATCTATAGGTACGTGATTCAGTGCAGGAGAGACACCCTGCGCCGTATAACTAGGTTAAGCGGTCGGCAAGTGGTTAAAATACACTCAATTTAAACATTTACTGACATTCCTATTTAAAATTCTATGGAGTTAAAAGTGCCAAAATCTGCCTCAAAAGTAATTTATGTCGCTTTTTTGGAGTGTCAGGCATCCAAGCTTCAAGCGCCTGAGCGCTCATATGTAAACGTTCACTATTGAATGACAAGGAATTTTGTTTGCTGAGAGTTTTGAGATACAAAACGCTTTAGGTGTGAATGGGGCCGTAAAGTGGTTGTAAACCCTCACATATATCCAGTGAAGTGACTGGCCCTCAGGTGATACAGAGATGAAACAAAATTCTCCTACGTAACTTGTACCTGTTTATCTACAGCCATCTTTCCCCCACATACATTCAAAGTACAGAATTTACACAGGATCTCTGAAAAGCAGGGGGCAGAGAACTGATGTTACATTAGTGAGGAGAGCTCTGAGAGCTGATTGGAGGATTGGGACACCCCTCTCTCACACAGCACATAGGAACAGAGCTGAGGCTGTCAATCAACTGGAGGTCCCTTCCCGGTCACCTTTTTTCTCTTGGTGTCAGGAAAACTCAGCAGAAGTGACTCATGCTTATAGCAGAACGAGGCAGTGGACAGAAATGGCACTTAGTGCTCTGGAGTGAGACAAGTACACACTATAGAGGGATATGCTTTGTTCATATTTCATGTCTGAGGTTTACAAGCACTTTAAGAAACACGGTCATTATATTACAAAAGGTTTAAACAAACCATACTCTGTAGTACTGTAAATAGCAGTCAGCAGGTAGCCATTTTCTAGGTGTATACAGATAGAAATAAAAAAGTGAATACATCATGTTTGGCCAAAGCAGTATTGGGTGCAGCCTTTTTTCTTCATTCCTTCTGGTTGTGTAAGTGCTTAGTTATGTACTCACACAATGAATGAAGAAGGAAAAGCCCAGGGCTAGGGAAGACAGAGAGGCCAGTGTCTGCACAGAAGCTGCATGCTGGGTGTGACTTTTATCACTACACTTGTTTATGGCATTCTCTGTTTAGCGGCAATGTAGTAGGGCACAGGCAACAAAACAGCTGTGATAACTGCAAAAACACATGCCACTTCCGAAGGCAGAACTAAGCTTCAATAAAATGTCAAAAACTGTTTACATTTTTTATTTTTTTTTGTTGGGCAGGAGACATGCAAATTTACTTCTGCCAAAAACGTCTTCCTTCTAGCATTTTTTTTTTTTTGTGTACATGATGTGGCGCATGCCCACAAGTACGACAACCTGAAAGCAGTGGCAGAAGAGATGGCAGGGGAGGGGATGGCGTATTGACTGACAACCTAGATCAGTCAGTGCTGGAGGAGGGTACAGTAGTAAAAGGTAAAGCCCCTTACACACGGGCCGATATTGGCGGTTCAATATAAACCAGGCGACATTCGGCCCTAAGGGTCGGCTGGCTTTTGTCGGGTGAGTATGCTGGAAAACCAGCAGCTGACCGGCTCCTGATCAGCACTCTCCGCCAATGGCGGAGAGTGCTAATCGGAGTGTTCTGGCGGTGGGGGGGGGGGGGGGGAGTCGATCGCTGTACTGACGTCAGATCCTTAGTACAACGGTTCCAACCGGACTGTTTGTTTATTTTCTTTCAACCCGCTGGGTTGAACGGAAAAAATAAAAATAGTGTGTACCAGACTTTAGTGTACCAAAAAGTAAAAAGCGGTGGTTGAGCCTTCCACAACCATCACATCTCTAATGCCTTGCATTGCAGCAAAAATTTGTTGTGGTGTGGACATTAAGGGGTTAAAACAGGCCTCGCTGCCTGTCAAATGCCCTATGAAAAGTGATCCACTGAAGAATTATCTTCAAAGGGCCATTGAAAGTGTCAATGAGCCCTACTTTAGATTATAACCTCCTTGAGGGCATATGTAAAGCGCTGTGTAAATTGATAGCGCTATAGTACCTTAATAAAGTAAATAATAGTGCCTAATTAGTACCATGGAAAATAGAAGTGCACTTCCCAGTAAGTGAGTGTGCCTAAGCACTCCTTTGTCTACAGCAGGGGTCTTAAACTGGCGGCCCTCCAGCTGTTGCGGAACTACAAGTCCCATCATGCCTCTGCCCGTGGGAGTCATGCTTGTAACTATCAGCCTTGCAAAGCCTCATGGGACTTGTAGTTCTGCAACAGCTGGAGGGCTGGCAGTTTGAGACTCCTGGTCTACAGCCTCATAGCTGTATATCTGCAGTGTGAGATCTAAGGCACTGCTGTTTAGTAAGGATGAGAGCTCAGGCGTGTTCGCAACTCCACGCGCCCGCCAGGAAGCTGACACTCCGCAGCGCTAATCTCAGGCAGTGAGATGTTTCCTGATCTGTGCAGCCGCGGAGTCTCAGCTTCATGGCGGGCGCGGGCACGTGGAGTTGAACACGCCTGAGCACATGCCTACTGTTTAGAACTGCTAATCTCAGGAGATTTGGAGTGAGTTTTCGTGATGTCGGTACTGTGTTGCCCTCTGTTCTCCTTCCTGGAGGCTCTGACATGAGGAAGCAATGGCTGCTTCCAAAAAGAAACATGGCAAGTCAGGGATAAGGAAAAGATCAGCCACCAAAAGCCTAGATGCAATACTAACGACTAGACTTTTACCTCTTCCTGGATTTGTGGGCACAGCTGTAGTCTGACACCAATGCAATCTCAGTATTAGTGATGTAATATCAGTTATAAGTGGACTGCCACTTCAGGGATTTGTTAGAGGTGGGGCTCAACTAAATGGGGCACCTTACACATAGGATGCCTTAACATCATGGTGTTGTGCTACTCATTTTGAATGGTACCTCTACAATGCAACAGCGCTGCAACGCAGCATGGTACTTACCAAAGTACCATGTGATCCAGTTGCAGTGTGTTTTCAATATTAGTGCATATACTACTTTCGGTGTGATGCAGTGCGATTTCAGCCCATTCAGCTGAAAACGCACTGCTCTCAAATCACACAGGAACACTTGCGATTTGAGGCAGCACAATTTTTACTGGCAGTGAGTGTTTAGTGGCAGGAAAACCCTCCATTAAAAGCCTATGTGTGCATGGACAATAGGATAACATGCAGGGGACTTTAGAGGCAGGCAGAAAAAAAAAAAAAAAAAACTCTTGACACTCCTGGAAGCAGCTGCAAAAACACCCTGTGTGCATGAGGCCTTAGGCCCCTTTCACACTGACACGTTTTTCAAGCGGTTTAGCGCTAATAATAGCGCTGCTATACCGCCTGAAAAAATCGTGCCCTGCAGTCTTCAGTGTGAAAGCCCAAAGGCTTTCACACTGAAGCGGTGCGCTAGCAGGACCGCTCCAAAAGTCCTGCTAGCCGCATCTTTACAGCGGTGAAGGAGCGGTGTGTTCACCGCTCCTTTACCGCTGCTGCCCATTGAAAGCAATGGGAAACCGCGGTAATACCGCCCGCAATGCGCCTCTGCAGAGGCGCATTGCGGGCGGTATTAACCCTTTTTCGGCCGCTAGCGGGGGTTAAATTCACCCCGCTAGCGGCCGAATACCGCAGTAAAAACGAAGGTATAAAAATAGCGCCGCTATACCCACAGCGCACCTTCCCGCCCCAGTGTGAAAGGGGCCTTATGGTTCCTCCTTTTCTTTACTATATATTAGGTCATCACATCTGGCTGTGATCCCTAAATAATCCAATTAAATGTAATCATTTGTCAGTTCATAAGGGTGTTCCTAAAAAATTGCAACACCCACCATTTTATTCTCTAGGGCAGGGGTTTCCAAACTTTCTAAACAAAGGGCCAGTTTATTGTCGTTCAGACTTTAGAGGGCCAGACTGTGGTCAGCGAGAGTTATCAAAGATCAGGCTTTTTTTTTTTTTTTTATTAGGGTGAGGAATAGTACCCTATTGTAAGTGTCAGTGGAAGGAATCAGGTTTTATTGTTGGTGTCAGGGTGAGGAATAGTGCCCCATGATTTGTGTCAGTGGAAGGAAAGGTGCCCTATTGTGGCTCAAGGGCCGGATAAAGAAAAGAAAAGGGCCTCAGTTTGCAAACCACTGCTCTATGGCCTCTACTAAAAAAAATATATAATGTTTGGTGGGAAAAGTCATTTTATAGTAAAAAAAAAAAAAAAAAATGGAGGATTTTTACATATACCGTATATACTCGAGTATAAGCTGACCCGAATATAAGCCGAGGCACCTAATTGTACCACAAAAAAACTGGGAAAACTTATTGACTCAAATATAAGCCTAGTGTGTCCATGTGCATGCCTCACTGTGCCCAATCTCCCTACCTGATCTCCGGCGCTGTGTGACTAGACCGACGTTTAACATGGGTGTCTATGGAAGGGGTGCCCGGCTTTGAAAAATCGGTGCTCCCCGGCCGTAGGTCTCCTGGACAACAAACTTTGCACACTTGTACATGAAGAGTGGGGCTACATGTGTGCCAAGTTTGGGATCCAGGAAACCTAGGGCCGGCCAGTACCGGGTCCCCTAAATCACCAGAGAAATTACCATTTAACATGGGAGTCTATGGAAGGGGTGCCCGGCTTTGAAAAATCGGGGCTACATGTGTGCCACGTTTGGGGTCCAGGGGACCTACGGCTGGCCCGGGATCAGGCGCACAAAAGTGAAGATGGACACAGACTCGAGTATAAGCCGAGGGGGGAATTTCCAGCACAAAAAAAATGTGCTTAAAAACTCGGCTTGTACTCGAGTATATACGGGTGTGTGAAAAGTGTCAGAATTGGCCCGGAGCTGGAGTAGCTAACCACTTCAATACAGGGCACTTTCACCCCCTTCCTGCCCAGGCCAATTTTCAGCGCTCTCGCACGTTGAATGACAATTTGCGTGCTCATGCAACACTGTACTCAAACAAAATTTTTAACATTTTTTTTTTCACACAAAGAGCTTTCGTTTGGTGGGAATCAACACTGGATTTTTTATTATTTACTAAAGAAATGGAAAAAAGACAGCAAATTTTGAAAATATTAATGTTTTTCTTTGTTTCTGTTATAAAAGTTTTCAAAAAAAATGTCTTCATAAATTTAAGCCAAAATTTATTCTGCTGCATTTCCTTGGTGAAAAGAACCCAAATTAGTGTATATTTAGTCTGTAGGAAAGTTATAGTGTACAATTGTCATGTGATCTGCTGTGATTGGTCACAGCGATCACATGGTATAGGCAGTGGGCCAGTACACTGATCTGTCATCTGCTGTGTCCAGTGGATGTCATCTCACAAAAGTAAGTACACCCCTCACATTTTTGTAAATATTTTATTATACCTTTTCATGTGACAACACTGAAGAAATTACACTTTGCTACAATGTAAAGTAGTGAGTGCACAGCTTGTATAACAGTGTAAAATTTGCTGTCCCTTCAAAATAACTCACACAGCCATTAATGTCTAAACCGCTGGCAACAAAAGTGAGTACACACCTAAGTGAAAATGTCCAAATTGGGCCCAAAGTGTCAATATTTTGTGTGGCCACCATTATTTTCCAGCACTGCCTTAACCCTCTTGGACATGGAGTTCACCAGAGCTCCACAGGTTGCCACTGGGGTCCTCTTCCACTCCTCCATGACGACATCACGGAACTGGCGGATGTTAGAGACCTTGCGCTCCTCCACCTTTCCGTTTGAGGATGTCCCACAGATGCTCAATAGAGTTTAGGTTTGGAGACATGCTTGGCCAGTCCATCACCTGGGTGGGACTTAAGATCACATGACCGCCGTGATTGGCAGTCACGTGTTCCAAAAACTCCCGATCGCTTTGGCTAGGTGGCGGTAAATGTGCCGGGAGCGCGTGCAGGTGTAGTGGCAGCAATTCACTCAAATATGCGGCCCCTCTGTACGAAGGACCAGGTGCCGAGAGGCCACATATTTGTGTACGGTTGGTGCACAGTGGTTTGTAAATTTATATTCGTTGGTATAAGATATTGCCGCTTGAGTCTAAAGCCAGCCATAGACGGTTTGAATCTTGGCTGGTTCAGGAGGAACAGCCAAGATTTGAACCATGTATAGGCACACTGAATGTACCAAGTTTATCAATCAACTTGGATACAACCAACCTGTTGGATTTTACATGCAATTATTGCTAGTGGCTAATACAGCTGCTAGCAATAATCACTGTGTTCTTCTGGTGAGGACGGCTTCCCCTGCCAAAAGAACACAATGACTCCAGGGGGAAGGATTCCCCCATCAACACTGTTTGTGTTGATGGGGGAATCTAGCGATTTTCTTTCCTGCAACCTGTGGTTTCCTGCGGCCAGCAGTCATAATAGCCTACGTGCAGTAGTGTATTTAAATTTTTTGCTGCCCTAGGCCTGACTAAACTCGTGCACCCCCTAATTTAAAAATTACCCACCCCTTCCTGGCAAGGCCACACCCCTTTCTGTTTAAGACCTGCCCTGACATTTTCGAGTGGGGACACTAGTTCTTAGGAGCTGGGGGGGCATTGGATTCCCTTAATTTGTATAGATTTCCTCTCACTTCCTGTTTGGCTATGGGGCAGGAAGTGAGGGAAAATCTCTGTAATGGGACAGGGATGGTAAAAAATAAACTGATAGGGGCTATAACCCTCCCTTATGCCCCATACACACGATCGTTTTTCATGCCGTTAAAAATGCCATTAAAAAAAATGGCCATTAAAAATGATCGTGTGTAGGCTCCAGAGCATTTTTAACGACGTGAAAAACGGCCATTAAAAATTTCGAACATGCTCTCTTTTTTCACGACGTGAAAAACGATAGTGTGTATGCTTTAACGACGTGAAAAAAAACGTGCATGCTCAGAATCAAGTATGAGACAGGAGCGCTCGTTCTGGTAAAACTAGCGTTCGTAATGGAGATAGCACATTCGTCACGCAGTCACGGACTGAAAAGCATGAGACTGAAAAGAGCGAATCGTCGCTCAACAAACTTTACTAACATGAAGGGTGGCGCCATTCGAACGGAACTTCCCCTTTATAGTGCTGTCGTACGTGTTGTACGTCACTGCGCTTTGCTTGATCGTTTTTTTAAATGATCGTGTGTACGCAAGACAGGCTTGAGAGGAAACATGAAAAAAAACGACGTGAAAAACGGCAAGAAAAAAAATGGCAAGAAAAACGATTGTGTGTATGGGGCATCACTCTATCCAAAATGAAAAAAAAAAAGTGTTGCCTATAGTTCTACTTTAACCACTTCAGCCCCGGACCATTTGGCTGGCCAAAGACCAGGCCACTTTTTGCGATTCGGCACTGCGTCGCTTTAACTGACATTTTGGGACCATTGTCATTTTTACAGCGATCAGTGCTATAAAAATGCACTGATTACTGTAAAAATTACACTGGCAGTGAAGGGGTTAACCTGTAGGGGCGCTGAAGGGGTTACGTTTGACCTAGGGAGTGCTCCTAACTGTTAGGGGGCGTGGCTTGTCGTGACATGTCACTGATCGCTGTTCCCGATGACAGGGAACAGACGATCAGTGACATGTCACTAGGCAGAACGGGGAGATGTGTTTACACTAACATCTCCCCATTCTTCAGCTCTGTGACCCGATCGCGGGACACCGGCGGACATCGGGTCCCGCAGCTCGCGACAGGGCCCGCAAATTAAAGGGGACGTATATATACGCCCATTTGCGCAGCCGTGCCATTCCGTCGACGTATATCTTCGTGCGGCGATCGGGAAGCGGTTAAGCACAAATTTCTGATAATTTCATGGAGAGGACTAAGAAGATATAACCATTCCAATGGTGCAACAGAAAACATATAACACAGTGAGGAATGTTTGTGGTCCAGGCTGATAGGACAGTCAAAATTAGAAGCAGCTTGCGTTACACTAACAGTGTAGCGCAAGCCGGTGGGGACTCTTTCTGTGCTGCACCCCTGCAAAGTGCTGCCCTAGGCCTGGGCCTTGTTGGCCTAGGCCAGGATACAGCGTTGCCTATGTGTACATTAAGCCTTAACAGCGGTCCTGTTTGGTATTACCGTATTTTCCGGCGTATAAGGCGACTGGGCGTATAAGACGACCCCCTAATTTTCCCGATAAAATTTGGGTTTTGGGATATACTCGCCATATAAGACGACCCCCCTTCCGACTAGCCATGCCTCACCATACCTCACTGTGCCTCCATTGCATACCTCACTGTGCCTCCATTGCATACCTCACTGTGCCTCCATTGCATACCTCACTGTGCCTCCATTGCATACCTCACTGTGCCTCCATTGCATACCTCACTGTGCCCCCAATGCATACCTCACTGTGCCCCCAATGCATACCTCACTGTGCCCCCAATGCATACCTCACTGTGCCCCCAATCTTATCCCTGGCATGTAGAATCTGAAGTCAGACTGCGGCCGTCCACTTTTCAAAAGCCGCGCCTCCTCCTCGTGCTGTTCTGTGATAGGCGGAAACACTCAGCTTCCCAGCAGACACTGTGTTCAGTGTTCTGCCTATCACAGATGCCCTCTCATCCGAGGATGAGAGGGCATCCGTGATAGGCGGAACACTAAACAGAGGCTCTGCTGGGAAGCTGAGTGTTCCGCCTATCACAGAACAGCACGAGGAGGCGGCGCGGCTTTTGAAAAATAGACGGCCGCGGTCTGACTTCAGATTCTACACGCCAGGTACCGGCGTATAAGACGACCCCCGACTTTGGAGAAGATTTTTATGGGGTAAAAAGTCGTCTTATACGCCGGAAAATACGGTAGGTTAAAGTTAATTTCATAGTTAAAACTGATTTAAACCCATTAAGGCTAGGCTTCCACTATTGTAACCTCAAAGTCGCACGATTTTGATGCGATTTGAAGCAATGTCTGTGTATTCTTGAGGTCTATAGACCTCAAGACGCATCAAAGTGGGACCAAAGTAGTGAAGGGACTACTTTGAAGTCGTACAGATATGAACGGTACTCACTTGAAATCATGGGGTACGACTTGTCATGCGACTTTGCAGTCCCAAGTCGCATGACAAGTCACACTAGTGGAAACCGAGCCTAAAGGAGACGCGGCCTAAACTTTTGCACAATCCTTATGGGTTTACTTTATTATTTAGGCGTGTTCTTATGGTATGATGGGAGTTAATGGGGTATCTAGTCCTATGAAAACATTATGGGCTGCATAGTGGCTTAGAGGTTAGCACTTCTACTTTGCAGAAATTGTGCAATTTCCACATTATCTGCATGGAGTTAGCATGTTCTTCCTGTGCCTGTCTGAATTTTCTTCCAAAGTCCAAAGGTGCATTGGCTCCTGTCTAATATGATGTCAGTAAAGCGGGGTACACACTATAAGAAAACCGGGGGAGCGATCCTCCGATTTTCCTCGTTATTTCACAGAAAATCGGAACCGATGAATGAAAATTCGTACGAAAATTCTTGTACGACAAAAGGCTTTTTTTGTTGTTGTTGTTTATTGTTTCTGATCATGTACAGTCTCTCTTTTGTAAACTTTTCTTGTACGGATTTTTTTTTTTTTTTTTTGGAGTTTGCCCCTTTGCAAATTTTCATACAAAAATTCAGAACCGGATGTCGAAAGTTGTGTACACACTATATGAAAGTTGTACAAAAATTATTTGGACGAAAATGTACGTCCAATTTTCTTATAGTGTGTAGCGTATGTAGGCATGTGGGTAAGGATGAGCTCCAGCGTGTTCGCAAAGCCCACGTGCAGGGCCCCGCCAGTAAGTCTGCACCGCGCTGCGCTAATCGCAGGGAGTGAGACATTTTCTCGGTGCTGCAGAGATTGGGAAAAATCTCACTGCTTGTGATTAGCGCGGCGCCGACTTCCTGGCAGGCCCTGCACGTGGGCTTTGCGAACACGCCGGCGCTCATCCTTACATGTGAGACAGGGTCCTTAGACCCCTTTCACACTGGGGTGGTTTTCAGGCGATTTAGCGCTAAAAATCACCTCTGCTAAGCGCCTGAAAACCGCCCTCCCATTCATTCCAGTGTGTCTTTTCACACTGGAGCGGTGCGCTTGTGGGACGGGAAAAAAAAAAAGTTCTGCAAGCAGCATCTTTGGGGTAGGTTGGAAACCCTGTATACAGCGCTCCTACACAGCCCCTGCCCATTCCAATGAATAGGCAGCACTTTCAAAGTGCTTTGAAAGATCTGCAAAACTGGAGTTTTTAATTCCTTTTTTTACGGGGGTTAAAAGTGCCCTGCTAACCGAAAAACGGTGCAAAAGCGCCGCTAAACAGTGATTAATCACTGCTAAAATGAGCGGCGCTTTAGCGCCAACGCGGCCCCAGTGTTTTAGGGGCCTTATAAATAATTATTAAAACTGGATTTATATAGCGCCAACAGTTTACACACCACTTTACAATGTAGAGGAGGGGGGGGGGGGAAGACAGTAGTACAATACAGAAGGAATAGGAGGGCCTTGCTCGTGGAGCTTACAATCTAATAATTATATATATATATAGTAGGAAAGTTGCTACAAGTCATAAAATCTCCTTTGTAATTTCAATGTCTCCTAATAGTAAAACCAATATCCTGTACCCATTGTAGATGATGCTGGGATCAGTCATGATTTCCTATGATAGATTCCATCCCACCCACATAGAACTCATCTGACAAAGTAGAAGCAGAAAGTTCCATGCTGGTCACTGATTGGACAATGGGGATCAGAAATGAGAAGAGGACTTCTATCATAGTGTGATCAATACTAAGCCATGTAGTGGGAGGACAGCACAGTGATCGGTACACAGTATAGTATGGAAGTCTGATCGCCACACTACCCCCCACAATAATGTCCATTTATTCTGGGTGTGTCACATCCCCCACCCATACTCTATGTACACTATGCTGTCTGTGCCATCGCACACAATCACATACACACAGCAGTGTGCCAGGCTGCCAGCCACCTCCCTCCTGACTTCTCACCCACACACAGCGGATCGGGCAAAGTCTGACTCACCAGATGTCGGGACAGATCAGGAGAAGCGTCCATAACTTCTACACTCAACGGCAGCGCTACTCCACCGCCCCGCCCCCTAACACCAACCCCGCTCAGCTCCCGCCCCTGGAAGTCATCACCACGCCCCCGACAGCTGCACGGCCCCTCCCCTGTGAGTGTCATGAGCCGGGCAGGTAGGATCAGCTTGCCTTTGTCTGTTGTGTGGAGCGCAGCACTGAGCACATTCCACTCACTACTACCGTACATTCACCACCGCTTTATTTATTCCTCCATCTACATTTTAGAACACAAAGCAACACCGTTTTTACAAACCCGTTTTTTTACATGCACATGGAAGAATTTTTTTACATTTATTTTTCATATACATGGTAAAAGAAAAATATATTTTTTCTTTTCCTATTGGGAGTTTTTTTTTTTTTATATATATAAAAAAAAAAAAAATATTTTAATATGCACATGAATTTTTTTATATATATATATATATATATATATATATATAAATACTGTATATATTTAAAAATAATTATTTTTTTATACGTATTAAAATGAGTTTTCATTTTATTTTTGATATACATATTAAAAGAAGATTTTTTTTTTATTCTTCATATGCTTATTAAAAAGAAGATTCTTTTTTTATTTTACATATACATATTAAAAGAAAAATTATTTTTTATTTTTCACGTACATATTAAAAGAAGATTTTTTTTATTCTTCATATGCTTATTAAAAAGAAGATTCTTTTTTTTATTTTACATATACATATTAAAAGAAAAAACTTTTTTTATTTTTCACGTACATGTTAAAAGAAGATTTTTTTTATTCTTCATATGCTTATTAAAAAGAAGATTCTTTTTTTATTTTACATATACATATTAAAAGAAAAAAACGTTTTTATTTTTCACGTACATATTAAAAGAAGATTTTTTTTATTCTTCATATGCTTATTAAAAAGAAGATTCTTTTTTTATTTTACATATTAAAAGAAAAAACCTTTTTTATTTTTCACGTACATATTAAAAGAAGATTTTTTTTTATTCTTCATATGCTTATTAAAAAGAAGATTATTTTTTTATTTTACATATACATATTAAAAGAAAAAAACTTTTTTATTTTTCACGTACATATTAAAAGAAGATTTTTTTTATTATTCTTCATATGCTTATTAAAAAGAAGATTATTTTTTTATTTTACATATACATATTAAAAGAAAAAACATTTTTATTTTTCACGTACATATTAAAAGAAGATTTTTTTTATTCTTCATATGCTTACTAAAAAGAAGATTATTTTTTTATTTTACATATACATATTAAAAGAAAAAACTTTTCTTATTTTTCACGTACATATTAAAAGAAGATTTTTTTTATTCTTCATATGCTTATTAAAAAGAAGATTCTTTTTTTTATTTTACATATACATATTAAAAGAAAAAAAATATTCTTGTACATTTTAAAAGATGATTTATTTTTTATTTTTGATATACATATTAAAAGAATATTTATTTTCTTTTTTTCATATGCTTATTAAAAGAACATTTTTATTTTTATTTTACATATACATATTAAAAAAAATATTTTAATTTTTTATGTACATAAAAAATTTTATTTTTCAGAAGTAATATTAAAAGAAGATTTTTTTTAAATTTTACATATACATATTCAAATATTTTTTTTTATATTTCTAGTACATATTAAAAGATGATTTTTTTGGGGGGGATTTTTCATATGCATATTAAAAGAAGATTTTTTTAATTTTACATATACATATTAAAAGAAAAAACTTTTTTTTTTTGTTTTTCATGTACATATTAAAAGAAAAAGTTTTTACTTTTGCTTTATTTTCATATTTCTTTATGTTATAAAAACAATAAAAGATATATTTGTCTCTAAAAGAAGATTTCTTTTATGTTTATAAAATAAAGGATTCCTTGCAAGTATAAAATCCACGTACAAACGTGTGTGGTGATCGCGCATGCGCAGAGCGTGTGAGTCTGGCGTCCCTACGCGATGCGTGATCGCTCACACACGTTTGTTTGTGAATTTTTTTATACTTGCAAGGAATCCTTTATTTTAATTTGCATTGGAGACTAGGGATGAGCTTCGTGTTCGAGTCGAACATACGTTCGACTCGAACATCGGCTGTTCGATCGTTCGACGAAGATTGAACGATTTGGGCCGCTCGCGCCAAATTCGAGTGACGCGAACGGCCCACAATGCACTACGCCATCGCAGTGTCATCCAGGCGCTGTGATTGGCCAAGCATGCACTGTGACCCCGCATGCTTGGCCAATCACAGCGCCGGCAGCGAGGAGAGCAATGATTGGCCACAGGCAGGATGCCTGTGGCCAATTATTGCTGAGGGGGTTTAGTACACGCCCCACACTATAAAAGGCCGCCAGCACGGCGGCCTAGTGTAGTGTGTTCCGGAGCAGGGAAAGAGAAGCATAGGCAGGGACAGTGTCATTATTTTTCCTTTACTAATCCTGGATTCCTTGTGTTTAGGGACAAATAAGGATAGGTAGGGAGAGTGTCAGTGTGTCATTCTGTGCTAAACCTTGTTTGTAGGGACAGAGAAGGACAGTGAGGGAAAGTGTCAGTGTGCTATTCTGTTCTAAACCAATCTTGCTGAACCATATTTGAAATCCTTGAGTTTAGGGACAGAGAAGGACACTCGTGGAAACTATCAGTGTGCTATTCTGTGCTAAATCTTGTTTGTAGGGACAGAGAAGGACAGTGAGGGAAAGTGTCAGTGTGCTATTCTGTGCTAAACCAATCTTGCTGAACCATATTTGAAATCCTTGAGTTTAGGGACAGAGAAGGACAGTGAGGGAAACTGTCAGTGTGCTATTCTGTGCTAAATCTTGTTTGTAGGGACAGAGAAGGACAGTGAGGGAAACTATCAGTGTGCTATTCTGTGCTAAATCTTGTTTGTAGGGACAGAGCAGGACAGTGAGGGAAAGTGTCAGTGTGCTATTCTGTGCTAAACCAATCTTGCTGAAGCATATTGCAAATCCTTGTGTTTAGGGACAGAGAAGGATAGGCAGGGGACAGTGTCAGTGTCATTGTTGCTAAGCCTCCTGCACAGTATACACCTGAAGGTAGCCCTTATTGCTTTTTCCCATCTCCCTGCAGGCCATCCATTAAAATGTCTGGAAGGCAAACAAGGAGAGGCAGACAGTCAGGAGGCAATAAAAGAGGGCAAGCAGGCTCTGTGTCTGGGGGCAACAGTGCTGGTCGTGGACGCGGTGCATTGTCATCAGCACATGGCCATGGGACACGCTTGTCCTTCTTTTCGGCAGCTGGACATGTTGAGCCACATCATGCCGAAGACTTGGTAGAGTGGATGACCAAGCCCACCTCATCCTCCTCATCCTCTCTCACCCAGGCTCAGGGTACTGGCAAAGCAGCTGCCAAAGCGTCCTCTTCCCTGGTATCAATGTCATCATCAGTCACTCCTTCCCTAGACCCACCATGTCCTCCTCCTGAGGAGTCCCCCGAACTGTTTGAGCACAGTGTTGGGTACATGCTCCAGGAGGATGCCCAGCGTTTCGAAGGGTCTGATGATGATACCCAGATAGAGGAAGGCAGTAGCGTGAGAGCAGAGAGAGGGGATGCTCAAGAAGGACACCAATCTGGCAGTCATGCTCCAGCAGCTGCAGCATACTGCCAGATTGGCTCCAGTAATGAGGAGGGAGGGGATGATGAGGTCACTGACTCCACGTGGGTGCCTAATAGGAGAGAGGAGGAGGAGGAGGATGAGGAGGATGCACATCTCCAACGAGGCAGGATGCCCTTGGGTGGCCAGCGTATGGGCAGCACACCGACGGAATCACACCGCAGAGCTCCGCCTGTGCAGGGCGCTGCCTCTGCCCGTCATTCAAAAAGTTCTTTGGTGTGGGCCTTTTTTGAGGCGAGTGCATCAGATCGCACAGCTGCTGTTTGCAACATATGTCTCAAGCGTATATCGCGTGGCCAAAACATCAGCCGCTTGGGCACCACATGCTTGATTAGACATATGTTGACCTGCCATGCAGCTCGTTGGCAAGCCTACCTTAAAGACCCACACCAAAGAACAAAGCGGACCTCTCCTTGCACCGCATCAGCTGGGATCTCCAACCCCACTATACCTTCAGTCCTCTCTGAAACCTGCACTGAGAGGAATGAAGGTGTAGAATTAGGTGTGTCACAGCCAAGTACTTGCGGGCACTCTGCTAGCAGTACACCGACGTCCGATTGTAGCAGGCAAATTTCCCTGCCCCAGCTGCTGGACCGTCAAAAGAAGTTCACTCCCAGCCATCCACATGCCCAGCGGTTGAATGCTAGCTTAGCTAAATTGCTAGCGCTTCAACTGCTGCCTTTTCAGTTGGTAGACTCGGCCCCCTTCCGTGAGTTTGTGCAATGTGCGGTTCCTGAGTGGCAGGTTCCCAAACGCCACTTTTTCTCACGGAAGGCGATTCCGGCTCTCTACAGGCATGTGGAAGGCAATGTCTTGGCCTCGCTGGACAGGGCGGTCAGCGGTAAGGTGCATATTACCGCTGACTCATGGTCCAGCAGGCATGGACAGGGACGTTACCTTTCTTTCACGGCCCATTGGGTCACTCTTTTGGCAGCTGGGAAGGATGCAGGACAAGGTGCAGTAGTGTTGGAGGTTGTTCCACCGCCACGCCTCCAAAATGCTACTACTGGTTGTGACACACCTCTCTCCTCCACCCCCTCCTCTTCTTCTTCCTCCATGGCCTCTTCCTGTGCTTTGTCCTCGGAACCAGCGGTGCTCCGTAGGCGTTCAAGGGGCTACGCAAGTACGCAGGCAAAAAGATGCCATGCCGTGCTTGCGCTGGTGTGTTTGGGGGACAGGAGCCACACTGGGGCAGAGGTCCTGTCTGCTCTGCAGGGGCAGGCCGAGAGGTGGTTGACGCCACGCCAGCTTAAGCCAGGAATGGTGGTTTGCGACAATGGCACCAACCTCCTCTCCGCCCTCCGACAGGGACAACTGACCCATGTGCCCTGTGTGGCTCACGCCCTTAACCTGGTGGTGCAGCGGTTCTTGGGCAGGTACCCGGGCTTACAGGATGTCCTGAGGCAGGCCAGGAAAGTCTGTGTGCATTTCCGCAGATCTTATAATGCCAGTGCTCGCCTGGCTGAGCTGCAAAAGGAGTTGAACCTGCCCAAGAACCGCCTTATATGTGACATGCCCACCAGGTGGAACTCAACGTTGGCCATGCTGCAGCGGCTGCACACGCAGCAGAGGGCCATCAATGAGTACCTGTGCGACTACGGCACCAGGACAGGGTCAGGGGAGCTCGGGTTTTTTTCACCACGCCAGTGGGGCATGATCAGGGATGCATGCACTGTCCTGGCACCATTTGAGGAGGCCACGAGGATGGTGAGCAGTGACAGTGCATGCATCAGTGACACTGTACCTCTTGTCCACCTGTTGGAGCACACACTGCGTGGAATAATGGACAGGGCACTTGAGGCAGAACAGAGGCAGGAAGAGGAGGACTTCCTTGCCTCTCAAGGCCCCCTTTACCCAGACAGTGTTCCTTCTGTCCCACCCATCGCACAGGAAGAGGAGGAGGAGGAGGATTGTGTCAGCATGGAGGTGGAGGCTGGCACTCAGCATCATCAGCAGCAGTCTTTTAGGGATGATTTACAGTCCCAAGAAACCAGTGGACTTGTACGTGGCTGGGAGGAGGTGGCTGCGGATCATGTCGTCCTTAGTGACCCAGAGGACTCCGGACTGAATGCCTCAGCTAACCTACGCTGCATGGCCTCCCTGATCCTGCAAAGTCTGCGGAAGGATCCTCGTATTCTTCGGATCAAGGAGAGGGACCATTACTGGCTGGCCACTCTCCTTGATCCACGGTACAAGGGTAAGGTTGCGGACCTTATGTTACCGTCGCAGAGGGAGCAGAGGATGAGACAACTCCGGGAGGCCTTGCAGAAAGGTCTGTGCAACGCGTTCCCAGAGACTGGGAGGTTACAAACTCCTGGTCATGGACAACGAGTTGCTGAGGCTTCGGGCAGTCAAAGAAGGAGCGGTGGGGAAGGTGGCCGTCTGACCGATGCGTTCAGACAATTCTTTAGTCCGCAGCCCCAAAGTATGATCGGTTCCAGCAACCATCGCCAGCGTCTGATATACATGGTGCAGGAATACCTAGGGGCAAGGTCAGACTTGGACACCTTCCCCACCGAAAATCCTCTGGCTTACTGGGTCTTGAGGATGGATCACTGGCCAGAGCTTGCACAGTATGCAATTGAGCTACTGGCCTGTCCTGCATCCAGCGTTCTTTCAGAACGCACATTCAGTGCTGCTGGAGGATTTGTCACGGATCACAGGGTGCGCCTGTCCACCGACTCGGTTGATCGACTGACTTTCATCAAGATGAACCAGTCTTGGATCACCACCAGCTACCACACACCTGATGCTGATATAACAGACTAATTGATTTTAAAATGTCACATCCCTTCAAGACTGATGCTGATGCTGAGTGCCTGTGCTGTTATGTTGACTGGCTATCCTCCTCCTCCTCCTCCTCAATGATCCGATTGATGATGATAGCTTGGAAGATCATTTTGGTTTATGGGTGCCGCCACCAGTGGCTAAGGCCCAATTTTTCAGCCCCTGTTTAACAGGGGCGTGTAATTACAATTTTTGATGCAATACTTTGCAACAGGGCTCATTGCTGTGCTCCAAGTACAGTATCTGTGAGGGGTTGCAGTGTTGTGCCACCAGTGCCTAAGGCCCAATTTTTCAGCCCCTGTTCAACAGGGGCATGCAATTATAATTATTGATCTAATAATTCACAGCAGGGCCCATTGCTGCGCCCACCAAGAGTAACTGTCAGGCCTTACAGTGTTGTGTCAACACCACCACCACCACCACCAAAGGCCCAATTTTTCAGCCCCTGTTCAACAGGGGCATGCAATTATAATTATTGATCTAATAATTCACAGCAGGGCCCATTGCTGCGCCCACCAAGAGTAACTGTCAGGCCTTACAGTGTTGTGGCACCAGCACCACCATCAAAGGCCCAATTTTTACTACCACTGTTCAATAATTATATGTTATTACAATTCCTGATATAATAGTTGACAGCAGGGCGTTCCAGCACCAACC
Source organism: Rana muscosa (assembly GCA_029206835.1). Lineage (NCBI taxonomy): Eukaryota > Metazoa > Chordata > Amphibia > Anura > Ranidae > Rana > Rana muscosa. The sequence continues at coordinate 686,447,064 of CM055117.1, forward strand.
AAGAGTAACTGTGAGTGCTTACAGTGTTGTGCCAACACCAACACCTAAGGGGCCAATTTCTGCAGAGTATATACGGCAGGTCCCTACTTTCAAACATCCAACTTACAAACGACTCCTACTTGCAAACGGAAGAAGACAACAGGAAGTGAGAGGAAATCTACCCCTAGGAAGGAAAATTCTCTCCTGTAAGAATTAATATGGGAGAAAGGTGTCTCCTCTGTACTGATGCTTTATCACCAATCCTTGTTTCAATAAAAACACCACATTTCAAAATCAGTTGTCATTGGGACGGAAAGTGAGGTGAAATGTTCTGAACAGGGGCACAGACAGCAAAACAAATGTTACAGGGGTGATAACCCTTCCCTATGTTTTCCAAAAAGCTTAAAAATAGATTTTTTGGCTGGAGCTACACTTAAACAATGTACCTGTTCAAAATTACAAACAGATTCTACTTAAGAACAAACCTACAGTCCCTGTCTTGTATGCACCGGTCTTGTTTACACCGCCTGTATACTGCTGTTCAGAGTATATAGGGCCTTTTTTATTTTGTGTTGCGGGGTTCCCCTTAATATCCAAAGAAGACCCAAAGGGGCTGGTAATGGGCTGGGGTGGGGGGGGGGTGATGGGGTAGCTATGCCATTTTTCTTAAGGCCTCTTTCACACTGAGGCGTTGAAAAAACGCTCAAAAATTATAGGATTTTGTACCTCTATTTTACCGCGATTTTACCGCGTTTTTACCGCGATCGCGGTAAAAATAGCGCTAACGCGTATGCGTTTTACCGCGATTTTACCGTGTTCGCGCTAAAATTAGCGCGAACGCGCTAAAAACGCGCTAAAAGCGAGCTAAAAACGCGCTAAAAACGCATAGGCGTTAGCGCTATTTTTTAACATAACGCTTATGCCTATGCGTTTTTACCGCGTTTTTACCGCAAATCCCATTCATTTCAATGGGGATAGGCGTTTTTACAGCGCTATTTTATGCGCCCTAAAGTTGCTCTAAAAAAGCTGTTTGCAGGATTTTTTTCAACGCCCAGCCAGCAAAACGCCTCAATGTGAAAGCCCTCAGAGATTTCACATTGAGAATGCTGGGGCAGGATTATTTCAGGCGTTATTACAGCGCTATTTTTACCGCGAAAACGCGGTAAAAACGCCTCAGTGTGAAAGGGGCCTAAAGATTTTCATCCATATTACCGGGAGCAGACATTACATTAAAGCCGCAAGCAATTTTAAATGGCTTTTTTTTCCTTTAGAAATGTCATTTTGTGCAGGGACAGTTCTAAACACGGGAAACACGTGGCACTTCACAGGCATACTTTAGACACCCCCCAGGTACGATATTTAAAGGAATATTTGACTTTTTTTTTTTCACTTTATGCATCATTAAAATGACTGCTCCCGAAAAACGTCCGTTTTTAAAACTTCTTTTTGCATTGATACATGTCCCCTGGTGCAGAACCCGGGTTCCCAAACTCTGTTTAGGACAATAACATGCATAATAGTCGTTATAATTAGCACTTTAGAATCCGAACGTTCGCATCCATTGTATTTAATAGGGTTCTAATGTTCGTGCGAACTTTCGGTCCGTTCGCGGGTTCTGGTGCGAACCGAACCCGGGGGTGTTCGGCTCATCACTATTGGAGACTTGTTTGAGTCAGAATACCTGTATGCAGCACTGCAACTTTATCATTAAATATATCTTAAAGAGACAATACTGCACCATTGAAGTTCTTTACTTTTTTGCATGTTTGCACCTCTTGATACTGGGGATATCTGCTCTGATCTGACCATTGCCTGCTGTACGGAGGCTTCTAGTGGGCAGGGCCGTCGGAACAGAACAGGCAAAACAAGCAATTGCTTGGGGCCCCGAGCTGGCCTGGGGCCCCAGCCTAGGGTGCCTGCCTGCTGCCTGTCCTGGATTTCCGCCCTGAGCCGATCCGCGGATTGCGGCCATAGGAAAGGCCGTGGCTTTGGCCTAGCTCCGGAGCGGAGGCCATCTTGGTACACCCGGCGGCAGCGGCCGAGGTGAGTGGGGAGATGTGGATATTACAGGGGGAAGATGTGGACATTACCATAGTTGCCAACAGTCACGGATTGGCCGGGACATTCCCGGGATTCAAACCCTTTTCCCGGATTTATTTTGTCCCGGCCAATGTCCCGGCCAATCCGATTTTTCCCGTTTTCCCCGAATTTGGACGCCGCAGGCCGCCGCCGCTAGAGGTCCACGGCTGGCGGAGACAATGTCTCGGCCGGCCGCCATGTTCAAGAAGACCAAAACACGGATGTAGTACAATAGAAAATAAAGCCGCTGCGGCGCCGCCCACACCCCGCACCTCCCCGGGGGTGGGCGGCGCCGCAGCAGCTTTATCTTCTATTGTACTACATCTGTGTTTTGGCTGGCCGGCAGGCCACCCCCCCGCCCCGCCCCGCCCCGCTGCAGGTCTGTCTGTAATGGAAAGGGGCGGGGGTCGGCAGCGCCACAGCTTAATTTTTTTTTTTTTCAGCCACACTGTCGGCTCCGCCTCTATTTTGTTCCCCTTCGGGGAAGGGGAAACAATAATGGCGGCCGAGACAGGAGACGCCTGTGGTTAAGGGGGGACTCCGCTGGGGATGCCTGTGGTAAGGGGGGACTACGCTGGGAACGCCTGTGGTAAGGGAGGACTCCGCTGGGGACGGCTGAGGTAAGGGGGGACTCCGCTGGGGACGCCTGATGTAAGGGGGGACTCCGCTGGGGACGCCTGATGTAAGGGGGGACTCCGATGGGGACGCCTGATGTAAGGGGGGACTCCGATGGGGACGCCTGATGTAAGGGGGGACTCCGCTGGGGACGCCTGAGGTAAGGGGGGACTCCGCTGGGGACGCCTGATGTAAGGGGGGACTCTGCTCGGGACGCCTGAGGTAAGGGGGGACTCCGCTGGGGACGCCTGAGGTAAGGGGGGACTCCGCTGGGGACACTTGATGTAAGGGGGACTCCACTGGGGACGCCTGATGTAAGGGGGGACTCCGCTGGGGACGCCTGATGTAAGGGGGGACTCCGCTGGGGACGCCTGATGTAAGGGGGGACTCTGCTGGGGACGCCTGATGTAAGGGGGACTCCTCTGGGTACACCTGATGTAAGGAAGGACTCCTCTGGGTACGCCTGAGGTAAGGAGGGACTCCTCTGGGGACGCCTGATGTAAGGAGGGACTCCGCTGGGGACGCCTGATGTAAGGAGGGACTCCTCTGGGGACACTTGATGTAAGGGGGGACTCCACTGGGGACGCCTGATGTAAGGGGGGACTCCACTGGGGACGCCTGCATAGTTACCAACAGTCCCGAATTTCCCGGGACAATCATGATTTTTGGACCCTTGTCCACAAGTGTGTAGGGGGCTCTGCTGGGGAGGCACCTGATGCAAGGACGGACTGCTGGGGAGGCACCTGATGCAAGGACGGACTGCTGGGGAGGCACCTGATGCAAGGACGGACTGCTGGGGAGGCACCTGATGCAAGGACGGACTGCTGGGGAGGCACCTGATGCAAGGACGGACTGCTGGGGAGGCCATCTGGTGGCAGGCGACGTGGCAGGTAACATGCTCAGGGCTTCCACTGATTCGGCATTATGGTGAGTTGAATGATTTCATTTTATATTACAATGTAAAAATAGAAATAATGCACTTCAATCATCCTGACACCGTAACAACCATGGTGCCGGGATGATTGAAGCGCCAACAGGTGTTTTGGAGTATCCTTATCTGCCAATTTTGTTACACATTACTATTGTGGTGTAGGATCTGGCTTCTTTCTTTCTATTTCTTTCTCTCTCTTTCTCTCACCTCGGACTCTAGCCACACCCCTCTGAACCACGCCCATTTAAACCACACCCACTACCGTGCGTAAACCACTCCGCATTTTTCACTCCAGCATGACACGCCTACAAACGAATGCCCCGCCTCCTGATTATAGCAAGGCTCCGCCTCAATACAAAAAAAGTGTCCCAGCCAGATGTTTTTTTTGCAATGTTGGCAACTATGCATTACAGGGGGGAGATGTGGACATTACAGGGGGGGAGATGTGGACATTACAGGGGGGAGATGTGGACATTACAGGGGGAAGATGTGGACATTACAGGGGGGAGATGTGGACATTACAGGGGGGGAGATGTGGACATTACAGGGGGGGAGATGTGGACATTACAGTGGGGAGATGTGGACATTACAGGGGGAAGATGTGGACATTACAGGGGGGAGATGTGGACATTACAGGGGGGAGATGTGGACATTACAGGGGGGAGATGTGGACATTACAGGGGGAAGATGTGGACATTACAGGGGGGGGGGATGTGGACATTACAGGGGGGGGGGAGATGTGGACATTACAGGGGGGAGATGTGGACATTACAGGGGGGGAGATGTGGATATTACAGTGGGGGAGATGATGTGGATATTACAGTGGGGGAGATGATGTGGATATTACAGTGGGGGAGATGATGTGGATATTACAGTGCGGAGTCCCCCTGTCCATCCCACGGTCCCCCTGTCCATCCCATAGTCCCACTGTCCATCCCACTGTCCCCCTGCCCATCCCACAGTCCCACTGTCTATCCCACTGTCCCCCTGCCCATCCCACGGTCCCCCTGTCCATCCCACTGTCCCCCTGTCCATCCCACGGTCCCCCTGTCCATCCCACGGTCCCCCTGTCCATCCCACTGTCCCCCTGTCCATCCCACGGTCCCCCTGTCCATCCCACTGTCCCCCTGTCCATCCCACAGTCCCACTGTCCATCCCACTGTCCCCCTGCCCATCCCACGGTCTCCCTGTCCATCCCACTGTCCCCCTGTCCATCCCACGGTCCCCCTGTCCATCCCACTGTCCCCCTGTCCATCCCACAGTCCCACTGTCCATCCCACTGTCCCCCTGCCCATCCCACGGTCCCCCTGTCCATCCCACTGTCCCCCTGCCCATCCCACTGTCCCCCTGTCCATCCCACGGTCCCCCTGCCCATCCCACTGTCCCCCTGTCCATCCTACAGTCCCACTGTCCATCCCACTGTCCCCCTGTCCATCCCACGGTCCCCCTGTCCATCCCACTGTCCCCCTGTCCATCCCACGGTCCCCCTGTCCATCCCACTGTCCCCCTGTCCATCCCACAGTCCCACTGTCCATCCCACGGTCCCCCTGTCCATCCCACGGTCCCCCTGTCCTTCCCACGGTCCCCCTGTCCATCCCACGGTCCCCCAGTCCTTCCCACAGCCCCCCTGTCCTTCCCACAGCCCCCCTGTCCATCCCACGGTCCCCCTGCCCATCCCACGGTCCCCCTGTCCATCCCCCTGTCCATCCCACGGTCCCCCTGTCCATCCCACTGTCCATAAACAGTCCTAAACAGCATCTTAAATGTGGTTGTAAACCCACTTTTTCAACTTGCACCTACAGGTAAGTCTAGATTAAGGCTTACCTGTAGGTGCAAGAAATATCTCCTAAACCTACACGGTTTAGGAGATATTTAGTTAAATGACAGGCGCCGCTGTCTACGGCGCATGCGCGCCGTAGACAACGGCGCATTCATGGGGTTAATCCCATTCACAAATTCTGCTACTTCCCAGCAATCGCTGGGCGTAGCCGAATGTGACGGCTCCCGCCCGCATGCGCAGATTGACGTCTCCGCCGCTCCGGCCAGTCACAGCGCCGGAGCGGCGCTGTGATTGGCTGGAGCGGCGATACCCGGAAGTAACCTTCCGGCTATCGCCGCAGAGATGGCTGCGGCTGAAGAGGGAGACGAGGACGGCTTCGGGGGCCCCGATCTAAGGTAAGTGATGCATAATGAGCTATTATGCTAGTCATATTAGCTCATTATGGCTTTCTCTTACAGGTAGTTTTAAAAAAAAAACAATTCTAAGGGTTTACAACCACTTTAATATTAATGTGAGTGTGTATGTGTTTTAAATATGTTGGATTATATGCAACAGCAGTATTTGCACTGTAAACCTTTTCTATTTATATAAAGTGTGGGTGAGCTTAAACTGTATCGCTATGCTGTGGTTCCTGTAGGCTTTGCGTGAGTGCGGGGGGGGGGGGGGGCCTCCATGTCCATTTTTCTTTGGGGCCCCCAAATTCCTTCAAACGGCCCTGCTAGTGGGAGACGCCCAGGACATCTGGATATCTGTCTATAGGATCATTGATCCAACTAGCGCTCTGTGACCTCCCTGAATAAGGGTGGTCGCTGGCCTTATACCTCACTGTGGTGACGGGTATCCCGTGGTCAAGCATTTGTTTCAGGCTCCACATCTCACGTGGGATTTCTTCTTTAACTCCAGCCATTTTAACCACTTGTCCACCGCCCACTGTCAATTGATGGAGGGCGGAGGATACTCTCGTTCTGGGAGGACGTCATATGACGTCCTCCCTTTAAAACGAGCTAGGAGGCGCGCGCGCGCCGCGTTCACAAGGCCCCGGTGCGCGTGCCCGGCGGCCGCGATTGCCGCCGGGCACCCGCGATTGCCCGGGAAACGAGCAGGAAAGTGGGTCTCTGTGTGTAAACACAGAGATCCACGTCCTGTGAGGGAGAGGAGGCTGATGGTGTGTCCCTTGTACATAGGGACAACCATCGGTCACCTCCCCCAGTCAGTCCCCTCCCCCCACAGTAAGAACACATAGAGGGAACATATTTAACCCATTCCCGCCCCTAGTGGTTAACCCCTTCCCTGCCAATCACATTTATACAGTAATCAATGCATTTTTATAGCAGGGATCGCTGTATAAATGTGAATGGTCCCAAAAATGTGTCAAAAGTGTCCGATGTGTCTGCCGCAATATCGCAGTCACAATAAAAAAATCGCAGATCGCCGCCATTACTAATAAAAAAATAAAAATGCTATAAATCTATCCCCTATTTTGTAGACGCTATAACTTTTGCGCAAACCAATCAATACGCGCTTATTGCGATTTTTTTTTTTACCAAAAATATGTAGAAGAATACGTATCGGCCTAAACTGAGGAAAATTTTATTAAAAAAAAAAAATGGGTATTTATTATAGCAAAAAGTAAAAAATAGTGTTTTTTTTCCAAACTGGACGCTCTTCTTTTTTTTATAGTGCAAAAAATAAAAACCGCAGAGGTGATCAAATACCACCAAAAGAAAGCTCTATTTGTGGGAAAAAAAGGACGCAAATTTCGTTTGGGAGCCACGTCGCACGACCGCACAATTGTCATTCAAAGTGTGACAGCGCTGAAAGCTGAAAAATGGCTTGGGCAGGAAGGGGGTTTTCGTGCACAGTAGGGAGGTGGTTAATGAACTTTTCACTATATGAATTATCTCTTTTGGCACTTTATATGCTATTGCACTTTATAATACAATGTATGTTGTTTCTTCTGTATTGTGATGGTCACATGCATGATCTGTATCTCACAGTAATTGCAATCAATTTTGCACATTTGCACTTTATTGATATTATATGCCGTATTTACATATGTATTATCCTTGATTCACATTTGAAGCGCTGCACTTTATATTTTTGTATTTGATTTAGTGCCCAATATCCGTGTTATGGTGTTCAGCTACTGTTTTGTTTATTTTTTTTTCACTAAGCGCGGATATTAATTTACATTTACTCCTATAGACTTGTATGGAAGTGCATAACCCACTCACAAACAAAAGCCCTTACTTTGACAGCCGAGTCCAGCAATTTCAGGTGTCCTTCAGAAAGTGTAGGGACTGTCTGCTTTGGCTATGATGGATAATGTTACAATGCCTCCATCCATCTAAAAGCAATGATTGGATAAGATTGAAAGAAAAATGTAAAAAATACTAACCCTCAACTCAGGTCCCCAATGTGGCTTTCTACTTATTATTTCACAAGTTCTGGGGTGCTCTCCCCCCTTTCTCCTTCTCTACCTATCCCCCTATCTTACCTTCTTTCTTTTTCTCTATATCTCCTATGTAATAACTAATTCTAATGATCACATTGTGGATTATGCATAGATTTATGGATACAATACTGACCTCTGTAGGCTATTTGTGAATGTCTTCTAGTTGACTAGTTTATTGTAGTAGTGTCTATGTTACCACATAAAAACAAGTTGTAACAATTCTTGACTTTGTATACCTCGTCTAACTCTAAAGCCCTGTACACATGATCGGATTTCCTATGGATTTTAAACCGATGGTAATCCGATGAAGCGGACTTCCATCAGACTTGCCTACACACCATCAGTCCAAAATCCGACCGTCCCAAACGCGGTGACGTAAAACAATCCGACAAGCCGAGAAAAATGAAGTTCAAAGCTTCTGAGCATGCGTCGACTTGATTCTGAGCATGCGTGGGTTTTTTGTCCGATGGAGTTCCACACAGACGATCGGAATTTGCTATCGTTTTTTTTCCCATCAGGTAAATTTAAAACATGTTCTATTTTTTCTCACCGATGGAAAAAAGACCGATGGGGCCCACACACGATTGGTTTATCCGATGAGAAAAGTCCATCGGACTGTTTTCATCTGTAAAACCGATCGTGTGTACACGGCTTAAGAGTCTGTGAAAGACAGTGGATCTCAATAGAGGGATAAGCAGGATGGTATAAAAGAATACTACAAGTAGTGATGAGCCGAACACCCCCGGGTTCGGTTCACACCAGAACCCGCGAACGGACCGAAAGTTCGTACGAACATTAGAACCCTATTAAATACAATGGATGCGAACGTTCGAATTCTAAAGTGCTAATTATAACGACTATTATGCATGTTATTGTCCTAAAAAGGTTTTGGGGACCCGGGTTCTGCACCAGGGGACATGTATCAATGCAAAAAGAAGTTTTAAAAACGGTCGTTTTTTGGGAGCAGTCATTTTAATGATGCATAAAGTGAAAAAAAAAAAGTCAAATATTCCTTTAAATATCGTACCTGGGGGGTGTCTAAAGTATGCCTGTGAAGTGCCACGTGTTTCCCGTGTTTAGAACTGTCCCTGCACAAAATGACACTTCTAAAGGAAAAAAAAGCCATTTAAAACTGCTTGCGGCTTTAATGTAATGTCTGGTCCCGGTAATATGGATGAAAATCTTTAAGAAAAATGGCATAGCTACCCCATGACCCCCCCCCCCCCTACCCCAGCCCATTACCAGCCCCTTTGGGTCTTGTATGGATATTAAGGGGAACCCCGCACATAAAATAAAAAAGGCCCTATATACTCTGAACAGCCTTATACAGGCGGTGCATACAAGACAGGGACTGTAGGTTTGTTCTTATGTAGAATCTGTTTGTAATTTTGAACAGGTACATTGTTTAAGTGGAGCTCCAGCCCAAAAATCTATTTTTAAACTTTTTGGAAAACATAGGTAAGGGTTATCACCCCTGTAACATTTGTTTTGCTGTCTGTGCCCCTGTTCAGAACATTTCACCTCACTTTGCGTCCCAATGACAACTGTTTTTGAAATGTGGTGTTTTTATTGAAACAAGGATTGGTGATAAAGCATCAGTACAGAGGAGACACCTTTCTCCCATATTAATTCTTACAGGAGAGAATTTTCCTTCCTAGGGGTAGATTTCCTCTCACTTCCTGTTGTCTTCTTGCGTTTGCAAGTAGGAGTCGTTTGTAAGTTGGATGTTTGAAAGTAGGGACCTGCCGTATATACTCTGCAGAAATAGGCCCCTTAGTTGTTGGTGTTGGCACAACACTGTAAGCACTCACAGTTACTCTTGGTTGGTGCTGGAACGCCCTGCTGTCAACTATTATATCAGGAATTGTAATTACATATAATTGTTGAACAGTGGTAGTAAAAATTGGGCCTTTGATGGTGGTGCTGGTGCCACAACACTGTAAGCCCTGACAGTTACTCTTGGTGGGTGCAGCAATGGGCCCTGCTGTGAATTATTAGATCAAGAATTGTAATTGCATGCCCCTGTTGAACAGGGGCTGAAAAATTGGGCCTTTCGTGGTGGTGGTGGTGGTGGTGGTGTTGCCACAACACTGTAAGCCCTCAGAGTTACTCTTGGTGGGTGCAGGAATGGGCCCTGCTGTGAATTATTAGATCAAGAATTGTAATTACATGCCCCTTTTGAACAGGGGCTGAAAAATTGGGCCTTTCGTGGTGGTGGTGGTGGTGGCGTTGCCACAACACTGTAAGCCCTCAGAGTTACTCTTGGTGGGTGCAGCAATGGGCCCTGCTGTGAATTATTAGATCAAGAATTGTAATTACATGCCCCTGTTAAACAGGGGCTGAAAAATTGGGCCTTAGCCACTGGTGGCGGCACCCATAAACAAAAATGATCTTCCAAGCTATCATCATCAATCGTATCATTGAGGACTCGGAGGAGGAGGATAGCAAGTCAACATAACAGCACAGGCACTCAGCATCAGCATCAGTCTTGAAGGGATGTGACATGTTAAAATCAATTAGTCTGTTATATCAGCATCAGGTGTGTGGTAGCTGGTGGTGATCCAAGACTGGTTCATCTTGATGAAAGTCAGTCGATCAACCGAGTCGGTGGACAGGCGCACCCTGTGATCCGTGACAAATCCTCCAGCAGCACTGAATGTGCGTTCCGAAAGAACGCTGGATGCAGGACAGGCCAGTAGCTCAATTGCATACTGTGCAAGCTCTGGCCAGTGATCCATCCTCAAGACCCAGTAAGCCAGAGGATTTTCGGTGGGGAAGGTGTCCAAGTCTGACCTTGCCCCTAGATATTCCTGCACCATGTTTATCAGACGCTGGCGATGGTTGCTGGAACCGATCATACTTTGGGGCTGCGGACTAAAGAATTGTCTGAACGCATCGGTCAGACGGCCACCTTCCCCACCGCTCCTTCTTTGACTGGCCGAAGCCTCAGCAACTCGTTGTCCAGGACCAGGAGTTTGTAACCTCCCAGTCTCTGGGAACGCGTTGCACAGACCTTTCTGCAAGGCCTCCCGGAGTTGTCTCATCCTCTGCTCCCTCTGCGACGGTAACATAAGTTCCGCAACCTTACCCTTGTACCGTGGATCAAGGAGAGTGGCCAGCCAGTAATGGTCCCTCTCCTTGATCCGAAGAATACGAGGATCCTTCCGCAGACTTTGCAGGATCAGGGAGGCCATGCAGCGTAGGTTAGCTGAGGCATTCGGTCCGGAGTCCTCTGGGTCACTAAGGACGACATGATCCGCAGCCACCTCCTCCCAGCCACGTACAAGTCCACGGGTTTCTTGGGACTGTAAATCATCCCTAAAAGACTGCTGCTGTTGATGCTGCTGAGTGCCAGGCTCCACCTCCATGCTGACACAATCCTCCTCCTCCTCCTCCTCCTCGTCCTCTTCCTGTGCGATGGGTGGGACAGAAGGAACACTGTCTGGGTAAAGGGGGCCTTGAGAGGCAAGGAAGTCCTCCTCTTCCTGCCTCTGTTCTGCCTCAAGTGCCCTGTCCATTATTCCACGCAGCGTGTGCTCCAACAGGTGGACAAGAGGTACAGTGTCACTGATGCATGCACTGTCACTGCTCACCATCCTCGTGGCCTCCTCAAATGGTGCCAGGACAGTGCATGCATCCCTGATCATGCCCCACTGGCGTGGAGAAAAAAAACCAAGCTCCCCTGACCCTGTCCTGGTGCCGTAGTCGCACAGGTACTCATTGATGGCCCTCTGCTGCGTGTGCAGCCTCTGCAGCATGGCCAACGTTGAGTTCCACCTGGTGGGCATGTCACATATAAGGCGGTTCTTGGGCAGGTTCAACTCCTTTTGCAGCTCAGCCAGGCGAGCACTGGCATTATAAGATCTGCGGAAATGCACACAGACTTTCCTGGCCTGCCTCAGGACATCCTGTAAGCCCGGGTACCTGCCCAAGAACCGCTGCACCACCAGGTTAAGGACGTGAGCCACACAGGGCACATGGGTCAGTTGTCCCTGTCGGAGGGCGGAGAGGAGGTTGGTGCCATTGTCGCAAACCACCATTCCTGGCTTAAGCTGGCGTGGCATCAACCACCTCTCGGCCTGGCCCTGCAGAGCAGACAGGACCTCTGCCCCAGTGTGGCTTCTGTCCCCCAAACACACCAGCGCAAGCACGGCATGGCATCTTTTTGCCTGCGTACTTGCGTAGCCCCTTGAACGCCTACGGAGCACCACTGGTTCAGAGGACAAAGCACAGGAAGAGGCCATGGAGGAAGAAGAAGAGGAGGGGGTGGAGGAGAGAGGTGTGTCACAACCAGTAGTAGCATTTTGGAGGCGTGGCGGTGAAACAACCTCCAACACTACTGCACCTTGTCCTGCATCCTTCCCAGCTGCCAAAAGAGTGACCCAATGGGCCGTGAAAGAAAGGTAACGTCCCTGTCCATGCCTGCTGGACCATGAGTCAGCGGTAATATGCACCTTACCGCTGACCGCCCTGTCCAGCGAGGCCAAGACATTGCCTTCCACATGTCGGTAGAGAGCCGGAATAGCCTTCCGTGAGAAAAAGTGGCGTTTGGGAACCTGCCACTGAGGAACCGCACATTGCACAAACTCACGGAAGGGGGCCGAGTCTACCAACTGAAAAGGCAGCAGTTGAAGCGCTAGCAATTTAGCCAAGCTAGCATTCAACCGCTGGCCATGTGGATGGCTGGGAGTGAACTTCTTTCGACGGTCCAGCAGCTGGGGCAGGGAAATTTGCCTGCTAGAATCGGACGTCGGTGTACTGCTAGCAGAGTGGCCGCAAGTACTTGGCTGTGACACACCTAATTCTACACCTTCATTCCTCTCAGTGCATGTTTCAGAGAGGACTGAAGTTATAGTGGGGTTGGAGATCCCAGCTGATGCGGAGCAAGGAGAGGTCCGCTTTGTTCTTTGGTGTGGGTCTTTGAGGTAGGCTTGCCAACGAGCTGCATGGCAGGTCAACATATGTCTGGTCAGGCATGTGGTACCCAAGCGGCTGATGTTTTGGCCACGCGATATACGCTTGAGACATATGTTGCAAACAGCAGCTGTGCGATCTGATGCACTAGCCTCAAAAAAGGCCCACACCAAAGAACTTTTTGAATGATGGGCAGAGGCAGCGCCCTGCACAGGCGGAGCTCTGCGGTGTGATTCCGTCGGTGTACTGCCCTTACGCTGGCCACCAAAGGGCATCCTGCCTCGTTGGAAATGTGCCTCCTCCTCATCCTCCTCCTCTCTCCTATTAGGCACCCACGTGGAGTCAGTGACCTCATCATCCCCTCCCTCCTCATCACTGGAGCCAATCTGGCAGTATGCTGCAGCTGCTGGAACATGACTGCCAGATTGGTGTCCTTCTTGAGCATCCCCTCTGTCTGCTCTCACGCTACTGCCTTCCTCTAGCTGGGTTTCATCATCAGACCCTTCGAAACGCTGGGCATCCTCCTGGAGCATGTACCCAACACTGTGCTCAAACAGTTCGGGGGACTCCTCAGGAGGAGGACATGGTGGGTCTAGGGAAGGAGTGACTGATGATGAGTCTGACATTGATACCAGGGAAGAGGACGCTTTGCCAGCTGCTTTGCCAGTACCCTGAGCCTGGGTGAGAGAGGATGAGGAGGAGGAGGAGGGCTTGGTCATCCACTCTACCAAGTCTTCGGCATGATGTGGCTCAACATGTCCAGCTGCCGAAAAGAAGGACAAGCGTGTCCCATGGCCATGTGCTGATGACAATGCACCGCGTCCACGACCAGCACTGTTGCCCCCAGACACAGAGCCTGCTTGCCCTCTTTTATTGCCTCCTGACTGTCTGCCTCTCCTTGTTTGCCTTCCAGACATTGTAATGGATGGCCTGCAGGGAGATGGGAAAAAAAGCAATAAGGGCTACCTTCAGGTGTCCTTCTCTGTCCCTTTACTTAAGGATTTCTAAATCTGGTTGAGGATGATTGCTTTCGCACAGAATAGCACAATGACAATTTCCCTGACTGTCCAAAAAACAATGATTTCAAAGATGGTTGATGAGGAATGCTTTAGCACAGTATAGCACAATCAGAATTTTCCTCACTGTCCTTCCCTGTCCCTACAAACAAGGTTTAGCACAGTAAAACACACTGACACTCTCCCTACCTATAGTTTTCTGTCCCTATAAAAAAATTTTTTTTTAAAGATGGTTGATGAGGAATGCTTTAGCACAGTATAGCACAATGAGAATTTCCCTCACTGTCCTTCCCTGTCCCTACAAACAAGGTTTAGCACAGTAAAACACACTGACACTCTCCCTACCTATAGTTTTCTGTCCCTATAATTTTTTTTTTTTTAAAGATGGTTGATGAGGAATGCTTTAGCACAGTATAGCACAATGAGAATTTCCCTCACTGTCCTTCCCTGTCCCTACAAACAAGGTTTAGCACAGTAAAACACACTGACACTCTCCCTACCTATAGTTTTCTGTCCCTATAATTTTTTTTTTTTTAAAGATGGTTGATGAGGAATGCTTTAGCACAGTATAGCACAATGAGAATTTCCCTCACTGTCCTTCCCTGTCCCTACAAACAAGGTTTAGCACAGTAAAACACACTGACACTCTCCCTACCTATAGTTTTCTGTCCCTATAAAAAATGTTTTTTTAAAGATGGTTGATGAGGAATGCTTTAGCACAGTATAGCACAATGAGAATTTCCCTCACTGTCCTTCCCTGTCCCTACAAACAAGGTTTAGCACAGTAAAACACACTGACACTCTCCCTACCTATAGTTTTCTGTCCCTATAAAAAATGTTTTTTTAAAGATGGTTGATGAGGAATGCTTTAGCACAGTATAGCACAATGAGAATTTCCCTTACTGTCCTTCCCTGTCCCTACAAACAAGGTTTAGCACAGTAAAACACACTGACACTCTCCCTACCTATAGTTTTCTGTCCCTATAATTTTTTTTTTTTTAAAGATGGTTGATGAGGAATGCTTTAGCACAGTATAGCACAATGAGAATTTCCCTCACTGTCCTTCCCTGTCCCTACAAACAAGGTTTAGCACAGTAAAACACACTGACACTCTCCCTACCTATAGTTTTCTGTCCCTATAAAAAATGTTTTTTTAAAGATGGTTGATGAGGAATGCTTTAGCACAGTATAGCACAATGAGAATTTCCCTCACTGTCCTTCCCTGTCCCTACAAACAAGGTTTAGCACAGTAAAACACACTGACACTCTCCCTACCTATAGTTTTCTGTCCCTATAAAAAATGTTTTTTTAAAGATGGTTGATGAGGAATGCTTTAGCACAGTATAGCACAATGAGAATTTCCCTCACTGTCCTTCCCTGTCCCTACAAACAAGGTTTAGCACAGTAAAACACACTGACACTCTCCCTACCTATAGTTTTCTGTCCCTATAAAAAAATATTTTTTTAAAGATGGTTGATGAGGAATGCTTTAGCACAGTATAGCACAATAAGAATTTCCCTCACTGCCCTTCCCTGTCCCTACAAACAAGGTTTAGCACAGTAAAACACACTGACACTCTCCCTACCTATAGTTTTCTGTCCCTATAATTTTTTTTTTTTTTAAAGATGGTTGATGAGGAATGCTTTAGCACAGTATAGCACAATGAGAATTTCCCTCACTGTCCTTCCCTGTCCCTACAAACAAGGTTTAGCACAGTAAAACACACTGACACTCTCCCTACCTATAGTTTTCTGTCCCTATAAAAAATGTTTTTTTAAAGATGGTTGATGAGGAATGCTTTAGCACAGTATAGCACAATGAGAATTTCCCTCACTGTCCTTCCCTGTCCCTACAAACAAGGTTTAGCACAGTAAAACACACTGACACTCTCCCTACCTATAGTTTTCTGTCCCTATAAAAAATGTTTTTTTAAAGATGGTTGATGAGGAATGCTTTAGCACAGTATAGCACAATGAGAATTTCCCTCACTGTCCTTCCCTGTCCCTACAAACAAGGTTTAGCACAGTAAAACACACTGACACTCTCCCTACCTATAGTTTTCTGTCCCTATAAAAAATGTTTTTTTAAAGATGGTTGATGAGGAATGCTTTAGCACAGTATAGCACAATGAGAATTTCCCTCACTGTCCTTCCCTGTCCCTACAAACAAGGTTTAGCACAGTAAAACACACTGACACTCTCCCTACCTATAGTTTTCTGTCCCTATAAAAAAATATTTTTTTAAAGATGGTTGATGAGGAATGCTTTAGCACAGTATAGCACAATAAGAATTTCCCTCACTGCCCTTCCCTGTCCCTACAAACAAGGTTTAGCACAGTAAAGCACACTCACACTCTCCCTACCTATAGTTTTCTGTCCCTATAATTTTTTTTTTTTTAAAGATGGTTGATGAGGAATGCTTTAGCACAGTATAGCACAATGAGAATTTCCCTCACTGTCCTTCCCTGTCCCTACAAACAAGGTTTAGCACAGTAAAACACACTGACACTCTCCCTACCTATAGTTTTCTGTCCCTATAAAAAATGTTTTTTTAAAGATGGTTGATGAGGAATGCTTTAGCACAGTATAGCACAATGAGAATTTCCCTCACTGTCCTTCCCTGTCCCTACAAACAAGGTTTAGCACAGTAAAACACACTGACACTCTCCCTACCTATAGTTTTCTGTCCCTATAAAAAATGTTTTTTTAAAGATGGTTGATGAGGAATGCTTTAGCACAGTATAGCACAATGAGAATTTCCCTCACTGTCCTTCCCTGTCCCTACAAACAAGGTTTAGCACAGTAAAACACACTGACACTCTCCCTACCTATAGTTTTCTGTCCCTATAAAAAAATTTTTTTTGAAAGATGGTTGATGAGGAATGCTTTAGCACAGTATAGCACAATGAGAATTTCCCTCACTGTCCTTCCCTGTCCCTACAAACAAGGTTTAGCACAGTAAAACACACTGACACTCTCCCTACCTATAGTTTTCTGTCCCTATAATTTTTTTTTTTTTTAAAGATGGTTGATGAGGAATGCTTTAGCACAGTATAGCACAATGAGAATTTCCCTCACTGTCCTTCCCTGTCCCTACAAACAAGGTTTAGCACAGTAAAACACACTGACACTCTCCCTACCTATAGTTTTCTGTCCCTATAATTTTTTTTTTTTAAAGATGGTTGATGAGGAATGCTTTAGCACAGTATAGCACAATGAGAATTTCCCTCACTGTCCTTCCCTGTCCCTACAAACAAGGTTTAGCACAGTAAAACACACTGACACTCTCCCTACCTATAGTTTTCTGTCCCTATAAAAAATGTTTTTTTAAAGATGGTTGATGAGGAATGCTTTAGCACAGTATAGCACAATGAGAATTTCCCTCACTGTCCTTCCCTGTCCCTACAAACAAGGTTTAGCACAGTAAAACACACTGACACTCTCCCTACCTATAGTTTTCTGTCCCTATAAAAAATTTTTTTTAAAGATGGTTGATGAGGAATGCTTTAGCACAGTATAGCACAATGAGAATTTCCCTCACTGTCCTTCCCTGTCCCTACAAACAAGGTTTAGCACAGTAAAACAGACTGACACTCTCCCTACCTATCCTTCTCTTTCCCTAAACTAAAGGAATTCCAAGTTAAGCAAGAAAAAAAAATGTCACTGTCCCTGCCTATGCTTCTCTTTCCCTGCTCCGGAACACACTACACTAGGCCGCCGTGCTGGCGGCCTTTTATAGTGTGGGGCGTGTACTAAACACCCTCAGCAATAATTGGCCACAGGCATCCTGCCTGTGGCCAATCATTGCTCTCCTCGCTGCCGGCGCTGTGATTGGCCAAGCATGCGGGGTCACAGTGCATGCTTGGCCAATCACAGCGCCTGGATGACACTGCGATGGCGTAGTGCATTGTGGGCCGTTCGCGTCACTCGAATTTGGCGCGAACGGCCCAAATCGTTCGATCTTCGTCGAACGATCGAACAGCCGATGTTTGAGTCGAATTTATGTTCGACTCGAACACGAAGCTCATCCCTAACTACAAGTATAATAATAGTTTGTGATTATGGTGGGGACATTAGAGTGTAAGCAACTCCCATGCAGGCTAATGTGAATGGTTCAGTCATCTCTATACAGCACTGTAGCATTACAGAAAAAATAAATAAAGAGGATATATAATAAGTTAAGCACAGAGGATGAGGATACCTATATCTGATAAGTGGATGAGGATACCTATACCTGATAGGAGGATGAGGATACCTATACCTGATAAGTGGATGAGGATACCTATACCTGATAGGAGGATGAGGATACCTATACCTGATAAGTGGATGAGGATACCTATACCTGATAAGTGGATGAGGATACCTATACCTGATAGGAGGATGAGGATACCTTTACCTGATAGGAGGATGGGGATACCTATACCTGATAAGTGGATGAGGGTACCTATACCTGATAAGTGGATGAGGATACCTATACCTGATAAGTGGATGAGGATACCTATACCTGATAAGTGGATGAGGATACCTATATCTGATAGGAGGATGAGGATACCTATACCTGATAAGTGGATGAGGATACCTATACCTGATAGGAGGATGAGGATACCTATACCTGATAAGTGGATGAGGATACCTATACCTGATAGGAGGATGAGGATACCTATACCTGATAAGTGGATGAGGATACCTATACCTGATAAGTGGATGAGGATACCTATACCTGATAGGAGGATGAGGATACCTTTACCTGATAGGAGGATGGGGATACATATACCTGATAAGTGGATGAGGGTACCTATACCTGATAAGTGGATGAGGATACCTATACCTGATAGGAGGATGAGGATACCTATACCTGATAAGTGGATGAGGATACCTATACCTGATAGGAGGATGAGGATACCTATACCTGATAAGTGGATGAGGATACCTATACCTGATAGGAGGATGAGGATACCTATACCTGATAAGTGGATGAGGATACCTATACCTGATAAGTGGATGAGGATACCTATACCTGATAGGAGGATGAGGATACCTTTACCTGATAGGAGGATGGGGATACATATACCTGATAAGTGGATGAGGGTACCTATACCTGATAAGTGGATGAGGATACCTATACCTGATAAGTGGATGAGGATACCTATACCTGATAAGTGGATGAGGATACCTATACCTGATAGGAGGATGAGGATACCTATACCTGATAAGTGGATGAGGGTATCTATACCTGATAAGTGGATGAGGATACCTATACCTGATAAGTGGATGAGGATACCTATACCTGATAAGTGGATGAGGGTACCTATACCTGATAAGTGGAAGAGGACACCTATACCTGATAAGTGGATGATGATACATATACCTGATAAGTGAATGAGGGTACCTATACTTGATAAGTGGATGAGGATACCTATACCTGATAAGTGGATGAGGGTACCTATACCTGATAAGTGGATGAGGATACCTATACCTGATAAGAGGATGAGGATACCTATACCTGATAGGAGGATACCTGCTATACCTTATAGGAGGATGAGGATACCTATAACTGATAGGAGGATGATGATACCTATACCTGATAAGTGGATGAGGATACCTATACCTGATAAGTGGAAGAGGATACCTATACCTGATAAGTGGATGAGGATACCTATATCTGATAGGAGGATGAGGATACCTATACCTGATAAGTGGATGAGGATACCTATACCTGATAGGAGGATGAGGATACCTATACCTGATAAGTGGATGAGGATACCTATACCTGATAGGAGGATGAGGATACCTTTACCTGATAGGAGGATGGGGATACCTATACCTGATAAGTGGATGAGAATACCTATACCTGATAAGTAGATGATGATACATATACCTGATAAGTGGATGAGGGTACCTATACCTGATAAGTGGATGAGGATACCTATACCTGATAAGTAGATGATGATACCTATACCTGATAAGTGGATGAGGATACCTATACCTGATAAGTGGATGAGGATACCTATACCTGATAAGTGGATGAGGGTATCTATACCTGATAAGTGGATGAGGATACCTATACCTGATAAGTGGATGAGGATACCTATACCTGATAAGTGGATGAGGGTACCTATACCTGATAAGTGGATGAGGACACCTATACCTGATAAGTGGATGATGATACATATACCTGATAAGTGAATGAGGGTACCTATACTTGATAAGTGGATGAGGATACCTATACCTGATAAGTGGATGAGGGTACCTATACCTGATAAGTGGATGAGGATACCTATACCTGATAAGAGGATGAGGATACCTATACCTGATAGGAGGATACCTGCTATACCTTATAGGAGGATGAGGATACCTATAACTGATAGGAGGATGATGATACCTATACCTGATAAGTGGATGAGGATACCTATACCTGATAAGTGGAAGAGGATACCTATACCTGATAAGTGGATGAGGATACCTATAGCTGATAAGAGGAAAAGGATACCTATACCTGATAAGAGGAAGAGGATACCTATACCTGATAGGAGGATGAGGATACCTATACCTGATAGGAGGATGAGGATACCTATACCTGATAAGTGGATGAGGGTACCTATACCTGATAAGTGGATGAGGGTACCTATACCTGATAAGTGGATGAGGATACCTATACCTGATAAGTGGATGAGGATACCTATACCTGATAAGTGGATGAGGGTACCTATACCTGATAAGTGGATGAGGGTTCCTATACCTGATAAGTGGATGAGGATACCTATACCTGATAAGTGGATGAGGGTACCTATACCTGATAAGTGGATGAGGATACCTATACCTGATAAGTGGATGAGGATACCTATACCTGATAAGTGGATGAGGGTACCTATACCTGATAAGTGGATGAGGGTTCCTATACCTGATAAGTGGATGAGGATACCTATACCTGATAAGTGGATGAGGGTACCTATACCTGATAAGTGGATGAGGGTACCTATACCTGATAAGTGGATGAGGATACCTATACCTGATAAGTGGATGAGGATACCTATACCTGATAAGTGGATGAGGGTACCTATACCTGATAAGTGGATGAGGGTTCCTATACCTGATAAGTGGATGAGGATACCTATACCTGATAAGTGGAAGAGGATACCTATACCTGATAAGTGGAAGAGGATACCTATACCTGATAAGTGGAAGAGGATACCTAGTGAACAAGTGATCAAACAGCATCATTAACTCACAATGGTAATTAAAGCAGACCCTCATCTAGATAAGGGTCTGGTATAAATGAAGGGAATCCCTGACAGCTTTTTTTACAAACAGATTGAAGCATCTGGTAGGTGTCATTTTTTCTTTTCTAAATATCAGTGTTGCTGTAGTAGGTTGTAGGCGTTGCACAGCTTGCCACTTCACAGACAGGGTCCGGGCATTCCCCAGGCAGGTTTTTTAAAGTGATTCTAAAGGCAGAAGTTTTTTTTTATCTTAAAGTGGAAGTGAACCCTCCTATCATTTTCAGGCAAGGAAGCTGCCATCTTGGCCTCTGTTTAATCTTCAACTGCCATGATGCTGCACATGTGATCAGTTATGACACCAGCCATTGGATGGTTTGACAGTTTGATTGAGAGCACAACCAATGTGACAGTTGACATTGCCGGAAATGTAACTGCTTTTTGAAACTGTTAAATCGATGGGTTTACTTCCGCTTTAATGCATTCTATGCGTTAAGATAAAAAACCTTCTGTGTGCAGCAGACCCCCCTCTGCCCCCTGTGAGGGGGTTAGCTCGGCAGCGGGTGTGTGTGACCCCCGGGATGGGCTCCCCAGACAAAAACAGGCCCAGCAAACGGAGGTTGTGGTTTTCAAAATCAAAAAGGTGCGGTTTATTTTCTAGTTACAGTGACAAAACACAGCAAAGCAAAAGAAACATAAATAAAATAAATCCTGGTCAACTTGACCTCTGACTAAACATACAGGTTTCCTAACTAACAACTGGGATCAGCCTAGTGCTGTCCTAGTCCCTAAGTCCCTGGTTTTAAATGTCCAAGCAAATAGCCACACAGGCTTTGTCTCACCGCACAGGGGTTCACTCTCCCTAGACAGTCCACACAGGTCTGGTTCCAGGCATGAGCTAACATCTAATGAAGCTGGGAGTTCTTATAGAGGCCTAAATGAGCTGACAAGGTTCAGCTGGTCTCCTCATCTCTGTCTGCACGACGCCCCACACTCTCCCTAGAGGTATGAGTCATCCATGAGCCCACTAGCCTTATACAACTCTCCACCTAGTTGTATAAGTCGGCGTAAAGCCTGAATCTGGGCGAAATATATCTACCCCCCTGGATGCAACCAGGTGACTTTACCTTCCTGCTGTCACATACCCCCCCCTCTTGTTTTAACCTCGGGGTTGGAACACCAGCAATCAGGCATTCATGTACTCGAGACAAAGCATCCACATTCCCCATTTGAACGCCAGGGCGATGCTTTACTGTGAAGTTGAATTCCTGGAGGGCCAGGAACCACCTATTCACTCTTCTATTTGTTTCCTTGTTTTGAGCCATCCACTTTAACGGAGCGTGATCCGTAACCATGTCAAAGTGCCTACCTAGCAGGTAGTACCGAAGGGAATCTAGAGCCCACTTCACCGCTAAACACTCCTTTTCAACGGTGGCGTAATTTACCTCATGGGACTTCAACTTCCTGCTGAGGTAAATGACTGGGTGCTCTTCCCCGTTCCAGACCTGGGACAATACTGCTCCTAACCCCACATCTGACGCATCACTTTGTACGACAAAGTCTTTAGAGAAGTCGGGTGAGTACAACACTGGCTGGCTACATAAGGCTTGTTTCAAGAATTGGAATGCTGCCTCAGCCTCGGGGGTCCATTTAATCATGACCGACCCTTTCCCCTTCGTCAGGTTGGTTAGGGGCACAGCCTTAGAAGCAAAGTGGGGAATGAATCGCCGATAATACCCAGCGATTCCCAGAAAGGCTCGTACCTGCTTCTTGCTGTTGGGACGTGGCCAACTCTGGATGGCCTCGACTTTGTTGAGTTGGGGTTTTATTACTCCCCTCCCAATGGTGTACCCAAGATATTTGGCCTCCTCCTGCCCAATGGTACACTTCTTGGGGTTAGCCGTAAACCCCGCTTCCCGAACAGAGTCCAGGACTGCTTGCACTTTTGGCAGATGTGAGGCCCAATCTGTGCTATGGACAATTACGTCATCCAGGTAAGCCGCAGCATACTCCCGATGGGGCCTCAGCATCTGGTCCATTTTCCGCTGGAATGTGGCCGGCGCATTCTGTAACCCGAACGGCATTCTTTTATATTGGAACGCCCCGTCTGGGGTTACAAATGCGGTTTTCTCTTTGGCCGACTTGGCCAGGGGGATTTGCCAATACCCTTTTGTGAGGTCAAGAGTCTTCATGTATCGGGCTGTTCCCAGCCGGTCGATCAACTCATCTATACGTGGCATGGGGTAGGTGTCAAATTTTGTAACTTTGTTCAACTGACGAAAATCGTTACAAAATCGCCAGCTCCCATCCGGTTTAGGCACCAACACAATGGGACTAGACCAATCACTTTGGGACTCCTCTATCACCCCTAAGTTCAGCATTTTCTGTACTTCCTCCCGTATTGCCTCCCGTCGGGCCTCTGGGATCCGATAGGGTTTTAACTTCACCCTTTCACCGGGCGGGGTAATGATGTCATGCTCTACCCCAGATGTTTGTCCCGGCAGCTCAGAGAATACCTCCTTGTTGCGAAGCACAAACTCCTTAACCTCCTGTTGTTGGGGTTGTGACAAGGTGGCTGCTATTCCAACCTCAGGAATCACGCAACCAGTTTGAGCTGGTGACCAAGTGTCTGCGACTAGGGACTCTCTATCCCTCCAGGCTTTCAACAGATTAACGTGATAGATCTGTTCGGGCTTTCGCCTTCCTGGTTGTCTGACCTTGTAATTCACTTCGCTCACTTTTTCCATTATCTCATAGGGGCCTTGCCATTTGGCAAGGAATTTACTTTCAACCGTAGGGACAAGTACCAGTATCCTATCCCCCGGGGAAAAGGTACGGGTCTTGGCTCCACGGTTGTACACTCTCTGCTGTGCTAACTGCGCTTGGGCCAAATGTTCCTTCACGATGGGCATTACCTGTGCAATTCGGTCTTGCATCAGGGCGACATGCTCAATCACACTCCTGTGGGGAGAACTCTCACTTTCCCAAGTTTCCTTGGCAATATCCAACAGCCCTCTTGGGTGTCTCCCATACAGTAACTCAAAGGGGGAGAATCCCGTAGAGGATTGGGGCACTTCCCTAATAGCAAACATCAGATAAGGAAGTAGACAGTCCCAATCCTTTCCATCTCTATCCACCACTTTCTTCAACATTTGTTTTAGGGTTTTGTTGAATCTTTCAACCAGCCCATCGGTTTGGGGGTGATACACAGATGTACGTAATTGCGTCACTTTGAACAATTTACACAGCTCCTTCATAACCCGGGACATAAAGGGTGTACCTTGGTCCGTAAGCAGTTCTTTACAAATACCCACCCGGCTAAACACAAGAGATAGCTCTTTGGCTATGGTTTTGGCCGAGGTATTTCGGAGAGGGATCGCTTCTGGATAACGGGTGGCATAGTCCATTATAACTAATATGTACTGGTGCCCCCTAGCGGACTTGATTATAGGCCCTACCAAATCCATGGCGATCCTCTCAAACGGGACCTCAATGATGGGTAGAGGGACCAGCGGGCTACGGAAATGTGGCATCGGGGCCGACCTCTGACACACAGGGCAGGAGGAACAATAATTTTCTATGTCCTTCATCACCCCCGGCCAATAGAATCTCTGTAATACCCTCTCTCGGGTTTTCTCTGTCCCCAGATGACCTCCAAGAATGTGCCCATGGGCCAACTCCAACACCAACTTCCTGTAAGGTTTGGGCACCACAAGCTGCTCAACGGTTTCTTCTGCCCTTTTTGCCACCCGATACAGTAGGTCCTTCTCTACGCTGAAGTATGGGTAAGTGCAGGTATTATCTGGGTTCACTAACTCGCCATCTATTTTCACTACGTTTTCCCGTGCCTTTATTAGGGCGGGGTCTTTCAACTGTTCTGTGGCAAAGTTTTCCCTGTGAACCTCAAGATCAGAAAACTCCACAGACGGTAGGTTTTCGTCTGAGGAGGTGGGCTCCTCTCCAGTTTCTTGAGTCTCCCCTGCCAATACTGATAAGGGAAATTCCGGAGAGTCCTCACCACTCTCAGGGGAGTTCTGGCTATCACATTCCTGGTACATAGGGGCACCAGTGGGGGGCTCAGGATCATCCCACAGTTCCCAGAACTTCGGAAAATCCCTTCCCACAATGGCGTCATGCGGTAACTGAGATACTAAGCCCACTGGATGAGAGAGGGTACCTTTGGGGGTCTCGAAACACACTGTAGTCACTGGATACTCTCGGGTGTCCCCATGCACACAAATAACAGCTACCTTGCTATTCCCAAAGACCTCTGTTTTAACTAACTCAGCCTTTATCAGGGTCACAAGGCTACCTGAATCCAGCAATACCACAACATTTCTACCATTAACACACATTTTGCATAAATGTTTCTCAGTTCCTCGAATGGCAGTGCATGCGACTGTCGCACACAGCGACTGACGTCTGCCCGTCAGAAAGTCACACTGCATGGGTTCCTCCACAACCGGGCAATTGGCTGCAATATGTCCCGCTTGCCGGCAGCGGTAGCAAACGATCCTTCTTGCCGCCTCTTGAGCCGCTGATTTCCCAGGCTGTTCTCGCCAAACTTGGGGTAGAGCTCCCACCCTCTCACTCTCTCCACCCTCACCCCTTGGAATCCTCTTATCCGCCCCTGGGGATGGTCTGGTCTTAGGGTGGAAAGTCTGAGTGTCTCTGGAAGAGGCCGTCAGGTTCTCTGCAGCCAAGTATCTCTCTACCCGATCCACAAGTTTACCGGCCGTTTCTGGGTCTCCATGGCTTACCCACTTTTGGATGGCAGTAGGAAGAGCTCTCAAAAACCGATCCATTACAACACGTTCCACAATCTTTGGTGCGGACAAAGTCTCTGGCTGTAGCCACTTTCTGCTCAGGTGAATGAGATCATACATTTGAGACCTGGGGGGTTTTCCAAGCTGGAAAGTCCAGTTATGCACACGCTGAGCCCGGACAGCCTGGGTGACACCCAGCCTTGCCAAAATTTCAGCTTTTAGCATCACATAGTCTTTTGCTTGGTTAGGCTCTAGGTCATAGTAAGCTTTCTGCGATTCACCAGTTAACAGAGGAGCCACCAGTCCAGCCCACTGCTCCTCAGGCCACTTTTCTCTTTCAGCGGTCCTTTCAAATGTGGTCAAAAATACCTCTGGATCATCCTCTCCAGTCATTTTTGTCAATAAACGACTCACCCCAAAGGACGCGGTATTAGTGGGACGGCTTTCCTCACTGGTCTGCGGACGTTGCTGCATTACTGCTTCCATTTGTTGTAGTCTCTGCTCTTGCTTCTGTAACAGGTCTATGAAGCGGGCCTCAGATTGCTGCTGGGCTTGTTGCTGAGCTTCCAGACTCTGTTGGTGAGCTTGCTGCTGGGCTGCAAGGCTCTGTTGATGAGCTTGCTGCTGGGCTGCAAGGCTCCTTTGCAAACCT
The DNA here is from genome assembly GCA_029206835.1 of Rana muscosa. Lineage (NCBI taxonomy): Eukaryota > Metazoa > Chordata > Amphibia > Anura > Ranidae > Rana > Rana muscosa. The sequence goes on from CM055117.1 coordinate 686,473,468, forward strand.
GCATTTGTCTGCTGTTGATTGGCATTTGCTAGAGCCAGCTGTTTCAGTATCTCCTCCATGCTGGCTTAAAAAAAACTGCCACTGGTTCTCCACCAACTGTGAGGGGGTTAGCTCGGCAGCGTGTGTGTGTGACCCCCGGGATGGGCTCCCCAGACAAAAACAGGCCCAGCAAACGGAGGTTGTGGTTTTCAAAATCAAAAAGGTGCGGTTTATTTTCTAGTTACAGTGACAAAACACAGCAAAGCAAAAGAAACATAAATAAAATAAATCCTGGTCAACTTGACCTCTGACTAAACATACAGGTTTCCTAACTAACAACTGGGATCAGCCTAGTGCTGTCCTAGTCCCTAAGTCCCTGGTTTTAAATGTCCAAGCAAATAGCCACACAGGCTTTGTCTCACCGCACAGGGGTTCACTCTCCCTAGACAGTCCACACAGGTCTGGTTCCAGGCATGAGCTAACATCTAATGAAGCTGGGAGTTCTTATAGAGGCCTAAATGAGCTGACAAGGTTCAGCTGGTCTCCTCATCTCTGTCTGCACGACGCCCCACACTCTCCCTAGAGGTATGAGTCATCCATGAGCCCACTAGCCTTATACAACTCTCCACCTAGTTGTATAAGTCGGCGTAAAGCCTGAATCTGGGCGAAATATATCTACCCCCCTGGATGCAACCAGGTGACTTTACCTTCCTGCTGTCACACCCCTAATACTTACTTGAGCTCCCTCTCGATCCAGTGATGTTGCACGAGAGCCATGAAGTCCGGGAACTCTCCCTCCTGATTGGCTAAGGCAATCACTGACCTTGATGATGTCCTGGAAGAGGGGCAAAATGCCTTGACACACGTCCGGTCTCCCGAACCACTGACCTCACTTCCACCCTCCGTGGAATGCACACTGACCAGCGGCGCACCCGGAGCTCCATGCTGATGCCTTTTGTGTTTTGGTCTCTTTTAAGTAGCGCCTAGCCAGCACAAATTTTTTTTTTTTTTTTTTTGAAAATCTTTTTTTATTTTATTTGTTACAAACACAGACAATACAAACGTACAACAGCACAGCCAACATCTGGCTAACAGCATGGGCAGAACCCACGCAGGGGTCACAAGGTAGAATTACAAAACCAAGACACGCTAGGGTAATAACGTATATTCTAATAAGCCATCATCAATGAGCTGACCCGGCTCCGGCTCCAGGGGTAGGATGATAGTTAACTAGCTCACCTAAGTAGCCGTGCCAGCAAGGTTTGGTTTAACAAGACTTCAGTGGATGGTATCAGAATTCAGTGAAGCCTCCTAGTCTGCTGCCGCAGTGGAGGGCTCCGCCAACCATTTAGACCAGACCCTGTCATATTTTTTCGGACAGCCTCTATGTACATAAGTCTCTTTGTATAAGGGTATCACATTATTGACAAGTGTTCTCCATAGACCTACAGAGGGAGGGGCCCTCCGCTTCCAGCATAGGACGATGGACTTCCTGGCATAGAACAGCAAGAGACCCAACAGGGTTCTCTCAGCCACCCTGGGCACCAGGTCCTCCACCAGCCCCAGCAGGCATATTCTTGGGGATGGGACAATAGAGATACTCAACACTTCATTCACCTCCAGAAAGATTTGTGACCAAAAGACTGTAATTACCGGGCAGGACCAGAATATATGAATGTAGTCCCCCGGAGCATGGTCGCAACGCCAGCACTCCGGGGAGAGGGAAGACCTCATCCTGTGCACCCGGGCGGGAGTGAGATACACTCTATGGACAATCTTGTAATGAATGAGGCGATCCCTCAGGGAAACAAGTATTTTAAATGGGAAGTCCCATACATCCTCCCAGTCCTCAGAGTCCAGCTCTGGAACATCCCGGCCCCATTGCTGATGGAGCCTGATCAACTCAGGAGAAGAGACCCGGAGGAGATGTGTGTATAACACGGAGGTGGGTTTATTTGTACAGTCAAAGCGCAGAATCCGCTCCAAGTCAGACTGCACCAGCTGCCTCACGCCTGAGGGAAACTGAGCTCTGAAAGCATGGGACAACTGAAGATATCTGAACCCGTATGAGGACGGGGCATTGTGGTTAGACATTAAATGATCAAAGGAGAAAATCGAGAGGTCTGAGGTGACATCCGAGAGTATTTTAACATGGTACTTGGTCCACACCACCGGGTCTGGGATTTCGAAAAAGTGATGCAGGTTGGGATTGTTCCAAAGGGGGGCGTTCGGGGATACTGCAGTCGAAGGGTATTTTTCACAGGCCAAGCCCTCCCTCCATGCCTTAAGGGTGGTACACATAGAGGGGGTCAGGTCGTACGGAGCCTTCGGACCCCGCAAAAGGAGGTTCGACAAAGCCTCCGCAGATCGTAACACTGCAGCTTCAGTGGCCCAGGCCGAGTTGGATCTATCCGGAACCAGCCACCAGAATGCAGTGACTAATTGAGCCGCAATGAAATATTTGTGGCAGTCCGGGAAAGCCAGACCCCCCTGCGAACAAGGGCGCATGAGAGTGGTCAGCTTGAAGCGGGGAGGACGTGGGCCCCATAGAAATGAGGAGAAAATTTGATTTAGGTGGGAAAAAAATGATTTGGGAATCCACTGAGGGGAGTTACGAAACAAATATGTAAATTTGGGGAGGATTTTCATTTTAATGAGGTTGATACGCCCCAGCAGGGACAGAGGAAGGTTCTCCCATGCTTTCAGCCTGGCCCTGACTGAGTTGACTACTGGGGACAAGTTCAGCGAAATGAAGTCAGCCACATTCTTCGAGATACGTACCCCTAAGTACGTAAATTCGTCCACCCATTGTAGCTGAAGAGAAGCCGAAGCCCCTCCCCTAGCGTTCTCGTCCACGGCAAGCAGCTGCAACTTCGACCAATTGACCTTAAGCCCTGTTACCTCAGAGAACCTTTCTAGGACCAGCAATGCTCCCTGCAGAGAAGGGCCAGCATCGTTTAGAAAAAGGAGGAGGTCGTCCGCGTACAGGGCTACCCTCTCCTCCAGCCAGGCCAGACGGAGCCCTTTAATGTGTGGCGAGACACGTAGTGCCTCAGCCACTGGCTCCATGGCAATGGCAAAGAGGGCCGGAGAGAGAGGACAGCCCTGCCGCGTACCCCTAGCAAGCCGAAAAACAGGAGACAGCCGACCCCCTAAACGAATGGCAGCCGTCGGCGAGTGATAGATAGTCCGCAACCATTGGATAAAAACCAGGGGGAATCCCATTCTCCGCAGAATCTCCCACAGGAAAGGCCATTCTATTGAGTCGAACGCCTTCTCAATATCGAGAGAGGCAACTACTTTGGTACCCAGATTGTCATGTCTTGCATGAAGATTGGTGAACAATCTACGAAGGTTAATATCCGTAGACTTGTGGGCCATGAACCCAGTCTGATCCGGGTCTATGAGGGAGGGAAGTAAAGTGCCGAGTCTAGCAGTGAGGAGCTTAGTTAGAATTTTTAGGTCATTGTTAAGAAGTGCTATGGGCCTATAGGAGGCACAGAACTTTGGATCTTTACCAGCCTTGGGAATGAGAATAACATGGGCGTGCGCCATGGAGGGAGGGAGAGAGCCCTGCTTCAGGCAATGAGTAAATAGGGCAGCCATCCGGGGAGCCAACATGCCAGCATGTTCTACGTAAAAATCAACCGGAAGACCATCTGGGCCAGGAGCCTTGCCAGTGGACAGGGAGTTAATCACGGCAAGAACCTCCGCGGGGGTTATCGGGGCCACTAGATGCAATCTCTCCGAGTCAGAGAGCCAGCCGAGGGCTATCGGATCTAGGAGGCGATTCAGTCCCTCTGGGTCTAAGCCCTCGGGTAACGTGGTGGTATACAAGGATTGGTAAAAATCATGGAATGCTAGCAAAATGGCCTCAGGAGTAGTGATGAGCCGAACACCCCCGGGTTCGGTTCGCACCAGAACCCGCGAACGGACCGAAAGTTCGAACGAACATTAGAACCCTATTAAATACAATGGATGCGAACGTTCGAATTCTAAAGTGCTAATTATAACAACTATTATGCATGTTATTGTCCTAAAAAGGGTTTGGGAACCCGGGTTCTGCACCAGGGGACATGTATCAATGCAAAAAGAAGTTTTAAAAACGGTCGTTTTTCGGGAGCAGTCATTTTAATGATGCATAAAGTGAAAAAAAAAAAGTCAAATATTCCTTTAAATATCGTACCTGGGGGGTGTCTAAAGTATGCCTGTGAAGTGCCACGTGTTTCCCGTGTTTAGAACTGTCCCTGCACAAAATGACACTTCTAAAGGAAAAAAAAGCCATTTAAAACTGCTTGCGGCTTTAATGTAATGTCTGGTCCCGGTAATATGGATGAAATTCTTTAAGAAAAATGGCATAGCTACCCCATGACCCCCCCCCTACCCCAGCCCATTACCAGCCCCTTTGGGTCTTGTATGGATATTAAGGGGAACCCCGCACATAAAATAAAAAAGGCCCTATATACTCTGAACAGCCCTATACAGGCGGTGCATACAAGACAGGGACTGTAGGTTTGTTCTTATGTAGAGTCTGTTTGTAATTTTGAACAGGTACATTGTTGAAGTGTAGCTCCAGACCAAAAATCTATTTTTAAACTTTTTGGAAAACATAGGTAAGGGTTATCACCCCTGTAACATTTGTTTTGCTGTCTGTGCCCCTGTTCAGAACATTTCACCTCACTTTCCGTCCCAATGACAACTGTTTTTGAAATGTGGTGTTTTTCTTGAAACAAGGATTGCTGATAAAGCATCAGTACAGAGGAGACACCTTTCTCCCATATTTATTCTTACAGGAGAGAATTTTCCTTCCTAGTGGTAGATTTCCTCTCACTTCCTGTTGTCTTCTTGCGTTTGCAAGTAGGAGTCGTTTGTAAGTTGGATGTTTGAAAGTAGGGACCTGCCGTATATACTCTGCAGAAATAGGCCCCTTAGTTGTTGGTGTTGGCACAACACTGTAAGCACTCACAGTTACTCTTGGTTGGTGCTGGAACGCCCTGCTGTCAACTATTATATCAGGAATTTTAATTACATATAATTGTTGAACAGTGGTAGTAAAAATTGGGCCTTTGATGGTGGTGCTGGTGCCACAACACTGTAAGCCCTGACAGTTACTCTTGGTGGGTGCAGCAATGGGCCCTGCTGTGAATTATTAGATCAAGAATTGTAATTACATGCCCCTGTTGAACAGGGGCTGAAAAATTGGGCCTTAGGCACTGGTGGCACAACACTGCAACCCCTCACAGCAACTGTACTTGGAGCACAGCAATGAGCCCTGTTGCAAAGTATTGCTTCAAAAATTGTAATGACACGCCCCTGTTAAACAGGGGCTGAAAAATTGGGCCTTAGGCACTGGTGGCACAACACTGCAACTCCTCACAGATACTGTACTTGGAGCACAGCAATGAGCCCTGTTGCAAAGTATTGCTTCAAAAATTGTAATTACACGCCCCTGTTAAACAGGGGCTGAAAAATTGGGCCTTAGGCACTGGTGGCACAACACTGCAACTCCTCACAGATACTGTACTTGGAGCACAGCAATGAGCCCTGTTGCAAAGTATTGCTTCAAAAATTGTAATTACACGCCCCTGTTAAACAGGGGCTGAAAAATTGGGCGTTAGGCACTGGTGGCACAACACTGCAACTCCTCACAGATACTGTACTTGGAGCACAGCAATGAGCCCTGTTGCAAAGTATTGCTTCAAAAATTGTAATTACACGCCCCTGTTAAACAGGGGCTGAAAAATTGGGCGTTAGGCACTGGTGGCGGCACCCATAAACAAAAATGATCTTACAAGCTATCATCATCAATCGTATCATTGAGGACTCGGAGGAGGAGGATAGCCAGTCAACATAACAGCACAGGCACTCAGCATCAGCATCAGTCTTGAAGGGATGTGACATGTTAAAATCAATTAGTCTGTTATATCAGCATCAGGTGTGTGGTAGCTGGTGGTGATCCAAGACTGGTTCATCTTGATGAAAGTCAGTCGATCAACCGAGTCGGTGGACAGGCGCACCCTGTGATCCGTGACAAATCCTCCAGCAGCACTGAATGTGCGTTCCGAAAGAACGCTGGATGCAGGACAGGCCAGTAGCTCAATTGCATACTGTGCAAGCTCTGGCCAGTGATCCATCCTCAAGACCCAGTAAGCCAGAGGATTTTCGGTGGGGAAGGTGTCCAAGTCTGACCTTGCCCCTAGATATTCCTGCACCATGTTTATCAGACGCTGGCGATGGTTGCTGGAACCGATCATACTTTGGGGCTGCGGACTAAAGAATTGTCTGAACGCATCGGTCAGACGGCCACCTTCCCCACCGCTCCTTCTTTGACTGGCCGAAGCCTCAGCAACTCGTTGTCCAGGACCAGGAGTTTGCAACCTCCCAGTCTCTGGGAACGCGTTGCACAGACCTTTCTGCAAGGCCTCCCGGAGTTGTCTCATCCTCTGCTCCCTCTGCGACGGTAACATAAGGTCCGCAACCTTACCCTTGTACCGTGGATCAAGGAGAGTGGCCAGCCAGTAATGGTCCCTCTCCTTGATCCGAAGAATACGAGGATCCTTCCGCAGACTTTGCAGGATCAGGGAGGCCATGCAGCGTAGGTTTGCTGAGGCATTCGCTCCGGAGTCCTCTGGGTCACTAAGGACGACATGATCCGCAGCCACCTCCTCCCAGCCACGTACAAGTCCACTGGTTTCTTGGGACTGTAAATCATCCCTAAAAGACTGCTGCTGATGATGCTGAGTGCCAGCCTCCACCTCCATGCTGACACAATCCTCCTCCTCCTCCTCCTCCTCCTCCTCCTCCTCCTCCTCCTCTTCCTGTGCGATGGGTGGGACAGAAGGAACACTGTCTGGGTAAAGGGGGCCTTGAGAGGCAAGGAAGTCCTCCTCTTCCTGCCTCTGTTCTGCCTCAAGTGCCCTGTCCATTATTCCACGCAGCGTGTGCTCCAACAGGTGGACAAGAGGTACTGTGTCACTGATGCATGCACTGTCACTGCTCACCATCCTCGTGGCCTCCTCAAATGGTGCCAGGACAGTGCATGCATCCCTGATCATGCCCCACTGGCGTGGAGAAAAAAAACCAAGCTCCCCTGACCCTGTCCTGGTGCCGTAGTCGCACAGGTACTCATTGATGGCCCTCTGCTGCGTGTGCAGCCGCTGCAGCATGGCCAACGTTGAGTTCCACCTGGTGGGCATGTCACATATAAGGCGGTTCTTGGGCAGGTTCAACTCCTTTTGCAGCTCAGCCAGGCGAGCACTGGCATTATAAGATCTGCGGAAATGCACACAGACTTTCCTGGCCTGCCTCAGGACATCCTGTAAGCCCGGGTACCTGCCCAAGAAGCGCTGCACCACCAGGTTAAGGACGTGAGCCACACAGGGCACATGGGTCAGTTGTCCCTGTCGGAGGGCGGAGAGGAGGTTGGTGCCATTGTCGCAAACCACCATTCCTGGCTTAAGCTGGCGTGGCGTCAACCACCTCTCGGCCTGGCCCTGCAGAGCAGACAGGACCTCTGCCCCAGTGTGGCTTCTGTCCCCCAAACACACCAGCGCAAGCACGGCATGGCATCTTTTTGCCTGCGTACTTGCGTAGCCCCGTGAACGGCTACGGAGCACCGCTGGTTCATAGGACAAACCACAGGAAGAGGCCATGGAGGAAGAAGAAGAGGAGGGGGTGGAGGAGAGAGGTGTGTCACAACCAGTAGTAGCATTTTGGAGGCGTGGCGGTGGGACAACCTCCAACACTACTGCACCTTGTCCTGAATCCTTCCCAGCTGCCAAAAGAGTGACCCAATGGGCCGTGAAAGAAAGGTAACGTCCCTGTCCATGCCTGCTGGACCATGAGTCAGCGGTAATATGCACCTTACCGCTGACCGCCCTGTCCAGCGAGGCCAAGACATTGCCTTCCACATGCCGGTAGAGAGCCGGAATAGCCTTCCGTGAGAAAAAGTGGCGTTTGGGAACCTGCCACTGAGGAACTGCACATTGCACAAACTCACGGAAGGGGGCCGAGTCTACCAACTGAAAAGGCAGCAGTTGAAGCGCTAGCAATTTAGCCAAGCTAGCATTCAACCGCTGGGCATGTGGATGGCTGGGAGTGAACTTCTTTCGACGGTCCAGCAGCTGAGGCAGGGAAATTTGCCTGCTAGAATCGGACGTCGGTGTACTGCTAGCAGAGTGGGCGCAAGTACTTGGCTGTGACACACCTAATTCTACACCTTCATTCCTCTCAGTGCATGTTTCAGAGAGGACTGAAGTTATAGTGGGGTTGGAGATCCCAGCTGATGCGGTGCAAGGAGAGGTCCGCTTTGTTCTTTGGTGTGGGTCTTTGAGGTAGGCTTGCCAACGAGCTGCATGGCAGGTCAACATATGTCTGGTCAGGCATGTGGTACCCAAGCGGCTGATGTTTTGGCCACGCGATATACGCTTGAGACATATGTTGCAAACAGCAGCTGTGCGATCTGATGCACTAGCCTCAAAAAAGGCCCACACCAAAGAACTTTTTGAATGACGGGCAGAGGCAGCGCCCTGCACAGGCGGAGCTCTGCGGTGTGATTCCGTCGGTGTACTGCCCTTACGCTGGCCACCAAAGGGCATCCTGCCTCGTTGGAGATGTGCCTCCTCCTCATCCTCCTCCTCCTCCTCTCTCCTATTAGGCACCCACGTGGAGTCAGTGACCTCATCATCCCCTCCCTCCTCATCACTGGAGCCAATCTGGCAGTATGCTGCAGCTGCTGGAACATGACTGCCAGATTGGTGTCCTTCTTGAGCATCCCCTCTGTCTGCTCTCACGCTACTGCCTTCCTCTAGCTGGGTTTCATCATCAGACCCTTCGAAACGCTGGGCATCCTCCTGGAGCATGTACCCAACACTGTGCTGAAACAGTTCGGGGGACTCCTCAGGAGGAGGACATGGTGGGTCTAGGGAAGGAGTGACTGATGATTTGTCTGACATTGATACCAGGGAAGACGACGCTTTGGCAGCTGCTTTTCCAGTACCCTGAGCCTGGGTGAGAGAGGATGAGGAGGAGGAGGAGGGCTTGGTCATCCACTCTACCAAGTCTTCGGCATGATGTGGCTCAACATGTCCAGCTGCCGAAAAGAAGGACAAGCGTGTCCCATGGCCATGTGCTGATGACAATGCACCGCGTCCACGACCAGCACTGTTGCCCCCAGACACAGAGCCTGCTTGCCCTCTTTTATTGCCTCCTGACTGTCTGCCTCTCCTTGTTTGCCTTCCAGACATTCTAATAGATGGCCTGCAGGGAGATGGGAAAAAAGCAATAAGGGCTACCTTCAGGTGTCCTTCTCTGTCCCTTGAAACAAGGACTTGCAGAGTGAAATAAACTGACACTCTCCCTACCTACAGTTTTCTGTCCCTAGAATAAATGTTTTTTTTAATCACAATATAGCACAAGGACAATTCAGTCACTGTCCTTCCAGGTCCCTGGAAACAAGGACTTGCAGAGTGAAATAAACTGACACTCTCCCTACCTACAGTTTTCTGTCCCTAGAATAAATGTTTTTTTTAATCACAATATAGCACAAGGACAATTCAGTCACTGTCCTTCCAGGTCCCTGGAAACAAGGACTTGCAGAGTGAAATAAACTGACACTCTCCCTACCTACAGTTTTCTGTCCCTAGAATAAATGTTTTTTTTAATCACAATATAGCACAAGGACAATTCAGTCACTGTCCTTCCAGGTCCCTGGAAACAAGGACTTGCAGAGTGAAATAAACTGACACTCTCCCTACCTACAGTTTTCTGTCCCTAGAATAAATGTTTTTTTTAATCACAATATAGCACAAGGACAATTCAGTCACTGTCCTTCCAGGTCCCTGGAAACAAGGACTTGCAGAGTGAAATAAACTGACACTCTCCCTACCTACAGTTTTCTGTCCCTAGAATAAATGTTTTTTTTAATCACAATATAGCACAAGGACAATTCAGTCACTGTCCTTCCAGGTCCCTGGAAACAAGGACTTGCAGAGTGAAATAAACTGACACTCTCCCTACCTACAGTTTTCTGTCCCTAGAATAAATGTTTTTTTTAAGCACAATATAGCACAAGGACAATTCAGTCACTGTCCTTACAGGTCCCTGGAAACAAGGACTTGCAGAGTGAAATAAACTGACACTCTCCCTACCTACAGTTTTCTGTCCCTAGAATAAATGTTTTTTTTAAGCACAATATAGCACAAGGACAATTCAGTCACTGTCCTTACAGGTCCCTGGAAACAAGGACTTGCAGAGTGAAATAAACTGACACTCTCCCTACCTACAGTTTTCTGACCCTAGAATAAATGTTTTTTTTAAGCACAATATAGCACAAGGACAATTCACTCACTGTCCTTACAGGTCCCTGGAAACAAGGACTTGCAGAGTGAAAGAAAAAAAACACTCTCCCTACCTACAGTTTTCTGTCCCTAGAATAAATGTTTTTTTTAATCACAATATAGCACAAGGACAATTCAGTCACTGTCCTTCCAGGTCCCTGGAAACAAGGACTTGCAGAGTGAAATAAACTGACACTCTCCCTACCTACAGTTTTCTGTCCCTAGAATAAATGTTTTTTTTAATCACAATATAGCACAAGGACAATTCAGTCACTGTCCTTCCAGGTCCCTGGAAACAAGGACTTGCAGAGTGAAATAAACTGACACTCTCCCTACCTACAGTTTTCTGTCCCTAGAATAAATGTTTTTTTTAAGCACAATATAGCACAAGGACAATTCAGTCACTGTCCTTACAGGTCCCTGGAAACAAGGACTTGCAGAGTGAAATAAACTGACACTCTCCCTACCTACAGTTTTCTGACCCTAGAATAAATGTTTTTTTTAAGCACAATATAGCACAAGGACAATTCACTCACTGTCCTTACAGGTCCCTGGAAACAAGGACTTGCAGAGTGAAAGAAAAAAAACACTCTCCCTACCTACAGTTTTCTGTCCCTAGAATAAATGTTTTTTTTAATCACAATATAGCACAAGGACAATTCAGTCACTGTCCTTCCAGGTCCCTGGAAACAAGGACTTGCAGAGTGAAATAAACTGACACTCTCCCTACCTACAGTTTTCTGTCCCTAGAATAAATGTTTTTTTTAAGCACAATATAGCACAAGGACAATTCACTCACTGTCCTTACAGGTCCCTGGAAACAAGGACTTGCAGAGTGAAAGAAAAAAAACACTCTCCCTACCTACAGTTTTCTGTCCCTAGAATAAATGTTTTTTTTAATCACAATATAGCACAAGGACAATTCAGTCACTGTCCTTCCAGGTCCCTGGAAACAAGGACTTGCAGAGTGAAATAAACTGACACTCTCCCTACCTACAGTTTTCTGTCCCTAGAATAAATGTTTTTTTTAAGCACAATATAGCACAAGGACAATTCAGTCACTGTCCTTCCAGGTCCCTGGAAACAAGGACTTGCAGAGTGAAATAAACTGACACTCTCCCTACCTACAGTTTTCTGTCCCTAGAATAAATGTTTTTTTTAATCACAATATAGCACAAGGACAATTCAGTCACTGTCCTTCCAGGTCCCTGGAAACAAGGACTTGCAGAGTGAAATAAACTGACACTCTCCCTACCTACAGTTTTCTGTCCCTAGAATAAATGTTTTTTTTAATCACAATATAACACAAGGACAATTCACTCACTGTCCTTCCAGGTCCCTGGAAACAAGGACTTGCAGAGTGAAATAAACTGACACTCTCCCTACCTACAGTTTTCTGTCCCTAGAATAAATGTTTTTTTTAATCACAATATAGCACAAGGACAATTCAGTCACTGTCCTTCCAGGTCCCTGGAAACAAGGACTTGCAGAGTGAAATAAACTGACACTCTCCCTACCTACAGTTTTCTGTCCCTAGAATAAATGTTTTTTTTAAGCACAATATAGCACAAGGACAATTCACTCACTGTCCTTACAGGTCCCTGGAAACAAGGACTTGCAGAGTGAAAGAAACTGACACTCTCCCTACCTACAGTTTTCTGTCCCTAGAATAAATGTTTTTTTAAGCACAATATAGCACAAGGACAATTCACTCACTGTCCTTCCAGGTCCCTGGAAACAAGGACTTGCAGAGTGAAAGAAACTGACACTGTCCCTACCTACAGTTTTCTGTCCCTAGAATAAATGTTTTTTTTAAGCACACTATAGCACAAGCACAAAACACACTGACACTCTCCCTACCTATCCTTCTCTTTCCCTAAACTAAAGGAATCCAGGTTAAGCAAGAAAGAAATAACAGTCACTGTCCCTGCCTATGCTGCTCTATCCCTGCTCCGGAACACACTACACTAGGCCGCCGTGCTGGCGGCCTTTTATAGTGTGGGGCGTGTACTAAACACCCTCAGCAATAATTGGCCACAGGCATCCTGCCTGTGGCCAATCATTGCTCTCCTCGCTGCCGGCGCTGTGATTGGCCAAGCATGCGGGGTCACAGTGCATGCTTGGCCAATCACAGCGCCTGGATGACACTGCGATGGCGTAGTGCATTGTGGGCCGTTCGCGTCACTCGAATTTGGCGCGAACGGCCCAAATCGTTCGATCTTCGTCGAACGATCGAACAGCCGATGTTCGAGTCGAACGTATGTTCGACTCGAACACGAAGCTCATCCCTACTCAGGAGATGAGATGGCCTCACCCGTGGGAGAGGTAAGTTCAGGAATTACGGTATTCGGAGTGTCATGGCGGGACATCATTGCCAACAGTCTGCCATTCCTGTCCCCCTGTTCAAAAAATGTTTGCTTCGTATGAAACAATTCTAATCTAGTAACCTCTGTTAAGTGCAGATGAAGACTGCGTTTGGATGCCTGCAACGCATCAAAGTTTGAGGCGGAGGGATCCAATCCAAAGTGGGCGGAAGCCAACTCCACCCCATTCTCCAATGCCGCAGTGGCAGCAGTTTGCTGTACCCTAACCATCTTGATGGCCGAGATGTAATGGCCCCTTGTGAATGCCTTGAAAGTATCCCAGACTATCTCAGGAGAGGATGACCCTTCATTAGAGTCCCAGTAAGCACAAAGGGCTGAGGGGGCTTGTTCCGTTATGTCAGGTTGGGAGATCCATTGAGCACCAAGCTGCCACATAGAGCCATTACGAGAGGAGGAGGCGCGCAGGGTGATCTGCAGGGGGCTGTGGTCAGAGAGACCACTGGGCAAATAAGATGCGTCTAGAACATCCGTCAGCATAGAGGGGTTAGCAAAAGCATAATCAATTCTGGAGGCAGTTTTGTAGGATGTAGAAAAACACGAAAATGTTTTAGTGGACGGGAATTTCCACCTCCAGACTTCTGTAATACCTGCAGATAATGCCCAATTGGACAACTCCCCGTTGAAGGACTTAGGTGGCAAGGGTCTATCCAGATCTGGGGAAAGGATGGCATTAAAGTCACCCAGTAGTAAAATTTTTGCAGGACAATAGGGGGCCATCCTCTCCAGTATAGTATACAGAACCTCAGACTTAAAGGGCGGCGGCACATATATACCCGCAAAGACATATCTCTGCTGCCACAGCGTGAGTGCCAGTATAACAAACCTACTCAGCGGATCCGTGTGAACCGCATCTATGACACATGGGAGAGACTTATGCACCAAGATGGAAACTCCCCTAGCATATGTTGAGTAAGAGGCATGAAAAGCCCTCTGAACCCAGGGCCTTTTCAAAGCCATGAGCTTACTGCCCACCAGGTGTGTCTCCTGCAGGACCAGAACAGCCGGACTATATTTTTTGACATATTGAAAAAGAAGCGCCCTCTTAAACTTAGAGTTGAGGCCATGCACGTTCCAGGATACCACAGAGAAGGAATCCCGATCACGTGATGCCATAGGCGTTTTTGCTAAAATAATTAGAGGAGACTAATTGTCGTCGGGCAGGCGACACCCAGTGAGCAGCAGTGGAGCATGAGCCATTGTACGTGTAACACAAAAAACACATGTAAACGAACACAGCAACTAAACTATAACTTCCCAAGCACCAGGTGCTTATCCTACCAATCCCCCCTACCCCCCAGAACATCATGGGGGAGGTCAGGAAGCGGTCTTTACCCAAAAACAAAAACAATATTTGTAAAGCTAAACCTGACAATTAGGCCACAATACAATCCTCTGCAGCACTAAACCAAAACTGCAGGCTCGACCCTATTATAGAGTTTTTCCAAACAGGTGGAGAGTAACAGTTCAGGGAACTTCTGGTGATCTTTGCGGAGTCAAACCGCAAGGGGTAAGTGCGTATCCAGTGTAAAGGTGCGCTTGCCGTAGCTCCGGCATGCGTGAAAAGGAGAACAATAGGATAGGTAGTTCAGGACTTATAAGCTCCGTGCATCAAACAACTTTTAAGCGATGGGAGACCATTATCTCAGAGTGGCCAGCCAGCCGTCAGCCTCCGAAGGGGTGTCAAAGAACCAAACTTTGCCGTCATGTTGTACCCGGAGGCGGCTAGGGTAAAGCATGCCGTATTTAATATTTTTTGCTCTAAGCCGTTTACGGACATCATTAAAGGTCTTTCTCTTCCTCTGCAACTCGGCCGAGAAGTCAGGGAAGAGGAGGACGGAGGTGTTATTATATTTAAGTGTGGAATGTTTACGAGCTTCTGCCAAAATCCTGTCCCTGTCTCGGTAGTTCAAAAAGCGGACCAGGAAGGGTCTGGGGAGATTCCCCGGGATGGCTCGGCCCGAGGGCACCCGATGGGCTCTTTCCACCACATAGGTAGGAGTAACCGTGGCAAGATCCAGCAGGTCCTTAAAGAATTCCTCCGCAAATTCCGCCGGACGATCACCCTCAGCCCCCTCAGGTAGGCCAAGGACTCTAACGTTGTTCCGCCTGAGCCGATTTTCGGCATTGTCAGATTTTGCAACGAGGGCCTGCACTGTGCGCTGTAACTCAGCAATGGAGGTGACGTGGGTAGCGGTGAGATCCTCAGTAGCCGAGATTCTGGATTCCGACTCCGTCATCCTCCCCCTGATACCGTCCAAGTCGTTTCTTATCAGGTTGCATTCTTCAGCAAGATGATCGATGCGCATAAGCAGTGAGGTTCTGCTCTGTTCAATTGCTGCAAGGATCATGGCGGTACTATCTTGCGGTAAAGGAGCCAAAGTCGTCGCCACTGGAGCGTCCCCGGGCTCCATCTCCAAATCAGCCAGTAAGGCCTGAAGCCTCCCGACCAAAACGGCGTCAGGTCTCGGCGAGGGGGAGGTCAGCTGCGGAGTGGGCTTAGCAGGCTTAGGATGCGTCTTTCTGGAGGGCATCTGCGCCGGGGAAGACACAGGGGGGGCCCGCAGGGTGATTGAAAGGGGGCAGGCGAGAACCAGATGTAGTTGCGAACACGTACCTCTAATGGAGCAGGTAGTCAGGAATCCCTCCGCACCCGGAAGGAAGACGGAGAAGAGGGCAGAGATGCGGGAACCGTGCACCCGGGCCTGTGATGCGAGGAGGTCAGAACAATGGCCGTCACCAGGCCTCAGCCAGGTCCAGCAATTAGTGTCAGCCCAGCATGGGGGGAGGAAGTGATGGGACTGCAGGCCTGTCCGCGCTCCGGAGCCCTGGATGGGGAGCACACACCGCCCCGAGTCCCAGGCTGGCAAGATGGCCGCCGTCAGCTAGGCCCCGGGAGGCCTCCACAGGGATCGTCAGCCCGGCAGGCCCTTCGAAACACAGCCAGGAGATGAGGAGGCAAGGGGAGGCACCAGTATGGCCCGACAGAGCACCGGAGCCACAGATGGTCAGGGCTCGGTGGACAGATGGGAAGCTCCGGCCGGGAAGATGGCGGCAGCGGCCGCGAGTACAGGCCGACTGTGTCCGGGCGGACGTCTCTTCCAGCGGGCGGCCTCCCCACACAAGATCTGGCCAGGACAGAGCAGGAGAAAAAGGGGGCCAGTCCCGAGGCTGCGGCGGTGCTCACCGGGTCGACAGACGCGCGGATGGCACAGGATGGAGTGAAGCTCCGGCCGGGAAGATGGCGGCGGCGGTCACAAGCACAGGCCAGCTGTGGCTGGGCGGATGTCTCCTTTGGTGCGCGGCCCCTCCGCACAACACACGGCCAGGTCAAAGCAGGAAAGGAAGGGGATCAGTCCCGAGGCTGTGGCGGTGCTCACCGGGTCAGCAGATGCACGGATGGCACAGGATGGGGAGAAGGATTAACGGAGCTATCTTGGAACACGTCTGTCGCTGCTCACATCGGGACACGCCCCCAGCCAGCACAAATTTTACCTTTCAATACAGAACTTCACTATCGGTTCCTTCTCTGTCTCCCACATAATCATGATCAAGCACCTTTGAATACTTATGGAAATCATCACAGTCAGACTCTCCAGAGAAAACGTTTGTCTTCTAATTGATCCTATTGGATCCAAGCCTTTTTGACCCCAGACTGAAAATCTGTGGGTCCTTGCCATTTGGTGAGTGGGGTCACAACAGGGGAGCGTGGCACATGGCACCGTTTAATTGTGGATCACCAGCAATAACATTGAAGCACTCATGCACTTTATTATGATCACCTTTTTGAGCACTTAGCACTTTATTTATACAATTATTCATGCAAATCATGTATATTATGGTGTAGGGCTGCAACTAACGATTATTTTCATAATCGATTAGTTGGCCGATTATTGTTTCGATTAATCGATTATTCGGTTAATAACCTAAAAAAAAAAAAAAAAAAGTAATTTTGCTGCGATTTGCATATTTGCAATTTTTTGGGCCAATTTGTTGTTGGGCAGATTAAAAAACACAAATTGCCGCAAAAACGCATTACATGATTTTCTGCACCTTCTCCATTGAAGCATATTGAACCAAAAAAACAAAATGGCATTGTTTTCTGTTAAAAAAAAGTCCTTGCCCTTTCCAAATACGCAGCAGCTGAAAAAAAATCATGGATGTGAACGTGTCCCATAGGAAACCATGTAAATGCACTGCAGTGTGTTTCTGCAAAAAGCACCAAAAAAACACGGAGGTGTGACCCAGGCCTGAGATGTTTAGTAACATAATGGGGTTAAAAAAACTAAAATTAGTACAAAAAGAGCAAATAATCGCTGTAAGGGGTTCATTTTTTACTGTGGGGCAGTGTAAGTAATATTTACTGTAGCAATTTGCTCTTTTTGTACTATAAAGAGCTAATTTTAGTTCTTTTTTAACCCCATTATGTTACTGACCGATTAATCGATTATGAAAATGGTAATCGATTAATTTCATAATCGATTAGTTGTCGATTAATCGATTAGTTGTTTCAGCCCTATTATGGTGTATTATTTGTACTTATTCATGTTTTGCAAGCACTGTTTATATTGTTTTTTCAGCTCCTGCTGTATGACAACTCCACCACCTCTCGCCGCTAAATAAACTAAGGGGCAGTGCCACGCTTGTTTTTTTTCAATTTTTATGGGGAAAAAGCAAACAAAAAACAACATGAAAAAAATGGAAAAAAAAAAATTTTGCACAATTTTCCCCCCCAGCCTTCACATCTCTACCACTATATATGGCACATCATCTTCTATTATAATAAAATAATATGATGGGAGGAGATATTGATCAACGTATTGTGTATATTATATAAATTACACATAATCCTTAATAATAACAGATATAGACTTTGTGAGGATAATGATCATTGTATATATGTGACAGCCGATCGCGCGTACCCGGCGGACATCGCGGACGCCAGGTACGCGCATCAGCACCCGCATGACACAGCGGGCACAGATCTTCCGCGATGCGCGCCGCCGCGGGCGCGCATTGCGGCAGTAAACAAGAGGACGTCCTGGGGACGTCCACCCAGCAGTTCAGGTCCGCGCTGCAGCCGTCTTTCGGCTATAGCGCGGATCTGAAGTGGTTAAATGTTAATGGGGGACCCCCCCAAAAAATTTATAGGGTTCCCCCAAATTCATACCAGGACCTTTAGGTCTGGTATGAATTTTAAGGGGTACCCAACTCAAAAAACAAACAAACATAACAAGGTTGTTCTAAATAATATGAGGTATGTTCAAAATATGGGCTCTTTCACACGGAGGTCCGTTCAGGTCCGCCTGTCAGTTTTTTAGGCGGACCTGAAACGGATCCTCCATGTACCCCTATGGAAGCACGGATGTCAGCGGAGACATGTCCGCTGACATCCGCTCCGCCAAAGTGTGACGGAGGAAAACCCTATTTTTCCTTCCGTCGGCGGAGCGGATCGGATGACAACGGACTCTACGGTCCGTCGTCATCCGATTCCCCATAGGGGAGAGCGGCGCTCTGACAGGGCGGTCCCTGCACAGTGTGCGGGGACCGCCCAGTCATCCGTCGGCTCAGCGGGGATCAACGGAGCGATCCCCGCTGAGCAAGCGGAGCTTCGCGGGGCGGATCTTCACGGATCCGCCCCGTGTGAAAGGACCCTATAACTATATTTGAGATGGAACACAGCGCTTTTAGTTTTCATAGTTTCTCAACCAATTATTCTCTAATTATATGGGCGTTGCTATAGTACTTTGCACTTATTCCTGTGAACAGTTTGTGATTAGGTCTCTCATTTAATTTGTCCTTAGCAAATTGATAACTTGCCAATTTTCTATGTTACATAGCTACATAGTTAGGTTGAAAAAAGTCACAAGTCCATCTAGTTCAACCATAAAAAAAAGAAAAGGAAAGCAAAAAACCCCAGCAGAGCATGCTCCAATTTGCTACAGCAGGGGAAACAATTCCTTCCTGATCCCCTGAGAGGCAATCGGATTTTCCCTGGATCAACTTTACCTATAAATGTCAGTACCCAGTTATATTATGTACATTTAGGAAAGTATCCAGGCCTATCTTAAAGCAATCTACTGAGCTGGCCAGAACCACCTCTGGAGGGAGTCTATTCTACATTTTTACAGCTCTTACTGTGAAGAAACCTTTCCGTATTTGGAGATGAAATCTCTTTTCTTCTAGACGCAAAGAGTGCCCCCTTGTCCTCTGTGTTGACCGTAAAGTGAATAACTCAACACCAAGTTTGCTATATGGACCCCTTATATATTTGTACATGTTGACCATATCCCCCCTTAATCTCCTCTTCTCAAGAAAGAATAAATTCAGTTCCTCTAATCTCTCCTCATAGCTGAGCTCCTCCATGCCTCTTATCAGTTTGGTTGCCCTTCTCTGCACTTTCTCCAGTTCCCCGATATCCTTTTTGAGAACTGGTGCCCAAAACTGAACTGCATACATATTGTACAGTATATGTTATATTGCAAAGGCCTCATCTTAGATCATCCTTTGACTGAGTATACACAACGTAGGTGCATGTCTTAATCAGCATTGAAGTTGTTACTTTATGCCCATTACAATAGTAATAAAATGTATTTGTATTGAATAAAAAATGATGCAACACTCAGATTTGGTTTTTTTACTTGAATGAATAACATGAATGCCCGTTGCTACCTGTGATCTTCTCCTAATGTGTAGTACTAACTCTGAAGGAGACGTTGGATGATTGCATTCACTGGTTGCCAGTGATAATGCCCCTTCAGGCAGTACCACACCCTCTGACACACCAAGACTGAAGCAAAGAAGATTTATTCCGACAATGCACCCAGCAGAGCAAATAACAGTGACAATAACCACAACCCACAAAGATAAAACAAAAGCAATTGTGTTAATAACAGTTACATATGAAATATTAAACACAGTTTCCCAGGGTACCTGAAATCTGGTTCAAGGGGCAAAGTCTGCACCTTCTAGGCCCTGACTTATGGGAAAGCCCTAAATATAGATTATCTCCTTCCCACAGAGCGTACGCACATATGCTCCCTCGGCTTTCAGGGGTTATACCGGGATGATGCCTTCAGCATCCTGGTACCTTTTTTTTAGAGCGGGCGGTTGGCTCTTCAAGGATAACAACCGATGCGGCTAAAAGCCGCTCGGCTGTTATACCAGAGGAGAGAGAGGGGACCCCCCCCCGCCGCTATTACCAGGCCTCCCCTCCCACCGGGAGACCCGGTCTGCGATCCGACACGAGTGTGTGCAATTTCAAAGTATGACATGTTGGGTATCTATTTACTCGGCGTAACATCATCTTTCACATTATACAAAAAAATTGGGCTAACTTTACTGTTTAGTTTTTTCTTAATTCATGAAAGTGTATTTTTTCCTAAAAAAGACCGCTGCGCAAATAGAGTGTGACATAAAATATTGCAATGATCGCCACTTTATTCTCTAGATTCTCTGCTAAAATATATATATATATATATTATGTTTGGGGGTTCTGAGTAATTTTCTAGCAAAAAATACAGATTTTAACTTGCAAGCAACAAATGTCAGAAATCGGCTTAGTCATGAAAGGGTTATATACACTCAGGGGGCAAAAATTTTACAGTCCCTCTTTATCCCCTCCCACAAGCCAATGGTATACCTGCTGAGGTCCAAAACTGCATTGTGCATTGGGTAGCTCTTAAAGCGGTGTTACACCTGCAAACACTGTAGCTGCTGACTTTTAATAAGGACACTTACCTGTCCAGTGAGCTCACAATGTCAGCCCCCCGAGGCCGATCCGTCCATCAGATTGGGTGCGACGCCGCCATTCTAACTAAGGGAAACCGGCAGTGGAGCCTTGCGGCTTTACTGCCTGTTTCCTACTGCGCATGCGCGAGTCGCGTGGCGCTTTGTGAATGGCCAGCTTGTCTTCTGGGACACACACAGGTCCCAGAAGACACAGGCGAGGGAGGAAGTGACCTAGGAGCTCCGCGGTATAGGAAGTGACAGAGTAGGATGACTGCATAGCAACAGGGCGTTTCTGTTAAGAAAAACATATTTTTTTTTTATTTAAATGTTTTTTTATATGTTTCCATGAGTGTTTTAAAGTTATGGAACTCCACTTTAACCTGGTGTGTCAGTGGGGCTGAGGTTGTTCTCACAATCGAGGCTGAAGAACAGAGAACCTAATCTACCAAGTGGCTCCTGTGGGGATAGCACTACTTATACAGTATATTATATTTTTCTCCACATTTACATTCAGGCTTCCATGCAACTGTCCAGAAAAAGGGCCACTCACAGGGCCTGGAACAAATTAGAATACTTGCAGGAGTGCATACAACTTCAAATGACATTCTTATATGCTCTAGCATTCTTTTTAAGAGCCATACACACAGGCCGAATATTGGATGGGTTCTTTTGAACCGGCCTGACCTTTGGCACGTCTGTACGGCAGCCGGTCCAACAGTGGCCGGACGTGCGGTCGGTTTCCGTTGAAGGGGCATGACCGAAAAAGATCTGCCGATCAGCATCCCATCAGTGCTTTCAGCCAATGGCTGAGAGCGCTGACAACTGTGTTCTGGCGGTGGGCCACCCCCCTGTCAGAACACAATATCCCAGCGGGGGAGATCGCTGTACTAACATTGTATAATTAGTACATTGGCTCTTCAGTTCTTTTTCGTTCAGCCCTGCTCGGTTGAACAAAAAAAGAATAATAATAGTGTGTACTAGGCTTTAGTGCTATAGCTTGTCCATCAATCCCGTCACTATCTTTATTGTTGCCCTTTCAGTAGAGAACACTGAAGAATTAGATAAAAATGTCTATCCAGATAGCATTTTTTTCACAAACAGTGCTCCAAGGTTTTGGTTTGCAATTGTTCGCAAACCACCAATTGTTAGATTGTCATGATAGCACCACTCATTTGTTTTGTGAAACAATTGCTTGTTATGTATAGGTCTACCTTTATTAGAGAAATCAGTACTTGAGGTTTTATTTGTATGAACATGCCGTGTTCTTGTTGACAAAGCATTTTACTTAATCCAGCACTTTATATTTTAAAGTAATATGTTATCTTCTGCAGTTGTGCCAATCTTATCACAGCCAGCTCTAGAGATCTAGAGCATAGATGAATATTTGACCTTCAGATATCTAAACAAGCTACATTGTGATTTTAGCATGATATCCTATATAGCAGGTAAAAACACTACAGTCTGAACTGACTAAATACCTTGACTACCTGACTAAATGAATATTGCAGAACTAAACGGGCGAGGGGGTAGAGGGGTCAAAAGGGAAAAAAAAGGTAATGTGGGTTTGAGGGACGGAGCTGAGCACATTCTAGAGAATCTAGCTTGTACTCATATATGATCTTGTCAAAAATTATGGAACATTTAAAAATGGCTGCTTTGTTAAATCATCCCCAGCATATATTTAGATACCTACACAAACACGAATGTGTCCACGAACATGGAATCAGTACCAAACGGACACAACCACAATTTCAAACATGTCTTGGTGTCTGTTTGCAGAGACCAAATTATTACCATTTACCATACTGACTGTAGTTTGTGTGCACAGAAGAAGAGGCTGTGTGGCACTGAACAGGTTAAGCAATGAACGGCTTGATACAGTGAGGACGAATGAGTGCGTGGCTTGTCAGGGTTTCTAGGATAGGCAATATGTCCCACTAGAAGCTCACTTACACTCTTGCAGTTTGCTAATGGTGATGTGTTAATGCATGTTTTTCTGCATTGAATAGCATGTTTAGCATGGCTGGATCTAGGGGGGTGCTGGGGTAAGCTGCGCCCCCTCAGATTTCATTAGTGCCCCCCCAGGCCAACAACCCCATGGACATTCTGCCTGGATGCTGAACTCCTTCCCCCTGTACACTGCCCTGCTGACCCCTGTCCTCTGCCCTGACACCCCTGCTCTCCACCCAGCTGACCCTGTCCTCTGCCCTGCTGACCCCCTGTACACTGCCCTACTAACTCTTGTACACTCCCCTTCTGATCTCTCATCCTCTGCCCTGCTGACCCCCCCCCCCTATACACCGCCCTACTAACTCTTGTACACTCCCCTTCTGATCTCTCATCCTCTGCCCTGCTGACCCTCCTGTACACTGCCCTACTAACTCTTGTACACTCCCATTCTGATTTATCATCCTCTGCCCTACTAACTCTTGTACACGCCCCTTCTGATCTCTCATCCTCTGCCCTGCAGACCCCCTGTACACTGCCATACTAACTCTTGTACACTCCCCTTCTGATCTCTCATCCTCTGCCCTGCAGACCCCCTGTACACTGCCCTACTAACTCTTGTATACTTCCCTGCTGATCTCTCATGCTCTGCCCTACTGGCCCCCTATACACTGCCCTACTAACTCTTGTACACTCCCCTGCTTATCTCTCATGCTCTGCCCTACTGGCCCCCTATACACTGGCCTACTAACTCTTGTACACTCCCCTGCTTACCTCTCATGCTCTGCCCTACTGGCCCCCTATACACTGCCCTACTAACTCTTGTACACTCCCCTGCTTATCTCTCATGCTCTGCTCTACTGGCCCCCTATACACTGCCCTACTAACTCTTGTACACCCCCCTGCTTATCTCTCATGCTCTGCCCTACTGGCCCCCTATACACTGCCCTACTAACTCTTGTACACTCCCCTGCTTATCTCTCATGCTCTGCCCTACTGGCCCCCTATACACTGCCCTACTAACTCTTGTACACCCCCCTGCTTATCTCTCATGCTCTGCCCTACTGGCCCCCTATACACTGCCCTACTAACTCTTGTACACTCCCCTGCTGACCCCTCATCCTCTGCCCTACTGACCCCCCTGTACACTGCCCTGCTGACTCTTGTAAATTTCCCTGCTAACCTCATATCCTCTGCCCTGCTGACTCCCTGTCCTCTGCTCTCCTAACCCCTGTACACTGCCATGATAACCCACTGTACTACAAACTAATGGTCTCTGTATATTTCCCTGCAAACTACACTACTGACTTCTATATACTGCCCTGTTGACCTTGAATCCTCTGCCCCCCTGACATTTTTTACTCTAAACCTCACATCAGACAGGCTAGATCCGGCCCTGCCTCGAAGTGCGTAAAAACTCAGCTGCACTATTTGTGTCAGTGCAATGAACCAAAAGTATTCATATCTGTGCTTTTTTATGCTGTAATGCAGGCATATTTGTAATTACTATATATGTGTTTGGGTGCCATTAAGAATAATATGTACTTTTGATTATTGTGCTTTGCGCTAACATTAAAAAATGCACATTTCATGAGCATTACTGCAATATTGAGAATGCAGCCTAATGGAAAGTGCAATAAAATGCATTTCTACTTTAAAAGTACGTTAACACTTAAATTTTTTACACAGGTCCACAGTAATGACAGACATCTTTCCAAAAGTGAAACTAGGCAGAAGAGAAGACATTTTGCAGGCACAGCCCTATAAGCAGTGCATCAGTCACATCTTCTATTCTCCTCACCAGTGGTGGGGAACCCAGAAGATGACTGCTTGACACCCTAACAGCGCAGCGAGTGATATCATTACATGCAGAGGAAGGGGTTTCAGGAGCAAGACACTCCTGGGAAGGCCAGTGAGTTCAGAGTCAGTGGAGTGCGATTGTGTCTGTGAACCTAAAATAGTGGTCGGCACCAAAATTGTCAAGTAAGCTAGATAAAATTTGTGGGGGGCCATGGCCTAGTAGGAAATCCAGCCTTAACCATTATTACTTACCCAACCACCAGCACCATAAAAAAAAATCTCCTTTCATCTATCTCCTACATCAATATAAAACAATTTCCCCATTGCTATAATATCTCCCAGCCACGAGTGCCTTTGCCTTGCACAAATATGGTCCCCAACCCTGGCTGTAAAGGGTTGAGAAGAATTTGGCAGCTGGAGAATGTCATTGCCATGAATAAATAAATATTTAAATGCTGTTTTTAAATTGTTGGTAACAAGAAGGACGGTGGGGGATGGTACACTTATAATATTACTTTAGGTCCTCTTAAATAAAAAATAGAAACAGCCTGATAACAACAAGACGTTATCTCCATTTAGGGTATTGTGTTCTTTTTTTTTTAGCTGTTCATTGGCAGCTGTTAACAATGATTTGCATTGGTGGATATACACTATATTACCAAAAGTATTGGGACACCTGCCTTTACACGTTCATGAACTTTAATGGCATCCCAGTCTTAGTCCGTAGGGTTCAATAATCAGTTGGCCCATCCTTTGCAGCTATAACAGCTTCAACTCTTCTGGGAAGGCTGTCCACAAGGTTTAGGAGTGTGTCTATGGGGGTGTTTGACCATTCTTCCAGAAGCCTATTTGTGAGGTCAGGCACTGATGTTGGATGAGAAGGCCTGGCTCCCAGTCTCCGCTCTAATTCATCCCAAAGGTGTTCTATCGGGTTGAGGTCAGGACTCTGTGCAGGTCAGTCAAGTTCCTCCACCCAAAACTTGCTCACCCATATCTTTATGGACCTTGCTTTGTGCACTG
Source organism: Rana muscosa (assembly GCA_029206835.1). Classification (NCBI taxonomy): domain Eukaryota; kingdom Metazoa; phylum Chordata; class Amphibia; order Anura; family Ranidae; genus Rana; species Rana muscosa. Next base: position 686,498,663 of record CM055117.1, read on the forward strand.
GTGCACAGTCAGGGGCGGACTGACAGCTCATGGGGCCCCCGGGCAAAAGGAGATCATGGGGCCCCCTGTGTCTCCGCCCATGTGTCCCCCGACTGTGATATTGCAGCAGACATTTGGACACTAACTGACACTTTGTGGGAACCAGTGACACTTATACAGTGATCAGTGCTGAAAGTATGCACTGTCACTGTACTAATGACACTGGCTGGGAAGAGGTTAAACATCAGGGGCAATCAAAGCGTTAAATGTGTGCCTAGCCAGAGGTTTGTGTGTACTGTGATTGGTGCTTTTACAGGGGAGGTGGGGAGAGGGTGTAGGAAGAGGTGGGTAGTGAGAGAGGGGGAGAAGGATGTAGGAAGAGGAGGGTAGTGAGAGAGGGGGGTGTAGAAAGTGGGGGGTAGTGGGAGAGGGGGGTGAGGGGGTGTAATGAGAGAGGGGGAGGGGGTGTAGGAAGTGGGGGGTTGTGAGAGAAGGGGGAGGGGTGTAGGAAGAGGGGGGCTAGTGAGAGAGGGGAGGGGAGTAGGAAGTAAGGGGGTAGTGAGAGAAGGGGGAGAGGGGGAGGGGTGTAGGGAGAGGGGGGGCTAGTGAGAGAGGGGGAGGGTGGTGTAGGAAGAGGGGGACTAGTGAGAGAGGGGAGGGAGTGTAGGAAGTGGGGGGCTAGTGAGAGAGGGGAGGGTGGTGTAGGAAGAGGGAGGCTAGTGAGAGAGGAGGAGGGGGTGTAGAAAGTTGGGGGTAGTGAGAGAGGAGGAGATAGGTGTAGAAAGTGGGGGGGTAGTAAGAGGGGGGGAGAGGGGGAGGGGGTGTAGGAAGTTGGGAGGTAGTGAGAGAGGGGAGGTAGGGAGAGGGAGGTTGAGAGAAAGAGGGTGGGTTGATCAGTATGTCTGCTATGTGACATCACTTATAATCCTTTCCTTTGCTGTAACAATTTTATGAAGCATTCTTGTTCTGTATAATGGTGGGACATAGCCTATGTCCCACCATTATACAGAACAAGAATGCTTCATAAAATTGTTACAGCAAAGGAAAGGATTATAAGTGAAGTCTCCGCAGATTGCAGCATGGCATTCAATAACATGACACATGGGGGCAATGCATAGGACTTGGCATTTTACAATTTTTTTTTTTTTTGTGCAGTACATCCCCCATTCGCATACCCAGGCTTTCTCTGGTCTCACCCTTCTCCGCGTAGAAGGCGGGCTGTCACACTCCGGCCGGTTCTTAGCTGCTCGCCGGTCCCTCCTCCCATCGTCCTCCTCCTCCCCGGGCTTTCTCGGTCCCTCTCTCTCTCCTCTCAGGACCAGGAGCCCGTTCACGCCGTCGCCATCCATCCCACAGCCGAATCCATCCTGGAGCCTCTCATAGTTCCCTTGGCCCACGTGTACTGTACTCAGCCTGAGAGCCTGAATGGTCAGTCCACCGCTGGGGGCGGGCCTGTCACATAGCAACCACGGCCGGCTGTCGCTGCTCGCTCTGAGTTGAAAGAAGATGACAGAGGAGTGGAGGAGGCATGATAAGCAGGGGCGGACTGAGCCGGCCTGGGCTCCCGCCCACCACGGGGCCCTCGGGCGGCCACCGAGTCACCAAATGGTCAGTCCGCCCCTGTGCACAGTCATGTTGGAACAGGAAGGGGCCATCCCCAAACTGTTCCCACAAAGTTGAGAGCATGAAATTGTCCAAAATGTCTTGGTATGCTGATGCCTTAAAGGGTTTGTAAAGAAAAAAAAAATAATAATAAAAAAAAAATAACAAACATGTTATACTTACTGTTATACTCCACTGTTCAGCTCGTTTTGCACAGAGTGGCCCCGATCCATGTCTTCTGGGGTCCCTTGGCGGCTGTCTCGGCTCGTCCCCAAAGTGAGCAGCCGGTTAGTCTTTAGCAAACAAAACCTCATAGTATGGCACTGATGGACCAACTCACAGTAATGGACAGATTTGGAAATATTAGTACTAATATATTTCTAGCAGTTGGGAAATTATAACGGTGTTGGTATTGGGGGAATATTATTACAGTATCAATGGTGGGGGCTTTATTATATTGCTGGTGGTGAAGGATATTATTAGTGTGATGGCGATTATTATTATTAATATTATACAGTACTTGGAAATATTATTATGGTGCTGGTGGAGAGGGTGCTGGAAATAAAGCATTTTGGGGCGTATTTATTATGGTGCTATTTCATTTACAATTACCCAATTAAAAAAAAATATATAAAGTGTAATTCATTGGTTGCTAACAGATTATATAATTTTGAAAGGACTAGTACAATGGTATAAAAAGCTGTTACTGTACACAATGTACAGTAACTAATCTAAATAAACATAATCTGTCATACCACAGTATATAATCAGGCACCCACCATTACAACTACTTATATCGTTATCAGTGATAAAGGTTTTTTTTTTATATATATATTATTGACACTGTATATACAATGATTCTTTGTATCAGGTTAGGTTGAATATTTGTTCCTTCTTTGTTTTTAGTAAAATATACCACCAACCTCATTAAACTCTCTAGATGGTTTTCCAAGTCTTATATTTATAATTTTTTAGTCTAGTGGTGTGTTATTTTACTTTTTGAAGCATTGACACAAGGTCTTCAGAAAACTAGGCATTCTGTTTTTTTATCACTAGATGGCAGTAGTTACTGGTAGTACTAAGCTGACTGGCAGTTCTACACTTGACAGCTAGCTATTTATGTGTAATAACTGATGCTTTCTATACTGTCTTCTCTATGGTGGAGCATAGCCCCCAACTGTCCCTGATTCCGAGGGACTGTCCCTGATTTGAAGCAAAGTCCCTCTTTCCCCCTCATTTGTTCCTCATTTTGGTCTGATATATAAAATGCACTTTTTATCTTCCAAAAAGTGTTTCCCAGTGCTAAACCTTTCATCCAAATTCTAAATCGCTGCATTTGTAAATTTTTTAAAGCCAATATAAAAGAATAGTAGTGGTAAAAAAAAGCCCTTGTGGATTTAATTAACTTTTTTTTTTTGGTTAATTCTCTTTTAAGGGGGTGTGTCCTATGCATATATACATTTGCTAGTAGGTGTCTCTCATTCCCATTTTAAAATATTGGGAGGTATGGTGGAGTATTACATGTTTTCTCATAGTTTTGCAACTCCCTTGTACAAACTATATTGATAAAGCATGATAACGTTATAACTTTTCTCAGATGCATAACTAACTAAAGCCTCGTACACACAGTCGGATTTTTTGGCAAACTCGCTCAAAATGAAGTTTGTTGGCAAAAAGTCCGACCGTGTGTACGAGGCTTAAAAATTTATAAAGAGTGGCACAAACTCATGTCAGAAACATGTACATGAATTTGTCTCAAAGCCGGCATTGTGCACAGGTCTCAAGGGCACTGCGTGGCCGAGCTTCATTGGTTGCTAAGGCACTGGTGCCCTTGGATCTGCCAATGTCCTAGCAACCAATGACTTTGAGCAGGTAAGAATCCTTGGCATCTTAAAGCGGAACTTCACTCTCTCAATCAACATTGACTCATTTTAATCCTTATGCCGCTAGCATTATTAAATGAATAGGAAAGTATATCATATTTGCTTGTTTGAAACTTTTTCTTTTTACATCTCTTTAGTTCCTGGTTTCCATGCCTGGGCAAAAGATGTCATACATCCCAGGAGTCTTCAGTAAGGGAGGAGGGGCTTTGTCAGGTAAGCACATCCTCTTATGCCTGCAAGTCTGAGCTAAGGGCAGATGGATTCCAGGAAGTAAATGCTACATGAATCACCTGTTCTTACTCAAGATGGCCACAGACAGAAATGCTAGGGGGTGTTTTTCAAAGTGATTTCTCAACAAAATAAAGCATAGAGACTTGGATGGACGGGTGAGTTTGATTTGAGCTTTAAAAATCAATCAAATAGCATTTTTGGTTTGTTGTGCTTAGAAGAAATGTATTCCCACTTTAGGAAGCAGCAATGGGGCAATCTCCTTACTTCTGCCACAAATGATGCCAAAATATACATCTTATTACAGTTTCCTTATTTCCAAAATGGTGGTATTTCTTTATGAGTGTTTTGCAGCCATTGCAACATAATTTAAAAGTGTTGCTATTAGGAACTACCTGAAATTGTTGCATATGTCAGTAAAATTATTCGAACTGTCGCATAATGCGCACGCCACGGAAAAAAGTGGAATTGGCAACATTGCATTATATACTGGGCGTTTGTTTAAAGAGGCTTGCACATAAATGCCACAGTCGTACCCACAAAATATTTCTTAAAGTGACATTAAAGTTTTTTTTGTTTAAATAAAAAAATAACAAACATGTTATACTTACCTGCTCTGTGCAGCCGTTTTGCACAGAGCAGCCCTTATTCTCTTTTTCTCGGGTCCCTCGCGGGCGCTCCTGGCCCCTCCCCCCATGCTGAGTGCCCCCAAAGCAAGCAGCTTGCAATGGGGCACGAGCAGGCTCGCTCCTGAGCCACGGCTCTGCGTGTCCAGTCACACACAGAACTGTGGCTTGGCCTCATTGGCTCACTGACTGTGATTGACAGCAGTGGGAGCCAATGGCTTCCACTGCTGTCTCAGCCAATGAGGATGGCGTGTCCCCAGGCTCTCATGCACTATACTTATATTGTACTATAAGTGACAGTCCCAATGACACACATAAACCTAAAACCTAAGCACAAATTTTTTTTTTTTAATTAAACTCACATTACATATGCATTTATGCACACTGAATATTAACAGCAAACACTTTGAGCCCAACATTTCTTACCATGTTTAGGGTGTAACATGGTGCCAAGCCACCTCCCCCTCTGTCGGGATCGCAAGGTTTTAGTCCCTGTCACATTTTGAATTGTTCTCAGGCTATGCCTGCAGAGATATGTGAATGAATAAACAACAAAAACCCATTGTCCACTGTAGCAGAGTTTAATTGCATTAGTGGAGAACAATAGGTGACTGCACTTGTACCTCATTCCTACTCCATGCAGCCCTGGATGGACGTATGCTCGGGAATGGACCAGCGACTGCCGAAAGAGTCTGCAGGGGTCCATTATTGTGACTGCATTGCTTTTTAGGCTCCAATGCCAAAAATAATAAATACACATTTATTTTCCTGCAAATATGGGTGCAAGGCGGACTTATGCCGCGTACACACAGCCGTTTTTAATGTCATTGAAAAAAACAACGTTTTTCTCGACGTGATTTTTCGTGTTTCCTCTCAAGCCTGTCTTGCCTACACACTATCGTGAGAAAAAATGCTCGAGTAAAGCACAAAACGTACGACGGCACTATAAAGGGGAAGTTCTATTCGGATGGCGCCACCCTTTGGGCTGCTTTTGCTGATCCTCGTATTAGTAAAGTTTGGTGAGAGACGATTCCCGCTTTTCAGCCTCATGCTCTTCAGTCCGTTACAGCGTGACAAATGTGCTAACACCATTACGAACGTTAGTTTTACCAGAACGAGCGCTCCCGTCTCATACTTGATTCTGAGCATGCGCATTTTTTTTCCCCTTGTAAAAGCATACACACTACCGCTTTTCACGACGTTAAAAAGAACGACGTGGAAAACGACGTGAAAAAATAGAGCAGGTTCTAATTTTTTTTAGGCCATTTTTCACGTCGTTAAAAATGCTCTGGAGCCTACACACGATCGTTTTTAATGACCAATTTAAAAAATGGCATTTTTCACGCCATGAAAAACGGTCGTGTGTACGCGGCATTAGGCTTTAATCATGAGGGTAATTTAAAGTGGTCGTAAACCCTAACATATACTCAATGAAGTAACTAGCCTCAAGTGATACACAGGGATAAAACAAATCATCCTTCATAAGTTGTACCTGTCTATCTGTAAACCTCTATTCTCTACTGTCTTGTAACACACATACAAGGATTTTTTCTCAGCAGCAGAAAACAGGGAGCAGGGATCTGACATGGCACATACTGCAGACCTAGAGCACACAGAGCCCTGATTGGAGGAAAGAGACACACCTCCCTCTATACAACACACAATGCTCAGATGAGGATGTCAATCACAGGCTGTGTGCCGGAGCTCCCTGCCTTCTCCCTCTCCATTTCTTGGAGTCAGCAAAACCTGTCATCAGTGACTCATACAGATAGCAGAGGAAGGAGAAAGCAAAGGGAAATCACACTCACTCAGTGTTGCCAACCGTCCGTTAATTTATGGACAGCACGTACATTTAACCCCCTTTTTGGGGTGTACGTAAAGTCTGTTATGGGCATCGGCTGCCCGTAAAAAAGATGGCCGCGAGCCGACCATGCAACTGCGCATGCGCCGTTCCGAAGCCGGCCGGGCTCGGGAAAGCTTGTATGCGTTCGGCCGAGCGGCGCATGCGCAGTAACGTAATGGCACCGCCCGGCGCCATTTTTGAATAGACTATCAGGACGGGAGTGCTCGCGGGCTACAGTGCAGTCGCCATAGTAGGAGGAGAGGACTCGGCCGAGCAGGGGTGAGGAGGAGGGGGGGATATGAAGTAAGAGGAGGACTGCGCTGGGAGTGGGAGCCCGGAGGGTGAAGCGGCCATGGCATGCAGGAGAGGGACAGAGACTGATGTGCTCTCTCTGTCCACCATCATATAACTTCCCTGACCTGTGGAGAGGTGAAAGGGGCACAGAAGGAGGACACAGCATACTGATGATGTGGAGGAGAAGTTATATGATGGTGGACAGAGGAGAAGGCCACTGTGAGGGGGTGAGGAGGACCCTATCATGTCCGCAGCCTCTGTCCCCCTCCTGTGTCATGTCCGCAGCCTCTGTCCACCTCCTGTGTCATGTCCGCAGCCTCTGTCCCCCTCCTGTGTCATGTCCGCAGCCTCTTTCCCCCTCCTGTGTCATGTCCGCAGCCTCTGTCCACCTCCTGTGTCATGACTCTGCAGTCTCTGTCCACCTCCTGTATCGTGTCCGCAGCCTCTGACCATCTCCTGTCTTTTATCATGTCTGCAGTCTCTGAGGGGATCCTAGAAAGATGCCAAGAGTGGGAGCGCCGTGATGGGGGTTACGGGAAGAAACGGACGTGTGGACTGTGGAGAGGAGGTCAGAGCCGCCAAGCTGGAGCCGTCTGACTGAGCCCCACACTGTGCACCTGAGAGCAGGTCAGTGACAGCGCCGCCAGGCCAGTCTGAGGGGGGGTCACTGATCTAAGGAGGGGAGTAAATACAATAATGTAAGGGGGCACTGATATAAAAGGTCCCCCCCTATATTATTGAAGAAAGAAAGAAAGGTCTTCTGGACGCAGCACTCCGGTTAAAAAGCCTTTATTCCAAAAAAAGGTTCAGGAAACCAAAAACACACTGCACAACACAGCAAACTGATCACGTCTGGCTAACGCGTTTCACACTATTAAAGTGCTTACTCATAGCTGAGTAAGCTCCCCCCCTATATTAGTAACCCCCCCTTACCTTTGTGTATTCATTCTGCGGAAGGTTGTCTCTATTCGCCAGAGCCCCCCTCCACATCAGAGTTCCCCCTTACATCATGATCTGCAGCGTTCCCCTTTACATAAGAGTTCCCTTACACTGTAAGGGGGCATCCTGCAGACTCTGATGTAAGAGGGAACTCTGTGCTGGCTGGGTTATAGTAACCTGACCTTCATGTAAATTGAGAAATATGTTTTTTTTACTTTTGTTTAACTTAAACACATTGATAATAGCATTAGCTATGTGTTTATAGTTCAAATATTGATATTTGCACTGTTTAGCACTAAAAACAGTAATTTCAGGTCCTTTTTTTACAGTGTTAGTAAAAAAAAAAAAAGTGGTGTCGTTCGTAAATTTGGTCGTTCTGCCAGTAAATTTCACTTCGGGGGGTTGGCAGCACTGCACTCGCTGCTTTGGATAGAGGAAAGTACACAATATAGAAGGATGTGATTTATACAAGTCTGAGGGTTACAACCACTTTAAACATTTTGGGACTATTTAGCAACCAGCAGCTGTTTAGGTAACAAACACCTTGGCCAGGAGTATGTATTGTATAACATACATTACAGAGTACATTGGTCAGGGGCATGTAACACATATGATAACAGAAAACAAAAACTCCTGCGCACGCGTGGAATACCAGACAGTCTGTAAGTCAAAGTGGTAAATGTCACTGGCCTTGCTGCCTTCACGGATAGGGGCATCCTAACGATAAATGACAAAGAGAAAAAAGAAAGGCGCACCAGCCTAGTGCATTATCCTTGGGTGGATTTTATTAAAAATAGATGAAGGAAAACTACTTACAAACATACGTGAGTATCTCACATTAAAGGAATCCACAAAATCGCAGCAATGTGTCCGAACAGAAACCACTCCAAAGAGTCACAGAGGGATTGACGGGGGTCACTGCCAGCTTATGCGTTTCGAAGACGAGTCTGCTGGGCTCTGAGGAAGAAGACTCGTCTTCGAAACGCGTAAGCCGGCAGTGACCCCCGTCAATCCCTCTGTGACTCTTTGGAGTGGGTTCTGTTCGGACGTATTGCTGCGATTTTGTGGATTATTTTAATGTGAGATACTCACGTATGTTTGTATCTATTCTATTTTTAATAAAATCCACCCAAGGATAATGCACTAGGCTGGTGCGCCCTTCTTTTTTCTCTTTGGCATGTAACACATAGCTCCCAACTGTCCCTGATTTGGAGCAATGTCCCTATGTCCCTCTTTCCTCCTCATTTGCCCCTCATTTTGGTCTGATCTATATAGTTGTATATAAAATACACTTTTTATCTTTCAAAAAGTGTTTCTCAGTGCTAAACCTTTCATCCAAATTCTAAATTGCTGCATTTGTAAATTTTAAAACGACAATATAAAGGAATAGTAGTGGTAAAAAAAAAATCCCTTGTGGATTTAACCACCTCAATACAGGGCAATTTCACCCCCTTCCTGCCCAGGCCATTTTTCAGCTTTCAGCGCTCTCACACTTTGAATGACAATTGCGCGTTATGCAACACTGTACCCAAATGAAATGTTTATAATTTTTTCCCACAAATAGAGCTTTCTTTTGGTGGTATTTGATCACCTCTGTTTTTTATTTATTGCGCTATAAACAAAAGAAGAAGAACAAGTTTGAAAAAACACAATATTTTTTACTTTTTGTTATAATAAAAATCCTTTTTTTTTTTTTTAAACTAATTTTTTCCTCAGTTTAGGCCGATGCGTATTCTTCTACATATTTTTGGTAAAAAAAAATCGCAATAAGCGTATATTGATTGGTTTGCGCAAAAGTTATAGCGTCTACAAAATAGGGGATAGATTTATAGCATTTTTATTATTTATTTATTTTTTACTAGTAAGGGTGGTGATCTGCGATTTTTATCGTGACTGCGATATTGCAGCGGACACATCGGACACTTTTTTGGGACCTTTCACATTTATACAGCGATCCGTGCTATAAAAATGCATTGATTGCTGTATAAATATGACTGGCGGGGGGGGGGGGGTTTAACACTAGGGGGCGATCAAGGGGTTAAATGTGTTCCCTAGGGAGTGATTCTTACTGTGGGGGGGGGAGGGGAATGACTGGGGGAGGTGACCGATCGGTGTCCCTATGTACAAGGGACACACCATCGGTCTCCTCTCCCTGGCAGGACGTGGATCTGTGTGTTTACACACACAGATCCACGGTCCTGCTCAGTTACTGGGCAATCACGGGTGCCCAGCAGACATCGCGGCCGCCAATCACGCGCAGCGGGTTCCCAGTGACGCTGCGGGCGCGCACCCCCTAGTGGCTCGGGAAGGTGCAACGACATATGACGTTCGCCCAGAATGAGAGGCTCATTGTCCCGCCGTCATATGGCGGCGGGCGGTGGGCTAGTGGTTAATGAACCTTTTTTTTGGTTAATTCTCCTTTAAGGAGGTGTGGCATGGGGCCTGTCCTATACCTACCTACGTTTGCTAGTAGGTGTCCCTCATTCCCTTCTCAAAATGTTGGGAGGTATGTGTAACATACAACAGAGTGTAGAAAGTGCAGGGGGGGGGGGGGGGGGTGAAATATGTAAAACACATCAAAGCTTACATGCGGTGGTAAGAAGAATATTGCATAGTATATTTTAAATTGTTAGCCTGTGGGAGGTAGAATGCCTTGATGCTCTTGGGCAGGGGCGGAAAGAAAATGCCTAATCTTTACTGTTCTTCAAAGCATAGGTGTCAGTGGGTAAAAACAATAAAATCCTTCCAACATGGGTGTGAAGCGATAAACAACCCCCCAACCAGTGTTGCCAACCTACCAGATTGAAATTTACTGACACAACACACACAATTTACTGGCACAACCACGTTTTTACTGGCATTTCCAAAAGTTACAAAATTATAGTTGTGCCAATTGTGCAAAGTACAAGTTTCAGTATTTAGGCTACAAATAAGTACAATATGCAATTAGCAATGTGATTTAAGGTAGATATTAAGGCAAAAAACATATTTCTTATTTTATTTTCAATATAGTAAGTAAGTGGCTCAGGGGCAGGACTGTGCAGCAGCACAGATCACTGACATTTCCCATCTTGAGTATCAGTGACAGTCTCTCTCCATGCCAGGTGGTCCTTTCAGTCCCTTCCAATGCAATCCAAACAGCACTGACAGTCCTGCTCCTGGCTTGCCTTGCTCCCATCCCACAGACCCGCACATGAGGCTCTGGCCGCTACCACTCAGCTCCCTTGCATCATGACATCACACGACATACTCCGCCAGACCCGTCCCCCACCGGTACCACCCGAACCCACTGTAGCAGACCCAAGCTGTGCATGCCCAGTTCCGAGCCAAGCGTCACAGCCATATTTGTTACTGGCAAGCTTTTCCTCATACTGGCAGAAGAAAAGCAACCATTTTTTACTGGCTGCCAGTAAAAATACTGACAGTTGGCAACACTGCCCCCAACCATGATGTCAGTGGTCCCTTTTATTTATGTCCATGGGAGCTCTCTCACATGCTGTTTTCCTGCCACCTTCCCTCTCATTAATAACATTTTAGGATTCCTTTGATCAGGAAGGACGCCGTGGAATACTAAGCTAGCTCACCAATATTTAGCTTTCTCAAATGACTCTGCAAGTTTGTCTGCATTTCCAAGCTGTAGTAAAATCCAGCCTTTTATATATGCAGTATAACAAGTAAACAGTCATGCATAGCACATGTATAGGTGTTTTAATGTTTGGAATGTTTACTTGTTGTAAAAATGGATAAATAGAAGACTGGATTTTACATAATTTTTTTGGTGCAGACTATTTTTGGATATACAACCTGGAGTACTGCTGTGGGGGGGGGGGGGGGGGGGAGCACAGACTACATACCCCCTCTTACTCACAGTCAGCCACTTCCAACCCCTTTCTTTTCTAAAAAAAAAAAAGTTCTTGTGTTCATGCTATGTTCAGGGTCCCCTCTGACTGCCAGTGCCAAAATGGTTACCAGGGAATGGCCAGGGTCTGGTTTAAGGCACTTTTTGCCCCATTTTTCCAGTGCATTTACTTACCTGAAAGTTTGACGCTTCTGTGTCCTATACTGCCAACTGTCACAAGTCATATCAGTGCTGGAACTAGGTACTGTTGGGCTGCAGAATACTCTGCCTGACAAAGCTTGCGTTCACTTGCAGTCTGGTGCTGGAATGAGGGTTCCAACACCTGTAAGCTAAGGTGACCAGATTTTTAAAATGAAATCCGGGGACATATTTTTTTTACTAGTAATGGCAGCAATCAGCGACTCATAGCTGGACTGCGATATTGCGGTGGACAAATCGGACACTAATTCACACTTTGTGGGAACCAGTGACATTAATATAGTGATCAGTGCTAAAAATATGCACTGTCACTGTACTAATGACTCTGACTGGCAAAGGGATAACATCTAGGACAATCAAGGGTTAAATATGCGCCTAAAAAAATATTTTTTACTGTGGAGGAGGTGCTTTTACTAAGGGAAGGCATAGATCCCTGTACCTGCTTTGCAGGAACACAGGATCAATGTCTTCCATACTGACAGAACAGCAATCTGCCTTGTTTACATAGGCAGACCACCGTTCTGCCTATGTACATAACGATCAGCGGGTACCGGTGGACATTGAGTCCGCCAGAGCCGCTGATTGGCTCCCATACCCAAAAATGCAGGATCACGCATATACGTGATCCTGCGCAGCGCGGCCGATCTGTAGCAGTAAATCTGCTATCAGGCGATCAGCAACTGGTTAACATCATCAGCATTATGATAACTCACAGGCAGCAGGCACTCTATCATGACTCTGGCTGTCTCTTTTACAGTGTGTCACATAACATGGCTAGGTGCGGTGGAGCTGGGGTGTGTAATTCATTTTTTTTTTTTTTATTCTGCACTGACTGTCTTTGAAATTGCCCCAGCCCCTGTTCAAATCCAATCTGGGGACAAAACCGGGGACAGACTTGGTCCGGGGAAAGTGTCCTCAATCCGGGGACTGTCCCCCGAAACCGGGGATGTCTGGTAACCCTACTGTAAGCAGGACTTATCCTGGAGCCATGGAACGCAGTCAAATCCCTTGACAGTCCCACAGGATCCGGGACAGCTGGATCTGACTTGTATCAATAACCTAGGTTAACTAAGGAATCCTCTGCCAAAATGGTGTTGGTTGGCTGGTACTGGGCATACTAGGTAGCGCAGCCATTTTTTTATAAGTCCAGGTGATAAATGGCATCAAAGGCAACGAAGGTAAATTACGTAATCTGAAAAGGCTACAGGGAATGTGTTTTATGAAAATATCTAATGGAGGCCCTCAGGAATTCAGTTTTCAAACCTTCTAAGATACAAAAGCTTATCTAACAAGCTCCAGATACTAGCATGCCTGGTACTCCTAAGTATTTATAATAAGATCAAGGGATTTACAACTAATTCATTAAAAAAATCATATGTAACTAGGGATAAGCAAACTAAGTCAAAGTTTGCAGCAGTTGGGGATGCTTTATTAAAATGTTAGTGGATACCAATTACTCTCTTGCTCTTGTTCTAGCCTAAAAGTGGTTGCAAAGGCAGGAGGTTTATTTTTACCTTAAAGCGGAAGTAAACCCATCGATTTAACAGTTTCAAAAAGCAGTTACATTCCAGGCATGCCGGGAATACAAACTGTCACATTGGTTGTGCTCTCAACCAAACTGTCAAACCATCCAATGGCTGGTGTCATAACTGATCACATGTGCAGCATCATGGCAGTTGAAGATTAAACAGAGGCCAAGATGGCAGCTTCCTTGCCTGGAAGACAAAAATCTCCTGCGCTCTCGGTGTATCGTCAAAACACGGGTAGTGTGGTTCCGTCTAAAGGCAAAGTCTAAAGTCTTGCAGCCCTCCTCAGAACAATGGGTGTTCATGTGGCTAGAAAAAAGAAAGAAGAAAGAAGAAAGAAGAAAGAAAGAAAAAAGGAGGGCGCACCGACCTAGTGTATTACCACTTAGACGTTTTATTTAAAATATAAAAAAGCAGTAATCTTACTCACAAACGGAGCTTAAATAAAAGCTTATCGGACAAATCAGCTGGAAATTCTTTGGCACTTGCCGACTGGACTCGATGACAGAGAGGGTCGGACAGTACTTCAGACAACTGGATAGCTGACGCGTTTCTGGGGCGCACCCCTTTCCTCAGAGCCTAGATGGTCCATGATAGCTCTCCCCCACAGAACCCTCCGTTATATGTGTGTGCACATGTGCAGAGGCCTCAGCTCAGGTGACCACCAATTAGCAAACCCCGCCTCCCACTCCTAACTGACCCCACCCATGTGGGTGGGCCTTCCACTAGCCCCCCTCCCACACAAATAGAAGGCACCCTAGTGGCTGTTCAAAAATAACTAGGGCGGGGGGGGTTTTGAGGAGAATGGGAGAAAAGAGTGGGTACCATATCACTACCCTCTAGAAATGCTGGCTATTAATGGACCATTAAGTCCTCTAGTGATGCAGACCACCAGTGCAGCAATATATGTCCTCCATAGGCATGGCCTATTAAGATGTAGTCACCCCATATACGGGGGGTGTGTGTAAGGAGGGGTATTGGCATAGGCAGATATCAGCATACATAGTAAAGGGCGGTGGGAACCGAAGGGTCTTACCCCAAAGCAGAAGCAAAGGCAGTTCGTCCTGACGCGGCATGAGCGGTAGCTGTATTTATCACAGCAAACGTCCCTGCAAATCCGTTGGGACGCACACTGTCTAGCAACCAGGAAGTGCGGGTGCCTCCTGCGTTCCAACCCGCACTTCCGGTTGTGCCGAGACGTCAGTTCCGCTTACCCTATGCCCAACACACCTCTAACCAAGGTACCAGGAAGTGCGGGTATGTTTGCATTCCACCCGCCACTTCCGGTCCGTCTAGGAGCCTCCCACTGCTACTCTTTGAGCCTATAGCCAAACCAGTGGTGCGACAAGCTAAACGGCGTCACTCCCTCTAGTGGCCAAGAACGAAAATGGCACGAACCTCTATACTGGAGCTAAATGCAAAAAAAAAAAAAAAAAAAAAAAAAAAAGGGGGGGGGGCACACACCAGAGCTGGCTGATTGATTCTCAGAACATGGCCACACACACAAGAACGAAAGCTGTAGGTGCACACAGTGGGTGGAACCCCCTAAGGGGGTATGGAACAAATGATTACAAAACTATTACATCTATAATAGCCCAAATTGCAAAATAATAATGATAAAAAGCCTCCAGTGGACTAAAAAGCATACACAATGGGGCAATACTACACTAAAGGTCCATACACATAAAATTCATAAAATTCATAAATAAATAGATATATATAAAAATTAAATACATACATAATTTCATATAGAAGAGTAAAGAATTAAAATTATTAGTAGTAATATTCGAAGTAGTATTCGAAGGACCAGCAGCATTACTCCTAAGGAAAAAATGTATACACACACACATTATGCATGTATACTCACACAAACAAGAAAAGTAAATAGTATGCTATATACGTGTAAATACATAATTAGTAATATCCACCAACCCACTGTGTGACAGACCCACGGGATGTTTTCCTGCTTGGACTCACGTCCAAACCAGCAGAGACATGTGCCCTAGATAATCTACCAGAGGCACACATCTCAATGGCCTTACTAATTTGTAAATTTAAAATGACCAATCAATAGATTGAGGCCCGAAATCTCGTGAGTCTGTAAAGAGCCCACTTCTCACCATATCCAGAACATAGAACAGTCAAGTATATTATATTGTTAAAAAAGCAACCCCCCATTTTAACTCACAAAAGGTACCCAAAAAAAGAGATCTCCCTGACAGTCACCTATGTGAGGCCCTATAAACCTAAAGAACCACCTCATCTACAAACCTAGTCGCATGGAGATGGCCAAATGGCAGTGCCATAAGCTGCCCTACCAGACACCACCCATAGCGACATATGGGGGATGTTTTAGCCATGACGCAAAGGGACAAGTCCATTTGCTCATGCCAAATGTGATGACAGTAGACCAACAGCAAGGGACAGGGACCAAAACCCCATCCCTAAACTGTCCACACTGGTCTGACTGTGATCACACTATATTATGCAGCTCTATTTCCTCGTTGAGGCCCTGCGGGGCCATAGTTTTCAGGGTAAAAATCCAGAAGGCTTCTCTTTTGCACAGAATCTGATATTTCTTGCCATTATCCAGACCACTTGATATGGCTTCTATGCCAAAGACCTTGAGACCATCTGTATTGCTATCGTGGAATTCCTTGAAGTGTCTAGGCACTGAACATTTGTCTTTCTCTGTCAAGATGTTACTCCTATGTTCATTCATCCTAGTCCTCATTGGTCGAGATGTACTAATTTGTAAATTTAAAATGACCAATCAATAGATTGAGGCCCGAAAACTCGTGAGTCTGTAAAGAGCCCACTTCTCACCATATCCAGAACATAGAACAGTCAAGTATCTTCAAGAGGGGCAAGTATCTTCAAGAAAAATTGGAAGATTTTGGAATCAGACCCTTTTTTGAAGACATGCCTCCCACCCCATCCAAACTTAGTATTTAGGAGACCAAAAGACTTGAGGAGTATCATTGCCCCGAGTAGGGTGAAGAGAAAAAGGGATTTTTATAACAGCTTACCTGTAAAATCCTTTTCTTGGAGTACATCACGGGACACAGAGCGACTTAGTCATTACTAATGGGTTATATAGATTACCTTCAGGTGTTGGCACTGGCCAATTCCAAACCGGAAGTACCCTCCCCTATATAAGCCCCTCCCACCCGGGAGCACCTCAGTTTTGTAGCCAAGCAATAAGTGTCCCAAAAAGAGGGGTGGGAGCTCTGTGTCCCGTGATGTACTCCAAGAAAAGGATTTTACAGGTAAGCTGTTATAAAAATCCCTTTTTCTTTTTCGTACATCACGGGACACAGAGCGACTTAGTCATTACTAATGGGACGTCCCAAAGCAATGCCAAATGAGGGGAGGGATACATAAGCTGGGCGCCATCAGGCATGAGGCTCTTTTGCGGCCTGCAACACACTGCGCCCAAAGGCGACATCCTCCTGACTTCTGACGTCTACCTGGTAGAATCTAGTAAACGTGTGTACTAAGGACCATGTTGTGGCCTTACAGTACTTGAGCCAGGGAGGCTTGGTGATGCACTGCCCATGAAGTTCCAACTGCTCTTGTGGAGTGCGCCCTAACTTTGAACGGAGGCGGTCTCCTTTTCAAGCCATAGGCTTGTATTATGACCTGTCGAATCCACTTGGCTAAAGTAGATTTTTGATGCTGCCTGACCCTTTCTGGGGCCTTCCGGCAGAACAAACAAAGTATCCGTTCTACGAATCTGAGCAGTGGCTTTTAGATAAGCTTTAACTGCTCTTACTACATCCAAAGAATGCAATAACTTTTCCTCTACCGAACTAGGTTTGGGGAAAAAGGAAGGAAGAACCACACCTTGGTTCAAATGGAACCTCGATACCACCTTAGGAAGAAAGGCTGGATGAGGACGTAATACTACTCTGTCCTTATGGACAACCAGATATGGCTCCTTACAGGACAAGGCGGCTAATTCCGATACTCTTTTAGCCGAACAAATGGCTACTAAGAAAATCAATTTCCTGGTGAAAAGAACCAAGAAAATGTGCCGCAATGGTTCAAATGGTTGTTTCTGTAGAACCGACAGAACCAGGTTTAAGTCCCATGGACATATGGGAATACTAACCGGAGGGCTAATACGCATCACTCCTTGTATGAAAGCTTTGACTAATGAATGCAAAGCCAAGGGCCTTTGGCAAAAAAAATATTGACAAGGCCGTCTGACCCTTGATAGTACTCAAGGCAAGCTTCCTATGTACAGCCCACTGTAGGAAGTCCAGAATCCTACCTATTACGTACTTACGTGGATGCCATTTCCTGGCCTCACCCCACGTGATGTACGCCTTCTAGATCCTATAATAGATCTGCCTGGATACCGGCTTCCTGGCATTGATCATGGTAGATACCACAGGATTAGAGAGCCCTCTCTTTTTTAGAATGTGGGCTTCTATAGCCAGGCCGTCAAACCTAGGGCTGGTAAGGAAGGGTAGTATATCGGTCCTTGCGAAAGCAGGTCCGGACGATGTGGGAGGGTCCAAGGACTTCCCACTGACATTTTTACAATCTCCGCGTACCATGCCCTTCGGGGCCACGCTGGAGCCACCAGAATCACTGGTTTCTTTTCTACCCTGATTCTGCGGATTAATCGCGATGGGAATGCATATATCAGCTTGAACTGATTCCAAGGGAACACTAGGGCATCCGAACCGCAAGCTAGGAGATCCTTTGTGCGAGACACAAATCTGTCCACCTTTGCGTTGAATCTGGATGCTAGCAGATCTACATCCGGTGTTCCCCACCGCTGGCATATTGCCTGGAAAACCTCGGGGTGAAGAGACCATTCCCCCGGGCATAATTGCTGGCGACTTAAAAAAGTCCGCTCTCCAATTTTCCACTCCTGGGATGAAAACCGCGGATATGGCTGTGACATACCTTTCTGCCCACTCCAGGATGCATTTCGCTGCCCTCTGGGCTGCACGACTCCTGGTGCCACCCTGGTGATTGATATATGCCACTGCTGTGGCATTGTCTGATTGAATTCTGACAGGTGACCCTTGGAGTTTGGATGTCCATGCTACTAGGGCATACCGGGCTGCTCGTATCTCTAAGAGATTGGTGGGCAGGGCCTTCTCTGCTTCTGACCACTTGCCCTGGAGAGACCATTGCTCCAGTACTGCCCCCCAGCCTATGAGGCTGGCAACTGTAGTGACCACCTTCCAAGAAACCGAACTGAAGGGTTTCCCTTCCCAGATTCTGGGGCACCAACCACCAATGGAGGCTCTTGCGAACGGAAGGGGACAGGGACATTGGTAAGTCTAAAGCCTGAACTTTTTTGTTCCAGGCTGACAGTATGGCCCTCTGCAAGTTCCTTGAATGGAATTGACCGTAGGGTACCGCTTCGAATGAAGCCACCATTTTTCCCAGCAGCCTTATACACAGGCGTATGGATGGTTTTTCTTTTTTGTACCCACTAAGTGGGTCAAATCTTTCAAAGACGACATCTTCTCTGGAGGTAAGAAAATCTTTCTCTGCTTTGAATCCAGTCTTAGCCCCCAAGTATTCCAGGCTTTTGACTGGTTTTAGGGCTGACTTGTCTCGGTTGATAATGCAACCGTGAGATTCCAGATACTTGATTATCTTGTGAACGACCACTTCTAGTTTTTTCCACTGAGTGGTCTATCAGCAACAAGTCGTCTAGATATGCCATTATCGTTACACCTTGTGTTCCTAGTTTGGCCAATCGTAGGGCCAGAATTTTTGTGAACACTCGTGGTGCCGTGGCCAGACCGAAAGGTAAGGCTCTGAACTGAAAATGGCGCCCTTCTACTGCAAAGCGTAGAAATTTCTGATGGGCCGGAAAGATGGGAACATGCAAATAAGCATCCCTTATGTCGATCGAGGCTAACCATTCCTGCCCTTGTAGGGCGGTGGCCACCGATCGGATCGACTCCATCCGAAAAAAGTCCTGATATGTAGGAACTTGTTTAGCCCTTTTATATTCAATATGGGCCTCATGTCCCCATTTGGTTTGGGGACTGTGACAAGGTTCGAGTAAAACCCGAACCCGTTTTCTTTCAAGGGAACCTTCATGATTACCCTTGGGGCAATAGTTGCTCTAGTGCCAGAAGGAGGGATCCACTCTTCTGGGGATCGCTTGGCACGTTTGACCTTATAAAATGGGCAGGAGGAATGTCTTTTAACTCCAGCCTGTATCCCAGACTTACTGCGGGGATCACCCATCTCTGATGGTGTCCCGCCAGGTCTCTGTGAACAACTGAAGTCTTCCCCTCACCCGACTGAGTGGGGGCAACCCTTCATGACTTAGGGGGAGGTTTTGTACCTCTCTTGACCCAGGGTTTCTTGATACCCTGTGATTGTCCCTGATTTCTGCCCCCTGGATTTGACCGCGGAGGCCGTCGGAACTGTTTCACAGCCGATGTGCCAGGGACTGGAGAAGTAGGCCTCTTAAAAGAAGGACTTCTACCCTTGTTCTTAACCGGTAAGAGTGAACTTTTACCGGCAGAAATTTTCTGGATATATTTGTCCAGATCTTCTCCAAATAAGCGTTCTCCATGAAATGGGAAGCTAACCAGCAGTTTTTTACAGGGAGCTTCAGCAGACCAGTTTTTGAGCCACAGAAGCCTACGCATATGTCTATAGACAGCGTAAAGCGGGAGGCCTGTTGGATTGTATCCTTTATGGCGTCCACCGCAAAACACAAGGCTCTAGGCAGGTCAGCTAGGGCAAGAGCCTGCTGATCTGGTAAGTCCCTTAAGACTTGTTTCAACTGATCTTTCACTGCTTGGCAGACTCCAATCGCTGCTACCGCAGGTTGTGTCACCATGCTTGCTGTAGAGAAAGCAGATTTTAGTAAAGACTCCAATTTTTTATCTATTGGGTCTTTGAACATTGGAACATTATCTACTGGACATGTCAGTGATTTGTTAACAGAAGAGATGGCTGCGTCCACTATAGGGACCCTCCATTTTCTTATGAACTTATCCTCCATGGGATAGATCACCGGAAATCTCTTGGGGGGAGCAAATATTTTATCAGGATGCTCCCAATCCTGGTAAATAAGCCCTTCTAATAAAGGGTGGATTGGGAAGGAACAGACCGCCTGGGGAGCTTTTAGCGACCCCAGCGAGGAAACCGTAGTGGATGGTGGTTCCGCCAGAGGCATTTTAAATGCTGATCGGACCATGTTAGTCAGAGACTGAACCCATAATCTTTCAGCCTGAGAAGCTGAGAAAGGTTCTTCCACTGTTGATTCCTCTATAAGTGAATCAACCTCATCCTGATCCCCTTCAGGTAGGTCGATCTCTGTGTGGGGCTGTTCCTCCACTAACAGGCACTCTGAAGGAGGAGACGGAGATCGGACGCGCTTTTCCTGTGACAGGGAAGCAGCGAACAATGCTGTTAATCTCTCTTCCAATCCTCCCAGAGTTGAGGATAAAACCTCCTCTGTTATATATACAGGAGCTGGTGGACTGGGGACAGCCGCAGCACCAGGCATTCCTGCGGGGTTTCTACGGCTACTGACCTCTGCATTCTCAGGGGAGATTGGTGCAGTGCAAGCATGCCCAATATCCTCAGAGCCCGATGGAGACCCCTTTGGCTTCCTGGAAGATTATTTCCGGAGCGTCTGGACGACATATCCTTTAAGCACAAAGCTGAGGTATTCCCGTCGTCATACACCAATTTTTGCTGGTAATAGTCTAACACAGGTGCTGCTATATACCAGCTGGTGTCCACTAAAGTGCCTTTCTATGGGGATGCCTGCATCAACCGCCTCTGTGTGCCACTGTTTGTTGCTAGCTCTGTTTGCATGCAGCTGACACTTGTACTGTGTCTTTTAACCATGCTGGGACGCCCGCACATGCGCAGAAGCGCCGCGGCGCGCATCGAGCGTCATCCACCCGCCCCGCCCCTTTTTTTTCATAGGAGGCGCGTGCACGCGCCCGCGCGCGCGCCCGTGCGCCAATGGCGCCCTTTTCGAAAACCAACAGAGGACTAGGAGCCAGGGCCCTTTTTGCCGGAGGGCCTGTGCGGTGGATGAACGCAGCAACAGGGCAGAGGAAGTGGATTCCCTCAGAGAAACTTACCAGCTGCCTGGATCTTTTGAGTTGAGAAAACCAAAGATCCACATTTACAAGAAAAATGGACTACAGCGGCCTCTAGTGGTTTAACACAGGTACCGCGGTCCCTGTTTTTTTTTTTTTTTTCTTGACTACTATTAAAATTTTACATTTTCAGTAGTTATAGGCAAACACAGATATTTAGCGGGAATACCGTTAGGTAACAGACAGAAAGACAAATTAGGCTTGGGGGTCCCCCAATAGAACCAAGTTCCTGAGGGCCCCCACTTACCTGATCCCCGCCGCAGGACTTTGTTTGGTCCACAAAAGTCCAAACTTCACCTATCACGGCAGGCATTGTAATTAAACCTTCAGGGACCGGGTTCCCAAGGATTCCACTCCCCTGGACCTGTATAGCACCCTGCACAGACAGCGTCTTGGTCGTGGGTATGACCAGAGCTCTGGATCCCAGGGTCCAGCCCTCCTAAGAGAAGCATTACAGGCAAAACCTTGCTCTTCTGCTGCAAGGCCCGGGTACCGACCGTTTAGCTATGAAGCTTTTTTGGTGGGATCCGGAACAGCTTACTAAGGCCCAAAAGAACCTGTACGCAAGCCCAGTGAAAACACATGTTACTCTTTGGCCAACACCTTAGACACTGGCAAAAAACTGAGGTGCTCCCGGGTGGGAGGGGCTTATATAGGGGAGGGTACTTCCGGTTTGGAATTGGCCAGTGCCAACACCTGAAGGTAATCTATATAACCCATTAGTAATGACTAAGTCGCTCTGTGTCCCGTGATGTACGAAAAAGAAATAAGAATAAAGGGCTAAATAGCCTTTGGACGACTATCTTCGACCAAAAAGGTAGCTATAGATGCGGAGGGGGCAATTGCGGGAACTGTGTGCATATGTGTCACAGGAAAAAAGATGTGACCGGTGCAGATGGGAAGAGCCACAAGATTAAGCAATTTATTAATTGTGGCACCCCTTACGTCATCTATGGTTTACTCTGCCCGTGTGGTCTCTTGTATATTGGTCGTACATCTCGACCAATGAGGACTAGGATGAATGAACATAGGAGTAACATCTTGACAGAGAAAGACAAATGTTCAGTGCCTAGACACTTCAAGGAATTCCACGATAGCAATACAGATGGTCTCAAGGTCTTTGGCATAGAAGCCATATCAAGTGGTCTGGATAATGGCAAGAAATATCAGATTCTGTGCAAAAGAGAAGCCTTCTGGATTTTTACCCTGAAAACTATGGCCCCGCAGGGCCTCAACGAGGAAATAGAGCTGCATAATATAGTGTGATCACAGTCAGACCAGTGTGGACAGTTTAGGGATGGGGTTTTGGTCCCTGTCCCTTGCTGTTGGTCTACTGTCATCACATTTGGCATGAGCAAATGGACTTGTCCCTTTGCGTCATGGCTAAAACATCCCCCATATGTCGCTATGGGTGGTGTCTGGTAGGGCAGCTTATGGCACTGCCATTTGGCCATCTCCATGCGACTAGGTTTGTAGATGAGGTGGTTCTTTAGGTTTATAGGGCCTCACATAGGTGACTGTCAGGGAGATCTCTTTTTTTGGGTACCTTTTGTGAGTTAAAATGGGGGGTTGCTTTTTTAACAATATAATATACTTGACTGTTCTATGTTCTGGATATGGTGAGAAGTGGGCTCTTTACAGACTCACGAGTTTTCGGGCCTCAATCTATTGATTGGTCATTTTAAATTTACAAATTAGTAAGGCCATTGAGATGTGTGCCTCTGGTAGATTATCTAGGGCACATGTCTCTGCTGGTTTGGACGTGAGTCCAAGCAGGAAAACATCCCGTGGGTCTGTCACACAGTGGGTTGGTGGATATTACTAATTATGTATTTACACGTATATAGCATACTATTTACTTTTCTTGTTTGTGTGAGTATACATGCATAATGTGTGTGTGTATACATTTTTTCCTTAGGAGTAATGCTGCTGGTCCTTCGAATACTACTTCGAATATTACTACTAATAATTTTAATTCTTTACTCTTCTATATGAAATTATGTATGTATTTAATTTTTATATATATCTATTTATTTATGAATTTTATGAATTTTATGTGTATGGACCTTTAGTGTAGTATTGCCCCATTGTGTATGCTTTTTAGTCCACTGGAGGCTTTTTATCATTATTATTTTGCAATTTGGGCTATTATAGATGTAATAGTTTTGTAATCATGTGTTCCATACCCCCTTAGGGGGTTCCACCCACTGTGTGCACCTACAGCTTTCGTTCTTGTGTGTGTGGCCATGTTCTGAGAATCAATCAGCCAGCTCTGGTGTGTGCCCCCCCCTTTTTTTTTTTTTTTTTTTTTTGCATTTAGCTCCAGTATAGAGGTTCGTGCCATTTTCGTTCTTGGCCACTAGAGGGAGTGACGCCGTTTAGCTTGTCGCACCACTGGTTTGGCTATAGGCTCAAAGAGTAGCAGTGGGAGGCTCCTAGACGGACCGGAAGTGGCGGGTGGAATGCAAACATACCCGCACTTCCTGGTACCTTGGTTAGAGGTGTGTTGGGCATAGGGTAAGCGGAACTGACGTCTCGGCACAACCGGAAGTGCGGGTTGGAACGCAGGAGGCACCCGCACTTCCTGGTTGCTAGACAGTGTGCGTCCCAACGGATTTGCAGGGACGTTTGCTGTGATAAATACAGCTACCGCTCATGCCGCGTCAGGACGAACTGCCTTTGCTTCTGCTTTGGGGTAAGACCCTTCGGTTCCCACCGCCCTTTACTATGTATGCTGATATCTGCCTATGCCAATACCCCTCCTTACACACACCCCCCGTATATGGGGTGACTACATCTTAATAGGCCATGCCTATGGAGGACATATATTGCTGCACTGGTGGTCTGCATCACTAGAGGACTTAATGGTCCATTAATAGCCAGCATTTCTAGAGGGTAGTGATATGGTACCCACTCTTTTCTCCCATTCTCCTCAAAACCCCCCCCGCCCTAGTTATTTTTGAACAGCCACTAGGGTGCCTTCTATTTGTGTGGGAGGGGGGCTAGTGGAAGGCCCACCCACATGGGTGGGGTCAGTTAGGAGTGGGAGGCGGGGTTTGCTAATTGGTGGTCACCTGAGCTGAGGCCTCTGCACATGTGCACACACATATAACGGAGGGTTCTGTGGGGGAGAGCTATCATGGACCATCTAGGCTCTGAGGAAAGGGGTGCGCCCCAGAAACGCGTCAGCTATCCAGTTGTCTGAAGTACTGTCCGACCCTCTCTGTCATCGAGTCCAGTCGGCAAGTGCCAAAGAATTTCCAGCTGATTTGTCCGATAAGCTTTTATTTAAGCTCCGTTTGTGAGTAAGATTACTGCTTTTTTATATTTTTTATATTTTTTATATTTTAAATAAAACGTCTAAGTGGTAATACACTAGGTCGGAGCTTCCTTGCCTGAAAATGATAGGAGAGTTTACTTCCACTTTAATGCATTCTCTGCATTAAAGGAGAAGTCCAGCCTGAGCTCGTTTGGCTGGCCTTCTCCTAAGGGTCACAGGAGAGCAATTAGTTTTGCACTCCTGTGACCCGTTTTCAGCAGAGAGTGGTCTGAAGTCCGCTCTCCGCTGACGTCACTGCCATCAGTCAAGGCATCGCATCATCCCGACATTAAAGTCTGGATCTGCCAGGTGCCTGGACTGATGCCTGTCTCAGTCTCTCAGCGAACCGCTGAGAGACTGAGACGGCCACTGCCCGCCCCTCCAAAGCCCAGCTCTCCAGTGAGCGAGGAGGAGCAGAGTGGAGAGCTGCTGACTGACAAGCAGCATCTCTCTGCCCGGGGAGCTGTGAGAACCAAGCCATGGGCGATTTTACGGTAGCTCGGTTCTCAGTGCAGAGGCGCCAGAAAACAGATGCAGCATCGGAATGATGCAGCATCCACCTAGGTAAGTATAATGGGCAAAAAAAAGCCCAGCTCTCCAGTGAGCGAGGAGGAGCAGAGCGGAGAGTTGCTGACTGACAAGCAGCATCTCTCTGCCCAGGGAGCTGTGAGAACCAAGCCATGGGCGATGTTCGGTGGCTCGGTTCTCAGTGCAGAGGCGCCAGAAAACAGATGCAGCATCAGAACGATGCAGCATCCACCTAGGTAAGTATGATGGGCAAAAAACAAACAAAAAACATATTTCTCTTTTAAGGAAAAAAAAACCTTCTCATGTTCAGTCCCCCAAGCCCCCCCCCCCCCCCCAAATACTTACCTGAGTCTGATCTTGATCTGGCGCTGCTCTCTCTCTCCTCACAGGCTCAGAGACAGCAGGTATTGGCTCCTGCTGCTGTCATTTAAATCCTGTGAGGAGGGGCAGGGCTGAACCATGCTGTGTGTGTCAGTGGACACACATAGCCCGGCTCGGGAGCAAGCCCACATAAGTGCCTTTATAGTAAGCAGCGAAAAATAAGGCTTTACAATCACTTCAAAGTTTGGAAGCTGGAATGAAGAATCAAGCATCCAGAAGTGGGTATTTACAGGTGGGCTTTACAGGTCTTTTACCCTTTAAAAAAAGTTTAAGGTGTGTCTGTGCTAGCCTAAAGCCTAGTAAACACTAGTTGTTTCTTTTTTTCCTCCTACCCAGAAGGGCTGAATGAAAAAAACCTGACAGCTCAGGAGGAGCCACTGTACTAACTATCCAACGTTAGTACAGCAATCTCCCCTGCTGTGCTATTTTGTTCTGACAGGGGGACTGCCAGTGGCTGAGAGTGCTGATCGGGAGCTGTTCGACAGACCTTTTCGGTCATGCCCCTTCGGCCAAATGGCAGGCTTCTGTCAGACCGACTGCAGTACACACAGGCCGAATGTCGGCCGGTTTCTATTGAACCGGCTGATGCCACCCAACATTCGGCCCGTGTGTACTAGGCTTTACAGGTCTCCCCTGCTGTTCTAGTACAGTTAGTACAGCGATCTCCCCTGCTGTGCTATTGTGTTCTGACAGGGGGACAGCTCCTCCACCAGAACACTCCGGTCATCGCTCTCAGCCATTGGCTGCCTTCTGTCGGACTGACTGCAGTAAACAAAGGCCGAATGTCGGCTGCCGCTGGTTTCTATTGAAATGGCCGATGCGGTCCAACATTCATCCCGTATGTACTAGGCTTTAGTACTGCTTTTACCTGTTTATACTTGTGAAGTTAGGATGCTGTTCACCTGAATGGCCTAATATATAAAAATATTTTCTTTGGCTTATTTTAATATTTTCCCCAGTGGGCCGACAGAAAACTCTATATATTTATATGTGTGTTACTTCCTGTCTGTGCTATTGGGAATGGGGGGGGGGATTTGGGAATGGGGGGGGGGGGATTTCCCCACACATCCTGTTCAGAATGACATCCATCAAATATCAGCTCTCATTATGAAAAATTCGAAAAAACCAAAACCAAAAGATAACAACAAAATAAAAAAGGGAAACACTGAATGAGCCGCTATGTCTTTTTCTACCATCACTCTTCTAGGTTTCTATGGACAAAGGGTTAGTAAACATCTCCCAAATGAGGACACAGACAACAACCCCTTCTTCCTTTAATGATAAATCTTCATATAACATTTCTAACCAAATCTCTTTGAACATTGTATGATTTTAATTCGATCAAATAATAAGAAAAAATACAAACTCAAAATTTCAGTACTGACGGGATTGGATGAAAAATTGAGATCCCGTATTAGATAACCGACTATTTTTTAATGACGTGTTTTTTCCAGTGGAATGTGCTGAATCAGACTCTGGAGTATTCAGATGTCCTTTGGGATATCACCCAGCTTGTTGTCCTTGCAGCAGATAAAAGTAGTTAGCTGGAGTCCTTGGCAGCTGTTCTCAGTAATGCTTTGCCAAGAAACATTCATAAAACCTCCACAGCCACATGTTTACAGAGAGGGGGAGGGGGGGGGGGGGGAATGGGACATGCTGTATCAGTTAAAATAACAGACAAAACAAGATTTGGTCAATAACAGAGGATTCCTGGTAAAATACCTTAATTAACTTGTAAATATTATTATTATTATACAGGGTTTATATAGCACCAACAGTTTGTGCCGCACTTTACAACATGGGGGCAGACAGTACAGTTACAATACAATTAAATTCAGGAGGAATCAGAGGACCCTGCTCATTAGAGTTTATAATCTAGAAGGGAGGGTCAAGTGGAACAAAAGGTAATAACTGTGGGGGGTGATCAGATGGAGAAAATGAAAACAAAGTTGTTAGGTGTGGGTAGGATAGGCTTCTCTGAAGAGGAGGGTTTTCAGGGATCGTCTAAAAGCTAATACAGTAGGAGATAATCAGACAGATGGGGGTAAGGTGTTCCATAGGATTGGAGAGGCTCTGGAGAAGTCCTGGAGGCGAGCATGGGAGGAGGTGAGGAGGGGGCTAGAGAGCAGGAGGTCTTGAGAGGAACGAAGAGAACGATTAGGTTGGTATTTAGAGACTAGGTCAGTGATGTAGCTGGGGGCAGAGTTGTAGATGGCTTTGTAAGAAGTTGTTAGTATTTTGAATTTAATTTGTTGGGTGAGCGGAAGCCAGTGGAGGGATTGACAGAGAGGAGTAGCAGAGACAGAGCGGTTGGTAAGGTGGATTTGTCTGGCAGCAGCATTCATGATGGACTGAGGGGGGGATAACCTATGTAGAGGTAAGCCAATGAGGAGGGAATTGCAGTAGCCGAGGCGGGAGATGACCAGGGAGTGAATTAAGAGCTTTGTTGTGTCATTAAATAAAATTATTTAAAATTAGATTTAAAAAAATAAAAATAAAAAATAACCCTACTATCCTAAAATGAGGAATAATGCTCTTAAATTTGGGATATGAGACATACGTATACTATCTCTTCTTTTTATTGTTTCATTAGATTTTTGTTGAAAGAATTTTACGCTAGCCAGGAAAAACTCTTTGAGCCTTATCAGAGGTGAGAAAATGTGTATTGCAAAAGTAATAGACACAAAGGGAAGAGATAAGCTAAGAAAGTGAAAGTTTGCAGGGTAGGTGGGAAGGGGAAAGAGGGATGGGGATTGGGATAAGGAGTTGGAGTTGGGCTGACAATGGACACCTACATATGAGGCAACCCCCTAAACATCTATCCATGGAAGGTTAGCTTGCCCAAAGACTTGTTGAAATGTTTTGTGTCTATACCCTCTCTTTTAAAGAAAACTTTACTGTTCTGTGCACTAATTCAGGTGTAGGGCCTTTTGATTCATCCCTTCTTTTTCACTAGAATCTGTATGCAATTTTTTTCAGGGAGGAGCGCTTCGGTAGCGGCGATACACAGTCGCATTTTACCCTTTCTTCGACCGCTAGCGGGGGTTAAAATGGCCCCCCCCATGTTAAAATGTAAAAACACCCCACTGTGCCCCCTACATCTTTAAATATCTCTTTGTCACTACTGTGTACCCCCTCTCCACAACTGCACCTCTGGACCCCTTTACATTACACAGCACCCCACAGCTCTGGATCCCTTTACATTACACAGCACCCTGCATCACTGGACCCCTTTACATTACACAGCACCCTGCACCCCTTTACATTACACAGCACCCTGCATCACTGGACCCCTTTACATTACACAGCGTCCTGCATCACTGGACCCTTTTACATTAAACAGCACCCTGCACCCCTTTACATTACACAGCACCCTTCACCCCTTTACATTACACAGCACCCTGCGCCCCTTTACATTACACAGCAGCACCCTGCACCTCTGGACACTACACTCTGACCACTACACTACACACTGACTACTGACCACTACACTGCACACTGACCACACTGACCATATGTATGACGTGTCTTATGATGTCATGTCTCTGCAGTCACACACACACACGTGTTGTAGGACATCTCCTCCTCCTTCCATACCGCACACACAGCCCCGCTCTCCTTCCTTCTCACCTTCAGCAGGTCCAGCGGGTGTGTGCAGCAGGCCACCCCGCAGGAGGCCAGGCCCCCGAGGTACTACCACCACTGACTCGAGACACCCTCCGCTCCGCCATCTCCCCTCAGCTCTTTTTCTTCTTCTCTCCCCGGGTGCGCTGCACAGTCCAAGGGCCAAGGGCGGAGCCGGCCCGTACACGGGAGAAGGAGAAGAGCCGGGGCCAATCGGGTTGCAGCGCGAGGCCCCACCCAGCCAGCGCTGCCAAACCACGAGACGCGGCCGCCTTAAAGCGTCAACGGGGAGGTGTGGTGGGCCCGGGGGGAGGAGGAGGGAGTACATGTGCTGCGGTGCAGATCTGTGCGGGGCTGGAAGTGGGTGTAAGGGCGGCGGAGTGTGTAGAACACTGCCAATTTGTCCAACACCTTCTCGTTTCCGGGGGGAGCAAACGACCCCCCTTACCCTATGGAGCGGACGCTCATGCCTGTATGATGATATTGTCTAGCTGGATCTCAAGCCCCACTCCACAGAAGCAATGGTTTCCACTTGGTGGTCAAAAAGCCTGAAATAGCTAAATGCAGTTCAGAATACATTGTACAGTATATAGCTTCATAATATTTGGTTATGTTTGCATTATACACCAGCAGTTTTGAATGTACATCTGGCTAATGGGATATAAAGTAAGCTAACCAGAGGTCCCCTACTTCTAGGAACAGTTACTGCTTTTGGGAGGTTGTCCCCTAATAAAATATGCCCCTGGATGGGTTCCCATTTAATAAATACATTACCTGGTGTAGGAACTGCGTGTTGTGCTACTTGCCGTTTTCTCTTAGGTTACGCAGCAGTTCAAACCTCATTGGTGGAATGCCCTCAGAAAGAGAGGGGAGAGGTGTTTGCATGAGCTTGCTAGTCTGTGGATATCATGGGATCAACCCTCCTTCCTGGCTTGTGCCTGGGCAAAGAGTTCACTATGTGTACCAGCACTAAGAGTTGCAGGATAGATGTGATGGATAAAGCTGGCCATACATGGCCAGACTATGCAGCATTGTTTAGTGCCCCCTCTGCCTTGGAACTGGACAGTACTTTGCTACTAAATCCGTGTCATCTCCCTAGTAAACGCAGCTACTTGAAAAAGCAGTGGCTAGAGGAAAAGGCTCCCTCAATCAACAGTGAACAACTTAAAGGCAAAGTTCACCATTTTGAAAAAATAATAAATGCACATATTTTTGCAGGAAAAAAAGTACATTTAATATTATTTTCATTGGAGTCTGCAGAGCATTGCAATTGTTATCAGTAGATTGCGGGTGCAATGTCAGGCTCCTGCAGACAATGCCTCCAGCTTTCCTGTCCGTACCCTTGTACAGACTGAAAGCAGGAGGAAGTGTCAATGAATCACGAGGGCACTCAACAGTGTCCTTGCAGTTAATTGAGAACTACAAGCCATCTGCTGCGGTGGAA
This sequence comes from Rana muscosa, assembly GCA_029206835.1. NCBI lineage: Eukaryota > Metazoa > Chordata > Amphibia > Anura > Ranidae > Rana > Rana muscosa. The sequence continues at coordinate 686,529,047 of CM055117.1, forward strand.
GATGGGACTTGTAGTTTCTTCGTTCACAGCTTCCTGTGAATGAATGATGTTGCTGTGCGAACAGAGCCCTGAACAGCCGTGCCAATTTTGAAATGTAGCAGCGAGTTTGGGGGGGGGGGAGATGGGGGTAGGAGCTGGAGCATATTACATGTTACACCTCAATATGGTTGTAACATGTAACATGCTCCAAAAGGTGAACTTAAGCCCCGTACACACGGTCGGACTTTTGGCCAACAAACTTCATTTTGAGCAAGTTGGACCAACAATCCGACAGTGTGTGCGCTCCATCGGACAAACTTTTTTGTTTTTTTTTTGTGTTTTCATCGGACAAAAGTTGGGTCTGCAAACGGACAAACTTTTGGCCAACAAAAGTCCGATGGAGCAAAGTCCGACCGTGTGTACAGAAAACCATAGGACTTTTGTCCGATGGACAAAACAACTAATGTTAAAATCAACCAACAATAGCAGAAGTTGACCAAAGGGTGGCGGTAAAGAGCAGAAAAGAGCAGAAAAACCACGTGATGTTGCAAAAAGTTTTGGGAAAGTTTGCAGAAAAGTCCTGTGGTGTGTATGCTATGGGTTTGCCCGGCCAACTCTGTTCGGACAAAAATCCAGGGAAAAGTCTGATGGAAGTCCGACCGTGTGTATGGGGCTTTAGCCTTCGATTATTTTGCAGCCAGTCTGAAAGTTTTAAAGGTGTAAAATGCCAAGGTTTAGCATACTTTTCAAATTATATGATTTCCAAAGATGCTGAATGCAGTGCAACAGCAGGTGCAGGAGAAATTGTACTGGTGTAAACAGGGCCTTGCTATTATAAAATAATCATTGCTTAAAACCAAGCACCATGTGGTTTTTGTGTAGATGCACCACTTCAGCCACCGGAAGAATTTACCTTCTTAATGACCAGAGCATTTTTTGCGTTTCGGCACTGTGTCGCTTTAACTGACAATTGCGCGGGCGGGCGGGCGTGCGATGTTGTACCCAAACAACATTTTTGGTAAAAAAAAAAAAAAAAAAAAAAAAAAATCGCAAAAAAGTGTATATTGATTGGTTTGCGCAAAAGTTTTAGCGTCTACAAAATAGGGAATAGATTTATGGCATTTTTATTATTATTTTTTTTTATTAGTAATGGCGGCGATCTGCAATTTTTATCATGACTGCGACATTGCGGCAGACAGATCGGACACTTTTGACATTATTTTGGGACCATTGACATTTATACAGAGATCAGAGCTAAAAATAGCCACTGATTACTGTGTAAATGTCACTGGCAGGGAAGAGGTTAAACACTAGGGGGCTATCAAGATGTTAAATGTGTTCCCTGGGCTACCTAGGACATGACAGAGATCACTGCTCCTGATGACAGGGAGCAGTAGATCCCTGTCATGTCACTAGGCAGAACAGGAAAATACCTTGTTTACCATCTCGCCATTCTGCCTCTCCTCATCGCAATCGTGGGCCACCGGTGGACATCGTGTCCGCAGGACCCGCGGGTATACTTCTGCGGCATGCAGCCGGCGTGCGCGCGCCCGCTAGCCCGGGGGTTACGAATGGACATACGGGTACGCCCTTTTGTGCACCCGTGCCATTCTGCCGACGTACATCAGCGTGCAGCGGTTAAAAAAAATATGCAGGGACCTTTTTAATGGGCTGCTGTACCTGTGTAAATGTGGCAAACAGAACCGCACAAATGCGAACCTAGCCTTAGGAACCAGCCAGAATATACCGTAATTGTTGCTGTGTACTGATACAAAGCATGTGAAAAAGTATTTAAAAATAAAATCTCTGAACAAACAGTCTCTAAGTACTGTACTCCTTTCTCTTCCAAAGCCACTACGTCATGAACACACTCCAAAACTGTGTTCCCTGCACCAGTGCTCTTCTGGGTCACTCACCAGACTTCATGACTTTTAAGCTGTCAAGGTCTAAAAGCCCTTTTATATATATATATATATATATATATATATATATATATATATACACAGTATATATATATATTCCTGGGACTCACCTTCTAAGAAAACGTAATTATTCCTGCAATGCCATAAAAACAAAATGCTCCAGATAGTGTACTGTTTACGGCTCATTTCACACCTGTAGATTCCTTATGTATTCTATGGTGCCTGTTCACCAATAAAAAGTGTAAATGTGGTAAGGACCTATAGGTGACACTAAATGCTCCAAGGTGACCTTCTTGCAAATGTGGAATTTCAGCAGTCTTCTCCATGTTCATCATTAACACAATACAGACCATCCCTGGCACCAGCTCGCACCTGTAATTTAGGCAGGTCATACATGGTGCATATTGGTGCAGGCCATACACGGTGCAAATTTCTATCCTACAACCATGGGTTGCAGGAAGACATTTGCATGATTCCCCCATCTACACATAGTGCTGACAGAGGAATCCCCCCTGCTGGGCCATTGTCTGCTCCTGCCAGGCCATTGTCTGCTCCTGCCGGGCCATTGTCTGCTCCTGGTGGGGCATTGAAAGCCTTCCCCACCAGGAGAAGACAGTGATTATCGCTAGTGGCGATAGCCGCCGTTTGCGATAATCGCAAGTGAATCCGTCAGGCTGCTTGTACCCAAGTTGATCGATCGACTTAGTACATTCAGCCTGCCCATTACCGGTTCAAATCTCGGCCAGTTCCTGCTGAACTGGCCAAGATTAAAATTGTGTATGGCCGGCCTATTCATCCAGCAGCTGGTTGTATTCCAATTCAATCTTAGCCTTGCAATGCTGAACAACGATCAAGAAAAGTCGTTCTGAATGTCTTCAGTTTTGTTTTTCCCCACCAAATCAAACACATTCTCTAAGGTTAAAAGGCTTAGTTTACCTTTTGTAGTAGGCACTTCATTTTCATTATGAGTTGACATCTTTGGTATGGTGTTTTGAGCCCAAGCTTACCTGATTTTGCTATCTCTTAAGTGACAGTGGTTGTAAACTCTTACATATACCCATTGAGGTGAATTTACACAGCATTTCTGATCTTCAGAAGGCAATGGACAGGGATCTGATATTTTACACCACACAGCATAGAACTGAGTGTAATCAGAGACCTGAGTGAAGGGAAAAGGAATACCCTATGCTACACAGTCTCATAGGGAAACATGCACAGCTGAGGCTGACTCATGCAGATAGCAGAGGAATGAGAGAGGAGACAGAAATCAATACAAAAAGAGCCACTGGGAAAACCTGTGGAATACACTGCACGCACCCACAGAAAGGTGTGTAAATTGGAATTAATCAGCCGTGTGCCTCACAGCTAATGGGCAGGACAAGGCTGCAGACATGCTGTATTATAAGCCCTAGACTAATGCCGCGTACACACGACCGTTTTTAATGACGAGAAAAATGCCATTTTTTAAAATGGTCATTAAAAATGATCGTGTGTGGGCTTCCGAGCATTTTTCACGACGTGAAAAACGGCCAAGAAAAAATTGGAACATGCTCTAATTTTTCTCGTCGTTTTTTACATCGTTGTTTTTCTTGTCATGAAAAACGGGCGTGTGTAGGCTTTAACGGCGTGAAAAAAAATGTGCATGCTCAGAATTAAGTATGAGACGGGAGGCTCGTTCTGGTAAAACTAGCATCTGTAATAGAGATAGCGCATTCGTCACGCTGTAACGGACTGAAAAGAACAAGGCTGAAAAGCGCGAATCGTCTCTCAACAAACTTTACTAACATGAAGGGTGGCGCCATCCGAATGGAACTTCCCCTTTATAGTGCCGTTGTACGTGTTGTACGTCACCACGCTTTACTCAAGCATTTTTTTCAACGATAGTGTGTAGGCAAGGCAGGCTTGAGAAGAATCACGTCGAGAAAAACTTCGTTTTTTTCAATGACATTAAAAACGGCCGTGTGTACACGGCATCAGGCTACTTTCACACTGGTTCGCATAAAACCTGCCTGTAAAATGCCTATGTGTTAATGGAGCATTTTTGCTGCACTTTTGCAGTGTTTGGTGTGCATTTTTTAACTGCTTGCCGACTGCTCGCCGTCGATCGGCGGCAGAATGGGACTCCTACGCGAATCACCATAGCTGTACAGCAGGCGCTTTAAGGAGTATAGGGGGCACGGCGCGCCGCCGCGTCCCTAAGGAACCGATGCATGTGAGGGGATTTGTGTGTGTAAACACACAAATTCACGTTCTGTCAGGGGGGAGGAGACAGATCGTGTGTTCCTAGTATATAGGAACAACGATCGGTCTCCTCCCCAAGTCAGTCCCATCCCCCCACATTTAAAACACATACTGAGGAAACACATTTAACCCCTTGGTCGCCCCCTAGTGTTATCCCCTTCGCTGCCAGTGATATTTATACAGTAATCAGTGCATTTTTAAAGCATTGATCGCTGTATAAATGTCAATGGTCTTAAAAATGTGTCTAAAGTGTCCGATCTGTTTGTCGCAATCTCGCAGTCATGATAAAAATCGCAGATCACCACCATTACTAGTAAAAAAATAATAATAATAAAAATGCCATAAATCTATCCCCTATTTTGTAGACGCTATAACTATTGCGCAAACCAATCAATATACGCTTATTGCCGTTTTTTTTACCAAAAATATGTAGAAGAATACATATCGGCCTAAACTAATGAAGAATTTTTATTTTATTTTTTGAAATTTTAATAAATGTAAAATATTTGAAAAGTAAAAAAATATTGTTTTTTTCCAAATTGTCGCTCTTCTTTTGTTTATAGCTCAAAAAGTATAAACCGCAGAGGTGATCAAATACCACCATAAGAAAGAAAGCTCTATTTGTGGGAAAAAAATAACATACATTTTGTTTGGGTACAACGTCGCATGACCGCGCAATTGTCAGTTAAAGCGACGCAGTGCCGTAACACAAAAAATGGCTTGGTTAGGAAGGGGGTAAATCCTTCCGGGGCTGAAGTGGTTAAAGGACGTGTGATTCAAAAGCTGAACCAAAAACACTTAGCGGGTGTGTTTTTTGAGGCGGTTCCCATTCATTTCAATAGGGAGAAGCGTTTTTTTATGTAGCACACAAACCTTTTTCCTGCCTTTGACTCACTTGCAGGTCAAAGCACACCATGCTATATGCCCGTACCTGTTTGTCGTGATATATGTAGAGAGACAGCACAAACCATTACTGTACATAAGCCATGTTTACTGAAAGAACCAGCAGGAAACAGGAAACACAACACAGGAAGAAGTACAACAGAGATGCACCATAGAGTTGCATTTAAAGAAACATGTCATCCATAACATCTCCCCCTTTTAGTGTTAATAAATGAACATTGTGAAATTTAAAAGAGACAAAGCAATAACACATTCTACAGGTTAAGTCTCATAGGTGGTTTTGAACATCTACCACTACGGGTGAAGACTGGCCCTTGTACAAGGATTCCTTTAGCCCTTTCTGAAGTTACTGGGCTCCTCTAATCACGTACTGGCATGCTCTGCGCTTGACAGCTGTTGGGTATACTTGGTTGCCCAGAACTGTCATTGCCGTTGGTATGAGGCATTCCCTTTGTACATGCCTCACTGTCAATGGGTGAGTCTGATCTATCAAGGGGATACTGAGAATCAGTCTGCTCTGCCACTCTCAAATCCACTCGATTGCGGCGATAGAGAGTTCCTTCAACGTCCACAAGATAGGAGCGTGGTGCAACCTTTTGCAGACAAGTACCTATTCTCCAAAGGCCTGTTCGATCTCCAGGTAATGGTTTTATACGGATTCGTTCTCCAATATTTAATTCTGGCAAATCTCTGGCCGATGTGTCATATCGTGCCTTTGACACTTGTCTCTTAATCCTTATCTTTTCTGGAACACCTTGTATAACAGAGGGTTCAAGCAGCCTATTTGATACTGGTAAGGAGGTCTTTAATCTCCTTGACATCAGTCTTTGTGCCGGGCTACTATCCATGGCTTCAGTCGGAGTGTTTCTCCAATGTAAAATGGCCTTCCATGGGTCTTTACCATCACTTTGTGCTTTCTTGCATACATTTTTAACAATCTTTACAGCTGATTCAGCTTTGCCATTAGCCTGTGGATGACGTGGTGAGGAAGTAACATGCTCAAACTCCCATTCAGTGGTAAATTTTCTGAATTGTAGGCTTGCAAACTGAGGGCCATTGTCGGAGATCACTGTATCTGGTTGGCCATGACGTGCAAACTGAGCCTTGCACCTCTTAATTGTAGTTTCAGTGGATAAGTCGGGAAGAAGGTCTATTTCCCAGAAGTCTGAATAATGATCGACTAAAAGCAGGTATTCCTTGCCTGCGTAGTTGAATAAGTCCATACTGATAATCTGCCACGGACGTGTAGGTATCTCATGTGACATCATGGTTTCTTTCTGTTGCAAAATGGGCATATTCATTGCAGGTGGGACAATTACTGACAAAGTCTTTGATTTCACCATGCATGTTGGGCCAGTAAAGAGTATCACAAGCTTCCCTGTAGCATGCTTCACCACCAATATGGCTGGAGTGTATGCGTAATAACATCTCTGCTCTCAGTGACTTCGGCACGATGACCCTTGGACCTTTGTACAAGATACCATTTTGTATGCTGATCTCATCTCTAAAGGACCAGTATTCCCTTACAATTCCAGGTACTGCATCTTTTTCATCTGGCCACCCACTCAAAACAATAGACTTCAAAGCTTGTAAAGTTGCATCACTGTCAGTGTGCTGTATGAGTTGATGTAGTCGTTGATCTGTGACATTAAGATAGTCTGCTTGATTGATATCGGCAAAGAAATGTTGTTCCTGTTCCAGCAGACAAATTGTACGATGCTCATGCTCACCTCCAGGTGCCACATTATCTGACGTAGCTCTGCTCAGGGTATCGCTGATATACATTTCACAACCTGGCTTGTAGACAACATTGAGGTTGTAATGCTGCAATGTAAGCATCATGCTCTGCAAACGCTTGGGAGCACACAAAAGGGGCTTTTTGAATATGGCTATCAAAGGTTTGTGATCAGTTTCAGCTGTAATTGAATCCCGTCCATAAAGATAATGATGGAAACGCTGGCAAGCAAATACAATGCTTAAACATTCCTTCTCAATTTAAGCATAATTTTGCTCAGCTGATGAAAGAGCTCTGGACGCATATGCAACTGGCTGACCTTTCTGCAAAAGGCAACAGCCTAGACCATTTTTACTGGAGTCACTTTGTATGGTAACAGGCTTTGTGACATCATAGTATTTCAACACTGGGGCAGAGGTGACCAAGTGTTTTATATCCTCTACTGCCCGGTCATGCTTGGGAAGCCAGTGCCAAACTGCATCTTTGTCCAGAAGTCGTCTTAGTGGCTCACACACCTCAGATAAGTGTGGCAGGAATTTTGCTAGGTATGTAACAAAGCCAATAAATCTCTGTACCGCTTTGGCATCAGCAGGTTGTGGCATGTCCACAATGGCTTTAATCTTATCCGGGTCAGCTTTTAAGCCTTGTGAAGACAGGATATGTCCATGGAAACGGACTTCTTCCACCTTGAACTGCAATTTCTTCACACTAAGACTCCGCATCACCTGCCTACAATGATCCAGTAGCGCTATTAACTTTTCATCATGGTCTTGCTCAGCCTCCTCATCTGTATTGCCGCAGCCAACTATAAGAATGTCATCAGCTATTGGCTCAATTCCATCAAGACCACCTAATAGTTCATGCTGCTTTCGCTGGTATACCTCCGGTGCTACAGAGACTCCAAATGGTAGTTTGAGCCATCTCTTTCTGCCCCAAGGAGTCCAGAACGTGGTCATGTAGCTACTCTTTTCATCCAGTTTGCACTGTAAAAAGGCATCTCTAGCATCCACAAGTGTGAAGACACGTGCTTTAGGTAGTTTGTGCAAAATATCATCGAGTGTTGGCATTAAGTAGTGTGACCATTTCAGGGCCTTATTCAGAAACTTGGGATCAATGCATATTCTGATCTTCTCAGGCTTTCTGATAACAACCATGTTACTGATCCAATCTGTAGGCTCTGTTACTGAAGTTAGATGTCCTTCAGCTTCATATTTATCTAGTTGAGCTTTAACCAGTGGCTTAATGGCGATAGGCACATTGCGTGGGGCACATTGTACAGGTTGAATGGTAGGATCAAGTTCAAAACGAACCTCTCCTGGAACAGAGACTATCGGGCCCTCAAACACATCACTGTAGGTGTGAAGAATTTGCTGTTTTGTCAGTGGCCTAGTTAGAGATTTTGCAGGCTGATTATCAACATTAAGTGTAAATATATAATAAGTGTGGCGCTAATGAGAATTTAGGATAAAAGTCCTAAATATGGTAGGGTGTGAAAAATATTCTAATTTATTCGAAAACCCATGTTGGTATATATTTCAAAATTGGTGAAAAATATAGAAATACATATATAGCATAAATGAGTGTCTGTAATCCTTCTGTGATTACAAGTATTTAACCAACATATTAGTGTACAACAAAAAATATAGTACAAATATTATGTTGTGGAACATAAATAGCAATAGAGTGATAATCCTAAACCAGTGAAATTTGAATTATATTTCTATCAGACATCACAGATGAGTATGTGTCCCTGTAGTTGTCTAACAATAGACAAAGTTCCAAAAAGACCAAAGTCCAATGTGGGATTGTTATAGAATGCGTAGATATAGATGTTCAATGTGGATATACGTGGTAACACCCGGGAGTGCCTTCACCTTGTGTCAATGGGGGAGAGATAAGGTACTCTTACCAGCTGGGATGGATCCAACACACCGTACGGCGGTGGATCTTCAAGACTTTGTCCACTTCGTGGACGGATCAGACAGCCAGGCTTTGTAGAGACGACCAAGATCTATAGAACACCTCCTCCCAGGATCAGTGGCAATCCAACCAGGAAAAATCCGGATAGGCGGGTAGCAGCTACCTTATCCATTCATAACCATGGAAAACAAAAAATTGCTCCACATGGTGTAAATCCAAAAAAGATTTATTAAAAAAATGTATCCATAAAAAGTTCACACAGTATGAACATCCAAAACAAAACTCCAAAGCATAACAAAGAAATCCAAAAAATCCACACTCTAGAGTATAAGTAGGCAGCGTGATAGGAACAGCAAGAGCTGGTGTATTTGTCCCGACCGGTTTCGTCTGATAAGACTTCTACTGGGGTAGATTATCAACATTATGTAGCTCAGCAGGAATGGTGAACAGCATCAGTCCAAGGCGCTCACATGTTGAACCTGATAATAACGGTTTCTGATCGGCATCAACAATCTCAAAGTACAGTTTGTGTATACAATCACGTATGCTGCATTCTGTTTGGAATAGCCCCAATGATTCCATTAGTTCCCCTGAATACAACTTTAGTTTGGTGCTACTAGGCTGAAGGGGTGCTCTGGGTGCCAGTTTCATTTTGTCCTTTATACTCATGACATCACACGTTGCACCCGAGTCCAGCTGGCAGGGTTGGATTATATTGTTTAATCTGAGGTTTACAAACCATTTTTTGCCCTTTGTGTTTACAGCACCAATGCATTCTGAGGAGTAAACCATATCAGTGCTAAGCAGGTGTGCATTCTCCGGATCTGACATTTGCTCAATTGTGTGCAGCTTCCTTGCTTCCATTTTACTGGAGAGACACACTCTTGCAAAGTGATTTGGTTTACCACATGCAGTACAGATTTTCCCATATGCAGGACACTTTTCTTTCTCTCGTACATGCACATTGCCGCAATACTTGCATGATGCAGGCTTCCTCCCAGGTGAGTTGTGTAGGTGACCCTTGTGCTGAAACTTATGCTGGTGTGTTTGGATTGTCCATTCATTGGCGAAACACTCATTGAGATTGGCACCTCATCCCGAAAAATTGTTATAAAAAAGAAGTAGGATGAAAGGGATTTTTATGGTGCAAAGGTTTGATCAAGGAGAGAGAGCTTCTAATATAATATAATTGATAATTTTATTAGTACAAAAATAGACAAAAGGAATATAAAATATATAAAACCAATCATGGGTTTTTAGGTACATATACAGTATTATACATAGGTGGTGGTCACAATGCATAGATTTTGGATGAACATAAAATCGCATGGAAACCCAACATGTTTCGCTTGAAACAGCTTCCTCAGGGGTTTGCGATGACCATCCGCACTTGTCAAATATGACTATACAGAAGAAAAAAGAAATACAGTTATACATTGAAATGCATTACATATCATATCCAGACAAATTAGGTATCAACAAGGTCTAATTGTTATGCTGGACCCCTCCCATTGCTACTTACCCCGCCGTCTGTATTGTCTGCTGCCCAACACCGAAAAACGCAGGATCAAGAACAAAAAGTCACCCCGTATATAGAAAATGCGGATAAGTGACCACAGTGGACACTATGTAGGAGACCGGCTGAATATCAAAAACAGAGAAACAGAAATCAGAGAGGAGGAAAATAGATTGTGAGTGTTAAATTCTAAATTAGGAAACGATGGTACGCAATTAAGCAAACCATACAAAGATGGAGAAGTCTGTCTACTATGCAATAAATAAATAAATGCAATTGATAGATATGACTTACGTAGAGCCAAGTAAACAGAGATATGCTCACTTGCTGAGATGGAGAGGCTGTCTGCTTGCAAGAAACCACAGATGGAGATTGTGGATGCCACTAAAAGAAACCACATTGTTTGGAATTTGTTTGCATATAAAGTTTAGTATAAATGACATGGTGTGCCTATATCCCCCACAGAAAAATAGGCACACATAGTTTAAAGATTAAATTAGTCAGGCAGTTTGAACGACTAAATGTATGTGAAACATATACTAAATTAAATAATGATCTTGTAAATAGATATTTATTTTAATAAAAACATATTATCTATTCGTTTGAAATTGCTTTTAAGGTTAGTTCCATATCAAAGTGGAACGTAATGGACAATAGTCTCAATAGGTGGATATGACAAGATCAAATAGATGAATTAAAAGTAATACTAATTCTAAAGCCCAACAGTCCAATGTGGAAAGAGGGACAGACCCACTTTAGCCTATGGTGGCTATATCCTATATATTAGGTGCAGTTCCACATTGTTAAGTACAGCCTAAGATAAAGAGGTTGTAATCATAAAGAGTATCAACGGGCAGAAAAAAGAGAGCAAGAAGGTATATGACTATTACCTTTAGATGGTTGAACCGTCAGCCAGAACTCCACCAACCCACAACGCTGCGAACAGTGTGTGAGCTGGTTATATAGTGTCCACCCATACGGTCGGCGTCTGACATCACCGACCGTAGAGCGGGCTAGAAGTGCGCGACGTCAGCCCGTAGGACACGCGAACTGCTGGGGACTGCAAGGTCCAGAATGCATCAGGGCTGGAGGAGGGGCCGCTCATCGTCACACCAAACAGGACGGATGGAGTGGGTACCGCCCTCTGAAGAGTTCCACCAATGGGATATGTCGGCTGACAGCCACTGGCGAAAAGGTGGAAAACAGCCCGAACCAACCAGAGTGCATGTCACCAGGGTCAACGCCGTGCTACAAATGGGCCATCCATGGGGGATCGTAGATGACCCTGGGTGCCCATGCAGTCACACCGCATAAATCAAGGGGGGGGACAGTGGCCTGGGGGAAAGGGCAATGCGCAGCAGACAGGACAGACGGCAGTTGTCAAAGGAATAGGTGCAAAAACCAGAGCAGCGAGCCTAGCTGAGGGACCGAATCAGAAATCATATGGCCCGACACTCTGGGGGACGGGAGAGAGAAAAGAAACCAGCAGAACAAAAAAGACCAATATGTGTCACCAGATAACCATAGTAAATTAAAACATTGTACATGAGGTTTAAGGTGGATATGGTATCAAGACATAATATGCAACATTATAAACTAGCAAATGTATAGATAAAAATTAATTAAAGCTGGAATGTCCATAGCATGAAGGGTCAAGAGGAAATACTCAAGACCATTGACGCTAAGACATACACCATATAACTGTGGCCACAGTAGACAACAACAACAACAACAACACAAAAAAAAAAAAAAGTTTTGCTGTTGTTTAGAGGCTGCATTGATATTGTCAATCAGTTTATCCTGCTCCATAGCTTTCATATGTTTATCAGTAAGTTCAGCAGTGCGACATATCTCAATTGCTGTTTGTAGATCTAAATCATGTTTCCTCAATAGGTGGCGGCGTGTGCTTTCACTGGTGATACCCAAAACTATTTTATCATGAATAAGTTCATCTCTCAGAGAGCCATACTCACAGCTTGCAGCTTTTGCTCTTAGCCGTGTGACAAACCTGTCTATTGATTCACAGTCTTCTTGCTTACAGCAGCCAAATATATATCTTTCATAGATGACATTTTTAGAAGGTCTGAAGAAAACTTCTAATGCATCCAGAATGGTTTTGGTGTCACTCTTTTGCTCCTCTGTGAGGTTCAGATTATGCTTGTAAACATGGAGGCATTCACTGCCCATCACCCTCCTCAGTGTGGCTGCTTGCACTGCTGCAGACTTCTCATTTAACCCTGTGGCTAGGGAATAGTCCTGAAACTCAGCCCTGAAATTGTCCCAGTTACTGCCAACATCTCCACTCACCCTCATTGCCTCAGGCAGTGGAATGCTGTTAGCTGCCATGATGCTGTTTTCCTTGCTGCAAACACTCAGCATCCAGGACAGGACTGCAATTGTCAGGAGGCACAATCAGTTCCAAGAACACTCACATGAAGGCTGGCAGGCTCTCAGCATCAAATGTGTAGAAAGAGCATGGATCCAAATCTTCTGACACCATGTTTGTCGTGATATATGTAGAGAGACAGCACAAACCATTACTGTACATAAGCCATGTTTACTGAAAGAACCAGCAGGAAACAGGAAACACAACACAGGAAGAAGTACAACAGAGATGCACCATAGAGTTGCATTTAAAGAAACATGTCATCCATAACAGTACCCTCCTGTTTTAAGAGGTTGAGCGGTGTTACGGTTTTTGGGTCCTGCAGCAAGTTATCCCCTTCAACTGGTTCTCATCTCCTAAAGTGTAGGGACAAGTCTCTATTTCTCCCCCCCAGGAAGGCCAATGTCCACACCACTTTAACTCCAATGCTGAGTTTATTTTTATGAGCAAAGTTCAAGTTCAGCAGACGGGAAAGGTGGATGAGAGAAAGGACAGTAAGGTTTGGGAGATAGGTCCAGGCACAAACTGATACAATAGTCGCCACTCGATCCCGAGTGGGTTTAGCTCACCCGGATACATACCTCCCAACTTTGTAAATTCCCCAGAACCAGAGTTGTTGAGAGGGGGGGGGGTGCGGGACATTGGCAAAAAAAACGGGAATTGCCACAGAAGTTGTTGAGCGCGGGGGGGGGTGATGGTGTTGCCGCCGGAACATTTAAAAAAAAAGGACTTGCAAAAAAAAATTTACTAGTTCGCCGATCGCGGGGGGGGGGGGGGGCTCTTACCTGCTGCTGCTGCTGCTGCTCCTCTTCTTCTTTCCATGTTTAATGCTGTGCGGGAAACATGATAGTCTCGCGGGAGTGCGGGAAGGAGGAGCCTCTGCGGGTAAAACCCACACAATCCGTGCCAGTTGGGAGGTATGCGGATAGTCCCCTGTAAGAGCGGATCCTAGCAGCCGGAGTGATGCTCGAACGTTCACTTTAGGTTTCCTAGAGATACGATCGGGAGATCCTCTGCCACAGAATCTTCTCAGCACTTGCAACACAAGGACAGGTGCCAGTGATAGCACGCTGCAAGGCCTGTGATGGATCTTTGAATCCCTCCAGAAGGTAACCAGGCCTCTTTCACCGTGAACTCTCACTGGTCCATCAGAAAGGTCCTCCCCTGGTCTCCTCTTCTTAGAGCGGGTCCACCCTCTCCTGGGCACCCTGGGATTCCTCTTTTGGAGATAGGCCAAAGCTAAAGGTGCTGGGCCTACTAGTGGAGATGCAGCCCCAAGCTAAAGGTGCCTGAGACTGATACACGCACGCACCCCTGGCCTGGAGGGCCGGGTGGCGCGAACCACTCACTCTCCAGTGCTCCAGTCTCCAGTCTCCCCCAAAAGATGGCATCTGCCCCTTATGTATCCTTTCCCAGCATGCACAGCAGGCCAACCACGCCCACCGCACCATTGCCGTGAGGGGACACCCTAAGTCATAGCAATGTCACCCACGGTTCAACCCTGACCTGATATGGCAGTACCACCTACAGGCCACAGGGAACTGTACATCAGGTTACATCACATAGGCAGAAGCGAGTACTAACAATCAAAGTGGTCTGAGCCTGGCTATTAGCTCAGACCAACCCCTAAATTTAAGTACATAGCACCCCTGAAAAGTAAAGGGGCCCTACATTTAACTCACCAAACATGCTCAAAAAATGCAGAAAGCGGGATTTTTTTACACCACAACGAAAGCGCATCACCCCAGTGTGAACACATACATAGAATTTAAAAGGGAAGCATTTTTCTGTTCTTTCTTCCTGTGTTATTGAAAAGAGGCCAAAAAGCCCTCCTAGTTCTTATCATGGACTACGGAATGATAAGGCTGTGGGTTGTAGAGATCTAAAAGTGGTTGAGTGGTTTAGCAAAAGACGCTGGGAGGGCTGACACTGCTTAATTAACAAAAATGTTATGTGTTGTCAGCCCACAACAGGATCGAGCAGGAGACTGCATTTCTGGTTGATGAACTGGTATTTTTCTGTACTTGCAGGGTCTAAACATGGGGAAATGTACATGTATTTTAGAGGTGTACTGCAGGTGTTTTTTTTTTTCTTAACATAGGTTTTAGGCCGGGTTCACACTATCTTTGCATGCGGCTCACAGCAGGGGTCCGGTGCGTCCCCATTCATCATTTCAGGACCAATTTTAGCCTGAATTTTTGGCTGATTTTGGACCTGAAACGGACCAAAAGATGCACAGGAGTGTGCAAACGTGCTCCGGAGCCGCAGCGGAGATATGTGATCCAGCTCCATAGAGAGTCGGTCAAAATCTCCTGCTATTGCGATTTGGATGTGGGGAAACCGCATCCAATTCCCCTTAGTGCGAACCCAGCCTCAATGTTGATTTTCTTGCTATACTTACTTGAGCACAATGGTTTAGAGAGGAATAAATGCACATGCATTTGTTTTTACACAAGCATCTAATGTACATTGGTTTCTATGTCTACAAGGCCATAATTACAGAGTTGAGCTTAGGTTACATGGGGGGTTTGTAATTCCATGCTGCTGAGCTGAGAGATTTAATTACTCGTTGACAATCGTGTCATTAGCAGAACAAGGAGTCCAGTGTGCAAACAAGTGGTTAAATCTCTCGGTAGCAAGAGATTAAAATCGTCCATGTGATTTTAGGGATTACTTTCCTGGACCTTCCATTCTGTTGAAAGCCTGGCTTCCCTAGATGAACATTTACTTAGAATTGTAAAAGTCTGCCCTCCACCTCTTGTAGCTGAATTCATCAATATCATTGGTGACAGTCAATTCTGACAGTTTAAATCATAATGTGCTAGTATGCATACCAGCACATTATGACAGACTTACTTGAAAACAAAGCCCTCCAACGGCACACTGTCACCGCTGAAGGTGCTTCCATCTTCACCTGGTCTTCTTTTCAGGTTCGCGGGCTTCAGCTATCTGATTGGCCGATCTAGCGATGGCGTCACTCCCACGCGCATGCTGTTTGCGGCATGCTTTTGAAAGAATGGCACAGGTATGCCGTTCCTGCAGAGTGCAGGCGCCGGTGACATCACCGGCTATATCTAAAGTAAATATATCCTAAACAGCACACGTTTAGGAGATATTTATAGTACCTATAGGTAAGCCTTATTATTAGCTTACCTATGGGTAGAAATCATACATGGGAGTTTACTCCCACTTTAACAGGCCACAATGTAGTCAGTTTTCAGTGCTAAAAACAAAGAAAACTTAAAGTGGAACTTTACCCATAACAACCTGATAAAAATAATTTCCCATTAATATTTATGCTACCAAAATGAGTGTGTGCTGAAAAATGGCCTCCAGGATAGTTACTGTTTCTTCTTGCTTGAGGCTGCCATTTTTCTGAAGCCCAGAGCCCCTGACTAGCTCTTTAGTCTGTCAGAAAATCGGCCTCTACAAATTCAGCAGTGCCTAAAAATAGAGAGCAACTGAGCATGTGCAGAGCAGGGTGAGACAGTGTATTATGGAATTTTAAACAGTATAGGCACTTATTTTAGGGCCATAGAAACTTAGTCCAGATGCGTTCCGGATGCATTTCTGCATGTGCTTTTTATATGCGTTTCTGGTGCATTTTTTATGCTTTCCAGTGCATTTTATCCCCTCTTTTTTTTTCTTCACCTAAATGGAGACTTGTGCTTTTCTGGTGCGGTAGGTGTATTCCAGTGCATTTTTGATGCATTTTACTGCGTTCCAGTACAGTTCAGTGCAGAAAAAATGCAGCAAGTTCTACTTTTTTCTGGAATGCACTGGAACTGACCACACTGGTGTGAACTATGCCATTGGAAACGATATAATCTACTATCCATGCGTTTCTAAAAAAAATTATGCACTGGACTGCATGTGGTTTGAACTGGCCTTTAATGCTTTATATAGCTATGCTTGCAAAAGGGGCCAGCCTGAAGTAATCTAGCAGGATTAAGACCCCTTTCACACTGAGGCGGTTTTCAGGCGTTTTAGTGCGACTTTTCACACTGGGACGGTACGCTTGCGGGATGTTAGGAAAAGTTCTGCAAGCAGCATCTTTAGGGAAGTTTATACAGCGCTCCCAAAACGCCCTGCCCATTAAATTAAAGGGCAGCGCTTCCAAAGCGCCTGAAAAGCAATTCAGAAGCACGGCAACATGGGCGCTTTTAACCCCTTCTTTGGGGTTAAAAGTGCCCCGTTAGTGGCCTAAAAGCACCGCTAAAGCGCTGCCCGGGTGCTGCAGTGTCCACTTTCAATTTACATTTTGGCATACTGCCAGTGTGCAGAGATGATGTGTACTCCCGTGCATGCGTGGAAGTGAGATCCTGCTCTGGCCAATCAAACTGGCCAAAGACTGGCATGTGGAAGAACCTGCCAGCACCCAGAGAAGATTCCAGAGCGGGGGAAGACCTCGTGAGCATTGGGCCATTGTCGCCTAGGTGAGTATTAGACCTGCACGATTTTGTTTAAAATGAGAATTGCGATTTTTTATTTTATTTTTTCTTAGAAGATAGATCACGATTCTCATGGTGTAACACCATCTTTCACATTAAACAAAAAAATTGGGCTAACTTTACTGTTTCGTTTTTCTTTTTTTTTTTTCATTGAAGTGTATTTTTTCCCAAAAAATTGCGTTTGAAAGACCGCTGGGCAAATAAAGTGTGACATAAAATATTGCAACAATCACCATTTTATTCCCTAGGGTCTCTGCTAAAAAAATAATAAAAAAAATATATATATATATATATATATATATATATAATGTTTGGGGGTTCCAAGTCATTTTCTAGCAAAAAATTCTGATTTTAACTTTGTAAGAAACAAGTGTCAGAAAAAGGTTTAGACTTCAAGGCCCCTTTCACACTGGGGCGGGCAGGTGCGGTGGCGGTATAGCCGTCGTTCTTACCGCGGTATGCGGCCGCTAGGGGAGTGAATTTAACCCCCGCTAGCGGCCGAAAAAGGGTTAATACCGTTTGCGGGCGGTACTACCGCGCTGTCCTATTGATTTCAATGGGCAGCCGCGGTAAAGGAGCGGTGAACACACCGCTCCTTCACCGCTGTAAAGAAGCGGCTAGCAGGACTTTTGTAGCGGTCCTGCTAACGCACCGCTTCAGTGTGAAAGCCTTTGGGCTTTCACATTGAAGAATACAGGGCACAAATTTTTAATGCGGTATAATAGCGCTAATATTAGCGCTAAACCGCATGAAAAACGCCCCAGTGTGAAAGGTGCCTAAGTGGTTAAACCTACAGCATTTAAACACAGACGTTTTATCCCTTTGATCTAAGAAAGAAAGTGTTACAATGTTTCTACTTATTTACTAGCACAGACAATGTTGTTGTTAAACTTGGCAGACTGCCAGAGTGAGCAGAGAGGTCTCTACACTTGTTACATGAAAGAATCGGGAAACTCTGCAATAGAGATTGTGAGGGGGGGGGGTTGAATCGAGATCGCGATTTTTTAACGATTAATTGTGCAGCTCTAGTGAGAATGTGTGATTTTAGTTCTGCTTTAAGGTAGGTAGCCCATACACAATTCAATTTTATTACCCGATTGATGTGTGCTTGAATCAAAACAGTCGGATTGGCAAACAGTTGAATAGTCATAATTTCCCTTTCAGTTGATTTAGACTTGTGTTCAGTCGGATTCAGTCAAACTGAGTCAATCAGCCAGGACAGAAATGTATTGATAATTTTGCATCCATTGGCAGCACAGAGATTCTTTGGTTCTTTTGATTGTATTTCAATTGATCAGATTATAAATTTGCATGGTGGAAATAGATATACGATTTGATAACTTATGATCATATCTTTCAACTATCAAAATCCACTTTCCCCGTGTGTGGCATATCGATCGATTGGGCTGTTGACCATCGATCAATTATTCCTATCAGTGTGGCACAAGCAGGAAAAAACTATTTGTGCACAATCTGCAGAATAGAAAGTTTTTTTCACATACTATATTTTGTTTCCCAGGTTACTAAGCTCATTTTTAACAAGATACAGATGCGGTATAAATTATTTCACCTGACGAGTCTAAGTTTTTTTTTTTTTTTTGGGAGAAATGGAGAACAGGAAGGAATGTAAGCAGAAGCATGAGGAGTCATGCTTTCCAGTGAGATTCAGCATGCAGACGTGTCCTGCAGATAAGACAGACACATCCTTTCTCTAACAGGTGAGGCCAGCTTGGGCTTGTCATTACTCTGGTGGGGCTCCTGGCAAATATCGCACAGCTTTCCATGCTGACTCATGTCTTTCTACTAGGAAGACCTTGCCTAATATTTGCTTAACGATGTTTAGGCCAAATGTGACGTGTGGAAATATATTGGAACGCAGAGAAGAAGCTAATAAAGCCCCGTGAGATGGCTTGCTGGCTATTTGAAAAGAATGACAAAATATTTTGCACAGAAGTAAGAAGTCACAACTGGAGACAGTGTCTATGTTCTAATTAAATGACTGATTTGAATTTTAGTAGTGAGAACTGAGTAAGTAGTTATACAGCTATACAGTACCCGTGTAGCTCAACCTGGAGTGCAGAACTTTTGCACTGTCCCAGGGAATCCTTCAGAAATCATCTTTCCTTGTTCTGACAGCCCTGTACAGATAAAAAGAGGGATTTGCTATGAGGTGCAGTAGATACAGTCTAAAGAAAAGCCTGTAGGCAGTTGCAGTCTACTTGTGAGATCACCTGAGGCCAGGTGACAGATGCACACCGCTGAGGTCAAGAGCGCACCGCTAAGCTTGTGGACCCTTCGGCTGAGTGCTGGGGATGGAGCTCTGGGTGGTTCAAGAAAGCAGCTCCACGTGAGCACCGACACAAATCAAACAGAGAGCTAGAGCATAAGACTCCCCATGGCGTGGAGTTGAAGAGCTGATGATGAGAATGGCCTTCGCTGCAGCTGAGTCCAGGTCGCAGCCCCAGGGTCTCCCAGCTCACACTCACGGCAGACTCTGGTGGATGGAGAGGAAGCAGCAGTGCAGGGCAAAAAGGAATATTCAGAAGGACAAGCCAGAGGTCGGGGTAACAAGCAGACAGGGATAGAAAGGAGAACACGCCAAAGGTCAGGGCTACAAGCAGACAGGGATAGTCAGGAGATCACGCCAAAGGTCATGGCTACAAGCAGGCAGGGATAGTCAGGAGAACAGGCCAAAGGTCCGGGCTACAAGCAGCCAGGGAAAGTCAGGAGAATACGCCAAATGTCAGGGCTACAAGCAGGCAGGGATAGTCAGGAGAACAGGCCAAAGGTCCGGGCTACAAGCAGCCAGGGAAAGTCAGGAGAATACGCCAAATGTCAGGGCTACAAGCAGGCAGGGATAGTCAGGAGAACAGGCCAAAGTTCGGGGCTACAAGCAGACAGGGATAGTCAGAAGAACAGGCCAAAGGTCGGGGCTACAAGCAGGCAGGGATAGTCAGGAGAATACGCCAAATGTCAGGGCTAAAAGCAGGCAGGGATAGTCAGGAGAACAGGCCAAAGGTCGGGGCTACAAGCAGCCAGGGATAGTCAGGAGAATACGCCAAAGGTCAGGGCTACAAGCAGGCAGGGATAGTCAGGAGAATACGCCAAATGTCAGGGCTACAAGCAGGCAGGGATAGTCAGGAGAACAGGCCAAAGGTCCGGGCTACAAGCAGCCAGGGAAAGTCAGGAGAATACGCCAAATGTCAGGGCTACAAGCAGGCAGGGATAGTCAGGAGAACAGGCCAAAGTTCGGGGCTACAAGCAGACAGGGATAGTCAGAAGAACAGGCCAAAGGTCGGGGCTACAAGCAGGCAGGGATAGTCAGGAGAATACGCCAAATGTCAGGGCTAAAAGTAGGCAGGGATAGTCAGGAGAACAGGCCAAAGGTCGGGGCTACAAGCAGCCAGGGATAGTCAGGAGAATACGCCAAAGGTCAGGGCTACAAGCAGGCAGGGATAGTCAGGAGAATACGCCAAAGGTCAGGGCTACAAGCAGGCAGGGATAGTCAGGAGAACAAGCCAAAGGTTGGGACTACAAGCAGACAGGGATAGTCAAGAAACAAACCAAAGTCGGTACTCGGTAACAAACATAAAGCACACTGCAAGAAACACACAGGGGAGCCTAAACACACTATTGCTTGGGCAGGGCAGGCTTGGAGTCCACGGTGTTAAATAGTGTTTCCTGTTAGAGGCTATGGTGGAGCCATGCTGAGAGAAGATTACTTAAACATGCAGGTGTGAGAGTGCAGTCCCTAAAGCTGGATACACACTATACAACTTTTGTTGTTAGATTTTCTTTAGATTTACCTTCAACTATGTAGTGCAAGAGCCTGCCTGATTGCATACAAATTGAAAGTGTTTAGGTTTGACCTCATATTATATGGTTTTGGTAAATCTAAAGGAAAAAGTCTAAAGAAAATGTTATAGTGTATATCCAGCTTTAAGCTTATACACAGACCAGAGGTAAGCAGACAGACAGGGCATGGAACATTACTGCAGATTCATGACACTACTTTTTCCTCTCTACGTGGCGCTCCTTCACAGCGACACTGCAGATAGAGAGGAACACAGTTCCTCTATTGGTTTCCTCCATCAGCGATTGGATCCTGCCACCCCATGTGACTCCGGCAGCCATATTGGGTCAGGCAAAGCCTATTTATGGCCCTGGCCCCCCAGGGCTGGTGTGCTTTTCCCAAGTTGGCAGTGTAGAGAAAGGTACCCCATTAGTTAGGGACAGTAGTAGTGGTAGGGAAAGGTTCCTGATGAGGAGGGAAAGTGCAGGGACGCAACTCCTTGGACATCTTCCCGCTTGGGCACGAGACAGCCAGGCCACACTTTGCTCTGTTAACGGATGCTGTCAACCCATCGGATACCTCTCGTCTTCACATGAGTGGGTATACACAGTTGGGCAGGTGTCCCTCGGGGTTATTGTGAACTGCTGTTGCAATACTTCAATACAGTGTTCTCTTGCACCCGACTGTGTGAATTATTGTCGCCGAACACGCTGCACCCCCACCTACAAGCCGGTAACCATTAGGCTCATCTGAACCAGTACACAATTTGTGCAGGCATTCTGCAAGTGGTAGAAACTTTCACTAAGTACTCCTTCTCAAGGGCCCATAAACACTTTTCCATTGCAGTGCATTGCAGCAACGAGCATGTTACATTAACATTTGTTATATGCATTAGAGTAGTGCAGTGGCATTCATTTTGAATGGAAACCCAATGCTGAGGTAACACAGCTTCAATGATCATATGTTGCAGTGCACCACAACACATGCAAATGCACTATTGTGTGTTGTGGTGGGCTGTGTGTCCAAAAAATAGTGCATGTCAGCTTATTCATTTGATTGGGCTGACTTAAAACTTTAACACACACAAAAAAATGCATCAACATACATTTGTTAATGCAATGCTCCAGGACGCCAAGGTCTGAATGGGTCCTTAGAGTATGATTGTATAATGGCAGAGCCATCCCAGGGTGCAGCTGTGAGCCCTGGGTTACATCATCAGTGCCTCAGGGGAAACCAAGAAGTACAAAAATAAACATTTGACAAATGACCTTTATGACGTATATGGATGGGACGCAGTGCTGCATGTACCATGTAGTTTGTGATTGGGGAGTCTGCTTTAACAACTGATAAAGGCACATGGAATCACGCAGAATAAACAGTAATAACTTTGCTTCTGTAGACTTGCATTTGAGAAAGATCCGTAAATCCATAATGACAGGAATAGTACCACTGGATTGGCGCAGGGCCAATGTGGTGCCTATATTTAAAAAGGGAACAAAGTCTTTACCAAGTAACTATAGACCTGTTCGTTTAACTTCCATAGTTGGGAAGATACTGGAGAGATTAATAAAAGACCACATAGATGAGTTCTTGCTGGAAAAAAACTATTTAAAGGGGTTGCTCCACCGGAAAAAAAAAATTAAAAGCCAGCAGCTACAGCTACAGCAGCTGCTGGCTTTTAATATTTGGACACTTACCTGTCCTGGAGTCCAGCGACGTCCGCAGCAGAGGACGAGCGACCGCTCGTCGCTCTGCTGCTCCCTCCGCCATCCTCGCTGAGGGAACCAGGAAGTGAAGCCCTGCGGCTTCATGCCCGGTTCCCTACGGTGCATGCGCGAGTCGCGCTGCGCCGTTCTGATTGGTGCTCCTGTGTTCTGGGAGCCGAGTGTCTCCCAGAACACCAAGGGAAGTCTGCGGGAAGTGACGTAACTCCCGCAGATTCCCGGAGACAGGACTCCCGGATGTGGGTGAAAATACCTGTCTTAGACAGGTATCTTCACCCCCCTCCCCCCTGAAAGGTGTCAATTGTGACACAGGAGGGGGGGGGAGGGTTCCAAATAGCAAAAGTTGCTATTTAGGGTGGAGCTCCACTTTAAGCAACAGACAGCATGGATTCATGAAAGACAGAAGTTGTCAGACAAACCTGATTTCTTTTTATAAAGAGGTAAGTAAAACCTTGGACAGAGGGGTGGCAGTGGACCTGGTATACTTGGATTTTGCAAAAGCGTTCGATACAGTTCCCCACACACGGCTAATGTGTAAGGTAAAGTCTACAGGATTGGAAATATCAGTTTGTAAATGGATAGAAAACTGGCTAAAAGACAGAATTCAGAGAGTCGTGGTTAATGATTCTTACTCTGAATGGTCCAAGGTTATCAGTGGTGTACCCCAAGGTTCAGTGCTGGGACCCTTACTTTTTAATATGTTTATAAATGATATTGGGTCTGGGATCAAAAGTAACATTTCTGTCTTTGCAGATGAGACTAAGCTATGCAGTGGAATAACGTCCTTACAGGATGTCGCCAATTTACAAGCCGACCTCAATGCTCTGTCTAATTGGGCGACTATGTGGCAGATGAGGTTTAATGTTGATAAATGTAAAGTTATGCACTTGGGGGCTAAGAATATGAATGCATCATACATACTAGGGGGAGTACAACTGGGGGGATCCGTAGTGGAAAAGGATCTGGGGGTTTTGGTAGATCATAAGCTCAATAATGGCATGCAATGCCAAGCTGCGGTTTCCAAAGCGAGCAAAGTCCTTTCTTGTATAAAGAGAGGTATGGACTCCAGAGAGAGAGATATCATTTTGCCCCTGTTCAAATCATTAGTAAGACCTTATCTGGAATATGCAGTTCAGTTTTGGGCCCCAGTTCTCAAAAAGGATATCGGGGAACTGGAGAAAGTGCAGAGAAGGGCAACCAAACTGATAAGAGGCATGGAGGAGCTCAGCTATGAGGAAAGATTAGAAGAACTGAATTTATTCACTCTTGAGAAGAGGAGATTAAGGGGGGGGGATATGATCAACATGTACAAATATATAAGGGGTCCATATAGTGAACTTGGTGATGAGTTATTCACTTTACGGTCAACACAGAGAACAAGGGGGCACTCTTTACGTCTAGAGGAAAAAAGATTTCATCTCCAAATGTGGAAAGGTTTCTTCACAGTAAGAGCTGTGAAAATGTGGAATAGACTCCCTGCAGAGGTGGTTCTGGCCAGCTCAGTAGATTGCTTTAAGAAAGGCCTGGATTCTTTCCTAAATGTACATAATATAACTGAGTACTAACATTTATAGGTAAAGTTGATCCGGGGAATATCCGATTGCCTCTCGGGGGATCAGGAAGGAATTTTTTCCCCTGCTGTAGCAAATTGGATCATGCTCTGCTGGGGTTTTTTGCCTTCCTCTGGATCAACTGTGGGTATAGAATTGGGTATATGGGATTGTACGATATTATTTTTTTTATTTTTATTTTGTTTTATGGTTGAACTGGATGGACTTTGTCTTTTTTCAACCTGACTATGTAACTATGTAACAGCTATTGTGTTGCAAAGCAACAAACAGACCAAGTACTGTACAGTACATACCAAAAGCAAATATACAACTGATGGGCCACAATTTTATGACCACTGACAGGTAAAGTGAATAATATTGATTTTTTATTACAATGGCATCTAAAAGTCGGTGGGATATATGAAGCAGCAAGTGAACATGTTGTTAATGTACAGTGCCTTGAAAAAGTATTCATACCCCTTGAAATGTTCCACATTTTGTCATGTTACAACCAAAAAAACTTAAATGTATTTTGTTGGGATTTTATAAGATAGATCAACACAAAGTGGCATGTAATTGTGAAGTGGAAGGAAGATAAATTGTTTTCAAAATGTTTTACAAATAAATATGTGAAAAGTGTGGCATGCATTTGTATTCAGCCCCCCTGAGTCAATACTTTGTAGAACCACCTTGCAGCTGTAATTGCAGCAAAAGTCTTTTTGGGTATGTCTCTACCAGCTTTGAAGATCTAGAGAGTGACATTTTTGCCCATTCTTCTTTGCAAAATAGCTCAAGCTCTGTAAGATTAGATGGAGAGTGTCTGTGAACAGCAATTTTCAAGTCTTGCCACAGATTCTCAATTGGATTTAGGTCTGGACTTTGACTTAGCCATTCTAACACATGAATATGCTTTGATCTAAACCATTCCATTGTAGCTCTGGCTGTATGTTTAGGGTCGTTGTCCTGCTGAATGGGGAACCTTCGCCCCAGTCTCAAGTCTTTTGCAGACTCTAACAGGTTTTCTCATAAGACTGCCCTGTATTTGGCTCCATCCATCTTCCCATCAACTCTGACCAGCTTCCCTGTCCCTGCTGAAGAAAAGCATCCCCACAACATGATGCTGCCACCACCATGTTTCACAGTGGGGATGGTGTGTTCAGGGTGATGTGCAGTGTTAGTTTTCCGCCACACGTAGCGTTTTGCTTTTAGGCCACAAAGTTACATTTTGGTCTCATCTGACCAGAACACCTTTTTCCACATGTTTGCTGTGTCCCCCACATGGCTTCTCGCAAAATGCAAACAGGACTTCTTATGGCTTTCTTTCAACAATGGCTTTCTTCTTGCCACTTTTCTATAAAGGCCAGATTTTTGGAGTGCACGACTAATAGTTATCCTGTGGACAGATTCTCCCAACTGAGCTGTGGATCTCTGCAGCTCCTCCAGAGTTACCATGTTCCTCTTGGCTGCTTCTCTGATTAATGCTCTTCTTGCCTGTCAGTTTAAGTGGACGGCCATGTCTTGATAAGTTTGCATTTGTGTCATACTCTTTCCATTTTCGGGTGATGGATTGAACAGTGCTCTGTGAAATATTCAAAGCTTGGAATATTTTTTTATAACCTAAACCTGCTTTAAACTTCTCCACAACTTTATCCCTGACCTGTCTGGTGTGTTCCTTGGCCTTCATGATGCTGTTTGTTCACTAAGGTTCTTTAACAAACCTCTAAGGGCTTCACAGAACAGCTGTATTTGTACTGAGATTAAATTACACACAGGTGGACTAATTTTATTAGGTGACTTCTGAAGGCAATTGGTTCCACTGGATTTTAGTTAGGGGTATCAGAGTAAAGGGGGCTGAATACAAATGCACGCCACACTTTTGTTTATTTATTTGTTTATTTATTTGTAAAAAAAAAAAAAGAAAAAACATTTATCATTCTCCTTTCACTTTACAATTATGTGCCACTTTGTGTTGGTCTATCACATAAAATACCAATAAAATACATTTATGTTTTTGGTTGTAACATGAAAAAATTTGTAACATTTCAAGGGGTATAAATACTTTTTCAAGGCACTGTAGCTGATGTGTTGAAAGCAGAAAAAATGGGCATTTGTTGTGTATGGGGCTGCGTAGCCGCAGACTGGGCAGGGTGCTTATGTTGACCCGTGTCCACAGTCAAAAGTGCCTACAATGGGCACATGAGCATCAAAACTAGACAGCAATGGAAGAAGGTGGGCTGGTCTGGTGACTCACATTTTCTTTTACATCATGTGGATGGGCGGGTGCATGTGCTTTGCTTACCTGGGGAAGAGATGACACCAGAATGGAGCATGGGAAGAAAAACTGGCGGAGGCAGTGTGATGGTTTGGGTGACAGTCTGTTGGAAAATTATGGTCCTGCCATTCATATAAATATTATACTTTGACACATACCAACTACTTAACCACTTAACGACCGCTCACTGTATATATACGTCGGCAGAATGGCACCGACAGGCACAATCACGTAGAGTGTACGTGATTGCCTTTGTACAGTTGGGGGGTCCAATCGGACCCCCCTTCTATACAGTGAGCGGTGGCTAAGTGTCCGGGAGCGTTCCGGGATGAGGGGGCAGCCATTCGTTTCTGGCCACCCCCTCGCGATCGCTCCCGGCGAATAGAAATGCCCCCTCTGTCTGTGTCAGACAGAGGGAGCAGGAGGAAGTGATGTCATCTCTGGTGCGGCGCTCACATATACCGAGCGCCGTACAAGAGAAGATATCAGGTCAGTGCACACAACACTACACTGACACCAGGACACATAGGGACATAAATCGCCCCCCCAGGCCCCCCAGACACCCCAGATCACCCCCCAGATCACCCCCCCAGCCCCCAGTCACAGTGTCACTGATTGCAGTGACCATTTATTTAGTGATCACTGCAATCAGTGACATTTGTGACTGTAAAAGTGTCACCAAAGTTTAGTCTTAGGTCCAGTGTAGCCCCCTAACCCCCTAATAAAGGTTTAACCCCCTGATCACCCCCCAGATAACCCTTTCACCCCCTATCACCACTGTCGCTTAGCGATCATTTCTGATCTGATCACTGTCTTAGCGTCAGTGATGCAGATCGGCAGCCAGTAATTTTTTTTAGGTTCGCCACAGGTTTTTATAGCGTCAGGTACCCCAATATATTATCTAATAAAGGTTTAACCCCCTTGATCGCCCCCCAGGTAACCCTTTCACCCCCTATCACCACTATCACTAAGCGATCGTTTTTCTAAACGCTGTCTTAGTGTCGGTGATGCAGATCGTAGCCAGTAATTTTTTTTAGGTTCGCCGCATGTTTTTATAGCGTCAGGTACCCCAATATATTATCTAATAAAGGTTTAACCCCCTTGATCGCCCCCCAGGTAACCCTTTCACCCCCTATCACCACTGTCACTAAGCAATCGTTTTTCTAAATGCTGTCTTAGTGTCGGTGATGCAGATCGGTAGCTGGTAATTTTTTTTAGGTTCGCCGCAGGTTTTTATAGCGTCAGGTACCCCCTGTGACAGCAGGAAGGTAAAGTCACCTGGTTGCATCCAGGGGGGTAGATATATTTCGCCCAGATTCAGGCTTTACGCCGACTTATACAACTAGGTGGAGAGTTGTATAAGCCCAGCTGGGGCTAGTGGGCTCATGGATGACTCATACCTCTAGGGAGAGTGTGGGGCGTCGTGCAGACAGGGAGTTGATGAGACCAGCTGAAGCTTGTCAGCTCATTTAGGCCTCTATAAGAACTCCCAGATTCATTAGGTGTTGGCTCATGCCTGGACCCAGACCTGTGTGGACTGTCTAGGGAGAGTGAACCCCTGTGCGGTGAGACAAAGCCTGTGTGGCTATTTGCTTGGACATTTAAAACCAGGGACTTAGGGACTAGGACAGCACTAGGCTGATCCCAGTTGTTAGTTAGGAAACCTGTATGTTTAGTCAGAGGTCAAGTTGACCAGGATTTATTTTGTTTATGTTTCTTTTGCTTTGCTGTGTTTTGTCACTGTAAATAGAAAATAAACCGCACCTTTTTGATTTTTGAAAACCACAACCTCCGTTTGCTGGGCCTGTTTTTGTGTGGGGAGCCCATCCCGGGGGTCACACACACCCGCTGCCGAGCTAACCCCCTCACAGTTGGTGGAGAACCAGTGGCAGTTTTTTTTTAAGCCAGCATGGAGGAGATACTGAAACAGCTGGCTCTAGCAAATGCCAATCAACAGCAGACAAATGCAGGTTTGCAAAAGAGCCTTGCAGCTCATCAACAGAGCCTTGCAGCTCAACAACAGAACTTCGCAGCCCAGCAGCAAGCTCATCAACAGAGCCTTGCAGCCCAGCAGCAAGCTCATCAACAGAGCCTTGCAGCCCAGCAGCAGACAAACGCAACTTTGCAACAGAGTCTGGAGGCTCAGCAACAAGCCCAGCAGCAATCTGAGGCCCGCTTCATAGACCTGTTGCAGAAGCAAGAGCAGAGACTACAACAACAGATGGAAGCAGTAATGCAGCAACGTCCGCAGACCAGTGAGGAAAGCCGTCCCACTAATACCGCGTCCTTTGGGGTGAGTCGTTTATTGACAAAAATGACTGGAGAGGATGATCCAGAGGTATTTTTGACCACATTTGAAAGGACCGCTGAAAGAGAAAAGTGGCCTGAGGAGCAGTGGGCTGGACTGGTGGCTCCTCTGTTAACTGGTGAATCGCAGAAAGCTTACTATGACCTAGAGCCTAACCAAGCAAAAGACTATGTGATGCTAAAAGCTGAAATATTGGCAAGGCTGGGTGTCACCCTGGCTGTCCGGGCTCAGCGTGTGCATAACTGGACTTTCCAGCTTGGAAAACCCCCCAGGTCTCAAATGTATGATCTCATTCACCTGAGCAGAAAGTGGCTACAGCCAGAGACTTTGTCCGCACCAAAGATTGTGGAACGTAATGTAATGGATCGGTTTTTGAGAGCTCTTCCTACTGCCATCCAAAAGTGGGTAAGCCATGGAGACCCAGAGACGGCCGATGGTCTTGTGGATCGTGTGGAGAAATACTTGGCTACAGAGAACCTGACGGCCTCTTCCAGAGACACTCGGACTTTCCACCCTAAGACCAGACCATCCCCAGGGGCGGATAAGAGGATTCCAAGGGGTGAGGGTGGAGAGAGTGAGAGGGTGGGAGCTCTACCCCAAGTTTGGCGAGAACAGCCTGGGAAATCAGCGGCTCAAGAGGCGGCAAGAAGGATCGTTTGCTACCGCTGCCGGCAAGCGGGACATATTGCAGCCAATTGCCCGGTTGTGGAGGAACCCATGCAGTGTGACTTTCTGACGGGCAGACGTCAGTCGCTGTGTGCGACAGTCGCATGCACTGCCATTCGAGGAACTGAGAAACATTTATGCAAAATGTGTGTTAATGGTAGAAATGTTGTGGTATTGCTGGATTCAGGTAGCCTTGTGACCCTGATAAAGGCTGAGTTAGTTAAAACAGAGGTCTCTGGGAATAGCAAGGTAGCTGTTATTTGTGTGCATGGGGACACCCGAGAGTATCCAGTGACTGCAGTGTGTTTCGAGACCCCCAAAGGTACCCTCTTTCATCCAGTGGGCTTAGTATCTCAGTTACCGCATGACGCCATTGTGGGAAGGGATTTTCCGAAGTTCTGGGAACTGTGGGATGATCCTGAGCCCCCCACTGGTGCCCCTATGTACCAGGAATGTGATAGCCAGAACTCCCCTGAGAGTGGTGAGGACTCTCCGGAATTTCCCTTATCAGTATTGGCAGGGGAGACTCAAGAAACTGGAGAGGAGCCCACCTCCTCAGACGAAAACCTACCGTCTGTGGAGTTTTCTGATCTTGAGGTTCACAGGGAAAACTTTGCCACAGAACAGTTGAAAGACCCCGCCCTAATAAAGGCACGGGAAAACGTAGTGAAAATAGATGGCGAGTTAGTGAACCCAGATAATACCTGCACTTACCCATACTTCAGCGTAGAGAAGGACCTACTGTATCGGGTGGCAAAAAGGGCAGAAGAAACCGTTGAGCAGCTTGTTGTGCCCAAACCTTACAGGAAGTTGGTGTTGGAGTTGGCCCATGGGCACATTCTTGGAGGTCATCTGGGGACAGAGAAAACCCGAGAGAGGGTATTACAGAGATTCTATTGGCCGGGGGTGATGAAGGACATAGAAAATTATTGTTCCTCCTGCCCTGTGTGTCAGAGGTCGGCCCCGATGCCACATTTCCGTAGCCCGCTGGTCCCTCTACCCATCATTGAGGTCCCGTTTGAGAGGATCGCCATGGATTTGGTAGGTCCTATAATCAAGTCCGCTAGGGGGCACCAGTACATATTAGTTATAATGGACTATGCCACCCGTTATCCAGAAGCGATCCCTCTCCGAAATACCTCGGCCAAAACCATAGCCAAAGAGCTATCTCTTGTGTTTAGCCGGGTGGGTATTTGTAAAGAACTGCTTACGGACCAAGGTACACCCTTTATGTCCCGGGTTATGAAGGAGCTGTGTAAATTGTTCAAAGTGACGCAATTACGTACATCTGTGTATCACCCCCAAACCGATGGGCTGGTTGAAAGATTCAACAAAACCCTAAAACAAATGTTGAAGAAAGTGGTGGATAGAGATGGAAAGGATTGGGACTGTCTACTTCCTTATCTGATGTTTGCTATTAGGGAGGTGCCCCAATCCTCTACGGGATTCTCCCCCTTTGAGTTACTGTATGGGAGACACCCAAGAGGGCTGTTGGATATTGCCAAGGAAACTTGGGAAAGTGAGAGTTCTCCCCACAGGAGTGTGATTGAGCATGTCGCCCTGATGCAAGACCGAATTGCACAGGTAATGCCCATCGTGAAGGAACATTTGGCCCAAGCGCAGTTAGCACAGCAGAGAGTGTACAACCGTGGAGCCAAGACCCGTACCTTTTCCCCGGGGGATAGGATACTGGTACTTGTCCCTACGGTTGAAAGTAAATTCCTTGCCAAATGGCAAGGCCCCTACGAGATAATGGAAAAAGTGAGCGAAGTGAATTACAAGGTCAGACAACCAGGAAGGCGAAAGCCCGAACAGATCTATCACGTTAATCTGTTGAAAGCCTGGAGGGATAGAGAGTCCCTAGTCGCAGACACTTGGTCACCAGCTCAAACTGGTTGCGTGATTCCTGAGGTTGGAATAGCAGCCACCTTGTCACAACCCCAACAACAGGAGGTTAAGGAGTTTGTGCTTCGCAACAAGGAGGTATTCTCTGAGCTGCCAGGACAAACATCTGGGGTAGAGCATGACATCATTACCCCGCCCGGTGAAAGGGTGAAGTTAAAACCCTATCGGATCCCAGAGGCCCGACGGGAGGCAATACGGGAGGAAGTACAGAAAATGCTGAACTTAGGGGTGATAGAGGAGTCCCAAAGTGATTGGTCTAGTCCCATTGTGTTGGTGCCTAAACCGGATGGGAGCTGGCGATTTTGTAACGATTTTCGTCAGTTGAACAAAGTTACAAAATTTGACACCTACCCCATGCCACGTATAGATGAGTTGATCGACCGGCTGGGAACAGCCCGATACATGACGACTCTTGACCTCACAAAAGGGTATTGGCAAATCCCCCTGGCCAAGTCGGCCAAAGAGAAAACCGCATTTGTAACCCCAGACGGGGCGTTCCAATATAAAAGAATGCCGTTCGGGTTACAGAATGCGCCGGCCACATTCCAGCGGAAAATGGACCAGATGCTGAGGCCCCATCGGAAGTATGCTGCGGCTTACCTGGATGACGTAATTGTCCATAGCACAGATTGGGCCTCACATCTGCCAAAAGTGCAAGCAGTCCTGGACTCTGTTCGGGAAGCGGGGTTTACGGCTAACCCCAAGAAGTGTACCATTGGGCAGGAAGAGGCCAAATATCTTGGGTACACCATTGGGAGGGGAGTAATAAAACCCCAACTCAACAAAGTCAAGGCCATCCAGAGTTGGCCACGTCCCAACAGCAAGAAGCAGGTACGAGCCTTTCTGGGAATCGCTGGGTATTATCGGCGATTCATTCCCCACTTTGCTTCTAAGGCTGTGCCCCTAACCAACCTGACGAAGGGGAAAGGGTCGGTCATGATTAAATGGACCCCCGAGGCTGAGGCAGCATTCCAATTCTTGAAACAAGCCTTATGTAGCCAGCCAGTGTTGTACTCACCCGACTTCTCTAAAGACTTTGTCGTACAAAGTGATGCGTCAGATGTGGGGTTAGGAGCAGTATTGTCCCAGGTCTGGAACGGGGAAGAGCACCCAGTCATTTACCTCAGCAGGAAGTTGAAGTCCCATGAGGTAAATTACGCCACCGTTGAAAAGGAGTGTTTAGCGGTGAAGTGGGCTCTAGATTCCCTTCGGTACTACCTGCTAGGTAGGCACTTTGACTTGGTTACGGATCACGCTCCGTTAAAGTAGATGGCTCAAAACAAGGAAACAAATAGAAGAGTGAATAGGTGGTTCCTGGCCCTCCAGGAATTCAACTTCACAGTAAAGCATCGCCCTGGCGTTCAAATGGGGAATGTGGATGCTTTGTCTCGAGTACATGAATGCCTGATTGCTGGTGTTCCAACCCCGAGGTTAAAACAAGAGGGGGGGTATGTGACAGCAGGAAGGTAAAGTCACCTGGTTGCATCCAGGGGGGTAGATATATTTCGCCCAGATTCAGGCTTTACGCCGACTTATACAACTAGGTGGAGAGTTGTATAAGCCCAGCTGGGGCTAGTGGGCTCATGGATGACTCATACCTCTAGGGAGAGTGTGGGGCGTCGTGCAGACAGGGAGTTGATGAGACCAGCTGAAGCTTGTCAGCTCATTTAGGCCTCTATAAGAACTCCCAGATTCATTAGGTGTTGGCTCATGCCTGGACCCAGACCTGTGTGGACTGTCTAGGGAGAGTGAACCCCTGTGCGGTGAGACAAAGCCTGTGTGGCTATTTGCTTGGACATTTAAAACCAGGGACTTAGGGACTAGGACAGCACTAGGCTGATCCCAGTTGTTAGTTAGGAAACCTGTATGTTTAGTCAGAGGTCAAGTTGACCAGGATTTATTTTGTTTATGTTTCTTTTGCTTTGCTGTGTTTTGTCACTGTAAATAGAAAATAAACCGCACCTTTTTGATTTTTGAAAACCACAACCTCCGTTTGCTGGGCCTGTTTTTGTGTGGGGAGCCCATCCCGGGGGTCACACACACCCGCTGCCGAGCTAACCCCCTCACACCCCATATATTATCTAATAAAGGTTTTAACCCCCTGATTGCCCCTAGTTAACCCTTTCACCAGTGATCACCATATAAGTGTTACGGGTGACGCTGGTTAGTTAGTTTGCTTTTTATAGTGTCAGGGCACCCGCCGTGTATATAGCCCAATAAAGGTTTAACCCCCTGATCGCCCAGCGGGTGATATCAATTAGGTTTTAGCGTCAGAGAGGGTCTGAGTCACACCCCAGGCAGCGTCAGGTTAGTGCCAGTAACGCTAACACCCACGCGTGAAGCATACACCCCCCTTAGTGGTATAGTATCTGAACAGATCAATATCTGATCTGATCAGATCTATACTAGCGTCCCCAGCAGTTTAGGGTTCCCAAAAACGCAGTGTTAGCGGGATCAGCCCAGATACCTGCTGGCACCTGCGTTTTGCCCCTCCGTCCAGCCCAGGCCACCCAAGTGCAGTATCGATCGATCGCTGTCACTTACAAAACAAAAACACACATAACTGCAGCGTTCGCAGAGACAGGCCTGATCCCTGCGACTCCAGTGCTGTAGGAGGTGATTTCACCACCACAGTTAAAAAAAAAAAGCAAATATGCCGAAGCATTGGGGCAGCAGGGGCGGAGGAGCGATTTTGCTCCTAATGCCGCGTACATACGGTCGAAATTCCGACGGAGGCTTGCCCGTGGAAAAGTCCGACCATGTGTGTGCGGCATAACTTTTTTGCGGGAGGATGCCCCCATGCTTCGGCATATATAAATGGTGCGTGTATGCCCATCATTGGAAGTGGGTGGATGAAGGGCGGTATTCTAATGGTGGGCATACCCACCGATCAATCTCTTTTTTCGTTCAGCCAACTGGCTGCATGAAATAAAAAGATTACAATACATGTCCAACAAGGACCAGCAACGTACTGGTATGTTGCTGGACTTTGAATGTTTATACCAGAATGATGCCTGCGGGTTTAGGTATCATCTTGGTATCATTCTTTTCAGCCTGCGGCCGGCTTTCATGTAAAAGCAATCCTAGTGGCTAATTAGCCTCTGGACTGCTTTTACAAGCAGTGGGAGGGAATGCCCCCCCCCCCCGGATATAAAAAGCGCCATTGGGAAATTGGGAAAGCATTTTATCACACCGATCTTGGTGTGGTCAGATGCTTTGAGGGCAGAGGAAAAATCTAGGGTCTAGAAGACCCCAGTTTTTTCAAAAAAAGAGTACCTGTCACTACCTATTGCTATCATAGGGGATATTTACATTCCCTGAGATAACAATAAAAATGATAAAAAAAAAAAATACTTGGAAGGAACAATTTAAAAATAAAATATAAAAGCAAAATTAATAATAAAAAAAAAAAAAAAAATCACCCCTGTCCTGCCCTGCTCTTGCCCAATGGCGAACGCAAGCGTCGGTCTGGCATCATATGTAAACAGCAATTGCACCATGCATGTGAGGTATCACCGCGAAGGTCAGATCGAGGGCAATCATTTTAGCAGTAGACCTCCTCTGTAAATCTACTGGGGTAACCTGTAAAGGCTTTTAAAGGCTTTTAAAAATGTATGTAGTTTGTCGCCAATGCGCGTTTGTGCGAAATTTTAAAGCATGTCGTGTTTGGTATCTATGTACTCGGCCTAAGATCATCTTTTTTATTTCATCAAACATTTGGGCAATATAGTGTGTTTTAGTGCATTAAAATTTAAAAAAGTGTATTTTTTAACCCAAAAAATGCGTTTGAAAAATCGCTGCGCAAATACTGTGTAGAAAAAAAAAATGCAACACCCACCATTTTAATCTGTAGGGCCTTTGCTTTAAAAATATATATATAATGTTTGGGGGTTCAACATAATTTTCTTGCAAAAAAAAAATGTTTTCATGTAAACAAAAAGTGTCAAAAAGGGCTTTGTCTTCAAGTGGTTAGAAGAGTGGATGTAAGCTTCCTAATGTTGTGTATAAAATGCCAGAACAGTTCAAAACCCCCCCAAATGACCCCATTTTGGAAAGTAGACACCCCAAGCTATATACTGAGAGGCATGTCTAGTCCATGGAATATTTTATATGTTGACACAAGTTGCGGAAAAACGACAATTTTTTTTTTTTGCACAAAGTTGTCACTAAATGATATATTGCTCAAACATGCCATGGGCATATGTGGAATTACACCCCAAAATACATTCTGTTGCTTCTCCTGAGTACGGGGATACCACATGTGTGAGACTTTTTGGGAGCCTAGCCATGTACGGGACCCCAAAAACCAAGCACCGCCTTCAGGCTTTCTAAGGGTGTAAATTTTTGATTTCACTTCTCACTGCCTATCACAGTTTCGGAGGCCATGGAATGCCCAGATGGCACAAAACCCCCCCAAATGACCCCATTTTGGAAAGTAGACACCCCAAGCTATTTGCTGAGAGGTATTGTGAGTATTTTGCAGATCTCGCTTTTTGTCACAAAGTTTTGAAAATTGAAAAAAAAATATATATTTTCTTTCTTCATTTTCAAAAACAAATGAGAGCTGTAAAATACTCACCATAGTGACAACTTTTTGTAATTTTTTTTTTTTTTTTTTTTTTTTTAGTCATTATTCAATCACTTGGGACAAAAAAATAAAAAATTCAATGGGCTCAACATGCCTCTCAGCAATTTCCTTGGGGTGTCTACTTTCCAAAATGGGGTCATTTGGGGGGGTTTTGTACTGCCCTGTCATTTTAGCACCTCAAGAAATGAGATAGGCAGTCATAAATTTAAAGCTGTGTAAATTTCAGAAAATGTACCCTAGTTTGTAAACTCTATAACTTTTGCGCAAACCAATAAATATACGCTTATTGACATTTTTTTTACTAAAAACATGTGGTTGAATACATTTTGGCCTAAATGTATGACTACAATTGAGTTTATTCGATTTTTCTTATAACAAAAAGTAGAAAATATCATTTTTTTTCAAAATTTTCGGTCTTTTTCCGTTTATATCGCAAAAAATAAAAATCGCAGAGGCAATCAAATACCATTAAAAGAAAGCTCTATTTGTGGGAAGAAAAGGACGCAAATTTCGTTTGGGTACAACATTGCATGTCCGCACAATTTACAGTTAAAGCAGCGCAGTGCACAATTCTGAATTCACCTCTGGTCCTCTAGCTACCAAATGGTCCGGGGCTTAAGTGGTTAAACACTGTTGCTGACCAAGTACACCCCTTTGTGGATTCCCTAGTAGCTGTGGCGTCTTGCAGCAGGATAATGTGCCCTGTTACAGTGAAAAAATGGTTCAAGAATGATGTTCAAGGTGTTGACTTGGCCTTCAAATCCTCCAGATCTCAATACAGTCGAGCAGCTGTGGGATTTGCTGGAAAAACAAGTCTGATCAATGGAGGCCCCACCTAGTAACTTACAGGACTTAAAGGATCTGCTACTGATGGCTTGGTGCCAGATGCCATAGCATAAATTCAGAGGTCTAGTGGAGTTCATGCCTCGATTTGGCAGGGCTGTTTTGGCAGCAAAATACTCAATATTAGGTGGGTGGTCAATGTATAAATATATCATTTTGTAAACTTTAAAGAGAGTCAAAATGTATTATTTCCAAAAACATTAGCTTCAACCAATAAGATTATTTATATTAAAGTGATAGTAAACTCTCAGCAGTTGATAAAATAAATTACGGATGTTAATTAGAGCCTTGAAATAAAGGACATCAATGCCAAGAAGATCTCCTTGTCTATGTCGGGTTTTCTGAGAGTAATACAATACATTGGATCACAGAGCTGGTATAGGCTGTGTGACAAATGCGCATGTAAGACATTCGGTTTACATACAGAAACCTCAACATTAAAGTGACACTAAAGCTTAATTTATTTATTTTTAAATAACAAACATGCCATACTTATGACCCGGTTCACACAGGGGCGACTCCGGACGAGACTTCAAGTCGCCCCGAGTTGCCCCAAGTCGCGCTATTTTTAAAACTAATTGAAGTGAATGGAGATGTTTTAATGTACACGACTGCAGTCGCTCCGCCTTCAAAAAAGGTTCCTGTACTACTTCAATCAGACTTCTAGGCAACCTGTAGGCAACTTGTACCATTGATTTCAATGGAAGTCGCTTGGAAGTCTGATCACTGTTCATTTTGAAGGCAACTTTACAGGAAGCAGAAAGGAATTTACCCAGAAGCCACAAGGAATTTACTTCAAGTTGTGTTGTTAATGACCACAATTCGCGCTGAAGTCTCCTCCAAGTCTCGCTGTGATTCATGTTCAAGTCGTGTCTGACTTGCTTCTGGAAGTCGCGCTGGAAGTCGTGTTGCCCCAGTGTGAACCGACTCTACCTCCACTGTGCAGTTAGTTTTGCACAGAGTGGCCCAGATCGTCCTCTTCTGGGGTCAAGCGGGGGCTCTCGCGGCTCCTCCCCGCAAGAGCTAACCCCCTCTGGGAAGCTCTCTCCTAAGGGGGTTACCTTGCGTGCGATTGTATGACTCGGCCCGCCCCCCCGGCGGCCGCATCATTGGATTTGATTGACAGCAGCGGGAGCCAGTGGCTGCGCTGCTATCAATCTATACAATGAAGAGCCGATCAGGCATGGGGAGAACGACGCGGGATTGCGCTCTCGGAAATTCGGGGCTCAGGTAAGTAAAACAAGGGCTCGGAGGGGGCCGGTGACTGCAAGGTGTTTTTTCACCTTGACGCATAGAATGCATTAAATTGAAAAAACACAATGCTTTCAACCCCTTTAACTATAGCCCATTCCACAAATACTACCACCTCTAATGAGGGTGTAAGGGAGAAAAATGGGAACTTCACAATGGCCGCCAAGAAACCAGAGATGGACACTTTCGAGAGGAAGTCAGAAGTAGCAGATTTTAATTAGTGTGATCTATCTCATCATCCACGTCTACCCATTCTTCTTCTATAACCGGCGAGGATACTGGAGAAGGGGATCGCCTACGCTTCTTACTGTAATGCCTTATAGAGGCAACATACCAGCGTAAGTCAGCCAAGGTGGCCGACAAATTCTCCTATGTAATATACAAATAATGATGTCTCTGCAGTAGCCAAGCATAGGTGGTTCTGAACGATCTTTCTGCCCTAGCCTTGCAAGGGAAACTTACATCAGTAGGACTACATCCAGTGTCCTCAAGAACTGACATGGCACTTGCATGTCTTTCCCAGCTGTGCTCCCATCTTCCTGCTTTTGGAAGACTTTAGCTTGATGACATATACCCCTAGGACCTTTTCCAGAAAAACAGGCAGTATTACACCAAGTTTTCCAGTAAAAGGCTTTGCACAGCAGGAGAACAGACCAGGGTCTGTTCTCCTGCTTAGTGTGGTCAGTATTTAATAGGAAAGCAGAGGGACTGGCGGGAGCACCAGGGATTTCACAGAAAGGAAGCAATACATGGAACAGAATACTTTCTCATACAAGTATATGGTACAGAAGGCACATATAAGGAATATGAAATGTTGGGTTTATTATTATTATTATTTAGGTACTTATATAGCGCTTTCAATTTACGCAGCGCTTTATAATATACATTGTACATTCACATCGGTCCCTACTCTCAAGGAGCTTACAATCTAAGGTCCCTAACTCACATTCATATACTAGGGCCAATTTAGACAGAAGCTAATTAACCTACCAGCATGTCTTTTGAATGGGTTTACATAATCTTTAACTATTTCTGAAGATTAGAAATTCAGGGAAGCAGCACTGAGAGATCAGGTGATCAGTATTGAAAGTTGTAAACTGCAAGTACTGGGGTAAGAATTTTAACAAATAGTTTACTAGGGAATGTTTATTTTATAGTGGCCAATGTGTTAAAGTAAAATCGTTGAGGGTTTACTACTATTTTAAAGTTGCATACAGTATTTTACACATACAGTGAAACCTCGGATTGCGAGTAAAGCGGTTAACGAGCGTTTCGTAATACGAGCACTGTTTTAAAAAAAAATCCTGACTCGGTTTGCGAGTGTTGTCTCGCAAAACGAGCAGGATTCAAGCCACAGTGGTGTGCAGTACCATGTTTGGACTGAGGTGGGGGGGGCGGAGCCGATCGGAGCCGTTCTGAGCCTTTCAGAAATGCTCGGAAAAACTCGGAAATACTCCATTCCCGAGCCTTTCCAAGTTCAGCCAAGCTGTCTGAGTGTTTTCGAGGCTCTCCGGCGCCCCCCACCTCTGGCCACATGCGGTATTGCATGCCATTGAAGTCAATGCGGAAAAAAATATTTTTGTTTCCATTGACTTCTGTTGGGAAACTCGCTTTGCTATGCGAGTGCTTTGGATTACGAGAATTCTCCTGGAACGGATTATGCTCGTAATCCAAGGTTCCACTGTATAGCTAAAACAAAATCCATGAAAAGAGTATATATTCCTTTTATGGTCATACACTATGCAGCTTGGTTAGTAGAAACTATCCATAACAACTTGGAATCATGAAACCACTCTTAACTTCATGCACAGGCTGGAAGAATTCTTCTTTCAAAGGGTTCTATGAATATTTTATTCTGCAGCCCACTAACTGCACTCCTTAACACAAGCCAGTAGATACAAATAAAAGTCAGTGAAACTTAACAGAACTTTGGACAGCAGCCTAGACTTCAT
Organism: Rana muscosa; assembly: GCA_029206835.1. NCBI lineage: Eukaryota > Metazoa > Chordata > Amphibia > Anura > Ranidae > Rana > Rana muscosa. Next base: position 686,568,952 of record CM055117.1, read on the forward strand.
ACCACATGGAATACAAAGAAAAAAGAAATAAAAGGGGAAATAGTGCATTACATGTATAGGTTTATGTGTGTGCAGCATACAAAATCCACAGAAGCCAGTTATGTGTCAGTGATATGAGAGTACATAATGAACAAAGACTTGTTTTGTAGTCCTGGGATGCACATTTATCAGCACTATCTTGTAGACCTGTAATGTGGCATGCGCTTTTAAGGAATTTTGAACTAAAACTATAATTTTGAAAGGCTTTTTTACTTGCAATTAAAGAGTAACTTTAATGCCGCATACACACACTCGGAATTTCCGATGGAAAAAGTCAGACGGAATATTTTCATCGGATATTCTGACTGTGTGTATGCCCCATCGGACTTTTTTCAGTCGGAAATTCCGACGGAATTAGATAGAGAACATGTCTTCTATTTTTCCGGAATTTCCGGAATTTCCGTCTGTCTGGATGCAATTCCGACGGACTAAAAACCACGCATGCTCAGAAACAATTCAACACATGCTCGGAAGCATAGAACTTAATTTTCTCGGCTCATCGTAGTGTTGTACCTCACCGCGTTCTTGACGGTCGGATTTTAGTGTGACCGTGTGTATGCAAGACAGCTTGAGCGGAATTCCATCGGAAAAACCCGTCGGAGTTTATTCCGACGGAAATTCCGCTCGTGTGTACAAGGCATTAGGCAACCTGCATTGAAAATCATGCTGTGCAAGTGCATAGCTCCCAACTGTCCCTGATTTGGAGGGACTGTCCCTGATTTGGAGCAATGTCCTTCTGTCCCTCTTTCCTCCTCATTTGTCCCTCATTTTGGTCCGATCTATATAGTTGTATATGTAGCGCTACCCCCAGTTAAGAGAGCCGCTGGTTTGATTTCGGGCCCTGCACACAGTACTGCCAACCCCCGGCAATCTTACTCGACCCACTCTGGCACAGTCAGTCTAGGGTTAAACTCCTATCACTCTCAGGTGTATTGTACTTAATAATCTCTAAACAGTCAGACAACACGCTGAGGCAAGAATATAAATATATATATCAGCTTTACTGGTAACGAAGGATTCAAGGTATAACATGCAACATATACATGGGCCTGCAGAGCCCTGCATCAATCAATGTACTAGGTGCAGCACAATAATATGGCGCCGCGCAGTGTCCACCACGCGGAGCTATTATGGCGTGCGCTCTCCTATGGCGTAGTAACACAAACTTTCTAACTCCCCGCCTAAGTCAGGCCTGACATGGGATGGAACTGAGTCTCTTTTCCCTAAAGAAGGAAGGTTTCTTCACCGGCCAGCTTTCGTTGGTGCACTTGAAGAAATAACCATTTGTAATCCACATTGGGTGGTAACTTGAAATAACAGGGCAAAACGGGTGGGGGGGGGGGGTAGGTACTTCAACTCTGTCCCGCTACCGGACCCCCAAGAAACACTGGTGAGCGAACAATGGGCCTAGGCAGTCTACAGGCCTGAACACAACTCAGTCTATTGATATGGGCAGGTGCCCGCTCACCACTCCAGGCGCGATCCCAGCCTGGGACTTCCACCGCATGTGTGTCGCACACAGCGTCTGCTCCGATCGAGTCCCCGATCCAACTCACGTCCTATCACGACGGGTCAGGATCCACCCAGGCTCCGCAGTATGGTGGAAGGCTCTTCGGACTTCAAGCAAGGCCTCAGGCTTCAGGCCTTGCCCCACAGCCGATCCGCACAGGATGACTTGTTGCTTGAGGCGCCGTGTCCCAAGAGAGCGAGCTCCGCCTCGCCTCTCACTTAAGTAACCCCTCCCATGAGTCTCTGCGGTGGAACCTCCGCCCTGGGGCCGAATGGGGTTCTGGGTAATGTAGTCCTGGGGCCTTAAAAGAGACCCCGCTACACACTCCCCCCACTTGAACTCTTTGGTCCCCAAAGATAACATTACTTCAAGCTACACATTTAACAACATCCATCAATTCTCCATATGATGTCGGCAGAGGAAATTCCCACCAGAAACGAGGCAGTGAACTCCCCTGCCCACAGGACACATTAACAACAGCATCCTGTCTAACTGTGCCAGAGAGTGAGCTGGGGTTGCCTCCCACCAAATGAACAGTGGGAGGGTCAGGGTCTTCCATACGCCTTCTGGCAGTGAATACAGTGTCTTCCGCACTCTCCCCCATTTGTGGGTAGGTTAATCTCCTGGGAGGTTTTATTGCCCTCCGCTTCCTCTGTCCTCTTGGACTTTCTGTGGGAACAGATTCTTCTTCTGTAACCAACTCAGGAGTTCCTTCTAATTCGGGAGCATCTGGCTCCGGAGCAGGAAGATACATGGCTTCCCTTGGGTCCTCCTCGGGGAATAGTTCACCGAAACTCTCCCAAGCATCTGACCAATGACTAGACGGAATGAACTCCGTAGCTTCTGCATTCAGTGTCTGATCCTCGTTATCTTCTTCAGGTGGAAGATCAATAGCAGAAGTCGTTGGACCCTGGGAAGGCCAAAGCCAGCCAATTTCCTCTCCCTCATCTTCACTCATTTCTTAATCTTCTGTATCCTCTATCCGAGGGGTCTGAGACCGAGTGTTGGGTCTAGGGGTGTTCAGAATGGACTAGGGTTCAGGAGAATCCATCCTAGGAGGCAACCAAACTGCTTCAGCTAGCGGAAGTAGGTGGTTCCGATGCCAAGTCTTCAAGGGCCCCAACTTCCCCTCGGGTTTAAGTCTGTAAACGGGTAGGCCTGGTAATTTTTTACAAATTACATAAGGTTCTGGTCTCCATCTATCTGCAAGCTCATGTTTTCCAGGGACCCCCAGGTTCCGCAACAACACTCTGTCTCCTGCTTGTAGGTCTTGGATCCTAACCTTTAGGTCGAAATTCCTCTTGTTGCAAGCCCCCCTCTGTTCCAAGGCCGCCTGAGCTTGCTCATAGGCCATCTTCAAGTTGTGTCTAAGTCTATCTACATATCCCTTGTGGGAAGCAGCAGAACAATGATCTATGGAAAGGCCGCAGGCCAGATCCACCGGCCATCTTGCTTCTCTCCCGAACATAAGTCTGTAAGGTGAATATCCTGTAGCATCGCTGACAGTGCTATTGTAAGCATGCACAAGGGCCGCTATGTGATTACTCCAATGTTGCTTCTTTTCGCCACTTAAAGTTCCCAGCATGTTGAGCAGGGTTCGATTGAACCTTTCCGGCTGAGCATCACCTTGAGGATGATAAGGAGTAGTCCTGGTCTTCTTGATCCCTAAGGCATCTAGGACTTTTCGTATCAGTTTACTCTCGAAATCCCTCCCCTGATCTGAATGGAGCCTTTGTGGCAGTCCATAATGTATAAAGTACTTCTCCACGAGTATTTTGGCCACAGTAGAGGCCTTCTGGTCCTTGGCTGGAAAAGCCTGTGCATACCGGGTGAAATGGTCGGTTACTACCAGAACATTTCCTAGTCCCTTCAGGTCGGGTTCGAGGCAGAGGAAATCAATGCACACCAGGTCAAGCGGGCCTTCACTTTGTAAATGGCCCATTGGGGCAGCTTGATGGGGCAGAGTCTTTCTCTGTATGCATCGTGCACATGAATGGCAGTATTCCTCAACTTCAGCCCTCATGCAGGGCCAATAGAAACGGTCTCTAACAAGTTGGAAAGTCCTTTCCGCTCCCAGATGACCATGGTTATCATGTAAGGCAATCATGACCGTCTCCCTGTGCTTCTCCGGCAGGAACAACTGCCACTTGTCTTCTTGGTCATCAGAGGGGCCCCTTCGGTAGACCACTCCCTGATGCACCTGTAGCCTGTCCCACTCTTTTTTCAACAGGCGAGCTTCCTTCGAGGGGTGACGTAGGAGTATGTTTGGATTCTGATTCTCTAATGCTTCTAAGACCAATCTCCCCATAGGGTCTTCCCATTGGTCAGATCACAACTCCTTTTTGGTCAGTCTGGGTAAGTTGTCTTCCCCCAGTAAGGTTGCTCCACAGTACTGCTTGGGGACTCCTACGATAGTGACCCCTATCTCTTCTGCTCTTGAGCCTCCCTTGGCTTGGAGTTCAGCCCCTTGGCAAAGGGCCCGCACCCCGTCAGGTGCCACTTGGGTCCAGTCTTCAATACTGTGAATGGGGACATGAGACCTCCTGGACAGGGCGTCCGCATCTCGGTTTCCCGCCCCAGGTCTATATTTCAAGCTGAAACTGAAGGCAGACAACGCCGCCAGCCATCTATGTCCTGTGGCGTCCAGCTTCGCTGTGGTAAACAGGTAGGTAAGGGGGTTATTATCCGTTTTGACAGTGAAGTCTGCCCCATATAGGTAATCTCGAAGTTTGTCTACTACGGCCCACTTGAGGGCCAGGAACTCCAACTTATGGGTGGGATAGTTCTTTTCGGAGGGGGTCAAGCTTCTGCTCACATACGCAACAGGTCTCTGCTACCCTTCATGCTCCTGGTAGGGTACTCCTCCCAGACCATCATGACTGGCATCCACATGAAGTTCGTAAGGCTTCTTTGGGTCTGCATAGGCCAGAACAGGGGCGGTGGTCAAGCTCTTTTTCAGCATCTGGAAGGCGCCTTCACACTTCTCATTCCACTGGTCCTTGACTGACTCCCCCCACTTTCTGGGGCCCGAGTCATCCTCTTCCCCCTCCGTCTTCAGCAACTCATTCAAGGGTCTCGCTATTCGAGCAAACCCCTCCACGAACCTCCTGTAATAGGAACAGAATCCTAGGAAGGACCTGAGTTCTGTTACGGTAGTAGGTCTTGGCCAGGAGGTGACAGCCTCCAGTTTTTCAGGGTCTGTGGACACCCCATTTTCGGACACTATGTGTCCCAGATAGTTGACTGAAGACTGGTAAAATTGGCATTTTTCAGGTGAGAGCTTGAGTCCTTCTTCACTCGGTCTCTTCAAGACCTTCTCCAGCCTTTCTTCATGTTCCTCCAAAGTTCTGCCAAAGACTATGATGTCATCCAAGTATACAAGGACCTCGATGAGGTTCATGTCCCCCACAGTCTTCTCCATGAGTCTTTGGAATGTGGCTGGAGCTCCAGACAGACCTTGAGGCATCCGGTTGAATTCAAAGAACCCCACTGAGGTTATGAAAGCCGTCTTTTCTTTGTCTTCAGGGTGCATCGGGATCTGATAATACCCACTCTTTAAGTCCATAACACTGAACCACTTGGCTCCGGACAAGCTCTGCAAGGCATCTTCTATCCTTGGAGTGGTATACTGATCCGGAGTGGTTCTCCTGTTGAGGGTCCTATAGTCAATACACAGCCTTAGTGACCCGTTCTTCTTCCGGACCACTACTATGGGGGAGGCATACAGACTTCTAGATTCTTGGATCACACCTGTTCGCTTGAGCTCAGCAAGCTGTTCCCTCAAATCTTCGAGGTCTGCCAAGGGAACCAGCCTAACCCTTTCTCTGAAGGGCTTGTCCTCTTGGAGGCGGATTCGATGGGTGGCACTCCTAGCACACCCCACATCAAACTCATCATGTGAGAAGATCCTCTCCCACCGAATCAACTGGTTCCGGGCTCTCTCCCTCCAAGCCCTGGGCAGGTTTGGATTCTCCATGGAAAGCTTCTCCCACACTGTACTCTCTCCATCTGTCTTCCCCACATCCAATGAGGCAACTGGTGTGGCTGTGCTCACCCGGCCCAATAACAGCCTGGCTGGGACTTCCATGGGACCACCCGTGGTGTTTCTGACACTCACAGGCACCTTGCAGTGGGCCTTCCTCGGGGCCCTCACCGGGACCACTTCCGAGACTACCTCCAAGCCCGAAGGTTCTTCTCTTGGGTCGGGTTCCAACATCACAAAAGGGCCCGGCTGCTCCCAAGTGAGTTTCACTGTGGCCTTCAAGCAGGTTACTTCACCGGGTTGCAGCACTATCCCTTTTTTTCCCAGTCTCCAGACCTTCCCTACCCCCTCTTCCGGGGCCTTTTGCTCTAAGATCAGTCCTTGGAAGGCCGTCTTCAACATTGGGTGAATCTCCGTGACTGGGAGGTTTTCCTTCTTGTTAGCGGGACCAAAAGTCTTCGGACCAGATCCGTGTTGGTTCCTATTATCAAGGAACTCCTGTTAGCTCCAGGCGGTCGGGGGCACACCATCGCCAAGGTGTCGAACACTTCCCCCTTCCCAGCTATGGATGGGTCAAACGTCAGTTTTATGGGTAGATAGCCATCATAAGGAAACTTCTCTGTTCCAATTCCCCATATCTCCAAGTCTTCAATCTTCTGGATGGGTAGGTGCCTGTCGTAGAAGTCTCGATACAACAGGGTCACCTGCGCTCCAGTATCCAACAGGGCTCTTGTGTAGATCCCCTCTACTTGAATGGATACAATTGGAGAGGGACCCACCAGTTTCTCTGGGTACTGCTTCGAAGGGGTCTCTTTCCTTGGATCTTTGCATTTCTCTTTTTGATTTTCCTTTCTCCTTTTGTCTTTGGACCTAAGTCTCTCCTGAGCCTGGTATGCATTGATCTCTCTCCTCTGTATGGTTGTAACTACCCACTGAGGGACATTATTGTGTTTCTTTGGAGTGCGTTCCTTCTGAGGAACCCTTGGTTTCTTCTGTGGGGTCCTGGCCCCTTCTCTCATGTGCTTCTTATTCAGTATGGAGTTCCTTGATGATGATGGGCACCCGGTTGACTCCTTCACCGGGGCCCGTTGAAGTTTTCCGGCGGCTTGCGGTTATTCAGTCTCTTCTTTCTTTACATCTTTTAGGTTGGGTGGGGCGCGTATTAGCTTATAAGTTTGTTTATCCGCCGTTTCTATGCTTGGCTTCTTGAAGTCTTCTGGGACTCCATCCTTCCATTTTATCAGTACATATGTCAAAGGAGGTTCTAATCTGACATCCACTATCCATGCCTTCTGTTGTGGGGACAGTGACATCACTAACTGTTTCACTGCATCTTCTTGCCAGATCCCTGGGAGTTCTATGATCACTGCCCCATTTGGATCTGTGTTGACTGCTGCACACCACTTCACTACTTCTAGTGGGTCCATGCTAGTACTTTTTGGCTGCTATTTGCTGCAACAGGATTCTGGACTCACGAGCCCCCACGTGTAGCGCTACCCCCAGTTAAGAGAGCCGCTGGTTTGATTTTGGGCCCTGCACACAGTACCGCCAACCCCCGTCAATCTTACTCGACCCACTCTGGCACAGTCAGTCTAGGGTTAAACTCCTATCACTCTCAGGTGTATTGTACTTAATAATCTCTAAACAGTCAGACAACACGCTGAGGCAAGAATATAAATATATATATCAGCTTTACTGGTAACGAAGGATTCAAGGTATAACATGCAACATATACATGGGCCTGCAGAGCCCTGCATCAATCAATGTACTAGGTGCAGCACAATAATATGGCGCCGCGCAGTGTCCACCACGCGGAGCTATTATGGCGTGCGCTCTCCTATGGCGTAGTAACACAAACTTTCTAACTCCCCGCCTAAGTCAGGCCTGACATGGGATGGAACTGAGTCTCTTTTCCCTAAAGAAGGAAGGTTTCTTCACCGGCCAGCTTTCGTTGGTGCACTTGAAGAAATAACCATTTGTAATCCACATTGGGTGGTAACTTGAAATAACAGGGCAAAACAGGGGGGGGGTAGTTACTTCAACTGTCCCGCTACCGGACCCCCAAGAAACACTGGTGAGTGAACAACGGGCCTAGGCAGTCTGCAGGTCTGAACACAACTCAGTTTATTGATATGGGCAGGTGCCCGCTCACCACTCCAGGCGTGATCCCAGCCTGGGACTTCCACCGCATGTGTGTCGCACACAGCGTCTGCTCCGATCGAGTCCCCGATCCAACTCACGTCCTATCACGACGGGTCAGGATCCACCCAGGCTCCGCAGTATGGTGGAAGGCTCTTCGGACTTCAAGCAAGGCCTCAGGCTTCAGGCCTTGCCCCACAGCCGATCCGCACAGGATGACTTGTTGCTTGAAGCGCCGTGTCCCAAGAGAGCGAGCCGCCTCGCCTCTCACTTAAGTAACCCCTCCCATGAGTCTCTGCGGTGGAACCTCCGCCCTGGGGCCGAATGGGGTTCTGGGTAACGTAGTCCTGGGGCCTTAAAAGAGACCCCGCTACATATATGTAGCGGGTATTTGAATTTAGAGGAAGCATCTGGGTGGTAGTGTAACCCAGATGCATCAATTGCTAGGGGATCCGAGACCCTTTTCTGGTTCTTGGAGGACTCTGGTGGTGTGAGGTTCCTTGCGGTCCACAGGTGGCGCTGTTGCCCTGGGCCGAGGCTGAACTCACACCACAAGACTGTACCTTTTTGTCCTCCCCTGGAGCTGGTACAGCGGGGCGGGGAACCCGCTGTGGCGCGAAGGGAGAGGGGATAAAGGGGGCGGACGCCCTTACCAGGGGGTTCAGAGTTCGGAGAGAGTTGGAGGATGCGGCCGCACCCAGGCACCTTCAGCTTGGGTGCTGGCGTTCCGGGCTCAGGTGCCCTTGACCTGGCCGGAGCGAGAGATGGAGTCCATTCCAGGCACCTTTAGCCTGGGGTGAGGTACTATGGCGGAGGCCTGGGGCTCAGTACCTTCGACTGAGTTCCGCAAGGGTGGAGGAATCCGAAGGGGGGCCCTAACTCCTTGGGTGCCCGTGTCTGAGTTTGTGAGGACTGGTGTGCAGTAACTTCTCTGAAGAGTCCAGCGCAGCATTGCTGGTGACAGAGAGGCCTCCTGTTTCTCCCTTGGACGGATCTCCTTCCCCTGACAGGGGCCGTGCTAGTGAAGGTAATTCACATTCTACTCAATATAGTCAGTGGCAGTGACTACCCGCCACTGGTGATATCACAGTGGTTAGCAAGAGAAGGGAAGGGATTGTGCCTCGATCTATTCCCCATCACTACTCAGTAGAAGAAACTGTTTATTGTTTGGCAAGAAGAATAAAACTGAGTTGGACCTATTCACTGTGTGGAACTCTGGTTACTAGGAGCAAAGGAGTCAGGAACGAAGTACTGGACTTGACTCTAGGACACCTACACAAGACCCAATCTTCTGGCCTTCACCTCTTAGCTATGGAGGACATGGGCCGTGGTGTGTCTCATCCCTCTCCCCAGCACTGAGACCCCTAGACGAAGAAAGACAAGCCGAGTATGAGAAGGGGAGAGAGGGGTGAGGCCGCTACATATATAAAATGCACTTTCTATCTTTCAAAAAGTGATTCCCAGTGCTAAACCTTTCATCCAAATTCTAAATTGCTGCATTTGTAAATTTTAAAAGTCAATATAAAGGAAAAGTAGTGGTAAAAAAAAAAAAAAAACACTTGTGGATTTATTTACCTTTTTTGGGGGTAATTCTCCTTTAAGGGGGTGTGGCAGGGGGTGTGTCCTATGCCTACATACATTTGTTAGTAGGTGTCCCTCATAACTATCTCAAAATGTTGGGAGTAAGGCCCCTTTCACACTGAGGCCTTGAAAAAACGCTCAAAAATTATGAGATTTTGTACCGCGATTTTACCGCGTTCGCGGTAAAATCAACGCTAGTGCCTATGCGTTTTTACCGCGTTTTTACCCGCGTTCGCGCTAAAAATAGCGCGAACGCGGTAAAAACGCAGTAAAAACGCATAGGCGTTAGCGTTATTTTTTAAAATAACGCTTATGCCTATGCGTTTTTAACGCTGTTCCCATTCATTCCAATGGGGATAGGCATTTTTACAGCGCTATTTTATGCGCCCTAAAGTTGCTCTAAAAAAGCTGTTTGCAGGATTTTTTTCAACGCCCAGCCAGCACAACGCCTCAATGTGAAAGCCCTCAGAGATTTCACATTGAGAATGCTGGGGCAGGATTATTTCAGGCGTTATTACAGCGCTATTTTTACTGCGAAAACGCGGTAAAAACGCCTCAGTGTGAAAGGGGCCTTATGCCCCCTTCACCCTGTTTGAAAATTTGGCTCATGGAGGATCAGAGAGCCACAACAACCATGTGTTTGTGCCTTCTTTTTCTCTCTCTCTTTTTTTTTATTGTATTTATTGGGATGCAACATTCAGAGATTATTGCTGTCCCGAAATGTCACCAGCCCGGTTGCTAGTCTATTGGTTATTTAAACTCTACACATGACAGCTAGGCCCAAGGTTATAATATAGCTAAATAGGGGGCTTCAATAACATTGGAAGTTCAGCAGGCGGTGATGGGGGCTGAGGATTTTGACCCAGTTATTTTTTTGAAAAATAAAAAGTAAAAAACAGAACAACCATTTCAACCAGACCCTGATGCCGCGTACACACGATTATTTTTCCCGTCGGGAAAAATTTAATTTTTTCCTTTGGACGAGAAAAACGATCGTCTGTGGGCTTTTTGCCGTTTTTCCCGACGGGAAAACCGGCATTAATCACGATGAGAAAAATTAGAACATGTTCTAATTTTTCTCGTCGTTTTTCCTGACATTTCTTCCGCGGCAGTGTTTCCCATAGGGAAACACTGCCGCGGAGCCCATAGACGATCGTTTTTCTCGTCATTTTAAAAAATGACGAGAAAAATGACCGTGTGTGGGGAACAAGCTGTTCCCTCATTTAAAATGTCATTATTCACGGCGGTTTTTAAACCGCCGTGAATAATGATCGTGTGTACGCGGCATTATCGAGGGCATGCAGTCTTGGTGGCCAATTCTCAGCTGCAGTAATAACACCACTGGGAATCCTTGGTGATGTCATTGACCCAGTATTCCTGACAGTAAGATTCAACTACCACAGGTGGGAATCTGTCATGGTATGTACAGATTGGCAGCTTAAAGTAGAACTAAAGGCAAAACTTTTTTTTTTTTTTCATTTTGGATAGAGTAGCCCCTGTCAGATTTTTTTGTGCCATCTGTGTCCCATTTCGGAGATTTACCTTTCCTTCCTGTCCCATAGCCAAACAGGAAGTGGAAGGAAATCTCTGCAAATTGAGGTAATTCCTTCAGGGCCCCCCAGGTCACCAGAACTAGTGTCCCCATTAAAAGATTTCCCCTCTATTACTTTTCTGGGGACAACCCAAAATTTTAGATTTTTTCACTTTCAAGGATAATGGTAAAGAGGACAAGTAGAGAGAGTGAATCTCCCCGATAGGGACACAGACAGCAATAAAAACTGACAAGTGTTAATACCTCTCCACTCTATTGAAACCTAAATAAAAAGGTTTTGTCTTTAGTTATACTTTAACTTAATCATTAGTGTGTACAGATGCAGTAATACCACTGGGAATCCCAGGCGACAACATTGACCAAATTTGGTTAATAATGTCACCCAGGATTCCCAGCAGTAAATCTAAATTACTGCAGCCAGGTATCTGTCATTTAGCAGTGTGAGAGCAGCATGTGGGTGACTGCGAATGACATGGATTACCATGCTGGATTACCACGTTGACAGATACAGTGGGTATGGAAAGTATTCAGACCCCCTTAAATTTTTCACTCTTTGTTATATTGCAGCCATTTGCTAAAATCATTTAAGTTAATTTTTTCCTCATTAATGTACAAACAGCACCCCATATTGACAGAAAAACACAGAATTGTTGACATTTTTGCAGATTTGCTAAAAAAGAAAAACTGAAATATCACATGGTCCTAAGTATTCAGACCCTTTGCTCAGTCTTTACTAGAAGCACCCTTTTGATCTAATACAGCCATGAGTCTTTTTGGGAAAGATGCAACAAGTTTTTCACACCTGGATTTGGGGATCCTCTACCATTCCTCCTTGCAGATCCTCTCCAGTTCTGTCAGGTTGGATGGTAAACGTTGTTTGACAGCCATTTTTAGGTCTCTCCAGAGATTCTCAATTGGGTTTAAGTCTGGGCTCTAGCTGGGCCATTCAAGAACAGTCCCAGAGTTGTTGTGAAGCCACTCCTTCGTTATTTTAGCTGTGTGCTTAGGGTCATTGTCTTGTTGGAAGGTAAACCTTTGGCCCAATCTGAGGTCCTGAGCACCCTAGAGAAGGTTTTCGTCCAGGATATCCCTGTACTTGGCCGCATTCATCTTTCCCTCAATTGCAATCAGTCCTCCTGTCCCTGCAGCGGAAAAACACCCCCACAGCATGATGCTGCCACCACCATGCTTCACTGTTGGGACTGTATTGGACAGGTGATAAGCAGTGCCCGGTTTTCTCCACATATACCGCTTAGAATTAAGGCCAAAAAGTTCTATCTTGGTCTCATCAGACCAGAGAATCTTATTTCTCACCATCTTGGAGTCCTTCAGGTATTTTTTAGCAAACTCAATGCGGGCTTTCATGTGTCTTGCACTGAGGAGAGTCTTCCGTCGGGCCACTCTGCCATAAAGCCCCGACTGGTGGAGGGCTGCAGTGATGGTGACTTTCTACAACTTTCTCCCATCCCCCGACTGCATCTCTGAAGCTCAGCCACAGTGATCTTTGGGTTCTTCTTTACCTCTCTCACCAAGGCTCTTATCCCCCGATAGCTCAGTTTGGCCGGACGGCCAGCTCTAGGAAGGGTTCTAGTCGTCCCAAACGTCTTCCATTTAAGGATTATGGAGGCCACTGTGCTCTTAGGAACCTTAAGTGCAGCAGAATTTTTTTTGTAACCATGGCCAGATCTGTGCCTTGCCATAATTCTGTCTCTGAGCTCTTCAGGCAGTTCCTTTGACCTCCTCATGATTCTCATTTGCTCTGACATGCACTGTGAGCTGTAAGGTCTTATATAGACAGGTGTGTGGCTTTCCTAATCAAGTCCACTCAGTATAATCAAACACCTGGACTCAAATGAAGGTGTAGAACCATCTCAAGGATGATCAGAAGAAATGGACAGCACCTGAGTTAAATATATGAGTGTCACAGCAAAGGGTCTAAATACTTAGGACCATGTGATATTTCAGTTTTTCTTTTTTAATAAATCTTTAACAATGTCAACAATTCTGTGTTTTTCTGTCAATATGGGGTGCTGTGTGTACATTAATGAGGAAAAAAAATGAACTTAAAGCGGAGGTTCACCGGGAATTTTTTTTTTAGAAGCCAGCAGCTACAAATACAGCAGCTGCTGACTTTTTAAAAATGGACACTTACCTGTCGTCGGCAGCCAAAGCCGAGCTACTGCTCGGCTCTCGGCTTCCCCCGCCGCCATCCTCGGTGAGGGAATCGGGAAGTGAAGCGCTGCGGCTTCACTGCCCGGTTGCCTACTGCGCATGCGCGAGTCGCTCTGCGCGTCCTAACAGGTCCCCGCTGTGTCCTGGCAGGTCCCCGCTGTGTTTCCCAGCACACAGCGGGGGGGGGGGGGGTGACGCGAAGGGGCGGGACTCCCGCAGGAGTCTGCTCCCGGAAGTGGTGCAAATACCTGTTTTATACAGGTATCTGCACCCCCTCCCCCCTGAAAGGTGTCAAATGTGACACCGGAGGGGGGGAGGGTTCCGAAAAGCGGAGGTTCCATTTTGGGTGAACCTCCACTTTAAATGATTTTAGCAAATGTCTGCAATATAACAAAGAGTGAAAATTTTAAGGGGGTCTGAATACTTTCCGTACCCACTGTACATCTCATTCTCTGGACACCATGACTGACCTTTGAATTTACTTCTGGGAAAAATAACTTGTTTTATTTTAAAAGCCAGTAAGTATGTTTTATTAAAGAATTTTATTTGGAGTTAGTATTTTTTTTTTTACTTTTAACTCTTTATGGGAATTGGCAAGGGGAACTAATGCAACACTTTACTCATTCCCCTAAAAAGGGGGTGGATAGCTCATTATAAAGGGAAAAGAAAAAAGAAAAAACTGCGCCACCTTGTGAAACTTAGACCAAAGCCTGATAAAAGTTTTATAGGCTTATTCAAATGCACATAATGAACTAACAGATATTACACCAAATAGTCCAATAGCACTTTTACACAAGATCTGAAACAGTCCACAATTCCGTATGGCAGGGGAACCACAGAATTCACACCGCAGTGACTAATCAAGACAAAACGTGAGATATCCACCACCAAAAGAAAGGGGAAGCAGCCAGGGCTGGACTGGGACCAAAATTTGGCCCTGGACTTCATCCAGACCGGCCCACTTTAATTCAATAAAATGCTGCCCCCCACCCCCCCAAAAAATCACGCCCACTAAACGGCCCCTACATCCATTATTGTATATCATGAGAGGGTGAGCGAGAGGGGAATGAGAGAGAGAGAGAGAGAGAGGGAGGGTTGAGGGAAAGGGGATAAGAGGGGGTGGGTGAGTGAGGGGGTGAGTGTAAGAGAGAGGGAGTGAGTGTAAAAGAGAGGGGGTGAGTGTAGGACCCCTTACACACTGAGGCGTTTTTCAGGCGCTTTTGGGCTAAAAATAGCGCCTGTAAAGCCCCTGAAAGACGCCTCCTCTGCAGTCCCAGTGTGAAAGTCCTCCAAGCAGCATCTTTGGGGCGATGGAGGAGCGGTGTACACACCGCTTCTGCCTATTGAAATGAATGGCTGAGAGACAGACGAGGGGGCTGAGAGACACAGGAGGGGTCTGAGAGACAGAGGAGGGGTCTGAGAGACAGAGGGGGAAGCTGATAGACAATGGGAGGGAGCTGAGAGACAATGGGAGGGAGCTGACAGACAGAGGGGGAAGCTGAGAGACAGAGGGGGAAGCTGAGAGACAGAGGGGGAATCTGAGAGACAGTGGAGGGGAGCTGAGAGACAGTGGAGGGGAGCTGAGAGACAGTGGAGGGGAGCTGAGAGACAGTGGGGGAGAGCTGAGAGACAGTGGGGGAGAGCTGAGAGACAGTGGAGGGGTCTGAGAGACAGTGGAGGGGTCTGAGAGACAGGGGGGAGCTGAGGGACAAATGAGGAGAGCTGAGAGACAGAGGAGGGGTCTGAGAGACAGAGGAGGGGTCTGAGAGACAGAGGAGGGGTCTGGGAGACAGAGGGGGGTCTTAGAGACAGAGGGGAGCCGAGAGAGAGGAGGGGATAAAAAGGGGGGGACTGAGAGACATGGGAACTGAGAGACAGAGGAAGGGTCTGAGAGACAGAGGAGGGGTCTGAGAGACAGAGGAGGGGTCTGAGAGACAATGGGAGGGAGCTAAGAGACAATGGGAGGGAGCTGAGAGACAGAGGGGGAAGCTGAGAGACAGAGGGGGGAGCTGAGAGACAGAGGGGGGAGCTGAGAGACAGAGGGGGAAGCTGAGAGACAGAGGGGGAAGCTGAGAGACAGAGGGGGAGCTGAGAGACAGTGGAGGGGAGCTGAGAGACAGTGGAGGGGAGCTGAGAGACAGTGGAGGGGAGCTGAGAGACAGTGGAGGGGTCTGAGAGACAGTGGAGGCATCTGAGAGACAGGGGGGAGCTGAGAGACAGAGGAGGAGAGCTGAGAGACAGAGGAGGGGTCTGAGAGACAGAGGAGGGGTCTGAGAGACAGAGGGGGGTCTGAGAGACAGAGGGGAGCTGAGAGAGAGAGGAGGGGATAAAAGAGGGGGGGACTGAAAGACACGGGAACTGAGAGACAGAGGGGGGGACTGAGAGACAGAGGGGGGTCGGAGAGACAGAGGGGGGTCTAAGAGACAGAGGGGGAGCTGAGAGACAGGGGGAGCTGAGAGACAGGGGGGAGCTGAGAGACAGGGGGAGCTGAGAGACAGAGGGGGGCTGAGAGACAGAGGGGGGGCTGAGAGACAGAGGGGGGCTGAGAGACAGAGGGGGGCTGAGAGACAGTGGAGGGGTCTGAGAGACAGTGGAGGGGTCTGAGAGACAGACAGAGGGGGTCTGAGAGACAGAAGGGGGAGCTGAGAGACAGAGGGGGAGAGCTGAGAGACAGAGGAGGAGAGCTGAGAGACAGAGGAGGAGAGCTGAGAGACAGAGGGGGGTCTAAGAGATAAAGGGGAGCTGAGAGACAGAGGAGGGGCTAAAAGAGGGGGGACTGAGAGACACGGGAACTGAGAGACAGAGGGGGGTCTAAGAGACAGGGGGGTCTAAGAGACAGGGGGTCTGAGAGACAGAGAAGGGAGCTGAGAGACAGAGGGGGAGAGCTGAGAGACAGAGGGGGAGAGCTGAGAGAAAAAGGGGAGAGCTGAGAGATAGAGGAGGGGGCTGAGAGACAGAGGGGGAGCTGAGAGACAGAGGGGGAGCTGAGAGACAGAGGAGGAGAGCTGAGAGACAGAGAATGAGAGCTGAGAGACAGAGGAGGAGAGCTGAGAGACAGAGGAGGGGTCTTAGAGACAGAGGGGGGGTCTGAGAGACAGAGGGGGGTCTGAGAGACAGAGGAGGGGTCTGAGAGATAGTGGGGGGCTGAGAGACAGAGAAGGGGGCTGAAAGAGGGGGGACTGAGAGACAGAGGGGGGGACTGAGAGACAGAGGGGCGGAGAGACAGAGGGGAGGGCTGAGACAGACCACATAGCACTGTCCCTTTCTGCAGTCCCTCCTCTGCTCACCTCCCCGCTGTCTCAGTGTTCTGGCATGTTTGTGTAGGATGCCAGGTACCTGATGGCCATCAGCGGCAGCGCCGAGTCTCCCTCTTGATCCGGGGGGTGCTCACACTGCTCTGCTCCTTACAACGGCGCATGTTCTCTTCCTCCGGGCTCCCAGTCAGCCTGCCCTCCGGCCCATGACGAATGGTTCCTGGAGCAGAGAGGAGGTGGAGGAATCGAGGTTCTGGGAGCGCCGGGGTGGCCGCGCTCGCTACTGTCCGCCTCTTCGGTGGTCAGGGAGGGGGTGGAGCTCTTCTCCCTCGGAATTGTACATCCAACTGCCCTCCTCGATGGCCACCTTCCCCGAATCCCCGCCGCTGTTTGCTGCCACGCTCCCGCTGCCGCCGAACTGCATAAAAAAACGGGCCACAAATATTTTTTTTTGTGAGTGCCGCTGTTTGCTGCCACGCTCCCGCTGCCGCCGAACTGGATAAAAATACGGCCCACAAAAAAAAAAAAAAAAAAAAAATATTTTTTTATTTTTTTTAAAACGGCCCACTGAGCCATCGGCCCACCGGGAAAGTCCCTATGGTCAGTCCATCCCTGGAAGCAGCTTACCAGAGGGCAAGCGGTTTTGGACAATTGACTGTAGCCCAGCCGCGGCCTTTAGTATTGCATTCCTCCCTTATTAAGTCAATGCGTTCCGTTTGGATGGTCCATAAATGTTATATCCAGATCATAGAACCCCGAGCAGCTCCGCTTCAACACAAGGTAATCAAGATGGCGAGAATTTTAGTATTTTTAACTACATTTCTCTGCTAGCGCAGTTTTTTATCCTCATTATAAAGGGAGCTTCCCTATTCCACAATAACCCCCCCCCCCCATTTTACTGTTACCCCACCTCCTATTTGGAGGTGGGGAAGTGGCACTTGTCCCATCAACAGTGGGACAAGGGTGCTTTGTGAGGGAGAAAGTGGCTTTTCTGCCGATCCCTGAAGATACACCCCAAAAATGTAAAGATATTTGGTGTAGTATGGTACACCTCTACAGAATTCCTAGATAAGGGTCTGCTTGGGATATTAGGAGGAACCCCCCGCCATTTTTTTTTTTACTTTTGTAGCGGCCTCACCCCATCTCTTTTGTCTAGGGGTATGTCACACGACAGAGTGAGATGCGCTATGGCCCATGTCCTCCCCATAGCTGTGGGTGAGGTGAAGGCCAGTACCAGATATTTCCTCGGGCCCATGTGCTTTTGTCTAGAATCAAGTCCCGCTGTGCCAACACTTCCCTTTGCTCCCATTAACCAGAGTTCCACACACCGATCACAGTCCAACTCTTGTTTTATTGTATATCTCACAATAAACAGTGCTTCAGTAGACATCTGGTTGCGACTTGATATCATTTTGATACGGGGATTGAGCAGGTCGAGGCACTACCCTGGTTATAAGCTAAACCACTGCGATCTCGCCAGCGGTTACTATAGCATTAGCTAGAAAGGACTTAGAACTTGAGAGTCTCTACCAGCGACTCAAGAGAACGTAGATAGGAGTACCTTCACTGCGCTGTGGCCCCTGTCAGGGGAAGATGTCCCTCCAAGGGAGTTACCAGAGGCCCATCCGTCACTGGGTTGATGCTGCTCCAGACTCTCCGAATGGGTAACCTCCCCAGCCTCCTCACCTCAGACATGGGCCCCATCCACCTAAGGGACCCTTGGACTTCTCCACCCTCGCGGGATCCAGTCAAAGTCACTGGACCCCAGGCCTCCTAGTTTAGTACCTCACCCCAGGCTGAAGGTGCCTGGGATGGACTCCAACTCCATCAAAGTCAGGCCTTGGGCGCCTGGGCTGGAATCCGGAACCGCCTGCACCCAGGCCTAAGGTGCCTGGGCGCGTGAAGAACTTCCTCCCGAAGACCTCGTGGTTAGGGCGTCTCCCCCTTTATTATCCTCCCATCGACACCACGGCAGGTTCCCCGCCCTCGCCGTACCATCTCCGGAAAGGGACAAAAAGGGTAGCACTGTGACGGCCAATCTACCTTGAGCCTCCAGGTACCCCGCCACCCAGAGGCCAAAGAGATTATTACACCATCCAATCCTCCACGAACATAAATGGTCCACTATTCCCATACTTACACACCTGAGAGTCCCACCTAAATTTAAGGCCCCCGCTACACTTTTAAATTACTGCATACAGTCAGGTCCATAAATATTGGGACATCGACACAATTCTAATCTTTTTGGCTCTATACACCACCACAGTGGGTTTGAAATGAAATGAACAAGATGTGCTTTAACTGCAGACTTCCAGCTTTAATTTGAGGGTATTTCCATCCAAATCAGGTGAACGGTGTAGGAATTACAACAGTTTGTATATGTGCCTCCCACTTTCTGAACAGTAACCCTAGTAGTTAACCACTGACTTGAATACTTTTTGCCTAACTTTCTCTTTTAATAAAGCAGATGTAAAATATTTTTGTTAATGTGTATTGACTTCAATCAAAGAAAATTATAAAACAGTATTATAGCTTTGTGCTGGATAATAATTTACCAGGTGTAGAACCATCTCAAGGATGATCAGAAGAAATGGACAGCACCTGAGTTAAATATATGAGTGTCACAGCAAAGGGTCTAAATACTTAGGACCATGTGATATTTCAGTTTTTCTTTTTTAATAAATCTTTAACAATGTCAACAATTCTGTGTTTTTCTGT
Source organism: Rana muscosa (assembly GCA_029206835.1). Classification (NCBI taxonomy): domain Eukaryota; kingdom Metazoa; phylum Chordata; class Amphibia; order Anura; family Ranidae; genus Rana; species Rana muscosa. The sequence goes on from CM055117.1 coordinate 686,587,899, forward strand.
CAATATGGGGTGCTGTGTGTACATTAATGAGGAAAAAAAATGAACTTAAAGCGGAGGTTCACCGGGAATTTTTTTTTTAAAAGCCAGCAGCTACAAATACAGCAGCTGCTGACTTTTTAAAAATGGACACTTACCTGTCGTCGGCAGCCAAAGCCGAGCTACTGCTCGGCTCTCGGCTTCCCCCGCCGCCATCCTCGGTGAGGGAATCGGGAAGTGAAGCGCTGCGGCTTCACTGCCCGGTTGCCTACTGCGCATGCGCGAGTCGCTCTGCGCGTCCTAACAGGTCCCCGCTGTGTCCTGGCAGGTCCCCGCTGTGTTTCCCAGCACACAGCGGGGGGGGGGGGGGTGACGCGAAGGGGCGGGACTCCCACGGGAGTCTGCTCCCGGAAGTGGTGCAAATACCTGTTTTATACAGGTATCTGCACCCCCTCCCCCCTGAAAGGTGTCAAATGTGACACCGGAGGGGGGGAGGGTTCCGAAAAGCGGAGGTTCCATTTTGGGTGAACCTCCACTTTAAATGATTTTAGCAAATGTCTGCAATATAACAAAGAGTGAAAATTTTAAGGGGGTCTGAATACTTTCCGTACCCACTGTACATCTCATTCTCTGGACACCATGACTGACCTTTGAATTTACTTCTGGGAAAAATAACTTGTTTTATTTTAAAAGCCAGTAAGTATGTTTTATTAAAGAATTTTATTTGGAGTTAGTATTTTTTTTTTACTTTTAACTCTTTATGGGAATTGGCAAGGGGAACTAATGCAACACTTTACTCATTCCCCTAAAAGGGGGTGGATAGCTCATTATAAAGGGAAAAGAAAAAAGAAAAAACTGCGCCACCTTGTGAAACTTAGACCAAAGCCTGATAAAAGTTTTATAGGCTTATTCAAATGCACATAATGAACTAACAGATATTACACCAAATAGTCCAATAGCACTTTTACACAAGATCTGAAACAGTCCACAATTCCGTATGGCAGGGGAACCACAGAATTCACACCGCAGTGACTAATCAAGACAAAACGTGAGATATCCACCACCAAAAGAAAGGGGAAGCAGCCAGGGCTGGACTGGGACCAAAATTTGGCCCTGGACTTCATCCAGACCGGCCCACTTTAATTCAATAAAATGCTGCCCCCCACCCCCCCAAAAAATCACGCCCACTAAACGGCCCCTACATCCATTATTGTATATCATGAGAGGGTGAGCGAGAGGGGAATGAGAGAGAGAGAGAGAGAGAGGGAGGGTTGAGGAAAAGGGGATAAGAGGGGGTGGGTGAGAGAGGGGGTGAGTGTAAGAGAGAGGGAGTGAGTGTAAAAGAGAGGGGGTGAGTGTAGGACCCCTTACACACTGAGGCGTTTTTCAGGCGCTTTTGGGCTAAAAATAGCGCCTGTAAAGCCCCTGAAAGACGCCTCCTCTGCAGTCCCAGTGTGAAAGTCCTCCAAGCAGCATCTTTGGGGCGATGGAGGAGCGGTGTACACACCGCTTCTGTCTATTGAAATGAATGGCTGAGAGACAGACGAGGGGGCTGAGAGACACAGGAGGGGTCTGAGAGACACAGGAGGGGTCTGAGAGACAGAGGGGGAAGCTGATAGACAATGGGAGGGAGCTGAGAGACAATGGGAGGGAGCTGAGAGACAATGGGAGGGAGCTGACAGACAGAGGGGGAAGCTGAGAGACAGAGGGGGAAGCTGAGAGACAGAGGGGGAATCTGAGAGACAGTGGAGGGGAGCTGAGAGACAGTGGAGGGGAGCTGAGAGACAGTGGAGGGGAGCTGAGAGACAGTGGGGGAGAGCTGAGAGACAGTGGGGGAGAGCTGAGAGACAGTGGAGGGGTCTGAGAGACAGTGGAGGGGTCTGAGAGACAGGGGGGAGCTGAGGGACAAATGAGGAGAGCTGAGAGACAGAGGAGGGGTCTGAGAGACAGAGGAGGGGTCTGGGAGACAGAGGGGGGTCTTAGAGACAGAGGGGAGCTGAGAGAGAGAGGAGGGGATAAAAAGGGGGGGACTGAGAGACATGGGAACTGAGAGACAGAGGAGGGGTCTGAGAGACAGAGGAGGGGTCTGAGAGACAGAGGAGGGGTCTGAGAGACAGAGGAGGGGTCTGAGAGACAATGGGAGGGAGCTAAGAGACAATGGGAGGGAGCTGAGAGACAGAGGGGGAAGCTGAGAGACAGAGGGGGGAGCTGAGAGACAGAGGGGGGAGCTGAGAGACAGAGGGGGAAGCTGAGAGACAGAGGGGGGAGCTGAGAGACAGTGGAGGGGAGCTGAGAGACAGTGGAGGGGAGCTGAGAGACAGTGGAGGGGAGCTGAGAGACAGTGGAGGGGTCTGAGAGACAGTGGAGGCATCTGAGAGACAGGGGGGAGCTGAGAGACAGAGGAGGAGAGCTGAGAGACAGAGGAGGGGTCTGAGAGACAGAGGAGGGGTCTGAGAGACAGAGGGGGGGTCTGAGAGACAGAGGGGAGCTGAGAGAGAGAGGAGGGGATAAAAGAGGGGGGGACTGAAAGACACGGGAACTGAGAGACAGAGGGGGGGACTGAGAGACAGAGGGGGGTCTGAGAGACAGAGGGGGGTCTAAGAGACAGAGGAGGAGCTGAGAGACAGGGGGAGCTGAGAGACAGGGGGGAGCTGAGAGACAGGGGGAGCTGAGAGACAGAGGGGGGGCTGAGAGACAGAGGGGGGGCTGAGAGACAGAGGGGGGCTGAGAGACAGTGGAGGGGTCTGAGAGACAGTGGAGGGGTCTGAGAGACAGACAGAGGGGGTCTGAGAGACAGAAGGGGGAGCTGAGAGACAGAGGGGGAGAGCTGAGAGACAGAGGAGGAGAGCTGAGAGACAGAGGAGGAGAGCTGAGAGACAGAGGGGGGTCTAAGAGATAAAGGGGAGCTGAGAGACAGAGGAGGGGCTAAAAGAGGGGGGACTGAGAGACACGGGAACTGAGAGACAGAGGGGAGTCTAAGAGACAGGGGGGTCTAAGAGACAGGGGGTCTGAGAGACAGAGAAGGGAGCTGAGAGACAGAGGGGGAGAGCTGAGAGACAGAGGGGGAGAGCTGAGAGACAAAGGGGGAGAGCTGAGAGATAGAGGAGGGGGCTGAGAGACAGAGGGGGAGCTGAGAGACAGAGGGGGAGCTGAGAGACAGAGGAGGAGAGCTGAGAGACAGAGAATGAGAGCTGAGAGACAGAGGAGGAGAGCTGAGAGACAGAGGAGGGGTCTTAGAGACAGAGGGGGGTCTGAGAGACAGAGGGGGGTCTGAGAGACAGAGGAGGGGTCTGAGAGATAGTGGGGGCTGAGAGACAGAGAAGGGGGCTGAAAGAGGGGGGACTGAGAGACAGAGGGGGGGACTGAGAGACAGAGGGGCGGAGAGACAGAGGGGAGGGCTGAGACAGACCACATAGCACTGTCCCTTTCTGCAGTCCCTCCTCTGCTCACCTCCCCGCTGTCTCAGTGTTCTGGCATGTTTGTGTAGGATGCCAGGTACCTGATGGCCATCAGCGGCAGCGCCGAGTCTCCCTCTTGATCCGGGGGGTGCTCACACTGCTCTGCTCCTTACAACGGCGCATGTTCTCTTCCTCCGGGCTCCCAGTCAGCCTGCCCTCCGGCCCAGGACGAATGGTTCCTGGAGCAGAGAGGAGGTGGAGGAATCGAGGTTCTGGGAGCGCCGGGGTGGCCACGCTCGCTACTGTCCGCCTCTTCGGTGGTCAGGGAGGGGGTGGAGCTCTTCTCCCTCGGAATTGTACATCCAACTGCCCTCCTCGATGGCCACCTTCCCCGAATCCCCGCCGCTGTTTGCTGCCACGCTCCCGCTGCCGCCGAACTGCATAAAAAAACGGGCCACAAATTATTATTTTTTGTGAGTGCCGCTGTTTGCTGCCACGCTCCCGCTGCCGCCGAACTGCATAAAAATACGGCCCACAAAAAAAAACAAAAAAAAATAAAAAAATGTTTTATTTTTTTTAAAACGGCCCACTGAGCCATCGGCCCACCGGGAAAGTCCCTATGGTCAGTCCATCCCTGGAAGCAGCTTACCAGAGGGCAAGCGGTTTTGGACAATTGACTGTAGCCCAGCCGCGGCCTTTAGTATTGCATTCCTCCCTTATTAAGTCAATGCGTTCCGTTTGGATGGTCCATAAATGTTATATCCAGATCATAGAACCCCGAGCAGCTCCGCTTCAACACAAGGTAATCAAGATGGCGAGAATTTTAGTATTTTTAACTACATTTCTCTGCTAGCGCAGTTTTTTATCCTCATTATAAAGGGAGCTTCCCTATTCCACAATAACCCCCCCCCATTTTACTGTTACCCCCACCTCCTATTTGGAGGTGGGGAAGTGGCACTTGTCCCATCAACAGTGGGACAAGGGTGCTTTGTGAGGGAGAAAGTGGCTTTTCTGCCGATCCCTGAAGATACACCCCAAAAATGTAAAGATATTTGATGTAGTATGGTACACCTCTACAGATTTCCTAGATAAGGGTCTGCTTGGGATATTAGGAGGAACCCCCCGCCATTTTTTTTTTTACTTTTGTAGCGGCCTCACCCCATCTCTTTTGTCTAGGGGTATGTCACACGACAGAGTGAGATGCGCTATGGCCCATGTCCTCCCCATAGCTGTGGGTGAGGTGAAGGCCATAACCAGATATTTCCTCGGGCCCATGTGCTTTTGTCTAGAATCAAGTCCCGCTGTGCCAACACTTCACTTTGCTCCCATTAACCAGAGTTCCACACACCGATCACAGTCCAACTCTTGTTTTATTGTATATCTCACAATAAACAGTGCTTCAGTAGCCATCTGGTTGCGACTTGATATCATTTTGATACGGGGATTGAGCAGGTCGAGGCACTACCCTGGTTATAAGCTAAACCACTGCGATCTCGCCAGCGGTTACTATAGCATTAGCTAGAAAGGACTTAGAACTTGAGAGTCTCTACCAGCGACTCAAGAGAACGTAGATAGGAGTACCTTCACTGCGCTGTGGCCCCTGTCAGGGGAAGATGTCCCTCCAAGGGAGTTACCAGAGGCCCATCCGTCACTGGGTTGATGCTGCTCCAGACTCTCCGAATGGGTAACCTCCCCAGCCTCCTCACCTCAGACATGGGCCCCATCCACCTAAGGGACCCTTGGACTTCTCCACCCTCGCGGGATCCAGTCGAAGTCACTGGACCCCAGGCCTCCTAGTTTAGTACCTCACCCCAGGCTGAAGGTGCCTGGGATGGACTCCAACTCCATCAAAGTCAGGCCTTGGGCGCCTGGGCCGGAATCCGGAACCGCCTGCACCCAGGCCTAAGGTGCCTGGGCGCGTGAAGAACTTCCTCCCGAAGACCTCGTGGTTAGGGCGTCTCCCCCTTTATTATCCTCCCATCGACACCACGGCAGGTTCCCCGCCCTCGCCGTACCATCTCTGGAAAGGGACAAAAAGGGTAGCACTGTGACGGCCAATCTACCTTGAGCCTCCAGGTACCCCGCCACCCAGAGGCCAAAGAGATTATTACACCATCCAATCCTCCACGAACATAAATGGTCCACTATTCCCATACTTACACACCTGAGAGTCCCACCTAAATTTAAGGACCCCGCTACACTTTTAAATTACTGCATACAGTCAGGTCCATAAATATTGGGACATCGACACAATTCTAATCTTTTTGGCTCTATACACCACCACAGTGGGTTTGAAATGAAATGAACAAGATGTGCTTTAACTGCAGACTTCCAGCTTTAATTTGAGGGTATTTCCATCCAAATCAGGTGAACGGTGTAGGAATTACAACAGTTTGTATATGTGCCTCCCACTTTCTGAACAGTAACCCTAGTAGTTAACCACTGACTTGAATACTTTTTGCCTAACTTTCTCTTTTAATAAAGCAGATGTAAAATATTTTTGTTAATGTGTATTGACTTCAATCAAAGAAAATTATAAAACAGTATTATAGCTTTGTGCTGGATAATAATTTACCAGATGCATGTGAGTGTTTTAAATGAAGGGGAAAAAAATGCACAGTTACTCCTGAGTCCTTGTACACAACTTTTATTACTTTACTACAAGCCAATAAGGTCTTCTCTGGCAAGTGTCATACTCACACATGACATCTGCAGGTTCTGGCACAGTGTAGAAACCTGGGTTGGGTGCATACCATTAGATTGACTTAACCAAAATGTCATAATCACTGCTTGTGATAGTGTTTATTGATTATATGTTACTAATTTGTTCCCTTAACTGCTTGCCGCCCGCCCACAGTAGTTGTTCTGCAAGCGGGCGGCAGATGCAGGCTGGGTGACGTACTGGTACATTGGGGCCTGTATTACAGGTTTGTGGGGAGCATGCGTGCCTGACCGTCCTCTGATTGGACACAGCATGAGTTTGGCAGATGATTTCAGCCAATGATTTTAGCTGAAGTCAGCTGATCGGCTGTGACCAATCCCACACAATGTTCTGTGTTTACAGAACTCTGTGTACTGGGAACAGCGATCTGGCTGTTTCCTCTCCTTGCAAGGCAGGGGGAAAAAACAGAAAGATAGTAAAGTAAAAGCAGCACACATTACACACATTACAGACTGTTAGGCACACAGTTAAAGGGGTTGTAAAGGTTTGTTTTTTATTTTCTAAATAGGTTCCTTTAAGCTAGTGCATTGTTGGTTCACTTACCTTTTCCTTCGATTTCCCTTCTAAATGTTTTTTTTCTTTGTCTGAATTTCTTACTTCCTGTTTCTCCTCACTAAACTTCACACCATCATCCGAGTGGTGTGGAGTCAGCCAGAACAGCTTACTGAACAGCTTACTGAGAAGGAACAGGAAGTGAGAAATTCAGACAAAGAAAAAAAACATTTAGAAGGGAAATCGAAGGAAAAGGTAAGTGAACCAACAATGTACTAGCTTAAAGGGGTTGCTCCGCCGGAAAAAAAAATATTAAAAGCCAGCAGCTACAGCTACAGCAGCTGCTGGCTTTTAATATTTGGACACTTACCTGTCCTGGAGTCCAGCGACGTCCGCAGCAGAGGACGAGCGATCGCTCGTCGCTCTGCTGCTCCCTCCGCCATCCTCGCTAAGGAAACCAGGAAGTGAAGCCCTGCGGCTTCATGCCCGGTTCCCTACGGCGCATGCGCGAGCCGCGCTGCGCCGTTCTGATTGGTGCTCCTGTGTTCTGGGAGCCGAGTGTCTCCCAGAACACTACGGGAAGTCTGGGGGAAGTGACGTAACTCCCGCAAATTCCCGGAGAGAGGACTCCCGGATGTGGGTGAAAATACCTGTCTTAGACAGGTATCTTCACCCCCCTCCCCCCTGAAAGGTGTCAATTGTGACACCGGAGGGGGGGGAGGGTTCCAAATAGCAAAAGTTGCTATTTAGGGTGGAGCTCCACTTTAAGGGAACCTATTTAGAAAATAAAAAACAAACCTTTACAACCCCTTTAACCTCTTCCCAGCCAGTGTCATTAGTACATTGTCAGTGTACAGTATGATCACTGTATAAGTGTCACTATTGATGTCAGTGTCAGCTAGTGTACCTCCAAGCGAAGGTCTGTTAGTGCCAGATTGTCTGCCACACTGATCACCACCATTACCAGTATAGCATCATAGCTGTGTAAATTTATATTTATATACACAATCGTTTGTAGACCCTATAACTTTTAAACAAACCAATTAGAAAGTAGAACACTTTTATTTCTCAAAATATTTGGTCTTTTTCATTTATATCACAAAAAATAAAAACCCAGTGGTGATCAAATACAGTACCTTGAAAAAGTATTCATACCCCTTGAATATTTTCCACATTTTGTCAGGCTACAACCAAAAATGTAAATGTATTGTATTTTTTTATTTTTGTGATAGACCAACACAAAGTGGCACAATTTTCAGATATTTGTAAAAAAAAATTGAAAACCATTTATTGTTTTCCTTCCACTTCACAATTATGTGCCGCTTTGTGGTGTTCTATCACATAAAATCCCAATAAAATACATTTACATTTTTGGTTGTAACATGACGAAATGTGGAAAATGTCAGTGGGTGTGAATACTTTTTCAAGGCACTGTACCCACAAAAGGAAGCTCTATTTGTGTGAAAGAAAATACATAAATGTATTTTACGTACAGTGTTGTATGATGAAATTTAAATTTAAAGTAGCACCAGTGCCCCCCCCCCCCCCAATCCTCTCATTTCCATGCAGGGCACCAGATGCATTTCTATGGTTTTTTTGGGGGTTTTTTAAGCACGGGATTAGAGTCAGAGGCTCTAATTGGCTTCAAAAAGGGTGGGCCAATCAGGAAGCGACTCCTGAGACCCGATTGGCCGGGAGTCTTAGGACGGGTTTCAGGACCCACCTCCTGAATGGCCAGGAAGAGAAGCATCGGCCCCGGCAGCAGCCTACCCCGGATTCAGCAGTGCACCGCCACCTCGTCCACCTCCCTGCAACTCTACTGCAGCATAAGGCAGTGTTTCTCAACTCCAGTCCTCAAGGCGCCCCAACAGGTCATGTTTTCAGGCTTACCATTATTTTGCACAGGTGATTTAATCAGTTTCACTGCCTTAGTAATTACCACAGCCGTTCCATCTTAGGGAAATCCTGAAAACATGACCTGTTGGGGCGCCTTGAGGACTGGAGTTGAGAAACACTGGCATAAGGTAAGGCCATTGATCGTGTGGGGAGCGGGGGTGGCTTTAGGCGAGAATATTGGTGCTGTGATCGATTAATCGAGAGCCGCATGGGGGGGGGTTGTGAGGGCCAGGTCTATTTGCCGCTGAGTAGCACAGTCCTGAATAGCAAAATAATGCCCTGGTCATGAAGGGGGTAAAACCTTCCGGAGGTCAAGTGGTTAAAATAAGATTTACATAAAGAGTTAAAAGGCAGGCTTAAGACACCATAAGTGGACATCAAAGCAGTTTGGTTGTACTTTTAAACTAGTGAACCCTACTGTTTTTGGATTGTTTTTAACATGGTCAGCAATCAATATTTGTCCCACATTTCAGGTCCAATGAAAAGTGAGAAGTTGCAAAACAAAAGTATTATATTGCCAAGCCTGCTGGTCTCTTTCTGATAAATGATTCATCATCATCATGACCTGTAATCCCCGAAATTTTATTAAAGGAAAATATTGCATACAGTTAACAGTGAATGATAATGAAATTGAACATAAAATAGATGTCAGTTAACAGTAGAATAAAGCACAAGTTAGCCTTAGAAGTATACAGTTAATAAATGTGATTTGTTAATTCAGTCATATATAAAGGGAAATGAAAAAGGAAATCAGAACAATAACAAAAAGAAAAAAAAAAGGGGGGGGAGCGTAAAAGGGACTGCATAAAATCAGGATTAATAAGGACAGGGAGAATATCAATTGCTTCCATGTAAAAGATCAAACCAGATTAAGAGAGAGGGGTTTGTTTTATGTTTAAAGTGGTTGTAAACCCACTTTTTAAACTTGCACCTACAGGTAAGTCTAGATTAAGGCTTACCTGTAGGTGCAAGAAATATCTCCTAAACCTACACGGTTTAGGAGATATTTACTAAAATGACAGGCGCCGCTGTCTATGGCGCATGCGCGCCGTAGATAACGGCGCATTCATGGGGTTAATCCCATTCATAAACTCGGCTACTTCCCAGCAATAGCTGGGCGTAGCCGAATGGGACGCCTCCCGCGCGCATGCGCAGAGTGACGTCTCCGCCGCTCCGGCCAATCACAGCGCCGGAGCGGCGCTGTGATTGGCTGGTGCGGCGATACCCGGAAGTAACATTCCGGCTATCGCCGCAGAGATGGCTGCGGCTCAAGACAGGGACATGGACGGCTTCGGGGGCCCCGATCTAAGGTAAATGGTACATAATGAGCTAGTATGCTAGTCATACTAGCTCATTATGCCTTTCTCTTGCAGGTGTTGTAAAAAAAAAAAAAAACTGAGTAGTGGGTTTACAACCACTTTAACAGATTGGTAATTCAATAAAATACAGATGCAACAGTAATTTAGAAAAATTATTGGTATTTAGACATGTAAGTGAATAATAATCAGGGTTGCCACATTTTGTAATCCCTTCTCATGCGGGATGTATTATAAAGTGCAGAGGTGGGGGACTTGAGTCACATGACTTGACTTAAGTCAGACTTGAGTCACCTGTTTGAGGACTTGCGACTTGCTTGACAGAATTCAATAAATGACTCGACTTGACTTTGACTTGTCACTATTGACTTGCGACTTGACTTTGACTCGGGCTATATGACTTGCAATGACTTGGCACCACTAACACTAACCGCAAGCCGCCGTCTGCCTACCTGATCAGCGTGTCATGCAGACAGACGGCGGCCATTGCAGGGTTCAAAAGCCGTGCCTCCTCGTCTGTGATAGGCAGAACACTCAATTTCACAGCAGGCAGTGTTCAGCCTATCACGGAGATCCTCTTATCCTCGTCTGTGTTATGTGGATGAGCGGATGTCCATGATAGGCGGAACACTGAATGCTGGGAAATTGAGTGTACCGCCTATCACAGACGAGGAGGAGGCATGGCTTTTGAATACTGGAATGGCCGCCGGGATGCCGCCGATCAGGTACACGGCTGACGAGCACAGTGAAGCATGGGCACAGTGAGACACGGGCACAGTGAGACACGGGCACAGTGAGACACGGGCACAGTGAGGCATTGGCACAGTGAGACACGGGCACAGTGAGGCATTGGGCGCAGTGAAGCACGGGCACAGTGAGACACAGGCACAGTGAGGCACGAGCACAGTGAGACACGGGCACAGTGAAGCATGGGCACAGTGAGGCATGGGCACAGTGAGGCATGGGCACAGTGAAGCATGGGCACAGTGAAGCATGGGCACAGTGAAGCATGGGCAACAGTGAAGCATGGGCACAGTGAGGCATGGGCACAGTGAAGCATGGGCACAGTGAGGCATGGGCACAGTGAGGCATGGGCACAGTAAGGCATGGGCACAGTGAGGCATGGGCACAGTGAAGCATGGGCACAGTGAAGCATGGGCACAGTGAAGCATGGGCAACAGTGAAGCATGGGCACATACCCAATATTATTTCTTGTTATCCCTCCTATTATTTTTATACAGTATGGGGTAGATCAGTATTTTGACTTGATTTGTGACTTGACCAAAATAAATGACTTGACTTGACTTGCTTGACTTCTAGCAGGGACTCGACTTGACTTGCTTGCTTTTCGTCACAGTAACTTGGGACTTGCTTGAGACTTGAAGGTTAAGACTTGAGACTTGCTTGTGACTTGCACATGTGTGACTTACTCCCATGTCTGATAAAGTGCCTCCACGCCAATGGGGCATGGAACCCTGGTGCTGTTCATCGCCTCTGTTTCTACTGGATAACTGTAACTGAGTAATGATCCCTGAGGACTCTGCTACAGGAGTCATGGGTGTCATGGGAGTTATAGGCATGGGGCAAAGGCTGGAAGCATCCTGAGAAGGATCTCTAATTTCACAGGGGGTGAATGGATACGAGAGGCCAGAAGCACCCAGGCAAAATCCAGTATCCTGAAATTCTCAGAGGTTGCTCTTTTCATGGTGAAGAGTTAGGTCATCAGGCAGAAAGCTTAGGTCCTGATCTGCAGAAAGATCTTTGGACTGGTTCAGATCAGATCTATTAGATGTTTCCGAGATTGGTTGGATATTTAGGTTATCATAGGAGTGTACATTAGAGGAGTAGAGTGAAGGACATCCTGTGTGGAGGACTAAGTTCAAGATTTAGAGAAAAAAAGCACACACACAATTGAACAACTTTAAAAAAAATAAAGCCAACTACACCATTGTTTAAATAAAAACATCTTACCTTATCCACTTCAAAACCAGGCCAATTCTGACATTTCATAAAAAATAAATATATATATATTTATTTTTACACTGTACCTTTGATATTTTTTTTTGGAATAACTTTATTGCTATCACAAGGGATAAACAATATACTTTGTGATAGCATGGGCTGTGACAGATCCTCTTTTTGGAGAGATATGGGGTCTATTAGACCCCAGATCTCTCCTCTGGCCTCCAAAGCAGCCATTCAAAACAAGATCAGTTTGAACGGCTGGTTTACAAGCCAGTAATTGAGAACAAACTGAAACCAGAAGTGACTAAATCCTCGTCGCTTTCAGTTTGACGTCACATAAGGGGGTGGAAGGAACTTCCTTCCACTCTTCACAGTTCGTCCAATCAGAATGGTCACATAGGTACCGGGCTCTCCCATTCCGTCAGGGTGAACCCCTTCCACTGCTTGTAAAAGTGATCAGGTGGCTGTATAGCAGCTCAGATCACTTTTACAAAAAAAGAGAAATCGCCTGCTGAGAAGAATAATACCAAGATCATGCAGCCATATTCATGGTATAACCACCTCAATATGAGGCTATATATATATATATATATATGTGTATGTGTGTGTGTGTGTGTGTGGCGGGACCCCCAAAAATGGGGTCGCTATGTTGTAAATTTAGGGGCAGTCTGAGCAATAGTATGGCTCAGATTCTACAATTCTGTTTAATATGGACTCTGCTCTGCCATGTTGTTGTCTGGTGTATAGTTCCCCTGGGCCTGTGGTGGCGCTGTTACCCAGGTCTTGGGTGGAACCACTGGTGACATTATGGTGTGATTGGGTGTCCTCTCTCGGCTACCGTGTGGTTGGTCGGAGTTCAGCCTGCTGTGCATGCTGGGAGAGGGTACATAAAGGGCAGACACCATGTGGGGGAGAGTAGAGAGGGGAGTGGAGTGTGCCCAATTGGGGTGGTGTGCCAGGGGGATCCCCAGGAGGACCCCTGGTGGCGAAGTTGCACCCGTTAGCCTTGCTGGCCTGGGGTGCGTGAACTGGTCGAGGAGTCTTGGGCACCTTTAGCCCGATGCTACAAAGTTCCAGGTAGGCCCAGTACCTTCAACTGGGTCTACAATCAACACACTGGAGTCCCAGGGAACCCGTGTGAGGGTGGCCCGCTCTGAAGGAGAGGAAACCAGGGGAGGACCTGTCCGATGGATCGGTGGAGAAATTCACGGTGAAGGAGAGGCCTGGTTACCTATCAGAGGGAAGGATTCGTGAGTTGCAGTCTAGCTCCTGTAGTGTGTCCCATTGACACCTATGGTCTCTTCTAATCTATGGGGGTTTCAAAGTTCTAATTCAGTAACTAAAGGATTCTGTGGCAGAGGATCTCTTGGATTTGTCCGTGAAGGGGACTAAATTAAAGAAACTGTTCGTGCTTCACTCCGGCTGCTAGAACTGTGAGAGGGATCTATCCGGGTGAGCAATTCACACTCAGGCTTGAGTGAAGAACGGGGTAACTGGGTGCCACGTGCCTGAACCTGTCTCCATACCTGCTTTTGTTACTATCTTCAACCTATTCCCAAATCTGTTTCAAGCAAGATAAAATAAACTCCTCTGTTTGGAGTTTAAGGCCTCATGCCCACGGACGTTTTTACAGCCGTGTTTTTGAGCGTTTTTTACAGCTTAAAAACGCCTGTCCATGTTAGTCTATAGCTTCATGCCCACCTAGACGTTTTTGAGCTGCAAATAGCATAGATGTTTTTAAGCTGTAAAAAAAACCCAGGACCAGTGCGTTCCTCAGCGTCAGAATTAGGCAGAAAAAACCGCGAGCGTCAAAAAACGCGCAAAAACGCGCACTAACGTGCAAAAACGCGCACTAACGCGCGGTCGCGTTTTTAGCTCCGACGCTTTTTTTTTTTTCAAAATAAATAAATAAATATTTACAATAACATGGACAGGCGTTTTTAAGCTGCAAAAAACGCAGCTGTAAAAACGCCAGTGGGCATGAGGCCTAAAGAACAGACCTTTTCCCTATATTCTGGGGACGAGAACCAATGGAGGGGAGGTAACTCGCTGCAGGACCCAAAACTATAAGAACACCGCTCAACCTCTTATACCAGGAGGATACGGGCATGCAAAGTGAAGGTAGGCAGGAGAAAAGGGTCCGTGTGCTACATATATATACACACACATACATATGACAGTATTGAGGTGGTGGAAGCCCAACTCCAGACAAACTTTAATTGACATGATTGTTGCAACCACTCCTATATTTTATGCCTTGTTCACACAGGTTTCAGCTTACATAAGACCATTGCTTCCCTCAAGCATTTGTAAGGCGAGCAGCAAACAATAATCAGTTTTGTTTGAGGCCTTAAAAGAAATTCCAGATTTGTGTTTTACAACCCCAAACTGTAGCTTTAACAAAAGAACATACAGCATATTCAACTTTAATAATTATGCAACCAAAATGAGTGCATGCTGTAAATTGCCTCCAGCATTGCTCCTTCTTGCTGGATGCTGCCGTTTTGTTGAAGCCCAGAGCATACACTTCATAACTGGAAACCCTCCCCCTCTTCTTGGTCTCAAAAAGGATGTCACTTTCTTCAATTAAAATATGTATATTTCCAGCTTTGATTGTATGTTTGGCTCAGATAGAGAAGTAGGCTGACAGAAGCTTTACAGTGTGAAGTTCAAAGGCTGCCAGTGAGAGAGAAAAGGAGAGAATATCAGGGAGATATGACACTATCCTTGTAAGTTTAAAGTGGTTGTAAAGGCACAAGGTTTCTTACCTTCATGCATTCTATGCATGAAGGTAAAAAACCTTCTGTGTGCAGCAGCCCCCCAGCCCCCCTAATACTTACCTGAGCCCCCTCTCGATCCAGCGATATCCACAAGACCCTTGCCTCTCTGGGAACTTGCACTCCTGACTGGCTTTTGGCAGCAGCAGAAGACATTGGTTCCCGCTGCTGTCAATCACAGCCAGTAAGCCAATCAGGAGACAAAGGGGGCAGGCCGAGCCACAGCTCTGCGTGTGAATGGACACACTGAACTGTGGCTTGAGAGCACACCTGCTTGGGTGCCCTTACAGCAAGCTGCTTGCTGTGGGGGCATCTGACAGGAGGGAGGGGCCAGGAGCGCCAGCAGGGGACCCGAGAAGAGGAGGATCCGGGCTGCTCTGTGCAAAACCACTGCACAGAGTGGCAGCAGAGTTTGCCCTGACACCTCTCCTGCTTTTCTTCTCCCTCCCTAATCTGTGTTCCTTCAGCACAGTCTGTCATTCTTGTCGCTTTCTTCCCCCTTCAGCAACAGTAAATCTTAAAGTGGAAGTAAACCTCCATCAATAACTTTTACCTTATTATAGGCTTACCTATACATAGTGTAAATATCTCCTAAACGGCAGTTTAGGAGATATTTACTGTACATGCAGCCAGTGACATCACTGGCGCATGCGCTCTAAAGGAACAGCCACCAGGGCCGTTGCTTAAGAGCCCTGTGCCATAAACGCTACATGATTTTACAAGGACTTTAAAGTGGAGTTCCACCCAACAATGGAACTTCCCCTTTTCGGAACCCTCCCCCCCTCCGATGTCACATTTGGCACCTTTTAGGGGGGTGGGGAACAGATACCTGTGTAATACACACAGGTCCCAGAAGACAGCAGGGACCAGTGGGATCGCGCAGCGCGAGTCGCACATGCACAGTAGGGAACCAGGAAGTGAAGCCGCAAGGCTTCACTTCCTGATTCCCTTACCGAAGATGGCGGCGGCAGCACCCGAGAGCCGAGCAATAGCTCGGCATCGGGTGCCGACATCGCAGCCGCCCTAGACAGGTAAGTGTCCTTATTTTAAAAATCAGCAGCTGCAGTATTTGTAGCTGCTGACTTTAAAAGAAGAAACACGGCGGAACTCCGCTTTATCTAGGACTTATTTTTGAGATTACAAGATTTTTATAATGCCTCATCAGCGTCCATCAGTGCCGCTTCATTAGCTCCCATCAGTGCTGCCTCATCAGTGAAGAAGAAATATTACTCCGTTTCTGTTAAAAAAAATTGCAAATAAGAAAAATATATTTTTTCAACATTTTTGGTCTTTTTTCATTTGTTTAACAAAAGAACAAAAAAACTGTGGTGATTAGATTTTACCAAAGAAATGCTCTGTCTCGAAAAAAATGGATACAAATTTCATTTGGGTACAGTGTTGCATGAACACGCAATCGTCATTCAAAGTGTGACAGCGCTGAAAGCTGAAAATTGGCCTGGGCAGGAAGGGGGTGAAAGTGCCCAGTATTGAAGTGGTTAAAAAAACATTTTAGGCCTAGAAAATAAAATAGAAGTAATTCCAATTTGCTATGTCACACATTATTAGTGCAATGGTTTACAAAACGCAAACATTTCGTTTTACATGTCGCTTCTGGGTTAATTAACAGGAAGAGGGAATCTGCAAATAGACATTCACTGATGTCCCTCCCTTCTACCTAACGGCACACACCATGCTGCTCCTGGGTCTTCTGATGGTAGTGCAGAGCCTGGGTGACAGTGGAGTAGCACAAGGAGGGCAGCAAGGGTGGAAACTTGCCAGTTGCCAGATTTACACACACTCCCAGTTAGGGATGAGCTCGGTGTTCGAGTCGAACATACGTTCGACTCGAACATCGGCTGTTCGATGAAGATCGAACGATTTGGGCCGTTCGCGCCTAATTCGAGTGACGCGAATGGCCCACAATGCACTACGCCATCGCAGTGTCATCCAGGCGCTGTGATTGGCCAAGCATGCACAGTGACCCCGCATGCTTGGCCAATCACAGCGCCGGCAGCGAGGAGAGCAATGATTGGCCACAGGCAGGATGCCTGTGGCCAATTATTGCTGAGGGTGTTTAGTACACGCCCCACACTATAAAAGGCCGCCAGCACGGCGGCCTAGTGTAGTGTGTTCCGGAGCAGGGAAAGAGAAGCATAGGCAGGGACAGTGACATTTTTTTTTCTTGCTTAACCTGGATTCCTTTAGTTTAGGGAAAGAGAAGGATAGGTAGGGAGAGTGTCAGTGTGTTTTACTGTGCGAATCCTTGTTTCTAGGGACAGGGAAGGACAGTGAGGTAAATTCTCCTTGTGCTATAGTGTGCTAAAGCATTGATCATCAACCATCTTTAAAAAATCATTTTTTCTAGGGACAGAAAACTATAGGTAGGGAGAGTGTCAGTGTGTTTTACTGTGATAATCCTTGTTTCTAGGGACAGGGAAGGACAGTGAGGGAAATTCTCCTTGTGCTATAGTGTGCTAAAGCATTGATCATCAACCGTCTTTAAAAAAACATTTTTTCTAGGGACAGAAAACTATAGGTAGGAAGAGTGTCAGTTTCTTTCACTGTGCTAATCCTTGTTTCTAGGGACAGGGAAGGACAGTGAGGGAAATTCTACTTGTGCTATAGTGTGCTAAAGCATTGATCATCAATCAGCTTTAAAAAAACATTTTTTCTAGGGACAGAAAACTATAGGTAGGAAGAGTGTCAGTTTCTTTCACTGTGATAATCCTTGTTTCTAGGGACAGGGAAGGACAGTGAGGGAAATTCTCCTTGTGCTATAGTGTGCTAAAGCATTGATCATCAACCGTCTTTAAAAAAACATTTTTTCTAGGGACAGAAAACTATAGGTAGGAAGAGTGTCAGTTTCTTTCACTGTGATAATCCTTGTTTCTAGGGACAGGGAAGGACAGTGAGGGAAATTCTCCTTGTGCTATAGTGTGCTAAAGCATTGATCATCAACCATCTTTAAAAAAACATTTTTTCTAGGGACAGAAAACTATAGGTAGGAAGAGTGTCAGTTTCTTTCACTGTGATAATCCTTGTTTCTAGGGACAGGGAAGGACAGTGAGGGAAATTCTACTTGTGCTATAGTGTGCTAAAGCATTGATCATCAATCAGCTTTAAAAAAACATTTTTTCTAGGGACAGAAAACTATAGGTAGGAAGAGTGTCAGTTTCTTTCACTGTGATAATCCTTGTTTCTAGGGACAGGGAAGGACAGTGAGGGAAATTCTCCTTGTGCTATAGTGTGCTAAAGCATTGATCATCAATCAGCTTTAAAAAAACATTTTTTCTAGGGACAGAAAATTATAGGTAGGAAGAGTGTCAGTTTCTTTCACTGTGATAATCCTTGTTTCTAGGGACAGGGAAGGACAGTGAGGGAAATTCTCCTTGTGCTATAGTGTGCTAAAGCATTGATCATCAACCATCTTTAAAAAAACATTTTTTCTAGGGACAGAAAACTATAGGTAGGAAGAGTGTCAGTTTCTTTCACTGTGATAATCCTTGTTTCTAGGGACAGGGAAGGACAGTGAGGGAAATTCTCCTTGTGCTATAGTGTGCTAAAGCATTGATCATCAACCGTCTTTAAAAAAAAAAAATTCTAGGGACAGAAAACTATAGGTAGGAAGAGTGTCAGTTTCTTTCACTGTGATAGTCCTTGTTTCTAGGGACAGGGAAGGACAGTGAGGGAAATTCTACTTGTGCTATAGTGTGCTAAAGCATTCATCATCAATCAGCTTTAAAAAAACATTTTTTCTAGGGACAGAAAACTATAGGTAGGAAGAGTGTCAGTTTCTTTCACTGTGATAATCCTTGTTTCTAGGGACAGGGAAGGACAGTGAGGGAAATTCTCCTTGTGCTATAGTGTGCTAAAGCATTGATCATCAACCATCTTTAAAAAAACATTTTTTCTAGGGACAGAAAACTATAGGTAGGAAGAGTGTCAGTTTCTTTCACTGTGATAATCCTTGTTTCTAGGGACAAGGAAGGACAGTGAGGGAAATTCTACTTGTGCTATAGTGTGCTAAAGCATTGATCATCAACCGTCTTTAAAAAAACATTTTTTCTAGGGACAGAAAACTATAGGTAGGAAGAGTGTCAGTTTCTTTCACTGTGATAATCCTTGTTTCTAGGGACAGGGAAGGACAGTGAGGGAAATTCTACTTGTGCTATAGTGTGCTAAAGCATTGATCATCAATCAGCTTTAAAAAAAACATTTTTTCTAGGGACAGAAAACTATAGGTAGGAAGAGTGTCAGTTTCTTTCACTGTGATAATCCTTGTTTCTAGGGACAAGGAAGGACAGTGAGGGAAATTCTACTTGTGCTATAGTGTGCTAAAGCATTGATCATCAACCGTCTTTAAAAAAACATTTTTTCTAGGGACAGAAAACTATAGGTAGGAAGAGTGTCAGTTTCTTTCACTGTGATAATCCTTGTTTCTAGGGACAGGGAAGGACAGTGAGGGAAATTCTACTTGTGCTATAGTGTGCTAAAGCATTGATCATCAATCAGCTTTAAAAAAAACATTTTTTCTAGGGACAGAAAACTATAGGTAGGAAGAGTGTCAGTTTCTTTCACTGTGATAATCCTTGTTTCTAGGGACAGGGAAGGACAGTGAGGGAAATTCTCCTTGTGCTATAGTGTGCTAAAGCATTGATCATCAACCGTCTTAAAAAAAACATTTTTTCTAGGGACAGAAAACTATAGGTAGGAAGAGTGTCAGTTTCTTTCACTGTGATAATCCTTGTTTCTAGGGACAGGGAAGGACAGTGAGGGAAATTCTACTTGTGCTATAGTGTGCTAAAGCATTGATCATCAATCAGCTTTAAAAAAACATTTTTTCTAGGGACAGAAAACTATAGGTAGGAAGAGTGTCAGTTTCTTTCACTGTGATAATCCTTGTTTCTAGGGACAGGGAAGGACAGTGAGGGAAATTCTCCTTGTGCTATAGTGTGCTAAAGCATTGATCATCAACCATCTTTAAAAAAACATTTTTTCTAGGGACAGAAAACTATAGGTAGGAAGAGTGTCAGTTTCTTTCACTGTGATAATCCTTGTTTCTAGGAACAGGGAAGGACAGTGAGGGAAATTCTCCTTGTGCTATAGTGTGCTAAAGCATTGATCATCAACCGTCTTTAAAAAAACATTTTTTCTAGGGACAGAAAACTATAGGTAGGAAGAGTGTCAGTTTCTTTCACTGTGATAATCCTTGTTTCTATGGACAGGGAAGGACAGTGAGGGAAATTCTCCTTGTGCTATAGTGTGCTAAAGCATTGATCATCAACCGTCTTTAAAAAAACATTTTTTCTAGGGACAGAAAACTATAGGTAGGAAGAGTGTCAGTTTCTTTCACTGTGATAATCCTTGTTTCTAGGGACAGGGAAGGACAGTGAGGGAAATTCTCCTTGTGCTATACTGTGCTAAAGCATTCCTCATCAACCATCATTGAAATCCTTGTTTTTTGGACAGTCAGGGAAATTGTCGTTGTGCTATTCTGTGCAAAAGCAATCATCCTCAACCATATTTAGAAATCCTTAAGTAAAGGGACAGAGAAGGACACCTGAAGGTAGCCCTTATTGCTTTTTTCCCATCTCCCTGCAGGCCATCTATTAGAATGTCTGGAAGGCAAACAAGGAGAGGCAGACAGTCAGGAGGCAATAAAAGAGGGCAAGCAGGCTCTGTGTCTGGGGGCAACAGTGCTGGTCGTGGACGCGGTGCATTGTCATCAGCACATGGCCATGGGACACGCTTGTCCTTCTTTTCGGCAGCTGGACATGTTGAGCCACATCATGCCGAAGACTTGGTAGAGTGGATGACCAAGTCCTCCTCCTCCTCCTCATCCTCTCTCACCCAGGCTCAGGGTACTGGCAAAGCAGCTGCCAAAGCGTCCTCTTCCCTGGTATCAATGTCAGACTCATCATCAGTCACTCCTTCCCTAGACCCACCATGTCCTCCTCCTGAGGAGTCCCCCGAACTGTTTGAGCACAGTGTTGGGTACATGCTCCAGGAGGATGCCCAGCGTTTCGAAGGGTCTGATGATGAAACCCAGCTACAGGAAGGCAGTAGCGTGAGAGCAGACAGAGGGCATGCTCAAGAAGGACACCAATCTGGCAGTCATGTTCCAGCAGCTGCAGCATACTGCCAGATTGGCTCCAGTGATGAGAAGGGAGGGGATGATGAGGTCACTGACTCCACGTGGGTGCCTAATAGGAGAGAGGAGGAGGAGGAGGATGAGGAGGAGGCACATCTCCAACGAGGCAGGATGCCCTTTGGTGGCCAGCGTAAGGGCAGTACACCGACGGACTCACACCGCAGAGCTCCGCCTGTGCAGGGCGCTGCCTCTGCCCGTCATTCAAAAAGTTCTTTGGTGTGGGCCTTTTTTGAGGCTAGTGCATCAGATCGCACAGCTGCTGTTTGCAACATATGTCTCAAGCGTATATCGCGTGGCCAAAACATCAGCCGCTTGGGTACCACATGCCTGACCAGACATATGTTGACCTGCCATGCAGCTCGTTGGCAAGCCTACCTCAAAGACCCACACCAAAGAACAAAGCGGACCTCTCCTTGCACCGCATCAGCTGGGATCTCCAACCCCACTATAACTTCAGTCCTCTCTGAAACATGCACTGAGAGGAATGAAGGTGTAGAATTAGGTGTGTCACAGCCAAGTACTTGCGGCCACTCTGCTAGCAGTACACCGACGTCCGATTCTAGCAGGCAAATTTCCCTGCCCCAGCTGCTGGACCGTCAAAAGAAGTTCACTCCCAGCCATCCACATGCCCAGCGGTTGAATGCTAGCTTGGCTAAATTGCTAGCGCTTCAACTGCTGCCTTTTCAGTTGGTAGACTCGGCCCCCTTCCGTGAGTTTGTGCAATGTGCGGTTCCTCAGTGGCAGGTTCCCAAACGCCACTTTTTCTCACGGAAGGCTATTCCGGCTCTCTACCGGCATGTGGAAGGCAATGTCTTGGCCTCGCTGGACAGGGCGGTCAGCGGTAAGGTGCATATTACCGCTGACTCATGGTCCAGCAGGCATGGACAGGGACGTTACCTTTCTTTCACGGCCCATTGGGTCACTCTTTTGGCAGCTGGGAAGGATGCAGGACAAGGTGCAGTAGTGTTGGAGGTTGTTCCACCGCCACGCCTCCAAAATGCTACTACTGGTTGTGACACACCTCTCTCCTCCACCCCCTCCTCTTCTTCTTCCTCCATGGCCTCTTCCTGTGGTTTGTCCTCTGAACCAGCGGTGCTCCGTAGCCGTTCAAGGGGCTACGCAAGTACGCAGGCAAAAAGATGCCATGCTGTGCTTGCGCTGGTGTGTTTGGGGGACAGAAGCCACACTGGGGCAGAGGTCCTGTCTGCTCTGCAGGGCCAGGCCGAGAGGTGGTTGACGCCACGCCAGCTTAAGCCAGGAATGGTGGTTTGCGACAATGGCACCAACCTCCTCTCCGCCCTCCGACAGGGACAACTGACCCATGTGCCCTGTGTGGCTCACGTCCTTAACCTGGTGGTGCAGCGGTTCTTGGGCAGGTACCCGGGCTTACAGGATGTCCTGAGGCAGGCCAGGAAAGTCTGTGTGCATTTCCGCAGATCTTATAATGCCAGTGCTCGCCTGGCTGAGCTGCAAAAGGAGTTGAACCTGCCCAAGAACCGCCTTATATGTGACATGCCCACCAGGTGGAACTCAACGTTGGCCATGCTGCAGCGGCTGCACACGCAGCAGAGGGCCATCAATGAGTACCTGTGCGACTACGGCACCAGGACAGGGTCAGGGGAGCTTGGTTTTTTTTCTCCACGCCAGTGGGGCATGATCAGGGATGCATGCACTGTCCTGGCACCATTTGAGGAGGCCACGAGGATGGTGAGCAGTGACAGTGCATGCATCAGTGACACTGTACCTCTTGTCCACCTGTTGGAGCACACGCTGCGTGGAATAATGGACAGGGCACTTGAGGCAGAACAGAGGCAGGAAGAGGAGGACTTCCTTGCCTCTCAAGGCCCCCTTTACCCAGACAGTGTTCCTTCTGTCCCACCCATCGCACAGGAAGAGGAGGAGGAGGAGGAGGAGGATTGTGTCAGCATGGAGGTGGAGGCTGGCACTCAGCATCATCAGCAGCAGTCTTTTAGGGATGATTTACAGTCCCAAGAAACCAGTGGACTTGTACGTGGCTGGGAGGAGGTGGC
Organism: Rana muscosa; assembly: GCA_029206835.1. NCBI lineage: Eukaryota > Metazoa > Chordata > Amphibia > Anura > Ranidae > Rana > Rana muscosa. The sequence goes on from CM055117.1 coordinate 686,610,622, forward strand.
TGCGGATCATGTCGTCCTTAGTGACCCAGAGGACTCCGGAGCGAATGCCTCAGCAAACCTACGCTGCATGGCCTCCCTGATCCTGCAAAGTCTGCGGAAGGATCCTCGTATTCTTCGGATCAAGGAGAGGGACCATTACTGGCTGGCCACTCTCCTTGATCCACGGTACAAGGGTAAGGTTGCGGACCTTATGTTACCGTCGCAGAGGGAGCAGAGGATGAGACAACTCCGGGAGGCCTTCCAGAAAGGTCTGTGCAACGCGTTCCCAGAGACTGGGAGGTTACAAACTCCTGGTCCTGGACAACGAGTTGCTGAGGCTTCGGCCAGTCAAAGAAGGAGCGGTGGGGAAGGTGGCCGTCTGACCGATGCGTTCAGACAATTCTTTAGTCCGCAGCCCCAAAGTATGATCGGTTCCAGCAACCATCGCCAGCGTCTGATAAACATGGTGCAGGAATATCTAGGGGCAAGGTCAGACTTGGACACCTTCCCCACCGAAAATCCTCTGGCTTACTGGGTCTTGAGGATGGATCACTGGCCAGAGCTTGCACAGTATGCAATTGAGCTACTGGCCTGTCCTGCATCCAGCGTTCTTTCGGAACGCACATTCAGTGCTGCTGGAGGATTTGTCACGGATCACAGGGTGCGCCTGTCCACCGACTCGGTTGATCGACTGACTTTCATCAAGATGAACCAGTCTTGGATCACCACCAGCTACCACACACCTGATGCTGATATAACAGACTAATTGATTTTAACATGTCACATCCCTTCAAGACTGATGCTGATGCTGAGTGCCTGTGCTGTTATGTTGACTGGCTATCCTCCTCCTCCGAGTCCTCAATGATACGATTGATGATGATAGCTTGGAAGATCATTTTTGTTTATGGGTGCCGCCACCAGTGGCTAAGGCCCAATTTTTCAGCCCCTGTTTAACAGGGGCGTGTAATTACAATTTTTGAAGCAATAATTTGCCATAGGGCTCATTGCTGTGCTCCAAGTACAGTATCTGTGAGGGGTTGGAGTGTTGTGCCACCAGTGCCTAAGGCCCAATTTTTCAGCCCCTGTTTAACAGGGGCGTGTCATTACAATTTTTGAAGCAATACTTTGCAACAGGGCTCATTGCTGTGCTCCAAGTACAGTATCTGTGAGGGGTTGTAGTGTTGTGCCACCAGTGCCTAAGGCCCAATTTTTCAGCCCCTGTTCAACAGGGGCATGTAATTACAATTCTTGATCTAATAATTCACAGCAGGGCCTATTGCTGCACCCACCAAGAGTAACTCTGAGGGCTTACAGTGTTGTGGCAACGCCACCACCACCACCACCACGAAAGGCCCAATTTTTCAGCCCCTGTTCAAAAGGGGCATGTAATTACAATTCTTGATCTAATAATTCACAGCAGGGCCCAATCCTGCACCCACCAAGAGTAACTCTGAGGGCTTACAGTGTTGTGGCAACACCACCACCACCACCACCACCACGAAAGGCCCAATTTTTCAGCCCCTGTTCAACAGGGGCATGCAATTACAATTCTTGATCTAATAATTCACAGCAGGGCCCATTGCTGCACCCACCAAGAGTAACTGTCAGGGCTTACAGTGTTGTGGCACCAGCACCACCATCAAAGGCCCAATTTTTACTACCACTGTTCAACAATTATATGTAATTAAAATTCCTGATATAATAGTTGACAGCAGGGCGTTCCAGCACCAACCAAGAGTAACTGTGAGTGCTTACAGTGTTGTGCCAACACCAACAACTAAGGGGCCTATTTCTGCAGAGTATATACGGCAGGTCCCTACTTTCAAACATCCAACTTACAAACGACTCCTACTTGCAAACGCAAGAAGACAACAGGAAGTGAGAGGAAATCTACCCCTTGGAAGGAAAATTCTCTCCTGTAAGAATTAATATGGGAGAAAGGTGTCTCCTCTGTACTGATGCTTTATCAGCAATCCTTGTTTCAAGAAAAACACCACATTTCAAAAACAGTTGTCATTGGGACGGAAAGTGAGGTGAAATGTTCTGAACAGGGGCACAGACAGCAAAACAAATGTTACAGGGGTGATAACCCTTACCTATGTTTTCCAAAAAGTTTAAAAATAGATTTTTGGGCTGGAGCTACACTTAAACAATGTACCTGTTCAAAATTACAAACAGATTCTACATAAGAACAAACCTACAGTCCCTGTCTTGTATGCACCGCCTGTATACGGCTGTTCAGAGTATATAGGGCCTTTTTTATTTTATGTGCGGGGTTCCCCTTAATATCCATACAAGACCCAAAGGGGCTGGTAATGGGCTGGGGTAGGGGGGGGGGGGGTCATGGGGTAGCTATGCCATTTTTCTTAAAGATTTTCATCCATATTTCCGGGACCAGACATTACATTAAAGCCGCAAGCAGTTTTAAATGGCTTTTTTTTCGTTTAGAAGTGTCATTTTGTGCAGGGACAGTTCTAAACACGGGAAACACGTGGCACTTCACAGGCATACTTTAGACACCCCCCAGGTACGATATTTAAAGGAATATTTGACTTTTTTTTTTTCACTTTATGCATCATTAAAATGACTGCTCCCGAAAAACGACCGTTTTTAAAACTTCTTTTTGCATTGATACATGTCCCCTGGTGCAGAACCCGGGTTCCCAAACCCTTTTTAGGACAATAACATGCATAATAGTCGTTATAATTAGCACTTTAGAATTCGAACGTTCGCATCCATTGTATTTAATAGGGTTCTAATGTTCGTACGAACTTTCGGTCCGTTCGCGGGTTCTGGTGCGAACCGAACCCGGGGGTGTTCGGCTCATCACTACTCCCAGTGGCTGTAGTGTTTGTAAAACCTCTCAAAGCCACCAACATATAGTCTTCAATAGAAGCTAGACGGTGACACTATGCCAGTCTGCCTTCACTTTAATTCTTTAAAAATACCTTTTATCCAGTGTAGTGGCCTCCTCACTCCCCTCTTTGCATCAGCTCGTCTCTCTTCTTGTCTAGGGGTACCTTAGAGGGGAGAGAGCGGGGTCACCACGCCAAGCCTTCACCACATGTTTCCGTGCAGTGTAAGCAAAGTTCCTTCTCTACCTTCGGGTCAGTGTTGTGCACCTGGAGTTACCTCAAACAATGTCCACCAGAAAAGAGCCTCACACCATTAAAGTCCAACACTCCTTTATTCTTCTCGAGTGAACAGCATAATCAGTTAGACTCCCTTAAAGAACAGAACAAACAAGGAGGTGTGGATGCGAATAGGCCCAGACACAATTAACTCTCCACTTTCCTTCCTGAAAGTGGGCTGAGGTCTCCTAGCGAGCAGGGATTTTCCTTCCTGGCGGTCTCCGATGGGAGGCTCACCTGTCACTGGCAATATGCTGCACCCGGTCTTCAAGTGAGTAGCTCCCCCCGGTCCATTACGCCTTCCGGATTCGGGTACCCAATCCCTGGGTTCCCTAGGACCTCCTTCCCTCGCGGAACTCAGTGTTGGGCACTGAGCTCCAGACCTCCATCCGAGTACCTCACCCCAGGCTAAGGGTGCCTGGGATGGAACACGATCTCTGGACGTCCTCTAGGCCTAGGCCGCCTAGAGGACCGACACGAACCACACGCCCACAGGCTGAAGGTGCCTGGGACTCGACCCCGTGACAAAGATGGCCGGCCCCTTTATACCCTCTCCCAGCAAGCACGGCGGGTTCCCCGCCCCACCATACCACTGCCGAGGGAGGACAAAAAGGAGGCACAGCACACAGCAATGGTTCAACCCCAGCCCAAGGCGACAGCGCCACCCGCTGGACTGCAAGGAACTGTACATCGCTGGTGTCTCTGCCAGTTTGAATTACACCCAGGAAAGTACATACCCGCTACACTCTCCCCCTGGTAATTTGACACTGGTCCCCAGTGTCTGGAAAAAATCATACCCTCAAGGGCTGGCATAATCCAATCCAGAGACCAAATAACAATTGTACAAAAATATAAAACTTTTTTGAAAAACTTGATCAACTAAAGCAATTGTGTCTGAGCCCTATATAAAAACAACAACATTTAACCATAACTTTTTTTCCACATATTCACATTATGTTTTTCCCACCCATCCCGACTAAGACCCACCCCATACTCAGTGGTCTTGATGGGACGCTCTCCTGCAGAGGGAAAAGAAAGAAAATTATCACACATAAACCCTGACACATATATTCGTGTGAGAGAAAAGAAACCTCTTCGTAAAGAAATCCCTTTTCTCCAAGGAGTGAGTGTGTGAAAAGTGTTTAACGTTGCGCAACACTGCCACCTGGTGACAGCATCGCGGTAACTGCACTTGTGGAACTTTTCCTCTTCTCTTGGGCCCTATCTACCCCAGAGTCTGTGATCTCTTGCTGGAAAGTGAATAACAAAACAGGAACAGTCCTTCATTCCTCTGGGTACAAGGACAACGGGCCCCAGAAAGTTCAGCAGCATACAACAAGAACGGAGTGTTTCTCTCCTACAGGTAGAAGCGGTGATGCGGCAGAACAAGTGGCTTCAAGTGCTGGTCCATGGTCTCCAGATGATATTCTACATCTTCTCCTTCCTTGCGCCGGATCAGCACTTTGTCTGCATGGATGTGCCGTCCCAACATCCACTCTGCCTTGCAGTCCTTAAAACGTTGAGAGGCCTTGGGAGAGCATGCCAGGTACCTGCGAGCGTGTGGAATCTGAAGGTGAGTCCACACAAAGTCATTGTACCAGCGCTCCCGGCACACTTCCACCTCATAGAGCAGCTCCTTGGACAAGTATGGATACTCCCAGCCGTACTATGCAGCAACCTTCTGGCCAAATAGGCGTTGTAGTCTGGCCAAAGGAGGCATAGTAGCTCTGTCCCCTTCGCCAGGCAAAACTATCGAATCTGGGTGGCGAGGGACCTTGATTACATCTGATCTGGGCATTGGTGCCCGCAACAGCAGTCTCTTTTCCCCGGTCTTTGGTACAGATGGTATCGGGGATATAGAGGCAGGCCGGGGACGGGACCCCTCTTCAGGCGCTGATGCCTCCACCCGGGTAGTACTTTCCCCTGTAGACATAGGTGGATCCCTGGTTCTGCGGGATGAAGCGAGAGGTACTTTGTCCCAGCCCTTCTCTGCAAACAATTTGTCTATAGCAACGTTGTCTCCCCTGTCCAAGAGAGACTCCAGGTCAGAGGTGTCGCACTCCTCCGCGGGTATGTACCCTGTAGTGGAGACTGAGTTTTCACCTCTTCCCACACACCAAATCTCTCCGCCAAGCTTACCTCGGCCTTTGCTTGAAACGGGACGTCGGGAACTCTTGCCGACGGATACATCCGGGCCGGGCGTAAGCGGGCGAGATGGTCCACCACAACCGCTGGTCGGGGCTACCATACCGGTCTTTCTCTTCGGTGGTGGACGCTGCGAGATCGTGGTGACCGAGTCAGCATCCTTGGATTTCTCCCGTTGAGTTTTCACGACCTCCTCCGCGTTCGCTGCAGTGTGCGCAGGGATGGCTGTCAAAGCAGTGATTCCTTCTCCTTGAGTGGTGTTGCCTGCAGCACGGCCAGGGTAAATGGTTCTCAGCTTCTCAACCGCTGGATCCACTTCAAAAGGAAACTCCCCACAGGCCTTGCATCGCCCGAACGGCTTTAGTTGGCACACCAGTCCAGAACAGCCGGGACAAATCACACCCAGGGCCTCAACGTCCATGCATGAGTACAGGGCGAATAGACCCCTTGGCTTTATCCGGATCCCTGTATCTGTTACCGGAGCAGCAGCAGTCAGTGTCGTGGTAGAAGGGTGAACCGGAATCCACGATGTATGTCTGAACATGGTGACCTGTTGCTGATCCATCGCACACTGCAAAGTTTTTGCGCCAACGTCCCACGTGTAGTCCTTCACACGTATTGGACTCCTCCCCTTTGCTCCAGTTCGCGGGCTTTTCTTCTTTTTTCCTTCTGAGTCACGCCCACGAACTAAGCGGTGGGGGTGTGCCTGCTGGCGCAGTGCAAATAGAAGCCCCCACGTGTAGTCCTTCACACGGCTGAGCTCCCCCCTTTCCTCGCTCTGTTCTGCGCGGACCTTTCCCTTCCTTGGGTCATGTCCACGACTTCAAGCAGGGATGCACTTCGGCCAATGAAGGCCTGCCTACTCGTAACTCCTCCGGGCAGACACGTTCAATTCCATAGTACACGAACACTATACCGGACTCGAGCCCCCACGTGTAGCGGCCTCCTCACTCCCCTCTTTGCATCAGCTCGTCTCTCTTCTTGTCTAGGGGTATCTTAGAGGGGAGAGAGCGGGGTCACCACGCCAAGCCTTCACCACATGTGTCCGTGCGGTGTAAGCAAAGTTCCTTCTCTACCTTCGGGTCAGTGTTGTGCACCTGGAGTTACCTTGAACAATGTCCACCAGAAAAGAGCCTCACACCATTAAAGTCCAACACTCCTTTATTCTTCTCGAGTGAACAGCATAATCAGTTAGACTCCCTTAAAGAACAGAACAAACAAGGAGGTGTGGATGCGAGTAGGCCCAGACACAATGAACTCTCCACTTTCCTTCCTGAAAGTGGGCTGAGGTCTCCTAGCGAGCAGGGATTTTCCTTCCTGGCGGTCTCCGATGGGAGGCTCACCTGTCACTGGCAATATGCTGCACCCGGTCTTCAAGTGAGTAGCCCCCCCGGTCCATTACGCCTTCCGGATTCGGGTACCCAATCCCTGGGTTCCCTAGGACCTCCTTCCCTCGCGGAACTCAGTGTTGGGCACTGAGCTCCAGACCTCCATCCGAGTACCTCACCCCAGGCTAAGGGTGCCTGGGATGGAACATGATCTCCGGACGTCCTCTAGGCCTAGGCTGCCTAGAGGACCGACACGTACCACACGCCCACAGGCTGAAGGTGCCTGGGACTCGACCCCGTGACAAAGATGGCCGGCCCCTTTATACCCAGAGGCGTTGCTATGGGGGTGCGGGGGGTGCGGGCCGCACCCGGGTGACACCCGCCAGAGGGGTGACACCGGGGCCGCCGCTACACACAGTTGTTACTTGCAGAGCTGCAGCAGAGCGTTGCTAGTGTGCCTGCCGCGCTCCTGCATCGAGCCGGCACAAGTTTTTCAGTCACTTCCCTGTCAGGCAGTTCCGGCTGACATGACATCATGATCTATAGGCAGAGAAGCGCGGCGCGGGAATGAACAACAGTCAGCGCCGCGGTAGGAAGAAAGGACTCGAGGAACCAGGAGGAGGCTGACCGCCCGGGAGCCTGGGATAAGGGAAGAGACCGGAGAGGAGGAGCCCATCTTACAGTAAGCGGCAGCAGCACTAAACACTCGGTCTGTGCACACACACACAGCACATGCCATTCCCTCAGATAAAGCCTCAAGCTGTGCTGTCTGTGCCACCAGTGAGAATGGCAGTGCCGGCTCTGTCACCCCCCACCCCCCTCTCTGTCACCCCCCACCCCCTCCCTCTCTGTCACCCCCCTCTGTCACACCCCCCACCCCCTCCCTCTCTGTCACCCCCCACCCCCCTTCTGTCTCACCCCCCCACTCCCTCTCTGTCACCCCCCACCCCCCTCTCTGTCACCCCCCACCCCCTCCCTCTTTGGCACCCCCCTCTGTCACACCCCCACCCCCTCCCTCTCTGTCACCCCCCACCCCCCTTCTGTCTCACCCCCCACTCCCTCTCTGTCACCCCCCACCCCCCTTCTGTCTCACGCCCCCCACTCCCTCTCTGTCACCCCTCCCTCTCTGTCACCCCCCTCTGTCACCCCCCCACCCCCTTCTGTCTCACCCCACCCTCTCTGTCACCCCCCCACCCCCCTCTCTGTCACCCCCCTCCCCCTCCCTCTCTTTCCCCCCCACCCCCCTCTCTATCACACCCCCCACCCCCTCCCTCTCTTCCCCCCCACCCCTCCCTCTCTGTCACCCCCCTCTGTCACACCCCCACCCCCTTCTGTCTCACCCCCACCCTCTCTGTCACCCCCCCCACCCCCTCCCTCTATTTACCCCCCACCCCCCTCTCTGTCACCCCCCCTCCCCCTCCCTCTTTTTCCCCCCACCCCCCTCTCTGTAACACCCCCCACCCCCTCCTTCTTTTCCCCCCACCCCCTCCCTCTCTGTCACCCCCCTCTGTCACACCCACACCCCCTCTGCCTCACCCCCACCCCCCTCCCTCTGTCTCACCCCACCCCTTCCCTCTGTCTCACCCCACCCCCTCCCTCTGTCTCACCCCTCCCTCCCTGTCTCACCCTCACCCCCACCCTCTCTGTCACCCCCACCCCCTTCCTCTCTGTCTCCCCCCACCCCCTCCCTCTCTGTCTCACCCCCACCCCCTCCCTCTCTGTCTCAGCTCCACCCCCTCCCTCTCTGTCTCACCCCCACCCCCTCCCTCTCTGTCTCATCCCCATCCCCTCCCTCTCTGTCACCCCTCCTCTCTGTCACCCCCTCCCTCTCTGTCTCACCCCCTCCATCTCTGTCTTACCCCCACCCCTCCCTCTCTGTCTCACCCCCTCTCTGTCTCACCCCACCCCCTCCATCTCTGTCTCACCCCCACCATCTCTGTCCCACCCCTCTCCCTTTCTCTCACCCCCACCCCTTTATCTCTCTCACCCCCCTCTCTATCACCCCCACCCTTCTCTCTCCCCCCCCTTCTGTCTCTAACCTTCCACCCCCTCTTTCCCTTTTAGGGCAAATTCACACTAAATCAGCATGAAATCAAAGATCAGCCGGAGCAATTTGGCACTCCAGCCACTCTGCATTGCAGGCTGCTAGGGGCAGTATGATTAACAGTTCAGTGCATCATACTTCCCCCCTGTTATTTTTTTTGTACAAACTTTGTTTGAAGTGTATATAATGTACATTTTATTCTCCAAAATGTCGGGCAGCACGCTGTCATTTCAGGTTCTCAAAAAAAAAGAAATGCATTCTGTTAGTAGTTTTTCTATGTTTTCTCAGTGTATAAAAAAAGTTGTGGGGGGTTGGCAATGCTGTTTGGGGGAGGGGGCACTTCAGAGTCCAGTGCCTATAGGCTCCTGAGATGTGAATTCCGCCCTGATGGATAGAGAGAGAGAAAAGGAGAAGAAAGGAGAATAGCGAGAAAACAGTAGGGTAAAAAATATTTGGAAAAAGTTATTGGGGGGGGGGGGGGGGGTGACACCATATTTTACCGCACCAGGTGACACCAACCCTAGTGACGCCACTGTTTATACCCTCTCCCAGCAAGCACGGCGGGTTCCCCGCCCCACCATACCGCTGCCGAGGGAGGACAAAAGGGAGGCACAGCACACAGCAATGGTTCAACTCCAGCCCAAGGCGACAGCGCCACCCGCTGGACCGCAAGGAACTGTACATCGCTGGTGTCTCTGCCAGTTTGAATTACACCCCGTAAAGTACATACCTGCTACACCAGTAATAAAGATTATTGTGTACTTTAGAGGTGTCTCCAGAACAGGAAGTGATGGAAAATCTTCGAAACCAGGCCAGAGAGAGCAGTAAAAAGTGGGAAAAACTATTTTGGGTGGAGGTACACTATAAAGTAGGCATCTTGGGTAGAAAAAAGGAAGCCGCTGGTCTCCTTCGGAAAATGTCAGTTGCTCGGTGGTCTGATTGTAATATTTCAGGAGCCTAAACATCGGTATGAAAACTAGATAGTTAGCACTTTCAAAAGGATGGGTTAGTCACAGTGTACATGTGCACATGCTAACCTCTGCCTAACATTTGGTGCTGGGTAGGGATGAGCTTCGTGTTCGAGTCGAACATACGTTCGACTCGAACATTGGCTGTTCGATCGTTCGACGAAGATCGAACGATTTGGGCCGTTCGCGCCAAATTCGAGTGACGCGAACGGCCCACAATGCACTACGCCATCGCAGTGTCATCCAGGCGCTGTGATTGGCCAAGCATGCACTGTGACCCCGCATGCTTGGCCAATCACAGCGCCGGCAGCGAGGAGAGCAATGATTGGCCACAGGCAGGATGCCTGTGGCCAATTATTGCTGAGGGTGTTTAGTACACGCCCCACACTATAAAAGGCCGCCAGCACGGCGGCCTAGTGTAGTGTGTTCCGGAGCAGGGATAGAGTAGCATAGGCAGGGACAGTGACTGTTATTTCTTTCTTGCTTAACCTGGATTCCTTTAGTTTAGGGAAAGAGAAGGATAGGTAGGGAGAGTGTCAGTGTGTTTTGTGCTTCTGCTATAGTGTGCTTAAAAAAAAACATTTATTCTAGGGACAGAAAACTCTAGGTAGGGACAGTGTCAGTTTCTTTCACTCTGCAAGTCCTTGTTTCCAGGGACCTGGAAGGACAGTGAGTGAATTGTCCTTTTGCTATATTGTGATTAAAAAAAACATTTATTCTAGGGACAGAAAACTCTAGGTAGGGACAGTGTCAGTTTCTTTCACTCTGCAAGTCCTTGTTTCCAGGGACCTGGAAGGACAGTGAGTGAATTGTCCTTTTGCTATATTGTGATTAAAAAAAACATTTATTCTAGGGACAGAAAACTCTAGGTAGGGACAGTGTCAGTTTCTTTCACTCTGCAAGTCCTTGTTTCCAGGGACCTGGAAGGACAGTGAGTGAATTGTCCTTTTGCTATATTGTGATTAAAAAAAACATTTATTCTAGGGACAGAAAACTCTAGGTAGGGACAGTGTCAGTTTCTTTCACTCTGCAAGTCCTTGTTTCCAGGGACCTGGAAGGACAGTGAAGTGAATTGTCCTTTTGCTATATTGTGATTAAAAAAAACATTTTTTTCTAGGGACAGAAAACTGTAGGTAGGGAGAGTATTTTTTTTCTTTCACTCTGCAAGTCCTTGTTTCCAGGGACCTGTAAGGACAGTGAGTTAATTGTCCTTGTGCTATATTGTGCTGAAAAAAACATTTATTCCAGGGACAGAAAACTCTAGGTAGGGACAGTGTCAGTTTCTTTCACTCTGCAAGTCCTTGTTTCCAGGGACCTGGAAGGACAGTGAGTGAATTGTCCTTTTGCTATATTGTGATTAAAAAAAACATTTATTCTAGGGACAGAAAACTCTAGGTAGGGACAGTGTCAGTTTCTTTCACTCTGCAAGTCCTTGTTTCCAGGGACCTGGAAGGACAGTGAGTGAATTGTCCTTTTGCTATATTGTGATTAAAAAAAACATTTTTTTCTAGGGACAGAAAACTGTAGGTAGGGAGAGTATTTTTTTTCTTTCACTCTGCAAGTCCTTGTTTCCAGGGACCTGTAAGGACAGTGAGTTAATTGTCCTTGTGCTATATTGTGCTGAAAAAAACATTTATTCCAGGGACAGAAAACTCTAGGTAGGGACAGTGTCAGTTTCTTTCACTCTGCAAGTCCTTGTTTCCAGGGACCTGGAAGGACAGTGAGTGAATTGTCCTTTTGCTATATTGGATTAAAAAAAACATTTTTTTCTAGGGACAGAAAACTGTAGGTAGGGAGAGTGTTTTTTTTCTTTCACTCTGCAAGTCCTTGTTTCCAGGGACCTGTAAGGACAGTGAGTTAATTTTCCTTGTGCTATATTGTGATTAAAAAAAACATTTATTCTAGGGACAGAAAACTCTAGGTAGGGACAGTGTCAGTTTCTTTCACTCTGCAAGTCCTTGTTTCCAGGGACCTGGAAGGACAGTGAGTGAATTGTCCTTTTGCTATATTGTGATTAAAAAAAACATTTATTCTAGGGACAGAAAACTCTAGGTAGGGACAGTGTCAGTTTCTTTCACTCTGCAAGTCCTTGTTTCCAGGGACCTGGAAGGACAGTGAGTGAATTGTCCTTTTGCTATATTGTGATTAAAAAAAACATTTATTCTAGGGACAGAAAACTCTAGGTAGGGACAGTGTCAGTTTCTTTCACTCTGCAAGTCCTTGTTTCCAGGGACCTGGAAGGACAGTGAGTGAATTGTCCTTTTGCTATATTGTGATTAAAAAAAACATTTATTCTAGGGACAGAAAACTCTAGGTAGGGACAGTGTCAGTTTCTTTCACTCTGCAAGTCCTTGTTTCCAGGGACCTGTAAGGACAGTGAGTTAATTTTCCTTGTGCTATATTGTGATTAAAAAAAACATTTATTCTAGGGACAGAAAACTCTAGGTAGGGACAGTGTCAGTTTCTTTCACTCTGCAAGTCCTTGTTTCCAGGGACCTGGAAGGACAGTGAGTGAATTGTCCTTTTGCTATATTGTGATTAAAAAAAACATTTATTCTAGGGACAGAAAACTCTAGGTAGGGACAGTGTCAGTTTCTTTCACTCTGCAAGTCCTTGTTTCCAGGGACCTGGAAGGACAGTGAGTGAATTGTCCTTTTGCTATATTGTGATTAAAAAAAACATTTATTCTAGGGACAGAAAACTCTAGGTAGGGACAGTGTCAGTTTCTTTCACTCTGCAAGTCCTTGTTTCCAGGGACCTGGAAGGACAGTGAGTGAATTGTCCTTTTGCTATATTGTGATTAAAAAAAACATTTATTCTAGGGACAGAAAACTCTAGGTAGGGACAGTGTCAGTTTCTTTCACTCTGCAAGTCCTTGTTTCCAGGGACCTGGAAGGACAGTGAGTGAATTGTCCTTTTGCTATATTGTGATTAAAAAAACATTTATTCTAGGGACAGAAAACTCTAGGTAGGGACAGTGTCAGTTTCTTTCACTCTGCAAGTCCTTGTTTCCAGGGACCTGGAAGGACAGTGAGTGAATTGTCCTTTTGCTATATTGTGATTAAAAAAAACATTTATTCTAGGGACAGAAAACTCTAGGTAGGGACAGTGTCAGTTTCTTTCACTCTGCAAGTCCTTGTTTCCAGGGACCTGGAAGGACAGTGAGTGAATTGTCCTTTTGCTATATTGTGATTAAAAAAAACATTTTTTTCTAGGGACAGAAAACTGTAGGTAGGGAGAGTATTTTTTTTCTTTCACTCTGCAAGTCCTTGTTTCCAGGGACCTGTAAGGACAGTGAGTTAATTGTCCTTGTGCTATATTGTGCTGAAAAAAAACATTTATTCCAGGGACAGAAAACTCTAGGTAGGGACAGTGTCAGTTTCTTTCACTCTGCAAGTCCTTGTTTCCAGGGACCTGGAAGGACAGTGAGTGAATTGTCCTTTTGCTATATTGTGATTAAAAAAAACATTTTTTTCTAGGGACAGAAAACTGTAGGTAGGGAGAGTGTTTTTTTTCTTTCACTCTGCAAGTCCTTGTTTCCAGGGACCTGTAAGGACAGTGAGTTAATTTTCCTTGTGCTATATTGTGATTAAAAAAAACATTTTTTCTAGGGACAGAAAACTGTAGGTAGGGAGAGTGTTTTTTTTCTTTCACTCTGCAAGTCCTTGTTTCCAGGGACAGAGAAGGACACCTGAAGGTAGCCCTTATTGCTTTTTTCCCATCTCCCTGCAGGCCATCTATTAGAATGTCTGGAAGGCAAACAAGGAGAGGCAGACAGTCAGGAGGCAATAAAAGAGGGCAAGCAGGCTCTGTGTCTGGGGGCAACAGTGCTGGTCGTGGACGCGGTGCATTGTCATCAGCACATGGCCATGGGACACGCTTGTCCTTCTTTTCGGCAGCTGGACATGTTGAGCCACATCATGCCGAAGACTTGGTAGAGTGGATGACCAAGCCCTCCTCCTCCTCCTCATCCTCTCTCACCCAGGCTCAGGGTACTGGAAAAGCAGCTGCCAAAGCGTCGTCTTCCCTGGTATCAATGTCAGACAAATCATCAGTCACTCCTTCCCTAGACCCACCATGTCCTCCTCCTGAGGAGTCCCCCGAACTGTTTCAGCACAGTGTTGGGTACATGCTCCAGGAGGATGCCCAGCGTTTCGAAGGGTCTGATGATGAAACCCAGCTAGAGGAAGGCAGTAGCGTGAGAGCAGACAGAGGGGATGCTCAAGAAGGACACCAATCTGGCAGTCATGTTCCAGCAGCTGCAGCATACTGCCAGATTGGCTCCAGTGATGAGGAGGGAGGGGATGATGAGGTCAATGACTCCACGTGGGTGCCTAATAGGAGAGAGGAGGAGGAGGAGGATGAGGAGGAGGCACATCTCCAACGAGGCAGGATGCCCTTTGGTGGCCAGCGTAAGGGCAGTACACCGACGGAATCACACCGCAGAGCTCCGCCTGTGCAGGGCGCTGCCTCTGCCCGTCATTCAAAAAGTTCTTTGGTGTGGGCCTTTTTTGAGGCTAGTGCATCAGATCGCACAGCTGCTGTTTGCAACATATGTCTCAAGCGTATATCGCGTGGCCAAAACATCAGCCGCTTGGGTACCACATGCCTGACCAGACATATGTTGACCTGCCATGCAGCTCGTTGGCAAGCCTACCTCAAAGACCCACACCAAAGAACAAAGCGGACCTCTCCTTGCACCGCATCAGCTGGGATCTCCAACCCCACTATAACTTCAGTCCTCTCTGAAACATGCACTGAGAGGAATGAAGGTGTAGAATTAGGTGTGTCACAGCCAAGTACTTGCGCCCACTCTGCTAGCAGTACACCGACGTCCGATTCTAGCAGGCAAATTTCCCTGCCCCAGCTGCTGGACCGTCGAAAGAAGTTCACTCCCAGCCATCCACATGCCCAGCGGTTGAATGCTAGCTTGGCTAAATTGCTAGCGCTTCAACTGCTGCCTTTTCAGTTGGTAGACTCGGCCCCCTTCCGTGAGTTTGTGCAATGTGCGGTTCCTCAGTGGCAGGTTCCCAAACGCCACTTTTTCTCACGGAAGGCTATTCCGGCTCTCTACCGGCATGTGGAAGGCAATGTCTTGGCCTCGCTGGACAGGGCGGTCAGCGGTAAGGTGCATATTACCGCTGACTCATGGTCCAGCAGGCATGGACAGGGACGTTACCTTTCTTTCACGGCCCATTGGGTCACTCTTTTGGCAGCTGGGAAGGATTCAGGACAAGGTGCAGTAGTGTTGGAGGTTGTCCCACCGCCACGCCTCCAAAATGCTACTACTGGTTGTGACACACCTCTCTCCTCCACCCCCTCCTCTTCTTCTTCCTCCATGGCCTCTTCCTGTGGTTTGTCCTATGAACCAGCGGTGCTCCGTAGCCGTTCACGGGGCTACGCAAGTACGCAGGCAAAAAGATGCCATGCCGTGCTTGCGCTGGTGTGTTTGGGGGACAGAAGCCACACTGGGGCAGAGGTCCTGTCTGCTCTGCAGGGCCAGGCCGAGAGGTGGTTGACGCCACGCCAGCTTAAGCCAGGAATGGTGGTTTGCGACAATGGCACCAACCTCCTCTCCGCCCTCCGACAGGGACAACTGACCCATGTGCCCTGTGTGGCTCACGTCCTTAACCTGGTGGTGCAGCGGTTCTTGGGCAGGTACCCGGGCTTACAGGATGTCCTGAGGCAGGCCAGGAAAGTCTGTGTGCATTTCCGCAGATCTTATAATGCCAGTGCTCGCCTGGCTGAGCTGCAAAAGGAGTTGAACCTGGCCAAGAACCGCCTTATATGTGACATGCCCACCAGGTGGAACTCAACGTTGGCCATGCTGCAGCGGCTGCACACGCAGCAGAGGGCCATCAATGAGTACCTGTGCGACTACGGCACCAGGACAGGGTCAGGGGAGCTTGGTTTTTTTTCTCCACGCCAGTGGGGCATGATCAGGGATGCATGCACTGTCCTGGCACCATTTGAGGAGGCCACGAGGATGGTGAGCAGTGACAGTGCATGCATCAGTGACACTGTACCTCTTGTCCACCTGTTGGAGCACACGCTGCGTGGAATAATGGACAGGGCACTTGAGGCAGAACAGAGGCAGGAAGAGGAGGACTTCCTTGCCTCTCAAGGCCCCCTTTACCCAGACAGTGTTCCTTCTGTCCCACCCATCGCACAGGAAGAGGAGGAGGAGGAGGAGGAGGAGGAGGATTGTGTCAGCATGGAGGTGGAGGCTGGCACTCAGCATCATCAGCAGCAGTCTTTTAGGGATGATTTACAGTCCCAAGAAACCAGTGGACTTGTACGTGGCTGGGAGGAGGTGGCTGCGGATCATGTCGTCCTTAGTGACCCAGAGGACTCCGGAGCGAATGCCTCAGCAAACCTACGCTGCATGGCCTCCCTGATCCTGCAAAGTCTGCGGAAGGATCCTCGTATTCTTCGGATCAAGGAGAGGGACCATTACTGGCTGGCCACTCTCCTTGATCCACGGTACAAGGGTAAGGTTGCGGACCTTATGTTACCGTCGCAGAGGGAGCAGAGGATGAGACAACTCCGGGAGGCCTTGCAGAAAGGTCTGTGCAACGCGTTCCCAGAGACTGGGAGGTTGCAAACTCCTGGTCCTGGACAACGAGTTGCTGAGGCTTCGGCCAGTCAAAGAAGGAGCGGTGGGGAAGGTGGCCGTCTGACCGATGCGTTCAGACAATTCTTTAGTCCGCAGCCCCAAAGTATGATTGGTTCCAGCAACCATCGCCAGCGTCTGATAAACATGGTGCAGGAATATCTAGGGGCAAGGTCAGACTTGGACACCTTCCCCACCGAAAATCCTCTGGCTTACTGGGTCTTGAGGATGGATCACTGGCCAGAGCTTGCACAGTATGCAATTGAGCTACTGGCCTGTCCTGCATCCAGCGTTCTTTCGGAACGCACATTCAGTGCTGCTGGAGGATTTGTCACGGATCACAGGGTGCGCCTGTCCACCGACTCGGTTGATCGACTGACTTTCATCAAGATGAACCAGTCTTGGATCACCACCAGCTACCACACACCTGATGCTGATATAACAGACTAATTGATTTTAAAATGTCACATCCCTTCAAGACTGATGCTGATGCTGAGTGCCTGTGCTGTTATGTTGACTGGCTATCCTCCTCCTCCGAGTCCTCAATGATACGATTGATGATGATAGCTTGGAAGATCATTTTTGTTTATGGGTGCCGCCACCAGTGCCTAACGCCCAATTTTTCAGCCCCTGTTTAACAGGGGCGTGTAATTACAATTTTTGAAGCAATACTTTGCAACAGGGCTCATTGCTGTGCTCCAAGTACAGTATCTGTGAGGAGTTGCAGTGTTGTGCCACCAGTGCCTAAGGCCCAATTTTTCAGCCCCTGTTTAACAGGGGCGTGTCATTACAATTTTTGAAGCAATACTTTGCAACAGGGCTCATTGCTGTGCTCCAAGTACAGTATCTGTGAGGGGTTGCAGTGTTGTGCCACCAGTGCCTAAGGCCCAATTTTTCAGCCCCTGTTCAACAGGGGCATGTAATTACAATTCTTGATCTAATAATTCACAGCAGGGCCCATTGCTGCACCCACCAAGAGTAACTGTCAGGGCTTACAGTGTTGTGGCACCAGCACCACCATCAAAGGCCCAATTTTTACTACCACTGTTCAACAATTATATGTAATTAAAATTCCTGATATAATAGTTGACAGCAGGGCGTTCCAGCACCAACCAAGAGTAACTGTGAGTGCTTACAGTGTTGTGCCAACACCAACAACTAAGGGGCCTATTTCTGCAGAGTATATACGGCAGGTCCCTACTTTCAAACATCCAACTTACAAACGACTCCTACTTGCAAACGCAAGAAGACAACAGGAAGTGAGAGGAAATCTACCACTAGGAAGGAAAATTCTCTCCTGTAAGAATAAATATGGGAGAAAGGTGTCTCCTCTGTACTGATGCTTTATCAGCAATCCTTGTTTCAAGAAAAACACCACATTTCAAAAACAGTTGTCATTGGGACGGAAAGTGAGGTGAAATGTTCTGAACAGGGGCACAGACAGCAAAACAAATGTTACAGGGGTGATAACCCTTACCTATGTTTTCCAAAAAGTTTAAAAATAGATTTTTGGGCTGGAGCTACACTTCAACAATGTACCTGTTCAAAATTACAAACAGATTCTACATAAGAACAAACCTACAGTCCCTGTCTTGTATGCACCGCCTGTATACGGCTGTTCAGAGTATATAGGGCCTTTTTTATTTTATGTGCGGGGTTCCCCTTAATATCCATACAAGACCCAAAGGGGCTGGTAATGGGCTGGGGTAGGGGGGGGGGGGTCATGGGGTAGCTATGCCATTTTTCTTAAAGAATTTCATCCATATTACCGGGACCAGACATTACATTAAAGCCGCAAGCAGTTTTAAATGGCTTTTTTTTCCTTTAGAAGTGTCATTTTGTGCAGGGACAGTTCTAAACACGGGAAACACGTGGCACTTCACAGGCATACTTTAGACACCCCCCAGGTACGATATTTAAAGGAATATTTGACTTTTTTTTTTTCACTTTATGCATCATTAAAATGACTGCTCCCGAAAAACGACCGTTTTTAAAACTTCTTTTTGCATTGATACATGTCCCCTGGTGCAGAACCCGGGTTCCCAAACCCTTTTTAGGACAATAACATGCATAATAGTTGTTATAATTAGCACTTTAGAATTCGAACGTTCGCATCCATTGTATTTAATAGGGTTCTAATGTTCGTTCGAACTTCCGGTCCGTTCGCGGGTTCTGGTGCGAACCGAACCCGGGGGTGTTCGGCTCATCACTAGTGCTGGGATACATCTCATTACTGTGGTCTGTTTTTTTGGGATCAAATAGATAGCACCAATGACCCCCCCAAAATAGGTGTTATCTGTGTGTTTAATCCTCATGATAGCAGAATTGTTATTTCAATTCACCCATAAACGATGCAGCTAATATTCTTGCTCTGGCATTATATCCTTTTGCAGTACAAACAATGAGATCAGCATTGCACATTTGAGAGCAGCCAGACAGACAATGGCCATGAACAGATAAATGTGTGAGAATTTATTCCTTTATGACAATTTTTATGAGTTCTGAGCGAGTAAATGATGTCTTCCAGTATTAACACTTTCCAGCATTGTTCGGTAAGGCGGTATCGTCTAGGAAGAGAGCCAGCTAGGAAAATTGGCAAGACTTCTAGAGGGTGTTGTGACAGGCTTACCAATTGGCTTTGTTACAGCACTGGGTGGAGTAGATCATTTTCCCCTGTTCTGAAGGAAATCTTTCTGCATATCAATTATACCTTTCTTCCTCTGAATAAAAATCAATAAATGTATGTTTTTTTTTTTTTGTGTTTTATGAGCTGAACTCACTATACAAATTTGGGGTTTATAATTCATATGTAGAGGTACCACCTGACTGGTGTTTCACTGGCTGGTAAACTGGCTGCTGAAGATGCTGTCTTTAACTGATTACTAGCAAATGGAAGACTTCAGTTGGCATCTAATGCCTCGTTTCCACTGAGCGGATCGGTTCGGGTTGGTTCGGTACAGTACGCTATTTTGAGTGTTTCCATTATGAAAGCGGCCCATACAACCGAACCATACCGCACCATTCTGGGTCCTGCTTTAGATGTGGGGCCATAGAAAATGGTACGGTTCGGTTAGGGCGGAGCTACAATACATTCCACTGATTGGCGGACACGCTAGGCATTTTTTCTAAACCCTGTATGGTCCCCTGACGGTCCGACTTGCAGTGGAAACGCTCACCTGAATAGGCCGGACCATTCTAACCCTTCCAAACTGTACCGACCCGAACCGTTCCGCTCAGTGGAAAAGAGGCATAAGGGTCTCAAGAGTAAAAACATGCAGTGTTAAAGGGTAAAGAAAAAATATTTCTATACTATATTCTATTTAATAGATGGCAAAGGATTCCCAAAGCACTCAGAACCTTGTTTTGAGGCTTGCTTTGTCTAATTTACACATTATTATAAAGGATTTATATAACACCAACAGTTTGCACAGCACTTTACAATCTAAAGGGAGACAGTACAGTTACAATACAATAAAATACAGGATAATTAAAAAGGTCCTGCTCATAAGAGCTTACATTCTAATAGGGTGGGGCAAGTGGTACAAAAAATGATTACTGTGGGGATGAGCTTATGAAAGGTAAAAGTTCAGTTGTTATTTGGAGGCGTGATAGGCTTCCCTGAAGAGATGAGTTTTCAGAAATCCCCTAAAGGCAGCCAGAGTAGGAGATAGCCAGGCAGATTGAGGGAAGTCCTAAAGATGCGCATTAGAGGAGGAGACAAGAGAGCTTGGGAGCAGGTGGTCTTGGGAGGAGTGGAGAGGAAGGTTTGAGTGATATTTGGAGACATGATTGGTGATGTAGCTCAAGGCTGATTTGTGAATGGTTTTGTATGTTAGTATTTTGAAATTAATTTGCTGGGCATTTCTTTAGAAGCCAGTGGAGGGAGTGGCAGACACTGAGTGGTTGATAGGGTAGATAAGTCTGGCAGAAGCATTCAGGATAGACTGAAGAGGGGATATCCTATGGAGAGATAGGCCTATAAGAAAGGAGTTGCAATAGTCAAAACGAGGGATAACAAGGGAGTGAATTACTAACTTGGTGGTATCAGTTAAAAAGGGTGAGTTTTTGAGATGTAATGGAGGTGAAGTCTACAAGCTTTTGAGTGTGCGGCTATCCAGCTATTTTCTTTTCATTACAATCTTTTGACAGCTATTGGATCTGGAGCTGAAAAGACAGGTCGGAGTCTAGGACTACACCTAATGCCCTGGTGTGGTGCCCTGGTGTGAGGGGAAAGAGCTGACTCTTGGAGGCCAATAGAGTAGAGTTTATTGAGAAGGCCAGACTGTAACGAGACAAGAAGGTTGTTTTCAGCGAGGTAGGAGCTCAGACAGTTGGAGATTAGGTGTTCTAAAAGTTTAGAGGTGAATGAGAGCAAGGAGAGAGGTCTTAAGTTGTTCAGGTTGGTGGGGTCCAGTGAGGACTTTTTAAGTATCTGTGCTTTAGAGGGGAGGGGGACGATGCCAGTAGATAGGGTGAGATTGAAGATGTGAGTGAGAGCATAGGATAGAAGAGGGTGACTGTAGTAGTTGTTAGTGAACAGGATCCAGGGGACTTGGTTAGGTGGGCATCTGAGGAAATTTTGATAACCTCTTTTGTAGTAGCTGGTTCAGAAGAAGAAAGTGTTGAATGTGCTGTTAGGGTATGTTAAGTGGGGAAGATATCTGTATAGTGGAGGTGTTCTCCCGAATTGCATCAAGCTTGTTTTTGAAGAGATTGGCAATCTCTTGGGCAGTGAGTGAGTTAGTGGGTAGAAGGGAGTGGCGGCCCACCCATAGGGGGGCGCAGCCCCCCCAAAGCTACTCATCATAAAAAAATAAAAATAATTGCCCTTTAAGTGTGTGTGGGACGCCAAACATACAGGTGTATGGGAAGCATGATGTCACTGCAATCACGTGATTGCAAACAAGAAGCTCTATTGGCTTCCTTTAGAAAGTCCTCGGGGCGCAGAGCTCTGTGCCCTGAACACTCCCTCTATAGCATTGTTCTCTGCTGTGGTATGTGATTGGCGGGCCCTGTGCCTTCACTTCCGGTTTCTCTGACTCGCCCTGGCCGTCCGAAGGTGGAAGACAGACAACTTGCTGTGAGACAGTGGCAGAACTACCAGGGCCCTGGAGTTCCGCCACTGTGGCCAAAAAGCCCGGGATGTGGCTTTGAGGGTAGCTGGCTGCAGCTATGAACAAAGAGTATCTATTACACTCTCTGTCACACTGCCCAGACCCCGCACTGACAGCCCACCCCCCCTGCTCACATGGGCAGGAGAGGAAAGAAATAGAGAGAGCAGGATCTTCCTCTCCTCCTGTATGTCCCGCAGCCCCGTCCACATTCCAATGCCTGGTTGCTCAGTGCCTCGCAAAGGGAAAGTCCGACAACCTGCAGGTAGATAGTGGAGGAAAGGCCAACATGTGCCATGGATGCTGCAACCCTCCACAGGGGATACACAGCTCTCCAGGACAGCCAATAACCTTCCTTCCTAATCAAACATCTCAGTGATTGAAAACAAAGCAGCACACAGGTGGGTCAGTCGTTGAGGGGATAGTTTGTTGTCAGTTGTCACCTCCAGAGCCTCTCTACCAACACAGCAGCCCACTGGGATTTCCCTGGTATGGTGCTCTACAAGCCCAAGCATGTTCTGCCAGCCTATGTGTATTTATAGCACAGGCTAGTAGGCCTTTTTGCTTACCCCAGTGGCGGAACTCCAGGGCCCAAACCTCCATCTATGGTAAGTGAAGCGTCCCTCCCTTTCTCTCCTATCTCGCCAGCCTCTGAGCATACTATTGTAAGGGAGAGCTCTGTGGATTGTAATGTAAAGGGGGACTCTGATGTAAGTAATGGCTTTGGTGAGCAGAGATCCCCTTATATCAGGATTCCCAGAGCACCTCTTACATCAGAGTTCCCCTTTACATTACAATCCACAGAGCTCCCCCTTAGGGCCCTTTTACATGGGCAGACTCTGCCAAGCAAATCCACCTACTCAGCAGGGGATCTCTCTGCAGATCCCCGCTAAAAAAGGCAGATGACAGGTCTGTGTCTGCTCCACTTGTGCAGAGCGGACACCAACACAGCTTACTGTTCTCTATGGGCTGATCTGACTATCATCCAATCCGCTAGATGGATGGTGAATGGATACTTATTCATCTGTTTTCATTGGATCGGATGCAGGCAGGTGTAAATGGACACATGTCTATTTACATCCGCCTCCCCATACAGAACAATGGGTGGTCCAAGCGGTTTGCACATGTAAAAAGGCGCTTACAGTGCAAGTGGAAATTCTGCAGACTGTGAAGTAACAGGGGCAATGGGAGCCCTGATTAAAGGGGAATGCTGGGAATGATGATATATGATATATCAGAGTCTGCGGTATTCCCCCTTACATCAGAGTTCTTCCTTAAATCAAAGTCCCCAGAGTTCTCCCTTATATCAGAGTCTGCACAGTCCCCCCTTACAATGTAAGGGAACTCTGCAAGTTTAGATGTAAAAGGGAAACACTGCGTATTCAGATGTAAAGCAGAACTCTGTGGACTCTGATGTAAGGGGGCACTCTTGTGAATAAAAATACACAATTAGAATTGTTATTTAATCACAAAATATATGTATAGTGTATACTACAAACATTATTTGCTGTGCGCAGCTAAAGTCTTCGGGTTTGGCTTGAAGAAAAGGTGGCAAACCTACCCAAGATGTCAGGAAGGGCTCCTGCTGCAGGACTATAATCAAGGGTCCCGCCATGGGAGAAAAGAACTCCAGGTTCATTGGAAAGGGCCCCGGGACCAGAGGTCAGGGGGCCCTTCATGGTTCCTTGCACCAGGGCCCTGAAGGTTCTAGTTATGCCTCTGCTGTGAGAGCTGTAAATAGAAGGGGAAGAGGGGCAGGGGAGGGCTGGCGGCCTTAGGTCTGGGGGGCAAATCCAGTCAAGTGGCCCATTGAACCGCCAAATCAGCTCACCATCCATGGCCCAACTGGTTTTTCAATGCAGCCTCACCAGTGCCCAACAGTGCAGCCAACTTCAGTGCCCATCAATGCAGCCTGATCACTGGGGCAGGTTACATGGGGTGTATGGGGGGGAGAGGGGGGGGGTCAGCTAGGGGTGTCAGGGTCTCTCACCTCAGCGATCTCAGCTCAGCAGGTCCTTGCACGCCACGGTCTCCTGGGGGGGTAACGCTTCTGATCCTGGGGTCAAGTTGCAGCCAGCGCCCAGCCCTGCAGCCCTGCGTCCCGACTCCCTGGCATGCCCTGCCTCTGCCTGCTTCCAAGAATCCGGTCCCAGGGAGTTGTAGTTTCCTCTGCGCTGCTGTGTTTTCCACCCACCAGAAGCTTGAGTGCGGACCACAACTCCCGGAATGCAACAGCTAGTGGTTCGGCCGCCATGGCCATGCCCCCGGCCCGACTTCCTAGACCAGAATAAAAAAGAAAGTGGTAGCGGGCAGCGGCTGCCGGCAATTTTGAACATAAGTTAGGGCGGCCTTAGAGGCAATTGCCACCCTGACGCCTGGCCCAGCACTCCCCTGGAGAGGGGGGACATCTGGTGTAAAGGAGGACTCTGATGGTGACATCTGATGTAAAGGGGGACTCTGATGGTGACATCTGATGTAAAGGGGGGCTCTGATGGTGACATCTGCTGTAAAAGGGGGCTCTGATGGTGACATCTAATGTAAAGGAAGATTCTAATGGTGACATCTGCTGTAAGGGGGGCTCTGATGGGGACATCTGCTGTAAGGGGGGCTCTGATGGGGACATCTGATGTAAATGGGGACTCCAGTGAAGATTGTAGCATTTGGTACAAAGACATTTAAAAACATTTTTTACAGGTTACCTGTTCAGAGTTTCAGAGGAGGTCCTGGTATAGAATTATTGCTCTCGCTCTAACATCAGGGTTTGCTTCCTCTTTAATGATCTACCACAGCGCTTAACAGCACATTGGTAGCTCTTTTACAAAAAGTTTTATTGTCATATAAATCAACAGTACAGGTTTACAATAGAGCGTTATAGCATGTATCATACATGGCGAATCCGGGCTTGAAGTCTTCACCTGCAGAGAGGAGGCATGAGTCGTGATCTTATGCTATACACAAATATAAAGGAGAAATGTAAACAATCATTAGGACCTCATGGTCCAGGACCCGGGTCATGCCCGGCTGTCTGCAAACCTGTAGAGTGAGTGAACAACACACAACAATAGAACCTGATAGCTAGCATCCTCAAGAAAGGATATGCAGGGTTAACAGTAAAATAAGAGCCTAAAAAGGAAAAGAAAGAGAGGAAGAGAAATAAAAAAATGGGAGATGGAGCAGAACAAGAAGAGCAATAGGATGTGAAGAAGGAGAGAAAGAAGAGGGAAGTAGGAGGTCCACGGGGTGTACGCAAGGGGAGTCCTAAAGTGATAGTAATGTAGCGTCAAACCTAGAAGGGTGGTAGTATGTGACCCAGGGTTGCCAGACCTCAAGAAACTTGTCATGCGTATCCAAAAGGATTGCCGTCAGTTTCTCATTAACCATGACATCGTTCAGGCGATTTTTGACTGCCTCAAAGCTGAGTGCGGGGGTTTTCCATGCTCTCGCAATTGTCATCCTAGTTGCAGTAAAAAGATGCTGGGCTAGTTGCCTTTCTGGACGTAGTAGTTCCACGATGGGCTTACCAAGGAGAGCTACATAAGGGTCCCTCTTGATATTAATCTGAAATAGATTGCGGATGAGAGTAAATACCCTAATCCACAGTCTGCACGCCCGCGGGCATGACCACCAAATGTGTGCCATAGAGCCCTCCTGAGAACACCCTCTAAAACAAAGCGGGGAATAATTTGGGATAAAGCGAGCCAGTCTCGCCGGTGTGTAGTACCACCTATACAATACCTTATAGGCATTTTTTAAGATTAACACGTTACGTGAGCATTTGGACAGAGTTAGTGTCATTGCCTGCCAATCCGCAGGGTCCAACTGCTTCCCCAACTCTTTCTCCCATTGCAGGTGGTAAGGCCTCAATAGGGGCCTCCTAGTAGATATCACAGCCGAATATATCAGTGAAATTAGGCCCGGTGAGTGGGGCCTGGCTCTACAACGGCTCTCAAAGGGGGTCAAGGTATAAGGGGTGGATTGAGACTTAATAAGACTCTGAAGAAAATGGCGAAGTTGTAAATAACGATAGTGCTCTCGCAAGGGAATATCGTGAGAGGAGCGTAAGGCGTCAAATGCCAAAATCCTAGTTGGCCGCAACAGTGAGTGCACATCTGTGAACCCATTCGTGGTCCACCATGAGAACTGGGAGGCATTGTCACAACCTGGAGGGAATAGCGGGCAGTGCAAGAGTCGCAAGAGTGGGAGGTGAGAAGAGATCAACCCCGCAGAGTATTTTACCGAGTCCCATATTCGCAGGGAGTGGGCTAAGCAAGGCCCCATAACCGCCGGACGGTGCACAGGAGGAAGCCAGGGCAATGAGGAGATTGGAATAGGGTCGATGTCGACCAGATCAAGCATAGCCCAAAGCGGAAGCTGATAGGTCTTATGAAGACACGAAAGTGGGGCTATGTTAGCGGCTATGTAATAAATTGGGTACCGAAAGACCACCATTAATTCGCTTAGCAAATAAAACCTGTTTGCTGATTCGGGGGTGGGTCGAACCCCATATAAATTGCATAATTCTTCGCTGATGTATGCGTAGGATATGTGGGGGAACCCGAACAGGCAAAACATGAAAAAAGTACAGTAGTTTCGGGAGATAGGACATACGAACAGCTGTTATTCTGCCGAACCAAGACAAAGGCAAATGAGACCAAGACAACAGCTTGTCCGTTAGGCTTTTGAACAAGGGCGGAAAGTTAGCCTGATACAATCCGGAGTACGTAGGGGTGAGGTGGATTCCCAAGTAGGGTAGCGAGGAGACCCACTGGAAGGAGAACGCCGACTGTAGATCCTCCAACAAACCAGGAGAGAGGTTAACCGACAATGCTTTTGATTTGGAGGGATTAACCCGGAGCCCCGAAAGGGCAGCAAAGGTGTCCAAAAGGGATTGTAAATTTGGTAAAGAAATTCTGGGGGAGGTCAAAGTAAGAAGGATATCATCGGCAAATAGGGAAACTTTATGGGGGCAACCCGCTATTTCGATGCCTTGTATGTTGGGATGCGAACGAATCGCCTCCGCCAGGGGTTCCAGAGCCAATACAAAAAGAAGAGGCGATAGGGGGCATCCCTGGCGAGTGCCCCTCTTGATATTAAAAAGAGGAGACTCGAACCCATAATACTTGATTTTTGCCCGGGGGGAGTCATATAAGGCAGACATCCAGTGCATAAACGAAGACCCAAAGCCATAATGCCGAAGAACTGACATGAGGTAAGGCCACGACAGAGTGTCAAAGGCCTTGTGGACGTCCAGGGACAAAAACATAGTTTCCAGCGAGCGGGTATGGGCTATGTGTTGGAGTTGCAATATACGTCGAATAGCATCACCAGCCTGCCTCTGAGGTATGAAACCGACCTGGTCTTTCCCGATTAACCGAGGGAGAAAAGAGTTTAGGCGATTAGCCAGAATTTTGGTCAAAATTTTCATATCGATATTGAGCACATTGGTAGCTCATTGAGAACTACAAACTGACCTTGTAGTTTTCCCATTCACAGATTTACACGCTTGGGGGCTGGTGCATCTGTAACATGTTGCAAAAGGTGAACTTATCCTTTAAAAGCTTGCACAAAGTTTGCTGAATGGTCTGCAGATGCATTGTCAAAGCTTGCTGTTCACACTGCTCTTATACAAGCTGAAGTTTGTGTTAAACAGGCCTTCTATCACACCTAACCTATTCAAACCACTTCCTCTTTGGCCTACCTTTACATAGACTATCCTAACTCCAGTCCATCGTGCATGCTGCTGCCAGACTCAAATTCAGTGGCGGCCCGTCCATTAGGGGCACACGGGTGCCCCCCCCAATCCATGTGTCCGGCCCCCTAATCTACATGCAGGGTGACAAAATCATGGATTCCAATGGGGTTTTTTTTTTTAAGCACGTGATTAGAGCCAGAAGCTCTCATAGGCTTCAAAAAAGGGTGGGCTCGGAGCGCAGAGCACTGCTCCCTGAGCCCACCAGTTGTGTGACAATAGCAAATAAACATCCCCCTCCCGGCAGATCAGGAAGCGGATCTTAAGACCCATCACCCGATAGGCTGACAGGACAGGCGATCCTACTGGATGCCTAGGAGGAGGAGGGAGGAGACGCACGGCGGAAGCCGCCGTAATGCAGAGGAGCAGGAAACGTGATGGAAGCTGCCACCCGTAGGAGTGCTGCCCGCCTGCGACATAGATGGGGGTAAGTGCCGGGCTGGATGACTGACCGACCGACCCAGGGGGTGGGATAGGGTTGCCACCTGTCCAGGATTCACCCGGACAGTTCGGGTTTGGAATCATGCGTCCGGGTTTCAGACTGCCTGGAACCCGGACACATTATTTAGACTGGACTATGGCTTCTCAGCAGGGTTTCTGGCTGCAGTTGTCTAAGCTGAGAGTGGCTCTTACACTCTCTTTCACACTGCCCAAAGCCAGCACTAACAAACCCCCCCCCAAACACACACACATGTGGGAGAGGAGAGAGGGCTCGATCTGCACCTCTTCCCCCCACCCCTTCCCCTCTGTGTCTGCCCACACTCCAATCCCTGTGCCTTAGAAAAATAAAGTTGGGGCCGGAATGTCCAACAGCCTCAGATACATCTGAATGAGAGGTACTGACTGCCAAGGGGTGAGTGAGCACACCATCCATCCCTCTCTGTGACTAAAGTCTCCCCCGTTCTCTTCCCTGCCTCTGAGTGAGTACACTAAGGTAAATCAGGCTTCTCAGAGCACCCCTTACATCAGAGTTCCCCTTTACACCAGAGGCCACAGTGTTCCCCCTTCAATCAGAGTCCTCTCTGTACATCAGAGTTCTCAGTGTTCCCCCTTAAATCAGGGTTCCCAGAGCATCCCTTATGTCAGAGGCCCCAGAGTTCTCCCTTACATCAGAGTCTGCCCCTTACAGTGAAAGGGAACTCTGTGAGTTCAGATATAAAAGTGGAACTCTGTGGACTCTGATGTAAAGGGGGACTCTTGTTATTAACTTCATATGATTAGAAATTTTATTCAATAGAAAAATATATGTATAGTTTATTCTATAAAAAAGAAATTGCCGTGCGTCGGTAAAGTGTTCGGGTTTGACTTTGAAGAAAAGGTGGCAACCCTAGGGTGGGGGTGGTTGTTTACTGCCCCCCCCTCCAAAAAAAAACACCAGCCGCCACTGCTCAAGCTTATGAACTGTTAAGAGTCAACTGCATTAACTCCACTGGCTTCTGCTTGCCCAATGAACGAAGCTTAGAATACTAGAACCATTCAAACTCTGCCCCAAGTTCCACCACCATCTCAAAGTATCACCCAAACCATCATCTTCACTCCTACCAAGTCCTCAGGCTCTCTACCCCCTTGTCACCTCCTTCCATATTCACCTCCAGGACTTCTCCAGAGCCTTTCCCATTCTCTGGAACTCCCTACCCCAATTTGTCCAGCTATCTCTGACTCTGCCTGCTTTTAAGCAGTCCTCTTAAGGAAGGCTTATGCAACCTCCTCCTAATAAACTGTACTTTTTCCATCAGCTCATCCGTCAATTATTACCTTTTGTATTACTTGATAGTGATGTCGCGAACATAAAATTTTCCGTTCGCGAACGGCGAACGCGAACTGCCGCAAATGTTCGCGAACGGGCGAACCCGGCGAACCGCCATAGACTTCAATAGGCAGGCGAATTTTAAAACCCACAGGGACTCTTTCTGGCCACAATAGTGATGGAAAAGTTGTTTCAAGGGGACTAACACCTGGACTGTGGCATGCCAGAGGGGGATCCATGGCAAAACTCCCATGGAAAATTACGTAGTTGACGCAGAGTCGGGTTTTAATCCATAAAGGGCATAAATCACCTAACATTCCTAATGTGTTTGGAATAACGTGCTTTAAAACATCAGGTATGATGTTGTATCGATCAGGTAGTGTAAGGGTTACGCCCGCTTCACAGTGACAGACCAAACTCGGACAGACCAAACTCCCCGTTTAACGCACCGCAAACAACTGCAAACAGTCCATTTGCACAACCGCAAGGCTTTAATGATCACCTTAGATGATCACAAAGAAAATTTATGTTTTTTCTATGCAAAATTATCAAGCCGATCGCTTTTGGTCTGTTCACAATGAAGCAACGACCTTACCATCTGGGGTGTGCCAACAACGCCATTGCCAACACACTCATAGAGGTGGTCGCTTCATTGTGATACGCAAGCCCCTTCACCACAACAAGGTAATGATCACGAAGGGGAATTGACACAGGTATGTGTTTTTTTGTTTGTTTTTTTTGCAGCCACAGTGCAGCACCAGAGGCCAGAAAAATTAGGCATGTACACATGCCTGTAAAATTAGGTATTGTTGCAGCCGGTGCTGTAGCAGCGGCCAGAAAAAATTATGTTTTTCAGGCAGAAAGTGCCCTAAAACATTGCGGCTTGTGGACCATTTTTAGCCCAAGGCAGCTCATCTCATCAGGCCTTTTTTAGTCAAATGTATCGCCCACTGTCAGTCCCTTCGGGATCCATGCCTCATTCATCTTAATAAAGGTGAGGTAATCTAGACTTTTTTGACCTAGGCGACTTCTCTTCTCAGTGACAATACCTCCTGCTGCACTGAAGGTCCTTTCTGAAAGGACACTTGAAGCGGGGCAGGCCAGAAGTTCTATCGCAAATTGAGATAGCTCAGGCCACAGGTCAAGC
Source organism: Rana muscosa (assembly GCA_029206835.1). Classification (NCBI taxonomy): domain Eukaryota; kingdom Metazoa; phylum Chordata; class Amphibia; order Anura; family Ranidae; genus Rana; species Rana muscosa. Next base: position 686,640,584 of record CM055117.1, read on the forward strand.
CTGCACACCCAGTAGTCAAGGGGTTCATCGCTCCTCAGAGTGTCGATATCTGCAGTTAAGGCGAGGTAGTCTGCTACCTGTCGGTCGAGTCGTTCTCTGATGGTGGACCCCGAAGGGCTGTGGCGATGCGTAGGACTTAAAAAGCTCTGCATGTCCTCCATCAACAATACGTCTGTAAAGCGTCCTGTCCTTGCCGGCATGGTCGTGGTAGGAGGAGGATTACTTTCACCTCTTCCCCTGTTAGATTCCCGTTGTGCTGTGACATCACCCTTATACGCTGTGTAAAGCATACTTTTTAATTTATTTTGGAACTGCTGCATCCTTTCCGTCTTCCTGTAATTCGGTAACATTTCTGGCACTTTCTGCTTATACCGGGGGTCTAGTAGCGTGGCCACCCAATACAGGTCGTTCTCCTTCAGCCTTTTTATACGAGGGTCCCTCAACAGGCACGACAGCATGAAAGACCCCATTTGCACAAGGTTGGATGCCGAGCTACTCATGTCCTGTTCCTCGTCCTCACTGATCTCACTGAAGGTCTGTTCTTCCCCCCAGCCACGTACAACACCACGGGTACCAGATAGGTGACAACGAGCACCCTGGGATGCCTGCTGTGGTTGGTCTTCCTCCTCCTCCTCAAAGCCACATTCCTCCTCTGACTCCTCTTCCTCAGACTCCTCTTCCAGCGTTGCCGCAGGTCCAGCAAGCGATGCTGATAAGGCTGTTTCTGGTGGTGGTGATGGTGACCACAACTCTTCCTCTTCCTCTTCACGCTCATCTACGGCCTGATCCAGCACTCTTCGCAGGGCACGCTCCAGGAAGAAAACAAATGGGATGATGTCGCTGATGGTGCCTTCAGTGCGACTGACTAGGTTTGTCACCTCCTCAAAAGGACGCATGAGCCTACAGGCATTGCGCATGAGCGTCCAGTAACGTGGCAAAAAAATTCCCAGCTGCGCAGAGGCTGTCCTAGCACCCCGGTCATACAAATACTCGTTGACGGCTTTTTTTTGTTGGAGCAGGCGGTCGAACATTAGGAGTGTTGAATTCCAACGTGTCGGGCTGTCGCAAATCAAGCGCCTCACTGGCATGTTGTTTCGCCGCTGGATATCTGAAAAGTGCGCCATGGCTGTGTAGGAACGCCTGAAATGGCCACACACCTTCCTGGCCTGCTTGAGGACATCCTGTAAGTCTGGGTACTTATGCACAAAGCGTTGTACAATCAGATTTAACACATGTGCCATGCACGGCACATGTGTCAACTTGCCCAAATTCAATGCCGCCAACAAATTGCTTCCGTTGTCACACACCACTTTGCCGATCTCCAGTTGGTGCGGAGTCAGCCACTGATCCACCTGTGCGTTCAGGGCGGACAGGAGTGCTGGTCCGGTGTGACTCTCTGCTTTCAGGCAAGTCAACCCCAAGACAGCGTGACACTGTCATATCCGGGATGTGGAATAGCCCCTGGGGAGCTGGGGGGGTGCTGTTGATGTGGAGCAAGACGCAGCAGCAGAAGAGGACTCAGCCGAGGAGGTTATCGAAGAGGATGGAGTAGGAGGAGTAGAGGAGGTGACAGCAGGCCTGCCTGCAAGTCGTGGTGGTGTCACCACCAACTCCTCTGCAGAGCCACGCATTACATGCTTGGCAGCCGTCAGCAGGTTTACCCAATGAGCAGTGTAGGTGATATACCTGCCCTGACCGTGCTTTGCAGACCAGGTATCAGTGGTCAGATGGACCCTTGCCCCAACACTGTGTGCCAGACATGCCATGACTTCCTTTTGCACAATAGAGTACAGGTTGGGGATTGCCTTTTGTGAAAAGAAATTTCGGCCGGGTACCTTCCACTGCGGTGTCCCAATAGCTACAAATTTTTTGAAGGCCTCAGACTCCACCAGCTTGTATGGTAAAAGCTGGCGGGCTAAGAGTTCCGACAAGCCAGCTGTCAGACGCCGGGCAAGGGGGTGACTCTGTGACATTGGCTTCTTACGCTCAAAAATGTCCTTAACGGACACCTGACTGTGGGCAGATGAGCAGGAACTGCTCAAGGCGAGAGACGTAGTGTCAGATGGTTGAGAGGGGGCAAGGAGGACAGCAGTGGTTGACGTGGCTGAAGATGCTGGACCAGGAGGAGGATGGTGGCTTTGAGCTTGTGTGCTGCTTGTACTCGTCATCATGTGTTGATCCCATAGGCGTTTGTGATGTGAGATCATGTGCCTTCGCAAAGCAGTTGTACCTAGGTGGGTGTTGGATTTCCCACGACTCAGTTTCTTTTGGCACAGGTTGCAAATGGCATCGCTGTTATCAGAGGCAGACACACAAAAAAAATGCCACACTGCTGAGCTTTGCAATGGCGGCATTCTGGTGGTGGCAACAGCATGCGGTGATTGGCGTGCTGTCTGGCTGACCCCGGGTGCCGATACATGCTGTCTGACTGTGCCACTAGCTCCTTGCGACGACCTACCCCTCCTTCCAACTCGTCTCCTCCTCCTCTCTGTCTCCCCATCTGAACTTTCCCCCTGTTCTTCTTCTCTTCGAGCGGGCACCCACGTGACATCCACATCGTCATCATCAACCGCTTCACTTGTATCTGACAACTCAGCAAAGGAAGCAGCAGCGGGTACAACATCATCATCATCACACCGTACATCCATGTGTGTAATGCTGCCTGACTGAGACATATCCCTTTTATCTACATCCTCTGGCAATAATGTTTGCGCATCACTCATTTCTTCCAACTCATGTGTAAATAACTCCTCTGACAGATCAAGTGAAGCAACTGTGGTGCTAGTGTTGGTGGTGGCGGCAGGCGGGCGAGTGGGAACTTGAGAGGTGCCCAAAGCTGAGCTGGAGAAGGATGGTGCGTCAAGGTTCCGAGCGGAAGCTGTAGAAGATTGGCTGTCCTGTGTTAGCCAGTCAACTATGTCCTCAGAACTTTTCGAGTTCAGGGTACGTGGCCCCTGAACACTGGGCATTATTCTTGGGCCAAAGGGAATCACAGCACCACGACCACGACAGCCCCTGCGGGGTGGCCTGCCTCTGCCTGTCATTTTTTTTAGATTAGTTTAGTTGTACTATGCGTGCAAGCTACTGTGACACCAGATATGAGTGGCACTGTGCACTGGCAGAAGTTGGCACAGTAGACACTGTAGGTCTGACACACACGCTGGCAGGCAACTGACTACTCATCTTCTGCAGTCAAAACTGTTGTGGTTTTTTTTTTATGTAAGCTACTGTGCCGGGGAAAAAAAACAAGCAGACTGGTGTTTTACCAGCCCTAAAAAGGGCTTTTTGGGGTGCTGTCAGGACGCTGTGCTTACAGCAGAGATCAGATGAGTCTTTCAGGAGTGGAGTGAACACTGAATACACTGGCCTAGCCTAGCTTTCCCTATAAAATCAGCAGCAGCTAAACTGTCCCTCCTCTGGCTAACACTGCGAGATCTAAAATAGATGCTGTCCAGGAAAAAACAAAAAAGCAGACTGGTGTTTTACCAGCCCTAAAAAGGGCTTTTTGGGGTGCTGTCAGGACGCTGTGCTTACAGCAGAGATCAGATGAGTCTTTCAGGAGTGGAGTGAACACTGAATACACTGGCCTAGCCTAGCTTTCCCTATAAAATCAGCAGCAGCTAAACTGTCCCTCCTCTGGCTAACACTGCAGCTTAAGTACAGACTGAATCTAAAATAGATGCTGTCCAGGAAAAAACAAAAAAGCAGACTGGTGTATTACCAGCCCTAAAAAGGGCTTTTTGGGGTGCTGTCAGGACGCTGTGCTTACAGCAGAGATCAGATGAGTCTTTCAGGAGTGGAGTGAACACTGAATACACTGGCCTATAGCTTTCCCTATAAAATAAGCAGCAGCTAAACTGTCCCTCCTCTCGCTAAGACTGCAGCTTGAGAATGAATCTAAAATGGATGCTGTCCAGGAGGTGGGAGGGTCTGGGAGGGAGGGTATGCTGCTGATTGGCTGGAATGTGTCTGCTGACTGTGAGGTACAGGGTCAAAGTTTGCTCAATGATAATGAATAGGGGGCGGACCGAACATCGCATATGTTCGCCGGCCGCGGCGAACGCGAACAAGCTATGTTCGCCGGCGAATAGTTCTGTACATCTCTATTACTTGACCCTCCATTTTAGATTTAGAAAGTGCAAATTTCCTTACAAGGTAAACATGCTAATTGCCTTTAATTAACCAACCTAAATCAAAGATGGAAATCTTTGCTAGCATCATGTCTGGTGTCTTCTGACAATCTTTTTATTCACAACTGAACCCAGAGGTTTACAACTGTCAAAAGCATAAAATTACTGTTTATAGGTTTAAACCATCTGTTTAGCCACACCTAGAACAGATGTACTACTAGATTATAGTTTTTTGTGTTTGTTGTGGTTTAAAAAAGTTATGCAAAGCAAAATGTTGTTTTGGTCTAAACATATGAAACAGCAATGTGGAAATAAGGTCCCTTTCACACATGCCTTCAGTTTGCTTCATCAGTTCAGTCACGATTTTTCAAAGAAAAAAACGGATCAGTTAAAGCAGAGGTCCACCCTAAAAAGAAAAACACATAAACACGCTCCTTAAAATACATTAAAAAATATTTGAAAAAAAATTAAAAAAATTACTGACCAGAAATGGCTGTTGCTAGGCAGTCCTCCTAATCTGCCACTTCCATGGCACTCTTCATTCTTGTCCGCCCTCGCATTGTCTTCTGGGAAATTTGGGTGCGCTGTCTTCTGGGACCTGTGTGTGTCCCAGAAGACAGCCAGCCATTCACAAAGCGCCGCGTGACTCGCGAATGCACAGTAGGGAATGGGCAGTGAAGCAGCAAGGCTCCACTGCCTGTTACCCTTAGTGAGGAAGGCGGTGCCGGCACAAGATCCGATGGACGGATCGGCCTCGGGGGGCCGACATCGCGGGCTCCCTGGACAGGTAAGTGTCCCTATTAAAAGTCAGCAGCTACAGTGTTGTTATGGCTGGAAAACCGCTTTAACGTCAGTTTTTCATCAGTTTTTGCATCCACTTAACCATTCAAGTCAAATTTTTGGTTTACATTAGAGCTGCACAATTCTGTATAAAATGAGAATCACAATTTTTTTGCTTAGAATAAAGATCACAATCCTCTCACGATTCTCGCTGCGTAACATCATCTTTCACATTATGCAAAAAAACTGGGCTAACGTTACTGTTTAGTTTTTTTTAATTCATGGATGTGTATTTTTTTTCCTAAAAAATTGTTTTTGAAAAAATGCTGTGCAAATACCGTGTGACATAAAATATTGCAACGATTGGCATTCTATTCTCTAGGGTCTCTGCTAAAAAAATATATATATAATGTTTGCGGGTTCTAAATAATTTTCTAGCAAAAAATACAGATTTTAACTTGTAAGCAGCAGGTGTCAGGAAAAGGTTTATGCCACGTACACACGATCGGAAATTCCGCCAATAAAATTTCCGATGCGAGCTATGTGTGTATGCTCTATCGGACTTTTGCTGTTGGAATTTCCGCCAGCAAAAGATTGAGAGTGTGTTCTCTATTTTTCAGACTGAAAAAATTCCGATCAGAAATTCCGATCGTCTGTAGCAATTCTGTTGCGCAAAATTCCGACGCATGCTCGGAAACAATTTGACGCATTCTCGGAAGCATTGAACTTAATTTTCTCGGTTCGTCGTAGTGTTTTACATCACCGCGTTCTTGACGATTGAAAGTTCAGAGAACTTTTGTGCGACCGTGTGTATGCAAGCCTAGCTTAAGCGGAATTCCGTCGGAAAAAACATTTAAGGTTTTTCCGATAGAAAATCCGATCGTGTGTCCGCTGCATTAGTCTTTAAGTGGTTAAACTGAGCTCATTAATAAGACCCTTTTCATACTGGGGTGGTTTTCAGGCACTTTAGCGCTAGAAATAGCCTTTGCTGAGCGCCTGAAAACCACCTCCCATTAACTGCAGTGTGACTTTTAACACACGGGAAGTGCAATTGTGGGACGTTACCAAAAGTCCTGCAAGCAGCATCTTTGGGGCGGGTTGGGAGCGCTGTATTTAGTGCTTCCAAAATGCCCTGCCTATTGCAGTGAATGGGCAGCCCTTCCAAATCGCCTTAAAAGCGATTTGAAAGTGCAGCAAAACCTTTTTGGGGGTTAAAGCTGCCCCGCTAGCGGCTGCAAAAGCGCTGCTAAAACAGTGCTAAAGCGCTGTTAAAACGATGCTAAAACGAGCGGTGCTTTAGCGCTAACGGCGGGCGCTGTCAGTGTGAATGGGGTTTTACAGACCGAAGTTCATCCCTCTGATCTAAAAGAACCGAGAGATACATTGTATCTCTTCTCTATCTCTGCGCTGAGGAATGTCTTTTTTTTTTTTTTTTGACAGCTCTGGCTCTGCACTAGAATCAGGAAATGTCAGTCCTGATCGTGAGAGGGGTTGAATCAAGATCTTTTTTTAATGCAGCTCTAGTATGCCTGTGTATGTGGGGAGGCAAAAAAATTATTTTTTTACTCTTCTCCGTCGCCTTCTTCCCTCTTCTCCTCTTCGATGTTGACACGTCGCTTCCTCCCGCTGTAACGCTGGGTGTGCGGTCCGCAACGATTTATATAGGCCTCTCATGACGTCACAGTCACATGCTCCGGGTGGCCACATGCTCCCATGACGTCACAGTCACATGCTCCGGGGCCACCCGGAGCTTGTGACTGTGAAGTCATGAGAGTCCTATATAAATCGTTGTGCACCGCACACCCAGCATTACAGCGGGAGGAAGCGACGTGTCAACATCGAAGAGGAGAAGAGGGAAGAAGGCAACGGAGAAGACCGGGCCCCGCTAGCAAAAGAGCTGGAAGAAGATAGCGGAGGCCCGGCAGAAGGAAAAAAGAACCGGAGAGTGAGAGAAGAACCGGAGAGCGCGGAGACGACACCGGAGACCCCCGAAGTCAGAAGAAGACCCCCGAAGTTGGAAGAGACCCCCGGAGTCGGAAGAAGACATCAGGAGCTGTGTAATAAATTACTTTAAAAACCTGTGTAGTGTTTTTTTATTGACATTTTTTTCCACCAGGTGAATGGGTAGGGGTACGATGTACCCCATACTCATTCACATAGGGTGGGGGGCCGGGATCTGGGGGCCCCCTTATTAAAGGGGGCTCCCGGATTCTGATAAGCCCCCGCCCGCATACCCCGACAACCAACGGCCAGGGTTGTCGGGAAGAGGCCCTGTCCTCATCAACATGGGGGCAGGGTGCTTTGGGGTGGGGGGGCCGCAGGTCGCCCCCCTGCCCCAAAGCACAAAACCCCCCATGTTGAGGGCATGCAGCCTGGTACGGTTCAGGAGGGAGGGGGCGCTTTCTCGTCCCCCCTCTTTTCCTGCGGCCTGCCAAGTTGCGTGCTCGGATAAGGGTCTGGTTTGGATTTTGAGGGGGACCCCCACGCAGTTTTTTCGGCTTAGGGGGTTCCCCTTAAAATCCATACCAGACCGAAGGGCCTGGTATGCTCTTGGAGGGGGAACCCATGCCAGTTTTTTATTTAAAATTTGGCGTGGAGTTCCCCCTCAAGATCAGCAGAGCGCAAGTCGCATGCCAAAGTCGGATCATGCAAGACCGCGGTCCGACTTTGATCCGACTTCAATGATAGTCAATGGGCTGAAGTAGGATCAAAGTCGGACCAAAGTAGTACAGGGAGCATCTTCAAAGTCGGACCGACATGTGTCAGACCAGTTAAGACGGATCCCATAGGGAAACATTCATTTTCACATGTCATGCGACATGAGCTCCCAATGTCGGAGCGTTTGTCGGACAAGTGTGAACCCGGCCTAAGGGGCAGCCTGGAAGGCTCACTGGCTTTCATTATTCCTGCCCAACTGGGTGTTTTGATTCTTGTAGTCCCCGTGTTATTAAAAAAATTTAAGACTCAACTGAAAGGCAAGTTATGGCAAGTGTGAAGACTTATTTGCCTCAACCAATAGACTGCACTGGAGATATAAAAAGACACTAGACAGTTTACCTCTCTGGTATTGTTGGCTTTGGGCAGACAGACCGTTTTTATGTGTATATCAGTATTTTACTACCACTCACTCAGTGTGTATACAAGGGTAACACCCTGAGCAGGCCAGCCCAAACGTATTTTTATCTGGTCATACGTGGAAGTTGCTCCTGGGGAATACCTAAGCATTCCTGTGGCAGTTGGGACATGTAATGCACCTAGCATGTTCAGTTTCCCTGGGCCTTCCTGCTCTAACACAGTAATTAAACTTAACTATCCTGCAAAAACAAACTTCTCTTCTGTCACTTGTGACTTCCTTGTTTTAGTCACTGTAGACAGTTTGAGGTGACAGGTGAAGATAAGGGCACACATACAATACAAGCATTCCCATGAATAATGTATCCTGAAGGGAGACCTTTTGCAGCCAAAAATCAATATTTGGATGTTGGCTGCCTTGGCTTCTCCCAGAGAGAGTGGTCCAGCCACAGGCAGAATGCTGCCTATAACAACAGCTGCATTAAAGTAGCATTAAACACTTAGCTTTTTAAGCTTAGCACTAGAGATGGGTGAACTGATCCAACTCCTATACCAAGCGCCGAGAGCACGGGTTCGAACAAACAATTGGCTATCGGAGCCGTTTGCTCTTTTTCGTGGTACAAAGCAGGGATGCCCGCTCTACCCCAGTCTGTTTGCCCTGGCCCTGGAGCCCCTGGGTATTTTGATCAGGTGTGCTCCAGATGTACTTGGCCTGCGGCTGGGTAAGCTAGAGGAGCGGCTGTCCCTGTATGCGGACGATGCGTTGTTGTACCTTAATGATGCGGGCCCCTCACTCCTGGCCGCTCTACATATTTTTGACACTTTTGGAGGATACTCAGGTATTAGGATTAACTTTGCCAAACCGATACTTTTCCCCCTAGATGAGGGAGCCATCAGTGGAGCGGCCTCCACCCCGCTGCGTTGGGTTGAGGAGTTCCGTTACCTGGGGGTCCTGGTAACAAAAAGCCACTCAGAGTTCATTGGGAAAAATCTGATGCCTGTCCTGTCATCTCTCAAATCCAAATGCTTGGCATGGGTGAATCTGCCCCTCAACCTACTAGGTTGCATTAATTTACTCAAAATGATTATGTTACCCAAATTTAACTACTTGTTTAGGAACTGTCTGGTGTGGATCCCTGTTGTCTTCTTTAAAGAAATAGACAAATGTATAGGATCCTTTATTTGTAGTGGAGCAATCCCACGATTGGCCTGATCCACGCTCTGGCTGCCTGCCCACCTGGGAGGATTAGCCCTTCCCAACTTTCAAGTCTACTATTGGGCAGCGGTACTGGTGACGGTCCAGTGGTGGTATCAGGGATCTAAATCTAACGCAGGGGTCTGTCTGGAGGCAAACTGTTTGGGTTCACTAGCTTTGCCTACAGGGGACCGGGGGCATACGAGATGACACCGGGACCGACTTAAGCGACCTGGCGAGTGTAGACTGCTGCCCGGCGGCGCTTTAAGCACAACACTTATGGGGTAACCCCACCCTACCACACTTCCGTTCCATCTCAGATCCCCAGTTGTGGGCGAGGTATGGTGTTACAACACTGGATTATATCATGCCCCAGGGTACCCTGCTACGGTTTGCGGACCTGAAGGCCAAATCCAATTAACCTAGCTGGATGGAATTCAGATATCTGCAGCTTCAACATGCTACCAGGGCTCAATTCCCTCGCCCGCCCATACTCAAGGCTGACCCTATAGAGCAGGCATGTCCAAAGTCCGGCCCACGGGCCAGTTGCAGCCCGCATACCGGTTTAATGCGACCCCACTGGTAATTTGGATATATATATATATATATATATATAGCTTTTGTGGCCCCCAACAAGTTTGTTGGGGGGCCACAAAAGATATATACCGTATTTATCATTCTCGCAGCCTTGGAGGGGACAGGGAGGGGGCATGACAAATGCCGTCAGATTACATACAGGAGAATCTCCTGTTTACTCAGCGGCCTCTGTAATAGGAAGTCCCATCTCCTGGGCTGGCATTGGACCACTGTTCTGTCTATCATAGGAGGCAGGACTTTGTATTAAAGCGGCCACCGAGTAAACAGGAGATTCTCCTGTATGTAATATGTTGGCGCTCGTCCCGCCCCCCTCCCTGTCCCCTCCGAGGCTGCAGAAGGGCATCGATCAGGCTGCACTGATGGCAATGGTGAGGCTGCATTCAGAGGCTGCATTCATGTCAATGGTGAGGCTGCATTCATGGCAATGGCGAGGCTGTATTCAGAGGCTGCATTCATGGCAATGGCAAGGCTGCATTAATGGCACTTTGTGAGGCTGGATTCATGGCACTTGCGAGGCTGCTTTCATGGCATTTGTGAGGCTGCATTCATGGCAATGGTGAGGCTGCAGATGGGCACTGATTAGGCTGCATTGATGGGCACTGACCCTTATTTTGTTTCACAGTTCTTTATTTACAAATTATTTTTTTTTCCTGAAACTTCCCTCTTAAGGTGAAGGTGCGTGTTATACGCCTGTGTGTGTTATACACCGATAAATACGGTATATCCAAATAACACGCCTGAGCTCATCCTTAGACTCTTCATAACACATAGCCACAAAGGCAAGAGAATTCTTGTTGGGCAGTGTATTAGTTTATTTGCATTTCATTTTAATGATTCAAAGAATGTCAGGCAAAATGGTCGGCCCTCACGCATGTTCACTTCATCAAATCTGGCCCTCTTTGAAAAAAGTTTGGACACCCCTGCTATAGAGGAACTCCTGGTCCCAGGGGATCTAACGAAACCCTTATCCACTGTGGTGCATTCCTGGGCACTGACTCCCCCAAACTGGAGACACTGGAGGGTATGTCATGGCACAAGACATAGACAGACACTAGACAGGGAAGGATGGGAGGACTGTCTGGAATATGGCCCCAAATTAGTTACAGGTATCTCCTCTAGAGACAAACTCATACTCATATTGCACAGAATATACTATATGCCCCAAAGACTTCACAGAATATTCCCGGATAGGGACCCTGTGTGTCCTAGATGTAAAGCGCACATACAAAAGTTTTTTCACATGTTCTGGGACTGTCCCATCACCTCGGCCTACTGGATGAAGGTATTTGGGGAAATAAACTCTAGATTGCATCTGTCACTTCCAATGCTACCTGAATTGGCCTTATTGGGGGTTAAGGATGACGAACAACGCTCTCATCACTCCAAATTACTGATTTCATACCTTCTCTTTTACGCTAAAAAATAAAAACTCCTTAAATGGATTGTGCCAACCCTCCCTTCTCTCTCCTCCTGGAAAGCACAGAACAGGAGTTGTCAATGGAAATACGAAAAAGTTTGGGCCCCCTGGACCTCTAACTAGTGCGCTAGGGAGGACTAATTATCCTGGCATAGATACTAATCGCTATATGTTGCTAGGCAACTATTTAAATTGTAGCTACTGTGTATTTCTGTTTTTATGACTGTGTACTTCTGCTGCATGTTTTTCTGCACACTGTTTCTTGACCTGTAAATGCACACCTACTGTTTCATGCAATGCTCTGTTTTGTGCCAATGGACATGCTGTGTAATTCTCCTACATGACAACAATAAAGCACCTTTGTCTTGTTAAAAAAAAAAAAGAGATGGGTGAACTGTCCGGGCCGAGGATCAGTTCAGGCCCGGACAGCACCCATTCTGGAGTTTGTAGAACACCTGAATTTGCAGGGTGCTTGGCGGTACATATACACACACCCACACATACACACCCACATATAATTTCCCCCCTGTCTCCTCTCTTTCTCACCTCTCCCCACTCTTATTACTCTCTCAGTTACCCCCTCTCTATTCAACCGCTCTCTTTACTTTCTCTCTCTCTCTCCATCTTTTTTCCTTTCTTTCCTCCCGTTCTTTCCTCCTGTTCTTTCCCCTTCTCTCTTTCCCTTCCCCTCTCCCTTATCTCCCTCTCTCTCTCTCTCTATCTCTCTTTATAAATAGGTGCCTGACATTTGCAAGTTACCACAAGAAAAGTTCTGGTCTCTTCAACTGAAATATTGTACAAGGGACAAAATGAATTTAACAGGAAGAATTTAGTTATGTGAATGAAAATAGTGATATGACTACTAAATGTAGCACAAAAGCACTTCTATGAATCATTTCTACTGAACTAAAAGTCTGCAGCTTCTATATAAACAAGCCGGACACAAAATGGGAAATTCAATTGTGTATGGGTGAGAAGAAGACAAGAACATTGTTTTATGGTTTCAATGCATGGTTGCCTCAAACAATCAAGAACATGGCAGGCCCTTTTGTTGTAGGACTTATGACAAGTGGTAGTAAACAGTGTTATAGCAGCCCTACCCAATGAGGTCGCCAAGGCCAAGGCTCCAATCTCAAATGCTTTAAGTAGGTTTCTGTAGACAAAGATATACCATGCCAGGAAAATCAGAGCAACTCAAGCCTTCTGAAAACCTCTGATCAAACCCTCACTTGCCAGAACACTGCTGCTGATAAACGGAGCTTAGGAGCAGTTGAGCATTTGTCCATGTACACCAGGGGTCAGCAACCTTTTTCCACTCAAGGGCTGGATTCAATGCATGGAGGGCCGCATTCACCTGCTAATAAATGAAGATAATAATCTGGACCCCTTTACATTACACATCCCCTGTACCTCTGGACCCCTTTACATTACCCAGCCCCCGTACTTCGGGACCCTTTTACATTACACAGCCCCCCCTGCATATTACACAGCCCCTCCCCGTGTTATGCTTTAAAATTGCGCACACTCGTGAAATGGCGACATACTACGGTACTTAAAAATCTCCATAGGCGACGCTTTAAACATTTCTACAGATTACCAGTTTAGAGTTACAGAGGTTGTCTTGCGCTAGAATTATTGCTCTAATTTTAATGATTGCGGCGATACCTCATATGTGTGGTTTGAACACTGTTTATATTTGCGGTCGCGATTTACGTATGTGTTTGCTTCTGCGTGGGAGCCTGGAGGGATAAGGCACTTTAAAAAAAAAAAAAATCTTATTTATTTTTACACTGTACCTTAAACTTTTATTGCTGTCAGAAGGAATGTAAACATCCCTTGTGACAGTAATAGGCAGTGACAGTTACTCTTTATGGAGGGATCTGGGGTCTATAAGACCCCAAATCCCTCCTTTGCACTTAAAAGCATTAAAAGCGCCAAGTTTGGCTGTAATTTAAAAAAAATTGGCACCTTTAAGTTTTCTGTAAACCAAAAGTGATGTCATGACATCGCTTCTGGGTCACTAGATCCAAAACCCGATCAAAGCCGATTCCTGCTTTGTTGGGGGGTCTCTGGCCACCCGGCTGATCGCTCGGGCCGCCTGGTGGGACGGGAGAGCCTGGGCGACTCACGGAAGGCGGTGGGTGGGGGGGTTGGGGGAGGACATCCCCTCTTGCTGCTTGAGATCACAGCGAGTGGCTTCTTAGCTGCATCGGTTGTTATCCCAAGAAAGCCGACCGGGGTTAAAATGTCTGCAGGCCAGGTGTATGTGAATTCATCATGTGCACTGATGGGCCGGACATTTAGCGGCAGGCCGGGTGCGGCCATGGGCCGTAGATTGCCGGCCCCTGTAGTTTATAGTCGTTTAGAGGCAGTTGAGTTTAGTGGCATTTGTTTTAAATCAAAAATTGCGTTCAGGATGAAAGTTTATTGACATTTGAAATGCCAAATGCTTGTAACAGCGTTTCATTTATAGGCGTTTTCAATGGAGATACATTTCTGGCCATTTACAATGTAAAAAACACTTCTAAATGCAAACGTGGCTAAACGCGCATAAATACGCCATGTAAACACGGCACAACAGACGTTTTTAACCGTCGGTTACTAGCTGTCAAGTTCCAGTGTTCAGGAGAGGTTTGTAAACGTCCCGTGTACACGAAGCCCACAAAACCCTAATCAAACATCTTTAATGACAGGTTACTGAAAAAAAAAATGCTGTGTTACAATCAACTCAAAATCTATTTCATAATAGTCGACAAGTTAATGCTAGCTCAACCTGTTTGTCTGTGGCCTCATTGCAATTAGCTGAGTGTAGTTATATTCTAAAAGCGTCAATAACACGCACTGAACATAGATGACGTACAATGATACTTCACATGATGTGGTATGCTGAGAATGAATGATTCATATGTAATCTTAAGGAAAGGTGTGCTTCATGATATAAAATGTAGGAGTAATGAGGCATATATCATTGGCAGTCATGTCTACCATCAGCATTCTAAGCTGAGAGCAACAATTTTCTTATGAAAAAATTAAATAAATTGCACTTAGCGCACCTTTCTTTTAGGCAACAATAACTAAGCATTGCCACTATACAAGCTATTTTAACAAGCCTACTCAATACATGTAAAGAAAGAACGGTACATTGAAAGTCAGATAGTTGCTGGTTAAGTGGCCACATTTTATTACATAGTTGTCACAGTTTATAAAGATGAGTTGCAACGTGTAATCATACTCATAATAGTGTCAGATTATATATTAATTGTAGATGGTAAACAAAGGGTAAATTTGCCTACAGTGGCAGCTGAGATAGAGAGCAGTCACATACAGTACAGGTGCAGGAAAGTGGTGGGGGAAACCTGCACCCCGTGTGCGTTTACCGCATCGCACCGCACTGCAGTTGCAATCTGCAGCGGGTTTCATTGTTAACTTAAGGCCGCTTTCACACTAAGGCGGCGTTGCCGGTAAAGCGCCGCTATTTTTAGCAGCGCTTTACCGTAGTTTTTGCGGCACTATTCGGCCGCTAGCGGGGTGCTTTTAACCCCCGCTAGCGGCCAAAAAAAAGGTTAAAACGGCCCACAAAGGGCCACTGCAGCTGCCCATTGATTTCACTGGGCAGGGGCGCTTTAGGAGCGGTATATACACCGCTCCTACAGCGCCTTAAAGATGCGGCTAGCAGGACTCTTTTTACCGTCCTACTAGCGCACCACTCCAGTGTGAAAGCCTTCGGGCTTTCACACTGGAGTGAAAGGCAAGGCTCTTTCAGGGCGCTTTGCAGGCGCTATTTTTAGCGCTATAGCGCCTGCAAAGTGCATCAGTGTGAAAGTAGCCTAATAAAACCCCAAATGCAGGTTGCAAACACAGTTTGTTTGTCTGCACAGATCCCATGGTACAGTAGTACTATGTGATCTGGATGCCATGCGTTTTTTTTTTTTAAAGTAGCACGTGCATTACTTTGGGTGCGGTCCGGCGCAATGAGGCACTGAAAGATTCTGACAGCCACAGATATGACTCCCAGAGGCAATGGCATGATGGGATTTACAGTTTCACCACAGCTGGAGTGCTGAGGTTGCCTACTCCTGGTCTAGACAATTTATCTAAATCTCCATTTAATACAATCCTTCCATCCCTGCTTCAAGATCAGCATTTTGGCAAGATAACAGCAGCTGTCAGGGCAAGCAACATTGCTGGAAGTGGAACTAAAGCTGCTCACCTCTGCTCCAACATACGCAATGTTCCAGTGCCAACATCTTCTCCCGGGCTTCTTCCGGGTAATGGGTCTACAGCTGTCTTGATTGTCAGGAGAGAAAAGAAAAAGTGCCTCTAAGTGCAGATATTTTACAGGTTTATTAGGTGCAATAAAATACAAGGGTCAACTTGTCGTGACCCCCCCTCCCCACTCCAGTGACGTAATCCAAACAGGCTGCGGTCTACGCTGTGGTCCAGATTTATCCCCTCTGCTTGGCTTTCCACCTGAGGACTTCCGCCTGGCCTCCTCCACGCAGCAGCCGACCCTGGCGGTCCACATCACGGACATCCAGGACACCCCTTCCTGATGAGCTTGTCATACTTCATGTGAGTTGCCCCTTGTATCGTATTGCACCTAATAAACTTGTAAACTGTCTGCACTTAGAGGCGCTTTCTATTTTCTCTCCTGCCTGTCATCTACTCCTGCGAACCAGTGTTAATTTCGTCAACGAAAACGTTTTAGTCAACGACTTCGTCAGCGGCAATTTTAAAGTGACGAAAACGGAACGAAAAGTACAGCTCTTTTTCGTCCTCTGACGAAAACTATGACGAAAATTTGATCCGTTTTCGTTATCGGACGACAACGAGACGAAAATCGCAAGGAGGGACGTTTAACAACTTACAGAGCTCCGCCTACTTACGCAATCCGCGTGCCCAGCGACACTGTAAGAAGAGTCCGACGCCAGTGGTGAGGCGAGGCCGCCCGCGTGAGGACACAGAGAAAGCACTCCGAGTCTCCAGACAGAGTCCCGCTCCCGTCTCCCGACTACTCCGACTCCTCTGACGCCGCGCCCGCCACTCCTCTCCCACCCAGAGAGGCAGAGAAAACTTACAGGTGACCTCTCCTGGGTCTCGTGTAAAAGCCCGGGAAAAGCCAGTTTAAACTGGTCGGATCTGGCCCCTTTTAGGGCTATAAAATAGGGGTTCCGTAGCTTCAGGCTCATTCGCCTCAGAAGACAGGAGCTGTGGTGTCCCCCCCCCCTCCCTGTTTATATTTTTCGCAGTTGTTGTTATGTGGTATTGTCACCTTTGTGTAAAAAAAAAAAAAGATTTTACCAAAGGTGGACTAGCTTTGTATTTTGTTTTATAATAAAGATGCCTTTGAGGATTAAAGTTTAAATTGAAGTTGGGGAGTTTGTATTTGCTGCCTGGGCCGTAGTGGCTAGGCTAGCTCAAAGCTTATTTACATCTAAAGTTGATTGAATTATTTTATTCATACATTTTGAAACCAATAATAAACAACTGCGGCCTTTAATATCCAACAGTTGTCTGCTGTCTATTTATTTATTTTAAGGTTTAGGTGTATTTCCCGTCTGCTGTCCCATGTGTACTGTACTGACTGCATGCCATTTATTTCCTAATTTCACAGGCCTAGACCACTGCAGCCACATACAGGCTTCCATCCATCCAGTTCCTCCCCCCACCGTACAATCCAAGACTCCAAAGTCCAAACTATTACTATATCAGAATGTCTGCTGTGATTATCACTGGTAGAAAGAGAAAAGAAGATATATGACTGTATTTTACATTTGATATTAAGGATAACAAGACTCTTTGCAAACCATGTGGAGCGACACTCGCTGGTAAAAATACAACAAACTTGAAGCGTCATTTGCTGACAACTCATCCTGAAATTCATAAAAAGGTAAGCACAGCAACACGTGACAATGTAAAATAAATGCGATTTTTTTTTTTTTAAAGCGTCCCTGTCCCCACGAGCTGAAAACGTAAGTGGCCCTTGCATAATGCATATGTAAACGCCGGTGTTCAAATCACACATGTGAGGTATCGCCGCGATCACGAGAGCAATAATTCTATCATCAGGACTTAGGAGAAGTTGTTCTCAGAGCCTGAGTATGTTTTTGTACCATTTATTCATGTATGTGTTCTTCTTAGGCAAAATTGTGAGTGGACCCACTCCCTTGGCTGAGAAAAAGCAGCAGAGCCAACCGCACACATGAATGTCACGCAAAGTATTCCTATTTTTTTTTGGGGTATTTTATCCTTTTATGAAAACAGCAATATTCTTGACGAAAAGTTTTTACTTAACCACTTAACAACCACCTGCCAACAAATAACGTTGACAAGGTGGTTGCTTAACTCTGGGAGGACGTTATATAACGTCCTCCCAGAATCGCGCTCCCGCGCGCCCCCTGGGGCGCGCACACGGGAAACTCCGTGACCGCCGGGTCCAGAGGACCCGGCGGATCACGAATCGCGGTAAATCGCCGCTGATAGCGGCCGTTTACCACGTGATCGCTCCGTCAAATGACGGAGCAATCACTTGTAAACAGACCGGCGTCATTTGATGACGCCGGTTCCTCCCTCCCCTCTCTGTACCGATCGGTACAGTGTGAGAGGGGAGGGGGAGGGAGCGGATGGCAGCAGCAGCACTGTGGGCTGGATCTGTGACAATTGCAGTCACAGATCCATCCATCCATCCATCCCTGCTCAGCCATCCCTGTGCTATACCCTGCCAATACTCTGCAATACACCCTGCCAATACTCTGCAAAATACCCTGCCAATACTCTGCAATACCCTGGTGCAATACTCTGCAATACCCTGGTGCAATACTCTGCAATACCCTGGTGCAATACTCTGCAATACCCTGCGAAATACTCTGCAATACCCTGTGAAATACTCTGCAATACCCTGGTGCAATACTCTGCAATACCCTGGTGCAATACTCTGCAATACCCTGGTGCAATAATCTGCAATACCCTGCACAATACTCTGCAATACCCTGCAAAATACTCTGCAATACCCTGCAAAATACTCTGCAATACCCTGCGCAATACTCTGCAAAATACTCTGCAATACCCTGCACAATACTCTGCAATACCCTGCACAATACTCTGCAATACCCTGCACAATACTCTGCAATACCCTGCACAATACTCTGCAATACCCGCCACAATACTCTGCAATACCCTCCACAATACTCTGCAATACCCTCCACAATACTCTGCAATACCCTCCACAATACCCTGTGCAATACCCTCCACAATACCCTGTGCAATACCCGTGCAATACCCTGCCATACACCGCAATACCCTGCCATACACCGCAATACCCTGCCATAGTCCGCAATACTCCGCAATGCCCGGCAATACTCCGCAATGCCCGGCAATACTCCGCAATGCCCGGCAATACTCCGCAATGCCCAGCAATACTCTGCAATAACCACTTCCCGCCCTCCGGCCGTCATATGACGTCCTTGACTTTGTGCGGGGATATCTGAATGATGGGAGCAGCTACAGGCATCATTCAGATATTAGCTTTTTCAGCCGGCGATTCCCTACACCATAAGAACAATCATAGCGGCTGTTCCGCCGCTTGATCATTCTTACGGGAGGCGAGAGGGGATGTCCCCCCCCCCCCCGCCGCCCTCCGGTGCTTCTACCGACTCACCGCTACGATCAAAGCCAGGATTGTTGTTTTTTTTTTTTGTATTTTTTTCAGGCTTCCCAGCCTAGAGGTGAGATGTGGGTTCTTATTGACACCCCCCCCCCCCATATCTCACTGTAAAGAGGACCTGTCATGCCATATTCCTATTACAAGGGAAGTTTACGTTCCTTGTAATAGGTATAAAAGTGATCAAAAAAATGTTTAGGGTGGAAAAACATGTCAAACTAAAATAAATAAAGTAAAATGAAGAATAAAATATATATTTTTTTTAAAGCGCCCCTGTCCCCGTGAGCTCGCATACAGAAGCGAACGCATACGTAAATCCCGCCCACATATGAAAACGGTTTTCAAACCACACATGTGAGGTATCTCTGCGAACGTTAGAGCGAGAGCAATCATTTTGGCCCTAGACCTCCTCTGTAACTCAAAACATGTAACCAGTAAAAATATTTAAAGCGTTGCCTATGGGGATTTTTTAAGTAGCGAAGTTTGGCGCCATTCCACGAGTGTGTGCAATTTTTAAGGGCGACATGTTAGGTATCTATTTACTCGGCGTAACTTCATCTTTCACATTATGTAAAAACATTGGGCTAACTTTACTGTTTTTTTTTTTTTTTTTTAAGCACAAAACATTTTTTTTCCGTAAAAAACGCGTTAAAAAAATTGCTGCGCAAATATCGTGCGAGATAAAAAGTTGCAACAACCACCATTATATTCTCTAAGGTCTTTGCTAAAAAAACATATATAATGTTTTGGGGTTCTATGTAATTTTCTAGCAAATAAATGATGATTTTTACATGTAGGAGAGAAATGTCAGAATTGGCCTTGGTGCTCCAGAACGCCTGAAGGTGCTCCCTGCATGTTGGGCCTCTGTATGTGGCCACGCTGTGTAAAAGTCTCACACATGTGGTATCGCCATACTCTGGAGTAATAGCAGAATGTGTTTTGGGGTGTAATTTGTGGAATGCATATGCTGTGTGTGAGAAATAACCTGATAATATGACAATTTTGTGAAAAAAAAAAAAGAGAAAAAAAAAATCTTGATTTTGCAAAGAATTGTGGGAAAAAATGACAACTTCAAAAAACTCACAATGCCTCTTTCTGAATACCTTGGAATGTCTTCTTTCCAAAAAGGGGTCATTTGGGGGGTATTTGTACTTTTCTGGCATGTTAGGGTCTCAAGAATTGAGATAGGCCGTCAGTACTTCAGGTGTGATCAATTTTCAGATATTGGCACCATAGCTTGTGGACTCTATAACTTTCACAAAGACCAAATAATATCCACCAATTTGTACTTATTTTTACCAAAGATATGTAGCAGTATAAATTTTGGCCAAAATTTATGAAGAAAAAATAGTAATTTGCAAAATTTTATAACAGAAACGAAAAAAAAATCATTTTTTTACAAAATTTTCAGTCTTTTTTCTCTTATAGCGCAAAAAATAAAAAACCCAACAGTGATTAAATACCACCAAAAGAAAGCTATATTTGTGTGAAAAAAAGGACAAAAATTTCATATGGGTACAGTGTTGTATGACTGAGTAATTGTCATTCAAAATGTGAGAGCACCGAAAGCTGAAAATTGGTCTGGTTATTAAGGGGGTTTAAGTGCCCAGTGGTCAAGTGGTTAAATAAAGACGTTATATAACGACTAAATCTGTGTCTCTGTAGTGCATGTTCAAACCTAACCATTAAAAACAACATATTTGATTTTTCACTCCAGCAGCAGTAACTATATAATAATGAGTTTGGAAATGGTAGAGAAATGCTTAAATGGTGCATTACAATTACAACTTACCTACACCCATTCGATTTTAGACAACTAAAAGGAGTTTTAGTCGACTAAAACTCGAATAAAATGAATTGGAGTTTTAGTCGACTAAATATGACTAAAACTAAAACTATTGCAGAAGACTAAAATGGGACTAAAATTAAAATGCTGTTTTAGTCCTGAGACTAAGACTATAACTAAAACAAAATTTGCTGGCAAAATTAACACTGCTGCGAACAAGCCTGCCCTAGTGCTTAGATACCATGTCATAGGATCCCCCCAATTCTTGTTGGATCACTTCCTCCTATCCTATGAACTTCATACTTATATGGACTTCTTAAGAACTATTTATACAGAGACTGCTCCCTCACACAGGGTCTGGTTACCTGTTGGCGCCCTCTATCCTTGTTGTGTTTATGTGTATAAGCTGTCTTAAATGGTCAGTGCAGGAAGGACGCAACTCCCATGCATGTGCAGGAGTTCATCCACCCTGTCACACAGGCTCTGTACCAAGAGAGTACATTGTAAAGAAGACTGTAAACATGTAGGCATGTCTCTTCAAGATAAATAGCCTGCCCGCTTGCAGTTTGTTGTTTTAAAGTTCCACTTTCATCTGTTCACTGAGAGCAGAAGGAACTGCAGAAAACTCAGAAAGAATGCAGAAAGTTACTGACTCTGGTGTAAAGTGTGTAGGAGAGTGTGTAGGAGGATACCCGTTAGAGTAATGATGAATAGCTGGCCCCTCTGGGGACATAGAAGCCTGTGGTGGGAGTGATTGGGAATTTTCACCATACTTTTAAATTTTATCCCAAAAAAGTGTTCCCAGAACAGTAGACTACCTGCAGGGTACTGGTGCAGTTAGTCTACTTTGATATAAAGTAGAAAACCTAGGCAGGTGAA
Source organism: Rana muscosa (assembly GCA_029206835.1). NCBI lineage: Eukaryota > Metazoa > Chordata > Amphibia > Anura > Ranidae > Rana > Rana muscosa. The sequence continues at coordinate 686,662,100 of CM055117.1, forward strand.
AAACGCACTCCTTTTTCTCTGTTGACTATAGTGTGTGCCAACTACAGTGTTCTGCTAATACAGCTGGGATAGATCCTGATGTAGAGATTTACCAACTCATCCTACGTCTCAGTACTTCAATGACAAAATCTAAAAATTAGAATTCCCAGCTAGCGTAACACCACCAGTAGTATTACTTTTCTTGCTACATTCTCTTTTTTGTAAACTAAAGATCATAGATTGTAAGCTCGTAGGAGCAGGGCTTACTCTAACCCTCCTCTAACCCTGAATTGTATTATTGGTGTAGTGTCTCCCTTTACATTGTAAAGCGATGCGCAAACTGTTGGCGCTATATAAATCATGTATAATAATAATAGTTATGGATATGGTAAAACATATGGATACGGAGTGATGTGGCCAAAACATAAGAAGGTGCTGCCCTGCCTGTCCTCATCTAAATTGAAATAACATATTAATAAACCAAGGTGGAGCCACTGGCTTTAAGCCCAGGTTCACACTGGGCTGCGGGAGTGAAGCCGTGCGAGTTCAGCTGAACTCGCACAATTTCACTCTCGCTGGCAGTCCCGATTTTAGCCGCGATTACAAACACATCTGACACAGATGTCAATGTAAATCACGGCCGAAATCGCAAAAAGTAGTACAGAAACTACTTTTTGAAAAATTAACAGTTGCCAAAAGTGACAGGTCTAGGTGATGAGAAATAAAGGTGTGTATGGTTGACCATGTTGCTGCCTTGCAAATTGACTCCAGTGAAATTCTACAGGTAGCTGCCCAGGAGGTGGCGATGCTTCCTATGGAGTGCACCGTTATTTCTTCTGGAAGGGTCAGCCCCCTATCCTTATATGCCAGGGAGATCACTTTCACAAGTCAAAAAGCAATCACCCTACTCAAAACTCTGACCCCCTTCCGTGCACCTCTGGGAACCACAAACAGGCAACCAGATGACCTGAAGCTCAGGGTAGCTTGATTTAAATATTCAGCATCTCCCTGACATTCAAAAGACTAACTTCTTATCCATCTTTCAGACGAAAAGTAGACAACACGATCTCTGACTTGATCAGATCTTGAGGCCACTTTGGATAGAATCCAGCATCGGGAGCAGTATAACTATCTGCCAGGAAGTATGTACAGTAAAGGGTTTTTTTTATACACTAGAGCCACCAACTCAGAAACCCTCTTGGCTGAGGCTACTGTTACCAGGAAAGCCTACTTTAATGACAACTCCCTTAGCAATATCTCCATTTTGGATATTTGGAGCAGACTGGTAGTTGAGTACTATTGTGAGGACCTATGTAGAAAAGTCAGGGCTCTCGGAGGCCTTAGCTTTATTATGGCTTAAAAAAATTTAAGAATCAATCAGAGGCCCACTGAGTCCTGGTAAAGGCTGAGATAGCGGAGATGTGCCCTTTGAGCATGCTTGCGCTCAGGCCCATGTTGAAACCTCTTTGAAGAAAACTGAGGACATGACAAACTCAGGCTTTCCTGGAGTAAACATCTGTCATAGCATATTCTTGGGGTTTTAGCCAGACTTTGTTGTAGACTTAGTTCATGCTGCTCTTCCGTGCTATCATGAGGGTATCTACCACTCTCGAAAAGCAACCTAAATCCGTGAACTTTCACTTCTCAAAGTCCAGGCCGCTAACTTGAGCTTTACCAGAGCCCTATGGAGAACTGGACCTTGTACCATTATCTGGCAACTGAGAAGCTTTTGTACAATGTGCCAGTGAGATATGAATAGTTTGGTGCATGTCCACTGTTGAAGAGAAACCTGGAAGGGGTGCCTTCTCCACTGAGCCACTGACTCAATACAAGGACAGGAGAGACCATGGTCCCGATAATCATCAGGCATACAGGCACTGACAGGTGAAGAGGGAAACACCAGCACCTTACGACCGGGATGTTCTCTAGCATGAGAGAAAGGCATACTTTGAACCATGATTAGTTGGGCTTTGAATTACAGAAGAACTTTGTAGGGGTCAGATGACCCTGTTCTTTATTTGAGTACAATAAGATCTGAAAATTTCAAGTCGCATGGCTGAAAATAAAGATCCTTATCTTGTTTGAAGCTTAGTGAAGAAAATCGGACGAAAAATACCGCTTTCGTCATTGGTACACTTCTGAGAGCCGATCATGACAGTTCATGCTAAAATATCTGAAGGGACATGCACCACAATTTTACTCGTACAATACCAGAATGAACGATTTTTGCGTAATTAGTATGGTATTTGTATCAAAAAAATTGTATAACCAAGACCACACATGCTCGGAAATGAAAGAATAAATTCCAATACATTACATCACTTCCGAAGTTGTATTGTTGTAAAAGAATTTTCATAACTTTAGTAACCTATTGGTTTTCGATATGAAAAGCATGCAAGAAAACAAAAAAAAACAGATGATCATTCGTCCAATATTCTTATTGTGTATACAAAGCCTAAAGCTGGGCACACACAGATCGTTTTCTTTTGTTCAGACAGTGGGCTCAGCAAAAATAAAAAAAATGAACAGATTCCACACAAGCGAGGTGGAAGCAGGAATTCAACAAACCCCACCCCCCAGGACTTTGTAATCTGACAGCGAGGACTCCCCACTGTCAGAATTAACTGATCAGCATTGCGGCTGCTGATTGAATGAAAATTTTCCAGTAACTCCATTTAACAGAAGCCAATGTAACGATCAGTTCCTGAGGGCTACACAGAGGTCAAGATTTGTCTGGTCCCTGCTGAACTGGGCAAATTTTGGTCTGTGTGTACCCAGCTTAAAGAGGAGCTCAAGTCGTTTTTGAGTTGATTCAAAGTCAGCAGCTACAAAAAGTGTAGCTGCTGACATTTAATAACCAGACACTCGCCTGTCCCAGGATGCAGCGATGTGCTTACCCAAACCATTGCTTCTCTGCCTCTCCTCTCCCCGGCATTCTAACTGTGGGCACCAGGCTGTGACAGCTTGCGGTTTCACAGATGGGTGCACACTGCGCAAGTCGCGCTGCGCCTGCTGAATAGTCAAGCAGTCTTCTTGGACCTGTGACGTGTGCCAGAAGACTGCAGGGAGGGAGGGGGAGAGGAGAACTTCCCCTCCGATCCCCTAGGCCAGTGATTGCGAAACTTTTTGAGCCTGAGTGCCCAAACTGCAACATAAAACCAAATTATTTAGTTTCAATGTTTTTATTAAATTTTTCAACATAAAAAAAAGGGGTATAAATAACATTATATAAAAAAATGCATTAGAAATAGTAAAAAAAATTCCATGTTCAGAATAATATTCATAAATATAAAGTGTATTAAATATATATTATGAGCAAGTAAAACATAGAATGTATTGAAAAATAAAATATACAGAACTAAATAAAATAAATTAAACAAGGTAATCTAAATATCTCATGTGATAATGTAGTATATATTAAAATAAATAAAAGGGAATAAGGTCAAATAAGGGGAAGAGTGGATAATTGTACAAAGAATAAAATATTAATTATATTAAGATTACTATTAGTGTAAACATCCCCAAGTCAAGTTAAGGAATAAAAGAGGTTAGGGTACGATATTCTGGAGAATTAGTAAATTGTATCCAGTTAGCCCAAGTTTTATTGAATTTAAATGGTGTGTCATTGGCATGTTGTATTAAATCTTCCATTTCAGCAATAGTTTGGACTTTTTTTAACCATTCAGATACACATGGGGGTGAAACATGCCTCCAATGAGTAGGTATACACAGTTTAGCCACATTAACAAGATGCATAACAAGAGATTTTTTGTAAAGTGAAATAGGTAAGGATGTGTGGTGTAACAAGTATTGAGCAGGAGTAAAATCAAGTTTATATGTTGTTATGTGGAATATAAGACAATGTATTTCCTTCCAAAAGGGTTGTATCTGAGGGCAATCCCACCAAATATGAAGGAGTGTTCCCTGGGCAGCCGCACATCGCCAACACAGAGGACTAGTATCGGGGTTAAATTTGTGGATTATGTCTGGTGTTTTATACCATCTGGAAAATATCTTAAATCCATTCTCCTGAGTTAAGACATTTAGGGAACCTTTATGAATGTATGTAAAAATATGTTCCCATTCATTTCTAGTAAGGTCCATAGTAAGTTCTCTTTCCCATTTTTGGCTAATTATGTCATCTTTAGGATTGATGTCAGCAAAAGTCAGAGCATAAATGGTCGATATAGTGTGTCTTTGTGGTTCCAATTTTGTGCATAGTTTTTCAAAGGGTGTCAGATCTTTGTACCATTGAGAAGGCGAAACAGAATCAAGTAATAGAGACTTAATCCGGATATATTCAAGAAAGGAGATACCTCTGTCTGGAATCAGTGCAGTAAAGCCATCAAATGAAATGAACTTCTCTGTATTAAAAAGAGATTTTGCTCTAATGGAAGAAGTAAAAGGCGAACCATGTATGTCAAGTTTAGAGATTTTTAAGGGAAAGTCTGGATTACGGTCAATAGGAGTAATGGGTCCAGGAAATGATGCAATATAATTTTTTTTACAAAGTGAACGAAAGATCAGTAAGGTAGGACCAGTAAGGGGGTGTTTTTTATATCCGCCAGGAATTTTGCGAGGGTTAATCCAAGGTAAATGGTGCAATGGTATATCGGAAACTGCTGCTTCCAGTCCTATCCATGCCTTGGTCTCAATATGGAGGTGCCAGTCAATTATACAGGATAAAAAAATAAAATAAAATAAAAACCAAATTATTTATTTCAAAGTGCCAACACTGCAATTAAACAAATTGCGCTGTGCCGCTGGTGACACCACTCTGCTGGGTCTGGAAGCCAAAAAACATACGAATAATGAATAAGAGGGCTCTGTACCAGATGGAGACCAGGGCAAATCCATTAACAGAAAAAAACATTTATTTATAAAAACTTTCCACAGGCAAAGAACAGTTTGCATGGTAAGCCAAGTGCATAGGCAGGTGGAAGAGCAATATGATAAATAATGGGAGCATGAAGAAAACTCACGTGTAGAAACGCACAGGGCTGGCTCAAAAATCCTGGATCTCCTGAGGGATGAACGAAGGACTGCAACCGGACCTGGGGTATAGATAAAGCCAGCGCCTGCCCGAACGGCCCGGGGTCTCTGGGTCTCCTGGATGGTGTTTGGAGAACCCAAGGGTAACCAACGGGAAGAACGAAGCTTGCCGGAAACCGGAAGCCAGGAGAGAGGGCCGAAACACTCTTGGAGCGCGGCGACACCATTGGACGAGCCGTGCAGCGACGAGCATGTGCACTAGGGATGGCCGGTCAGTGTGCTCTCCTATGTCCAGCTCTTCCGAGTATAGCTTGCGTGCCTACAGAGAGGGCACTGCGTGCCATAGGTTCGCCACCACTGGCTTAGGCGTTCCGAGCAGAAGTGGGAGCAGGTACCTGTCAAAACTAGGTACCTACCCCCCCCCCCACACAAAAAAAATGACATGCCAAATGTGGCAGAGGAGCAGGGGAGGAATGCTTCAAGCGGAACTTCCCTTTTGGGTGGAGCTTCACTTTAAGGACTTGAATGAAAGCTATTGTAAGCATATGGTAGTTACAAAGCACATCTATTATTTTCCTGCCTTGTAAGCGGAAAGCACAGATATGAGATGTATGCCAATATAATCAAAGGTTAGTGCTAGCTTGGGTCATTCCAACTTCAAACAAAAGGGAACAATCGGTATGACGAGTAAATGTACACAGCTCACTCTCTGGAAAACGTGAATACTTCTAAATAGTAGGATCATTGTTTCTTGAATTCCGAAGGGACATACTAATAGTCTCTGTTCACATAGCAACATTGTAAAAGCCCAAACTATCTGGGGTGATCAGGTAAATTATTCCGCACCATCATTATGTAAACTGAGGGGCTAACCTTTTCATTACTTGGCAGAGCTAAACCACATTTTTTTGTATCAGCTTCCACGAGTTTCTGGTCATGAAGTGGTTAACCGGATCACTTAGTCCGCTGGCATTCAGGTTTATAAAACACCCCGAGCACAAAGATCTCATTCATCAAGTGCTCTCCCTCCAGGAATAAAATGTGGGAAAAGCCTCCGCTCATTCACAGCATCATTGGGATTTTACAATGCTGCAAACACAGGCAACGTCTTATTGTTGGCTAGAATAGCGGCTAGAACAATCATGTGGTTTTCTTAACATGACATTTAAATGTCTGGCTAAAGATGTATAATTAACATCACAATACGGCCGTGTATAATTGTGTTAAATGGTTACCATTGGCTAGTAGTATGGGTATCATTTTGTGACATTTCATAAGTATGTTGAAAGAAGTTGTAAGACTCTCCCGCACATTTTATTCACACATTCTACAACCTACAATCATAACTAAAATACAATATGATCACCAAATACACATTATTGTCTTTTTTTGTAATATTTTTGTGCTTAGTCAAGTGTTTTATCAACTGAATAGAAGCTTAAAAAACCGCGCCGATCACTGCATAGAAATCTACACTATATTACCAAAAGTATTGGGACACCTGCCTTTACACGCACATGAACTTTAATGGCATCCCAGTCTTAGTCTGTAGGGTACAATATTGATTTGGCCAACCCTTTGCAGCTATAACAGCTTTAACTCTTATGGAAAGGCTGTCCACAAGGTTTAGGAGTGTGTCTATGGGAATGTTTGACCATTCTTCCAGAAGCGCATTTGTGAGGTCAGGTACTGATGTGGATGAGAAGGCCTGCCTCGTATTCTCTGCTCTAATTCATCCCAAAGGTGTTCTATCAGGTTTAGGTCTGGACTCTGTGCAGGCCTGTCCAGTTTCTCCACCCCAACCTCACTCATCCATGTCTTTATGGACCTTGCTTTATGCACTGGTGTGCAGCCATAGTTGGGAGCATGAAATTGTCCAAAATGTCTTGGTATGCTGACATCTAAGGGCACTTTCACACTGGGGCGTCGGCGGTAAAGCTAGCGGCCGAAAAAGGGTTAAAAGTGCCCGCAAAGCGCCGCTGCCCATTGATTTCCCCGCTGTCTGTGAGCCGTCCTGAGTGTCTGGAAGCGTTGGGAACCACCGGCATCCCTGGACCCATCAGCTGCTTCTTCACCACGAGCGGATGAACCACATTATTAATCCCACATGCACTGACATCTCACATATCTTGTGAGTTACCAATTGTCTTTTACGGAATAATATGTCTTAATTTGTCTTACTAATGCTGCACTTAGATGGCGCTGCAAAGATGCTGCTTGCAGGACTTTTTTTAGGTCCACCACTATAGCACCTGTAAAGCACCTCAGTGTGAAAGTAGCCTAAAGAATTCCCTTCACTAGAACTAAGCCCAACCCCTGAAAAACAACCCCACACCATAATCCCCCACCAAATGATTTGGACCAGTGCACAAAGCAAGGTCCCCAAAGACAAGGATGAGTGAGTTTGGGTCGGAGGCACTTGACTGCCCTGCACAGAGTCCTGACCTCAACCTAATAGAACATCTTTGGGATGAATTAGAGCAGAGACCGCGAGCCAGGCCTTCTCGTCCAACATCAGTGCCTGACCTCACAAATGAGTTACATTCATAACAGCTGTAATTACTAGTGATCTGTGATTGGCTACCGCTAATCACATGGTAAGGGTGCTGTGATTGGCCCAGGTACCATGTGATAGCTGTAGGCCAATCACAGCATAGGAAAAACAGCTGTAAAAAAAGTAAAAGTACCGTGGGTGGTCAGCAAGTGGTTAAAAAAAGTGTGCAGCTTTGTAAAATGTTCAATAATATTATTGTTATACCAGTAGGCCAATTGGGTCTCCCCAGAGGCCTGGCTGAAAAACTCCCAGTTAGCAACTCCTCGGTCCTGCCTTGTTGCTAGGGTGTGAAAACTGTTGGACGCTCACTCCCAGCATTGCAGGAGTAAAAACCAGTGAATGTTAAAAGCAAAACATTTTTTAAATACTTTCAAAACAACATTTGTCAAGTCATTGAATGTGCTGATGAGAAGTTTTGCATGAATGTTCATTAGAAAAATCTACTAGTGTATGGCCAGCTTTAGTCTTAACAATGAAATCTATTGCAGCCACCACATCTAAAGTTGGCCGTACGTGGATCGAAATGCAGCTGGCTCAGCAGGGACCAGCCAAGTTTCAATCCATGTATGGGCACCATGGTTGTGCACAAGTCGATCTATCATATGACTTGTGTACAACCAGCCTGTTGAAAAATTCTCTCTTGATCAGTGCTGCCGGCTATAGTTGGCAGTGATGATCAGTGTATTGTGATGGTGGGGAAGTCACCCTCCTTTCACATGGAGTCATTTTCTTTCATTCAATCCACTGACTCATGTATTGCCAGCCTAGGGACTGGTAATCTGCAATATGTTACATTATTGTCTTTTAGATTTAGATACAATTTAACAACAATGTGGATGATATGTTTACTAATGTGAACAAAAGTATGGGAGATACGGAAGAGTTTGAGTGCATGCATATGTGACAAGGAGTCATACCAAGATCAGTCTCGTGATAGAAGAGCCAGGCCATACAAAACAAAATTCCAGTTGCGCGATGGTGTAATCATTTGTAATCCTATAAGAATCTACATACTACTTTGTTTAGGCCCCTTTCACACTGGGGCAGGCAGGAGCGGTGGCGGTATAGCAGCGCGATTTTCAGCGCTGCTATACCGTCGTTCTTACCGCGGTATGCGGTCGCTAGGGGGGTAAATTTAACCCCCGCTAGCGGCCGAAAAAGGGTCAATACCGCCCGCAAACCGCGGCTATTGCCGCGGTTTGCGGGCGGTATTACCGCGCTGTCCCATTGATTTCAATGGGAGACCGCGGTAAAGGAGCGGTGAACACACCGCTCCTTCACCGCTGTAAAGAAGTGGCTAGCAGGACTTTTGGAGCGGTCCTGCTAGCGCACCGCTTCAGTGTGAAAGCCTTCGGGCTTTCACATTGAAGGCTAAAGGGCATGATTTTTTCATGCAGTATAATAGCGCTAATATTAGCGCTAAACCGCATGAAAAACGCTAGTGCTAAATCCAATCCAAATAGATTTTTATTTTTTTAACACTATTAGCCTATAAACTCTAACAAGCACCCGTAACACTGTTTTACTTTGTTATATAATCTGTAAAATCACCCTTAAAAAAAAATATATATATATATATATATATATATATATATATATAATATATATATCAGCTCTCCCTATCGTTCAGACGCTGCCCGCACATTTTCATTTTATGTACTGTGCAGTGAGCTTAGAACCAAAAGCATGCCAATAGTGTGAGAGAGAGAGGAGATTTTTCCAGTAGTATATGAAATAAAAGCCACCAAGGAGATAAGTGCACTTGCACATTACACTTACCTCCCCCAGAAGTGCACCAAGACCCTTCCTGGAGTTCTTCAAAAACAATGTGTTCACAATAAAGGGTTCAATGACTCCAATCATTTCTTATAACACCTGGGGACCTCTGTAGAACAAAAGAAAAGCAAGAATGGGAGTTTTAATGGAACTTCAGCTTTTCGGAATCCCCCCCATTGGCACCTTTCAGGAGGGAGGGGGGAGCAGATACCTGTGTAATCCAGGTATTTGCTCCCTCTTCCAGGCAAAGATAGCCGCAGTATCCGCGGATATGTACGCCATGTCCGCCCCCCCCCCCCCCCCGCTGTCTTCTGGGAGACACACAGGTCCCAAAAGACAGCAGGGACCAGTGAACTCGCACATGCACAGTAGGGAACCAGGAAGGGATTCCCTTAACGAAGATGGCAGTGTCTCCACCAGAGGTACAGATCGGCTTCGGGTGCCGACATCGCAGGTGCCCTGGACAGGTAAGTGTCCATATTTTAAAAATGTCAGCAGCTGCAGTATTTGTAGCTGACTTTTTAAAAAAAATAAAATTGTCGGAACTCCGCTTTAAGGTGCAAAACAAATACATTTAGGAAACAAGGACAGTTTCATACGTTTTATTAGTCAAAAACATGGTTTAAAAAGTTCAATTAAAACCAACACATAAAGGTTAGGCGGTCATAGTACAAAAGTGGGTAGACTCTACATGTTTTGCCATGATCATGGCTTCTTCCGGAGCTTTTGTAAGACTCTGTGCAATATCACCCGAAACAGAGACAGAAACTCCAGAGGACCATCAAGGTCATCCCGATAAATCAGCAGAGTATCAGTGTGCAATCCCTTCAAAACAAACCCTGTTTAAATAGAGGATCAAGGGAATAAGGATCAATGGTAGCGTCACTTTATGTATCTACCTCAAATAGTGATGTGTGGCCTGATCGAAACTAGGTCATCCAGATAAATATTTAGGTTTTGTTGTTATCTTACAAACATGTACGGTAAAATAGCTACCCACTTTAATCTTGTAAGTGGGGGTAATTTACTAAATGACAATAACTATTTCCCTCTTATAGATCAAATTGATGACCTCAAGTCAACAAAAGGGCATATGAATGATCCTTATCACATGAAAGTCCCTAAGTCCCTTGCAATCATCTCCTGTAGGTGTTTGACAGGGCGAATGGCCGCAGCCTCCTGGAGTAGGAGTTTCGAAACATGTAGAGTCTACCCACTTTTGTACTATGACCGCCTAACCTTTAAGTGTTGGTTTTAATGTAACTTTTTTAACCATGTTTTGTACTAATAAAATTGATGAAACTGTTCTTGTTTCTTTGTTTTGCACCTTAAAGTGGTTGTAAACCCTGGAACCTTTTTTTTTTAATCCAACCTGCAAGACAAAGCCATAATGAGCTAGTATGACTAGCTCATAATGCATCACTTACCTTAGATCCGGGCCCCCGAAGCTGTTCTCGTCTCCCTCTCCAGCCATCGCTGCGGCGATAGCCAGAAGGTTACTTCCGGGTATCGCCGCTCCGGCGCTGTGATTGCCCGGAGCGGCGAAGACATCACCCGGCGCATGCGCGTGAGAGCCGTCAAATCCGGGTTTGTGAATGGGATTAACCCTGCGCATGCGCCGTAGACACCGATGCATGTCATTTTTTGCAAATGTCTTCTAAACCGTGTAGGTTTAGGAGATATTTCTTGCACCTACAGGTAAGCCTTAATCTAGGCTTACCTGTAGGTGCAAGTTGTATAAGTGGGTTTACAACCACTTTAAAACTCCCATTCTCGCTTTTCTTTTGTTCTACTATTACTACAGGGAGGTGGTGCTTTTGATAAGACCTCTCATGCTTGGATATCAAACCTATTACCTGGGGACCTCACTGTAGTGTAGATTATCTCCCCCAAATATATTTTCTGTAGCTTTATGTAAACCAGATGCGTCTTTGCCTGAGCTGAACTCTATCTGTAGAATTATAAATGTGCATGGCTACAACAGTTCTCAAAAGCTGGATGATAAAAGATGCCCTCAGCTCTCATTTTATAGGGCAAACGTTCTAAGCAAAGGGACAGTTTACTGTTCTCAGGCTTTGGGTGGTGACTGTGGTCAGTGGAAGACAGCAATTCCTCATCATTGGTTGTAATGGGAGAAATAGTGCCCCTTTTTGGTATCACTGGGGAGGAATAGTGTCCCATTGATGCTGTCAGTGAGAGGAATGGTGTCCCATCATTGGAGTAGTAGTGCACCAAGGGGGAGATAAAGGCAAGCAAAGTGGCCACATCTGGCCCCAGGGCCGCAGTTTTGAGACCACAGATATAGGGTATAGAATTTGTGGAGCTGGACTTGCCCTCAAACATCTAAAATCTCACTAACTTTCATACAAGAAGACAAAACAACAGTGGTAGGATGTGGTAGACTTTTATATGATATCTAAAGCGTTTTTTAGAAAGTGCTAATTGTGTGATGTGCGATCACAGTTACAATAGGTCATTTGGCACATGAAATACAAAAATAGTGTTTTGCATCTGAACAATAAAACATAAGTAGACAAAAATGGTGTCAGGCTTTCAATTCACATCAAGTGCTGGTTGGTTATCCAGGAATTGTCCCAACATTCTATGTACAGCTAGTTCTAGCACATGTCCTTGTAGTGCTATATACCGGTGAGCTCTAACATTGTCACTTTACAAACTCATATAAATCAATTATTTAGCAGCTTTCATTTGGTTAGACGTTCTTAAATTGGTTCTACAAAAATGTGTAACAATCAGTCTATAAAAAGTTAGTCAATTAAAGCCCTATCTATGGTGAGGATCAATCACATCTCATTAGTGCTATCTGACTATGTCAATGTAGATCCTTCAGGCTGGGTTCACACTAGTGCAAATTGGATGTGGGTTTCCCTGCATTCAATTAGCATGACAGGAGATTGTGTCCGGCTCTCAATGGAGCCGGTTCACATATCTCTGGAGCGGATTGCACAGGGGACCGGTGCGTCCTTGGCTCCGCTTCAGGTCTGAATCCAGCCAAAATATTGGGCCTCATTTGTCCCTGAAACTGAGAACAGGGACGCACCGGACCCCTGCTGTCAGCCACATCCGTTTTAAGTGTGAACCCAGCCTAAAGCGGAACTAAAGGGACTAAATATCTAAACTCCAACGCCCAAGAGGTCCCTCGCCAGCATGTTCTTCCAGGTGCCAGTCTTCAGATGTTTTGATTGACCAGCACACAATGATGTTACCACCGCACATACTAGCAGTGTGCCAGAATGTAAGCTTAGCTGCGCATGCACAGCTCAGGGTGCATTCTGCAGGAGATTGTGAACACACACGTAGGTGTATTTTATTGCACAAGAGATTTTTGATGTCTCTTCTGCAATAAAAAGTCTGCCTGTTTGCAGCTTTTCTATTTTTGCCTTCAGTTGCACTTTAAGACTCCATTCACACCTGGGCTTTTTGGGATCATCTGTGGTCTCAAAAGGCACTACAATCGCAAAAGGCAGGTTCAGGTGCCATTATTATCAATGGCACCTAAAATGCCGTGATGCCGCTTGCTGCACCGCAATCCAGGCATATCACTTTGTGTGAAGCTGGTCACCCAAAAAAACTCCTGCTCCTTTCTGGCCCACAAGCTTCATGCAACATGGTTTGCCACATAATAATCACAGAAAAACCGCACCGCGTTTTGGGTGCTATTGAAAATAATGGTACCTGAACCTGCTAGTGCGTTTTGAGATTGCAGGCAGAATCACAGGGATTTTTCCGCAATCCCAAAACGCCCAGGTGTGAATGGAGCCCAAGGCTGCCATACATGGCTTGACATTAAGCAGATTTCTTCTGTATTGGACGAAATTCATATTGTGGAGGGCCCTGTTGGCACCACACACACTCCCACTGGTCAAAGTAAGCTGGCAATTAGAATCTTTTCAAACATAGAAGGGGTGCAAGCCAAGCTCACCACTGTACATGCACAAATAAAGGATAAGGGTGGCTGCACTCCCTTAAGACCCAACCACATCAGGGTTGCCAACTTTCAGTAAATTTACAAACAGTTTGTAAAATCCGTACTTTTTGCATCTGTCCTTGAATGTCCATTACGGACATGTAGGCTGCATGTCCGTAACTGACATTCATGGACAGATGCAACAATTATGGATTTTACAAACTGTTTGTAAATTTACTGAAAGTTGGCAACCCTGAACCACATGGACAGAATGTCGGGGAACATTTAAAAAAAAAAAAAAGGGCAGTCCATAAAAGCAGCAAGAGGCAACTCTCTCACTTGCTGTGTGTACTTACGTACAGTTCTGCTGTTTTTATGGACTGCTTTTGATCGAATAAAGAGTTCCTCTAAAGAATAATTCAGCTGAAAATTTTCCACCCAGCTCCTTTGACGAAAATTGATTAAACCGTCAACTTTCACAAATAAAGGATCCGGATGGCTGCACTTATATGTGCATCCAATCAAATGCAGCCATCGTTTGTGTATTCTGACAGACGCAGGTCTTGGCTGTCAGAATACGTAGGTGGCACTAAAGATTTGTCCTTCCACAATGTTTAGAAAGTAATGAGGGAATTGACTGATTTCTCTTGCTCAGCTTGCGGCGCTGAACAAGATAAATCTTGGCGTGTATGGCCAGCTCTAGGTTCGGTTCACACCAGTGCGACTCCAAAGTTGCATGATTTTGAGTGCAACTTTGATGCAAACTTACACTCTCTGGCACTCACGTCACATCGAAGTAGTGCAGGAACCTTTTCAAAGTCGCATAGATTGAAATAAATGGGCTGCGACTTTATTGGGTTAATTTACTAAAACTGTAGAGAGCAAAATCTGGTACAGCTCCACATAGAAACCAATCAGTTCCATGTTTTTTTTCCCCTCAAAGCTTAATTAAACAAGCTGAAGTTAGTAGCTGATTGACCATCATGCACAGCTGCACCAGATTTTGCACTCTCCAGTTTTAGTAAATCAACCCTATGTATCCAACGTCACACACTAGTGCGACTTGTCATGCAACTTTATGGGGGAAATTTACTAAAACTACTGCGCTCAGAACTTAGTGCAGCTGTGCATGGTAGCCAATCAGCTTCTTACTTCAGCTTGTTTATTAGGCTGACAATAAGCCCCCGTTCACATTGGCGCGATTTGTCAAATTGCAAGCCAAATTGCAGCCGATTGCTGGCAATGGCACTGTCCCAATCGGTGCGACGCTGCACCGATTTCCAAAAGTAGTTCTTGCGCTACTTTTGCCAACTTCAGGGGTGATTTCAATAGACAGCTGTGCATGAACCTGCACAGATGTATTTCAAGTCGCCCCCGAAGTCAGACTGAAATGCGGCTTTGAAATCGTGCGAGTTCAGATGAACTCGCATCAATTTAAAAGCCGTGATCAGCGTGAACGAGTGCTAAAACCTGGACGCCGATTGGTTTCTATGCAGAGCTGCATCAGACTTTGCACTTTTCAGTTTTAGAAAATAACCCCCTCTGTGTCCAAAAGTTGCATGACACGTTGCACTACTAGCATATAATGGAGCCTTAGGCCTCGTACACACAACCGGTTTTATCGGCAAAGAACGACAACAAAACTGCTGGGAGAGCTTTCCTGCAGAGAAAACCGTTGGTGTGTATGGTTTCTTGTCGAGAAAACTGCCGGGAATCTCAACGAGAAAAATAGAGAACCTGCTCTCTATTTTCTCGTCTGGATTCTCGTTGGCCTGTTTCCCAACGAGAAAACTGTGGGTGTGTGTATGCGGCAACAAGCTTACCTGTCCTCCGGTAAGCCCGCGCATGCTCAAAATGACTGACACATGCGCGATAGCTTCCTAGGCATAGGAAGGGTGTAGCAAGATGGCGGCGACGGCATCAAATGTGACGAGTGCATGCTCGACCTAGTTGATGACGTCACCGCGTTCGTGCCATTCAAAAGAACGGCGGTTCTTTGGAATGGAGTGTGTGTATACTTGGCCGGCACGAGATTCTCGGCCCTGTGTACTAGGCTTTAGTCTAAACAATACACATACAATATGCAGCCATTCATGACAAAATGTGACTTATCATATTAACACCAATAGGAAATCACCTTTCAACAGACCCGGTCACTACTTCCCATCTGTGGCATAGACAAGAATCATAGTTGCTACTGGTCCCTTTGGTGATTAAAACTTTACTGCTTTGGCATAGTGACAGGTGACACTAGAATCACTCCAATCTGGCACTTCTGGGTGTGTCAGGTCCTTGTGTCTCTCCCCTGCAGTCTTTCCATTCACTAGCATCTGCGGCTTCCAACACAACCTTACAATTAAGCCCTGGTTCACATGGGTGCGTTTTGACATGTCAAATTGGCGGCAATGGCACCGTCCTAAATCGGTGCGACGCTGCATTTGTGGCACTGCACCGATTTCAAAAAGTCGTTTCTGTAATATTTTTTTCGATTTCAGGGTGCGATTTCTATTGACATTTGTGCAGAAACCCGCACAGATGTCTGTGAAATCGCCACCGAAATCGGGAGTGATCGGCTTCATTCGCGCAGCTCAGTGTGAACCAGGGCTAAAAAGTGGAAGTACGCCCAGGTTCACACTGGCCCGCGGGAATGAAGCTATGCAAGTTCAGCTGAACTCGCACGATTTCACTCCCGCTTGTCAGTCCTGATTTCGACCACGATTACAGAGACATCTGTGCAGTTTCTGACACAGATGGCAATGTAAATCGTGGGCCGAAATCGCAAAAAGTAGTACAGAAACTACTTTTTGAAATCAGTGCAGCGCCGCAGATGCGGCGTCGCACCAATTAGGACGGTGCCATTGCCAGCAATTGCCGCCGATTTGACATGTCAAAACGCACCAGTGTGAACCTGGACTTAAGGTCCCTTTCACATGGGCTTGTCCGTTTGACAGACTCCGCTTTACTAAGCGGGGGAATCGATCTGCTGATCCCCGCTGAGCAGGCAGATGACAGGTCCGTCTCCGCTTGCTGTGCAGATCAGGTCCACCTGAAAAACTGACAGGCGGACCTGACTAAAAAATGCCTGTCTGAGGCTGGATTCACACCCTTGCAGTTTTAGTGCTTTTTGCATTTTGCACTACAGAACGTGTTCCATAGGAAACCATGTTAAATGGACTGTAGTGCAAAATGCAAAAAGCACTAAAACTGCATAGGTGTGAATCCAGCCTGAAAGGGCACTAAGGTCAGACTGGTGCTGTAGCAGGCACAGGTGATCAATATTAGACACTCAGGTCTGACACACCTGAAAATGTCCAATTTAGATGATCCTAGGGGTGGTGGTAAATCGGCCAAACATAATACATTGAACCACCAGAGGGGTCAGGAGTGGGCATGCTGATCTCAGTGATCACACAGAAGCGCTGACAAGGTCTCTTTTACTGGCCAGGGAACTGAAATCTTGTAACAGGTGACTGTAGTTTTCACGGTCTTATGAAAAGATTGGTTTAGTGTCGTGTGCCCTTGCTTGAGACAAGGAAAAGTGATTGTAGTTAGTGCAAAAAAGAGATTTCCTGTGAAGCACAAGAGACAACTGACTACACCGACTCCTATGTCATTCATTGCTCATAAGTCTTGGGGCTGGGATGTCAGACACTGCACTGACAGGGGCACCCACCACCCTGTGCTCAGGATAGTCATTACAGAGACCTTCACCAATAGGGGGCACCCACCACCCTGTGCTCAGGATAGTCATTACAGAGACCTTCACCAATAGGGGGCACCCACCACCCTGTGCTCAGGATAGTCATTACAGAGACCTTCACCAATAGGGGGCACCCACCACCCTGTGCTCAGGATAGTCATTACAGAGACCTTCACCAATAGGGGGCACCCACCACCCTGTGCTCAGGATAGTCATTACAGAGACCTTCATCAACAGGGGGCACCCACCACCCTGTGCTCAGGATAGTCATTACAGAGACCTTCATCAACAGGGGGCACCCACCACCCTGTGCTCAGGATAGTCATTACAGAGACCTTCACCAACAGGGGGCACCCACCACCCTGTGCTCAGGATAGTCATTACAGAGACCTTCACCAATAGGGGGCACCCACCACCCTGTGCTCAGGATAGTCATTACAGAGACCTTCACCAATAGGGGGCACCCACCACCCTGTGCTCAGGATAGTCATTACAGAGACCTTCACCAATAGGGGGCACCCACCACCCTGTGCTCAGGATAGTCATTACAGAGACCTTCACCAATAGGGGGCACCCACCACCCTGTGCTCAGGATAGTCATTACAGAGACCTTCACCAATAGGGGGCACCCACCACCCTGTGCTCAGGATAGTCATTACAGAGACCTTCACCAATAGGGGGCACCCACCACCCTGTGCTCAGGATAGTCATTACAGAGACCTTCACCAATAGGGGGCACCCACCACCCTGTGCTCAGGATAGTCATTACAGAGACCTTCACCAATAGGGGGCATCCACCACCCTGTGCTCAGGATAGTCATTACAGAGACCTTCATCAACAGGGGGCACCCACCACCCTGTGCTCAGGATAGTCATTACAGAGACCTTCACCAATAGGGGGCACCCACCACCCTGTGCTCAGGATAGTCATTACAGAGACCTTCATCAACAGGGGGCACCCATCAGCCTGAGCTGAGGATAGTCAGCAGAGATCACTGTGAACAATGGCACTTAGCATGCATCCAGGATATAGTCATTGGGGTTGAATTACCAAAGGCAAATAGAATGCATACTTTGCACTCTGCCATGGAATTTGCTCCAGAGCTTAGTAAAATAAGGTGAAACTTCACTTAGCAAAGAATAACCAATCACAAGCAAGGAAAATTAAAAATAAATCAGCATTTTTACATGCACATGATTGGATGATGGAAGTCAGCAGAGCTTCTGCTTATTTACTAAACTCTGGGGCTACTGCACTTGCAAAGTGTACAGTCTATTTCCCTTTAGAAAATCAATCTCTATTGCAGAGACCATTGTAAATTGGGCGGTACCTATCATCCTGTACTTAGGATGTCCTAGCAGAGATCACTGTACATAATGGCACCCATCAGCTGGTGCTCAAGATAGTCCTTGTAGAGACCATAGTAAAGAATGACACCCATCATCCCGAGCTGAGGATAGTTGTGGTAGAGTTCACTGTAATCAAATTACACCCATCAGCTTGCATCCAGGATAGTCAATGTAGAGACCATAGTTAAAAAAAAAAAAAAAAAAGGGGGGGGGCACCCATTGTTAAGACAGCCTGTGCTCAAGATAGTCCTTGTAGAGACCATAGTAAATAATAACACCCATTATCCTGAGCTGAGGATAGTTGTGGTAGAGTTCACTGTAATCAAATGGCACCCATTGTCCTGTGCTGAGGATAGTCATAACAGGGACCAGTTTAATCAATGGCACCCATCAGCCTGTACTCAGCCAAGTCCTTTGTAAATAGCTCCCATCACCCAGTCCCGAGGATAGTCCTTGCAGAGACCTTGGTAAATAATAGGCACCCAGTGCTGAGGATAGTCATGGCAGAATAGGGGGCACCCATCATCCAGTGCCAAGTGTAATCATGGCAGAGATCACTGTAAATAGGGGGCACCCATCATCCAGTGCCAAGGAGAGTCATGGCAGAGATCACTGTAAATAAGGGGCACCCATCATCCAGTGCCAAGGATAGTCATGGTAGAGGTCACTGTAATCAATGGCACCCATCATCCTGCGTGGGATAGTCATAACAGGGATCACTGCCTGTACTCAGGATAGTCCTTAGTAAATAAATAGGCACCCATCACCCAGTGCGGAGGACAGTCATGGCAGAGATCACTGTAAATAGGGGTCACCTTAGTAAATCATCCGAAGATATTAGACTTGGGTCTGTGCCTGATGGGGCTCTTGAGGGATCGGTCATCCTCATCCTCGGGGTCCCTGGCAGACAGGTTGCTATGGATGATCTGAGTCCTGAACCTGATCCTGTTAAGTCGGGGTCTCCCCCTGCTCCCCCCAGAGCCCTTCCTGGTGATATCAGCTCGGTGGCGCCCCCCTCCGTCCTGTTCATCCTCGGGGAGCTGGCCCAGCCTGTGTACAATGAGTTGGGATGGTAAGACCTTAGAGAGCCGCCATCGTCCTGACCCAGAACTGGTGCCATCCTCCTCCTCGTCCTCCTCAGGGCCTGGTACTGCCCCGGTCAGAGCTTGTACATCCCTGGCAGTGTCAGGACTCAGGTACTGCCAGGCTTTCCTCCCGCTATAGTCCCGGACATCCACATCGGCATCGTACGCCCCGACCAGCAGCTTGATGACGTCCAGGTGTCCGTGCATGGCGGCCAGGTGGAGCGGGGTGTACCCTCCGGAGGCCCGGCCGTTGATGTTGACCGGTAGGCGGTGCTGTCGGGCGTGTGTGAGCAGAGCGGCCAGGAGCTCGTGCTGTCCGTGCTTGGCGGCCCAGTGCAGGCACGAGAAGCCGGTGATGAAATCTCTCCGGGTGATGAGGCCGGGCTCTGCTATCAGCAGCTCCCGGAGACTATCCCAGCGGGCCCGGCATGAGCTCAGCATCCAGGCGTGTTCTAGGGGCTCCAGAGACACCGAGCCGCCGCCGCTTTCCTCCTCCTCATTACCGGACACAGATGATGAACTGTGCAACGAGGAACTGTCTGAGTCCCGGAGAGCCGCCCGGAGGAGGACACCCCCTGCACCCCGCCTCAACTGGGGGGACACCGGCTCCCGGGAGGGACCTCTACGGCTGTTCCGAGGGGTCCTACCGCTAAGATCTGCCTTCTTCGGGATCTTCTCCCCATCTTCTTCCGTTACTGAGATCCGGGGGGGACCAGACTGGGGGGACTCCTCTCCGGGACTGGAATCGGGGGACACCCCCTCATAATCTCCGGTGCTGGGCTCCGCTCTGATCTCTTCTCCGGTACCGGACTCCGCTTTCATCGCCTCTCCGGTACCGGGCTCAGCGGGGATCTCCTCGCCAGTGCTCGGCTCAGCAGGGATCTCCTCTCCGGTACCAGGCTCCGCTTTGATCTCCTTTCCGGTACCAGGCTCCGCTTTGATCTCCTCTTCGGTACCAGGCTCCGCTTTGATCTCCTCTCCGGTACCAGGCTCCGCTTTGATCTCCGCTCCTTCCCCGGCGGCAGGCTGTGTCTCTCCTTGCTCCGCCGCCCTCCGGTACCTCTTCCTCAGACACACGTACTTCACGCCGTCCTCCGCCCGCACACTGGCCACCTCATTCACGATGTCTTTGAAGAGCTGTCGGGCGGCATTGCGGGCCTCACCGGGGGGCGGCTCGGTCAGCACGGGCCGGAAATGCTCCACCAGCTGCTGGTTCGGTACCCGGCCCCCCTTCCCGAGTAAGAAGCCGATCACCGTGTCTCGGCTCAGCTCGCTCATGACTGATGTTTGGCGTTACAGGTGGCGGGGAATCACATCGGTGCGGCTCCGCCCTCCCGGGAGGCTCGGCGGAGACGTCTGGGTTGTCATTAGTAACTGGGCCACTGTCGCCTAGCAACCGCCGCCGCTCTCCAGCTGTCTGTCCCTAGCCTGGTACCCAGAGGACTGTACCACCTCAGTGACGCTCGGAGAAAAGGGGGGTGTGACAGTCGTACGAGCCGCCTCCTGAGCCGTAAGTGGTGCGGCCAATCAGAGCGCACCTCTGTGAGTCGCTCCGTCTGAGATGTGTTGTTGATTATGCCGCCAAATCCTGTCCTTGCGACTGAGCGCAGTACCGAGGTGTACGGAGAAGGGATAGCTAGGGGGGTCAGAGCTGAGCTGTCCCCACTTTCTCCACATTCAGAGGCGTTGCTAGGGGGGTGCGGTCCGCCCCCGGGTGACACCCGCTAGAGGGGTGACACCCTCCCTTTTTTTTTTTTTTTTTTTTAATTTTTTTTTTTTTTTTTTTTAATTTTTTTTAATTTTTTTTTTTTTACAGCTGACCCATTCATTGATTAATTTCACCCCGCTGGGCTGGAAGCCTGGAACAACACCTCCAGCGCCGCGGCCGCGCCTGGTGTGTGTCCTCCGGCTCCTTATTCTTCCTATTCCTAAATTCCAATCCTCCTCCCTACCCTACAGAGCCAGCGAGCGACTCAGCCTGTCACATCATCACACTGCACTGTGATGATGTGACGACACGCACTAGCGTTGCTAGCCAGGTGCGTGGGGGGGCGGGCCGCACCCGGGTGACACCCACCAGAGGGGTGACACCTGTGGGTAGCGCAGCGGCACCACACTGACATTGCCCGCTGCCCTGTGCCTTAGGCTCACGCTGCGGTTGTGTCCCTCAGCGGAGCGGAAGGAAGCCGCTGCCCCCTCTGCCTCCTCTCTGTTTACATCCACAGAGGAGGAGGAGGAGCCCGCGCTCGAGAGACACACCGCTGTGTGTATCTGCCGCTCTGTTCTGAGGTCTGTAAGGTAAGGGGGGCATCTTTACTGATGGGGGGAGGGGGTGTCTGTACTGCTGGGGTCTGCACTAGGGGGAGTTTGCACCAGGGGGGCTGTAACTGAGGGGGTGTCTGTACTGAGGGGGGTCTAGTATCAAGGGGGTGTCTGTACTGAGGGGGGTGTCTGTACTGAGGGGGGTGTCTGTAACTGAGGGGGTGTCTGTACGAGGGGTGTCTGGTACTGTGGGGGGTGTCTGTAACTGAGCAGGGTGTCTGTAACTGAGGAGGTCTGCACTGAGGTGGGGGTGTCTGTACTGATGGAGCGGTCTGTACTGAGGTGGGGGTGTCTGTACTGAGGGGGTGTCTGTACTGAGGGGGGTGTATGTACTGAGGGGGGTGTCTGTAACTGAGGGGGGTCTTTAACTGAGGGGGGTCTTTAACTGAGGGGGTGTCTGTAACTGAGGGGGTGTCTGTAACTGAGGGGTGGTCTGTATGAGGGGGTGTCTGTTACTGAGGGGGGTGTCTGTACGAGGGGTGGTGTCTGTAACTGAGGGGGTCTGCACTGAGGTGGGGGTGTCTGTACTGATGGAGCGGTCTGCACTGAGGTGGGGGTTCATACTGAGGGAGGCGGGTCTATATTGATGGCGGAGAGTCTGTACTTAGTGGAGCGGGTTTGTACTGAGGGAAGGGATCTATACTGTGGGAGTGGGGTCTGTAGTTAGTGGAGGGGGGTCTGTACTGAGGGGGGACTATAGTTGTTGGGGGGTGACACCATTTTTTTTCGCACCGGGTGACACCAACCCTAGTGACGCCACTGTCCACATTATCACAGAATTCAATTGCATGTCCCACTTGTGGCCACTTAGCAATGAAAGCACCTTCTTTTATGTGCAATGTAAATATTATTACGCTAAAGTCTGCCTGTGGCGGGGGTTACAGAAAACAAAGTCACCCTAACAGGTATTGTATGTTCAGAATGTGCTGCTGCTTAACCTGTAGCCCCTTCAGCGGTTGTGGAACTACAAATCCCATCATGCCTCTGCCCGTTCCAGTCATGCTTGTAACTGCAACGCCTTATGGGACTAATAGTTCCGCCACAGCTGGAGGGACACTGGTTCAACACCCCACCCCCATAATCATGTAGACCTGCACACTGTTCACTTACACTTGCTTCAAAATGTGCTTTTTTTTTTTTTTACTAACCACTTGCCAACCTGCTCACAATAAAAATAAATATATATGTAGCGGGTGTTTGAATTTCTGTGAGAACTCTGTGGTGTGGGGTTCCTTGGGGGCCTACAGGTGGCGATGTTGCCTTGGGCCAGAGCTGAACTCACACCGCAAGCTGTGCCTTTTTGTCCTCCCCTGGAGCTGGTACAGCGGGGCGGGGAACCCGCTGTGACGCAAAGGGAGAGGTCATAAAAGGGGCGGACGCCCTGATTTGGGGAGAGAGTCGGAGGACGCGGCCGCACCCAGGCACCTTCAGCTTGGGTGCTGGCGTTCCGGTGTTCCAGGCCTGGGCGCCCTTGGCCTAGGTGGAGCAGAGATGGAGTCCATCTCAGGCATCTTTAGCCTGGGGTGAGGTACTATGGCGGATGCCTGGGGCGAGGTACTATGGCGGATGCCTGGGGCGAGGTACTATGGCGGATGCCTGGGGCGAGGTACTATGGCGGATGCCTGGGGCGAGGTACTATGGCGGATGCCTGGGGCGAGGTACCTTCGACTGAGTTCCGCAAGGGTGGAGGAATCCGAGGGGGCCCTGACTCCTTGGGTGCCCGTGTCTGAGTTCGTGAGGACTGGTGTGCAGTAACTTCTCCGGAGAGTCTGGCGCAGCATCGCTGGTGACAGAGAGGCCTCCACTTCTCCCTTGGACGGATTTCTTCCCCTGACAGGGGCAAAGTGAGCGAAGGTAATTCACGTTCTAAATTACCTAGTCAGTGGCAGTGACTATTCACCACTGGTGACAGCACAGTGGGCAGCAGCAGAAGGGAAAGGATTGTGCCTCGATCTGTCCCCTCATTTTCCAAAGGAGAAAGATTGTTTTATTGCTTGGCAGAAGAATAAAACTGAGTTGTACCTATTCACTGTGTGGAACTTGGGTTACTAAAGCAAAGGAGTCGGGGACGAAGGACTGGACTTGACTCTAGGACACCTACACAAAAGCCCAATCTCTGGCCTTCACCTCCCAGTTACGGAGGACATGGGCCGTGGTGTGTTTCTCTCTCTCTACCAGGTACCCCTAGACAACAGCCATATAACCACCAAAGAGAGAGAGAGAGGTGAGGCCGCTATATATACACACATACATACATCATAGGTGTGCGTAGCCTATTGCATTAGGGTGTGCACCCCAAACACACACTACCAATTACTCACGATCTTCATTCAGAAAGGGAAGGGGCCGGTAAATTACATATTTACTGGCCCCTTCCCCACTCCTAAAACATCCTAGCAGCAACAGCGGATAGAAGAGGAGGGAAGCTGGCAGCGTGGCAGGGGGAAAGATGGGAGCCAGAGCAGTAGAGGGAATCTGTGCTGCACAGGGTGATTAGGGTGTGCCTGGGCACATCTGGCACACCCTGTGCGCACGCCTATGACACACATACAGTGGGTACGGAAAGTATTCAGACCCCTTAAATTTTTCACTCTTTGTTATATTGCAGCCATTTGCTAAAATCATTTAAGTTCATTTTTTTCCTTATTAATGTACACACAGCACCTCATATTGACAGAAAAACACAGAATTGTTGACATTTTTGCAGATTTATTAAAAAAGAAAAACTGAAACATCACATGGTCCTAAGTATTCAGACCCTTTGCTCAGTATTTAGTATTTGCACCCTTTTGATCTAATACAGCCATGAGTCTTTTTGGGAAAGATGCAACAAGTTTTTCACACCTAGATTTGGGGATCCTCTGCCATTCCTCCTTGCAGATCCTCTCCAGTTCTGTCAGGTTAGATGGTAAATGTTGGTGGACAGGAATTTTTAGGGTTTTCCAGAGATGCTCAATTGGGTTATGTCGCAGTGTACAGCCTGGCTTAGTGGCATACATTCGTGCGACGCTTGCTGTGATTGGACACAGCACGAGCTTGTCAGCAGGTTTCAGCCAAAATATTTAAACTGAAACCTGCTGATTCAATCACACACATAGTTCTGTGTTTAGACACACACACACACCTCTGTGTACACAGAACAGCAACCTGTCTGTTTCTTCTTCCTGAAAAGCAGGGAGAAAAAAAACAGCCAGATCTGTTAGTAAAAGAAGCACACATTACCAGGGCTGCTGATAGAAATCGCGGGCCCCGTACAGACTACCGGACAGGGTATTAGTTTTATGACAGAAAGTATATTACTTACATATATATATATATATATATATATATATATATATATATATTTAACATTTTTGATCTTTTTTAATTTATATAATTAAAAACCCAATAGTAATCAAATACCACCAAAAGAAAGCTCTATGTGTGTGAATTTTTTTTATATAAATTTCATTTGGGTACAGTGTTGCATGACCACGCAATTGGCAATTAAAGTAGCACAGGGCTGAATAGAAAATAATGCCCTGGTCATAAAGGGAGTAAAACCTTCCGGAGGCCAAGTGGTTAAAGACTAAGTTCACCTTTTTGTAAAAATAAATAATGAAAAAAAAAATGCACATGATTTTGCAGTTAAAGTGGTTGTAACCCCTAGTTTAAAAAATAAATAAAAACCCTGCAAGACAAAGGCATAATGAGCTAGTATGCAAATGCATACTAATGCCTGCTAATAGGAAATACCTTGTATTATATTTTTATCAATATTCACTATCTCTCATGTGCTGCCAAGCTGACATATATGTATCCATTATGTTTATGCCGTATGTGTAATATATATGAAAATACTTTTACTTGTTTCATATTATTGTTACAAATAAATAATGTTTACTAACCACTCTACCTCCACAAGTCCATTGCCTCATTTAAAGCGGAGCTCCGCCGAAAAAAAATATTAAAAGCCAGCAGCTACAAATACTGCAGCTGCTGACTTTTAATATTAGGACACTTACCTGTCCTGGAGTACAGCGACGTCGCTCGTCACTCTGCTGCCCCCACCGCTTTTCTCGGTGAGGGAACCAGGAAGTGAAGCCTTGTGGCTTCATGCCTGGTTCCCTACGGCGCATGCGGGAGTCGCGCTGCCCCATTCTGACTGGTCCCCGTGTGTTCTGGGAGCCGAGTGTCTCCCAGAACACAACGGGTATTCTGCGGGAAGTGACGTACTTCCCGCAGAGAGGACTCCCGGGAAGTAGGTGCAAATACCTGTCTTAGACCGGTATCTTCACCCCCCCTCCCCCCTGAAAGGTGTCAATTGTGACACCGGAGGGGGGGAGGGTTCAGATCAGCGGAAGTTCCACTTTAGGGTGGAGCTCCGCTTTAAAGTCCCACATTCCTTTCTTACGTACTTGAACCAGGGATGGAGGTACATTTATTGTACCTCATTTAAAGTCCCAAACTCCCCCCTCTCGATCAGATGAGAACAACATTGTAGAGAGATATTTTCCCATCTTTCCTTATCTTTCTGCCTGAGAGGAAATAAAATGTACACACTTTAGTTCCCAGAGGCCTTAGTGACAGATGTAATTAATGTGGGAAAAACACAGGTGTGTTTTGTTATCAGAAAATAATGTTTAAGCTGACTAACAGAATTAAAGAGAAAAGCACCTGATATGAAATCAACTAAGAAAATAAATCTTCGCAAATTATAAGGATTTACCCATTCTTCACATTACACAAGTGGACTTTAAAATTCCATTGTACAGTATACATATATGCAAGTTTGATACATAATCAGACACAACCAGCTTGCACAAAGAAGCAATGCCTTTGGTATTTGTATAGGATTATCCACTTCCCGACTGCCCAATAGCAGATATACTGCTAGAGGGTGGCTGTTCTGTGCAGAATCTTGTGTATATATACGTGATCCTGGACCTTTGCCTAGGGTGCATGCGCCCATTCTGTTGTGATTACTCACAGCAGAAGCCAATTTGCGGGTGCTGGACAATGGATATCCACCGATTGTCGGGCAGAGACACAGGATGGAGCTCTGCCTATGTAAACAAGGCAGAGCTCCATTCTGACAGGGTAAAATTATGGATTTTGTGTCCCTGCAAAGCAGGGAACAAAACCCACCACTCCCATTAGTAAAAGCAGCACACAGTTTACACAAAAACACTGGTTAACCCTTTGATCCTCCTAGATGTTTAACCCCTTCCCAGCCAGTGTCATTAGTACAGTGACAGTGCATATTTTTAGCACTGATCACTGTATTAATGTCACTGGTTTCCACAGTGTCGGTTAGTGTCTGACTGTCGGCAAAAAATATCGCAGTCCTGCTATAAGTCGCTGATCGCCACCATTACTAGCATAAAAATAACAAAATAAAAACTCCACTATATATACCATAGTTTGTAGACACTATAACTTTTGCGAAAACTAATCAATATATGCTTAATAGGATTTTTTTTACCAAAAATATGTAGCAGAATACATAGTGGACTAAATTTCTGAGGAAATTTTTTTTTCATTATTGGATATGTTTTATAGCAGAAAGTAAAAAATAGTTTTGTTTTTGTTTTTTTGTTTTTCAAAATCTGCAGTCTTTTTTTGTTTATAGCACAAAAAATAAAAAACGCAGTGGTGATCAAAGAAAGCTCTATTTATGGGTAAAAAAATTACAAATTTTATTTGGGTACAGCGTTGCACGACCGCACAAATGTCAGTTAAAGTAACATGGTGCCGTATCGCAAAAAATGGCCTGGTCATGAAGGGGAGTAAACCTTCCGGAAGTCTAGTGGTTATAGAGGGCTCTGTGCTGGAAAAAAGCTAAATCCAGCTACAGCTGTATGTCCTCATCAAGATATCTACCAACACTGCTGCCCATTTTACCTTTGTTCCATGCCATAGATCAGCTCCCCATTTAGTAATCAATTTTTTCAAGATATGTTTCATCACCATGAGGCCAATTGCTCATGGATGTAAGAATTTACTGATGTTTATACTCCAAATCTTGTTGACAAAAAGACCCTGAGTAAAATATTCCATAATGACCTCTCGTAAATACACGTAAGGTCACATAAGCGTATACAAGAGTAAAATTCTTCTTCGTTTTCTATTGCATTATATGTGCATAAACATGCGTACAGGCATGTGAACACATACGCACGTAGATTACTGCACTGAAATGTAAACTTTTCTATTTTTGTTTTACAGCTCTACTCATCACTCTATTACCGATTACTCAGCTGTGTGTGTATGGTTCCATAGAGAACAATGCATCTATATCCAGATCAGTAAAAAATGTGGCGTTTTTTACTTTCCTGTGCAAGAGGCATAAGTTGCACATCCTGTGACATTACCAGCCATTACCACAGTAGCAGGATCTGGTGTCTACAGAGGGTCCTCGATGTCAGCAGTGAGCTGGAGAATCCTACAAGGACCATCTGGCATCCATACACCTTTCCATTTACCTCTCAGAGAGGCCAATGTGTGGCATCACAGAAAACATGTCTGTATTGAAAGATATCAGGCACTGGAGTACACAGACATGGACACAGGCTGGTAATGTTTGCAGGCTTGAACATGAGCAATTTTGAGAAGTGGATCCCTATTATGCCGCGTACACACGGTCGGAATTTCCGATGGAAAAAGTCAGACAGGATTTTTACATCGGATATTCTGACCGTGTGTATGCCCCATCTGACTTTTTCCGTCAGAAATTCCGACGGACTTAGATAAAGAACATGTTCAGAATTCCGTTCGTCTGTATGCAATTTCGACGGACTAAAAGCCACGCACGCTCGGAATCAATTTGACGCATGCTCGGAATCATTGAACTTAATTTTTCTTGGCTCGTTGTAGTGTTGTACGTCACCGCATTCTTGCCAGGCGGAATTTGGTGTGACCGTGTGTATGCAAGACAGCTTGAGCGGAATTCCGTCGGAAAAACCCATGGGAGTTTATTCCAACGAGAAAACCGGTCATGTGTACCTGGCATTAGGGTGCAGTCAAGACACTCAAGTCAAATACTGAGCTTCCTCCCTCTTGGCCAACTACATGTGTTTCCCCTTAGGAGCACAAGAAGGTGTCACCAACTAACCTCAATGCCAGCTTGGCCTGCTTACATAAGCCTCTCGCCAAATACTCTGGGATCTATTTCCATGTCTATGAAGCCCTCCTAGACATGTCTATCTCTGTTTCACTATGATAAGAGAAGCAACTAAATTCCTCCAACATTAAAGCAGAACTAAATTAGAAAAAAAATGTTAGCATGTAGATTTTTATGACAGAAGAGACTTTGCCTTTTATGCTATGAAATCTCTTTCGAACATTGCTAACAAAGTGTGATACACAAATGCTGGGGTCTGCCAGGAATGAAGCATAGCTCCCAACTGGCATCCATACATGATTTCGAGGGACTGTCCCTGATTTGGAACAAAGTCCCTCTGTCCTTCTTTCCTCTTCATTTGTCCCTCATTTTGGTCTGATCTATATAGTTGAATATAAACTCCATCACTTATCTATCAAAAAGTATTTCACAGAGCTAAACCTTTCATCCAATTTCTAAATTGATACATTTGTAAATTCCAAAAGCCAGTATAAATGAATAGTAGTGGTAAAAAAGCACTTGTGGGTTTAGCCAATAATTGTTTGTACAATTCTCTTTTAAGGGGGGGGGGGGGGGGGGCGCAGCAGGGGTTGTGTCTTATAACAACATGGCCTGGGGAATGCCCAGGGAAAAACCAAGCCTACTTACCGACCAGCTCGCTGACAACCAATTAACCTGTCTAACAGTATGCGTTAAAAACAGAGGTTTGTCCGCACGCATTTGCAAACGCATGCGTGAGCCACAGAGCCACGCCAAGGCCCCCTGGAGTCTGTGGTCCTACACTAACATTGAGTGTCCCCACAATGGAGGCACATGCATTCTGATGGTTAGATGAGGGCAGATGGACTGAAGGGGAGCCACCCCTCCTTAAAGGTACAGGAGCACACCAAACACCCAGCGTAGCACAATGGCAGCAAAGGTGTTGGTGCACTGCTGGACCAATACAAGCACCATAGGTGAAAACAAAAACATGTCCACCGCCCCCATCTATAGCTGGCTATCACGGTAAGTAGCATTGGAAGGCTAAAGCAGATAACAACATGGCCTGGGGAATGCCCAGGGAAAAACCAAGCCTACTTACCGACCAGCTCGCTGACAACCAATTAACCTGTCTAACAGTATGCGTTAAAAACAGGGGTTTGTCCGCACGCATTTGCAAACGCATGCGTGAGCCACAGAGCCACGCCAAGGCCCCCTGGAGTCTGTGGTCCTACACTAACATTGAGTGTCCCCACAATGGAGGCACATGCATTCTGATGGTTAGATGAGGGCAGGTGGACTGAAGGGGAGCCAC
Organism: Rana muscosa; assembly: GCA_029206835.1. Taxonomy (NCBI): domain Eukaryota; kingdom Metazoa; phylum Chordata; class Amphibia; order Anura; family Ranidae; genus Rana; species Rana muscosa. The sequence continues at coordinate 686,692,182 of CM055117.1, forward strand.
CCCTCCTTAAAGGTACAGGAGCACACCAAACACCCAGCGTAGCACAATGGCAGCAAAGGTGTTGGTGCACTGCTGGACCAATAAAAGCACCATAGCCTTGGCTAATAGGTGTCCCTTATTCCCATCTCAGAATATTTGGAGGTATGACTAAAGTGCTGCAGGGACTCAGGGCCACTGATAGTGGGGGACCACCGGTCCTCCTGTAGGGGGGCCCAGCACACAGAGGGGTCCGGACAGCAGGAGGATCAGTGGAGCAGAGAATGAAGGATGACAAAATGATCTATTTATGATTCTCCCCAGGCCAAAGTTCGATATTATGGGTTTGAGTCGCCCACCTTCCCCATTAGGAGGGGAACCCGCCAAGGTTGCCTATTCTCCCCCCTTCTATTTATTCTGGCCCTGGAACCCTTGGCGGAGGCCATTCGATCCCACCTGGACATATCAGGCGTGGAAGTAGCAGGTACCTCACACAAATTATCATTGTTTGCAGATGATATCCTGTTGACCATCACGAAGCCTAGAATTTCCCTCCCAACCTGATGTCTCTTTTAAATACTTTTGCCATGTTTTCAGGCCTATTTATTAATCCGGCAAAATCTAAGGCAATGTCTATTAACCTCCTCCCCTCTGAACTGGAATCCCTACAGTTTCTGTTCTCTTTCCAGTGGTTAACGTCATTACCCTACCTGGGGATCAAGCTTACTCCGAGGTACTCTGATTTATACCAAGCCAAATTCCCTTCACTTTTTGGGAAGCTGGCGGCCATGCTCGCTTCGTGGTCTACTCTTCCGTTACCCTGGTTTGGCAGAATAGCGTCAGTGCGCATGACTTACCTCCCAAAATTGCTCTATTATGGTCGAGTTTTGCCAGTCCAGATACACTCTCACATCCCCCGAATACACCAACTTAAACTTATGCACTTTGTCTGGGGCTCCACAAGACCCATGATCAAGAGGCAAGTTCTGTATGCTCGCAGAATTAACGGTGGCCTTTCGGTTCCTAACTTGCAAGTTTATTACACAGCAGCGGGCATTGCTCCGCTGTCTCAGCTCCACGAGAAGCAACAAATGCCACTGTGGGCCACCATTGATTTAGTGGATTCTCATCTGAGGCCACTAGCCTCCCTCCCCTGGCTCCCCCGGGCACATCGCCCGCCCACCATAGGTCCGTGCCTCGCCCATTCCCTTCGGTTATGGGATGCGGTCAAATACTCAGCGGGTCTGATTTCCCCTCACCTTCCACTACTCCGTCTCCTTCATTGCCCATTATTCCCGCCAGGTTTGACAATCCATTGCAGTTCTCTTGGTGGACTGGACATGGTTTTGTGGACGTCCATTCTATGTTCACCCCAACTAAGATTATCCCATTCGTGGCCCTGCGTTCCTCTCAAGACAACCCCCCCAGGGAGAACCATAGTTAGCAGCAACTCCGACATTTTGTACAGCAACTTATAAGATCTCAACCCACCCCTTATACTATGACCCCCTTTGACAGTTTATGTAGATCGCGTCCCCACTCCTCGTGTCTCATATCTCTCATTTATGCTGCTATAATTGGCTCCAAGAGACCACCATTGAGGCCTTATCACCTTCAGTGGGAGGCTGAGCTCAGGAAGCAGCTTGATCCGGAGGACTGGCAGATTAGGACTATTGTGCTGTCCAAATGCTCCAAGAATGTCCTCTTTTTGGAAAACGCCTATAAGGTGTTTTGTAGGTGGCACTATACCCCAGCCAGATTGGCAAGTTTTATTCCGTCCTATTACCCCCTATGTTTCCGTGGATGCTCTCAGGAGGGTACAATGGCGCACATTTGGTGGACCTGTCCCAGGGTATGCAGATTGTGGGTCAGAATTTATGCGCTGCTCCGCAACCTTTTTAATACCACTATAAAGAGGGACCCTTTTAGGGCCCTTTTGTGGAAACCAATTACAGAACTCCTCCGTCCTGAACGCCAATTGGCAGCACATGTTTTTACTGCAACTAAATTAACCATAGCACGGGCCTGGAAAACCCCGAACCTCAGCTTTGAAGCAGTTAAAAATTGCGTGAATGACATTATGGCTAACGAAAAGCTTACTGCCATATTATCGGGTACTCACGATAGGTTCCTTCGCGTTTGGCAACCCTGGGTGACTTATAATCACTCTTCACGATTTGACCCAATGCTTCTTTCCCTTTAATCAACCTCTGTTCCCCCCACCCCATGGACCCCCCTTCCCCTCTATTCCCCCCTTTCTTTCTCCCCCCCTTTTTTTTTCTCTCTCTTTTGTATTCTTTGTTTACGCTATTTTTCCTTCTGGTTCTCTCTCCTTTCTCTGCTTTTTTTTCTTCCTTTTTCTGTTGTTCTGGCCCACAGGCTCGGTCCTACTGGGATTGGACACAAGATGTGACGCTGTTGATATGGCATATTGGTGGAGGTTACCCTCATTTATGTAATTCATTCACATTGTTTCCCTTATTTATGGCTAAGCGTTAATGTTTTTTTTTTGCCATAGGTTTCATACAGGTCCCCGTGTATCAGTCAGTTTATAATTTTAAACCAGTATAATGCCACTTTACCGGGACTTAAGTGGTGCGGACTTCCTCTAGCTGGTCACCTATGCTCGACCTTGGACTTCTAATGGCTGGCTTGATTTTCGGTTCCTCAGTTTAACCTTCCTGATGCCTGTAGTTTTATACCTGTTAGTCGATGATGTGTCCACCGCTGTTTTTGTATTTTTTTCTGATATTGTGAATTTTCAATAAAACTATTAGTACAAGGATAGCTGTTGGGTGAGAGACACACATGGCCGGATTTAGGGGGGTGCTGGGGTTGGTTTGTGCCTAGCCAGATTTCAGTTCTGCCCCCCCAAGCTGGCCCTTGCTTTATTGATGAGCTGTGCCTGTCTGGCGGCCGCTGAGCTCCTTCCCCTGTCCCCACTCACAGCCAGAACAAGGAGACGGCAGCCTGTAGGCTGGAGCAGTCAGAGGAGAAGTGGCAGAGAGAAAAGAGCCAGGAAGAGGTGCGCTGTGTTGTGCTCTCGTCTCCTGTCAGAAGAGCGCTGGTCTATACAGCACAGGACCGCTCTTACTGTAGATCACACTGTACACACACTGCCCCCTTTCCACATTTCCTGCTGCCGGGAGGTGAGCAGCCCTTGGAGGAGATAGGGGGCGGTGTGTGTGTACAGTGTGATCTACAGTAAGAGTGACCCTGTGCTGTAGACCAGCGCTTTTCTGACAGGAGACGAGAGCACAGCACAGCGCACCTCCTCCTGACTTTGTAGTGGCTTCCCCCTGTAAGTTGGGGAGGGGGATAGGTGGCCATCTGTGCTGGGAAGTGTAATAGTGATTTGGGGAGAGAGGGTATGTGTTAGGAGGGGGGGGTGAGCCAGGAGAGGGGGTGTTTGTGCTAGAAGAGGGGTGGGGGATTTATTTAGGTAGTATTTGTGCTGGGAAGGGTAATTTAGAGGGGCTATGCTAGGAGGAGGGATTTGGGGGAATTTGTCCTGGGAGGATTGGAGAAAAAAGATTTGTGCTGGGAGGGGAGTTGAGACAGGGGGGGGGGGGAATTCATGCCAGGAGGGTGCGGGGGTATTTGGGCTAATAGGAGAGATTGGAGAGATTTGTGGGGGAGAAGATTTGTGCTAGGATACAAAGTTTGAGAAGAAAGAGGATGTGTGTTAGATCGGGTGATTTTTTGGGGTGAGGGTGGTTTTTGCTTGGAGGGGGGATTCGGGTGGGATTTGAGCGGGGGGGTAGGATTGGGGGTGGCAAAGATTTGTGCTGGGAGGGGGGATTGGAACTGGGAGTTGGTAGAATATGTGCATTATTGTTTGGGGAGAATTTTGGCTTGCAGACGGAATTAGTTTTTTATGCATGGCAGAATGTTTGTGCCCACTAATAATGATTTTCATGTAATATTAGTGAAAATATCATTTTGATAGTTTTGCGGAGGGGCCATCGGGTAGGCTGTATGGGGCCCCATGGTTTCTAAAAAAAAAAAAATGGCCCTGCATGGACTACATCAGGGGTGTCCAAACTTTTTTCAAAGAGGGCCAGATTTGATGAAGTGAACATGCGTGAGGGCCAACCATTTTGCCTGACATTCTTTGAACCATTAAAATTAAATGCAAATTAACTAATACACTGCCCAACAAGAATTCTATTGTCTTTGTGGCTGTATGTGGTGAAGAGATGAGCTCGGGCGTGTTATTTGGATATACCCAGGGCCGATCCGCCCTATACGCTTGCTACGCAAGGTGCGTAGGGCCCCGAGTAATTACTAGTAAAGCAAAGGATTCGCCCTGGGACTTTAAATGAAGTGGGTAACGTTTCCGCCAGTAAACATAAACAGTAGTAAATACAGTATATGGTTTATTCAAGTAAAATTGTTTACATGCATAGATGACACCAACAGTTGCCATTTGAAAAGATACATAAACAAGGAGTATTGGTACATAAATGTAGTAACAGTCAGAGTACACGGGCATCATACTACCCGACTAGTTTCGCGAGATCCAGCTCGCTCTTCAGGGGTGGATGTGTGTAACAATGTACCTAAGATGAAAAAATATATATGTTTGACAATATGGCACAATATTGGCTATAAAAGCACAGGGTGGGAGGGGGTTTGTGGATCCCCATACTCACCACTGAGCTTGACCATGGCTACAGATGTGCGGCCCCAAGACCGCGGCAGCAGGTGTCTCACCAGGGAGCTGAGAGGGCGGAGTTAGATGGGACCCCACCAGGAGCCAAATGGAGAGCAGGCATGGCATAGGTATAGTGATGTGTCCATAGAGACCTCGTTAGTCCATAAAGAGTGTAGGCTGTAAACATAAGTATGTTTGTCAGGCATCTAAAATAAAGTCAATATGTATTGGCATGAGAATATACATGCATGAATGAAAGGCCTGGGCCAAAAATGGTAGGGACATGAATATAGTAAGTACCTGAGTATAGTGAATATCCCAAGTATAAAAAGGTAATGAGACACAGCAAGCAATCTCCACAGCTGCGTGTGTCTTCAGTAAGAAGTAAAATGAAATCCAAGCCATGCCTGACCTCCAATTTAACCCCGGAAGAGCCCAGGAGGCTCCGCCCCCAACACCATGTGTGGATGGCTGACATGTGAGCGCAGGAGGCGCCCACTGTCATAGGGAGGCACGCAATTGCGGACGCACCCCCATGCCATCAGATAGTAAAGTGCGTCCAGCTGCGCCAACATCCGCGGGAACGCAGACGCCACGCCTCTGGCGCCTAAACATGGCACCGATGTGTAGGTGTCCCCATCCGCCCAAAAGCAGATGGGGACAGCAGGAGACACAGAAAAACCTCCCTTTATACACATCGCAGCTCCCAATGTGAGACAGAGACGCCGACGCCAACCAAGGAAAACATATATATAACCCGGGTGGAAGACACCCATTAGCCCAAACCTGGTCTGTTGTCACCCCCGCCAGTTTTTACACATATATATATATATATATTGTGACAGCAGGAAGGTAAAGTCACCTGGTTGCATCCAGGGGGGTAGATATATTTCGCCCAGATTCAGGCTTTACGCCGACTTATACAACTAGGTGGAGAGTTGTATAAGGCTAGTGGGCTCATGGATGACTCATACCTCTAGGGAGAGTGTGGGGCGTCGTACAGACAGGGAGTTGATGAGACCAGCTGAAGCTTGTCAGCTCATTTAGGCCTCTATAAGAACTCCCAGCTTCATTAGATGTTAGCTCATGCCTGGAACCAGACCTGTGTGGACTGTCTAGGGAGAGTGAACCCCTGTGCGGTGAGACAAAGCCGGTGTGGCTATTTGCTTGGACATTTAAAACCAGGGACTTAGGGACTAGGACAGCACTAGGCTGATCCCAGTTGTTAGTTAGGAAACCTGTATGTTTAGTCAGAGGTCAAGTTGACCAGGATTTATTTTGTTTATGTTTCTTTTGCTTTGCTGTGTTTTGTCACTGTAAATAGAAAATAAACCGCACCTTTTTGATTTTGAAAACCACAACCACCGTTTGCTGGGCCTGTTTTTGTGTGGGGAGCCCATCTCGGGGGTCACACACACCCGCTGCCGAGCTAACCCCCTCACAGTTGGTGGAGAACCAGTGGCAGTTTTTTTTTAAGCCAGCATGGAGGAGATACTGAAGCAGCTGGCTCTAGCAAATGCCAATCAACAGCAGACAAATGCAGGTTTGCAAAAGAGCCTTGCAGCTCAACAACAGAACTTCGCAGCCCAGCAGCAAGCTCATCAACAGAGCCTTGCAGCCCAGCAGCAAGCTCATCAACAGAGCCTTGCAGCCCAGCAGCAGACAAACGCAACTTTGCAACAGAGTCTGGAGGCTCAGCAACAAGCCCAGCAGCAATCTGAGGCCCGCTTCATAGACCTGTTACAGAAGCAAGAGCAGAGACTACAACAACAGATGGAAGCAGCAATGCAGCAACGTCCGCAGACCAGTGAGGAAAGCCGTCCCACTAATACCGCGTCCTTTGGGGTGAGTCGTTTATTGACAAAAATGACTGGAGAGGATGATCCAGAGGTATTTTTGACCACATTTGAAAGGACCGCTGAAAGAGAAAAGTGGCCTGAGGAGCAGTGGGCTGGACTGGTGGCTCCTCTGTTAACTGGTGAATCGCAGAAAGCTTACTATGACCTAGAGCCTAACCAAGCAAAAGACTATGCGATGCTAAAAGCTGAAATATTGGCAAGGCTGGGTGTCACCCAGGCTGTCCGGGCTCAGCGTGTGCATAACTGGACTTTCCAGCTTGGAAAACCCCCCAGGTCTCAAATGTATGATCTCATTCACCTGAGCAGAAAGTGGCTACAGCCAGAGACTTTGTCCGCACCAAAGATTGTGGAACGTGTTGTAATGGATCGGTTTTTGAGAGCTCTTCCTACTGCCATCCAAAAGTGGGTAAGCCATGGAGACCCAGAGACGGCCGATGGTCTTGTGGATCGTGTGGAGAAATACTTGGCTACAGAGAACCTGACGGCCTCTTCCAGAGACACTCGGACTTTCCACCCTAAGACCAGACCATCCCCAGGGGCGGATAAGAGGATTCCAAGGGGTGAGGGTGGAGAGAGTGAGAGGGTGGGAGCTCTACCCCAAGTTTGGCGAGAACAGCCTGGGAAATCAGCGGCTCAAGAGGCGGCAAGAAGGATCGTTTGCTACCGCTGCCGGCAAGCGGGACATATTGCAGCCAATTGCCCGGTTGTGGAGGAACCCATGCAGTGTGACTTTCTGACGGGCAGACGTCAGTCGCTGTGTGCGACAGTCGCATGCACTGCCATTCGAGGAACTGAGAAACATTTATGCAAAATGTGTGTTAATGGTAGAAATGTTGTGGTATTGCTGGATTCAGGTAGCCTTGTGACCCTGATAAAGGCTGAGTTAGTTAAAACAGAGGTCTCTGGGAATAGCAAGGTAGCTGTTATTTGTGTGCATGGGGACACCCGAGAGTATCCAGTGACTACAGTGTGTTTCGAGACCCCCAAAGGTACCCTCTCTCATCCAGTGGGCTTAGTATCTCAGTTACCGCATGACGCCATTGTGGGAAGGGATTTTCCGAAGTTCTGGGAACTGTGGGATGATCCTGAGCCCCCCACTGGTGCCCCTATGTACCAGGAATGTGATAGCCAGAACTCCCCTGAGAGTGGTGAGGACTCTCCAGAATTTCCCTTATCAGTATTGGCAGGGGAGACTCAAGAAACTGGAGAGGAGCCCACCTCCTCAGACGAAAACCTACCGTCTGTGGAGTTTTCTGATCTTGAGGTTCACAGGGAAAACTTTGCCACAGAACAGTTGAAAGACCCCGCCCTAATAAAGGCACGGGAAAACGTAGTGAAAATAGATGGCGAGTTAGTGAACCCAGATAATACCTGCACTTACCCATACTTCAGCGTAGAGAAGGACCTACTGTATCGGGTGGCAAAAAGGGCAGAAGAAACCGTTGAGCAGCTTGTGGTGCCCAAACCTTACAGGAAGTTGGTGTTGGAGTTGGCCCATGGGCACATTCTTGGAGGTCATCTGGGGACAGAGAAAACCCGAGAGAGGGTATTACAGAGATTCTATTGGCCGGGGGTGATGAAGGACATAGAAAATTATTGTTCCTCCTGCCCTGTGTGTCAGAGGTCGGCCCCGATGCCACATTTCCGTAGCCCGCTGGTCCCTCTACCCATCATTGAGGTCCTGTTTGAGAGGATCGCCATGGATTTGGTAGGTCCTATAATCAAGTCCGCTAGGGGGCACCAGTACATATTAGTTATAATGGACTATGCCACCCGTTATCCAGAAGCGATCCCTCTCCGAAATACCTCGGCCAAAACCATAGCCAAAGAGCTATCTCTTGTGTTTAGCCGGGTGGGTATTTGTAAAGAACTGCTTACGGACCAAGGTACACCCTTTATGTCCCGGGTTATGAAGGAGCTGTGTAAATTGTTCAAAGTGACGCAATTACGTACATCTGTGTATCACCCCCAAAACCGATGGGCTGGTTGAAAGGTTCAACAAAACCCTAAAACAAATGTTGAAGAAAGTGGTGGATAGAGATGGAAAGGATTGGGACTGTCTACTTCCTTATCTGATGTTTGCTATTAGGGAGGTGCCCCAATCCTCTACGGGATTCTCCCCCTTTGAGTTACTGTATGGGAGACACCCAAGAGGGCTGTTGGATATTGCCAAGGAAACTTGGGAAAGTGAGAGTTCTCCCCACAGGAGTGTGATTGAGCATGTCGCCCTGATGCAGGACCGAATTGCACAGGTAATGCCCATCGTGAAGGAACATTTGGCCCAAGCGCAGTTAGCACAGCAGAGAGTGTACAACCGTGGAGCCAAGACCCGTACCTTTTCCCTGGGGGATAGGATACTGGTACTTGTCCCTACGGTTGAAAGTAAATTCCTTGCCAAATGGCAAGGCCCCTACGAGATAATGGAAAAAGTGAGCGAAGTGAATTACAAGGTCAGACAACCAGGAAGGCGAAAGCCCGAACAGATCTATCACGTTAATCTGTTGAAAGCCTGGAGGGATAGAGAGTCCCTAGTCGCAGACACTTGGTCACCAGCTCAAACTGGTTGCGTGATTCCGGAGGTTGGAATAGCAGCCACCTTGTCACAACCCCAACAACAGGAGGTTAAGGAGTTTGTGCTTCGCAACAAGGAGGTATTCTCTGAGCTGCCGGGACAAACATCTGGGGTAGAGCATGACATCATTACCCCGCCCGGTGAAAGGGTGAAGTTAAAACCCTATCGGATCCCAGAGGCCCGACGGGAGGCAATACGGGAGGAAGTACAGAAAATGCTGAACTTAGGGGTGATAGAGGAGTCCCAAAGTGATTGGTCTAGTCCCATTGTGTTGGTGCCTAAACCGGATGGGAGCTGGCGATTTTGTAACGATTTTCGACAGTTGAACAAAGTTACAAAATTTGACACCTACCCCATGCCACGTATAGATGAGTTGATCGACCGGCTGGGAACAGCCCGATACATGACGACTCTTGACCTCACAAAAGGGTATTGGCAAATCCCCCTGGCCAAGTCGGCCAAAGAGAAAACCGCATTTGTAACCCCAGACGGGGCGTTCCAATATAAAAGAATGCCGTTCGGGTTACAGAATGCGCCGGCCACATTCCAGCGGAAAATGGACCAGATGCTGAGGCCCCATCGGAAGTATGCTGTGGCTTACCTGGATGACATAATTGTCCATAGCACAGATTGGGCCTCACATCTGCCAAAAGTGCAAGCAGTCCTGGACTCTGTTCGGGAAGCGGGGTTTACGGCTAACCCCAAGAAGTGTACCATTGGGCAGGAGGAGGCCAAATATCTTGGGTACACCATTGGGAGGGGAGTAATAAAACCCCAACTCAACAAAGTCGAGGCCATCCAGAGTTGGCCACGTCCCAACAGCAAGAAGCAGGTACGAGCCTTTCTGGGAATCGCTGGGTATTATCGGCGATTCATTCCCCACTTTGCTTCTAAGGCTGTGCCCCTAACCAACCTGACGAAGGGGAAAGGGTCGGTCATGATTAAATGGACCCCCGAGGCTGAGGCAGCATTCCAATTCTTGAAACAAGCCTTATGTAGCCAGCCAGTGTTGTACTCACCCGACTTCTCTAAAGACTTTGTCGTACAAAGTGATGCGTCAGATGTGGGGTTAGGAGCAGTATTGTCCCAGGTCTGGAACGGGGAAGAGCACCCAGTCATTTACCTCAGCAGGAAGTTGAAGTCCCATGAAGTAAATTACGCCACCGTTGAAAAGGAGTGTTTAGCGGTGAAGTGGGCTCTAGATTCCCTTCGGTACTACCTGCTAGGTAGGCACTTTGACATGGTTACGGATCACGCTCCGTTAAAGTGGATGGCTCAAAACAAAGAAACAAATAGAAGAGTGAATAGGTGGTTCCTGGCCCTCCAGGAATTCAACTTCACAGTAAAGCATCGCCCTGGCGTTCAAATGGGGAATGTGGATGCTTTGTCTCGAGTACATGAATGCCTGATTGCTGGTGTTCCAACCCCGAGGTTAAAACAAGAGGGGGGGGTATGTGACAGCAGGAAGGTAAAGTCACCTGGTTGCATCCAGGGGGGTAGATATATTTCGCCCAGATTCAGGCTTTACGCCGACTTATACAACTAGGTGGAGAGTTGTATAAGGCTAGTGGGCTCATGGATGACTCATACCTCTAGGGAGAGTGTGGGGCGTCGTACAGACAGGGAGTTGATGAGACCAGCTGAAGCTTGTCAGCTCATTTAGGCCTCTATAAGAACTCCCAGCTTCATTAGATGTTAGCTCATGCCTGGAACCAGACCTGTGTGGACTGTCTAGGGAGAGTGAACCCCTGTGCGGTGAGACAAAGCCGGTGTGGCTATTTGCTTGGACATTTAAAACCAGGGACTTAGGGACTAGGACAGCACTAGGCTGATCCCAGTTGTTAGTTAGGAAACCTGTATGTTTAGTCAGAGGTCAAGTTGACCAGGATTTATTTTGTTTATGTTTCTTTTGCTTTGCTGTGTTTTGTCACTGTAAATAGAAAATAAACCGCACCTTTTTGATTTTGAAAACCACAACCACCGTTTGCTGGGCCTGTTTTTGTGTGGGGAGCCCATCTCGGGGGTCACACACACCCGCTGCCGAGCTAACCCCCTCACAATATATATATATATATATATATATATATACTGTGAGGGGGTTAGCTCGGCAGCGGGTGTGTGTGATCCCCTGGATGGGCTCCCCACACAAAAACAGGCCCAGCAGACGGAGGTTGTGGTTTTCAAGATCAAAAAGGTGCGGTTTATTTCTCTATTTACAGTGACGAAAAAACACAGCAAAGCAAAAAGAAACATAAACAAAATAAACCCTGGTCAGCTTGACCTCTGACTAAACATGCAGGTTTCCTAACTAACAACTGGGATCAGCCTGGTGCTGTCCTAGTCCCTAAGTCCCTGGTTTAGTAAATGTCCAAACAAATAGCCACACAGGCTTTGTCTCACCGCACAGGGGTTCACTCTCCCTAGACAGTCCACACAGGTCTGGTTCCAGGCATGAGCAAACACCTAATGAAGCTGGGAGTTTTTATAGAGGCCTTAAACGAGCTGACAAGCTTCAGCTGGTCTCATCAACTCCCTGCCTGCACGACGCCCAGCACTCTCCCTAGAGGTATGAATCATCCATGAGCCCACTAGCCTCAGCTGGGCTTCATCAACTCTCTCCCTAGTTGTATAAGTCGGCATAAAGCCTGAATCTGGGAGAAATATACCTACCCCCCTGGATGCAACCAGGTGACTTTACCTTCCTGCTGTCACAATACATACAATCATTTTTTGATATATCAGCTACTTATCCTCCAATACTATTTTTATCCCAGCATTGCTGTATACCCTGACTCTTTGTGCGATTTCCTTGGTTGGCGTCGGCGTCTCTGTCTCACATTGGGAGCTGCGATGTGTATAAAGGGAGGTTTTTCTGTGTCTCCTGCTGTCCCCATCTGCTTTTGGGCGGATGGGGACACCTACACATCGGTGCCATGTTTAGGCGCCAGAGGCGTGGCGTCTGCGTTCCCGCGGATGTTGGCGCAGCTGGACGCACTTTACTATCTGATGGCATGGGGGTGCGTCCGCAATTGCGTGCCTCCCTATGACAGTGGGCGCCTCCTGCGCTCACATGTCAGCCATCCACACATGGTGTTGGGGGTGGAGCCTCCTGGGCTCTTCCGGGGTTAAATTGGAGGTCAGGCATGGCTTGGATTTCATTTTACTTCTTACTGAAGACACACGCAGCTGTGGAGATTGCTTGCTGTGTCTCATTACCTTTTTATACTTGGGATATTCACTATACTCAGGTACTTACTATATTCATGTCCCTACCATTTTTGGCCCAGGCCTTTCATTCATGCATGTATATTCTCATGCCAATACATATTGACTTTATTTTAGATGCCTGACAAACATACTTATGTTTACAGCCTATACTCTTTATGGACTAACGAGGTCTCTATGGACACATCACTATACCTATGCCATGCCTGCTCTCCGTTTGGCTCCTGGTGGGGTCCCATCTGACTCCGCCCTCTCAGCTCCCTGGTGAGACACCTGCTGCCGCGGTCTTGGGGCCGCACATCTGTAGCCATGGTCAAGCTCAGTGGTGAGTATGGGGATCCACAAACCCCCTCCCACCCTGTGCTTTTATAGCCAATATTGTGCCATATTGTCAAACATATATATTTTTTCATCTTAGGTTCATTGTTACACACATCCACCCCTGAAGAGCGAGCTGGATCTCGCGAAACTAGTCGGGTAGTATGATGCCCGTGTACTCTGACTGTTACTACATTTATGTACCAATACTTCTTGTTTATGTATCTTTTCAATTGGCAACTGTTGGTGTCATCTATGCATGTAAACAATTTTACTTGAATAAACCATATACTGTATTTACTACTGTTTATGTTTACTGGCGGAAACGTTACCCACTTCATTTAAAGTCCCAGGGCGAATCCTTTGCTTTACTATATATGATAGGGATGGAAGTGTGTTACTGGGGACACCAGACCTTCCCTCTTTTTCTTTACGAGTAATTACTAGGGGCCCCCAAATCTTCTTTGCCGCCGCTGCCGCTAGAGGTCCGCAGGCCGGGCGGAGACAATGTCTCCGCCAGCCGCCATTTTCTTGTAGACCAAGAGGAGGGTCAGGGTGGCTGCCAATAGGAATTGAGCTGCGGCACCGCCCACCTCCCGCCCCGCTGATAACTGTCTGTGAGTGAAATGTGGGAAGGGGCGGCGCCGCAGCTTAATTCCTATTGGCAGCCACCCGGCCGGCTCCTCCACTGTCCCCTCTGCGTAATGGCGGCGGAGAGAGTCTCGGGGCATCACACCTGATGTAAGGGGGGGCCTCCGCTGGGAATGCCTGGTGTAAGGGGGGCCTCCGCTGGGAAGGTCTGGTGTAAGGGGGGCCTCCGCTGGGAAGGCCTGGTGAAAGGGGGGCCTCCGCTGGGAAGGCCTGGTGAAAGGGGGGCCTCCGCTGGGAAGGCCTGGTGAAAGGGGGGCCTCCGCTGGGAAGGCCTGGTGAAAGGGGGGCCTCCGCTGGGAAGGCCTTGTGTAAGAGGGGCCTCCGCTGGGAAGGCCTGGTGAAAGGGGGGCCTCCGCTGGGAAGGCCTGGTGTAAGGGGGGCCTCCGCTGGGAAGGCCTGGTGTAAGGGGGGACTCCGCTGGGAAGGCCTGGTGTAAGGGGGGACTCCGCTGGGAAGGCCTGGTGTAAGGGGGGACTCCGCTGGGAAGGCCTGGTGTAAGGGGGGACTCCGCTGGGAAGGCCTGGTGTAAGGGGGGACTCCGCTGGGAAGGCCTGGTGTAAGGGGGGACTCCGCTGGGAAGGCCTGGTGTAAGGGGGGACTCCGCTGGGAAGGCCTGGTGAAAGGGGGGCCTCCGCTGGGAAGGCCTGGTGTAAGGGGGGACTCCGCTGGGAAGGCCTGGTGTAAGGGGGGACTCCGCTGGGAAGGCCTGGTGAAAGGGGGGACTCCGCTGGGAAGGCCTGGTGTAAGGGGGGACTCCGCTGGGAAGGCCTGGTGTAAGGGGGGACTCCGCTGGGAAGGCCTGGTGTAAGGGGGGACTCCGCTGGGAAGGCCTGGTGTAAGGGGGGACTCCGCTGGGAAGGCCTGGTGTAAGGGGGGACTCCGCTGGGAAGGCCTGGTGTAAGGGGGGACTCCGCTGGGAAGGCCTGGTGTAAGAGGGGCCTCCGCTGGGAAGGCCTGGTGTAAGAGGGGCCTCCGCTGGGAAGGCCTGGTGTAAGGGGGGCCTCCGCTGGGAAGGCCTGGTGTAAGGGGGGACTCCGCTGGGAAGGCCTGGTGTAAGGGGGGACTCCGCTGGGAAGGCCTGGTGTAAGGGGGGACTCCGCTGGGAAGGCCTGGTGTAAGGGGGGACTCCGCTGGGAAGGCCTGGTGTAAGGGGGGACTCCGCTGGGAAGGCCTGGTGAAAGGGGGGCCTCCGCTGGGAAGGCCTGGTGTAAGAGGGGCCTCCGCTGGGAAGGCCTGGTGTAAGGGGGGACTCCGCTGGGAAGGCCTGGTGTAAGGGGGGACTCCGCTGGGAAGGCCTGGTGTAAGGGGGGACTCCGCTGGGAAGGCCTGGTGTAAGGGGGGACTCCGCTGGGAAGGCCTGGTGTAAGGGGGGACTCCGCTGGGAAGGCCTGGTGTAAGGGGGGACTCCGCTGGGAAGGCCTGGTGTAAGGGGGGACTCTGCTGGGAATGCCTGGTGTAAGGAGGAACTCTACTGGGAATGCCTGGTGTAAGGAGGAACTCTACTGGGAATGCCTGGTGTAAGGAGGGACTCAGGGCTTCCACTGATTCTGCATTATGGTGAGTTGAATAATTTAATTCTATATTACAATGTAATTGTAGCGGCCTCCTCACCCCTACCTCTTTAGCTAGGGGTATGTCGAGCGACACAGTGAGGTGCGCTACGGCCCATGTCCTCCCCATGCATGTGGGTGAGGTGAAGGCCAATATCAATCTTTTCCTCGGGCCAAATGTGTGCTGGTTATGAGGGTCAGTCCTTCCGTGCCGGAATCTCCCTTTGTTCCCATCAACAGAGTCCATACACCCATCAAAGTCCAAACTCAGGTTTATTGCGTATCTCCACATACAGTCAAATGCAACGGCATGATACGATGGGAAAGCAGGTCGAGGCACTGTACAGGTTCCTAGTCCCTACACTCCCTGTGCTATGACCAGGGGTTGCAGGAGTCTTGATGGAAGCTCCTCCGCTGCGCTGAAGCCCATATCAGGGGAAGATGTCCTCCAAGGGAGTTACTGAAGGCCCATCCGTCACCGGGTTGACGCTACACCGGGTCTTCGGACGGGTGACCCCCCCCCCAGCCTCCTCACCTCAGATGCGGGTCCCCTCGCAAGGGGCGCCCTGGAGCAACTTCACCCTTGCGGGACCCAGTCGGAGTCACCGGGTCCCAGGCCTCCTTAATAGTACCTCACCCCAGGCTGAAGGTGCCCGGGATGGACTCCATCTTCGTTCCGACCAGGCCTTGGGCGCCTAGGCCGGAACCTTGAACCGCCCGCACCCAGGCCTAAGGTGCCTGGGTGCGTGAAGGGGTGACCCCCTCCCACAAGAACAACAGACAGGCGACGACGACCTCGTGGCGCGGGCGTCTCCCCCTTTTATATCCTCCCATCGACACCACGGCGGGTTCCCCGCCCCAGCCGTACCATCGCCAGGAAGGAACCAAAAAAAAAAAGGGTAACACTGTGATAGCGATTCTACCTCGAGCCAGCAGGTACACTGACACCCACTGGTCAAAGAGAATATTACACCACCCAATCCTCCACGAATAAGAAAAGGGGTCTAATCCCTGACATAATTACACACCTGGGTCTCTCTACCCCCAGGTGTATCCCACTAACTTTGAAGACCCCGCTACACAATAATAGAAATAATGCGCTTCAGTCATCCTGACACCATAACAACAATAACCAGGTGTTTGGAGTATCTTTATCTGCTGATTTGTTAAACTTTCTGGAATACACACATTTCTATTGTGGTGTAGGATCTGGGCCTGCTGTCCCTCCACCCCTCTTTCTTCCTTTCACTCTCTTTTTTTCTCTCCCTCCATCCCTCATTCATCTCAGACTCTAACTACACCCCCTCCGAGCCACGCCCAGGTAAGCCACACCCACTATTCTGCGTAAACCACACCCATTTTTTGCCACCGTAAAGGGCCCCTTAGCAGAATTTTGCTTAGGGCCCCAGGGAGGTCAGGATCGGCACTGGATATACCGTATTTATCGGCGTATAGCACGCACCTTCCCCAGGGAGGTCAGGATCGGCACTGGATATACCGTATTTATCGGCGTATAGCACGCACCTTCACTTTAAGAGGGAAGTTTCAGGAAAAAACGTAAATTTTTAATAAAGAAATGTGAAGCAAAATAAGGGTCAGTGCCCACCTGCAGCCTCACCATTGACATGAATGCAGCCTCACCATTGACATCAGTACAGCCTGATTGATGCCCACCTGCTGCCCCGGAGTGGACAGGGAGGGGGCAGGACGAGCGCCAACAGATTACATACAGGAGAAGCTCCTGTTTACCTGGCAGCCTCTTTAATGCAAAGTCCCGCCTCCTATGATAGAGAGAACAGTCGTCCAATGCCAGCCCAGGAGACGGGACTTCCTATTACAGAAGCCACTGAGTAACACAGGAGATTCTCCTTTATGTAATCTGACGGCAATCGTCCTGCCCCCTCCCTTTCCCCTCCGAGGAACGATAAATACAGTAATTATCTTTGAAAGCCCCCCAACGAATCCCCGAGCGCCGTGTGGAGCTCAGGGTTTCGTGGAGGGCCACAAAAGATATATATATATCCAAATTACCAGTGGGGCCGTACGAAACCGGAACACGGGCCGCAATTGGCCCGCGGGCCTGACTTTGGACATGCCTGGACTACATGCATGCAAATGGGGTTCTCCGAGACGGAGATCCCTATCCCACCACAAAATAGGAGATGTGTTTATTGACCGTTCAAGGTACTGGTTTTTTAAGACAACTGCATGTTAAGACATTGCATGCATTCAGAGTTTTATGCATATTTAAATATCTCTGGTTTTCTTTCCATTTAAATCTTTGGTTGTTTAACTTTTTTGTCTTACTGTCCCTAGAACCTACATAGATATGATAAAGTCTGTTATTTCATATGTGTGTCTTTATTATTCTAGACTCAGAATTATGCCCCAATGACATCTAGCTGCCATTATCTTCACATTTGCCTTTTGTATGTTCCTTGCTTGTGCCTGTTTTCTCATGTGTGTTCACATTGTTAGCATATTTGAAGTGGCGTTATTCCACTAAACAAGATCACCTTAGCAGTTGGCAGCCTCCTCAGTGTCTCGTCACGTGGCTTGAAATCCTTTGATCTGAAACATACTGCAGATACATATTAATAAGGCCTATTATTACCATTTTTCAGAATGCAATCATTTTCTAAAAAAACTAGAACACATACTATGTAAATGAGGCTAGTTCAAATCTAGTAGTGTAGTTTATGTATGCAGTGACACTCCCTGCCTTATTACCCATAAATGACATTCCTGCAAGGGCAGTGCTTGGATACTTGGAATTTACATTTAAAATAGAATTCCAGATTATTTAATTTCACTTTAAATAGTTAGTTTGGGAAAAGCTGGCCCAAGCAATCTAATTCCATTACAGAAGGATGTGGCTGCTGTGGGTGCTGGAATACAGTAACAGTAAGTGGTGCTGTGTTGGAATTAGAGAGAACTGGGCAGAGTGCTTCTTCTCTATTCAGGAAAAGTCTTGTCATTTTTGTCAATGACAACATGACCTTCTCTGGCTATTGTGGTAATCGTGATTTCATCCATCCACCTCACCATCTCAACCATTTAGAGAAGGGGTCTCCAAACTATGGCCCTTTGATTGCCTTTATCTGGCCCTTGGGAAACTTTTCCTTCCACTGATACAAGACACTATTCCTCCCTCTGATGCCAATGATGGGTCAATATTTCTCCCATTGATGCCAGCGATGGATCACTATTAATCCCACTAACCCCAACAATAGGGGACTATTCTTCTTATTGACACCAATGATGGGGCTCTATTCCTCAAACTGACACCAACAATGGGGCACTATTAATCCCACTGACACTAGTGATGGGGCACTATTCCTTCCACTGACACCAACGATGGGA
Source organism: Rana muscosa (assembly GCA_029206835.1). Lineage (NCBI taxonomy): Eukaryota > Metazoa > Chordata > Amphibia > Anura > Ranidae > Rana > Rana muscosa. The sequence continues at coordinate 686,710,353 of CM055117.1, forward strand.
CACTATTCTCTCCCACTGACACCAGCAATAGGGCGCTATTTCACCCCCTAATACCAAAGATGCATTGTTTACTCCCACTGATGCCATGATACTTTTTACTCCCGCTGACCACAGTTCGGCCCTCCTAAAGTCGGGAGGATATTCAACTGGCCCTTTGTTTAGAAAGTTTGGAGACCTCTAATTTAGAGGAAGCCTTGTATTTATTATGTTATTTCCATTTATATGATTTTCTATACAAGGGTGATTTTTCTAATCTTGCAGACTGAACAATCTCTGTGTAGTGCTAATGAGGGAGATTGTTGAGTGAATGGTAAAAGTCTCATGAGATTTATTTCACAAAGGCATACTTTATTGGTAAGAATCTCCTAAATGTGCAGTTGTTGAGTGATTAGTCACCTGCTTCTATTTATTTCCGTGACAAAAATAGATTCATTGCAAATAGTTTCTGCTATGCAACGAAATTGCAGCTTTGTGCAATTATGGGAAATCAATCACTCAATTGTGTTACTGAAAATCTTGTGAGTCGCAGCCCACACTGAAAGCAATTTGATATAAAGATTAACCATGTCTGATTTTAGCAATGTGAGAAATAAAAAATGCCCCTGTAGCCTTAGTAGAATGGTTTAAAAGAGAAGAAAAAAAATTATACTCACCTAGGTGGATGCATATCAGTCTAATGCTGCTTTTGTCCCCCGCTGGCTCTAAGACCAACTGAGCAACCAAACACTGCTGATTGCTCAGCTCTTGGTTTTCAGGCTGCAGAGAGCTGGTGACTGTCAATCACAGGCTCTCTGCTCTGCCCCTCCAGCATTCCCTGGAGTGCTCGGCTGTGGAGGGGTGGAGACTGAGCCAGCTGCCAGTCCACCATATGGTCTGGACCTTTTCAGAGCCTGGACCGGGCCTGTGACATTAGCCAACAGTGGGCTTTAGCTCGCTGTCACCTCAAATTGGGTCACAGGAGTACAGAACTAGCTATACATAGAAGTACAGCCGAAAAAGCTTTTGGCCATGCTTCTCTCTTAAGGGAATTTTGGATAAGATTGCTGTAAAGAGGCACAAACCCTAACTAGATGACATTTGGTTGGCTAAAGTGGCATCTATCAAAAACAAGGGAGATTTTTTCCATAAAATATTGTTTTTGTCCTTTTTAATCAGTTTATGTCATCTTAGTGCTACTAATCTGCTTTTTCAGCCACTTCCTGTCAACATGCACTCTTTCTAGCATTGGATGTACACTATTGCCCTGGACCAGGATCTTTTCGGAGAGATGGCTCACTTCTTTGTACAGTTAGAAGATAGGATGTGTATTATGCTGCATGTTGTTTTTTTTTTCCTCTCCCTCTGCAGGTGTGTGATCTGCTATCAACTCCACCGGAGAATGGGGTGGGGTAGTTATTGAGGAGAGGGTGGAATGTGTGATATGTGTTTTTGTGCCCTGCTAAATGTGACATTGAGAATGGGATGTCAGTTTGTATGTTACTCTGTCTCTTTTCTTCTTTTCCTCCCCATTTCCTAAAATTTTGTTGGTTCAGGCACCAATTTAAAAAAAAATAGGATTTTTTACTCACCGTAAAATCCTTTTCTCTGAGTCCATGGACCGACACAGCCTCTCTATTGACAAAGTGGGTATTATCCGTTAATTAGGAGTGACTAGACAGAAAACTTGTAAAAAGTGTTGCATCACACCTTCCACAGTACCGCCCAGGGGGTGGACCCTCTGGGTATATCCCCTCAGTCTGCATCTCGCAGATCAGTTCGTCAAAAAGCAGTACAAACTTAAAAGGAGGGGTGGGTGCTGTGTCGGTCCATGGACTCAGAGAAAAGGAATTTACGGTGAGTAAAAAATCCTATTTACTCTTTCGTCCATGGACCGTCACAGCCTCTCTATTGACAAAGTGGGACGTGCCAAAGCAGTGTCAGAGAAAAAACGATGGTTGGTAACAGGATAAAAATAATCTTCACCCCAAACACAAAACAGCACTCCTCCAACGGAGGAGTTGCAACTCTAAACAGCCGCCTGCAAAACTTTGCGGCCGAAAGAGGCATCCGAAGATGCACCTACAGCACCTATTGCCCTGGTCGAATGCGCCATGACCGGAAAGGGGGGCGCTTGACCCCTTAAGGCGTAAGCCTGGATTACTATCTGTCGGATCCACCTAGAGATGGTGGCCGACGAGATTGCTTGGCCCTTCTTGGGACCAGCCACCGAAACAAACAGTGAGTCTGACTTCCGGAACAGGGAAGTAGCAGATAGGTATACTCTCAAAGCTCGGACAACGTCCAAGGAATGCAATGCCGACTCCTTAGGATTCGACAGATGAGGACACAAGGATGGAAGTACAATGTCTTCGTTGAGATGAAAAGCCAAAACGACTTTCGGAAAAAAAGGAAGGCTGCGGCCGCAGCACCACCTTATCCTTGTGGAAAATCAAATAGGGAGCCTTGCAGGACAAGGCTGCCAGCTCAGAGACTCGTCTAACTGACGTAACAGCCACTAAAAAGACCACCTTCTGAGAAAGTGTCAACAGGGCAATATCTCTAATATTCTCAAACGGTGCCTTCTGAACACCGAGAAGACCAGGTACAAGTCCCACGGAGGTAGCGGGGGATGGACTGGAGGGGCCACATGTCGAACCCCCTGCACAAATTTACTCATGAGAGAGTGAGTCGCCAGGGGTCGCTGAAAAAAGACAGCCAGGGCAGATATCTGTCCCTTAATCATACTTAAGGCAAGCCTTTGGTCCACCCCACGCTGTAAAAACAGCAGGATTCTGGAAACCAAATAAGTACGAGCATGCCATTTCATTTCCTCACACATGGAGATGTAGGCCTTCCAAGTGCGGTGATAAACCTTCCTAGAGGACGGTTTCCGAGCATTTCTCATAGTAGAGATTACTGAATCTGATAGGCCCCGGTCTCTCAGTACCTGGCTCTCAATAGCCACGCCATTAAAGCCAGTGACCGTAAAGCAGGATGGAGTATGGGACCTTGCGATAGCAGGTCCTTCCGTAGTGGTAGGCGCCAGGGGACGTCTGCTACCAGACATACTAGATCGGCGTACCAAGGACGCTGAGGCCAATCTGGAGCGATTAGGATCATTGGAATTCCCTCTGCCTCCACTCGGCAGAGCAGAAGAGGAAGAAGCCTTAAGGGAGGGAAGGCATAGATTAGCCGATACTGACCCCACGATGCCACCAACACGTCCTTTGCGTCTGCCCATGGGTCTCTTGACCGGGCCACAAACCTCAATACCTTCCGATTGAGTCGGGAAGCCAGAAGATCTACGTCTGGTGTGCCCCATCTTTGGCAGAGGAGTTGGAACACCTCCGGGTGTAAGGACCATTCTCCCTGGTCCAGCATCTGGCGGCTCAAGTAGTCCGCCTGCCAGTTTTCCACACCCGGAATGTACACAGCCGACAGTGCCGGTACGCTCCTCTCTGCCCACTTCAGGATGCGAGTGACCTCCGATGCTGCAGCTGAGCTTCTTGTTCCTCCTTGATGATTGACATATGCCACTGCTGTGGCGTTGTCTGACTGGATCCTGACTGGACGCCCTTGCAGCCTCTGAGACCATTTGAAGAGGCACAGCCTGATCGCCCGGATTTCCAGGACATTGATCGGCAGGAGGGCTTCCTTTGGGGTCCAGCGACCTTGCGCCGACTGAACACCCCAGACTCCCCCCCAACCTGTAAGGCTGGCGTCCGTCGTGATCACTATCCAGTAAACCGGAAGAAATTACTTCCCGGCCATTAGAGTCGGTGCTGTCAGCCACCATACCAGGGATCTCCTGACTAGGTGGCTCACTCGGATTTGATAATCCAGAGATGATGGGCATCTGTTCCATCTGGACAGAACTTCCTTCTGTAACACTCGAGTGTGGTATTTAACATATGGGACCGCCTCGAAGGAGGCTACCATGAGGCCCAACACTCGCATGCAAAAACGGAGTGACGACCAATTCCTGGAAGTCAGCTGCCGTACTGCAGCTTGGAGGGTCTGCAACTTCTCCACAGGGAGGAATACCTTTGACTCTGAGGAATCCAGAATCAACCCCAGGTACACTAGGCATTGAGTGGGCACCAATACTGACTTTTGCGTGTTTAGTATTCAACCACATTCTCGAAGAGTCTGACAGGTAATAGACACGCTTACCTCTAATTCTGAGCTTGAAGGGGCCTTCAGTAGAAGGTCGTCCAAGTAGCCCATGATAGCGATACCCCGCTGTCTTAGAAGTGCCAGAATCGGAGCAAGCACCTTGGTGAACGTCCTGGGTGCTGAGGCAAGGCCAAACGGGAGGGCCACAAACTGGTAGTGGTTCTTCCCGATAGCAAATCGCAGAAACCTCTGATGTCTGGAGTATATGGGGACATGCAGATATGTGTCCTTGATGTCCAAGGAGGCCAGAAAGTCCCCCGGATGGAGAGCCGTGACTACAGATCGAACCGACTCCATCCGAAATCTTTGTACCTTCACAAAGCAATTGAGGGCTCTGAGATCCAAGATTGGATGAACCCCCTCCTTCTTTGGCACAATGAACAGATTTGAGTAAAATCCCTGACCACGTTCCTGTTCTGGAACTGGAATAACTACCCCGCGTTCCAGTAGACCCTGGACCGCCCCATACAGGGCCTCCCGACGGGTCGGTAGTAGCTAGAGATTGGAGGTGACGAATCTGTCCGGTGGACAAGAGAGAAATTCTATCTTGTAGCCTGAGGAGATTACTTTGCAAACCCACCTGTCGGAGACTAGAGCTGTCCACTGAGTCGCGAATTTGCGAAGTCGTCCCCCCACCCAAAAGCTGGGTGGGGGCGGACCTTCATGCGGACGCAGATTTGTCCGCAGGCTTGTTGGGTCTGCGGGACCAAGGACGCTTTTGTCCTTGGGCAGGCGCCTTGTCGGCCTGGGGTCTTTTCCCTGTCGCCCTAAGGGGACGAAAAAACCGCTTGCGTGCAGTAAAGGAGGGCCCTTGCTGTGGCCCCTTACCCTTGCTAGTTTGGGGAAGCAAAGTGCTTTTACCTCCTGTGGCATCCTTGATGATGTCATCCACAGAAGCCCCAAAAAGTCTGTCGCCCTTAAAAGGCAGATCCAACAGGGCTTTTTTGGAAGTCTGGTCTGCAGACCAGCCCTTTAGCCAGATCAGGCGGCGTATTGCTACTGCATAAACCGAAGCTTTTGACAGCAGGGGAATAGTATCCATGTCTGACTCGCAGACAAACTTAAGGCCCTGGACCAACTGGTCGGCCAAAGTTATCTCATTAGGAGGAGCATCTCGCTCCTTTAACCCCTGGAGTAGCAATTTTGCCCATTCAGTAAGTGTCTGAGACACTAGGTCAATGTCGGGCGTACTGCCGAGCCTACCACTGAGTATAGGTAGCGAGCACTTCAGCCTTCTTATCCACAGGGTCCTTGAAAACAGGAGCCCCTTCTACTGGAATAGTGGTAGCTCTATTAAGTCTGGACACCGGAGGGTCCACTATAGGTGGAAAGCTCCATTTCTTCAGAAAACTCTCCTCAAAGGGGTACCGCACTGCAAACCTCTTTGGGGCTGTAAAGACCCTCAGTGGGTTCTCCCATTCCTTGTATAAGAGTTTATCAAAATAAGACACACGAGGGAACACCTTAGCAGTGCGGGCAGGTTTACGAAACCCAAAGGGGACCGGAGTCTCTGCTGCTTCTGCAGTATTTTCCAACTTAAGCGTATCCCGCACTGCAGTAATAAGGTCAGATACCAAAGCCGTCTCGCGTACTGACCTGGACTTGGAGTCATCCTCACTGTCCGAACGATCACGGTCGGCAGTCTCTGATGCGTCAGAATCTGGGCCATGAGCCGTAGCTGGACCTGGTTCTGTCTCAGAAATATCCCCAGAAGATTGCAGGGGACGGGGGCGTTTACTACCCCCTGTATTTCCGTGTGCTGCTTCCACCCTGGCAGCAAACGCCTCTAGGATTGCAGACATAGCGTCCATAGACACCTCAGGGGCACCAGCTGCTAAATCTGGTGTTTCAGGGGATAAGACATCTGGCTCTGATGCCATGCTGACCACACGCTGACACCCACAGGGCTCCAGGCAAGATATCAATAGGCCACCCTCCTGTGCTGCAGAGATGCTGGATCACCCAGAGGACTCACCACCGTGGACCGGTACTGCTATGCTGCCGTGTGCTGCGCCTGTGATGCTGTCCCACTGCTGCTGTGTCAGTCTGCTTCTTTTATCAGCGCTTCCTGTGTGAATTTTTTGCGCCAGTGTAATGCACCCTAGAGGCTGGAGACTCTCGTAAAATAGCCGCCAAAACGTCTGTATGGAAGATAATGTGGGCTCTAAGAAAATGGCCGCCGAGCCGACGATAGAGGCCAAAGCAGCCATAGACCACAAAAAGATGGCAGCCGAACGGCAATATATACATACAGAGTGGATCATACCAAACATGGCCGCCGATCAGTCGATAGAGGCCAGTGGGTGTGGAACTACAAAAAAATGGTGCCGAAACCACCGCAAAATGGCCGCCAACAGCATGGAGGAGGAAGCACACAGGTAAGCAGAAATGACATTTCTTTTAAATGTTAATTACAGCCAGCCCCGCTCCAGTGGAACCCCTTAAGTGGCCCCCAGCACCCAGCAACCTTTAGCTAGAAGCCCAGGGAGGAGGGAAAGGCAGAGAGAGAGGGAAGAAAGGAGCCACAACCACTTACTTGATCTCTCCAGGAATGTCCAGCCAAATCACCCAGCCAAGGCAGGGGAGTTTACTTACCTATCCTGCATGTATCATGCTGGAAGACATTCCAAACAGATCATCGTCCGCGCACGGAAGGTGACTGTTGGCCAGGCATGCTGTGATTGGACCCAAGGGGACGATCATATGTATGCCCTGAAGCGCGACGCTCCCCGGACAGGCTGCTGCGACTCGGCCGTGAGGTCAGCTGAAGCTGAGCGGTCCGATGCAAGCCTTAGAGAGTAAGCTCACCGGCCAGGCTGCTGCGACTCGGCCGTAAGGTCAGCCGAAGCTGAGCAGTCCGATGCAGGCCCTGGAGCGTAGGCTCACCGGCCACCCGTGGAGCGACGGGCATGTCGTGGAAAACCCAGCGCGTAGCTAGGGTCGGCACATGCTTGATGGCCGAAACTGGGGAGACTACAAGGATCGAGGATCCAGCCTGTCACCCAGTCGGCAGTTGATCGAAGATCGCAGGAAACAAAAAAATGTAGCAAAAAAAAACCTTTTTCCCCCGGACCAATGGGCCCGAAGGGAGCCATGTTCTACTCCTTGCTAGACAGAAAAAAACTGATCTGCGAGATGCAGACTGAGGGGATATACCCAGAGGGTCCGCCCCATGGGCGGTACTGTGGAAGGTGTGATGCAACACTTTTTACAAGTTTTCTGCCTAGTCACTCCTAATTAATGGATAATACCCACTTTGTCAATAGAGAGGCTGTGTCGGTCCATGGACGAAAGAGTAAAAAGATTTGTGTATATAGTTTGTGAATAAATCAACACCTACTCAGGATTGAGGGGGTCTTTGATTTATTCTAGCCAATGGGACAGTGTCTCATTTAAGAGGGGGTGTGTGTAGCAGGCCCCCCAATAATTGGGGGTCGCTATGCTTAAATTTAGGGGGTAGCCTGAGCCCATAGTTGGACTCAGTCTGTTGAATTCTTCAAAAACTGGTTTCTGCTCTGAGGTAATGTTGCCTGGCAGTACAGTTCTCTGTGGCCTGTGGGTGGCACTGCAGCCCCAGGCTCAGGTCAAACCACAGGTAGTGTTGCAGTGTTATTGGGTGTCCTCTCTCGGCAGCCGTACAGTGGGCGTGGTCAACCCGCTGTGCATGCTGGGAGAGGATACATAAGGGGCAGACGCCATTATTTGGGAGCAGTTCGCGCCTCCAGGGCAGGGGTGCTTGTGTGTAGCTGCCCCAGGCACCTTTAGCCTGAGGCTGCATCGCTGTAAGTAGGCCCAGCACCTTTGGCTAGGGTCTACACCCGAAGAGGAATCCCAGGGTACCCAAGTGAGGGGTGACCGGCTCTAAAAGGAGAGGCAACCAGGGGAGGATCTACCCAAGGGGATCGGTGAGAGAAGTCACTGTTTCGGGAGAGGCCTGGTTACCTATCGGAGGGAAGGATTCCGTAGTCCGCCACAAGCCTAGTAACGTGCCCCATTGGCACTGTGAGGGGGTTAGCTCGGCAGCGGGTGTGGGTGACCCCCGGGATGGGCTCCCCACACAAAAACAGGCCCAGCAAACGGAGGTTGTGGTTTTCAAAATCAAAAAGGTGCGGTTTATTTTCTATTTACAGTGACAAAACACAGCAAAGCAAAAGAAACATAAACAAAATAAATCCTGGTCAACTTGACCTCTAACTAAACATACAGGATTCCTAACTAACAACTGGGATCAGCCTAGTGCTGTCCTAGTCCCTAAGTCCCTGGTTTTAAATGTCCAAGCAAATAGCCACACAGGCTTTGTCTCACCGCACAGGGGTTCACTCTCCCTAGACAGTCCACACAGGTCTGGTTCCAGGCATGAGCTAACATCTAATGAAGCTGGGAGTTCTTATAGAGGCCTAAATGAGCTGACAAGGTTCAGCTGGTCTCCTCATCTCTGTCTGCACGACGCCCCACACTCTCCCTAGAGGTATGAGTCATCCATGAGCCCACTAGCCTTATACAACTCTCCACCTAGTTGTATAAGTCGGCGTAAAGCCTGAATCTGGGCGAAATATATCTACCCCCCTGGATGCAACCAGGTGACTATACCTTCCTGCTGTCACATACCCCCCCCTCTTGTTTTAACCTCGGGGTTGGAACACCAGCAATCAGGCATTCATGTACTCGAGACAAAGCATCCACATTCCCCATTTGAACGCCAGGGCGATGCTTTACTGTGAAGTTGAATTCCTGGAGGGCCAGGAACCACCTATTCACTCTTCTATTTGTTTCCTTGTTTTGAGCCATCCACTTTAACGGAGCGTGATCCGTAACCATGTCAAAGTGCCTACCTAGCAGGTAGTACCGAAGGGAATCTAGAGCCCACTTCACCGCTAAACACTCCTTTTCAACGGTGGCGTAATTTACCTCATGGGACTTCAACTTCCTGCTGAGGTAAATGACTGGGTGCTCTTCCCCGTTCCAGACCTGGGACAATACTGCTCCTAACCCCACATCTGACGCATCACTTTGTACGACAAAGTCTTTAGAGAAGTCGGGTGAGTACAACACTGGCTGGCTACATAAGGCTTGTTTCAAGAATTGGAATGCTGCCTCAGCCTCGGGGGTCCATTTAATCATGACCGACCCTTTCCCCTTCGTCAGGTTGGTTAGGGGCACAGCCTTAGAAGCAAAGTGGGGAATGAATCGCCGATAATACCCAGCGATTCCCAGAAAGGCTCGTACCTGCTTCTTGCTGTTGGGACGTGGCCAACTCTGGATGGCCTCGACTTTGTTGAGTTGGGGTTTTATTACTCCCCTCCCAATGGTGTACCCAAGATATTTGGCCTCTTCCTGCCCAATGGTACACTTCTTGGGGTTAGCCGTAAACCCCGCTTCCCGAACAGAGTCCAGGACTGCTTGCACTTTTGGCAGATGTGAGGCCCAATCTGTGCTATGGACAATTACGTCATCCAGGTAAGCCGCAGCATACTTCCGATGGGGCCTCAGCATCTGGTCCATTTTCCGCTGGAATGTGGCCGGCGCATTCTGTAACCCGAACGGCATTCTTTTATATTGGAACGCCCCGTCTGGGGTTACAAATGCGGTTTTCTCTTTGGCCGACTTGGCCAGGGGGATTTGCCAATACCCTTTTGTGAGGTCAAGAGTCGTCATGTATCGGGCTGTTCCCAGCCGGTCGATCAACTCATCTATACGTGGCATGGGGTAGGTGTCAAATTTTGTAACTTTGTTCAACTGACGAAAATCGTTACAAAATCGCCAGCTCCCATCCGGTTTAGGCACCAACACAATGGGACTAGACCAATCACTTTGGGACTCCTCTATCACCCCTAAGTTCAGCATTTTCTGTACTTCCTCCCGTATTGCCTCCCGTCGGGCCTCTGGGATCCGATAGGGTTTTAACTTCACCCTTTCACCGGGCGGGGTAATGATGTCATGCTCTACCCCAGATGTTTGTCCCGGCAGCTCAGAGAATACCTCCTTGTTGCGAAGCACAAACTCCTTAACCTCCTGTTGTTGGGGTTGTGACAAGGTGGCTGCTATTCCAACCTCAGGAATCACGCAACCAGTTTGAGCTGGTGACCAAGTGTCTGCGACTAGGGACTCTCTATCCCTCCAGGCTTTCAACAGATTAACGTGATAGATCGGTTCGGGCTTTCGCCTTCCTGGTTGTCTGACCTTGTAATTCACTTCGCTCACTTTTTCCATTATCTCGTAGGGGCCTTGCCATTTGGCAAGGAATTTACTTTCAACCGTAGGGACAAGTACCAGTAACCTATCCCCCGGGGAAAAGGTACGGGTCTTGGCTCCACGGTTGTACACTCTCTGCTGTGCTAACTGCGCTTGGGCCAAATGTTCCTTCACGATGGGCATTACCTGTGCAATTCGGTCTTGCATCAGGGCGACATGCTCAATCACACTCCTGTGGGGAGAACTCTCACTTTCCCAAGTTTCCTTGGCAATATCCAACAGCCCTCTTGGGTGTCTCCCATACAGTAACTCAAAGGGGGAGAATCCCGTAGAGGATTGGGGCACCTCCCTAATAGCAAACATCAGATAAGGAAGTAGACAGTCCCAATCCTTTCCATCTCTATCCACCACTTTCTTCAACATTTGTTTTAGGGTTTTGTTGAATCTTTCAACCAGCCCATCGGTTTGGGGGTGATACACAGATGTACGTAATTGCGTCACTTTGAACAATTTACACAGCTCCTTCATAACCCGGGACATAAAGGGTGTACCTTGGTCCGTAAGCAGTTCTTTACAAATACCCACCCGGCTAAACACAAGAGATAGCTCTTTGGCTATGGTTTTGGCCGAGGTATTTCGGAGAGGGATCGCTTCTGGATAACGGGTGGCATAGTCCATTATAACTAATATGTACTGGTGCCCCCTAGCGGACTTGATTATAGGACCTACCAAATCCATGGCGATCCTCTCAAACGGGACCTCAATGATGGGTAGAGGGACCAGCGGGCTACGGAAATGTGGCATCGGGGCCGACCTCTGACACACAGGGCAGGAGGAACAATAATTTTCTATGTCCTTCATCACCCCCGGCCAATAGAATCTCTGTAATACCCTCTCTCGGGTTTTCTCTGTCCCCAGATGACCTCCAAGAATGTGCCCATGAGCCAACTCCAACACCAACTTCCTGTAAGGTTTGGGCACCACAAGCTGCTCAACGGTTTCTTCTGCCCTTTTTGCCACCCGATACAGTAGGTCCTTCTCTACGCTGAAGTATGGGTAAGTGCAGGTATTATCTGGGTTCACTAACTCGCCATCTATTTTCACTACGTTTTCCCGTGCCTTTATTAGGGCGGGGTCTTTCAACTGTTCTGTGGCAAAGTTTTCCCTGTGAACCTCAAGATCAGAAAACTCCACAGACGGTAGGTTTTCGTCTGAGGAGGTGGGCTCCTCTCCAGTTTCTTGAGTCTCCCCTGCCAATACTGATAAGGGAAATTCCGGAGAGTCCTCACCACTCTCAGGGGAGTTCTGGCTATCACATTCCTGGTACATAGGGGCACCAGTGGGGGGCTCAGGATCATCCCACAGTTCCCAGAACTTCGGAAAATCCCTTCCCACAATGGCGTCATGCGGTAACTGAGATACTAAGCCCACTGGATGAAAGAGGGTACCTTTGGGGGTCTCGAAACACACTGTAGTCACTGGATACTCTCGGGTGTCCCCATGCACACAAATAACAGCTACCTTGCTATTCCCAGAGACCTCTGTTTTAACTAACTCAGCCTTTATCAGGGTCACAAGGCTACCTGAATCCAGCAATACCACAACATTTCTACCATTAACACACATTTTGCATAAATGTTTCTCAGTTCCTCGAATGGCAGTGCATGCGACTGTCGCACACAGCGACTGACGTCTGCCCGTCAGAAAGTCACACTGCATGGGTTCCTCCACAACCGGGCAATTGGCTGCAATATGTCCCGCTTGCCGGCAGCGGTAGCAAACGATCCTTCTTGCCGCCTCTTGAGCCGCTGATTTCCCAGGCTGTTCTCGCCAAACTTGGGGTAGAGCTCCCACCCTCTCACTCTCTCCACCCTCACCCCTTGGAATCCTCTTATCCGCCCCTGGGGATGGTCTGGTCTTAGGGTGGAAAGTCCGAGTGTCTCTGGAAGAGGCCGTCAGGTTCTCTGTAGCCAAGTATTTCTCCACACGATCCACAAGACCATCGGCCGTCTCTGGGTCTCCATGGCTTACCCACTTTTGGATGGCAGTAGGAAGAGCTCTCAAAAACCGATCCATTACAACACGTTCCACAATCTTTGGTGCGGACAAAGTCTCTGGCTGTAGCCACTTTCTGCTCAGGTGAATGAGATCATACATTTGAGACCTGGGGGGTTTTCCAAGCTGGAAAGTCCAGTTATGCACACGCTGAGCCCGGACAGCCAGGGTGACACCCAGCCTTGCCAATATTTCAGCTTTTAGCATCACATAGTCTTTTGCTTGGTTAGGCTCTAGGTCATAGTAAGCTTTCTGCGATTCACCAGTTAACAGAGGAGCCACCAGTCCAGCCCACTGCTCCTCAGGCCACTTTTCTCTTTCAGCGGTCCTTTCAAATGTGGTCAAAAATACCTCTGGATCATCCTCTCCAGTCATTTTTGTCAATAAACGACTGACCCCAAAGGACGCGGTATTAGTGGGACGGCTTTCCTCACTGGTCTGCGGACGTTGCTGCATTACTGCTTCCATCTGTTGTTGTAGTCTCTGCTCTTGCTTCTGCAACAGGTCTATGAAGCGGGCCTCAGATTGCTGCTGGGCTTGTTGCTGAGCCTCCAGACTCTGTTGCAAAGTTGCGTTTGTCTGCTGCTGGGCTGCAAGGCTCTGTTGATGAGCTTGCTGCTGGGCTGCAAGGCTCTGTTGATGAGCTTGCTGCTGGGCTGCAAGGCTCTGTTGATGAGCTGCAAGGCTCTGTTGATGAGCTGCAAGGCTCTTTTGCAAACCTGCATTTGTCTGCTGTTGATTGGCATTTGCTAGAGCCAGCTGTTTCAGTATCTCCTCCATGCTGGCTTAAAAAAAAACTGCCACTGGTTCTCCACCAACTGTGAGGGGGTTAGCTCGGCAGCGGGTGTGGGTGACCCCCGGGATGGGCTCCCCACACAAAAACAGGCCCAGCAAACGGAGGTTGTGGTTTTCAAAATCAAAAAGGTGCGGTTTATTTTCTATTTACAGTGACAAAACACAGCAAAGCAAAAGAAACATAAACAAAATAAATCCTGGTCAACTTGACCTCTAACTAAACATACAGGTTTCCTAACTAACAACTGGGATCAGCCTAGTGCTGTCCTAGTCCCTAAGTCCCTGGTTTTAAATGTCCAAGCAAATAGCCACACAGGCTTTGTCTCACCGCACAGGGGTTCACTCTCCCTAGACAGTCCACACAGGTCTGGTTCCAGGCATGAGCTAACATCTAATGAAGCTGGGAGTTCTTATAGAGGCCTAAATGAGCTGACAAGGTTCAGCTGGTCTCCTCATCTCTGTCTGCACGACGCCCCACACTCTCCCTAGAGGTATGAGTCATCCATGAGCCCACTAGCCTTATACAACTCTCCACCTAGTTGTATAAGTCGGCGTAAAGCCTGAATCTGGGCGAAATATATCTACCCCCCTGGATGCAACCAGGTGACTTTACCTTCCTGCTGTCACAGCACCTAAGGACTCGAATGTTACTAGACTGGGAAATTCGGGACTTAGAGATTGTCTCCTGATCGTATCCCTAGGAAACCACAAGGAAATGTTCCTTGCTCCACACCGGCTGCTAGGGCCGCTCTTAGGGGGACTATCCGGGTGAGCAAAACCCACTCAGGCCTGAGTGGCAACGAGTGATAGTTAAGTGCCGCGTGCCTGAACCTGCCTCCCTGTTCACTTCTCTTTATCTCCAACTTTTCCTGTCAAGTTCTTAACCAAAGCAAAATAAACCTTTTTATTGGGTTTGATACTGTCTGGACATTGGCCTTCCTTAAGAGAGAGAATAGACTTCTTCCTACACTCTAGGGCAGCCGTCACTAAATTGGCGGCCCGCGGTCCGAGTCCGGCCCGAGTGACGCTTCTCCCTGGACCGCCAGTGTAATTGTAAATGTCAGCGTTGGTTTGCTGGGACCGCGGGTTTCCCCAGCAACCAGTGACGCTGCGTGCGTGTGCCCGCCCCCTGCTCCTCACCGTAGGTCTCGGAGTTGACACGGGCCGCGAGTAGGGGCGTGACGTCACGTGTGTGCCCCGCCCCCTGCTGCTCGGGGCTCTCACTGCGAGTAGGGGCGTGACGTCACATGCGTGCCCCGCCCCCCTGCTGCTCGCGGTTCCTGTGTCCTGGCTCTCCTTGCGAGTAGGGGCGTGACGTCACATGCGCACCCCGTCCCGATTCTGCTCGCAGTTCCCGGGTCCTGGCAATTAATATCTCGCAGCTTCCGCCCATTTGTTATTTCAGTTGTGCCCTCCTGCATGCACGGTATGTGGGCCACATGTACTGATCACTAACGGGTATATTTTTATTGTGCACACTGCTGGGTATATTTTGTTAAAGGTCAGGCTGATGAGCACCTTTTTTTATGTTAAGGGGCACTCTGATGGCCAAATTTTATTTTAAGGGGCACGTTGATGGGTATATTTTCAATGTACACACTGATGGGCATATTTTGTTGTGCCCATCAGAGTGTCCCTTAACATAAAATGTGCCCATCAGTGTGCACACTAAAAATATACTCATCAGCTTGCCCCTTAATATAAAATGTGCCCATCAGAGTGACCCTTAACATAAAAGGTCCCCATCAGCGTGACCCTTATTTTATGTTAAGGGACACGTTGATGGGCACATTTCATGTTAAGAGCAACACTGATGGCACATTTTATATTAAGGGGTACGCTGTTGGACATATCTTATGTTAAGGGGCACGTTTTGTTGTGCCCATCAGAGTGCCCCTTAACATAAAATGTGCACATCAGGGTGCCCCTTAACATAAAATTGGCCCATCAGAGTGTCCCTAAACATAAAATGTGCCCATCAGCGTGACCCTTATTTCATGTTAAGGGGCACGCTGATGGGCAAATTTTATGTTAAGGGGGACTCTGATGGGGACATCTGATGTAAGGAGGCACTCTGACGGGAATGCCTGATGTAAAGGGGCACTGTAATGGGGACACCTGATGTAAAGGAGCGCTGTGATGGGGACACCTGATGTAAAGGAGCGCTGTGATGGGGACACCTGATGTAAAGGGACACTGTGATGGGGACACCTGATGTAAAGGAGCGCTGTGATGGGGACACCTGATGTAAAGGGGTACTGTGATGGGGACACCTGATGTAAAGGGGCACTGTAATTGGGACCCCTGATGTAAAGGGACACTCTGATGGGGACACCTGATGTAAGGGGGCACTCTGATGGGGACCCCGATGTAAAGTGCCACTCTGATGGAGACCCCTCATGTAAAGGGGCACTCTGATGGGCACACCTAATGTAAAGGAACACTCGGATGAGGACACCTGATGTAAAGGGGCACTCTAATGATGGCACCTACTGTAAGGGGACACTCTGATGAGGAAAAAATATGTAATGATGTAAGGGGGCACACTGATGGGAGACACCATATGTAGGGGAGCAGTCTTATGAAGAAACCTGATGGGAATACCTGATATAAGGGGGTACCCTGACGGTGGCAACTGATTTATGGGGGTGTTCTGATGGGGACACCCAATGTAATGAATTACTCTGGTAGGGGTACTTGATGTAAGGGGAAACACTATTGGGGACATTTACATTCACAGAGTATTACCAGAGCGCGTGGAGGAAACCATAAGAAAAGCACCAGAGAGTGCGGCTTGCGCCAAAAAAGGGAAGAAAGACGCGTACAATCGTTAATGGCACAAACTTGTGATTCGGACCTCGGCCGTAAAAAAAAATGTAGTGACCGGACCTCCTTGAATTTTAATTCACTACCCCTGCTCTAGGGTGAAGAACCAACGGAAAGAGGTAACTCGCTGCAAGACCCAAAAATAGATAACACCGTTCACCCTCTTCAACAAGGAGGACACTGGGCATGTGGCATGGTGTGTCCCACCTGCTAGCGGAGGTAAGCAGGAAAGGGATGTGTGCTACATAATATTAATAAAAAAAAAAAACACCTAAGCTAAATTCTTCAAATCTGTGGTCACATGATGTGATGTGCTTGTCCCAGATTCTTCTCTTTTCCTTACTGCTGAGTGAGCGGGACTTTTTTATTTCCAGTTGTCCACGTCACTGGCACCATGCACCCAAACTCGAGGCAGCACAATGACATTATGGCAACAAAACTGGTTGTGGATGGGCCTGGACTGCAGTGCTGGATCACTGCTTTCTACTAGAAGAGGTGCAGGCTATAGGAGGTGCACACAATGAAGGAGTCATGTATGAAAAATTAGCTATGTATGACCTTTCTATTTAAAGAAAAATTGTAAATGGGTGGGGGGACTTGGTCAGAGATGTTTTTGGGGATAATAGGAATATAATTACTTGTAAATCAGGGGTGTCCAACCTTTTAACCTTCCTGGACCACACTGGAATAAGAGGAATGGTCTTGGGCCACACATAAAATACACTAACAATAAAGCTAGGTACACATGATCTGAATATCAGCTTGTTCAGCAGGAACTGGTCACCATTCTGCGTACAGTTGCCTGTCATATAGAAGCTGGTCTCACAGCCAGCTTCTGTCGAATGGGCATGCTGGAAAGCCAGCATACGATTAGCTCTGCCAGCCAATGCTGATCAGTGTACTCTGGTAGGGGGAAGTCTAGAGTCCCCCTGTAAGAACACAATAGCTCCCAGGGGGAGATCACCGCACTAACATCACTTGTGTTAGTACAAAAATCTGGACTTTTTTTACGATCAGGCCTCAGGGTTGAACGAGTGTTTATACCCAGCTTAACAACTTAAGGACCGTGTCATGCCGATATACGTCGGCAGAATGGGACGGCTGGGGATATCAAAGTATATATGTCACCCTTAAGACGCGGCATTGTGGGCGAGCTCCATGAGTGTGACCACGAGTCCTGTGGACTCGATGTCTGCCGGGAGTCCCGCGATTGTCTCACGGAGAGGAAGAACAGGGAAATGCTTATGTAAACAAGCATTTCCCCGTTCTGCCTAGTGACAGGACACTGATCACAGCTCCCTGTGATCAGGAGCAGTGATCAGTGTCATGTCACACGTAGCCCATCCCCCCCACAGTTAGAACACATCCCTAGGACACACTTAACGCCTTCAGCGCCCCCTACTGGTTAATCCCATTCACTGCCAGTGTCATTTTTACAGTAATCAGTGCATTTTTATAGCACTAATCGCTGTATAAATGACAATGGTCCCAAAATGGCGTCAAAAGTGTCCGATGTGTCCGCCATAATGTCGCAATCACGATAAAAATCGCTGATCGCCGCCATTACTAGTAAAAAAAAATATTAATACAAGTGCCATAAAAATATCCCCCATTTTGTAGACGCTATAACTTTTGCGCAAACCAATCAAACGCTTATTGCGATTTTTTTACCAAAAATATGTAGAAGAAAATGTATCGGCCTAAACTGAGGAAAAAAATGTTTTATATATTTTTGGGGGATATTTATTATAGCAAAAAGTTAAAAATTTTGCTTTTTTTCCAACATATCCGCTCTTTTCAAATACCGCCAAAAGAAAGCTCTATTTGTGGGGAAAAAAAGACGTAAATTTTGTTTGGGAGCCACGTCGCACGACCGCGCAATTGTCAGGTAAAGCGACGCAGTGCCGAATCGCAAAAAGTGCTCTGGTCTTTGGCCAGCCAAATGGTCCGGGGCTGAAGTGGTCAAGGATAGCAGATGAGCAGAAAAAGTTGAGCAGATCACAACTTAATGATCAAGTTTTAACTACACTATCTCACAAATGTGAGTACACCCCTTACATTTTTGTAAATATTTTATTATATCCTTTCATGTGACAACACTAAAGAAATTACACTTTGCTACAATGTAAAGTAGTCAGTGTACAGCTTATATAACAGTGTAAATTTGCTGTCCCCTCAAAATAACTCAACACAGCCATTAATGTCTAAACCGCTGGCATCAAAATTGAGTACACCCCTAAGTAAAAATGTCAAAATTGGGCCCAATTAGCCATTTCCCTCCCTGTTGTCATGTGACTCGTCAGTGTTACAAGGTCTCAGGTGTGAATGGGGAGCAGGTGTGTTAAATTTGGTTTTATCGCTCTCACTCTCTCATACTGGTCACTGGAAGTTCAACATGGCACCTCATGGCAAAGAACTCTGAGGATCTGAAAAAAATAAAATAAAATAAATTGTTGCTCTACATGAAGATGGCCTAGGCCAGTGTCTCAACGTGCCCCAACAGGTCATGTTTTTGGGCTTTCCATTATTTTGCACAGGTGATTTGATCAGTTTCACTGCCTTAGTAATTACCACAGCTGTTTCATCCTGAGGGAAATCCTGAAAACATGACCTGTTGTGGCGCCTTGAGGACTGAACTTGAGAAACACTGGCCTAGGCTATAAGAAGATTGCCAAGACCCTGAAACTGAGCTGCAGCATGGTGGCCATACAGTGGTTTAACAGGACAGGTTCCACTCAGAATAGGCCTCGCCATGGTCGACCAAAGACGTTGAGTGCATGTACTCAGCGTCATATCCAGAGGTTGTCTTTGGGAAATAGACGTATGAGTGCTGCCAGCATTGCTGCAGAGGTTGAAGGGGTGGGGGGTCAGCCCGTCAGTGCTTAGACCATACGCCGCACACTGCATCAAGTTGGTCTGCATATCTGTCCTCACAATAGGAAGCCTCTTCTAAAGATCATTCAGATGGTGTCAAGCATGTGTGGCGGCAACCAGGTGAGGAGAGCAAAGACAAGTGTGTCTTGCCTACAGTCAAGCATGGTGGAGGAAGTGTCATGGTCTGGGGCTGCATGAGTGCTGCCGGTGTCCTGTCGAGAAATTCCCTGTCGAATAATGCCCGCCTGGTGCAGCGCTTGCGCAGTACGGAGCCGCCGAGAATCGGAATTTACGATCAGCTGTAGACGGTGCCTGCGCACAATAGCCGACATTGTACCACACGTTCCCGATGCTTGTGCAAGTCTACAAGGGGCAGATTTGTTCATGGTGGGCGCGTATGAGGGGCGGATGCCTACAGAAGGGGTGTATTTTGTAATGATGGACAGTGCTGTTAAGATGGGGGCAGAATTTTTCAGGAAACTCAAACACATCTCCTAAACAAATATATCTCTGCTATCCTTCAGTTGGCTAAACATGCCCCGCAAACACGTGTAGGAAGAATAGCAGAGATATATTTGTTTAGGAGATGTGTTTGAGTTTCCTGAAAAATCCTGTCCCATCTTAACAGTACTGCCCATCATTACAAAATACGCCCCCTTCTGTAGGCATTTGCCCTCACACGTGCCCATGAAGAAAAAAATCCGCCCCTTGCAGACTTGCACGAGCATCGGGAGCGTGTGGCACAATGTCGGCTATTGTGCGCAGGCGCCGTCTACAGTCGATCATAAATTCAGAGGCTCCGTACTGTGCAAGTGCTGCACATGCGCAGTACCGGGCGGGCATTATTCGACGGGGGGCATTTTTTTGTCAGAACACTGGCACTGGGGAGCTACAGTTCATTGAGGGAACCATGAATGCCAACATGTACTGTGACAAACTGAAACAGAGCATGATCCCCTCCCTTCGGAGATTGGCCGCAGCGACCCCAAACACACCTCCAAGATGACCACTGCCTTGCTTAAAAAGCTGAGGGTAAAAGGTGATGGACTGGCCAGGCATGTCTCCAGACCTAAACCCTATTGAGCATCTGTAGGGCATCCTCAAATGGAAGGTGGAGGAGCGCAAGGTCTCCAACATCCACCAGCTCTGTGATGTCATCAGGAAGGAGTGGAAGAGGACTCCAGTGGCAACCTGTGAAGCTCTGGTGTGGGTTGGACAGCCCTGTTAGTACTTCTCTTGGAATTCATTAAGGGACACATGATGAGAGGTATACTCGAACAAGAAAATGTTAGTTATCTAGTTATAACCCCTTCCTGTCTTGCAAGGGATGTAGTAGGAGTGATCATAAGAGGGGTTTCTCCTAATGAATTCTATGCACTAGCGTTGCTAGCCAGGTGCGGGGGGGGCGGGCCGCACCCGGGTGACACCCACCAGAGGGGTGACACCCGTGGGTAGCGCAGCGGCCACACTGACATCGCCCGCCCGCTGCCCTGTGCCTTAGGCTCACGCTGCGGCTGTGTCCCTCAGCGGAGCGGAAGGAAGCCGCCGCCCCCTCTGCCTCCTCTATGTTTACATCCACAGAGGAGGAGGAGGAGCCCGTGCTCGAGAGACACACCGCTGTGTGTATCTGCCGCTCTGTTCTGAGGTCTGAAAGGTAAGGGGGGCATCTTTACTGATGGGGGGAGGGGGTGTCTGTACTGCTGGGGTCTGCACAAGAGGGAGTTTGCACCAGGGGGGGCTGTAACTGAGGGGGGTGTCTGTACTGAGGGGGGTCTGTACTGAGGGGGGTGTCTGTACTGAGGGGGGATTGGTACTGAGGGGGGTGTCTGTACTGAGGGGGGTGTCTGGTACTGAGGGGGGTGTCTGGTACTGAGGGGGGTGTCTGTACTGAGGGGGGTCTGGTACTGAGGGGGTGTCTGTACTGAGGGGGGGTCTGGTACTGAGGGGGGTGTCTGTACTGAGGGGGGGTCTGGTACTGAGGGGGGTGTCTGTACTGAGGGGGGGTCTGTTACTGAGGGGGGTCTGTTACTGAGGGAGGTGTCTGTACTGAGGGGGGTGTCTGTACTGAGGGGGGATTGGTACTGAGGGGGGTGTCTGTACTGAGGGGGGGGTCTGGTACTGAGGGGGGTGTCTGTACTGAGGGGGGGTCTGGTACTGAGGGGGGGGGTCTGTAACTGAGGGGGATCTGTAACTGAGGGGGTGTCTGTTACTGAGGGGGGTCTGTTACTGAGGGGGGTGTCTGTACTGAGGGGGGTGTCTGTACTGAGGGGGGTCTGTAACTGAGGGGGTGTCTGTAACTGAGGGGGTCTGCACTGAGGTGGGGGTGTCTGTACTGATGGAGCGGTCTGCACTGAGGTGGGGGTGTCTGTACTTATGGAGCAGTCTGCACTGAGGTGGGGGTGTCTGTACTGAGGGGGAGGTTCATACTGAGGGAGGCGGGTCTATATTGATGGCGGGGAGTCTGTACTTAGTGGAGCGGGTTTGTACTGAGGGAGGGGATCTATACTGTGGGAGGGGGGTCTGTAGTTAGTGGAGGGGGGTCTGTACTGAGGGGGGACTATAGTTGTTGGGGGGTGACACCATTTTTTTTTGCACCGGGTGACACCAACCCTAGTGACGCCACTGATTCTATGAAAAGGATATTACAGCAAGTCAAAAATCCTATGTTCTCTAATTGTTCATTAAGGTATATAGAATCAGAGGTTTTCTGAGACGTATGAAACATCCAAAAGCAGTCCAACATGGCAACATAATGATATCAAGGGTAAAAATAGGTGCTACTTGCAGCTCAAAGCGTTGTCTGAAGGACTGTATTTTAGAAGCTTACATCAGCTGGGACCTGAACATCCACCTGGTAAAACTTAGAGAAGATGTGAAGAGAAGACCAGATGACAGCCATGCATCTGGGAAACAGATGCCTGACACAGAAAAGCCCAAGAGGTGCTCACTGGTCTAGTGGAGTGTGCCATTATAGGAAGAGCTGAAACCATGTGCTAAAGCTGATAGACATAAATGATGAGCTGCCTAAGCCACCTAAAAAAATCACGTGATTAAAAGGCAGATAGTCCCCTACAGGGACCCTCAAAAAGTTTTAAAAAAAGTAAGTCAGCCTGAAAGAAGCTGTAGCTAAGTTATAAACGAAAAAGGCTCAACCCTGCTTTCTTCCACAGACACTGTTTCTGACTGTGACTGAACAAATGAAATACCTCAGCTGTGGGCTTGTGATGTTTTTTTTGAATGTCTATACCTTGTTTGGATTGGTGAGGATGGGGGGGGGGGGGGTTAGAGTTGGCATGCTATGTACATCCTAGAATAGGGTGATCAGACATCCCCTGTTTCAGGGGACAGTCCCCGGATTGAGGACACTGTCCCCGGACCAAGTTTGTCCCCGGATTGGATTTGAACAGGGGCTGGGGCAATTTCAAAGACAGTCAGTGCAGAATTAAAAAAAAAAAACATTCTGAATTACACCCCCCCCCGCTCTTACTAGCTTAGGGGGGGTGTATTTTTTCCATTATCTGTGCCCCTTTCTGATGATCATGTGCTGGTCGGAGCGGGGGGAATATTTCTTCAGTTTCGGGTGCATGCCCATTCAGCTCCGCTCCCATGTTCTTTTGCCTTGGCTCAAGTCCCGGCCAGCCGCCTGCCTGCTTATCTTCTTGCCTTCCTTGGCGGAGCGATCTTACTCCACTCCCCACCCAGTAGTAGCCGGGGCCCAGAGAGTAATGCCTCGTACACACGACCGGTTTTCCCAACGAGAAAACTGCCATTTTTTAGATTGGTTGGGAAAACTGGTCGGGTGTATGCTCCATAGCAGTTTTCCCGATGAGAAAACTGCCCGCAAAAAAATTAGAACCTGCTCTATTTTTTCCCGTCGTCTTTCCCGTTATGTCTTTTTCTCATCGCAAAAAAACGTTTGTGTGTATGCTTTTCCGAGGGAAAAAAAACGCGCATGCTCAGAATCAAGCATAAAACGGGAGAGCTCGTTCTGGTAAAACTAGCATTCGTAATGGAGATAGCACATTCGTCACGCTGTAACGGACTGAAAAGCACGAGGCTTAAAAGCGCGAATCGTCTCTCACCAAACTTTTACTAACACGAGGGTCAGCAAAAGCTATTTTATATATAGTGCCGTCGTACATGTTGTACGTCACCGCGCTTTGGTCAAGCGTTTTTTTGCCTGAACGTGTGTATGCAAGGCAGGCTTGAGAGGAATCACATCAGGAAAAACGTCGGTTTTTGGCATGTCAGGAAAACCGGCCGTGTGTACGAGGCATTAGACTTGACAGGCTGTGAGGCAGGCGGCGGTGGCGACGGGCAGAGAGTCGCTAAATGCCGCCATTACTAGTAAAAAAAAAAAAAAGTTCCCGGATTTCATTTTAAAAATCAGGTCACCTTATCCTAGAAGAAAAATAAAAGACTCAACCCACATCCAAAATGGGAGGGAAATCTCCTTGGGATTTTCCTGGAAAGAAACACAGGGATGGAAGTATAATGTCTTGGTTAAGGTGAAATTAGGAAAACACCTTCAATACCACATCCTCCTGGGTCAGTTCAGTGCAATCATTATCACTGGAATGCCCTCCATCTTTATCCTGAATCTGGAAGCCAGGAGGTCCATGCCTAGTGTTCCCTACCTGCGATAGAGATCTTGAAACTCCCTTATTTAAAGAGACCATTCTCCTGAGCCCAGAGGTTGTCAACTGAACTGATGAGGTCCATCTGCCAATACTCAATGTGCCTGGAATGTGCACAGCAGACATGGCTGGGACTAGCAATTCCATCCAAGCCAGAATCTGGTTAACGTTTCATTGAGCTGCAAACACTTTGGCTCCTCCCACAGCTGTGACATCATCTGACTGAATCCGTGGTTTGATGATTGCAGTCAAGAAGTCCAGCATTGAAGTAAATTACTTGTTACTTTAGTATATTGATCAGGAGAAAAGGACCCAGGACACCTCTCCAGTCTGTCAGGCAGGCATCCATTCTGAAAATCTTACAGACTGATGCAAAGAAGAATTTCCCTGACTCCAGGGCTGGGTCCATGTGCCCCTGCATCATAGAAAACTTGGTCTGGGGTGTTAGGTGAATTCCAGAGATTCTACTTTGTCCCATGTAGCCAGGTGGTTGAGTTGCAATGGTCTGGAGTGGAATTGGGCATACAGAACTGCCTTGAAGGCAGCTACCATCAATTCCAGAACCCGCATACAAAGGGGGCTGGACTATAGATTTTGAACATGGGAGTGGAGAGTCAGGATTTTGTTTTGCGGAAGGCTCAGGATCCAAAGGAACATCTGTAGAATCTGAACACTATTGGTATGTCCTCTAATTGTAGCAAGGCTAGCACTAGGATTAGAGCCTTGGTGAATATGCGGGTACAGAGAACAGCCTTAGAGCCGGTTCACACTGGGGCAACACGACTTCCAGAAGCAACTCAGACACGACTTGAGCATGAATCACAGCAAGACTTGGAGGAGACTTCAGCGCGACTTGTGGTCATTAACAACACGCCTTGAAGTAAATTCCTTGTGGCTTCTGGGTAAATTCCTTTCTGCTTCCTGTAAAGTTGCCTTCAAAATGAACAGTGATCAGACTTCTAAGCGACTTCCATTGAAATCAATGGGTACAAGTTGCCTAGAAGTCTGATTGAAGTAGTACAGGGACCTTTTTTGAAGTCGGAGCGACTGCAGTCCTGTACATTAAAACATCTCTATTCACTTCAATTAGTTTTAAAAATAACGCGACTTGGGGCAACTCGGGGCGACCTGAAGTCGCGTCCGGATTCGCCCCTGTGTGAACCGGGTCTAAAGGGAAGGGCAACAAATGTAGCAATATGTGCTCACAGTAAAACGCTGGTAGCGTTAATGCGTTGGAAAAACAGGGACTTATAAGTATAGTTGGAGTCCACAGTGGTCAGAAAGTTGACTTCGAAAGCTTTTAGATCCAGAATAGGGCATATGCCCCCATTGGATTTGGGAACTGATAACAGTATAAATTAAACGACTGCTTGGAAAAGATCTATATATAAATAGTGCTAAAAAAAAAGAAAAAAAAGAAGGATATAAACACCAGATTTAAAATTCAATAGGTACGATTTAAAAAGATCTGTACACAAGGCATACTGGAAATAAATGTATACATATCAAGTGGTACTTGTACACTGCTGTCTTTAATAAAGGGATATAAATTGTAACCATAATTCAATATCTACATCAACAGCGCCACCTATTGGTCAAAAAAGAGTTGACAGCAACCAAACCTTAAAAGTGGTTGTAAAGGTAAACTTTTTTTTTACCTTAAAGTGATTGTAAGGCTTCATGTTTTATTTTTTTAAATAACAAACATATCATACTTGCCTCCACTGTGCAACTCGCTTTGCAGAGTGGCTCTGAACCTCCTCTTCTGGGTCCCTCGGCGGCTCCTCCTCGTATCAGATAACCCCCTAGGAGAAGTGCTCTCCCGGGGGATTACCGTGTGGGCACGCTTCTGAGTCCAGCATTTGCGTCCATAGAAATGCATGCCGGACTCGGCCCCTCGTCATTGGATTTGATTGACCGCAGCGGGAGCCAATGGCTATCCAATCAAGAGATAGGACCCCATGCAGAGAGGGAGAGCGCGTCTCTGCCGTCAGGATGAAGGGGCTCAGGTAAGTAAAATGGGGGGCCTGGGGGCCGGTAACTGCCAGAATTTTTTTCACCTTAATGCATAGGGACGAGGGTTTACAACCCCTTTAAGGCTGGATTCACACTAGTCAGGTGCGAATTGCAGCTTCCGTTTCCCTGCAAAGATTAAAAGGATTCATTCAGCGGTTCCTCTCCATTGTAGCTGCGGATCAGCTGACCTGGAAGAGGGGGAGGGGTAGTGAGGAGGGGGGGGGAGAATTCCTGTTCACAACGGAACACATCTGCGAATCGGATGCATTACCATTGAAGATTATGTGCCTGCAATTCGCACCGCACTGCCTAGAAAACGAACACTTTTTTGTGCAATGCGGAGTGCGGAAGCAACGCAGATATATAAACCAGACCCATTGAAAAGAATATATTTTCAAAGTTCTGCGCATTGGATCCAATTGGCATATGTGTGTGAACCCAGCCTCATGGTTTCTCTGCATTAACGTAAAAAAAAAAAAAGCACCCCCCCTAAATACTTACTGGAGCCTGATCTCAATCCAGTGTTGTGCACGCCTGCAGCAGCTCTGCTCCCCTCTCCCAGATCACAGGCTTGTCTGAGAGCAACTAAATCCCAGTTACCGCATATCTAGGCTAGAGTCCCGGAATGAATTCTGACTCTGGACTTCACTTAGGTACCTTAGGGGTACTTGCTGTCAGAACAAAGGGCACCTGCCCTGCATCTACTGGATCCCAGTTGCAGCGATCTCTCACTCTATTATTGTGACAGGCAGTCATCAGGGACAGGTGCCAACTACCTCTTATAATAATTTCCTTACTACTACAGGTACTTATATAGTGCAGATAATTTACGGAGTGCCTTAAATGCATATTGTACATTCACATCAGACCCTACCCTCAAGGAGCTCACATTCGGAGTCCTAGCTCACATTTATACATACACATACTAGGGCCAATTTAGACAGGAGCCAATTAATCTACCAGCATGTGGGTGGGGGGGGGGGGGGTCCACACAGGCCCAGCGAGAACATTCAAACTCCAGGCAGGTGGTGTGTTTGGGATTCTAACCGACAACTCTAAAGCCTCGTACACACGATCGGATTATCCGTCGGGAATTGTGTGATGACAGGCTGTTGTCGGAAAATCCAACCGTTTGTACGCTCCATCGGACAATTGTTGTCGGATTTTCCACGGACAAATGTGGAATAGCATGCTTTAAAATCATCTGCCAACAATTGTCGAATTTTCTGATCGTGTGTACAGAAGTCCGTCGGACAAAACTCCAAAGTACAAACACGCATGCTCATGAGCAATGCTCACCATAACACAACATTAGCAGAAGTTGCCCAAAGAGTGGAGCTAAAGAGCTGAAAAACAACGTAGTTTTGCATTTGTTGGCCAACAATTCTTCGGAGTTTGTATGCAATACAAGTTCCTGGCCAACGCCCTTCGGACAAAAGTCCTACGCTTTGTCCGATGAAAATCCGATCGTGTGTATGAGGCTTAATACTGCCAGGTGGAAGTGCTAACCACTGTGCTGCCTCATAACAATACACCTCAGAGCCAAGGGACCTTCCCCTAGAGTTCTCCTAAACTCTGGTGTCTATCATGACATAACATAATACTTTGACAATAATGTGACAACATACAAATTCGACAACACACAAAATTCAATAAATCCAAAAGAGTATTTTTAGCACAAAATCAACACTGTGCAAAATTTTTTTAAAAATCCCACAGTGAAGCATGGTGATGGCAGCATTATACTTTCAGGTTTTTTTTTTTTTTTTAGGTGGATCTGGTATTTTAGTCAAGGTGGGACTTATGAATAGTCCCAGTCAATTTTGGCCCAAAACCTTCAGGCCACTGCTAAAGGTGAATTTCACCTTACAGCATGACAACAACCCAAAGCATACCTCCAAATCAACAAACGAATGGCTTCAGCTGAAGATCAAAGTTTAGGAATGGTCCAACCAGAACCGAGACATGAATATTTTGTTTCTTCTTGCAGGACACATATTTTATTTGGACCAGTTTAGTGACAGGGTCACTTTAACGATCATCCATTATTTCAAGTTTTTGCTATGCATCCATTGCAAAACAAATGCAGTCTTATTTCACATTGCTACTTAAAAGGTAAATTAAATTCAAAGCAAGGAAGTAACCTCAAAAATCCCTTGTTATAATGTACAGTAGTAAGGTGGTCAGAGTGCAGAAATAGCTTCTCAGAAATACTGGAAGTCCGTATATGATGCAATTCCTTGGCATTCACCAGAAAGTATTCTAATAAAATTTTAAATAGAGATTTTTTTTTTTCAAAATAGAATGGAAACCAAACTCGTATTTTTACATATCTCAACAAATGTTTTTCAGTTAAAAGCAATTTTGAGGCTATAACCATTTCTGCAATGGATAAAAACACCAGCTGCAAAAAAATCGGATTTTTTGCGATTTTGAGGATAGTTAACGGCTACATTTTAGAAATTAGTTTTGTAGGTGTATTAATGACAACTGTAGGATAGTCCTGGGTCGTTACAACTGCAGGTATCTCGCCAAAGCAGTACTGGAAGTTAACAAGCCTTCACTAAAGATCTATCAGCAAAAGTACCAATTTCTGCCAGGAACTGGCTAATGCAGCTGTTCTGGTGGTCTTGCGGACATACGAGTAATTGTGATATAACTGATACATCCAATTGGTTTGTAAGGTCAACAATTAAAGTAGAATTCCAAGAAATGAAAGAAGGTAGCGGCACTCCGAAGCAGAAAAAAACAAAACAAGCTTCTTTATTGAATAAATTCATATGAATAAGCACTGAGGTTGGAAACGCGTTCACTGGCGGTCTTGGAACTGCGTGTTTTTTGTCTTTTTATTTGTACGGATTTATATAAAGAAGCTTGTTTTTTTCTACTTTGGAATGCCGCTACCTTCATTTTCCATTTCAATTTATTGCGATTGCGGACCGAACTGCCAACCAGATATTTCCATTGACTGTGGATCTTCATGCATGTTGCCTTGGATCAGTGTGTACCCTGTGTGCTCTTTTTCTAAAGTAGAATTCCAGCCTAAACCCAACTTTTTCCTAAAAATACCCCACCGACCCAACACCTATGTGTACACTTGTGTAAAGAAAAGAAGAGAAGTGTATACTTTCAGGTCGCTCCAGTCCGTTCACATGATCCCTTGCTTCAACCAGCGGTGGCTGTAAGGGGAAGGCGAGAGCACTCAACAATAGCTGGGAAAGCCTGAAGCAGTGGCGTCACCATAGGTTCCCAGGTCTTAGCCATTTGTAGGCGCTCCTGCCTCTCCCCTGCAGCCGCCACTGGCTGATACATGGAATCACATGAATGGACTATCTCTGGATTTCTACAATGTTGCAAGGCTAGCTGGACCAGTGTACTGTAACTATGTGAACATTTATCATGCCTGAAATTCAATAACATTATTATCAATAAAAGCGATAATGATATTCTATAAATAACTTAGTACAAACTTTAAATGATATCACAAAACATTCTGACACAGGCTACAACATGCTAACACCTAGGAAGCTTCAGGTTTGGTTAGGGCCTGAGTTTAACTCAAACCCAAGCTGTTAGTTTGCTGAACAGGAAAACTATTTGGGCAGATTTGTCCAGTTCAGCCACCCAAACCTCTGTCTGGTGCAGCTGAAAATCATTCATTTTATAGTAGTGATACTTTAATGCCCGGTACACACAATGAGATTATCGGACAAATGATCGTCCATTTTTTTTTTGCATGCCAATCTCAGATCGAATCTGAAGAGTTTACTAAAGTCACGAAAATTCTTGTACGACAGAATAAAAATTTGGACGTGATGTAATTGTAATGCATTTGTATTGCATTTTCGAACGACAGCTGTACTGATTAAACGAAAATCGTACGATCTGGCATCGTACAAACAAAAATTTCCATGCATGTCTGAATAATATCGGATGAACATTTCATGATCCGATCTGTACCAACGATCAGATTATCGTACGATCGATTCGAATGTGGCATTTTTCGGATCGTGTGTACGGGGCTTAAGCCTTATTAAAAGACCTGCTTAAGAGTATTAAAAAAGATATATTTTGCATTAATATACAGTATGTCCCTCACTGGATGTAGAGAATAGATTCCCCAGCATGCCAGGCCAGTTAGCACTCCCTATGTATTTTCAAAATGAATGGAAAGCATTGTCTGATTGGACAAAGTGGAGAAGTGGGCCTGGTATGATTCAGGAAGGAGGGGCTCATTTACAAACAGATATCTGTTAACTCCTCTGCCCTTCCAGGCAGCTGATCAATCAGGGGCCTGATAGACTCCTGATCTCTCCATATAGGGTACCTGTCCCTGCCCAATGCAGGGACAGGGTCTTGTTCACCCCTTGTAAATGTAACAATATTAAATTAATAAAGAAAATAAAAACAGAGTAAAAAAAAATTGTTAAAAAAATACTATATATATATGTGTGTGTTTTTTTTTCAGGTGGAACTTAGTTCCACCACCTCTGGCTCAGACCCTTTGGTGCCTGCTCACCACAATCACTTGTAAACACAGAAGTCCGGTTTTTGTGTTTACAAGTGACAGCTCTGCACTCTGTGTGCATCCTTCCTGAACTCTGCACTCTGCATCTAATGCAATACTGGTATTTAATGCCCCTTTAAGACCCTCCTACTGTTTGTGATGTGTGTGTGGGGGCAGAGGTTTTGGGGGGGTTCGTGGTTGAGTTCCAGCACCTATTGTTTGAGGAAAAAAAGCCCAGCAGAAGGAGTAAAAGAGATAGTGTGAATGAGTGTAATGTGTAGAACTGTATAGGAAAGGTAAAGGACCGATAAGAGCCTGTATTTCTCAGCCAATACAACTTGGCGATAGGGCGCTGGGGCTTGAACAGACAGATGGAGCTCCAAGGACAGTGAAAGTTCAGGTGGGAAAACGTTACTCCCTTACATTTTCATTCCGTTTTCGTTCATTGACGAAAAATGGAAATCAATTTTCGTCAATTGACCCAATTCAAATTTTATTTTCGGTTAGTTTTCGTCACTGAAAACATGCAGCTAACAAAAACAATGATGAAAATATTTTAGTAGACAAAATAATACTGCCTCACTGGAGTTTCTAGCTTTGCCGCACCTTGCTTTTTACCTTATAATCTGCCTGTGTCAGGACCAGAAGAAAGTAGATTGATGTCCAAGGTTATTTTTACATTTTTCACATACTTGTTAAAATCTGCATTTTATTTATTTATTTATTGCTAGAAAATTACTTAGAACCTGCAAACATTTTCTGAAATCAGTGCACACAAATACAATACCCAACTTTTTAGTAAAACATAAATGATGACATTGCATGGAGTAAATACACATTAATATGTCAAGATTAAAAATCGTGCACGCCTGTGAAATGGTGTCAAACTACGGTGCCTAAAATTGTCCATAGGTGAGGCTTTAAAATCCTTTAAAGCGGGGTCAGCAACCAGTAGATCGCAGACAGGGGACTGGTAGATCGTGGTCTGAGCTTGCTGACCAACCAAAACAGAGCATCAAAACGAGTGCACGGGAAAGGGGCTACTACTACTTATAAATTTGGAGCTGTAGTAGGGAGCATGAGCCAACTGCACTCCAGCTCTTTTCCAGGCTAGCGGTCCCCAGAATGGTGCCAGCAGTAGGAAAAAGAGATCTTCAGGTCAGTGTGAAGCAATACACTGGGCATAATAGTTTAGGGCTGCTTTCACACTAATGTGCTGCGGTTTACCCTCACCATAGATGCAGTGTACCTGCAGCTTTCATGTGGGTTTTCTGCGTTTAGCCATAGACTTCTATTATATCCTGCGGGTTTGGTGGACTTTCTGAATGCAGAAATTTTTACACCCCCAAATTTACGTGTGAATGAGCCCTAAGGATGACGCTGCCGAATGCAACTAAGGGCTCATTCACAAGCGTAGCAGACACTGCTGCTCCTCTGAAAAGCTATCCCAGTGTGTTTGACAGGAGGTGATATGTTGCCTCCTCACCAACTGATTTAAAGCACTGATTTAAAGCAATGATTGCCATGCAATGCAGTAGTATGGCAATTAGAGGTTTAAACTGGGTGTGAGGAAGCGACACTGCACTTAGTGATCTTTGACTTCTCCCATGTTGTTCAGGTAGATCTTCACCTTTTTAAAGGTTGCCTACTCCTGCTTTACAGTTTAGAGCCAAATGTGAACTCTGGACCTAGAATTATTGCTCTCACTGTGATGTTTACGGCGATGTGTGGCGCGTGGTGCAATCACTGTTTATATGTGCGTATTTGCAAATGCGTGTGGGGATAGGGGTACTTTTTTTTTTATTTACATTTTTTTACTTTTACCACTTGCTGACCGCAATACGTAGATATACAGCAAATAGCTTACCCAGGATTATGGCAAAATCTATCAGCCATAACCACGGTATCGTTTTTTGCAGCCAGCTGGCTTTCTCACAAAACCATTTCAAGCAGCTCACGAGCCACTGGAACACTTCCCGAAGCAGCAGGAGGGGTTGTCCCCCATCCCGCCACCGTTTCTCGGGCTTACCGTTTTGCCGGTAGCCTGAGAAACAATACGATGGTGCGGCTGGCTGCTCCCATAGGCGATCAAAGAGTAGACAATCTTTGATTGCCTCTATGGCCTGCGAATGCGGCGGGATTGAAGTGGTTTACTGGGTATTCTGACTTCAACTGTTGTAATAGTGACTTATCCCTTGCTGAGACATTTATGCCTGGATATAATCACCGCAGTCTTTATCGGATAGCTTGAACTCACCAGACACTGTTTCTTCCATCAGTGTGGGTTTTACTGCTAGCAGGAGATTATAGCAGACAACAAAATGTAGCAGATGAATGAAAGTTTGTATCTGCACGTCAAACCACGGTAATGTGTTCCCAGATGCGAGCAAATTGCATGCGGCCTATAGAGAAGTGGCCATCTCTTTCCTCACAAGACAGGGAAGCAGGAACGGGAAGTACATCACAATGAAGTGGGAGGGGACACCGATAATAAACAGAAAAGGATAGTTCTATAACCAAAATAACCACAAGATGGCAGTATAATACCCAATTATACAGAAGTCAAATAACATATGGAAGTTCTCAAACAAAAGCTGCAGCATGCTGTGTTTTAGGCCCCTTTCACACTGAGGCGTTGAAAAAAACGCTCAAAAATTATGGGATTTTGGCCCCTTTCACACTGGGGCGGGCAGGTGCGGTGGCGGTATAGCAGCGCGATTTTCAGCGCTGCTATACTGTCGTTCTTACCGCGGTATGCGGTCGCTAGGGGGGTTAATTTAACCCCCGCTAGCGGCCGAAAAAGGGTTAATATCGCCCGCAAACCGCGGCTATTGCCGCGGTTTGCGGGCGGTATTACCACGCTGTCCCATTGATTTCAATGGGAGACCGCGGTAAAGGAGCGGTGAACACACCGCTCCTTTACCGCTGTAAAGAAGCGGCTAGCAGGACGTTTGGAGCGGTCCTGCTAGCGCACCGCTTCAGTGTGAAAGCCTTCAGGCTTTCACATTGAAGCCACAGGGCAGGATTTTTTCATGCGGTATAACAGCGCTATTATTAGCGCTAAACCGCATGAAAAACGCCCCAGTGTGAAAGGGGCCTTAGGAAAAAGTAACCAGGAGACCAGCAGAGAGAACGCGGGTGGAGAACTCTATATTGCCATCTGCAGTCCATGCTCTATACATAATTCACTTTCTTTTTGTTTATCTTATCGAAAAAAAAATACTCTATTGTGGTTACTGCTCTGCAGTTAGGAGGTAGAGTAGATTCTACTGAAGCAGCACTGCCAAAGTGACATTGAACAGAGCATGACCTGAATCTCAGGTGTGTATCAGGATGTACAGATCCCATGCAGAAACCAGAGCATTCACTGCTTTAGAGTTCTACACATAGAGGCTTAGTGTGGGGTAAACTCCCTTGCCATGAGTTTAGACTTACCCCCTAAAATTTGAAAGACTAAATATCACAGCTATGGTAGTATGCAACACAGGGCCTGCTAGGGAAAACAAGGTTTAAGAGAATGTCTCCAGTTGTTTATCCATATGGTTCTTAACCAGTGTGCTGCGGGATCAGGGGAGAGAAGGGCTGTCAGATGAGCCCAATCTCCAGATCCCCTGCCAAACTGTACATCGGCATTGCAAGAAGCTCCGTCAGCCTCAAAAATGAAAGTAAAGTGCAGGAGAGTGTGCTGTGCTCTCTGCTTCCCCCTGCAGTGCAGTACCCGGCTGAATGAGGAAACTGGAAAGGTACAGTACTAGAAGCTAGATTTGTTTTAAAAGGGCTTTATTCATGTGTCTGTGTGCGTTTGTCTGTATGCATACCTCCCAACTGGCAGGAAACATGAACAGAAGAAGAGGAGCAGCAGCAGCAGCAGGTAAGAACCCCCCCCCGCGATCGGCGCCGCACCAGTATGCCCCCCCCCAGATCAGCGGCCCCCCACCGCGCCCCAAACCCCCCCCCTCCCGCTCAACAACTTCTGTGGCAATTCCCGTTTTTTTTGCCAATGTCCCGCACCCCGCCCCCCGCTCAACAACTCTGGTTGGCAGGGGAGAGGGGACATCGGGGACTTTGGAGGTATGTGTATGTGTGTGCATGTGTCTGTATGTGTGTGCATGTGTCTGTGTGCATTTGTCTGTATGTGTGTGTGTGTGTGTGTGCATTTGTCTGTATGTGCACATGTATGTGTGTATGTTCCTTTTAATCCGGACCTCCCCCCCATTCCTGTACCATCAGAACTGCTTTTGTAGGGCTTGTTTGTGATAGCAGCCAGGACTGATGCTCCTCTGAAAAGCAATCCATGCACAGATCGCTTTTTAGAGGCATTTGACAGCCGGTAAAGAGGCATTATGTTGCCTCCTCACCACCTGTTTTAAGCCCGTAAATGCAGCATCACTATACCGCAACCGTGCAATGCACACAGTTGCGGGGTAGTTGCAGTGCAGCCCCATTCAGCCTAGGTATACCTCCAGCTGCAGCCACAGCATGTGTACACCCCCAGCTGCTGCCTCTGCAGCTAAAGGGGGAGAAGTTGGGGTGGTAAAAACAGCTCAACCATGTGGTTTTACTGCCCCTCCAACCTGAAATTTGAACAAGCCCTTGGTTCACATCTGTGTGGCTGCGTGCTGCGTGTAGGGCAGCCCATTCATTTCAATGGGCTTCCCTACCCACAAAAATGCACCAAAAGCACCCCACGTTTTCCAATGTGTGGGGTACCATTAAGAATTAACGGTACCCCTAAAGAGCAGAGAGTTTGTCTGTGTGTCGGGAACGAGCGCGACAAAGGCAAGAGAATTCTTGTTGGGCAGTGTATTAATGCTCGAACTAACACACTTAGACCGAATTTTAATGGTTCAAAGAATGTCAGGCAAAATGGTCGGCCCTCACGCATGTTCACTTCATCAAATCTGGCCCTCTTTGAAAAAAGTTTGGACACCCTTGCGCTACAGGAATCCTCACAGCTTTAATAAGATGATAAACTGTGAAAAAGTCCACTTTCTAATAAAAGGCCTCCTCAAATGGGTATCGGACCACAAACCACTTTACATTGGTACTTATGATCCAAGCCACTTATGGGAGCTGCCTGCAACTCAGGAACAGCCTCATCCAATAAGGATTTGAGACTCTTCATCCTATACTGCCGCCATAACCAAAGGCTCATAGGGTGCAGGCAGATCAGATGATTCTGGAGGGTAAGCCATTGAGGTACGTTTATGTCCTTTGTGGTCATTCAGCAATTTGAATTGCAATGTGGCCCATATAATCCAGCATACTTGCAGAGAAATCCATCTGGGTAATAAAAAAAAAAAAGGGGGGGGGGACCACATGTGATGGAACAAGGATGGCTCTAATGAATATAAAAATACTAAAGCAGAGGATAACATTCCAGGCTGTCCAGGAGTGGTTAGTGTATTGTCAGCCAGAAAGACCCGATTTAGTGGTTTAATATTTACAGCTACGGCTGACGCATTGCGGGAGCGAGCCCCCTTCTTCAGAGCCAAGAAGTAATAGTAACTGAACCCCCCTATATCTCTGAACTCTCTTTTATCCATATGTAAAGAGGGTGTGAGTGGTCACATGTCTATAGCCCCACCCACCGCCGGCCACTCCTCCTCTCACCCAAAAAGCACGCCAGTATGGCTTAGTCCCTTACCAGCCACACTGACAGCATCCACTGACCCATCTACACATTGCATGTATTGTACCCCAACTAAGTGATTTACAAACAGTGTCTTTCATCATGAAAAGCGAATGGACAGTATATGCATTTATGTGGCTTACCTGTGTTATGCAAGCCACCAAACTCAACCATTTGTTACTGCCGCCTGTCTGTATATAGTTGAAGATTCCTCCTATATCTCTGGGCCACCACTCTATCAGCAGCTGGAGCGCACTCCGCCCGAAGATCCCGGAAGTTACGGTGTATGTGCGTTCCACCCGCCACTTCCGGCCATCGCCCTCAGAGGGGCTACACGGCATCTATATCATAGTCGGGCGCCGGCGCAAAACGAAGACGGCATCCCCGAATCTCCACCCCCGCCATCCCGCCCACCCATGAAATGCCCCCCGTGTGACACGGACCTTCATCCCATCAAAGAATGGGGTACTTGGTAGCCGGGAGAGTCCGGAAGTGGCGGTGGATATGCGTTCCACCCGCCACTTCCGGTAAACCAAGGCGTCACTTCCGCCCTCGGTAGGTGATGCAGATAACAGAGGATGACCCGGAAACCGCTAGCTTACCACTTCGCATCCGGTGTCAACAACCTTTCAAACTATACACACCAGTGCGAGCCAGGGACAGTATCCCCAAGTTATAGTTTAATGGGCGGCATATATATGCACAGTCGTCCCATGGCTGTCCTAATGTCCATGGACCACACACCCTCTATATTGCAACAAGGTGTATATAAGGGGACTAATAAGTGGTCTAAAGAAAAAATGGGGAAAAAATAATAATTTAATAATACTAATAAATAAATGAGGGGGGGAAAGAAATTGTATAGGGAAGGGGGGGGGGGGAGAGGAAAAAAAACCCTACAGGCCAACGGGACAGGTACACCACCACGGTATATTGAAACCACCCATAATTGAATGATTGTTCATACCCAAATACACATGGAATCTCAATGTCAAAAGCACTGGATAGAGAGAATAAATAATTCCTCAATTGGTGCTCCATGCTGACAGGGGTACAATCATGTGACTTCGGTGATCCCCCACGTGTCCCCACTCACCAGATCCCAGTGCCCCTGCAGGGGCAAACAGCGTGTAGGGAGAATTCCACAGCACGCTTCTGGAACTCCTAGTCACTGCTCAATCAAACTATTCAATCCTCCTCTCCAACTCCGTGAAGGCAAGGCACTGGACATTAAAGTTCCTCAAAGTGAAAACAGATGGGCTCCCATAGTGTAGTATTAAAAAATAGGAAAGCTTTATTTCTAAAAAATTGGCAACAGTAAAGCCGCTAAAACACCAGACTGACAAAGCTGCTGGTAGGTATACAGCAAAAAAAAACACGTGAATAGTCGAGCACTAGGGGTCGTGGCGTGCGCACCACCTGCGTTCCACTAGCTGCTCGGAAATCCGGAAGTGACGTATTGTGCATAGACTCCCCCTTACTAGTTTCGTCGCATGGCGTCATCTGAAGCGGTGCCTACTGTCCAGTGCCTTGCCTTCATGGAGTTGGAGAGGAGGATTGAATAGTTTGATTGAACCAGTAATGTATTTAGGTTTTATGCTGCCCTAGGCCTGACTAAACTCGTGCACCCCTAATTTAAATATGACCCACCCGTTCCTGTCTAGGCCACACCCCTTTCTGTTTACCTGCCCTTTTTGTTGACCCGCCCTAAAATTTTCGAGTGGGGACACTAGTTCTGGGGGCCTGCGGGGGGGGGCAATGGATTTCTTTAATTTGCATAGATTCCTCTTACTTCCTGTTTGGCTATGGGGCAGGAAGTGAAGGGAAATCTCTGCAATGGGTCAGGGATGGTAAAAAATAAACTGACAGGGGCTATAACCCTCCCTTACTCTAACCAAAATGAAAAAAAAGTGTTGCCTATAGCTCTACTTTAAGCACAAATTTCTGATAATTTTATTGAGCGGACTAAGAAGATATAACCATGTCAATGGTGCAGCAGAAAACATTAAGCACAGTGAGGAAGGTTTGTGGTCCAGAGTGTTAGGACAGTCAAAATTTAGAAGCAGCGCCCCCCCCCCCCCCACAGTTGCGGAATGCCGGCCGCCCGCATACCGGAAGCAGTGCGGCCGCTTTATGGGGGCACTAAACTAATTTGCCTCTTAGCCCAGTCCGCCCTATAAGACTGGCGCTACACTAATAGTGTAGCGCAAGCCGGCGGGGACTCTTTGTCTGTGCTGCCCCCCTGGAAAGTGCTGCCCTAGGCCTGGGCCTTGTTAGCCTAGGCCAGGATACAGCGCTGGATTGAGCAGTGACTAGGAGTTCCAGAAGCCTGCTGTGGAATTCTCCCTACACGCTGTTTGCCCCTGCAGGGGCGCTGGGATCTGGTGAGTGGGGACACATGTGGGGAATCACCAAAGTCACATGATTGTACCCCTGTCAGCACGGAGCACCCATTACTGCATGAACTGTTTATGAATAACTCCCGCACAGTTTTAATAATTTATCCCTGTGTATGGAGACCTATGGGATTCTTATGAACTCAATTTAAACCTTAATCTAGAGGGCTACGTGCAACATGAGTTGTCATTATGTTGTACTGGTACCTCTTTATAAGGCCCGATACAGCTTGGATTGTACACATACAACATATGGTTTATGGACTGAACTGCCACTTGCTTATATCTGTTACATTGGTACATGCATATGGTGGATAGCCTATGTCATTTGACGCAGCTGTTTTGAGTTGGTTGATACACTGTTTTATGTTTATATCAATTGTTGTGTTGCGTTTGTTAAAAATATGATTTTTATTATATTACTCAGACATAGGATACATGGGACAATTTTACAATAGTGAGTTGGTCAGATTACTGTCAGTCTTTTGGTTTGAGTAGATTTCTCAAACAAATGCTGTTTTCATACAATGGGGTTTAGATACCATTGTTGTATTATAGCTACAGTAAACAAGTAAGACATTACTTGTTTGAGATTTCTTTCAGCTCTCAAACTGAAAGAATGACTGTTAGATTACTGACAGATTTGGTTTAAGTAGACAATAGGTAGATAGCATTGTTGTATTCAACAGCTACAGTAAGCAGGTATGTTTGCTGTTGTTTGGTAACTCAGCCTGACACATAAAAGCAGGCATAGGCTAAGACACAGACAGACATTATGTTGCTGTAACATCAGAAGAAGCCACTCATCATAAGAAGAACAGAACCTGGTCTCCAAGAAGAATCATTGCCAATGGAGATCACGAGTAACAGAAGATAAGTAACTTAAATGTATTTGTAGTTATAGACCATAGGCTGTTCTATTTTCTAGGCATTTTGCCTGTTATAGATATCTGTCAGTCTTGTAGTGTATTCCTAATATTGTAATAGTTTTGTATGTACAGCATCTTTGTATAGTAAAAGCACATTTACACACTGCAGAAGTTTCAGCTTCCTTGTTATACCACAGAGTAACCTTGCTAGATAGACGCAAGCAAAACATTCGGGGGCTCGGCCACGATCTGTGCTATAATTCAATCGAAGCAGACTTGTTTTTCTGTAGTGTGTTGTGTAGCTTGTGCTAGGTAAAATGTTGCGTAAGCTGTTTAGGAAAAGCAAGGCTGCAGAGGGTTCTGGTGACCAGAAGAAAGTGTGCAGCTTACCTATCTGGGCCAGAAATAATGAGTGGGAGCCTCTTGCTAAAGAATTTGTGAAGTATGCTTCTCCCTTGAAGCTGACTTGGGGTGATAAAGTCTCAGATCATTTTGTAGATTTTAGCCTTAAGGGGTTGGATTTAAGTAAGAAAGAGAAGAGGACAGTGTCCACAGTGGGTTGGTACTTCCTCCATGCTCTCTATACTGAATCACATAGAAGGGAGGAGACAGAGGCAGAAGTTAAGATATTAAAAAACCAGCTAGCAGTTGCTTCAGAGTGTGTACGTTCAACCGCTAGTCGGGCTGATGATTTGCAAGAGCGGTGTTCAGCCCTCATGACCAAATCAATTAATGCCTTAAGGAAAAGGAAGGGGCGTAAACCTGTTAGTAAAGCCAGGGTACGTGCCATTGTCACATCCCAAAATTGGGATTGTGAGGATGTGCTCTCCTCAAATGATAGTGAGGATGAGGATATAGAGTTTGATATTTCAGATGATGATCTGCTAGTGGGAAAGAAAAAGTATGCCAGACCTCTCATTACTAAGCATAGGAAACAGCAACATGATAGAGAGGATATGGCAGATGGGGAGGTGCATTATCGCAACCCCAGAGATGTTGAAATTGAAGAAGTACGGGAGTTTACACAAACTGAACTCCATGAGCTGGCAAAACAATACAAACAAAGGTCTGGGGAGCCCCTATTGGGTTGGCTCCTACGCTTATGGGATGAAGGGGCGAACAGTGTTGTTTTGTCAGGTAAGGAAGCAGTGGCTATGGGAGTGTTAACCCATGATCCCCAATTGCGTCAGGCAATGCGAAAAGCCTGAGAGTTTAGCGTGAATTTTTCACTGTTAGACCTTGTGAGAGATGGAATAGTCCGAGTATACGCCAGTCCTACTGACCTGGAAAATACCTACTCCTGGAGATCAATAGGAGAGGGTATTTCCAGGTTACGTGAGATGGGTTGTATAACCATATTAAATACATTTCCAGAATGGATAGGTCCAGATATGGAACCCTTTACGTCTGCTCTGCGCTCTAAGCTGATGAAGTCTGTGCCATTTAATCTCAGGGCTCCATTATTGTCTTTGTTGGGAGGCCTGGGATTAAACAGCAAGATTCATGAAGCCACAACCCTTTTAAGCCAGTTGGGGGAGATAGAGGAGACTAAAACAAAACCTGTCAGGGCAGTAGATAAGGTCAAGGCCAGACAGGAAGAATACAAGCAGAAAAGAACAAAGAAGAAACCCGAATGGGGTAGAGAAGACAGAAGGTGAAGAGAAAACCAGGCTAGTTGTTTCTAGGAAAGAAATGTGGGTGGACCTATTAAAGGCAGGAGTACCTAGAGATGAGATAGATGGCATTCCTACTGCAGAAATGCTGAAGAGGTGGAAACATTTAGTAGGTAAAACTGTCAGGATTAGAAACACTACTCCTAGTGAAGATAACATCAGCCTAGACTTAGAGGAAACAGAACCGACCCCTCCTGTTAGCCCCAAACCAATTCCCAAAACTGAACATTAACCCAAATCCCTTTATCCTGGGGAGGAGTTATGCCGCGTACACACGACCGCTTTTCTCGACGAGAAAAACAGCATTTTTTTTTTTCGCCGAGAAAAACGATCGTCTGTGGGCTTTATGTCGTTTTTCTCGTCTAGAAAAACGGCATAAAAAACGACGAGAAAATTTAGAACATGTTCTAAATTTTCTCATCGTTTTTTCCAGCATTTTTTTCCGCGGCAGTTTTCCCATAGGGAAACACTGCCGCGGAGCCCACAGACGGTCGTTTTTCTCGTCAAGAGAAAAAATGACGGGAAAAACGACCGTGTGTAGGGAACCAAGTGGTTCCCTCGTTTTTCCTGTCATTATTCACGGCGGTTTTTTAACCGCCGTGAATAATGATCGTGTGTATGCGGCATCAGAGAGAATCAGAAAAGGGGATTGGGAGGTTCCTTATCCTTTATGAAGGGAAGGTGAGTCTCCTGTAATAGCAGCAAGGGCAGTGACATCAGGAGACCGACACCCATATGCACCTGTCACTGTATGGTGGGGGAAGTCATCTTCTCCTACACATGTAATGGCTTTAGTCGATAGCGGAGCTGAAGTTACACTTTTGCAAGGAAATCCTTCCCATCACAAAGGAGAAATGATTTATGTAGTAGGTTTGGGAGGGCAAACTACAGCAGCAGTTAGGATACGGGTAATATTGGCTATTGGCAAGGGATCAGGATTTATGACAAATGTTTTGATATCAGAGTTACCCGAAAATATTCTTGGGATGGATGTACTTCAAGGTCAGTCAATTCAGACTGAAAGAGGTACATTCACATTCGGGTATCCTGATAAAGCGTATCTGGTAAGGGCGGTGAAGGCTGTGGTCAGAGGTCATGCGAAATGGACCCCTGTCTACATTCCTCCACCAGAGAAGCCAGTCTGTCTCAAGCAGTACAGACTTCCTGGAGGCCACAAAGAAATTGGGGAGACTATTCAAGAACTGTTGTGAGTAGGGATCCTTAGACCTGCTGCAAGTCCTTTCTCTTGCCTGGTGTTCCCAGTAAAGAAACCTGATGGGACATATAGAATGACTGTGGATTACAGAGGTCTAAACAAAGTGGCACCTCCATTGAAGTCAGCTGTACCAGATATGATCTCAATTGTTGAGAAAATTGATAAAGATGCAGGAGAATATCATGCTGTGATAGACCTGGCTAATGCTTTCTTTTCAATTTTGATGGACCCAGATTGTTAAGACCAGTTTGCTATGGTGTGGGACGGCCGCCAGTACACTTTCACTGTCCTTCCACAAGGCTATCTTCATTCCCCAACGATTTGTCATGGACTGATTGCCCGAGATTTAAGTACCCTGAATTTGAAAGTCGCTGTGTTTCACGACATTGATGACATCATGATCTCTGGGACAAAAGAAGGTGTAACTGAAGCACTGCACCTGCTGATGCAACACTTGGAGAACAGAGGGTGGGCTATCAACAGAGACAAAGTCCAAGGACCTGCCACAGAGGTGAAATTCCTAGGAATGATGTGGACTGGGCCACACAGGAAGATTCCAGAGACAGTTGTGCAAACTATCCAGGCGCTGTCGCCCCCTACTATCAAAAGGGAGGCACAGAAGTTAATTGGAGTTGTGGGATTCTGGAGATCGTTCATCCCACAACTTGGACTGATATTGAGGCCTATATACAATGTTACCAGAAAAAAGACTGAGTTCTCATGGGGTTCAGCGCAGCGGACTGCATTCCTGGCTTCTAAAGAAGCTATTTTGCAGCATCAAGGATTGGGACCCGTGAGACAAGGAGTACCATTTCAGCTGGATGTAGTGGAGCAGAATGGTACTATATATTGGAGTCTGTGGCAGCCAAATGAAAAGAAAGGACTGAGAGCAATACCTATTGGATTTTGGTCCAAACAACTGACAGGGGCAAAGACGAGATATACGCCCCTAGAGAAGTACCTGTTTGGGGCCTACACAGCACTTCAACATGTAGAGACCATTACAGAAAAGGACACAGTCACCATCCATACTGCATTGCCAATAGCAGGATGGGTGAGAGATAATGGACTGACCACTAGGGCAGCTGTAGCCCAGAACCAGACACTGATGAAATGGAAGTGGTACCTTCAAGAAAGAGGGGGTATTGCAGCTGGGGATGTTAGAGACATTTCAAAACAGTTGGCAGGGCTTGTTACTTTTACCAGCACCCGGCCAGAAGAAGAAATTCCTGTGCTGCAGTCATCCCCCATTCAAGAGGCTCCACCCTTTGAGTCTCTGTCAGAAGACATGAAGGAGTCAGCGTGGTTCACTGATGGTTCAGCCATAGTCGCCTCGTCTGGGCGTAAATGGACAGCAGCAGCCTACAACCCAAGTACAGACACAGTCCTGCAGGAGTCCGGAATCGGAGGGTCCAGTCAGTATGCAGAGTTGAAAGCTGTAGTGATGACTCTTCAGGAGGATCCTTCTTCCCATGTCACTATCTACACTGACAGCTGGGCGGTTTTTAAAGGACTGACAACTTGGATGCCCACGTGGAAGTCCAATGAATGGATGATTCATGGAAAGGTGGTGTGGGGAGGCAAGGAAGTCTGGGACTACATCTGGAAGGAAGCTCACTCCCGCACCATAAAAGTGGGGCATGTTGATGCACATGTGCCCCTAGTACCAGACTTTGAGAACTATAACAGAGTTGCAGATGAAATCGCCAAAGTGAAGGCAGTTGTGCCAATTGATCCTGTTTTGATGAACTTGGCCAACTGGGCCCACAAGCAATCTGGACATTTGGGGCAGAAAGCAACATATGAATGGGCACAGCAGAGAGGATTGCCTATATCCATGGACATGATAAAGACTGTGGAACTGTACAGTGTGTGGAGAAGTGCGACAATGGCCATTGCAAAAGTACTCCACCGGGTCGATTAAGAGGGGTGAGAGGCCTGCAGAGATCTGGCAGATTGACTTCATCGGTCCCCTGTCCCGGGGAAACAACGGACTGAGATATTGTTGCACTGCAGTGGACACCTATTCAGGACTTATGCTTGTCCATCCTTGCAAACGTGCAGATCAAGCCGCAACACTTCAACTGCTCCAGAAACTTGTCGTTGCTTATGGTTGTCCCAAACAAATGCAAAGTGATAATGGCTCACACTTCACCGGATCAACAGTACAGCAGTGGGCCAAAGATTCTGGAGTGTACTAGTTGTGCCACATGCCATACCATCCACAGGCAGCTGGTTTGATTGAAAGATACAACGGGCTATTGAAAGACCAGATATGCAAACTTACACCCACACATACACTAAGGGGGTGGGATCGGGTCCTCACACAGGCAGTCATGTTGTTCAATTCTAGGCCAATAGCCAAAAGCACACCATATGAGAGGATGGTAGGGGCTGAGGCACAGATTCCACAGCTGGAGTGCAGAGTTCAGTATTTATGTAAGGTTCCTGAAAGAACAGGGTTTAACAGATACCATGTTACTGCTTCCCATGACATAGAAACCAAGAGTGACATATCTGAAGCCTATCTAGGAATGAGAGGGAATCTGGCAGGAAGGTTTGAAGTTATATTTGCATTGGCAGATGAGCTTCAAGACAGTGGCTGGGACTCTGACTGGTTAGTGGATACTTCTCAGCAAGAGTGGAAAGTGAGGCTACATAACATCAAACCTTCCAAAATAAACAGCAGTGATCTTCTGGGAAATATCAGTATATTTCCTCTCCTCCCTTTTGATGTTCTTTGGGAGGGTCAGAGGTGCATACAGGCAGGTGGCAAAGTATTGGTCAGATATCCAGGCAAGAAGCCATTTAGAGGAGAGATTGTAGCTGAAGGGCCAGGATCTACTGTTTATGTATTGTTAGAAGGAACAGATAATCCGCTTTGTTTTCCACTCCACAGGCTGGCTCCGATTTGATCCATAGGAAGACCAGAGAAAAGTGATTACATGATGGAAAGAATGACGGAAGATCGCAAGAGCTGTGGAGAG
Organism: Rana muscosa; assembly: GCA_029206835.1. Lineage (NCBI taxonomy): Eukaryota > Metazoa > Chordata > Amphibia > Anura > Ranidae > Rana > Rana muscosa. The sequence continues at coordinate 686,755,183 of CM055117.1, forward strand.
CAAGGCCTTTGATGTATTTCAAGCCTAGACTTATTTCTAAAGAACTTTAGAATGGACTTTCTAATGAACTATCCAAAGACTGAAACACCTTCCCAGTAACAGAAATATGAGAGGGGTTGCATTTAAGGAAAATTCATGTGTAGAATGAGTTGTTAGTAATGAAGAGATTTTCTGTGTAGTCTGAGAGAAAAAAAAAAAAATCAAAGGGTGGAATGTGTTGCGTTTGTTAAAAATATGATTTTTATTATATTACTCAGACATAGAATACATGGGACAATTTTACAATAGTGAGTTGGTCAGATTACTGTCAGTCTTTTGGTTTGAGTAGATTTCTCAAACAAATGCTGTTTTCATACAATGGGGTTTAGATACCATTGTTGTATTATAGCTACAGTAAACAAGTAAGACATTACTTGTTTGAGATTTCTTTCAGCTCTCAAACTGAAAGAATGACTGTTAGATTACTGACAGATTTGGTTTAAGTAGACAATAGGTAGATAGCATTGTTGTATTCAACAGCTACAGTAAGCAGGTATGTTTGCTGTTGTTTGGTAACTCAGCCTGACACATAAAAGCAGGCATAGGCTAGGACACAGACAGACATCATGTTGCTGTAACATCAGAAGAAGCCACTCATCATAAGAAGAACAGAACCTGGTCTCCAAGAAGAATCATTGCCAATGGAGATCACAAGTAACAGAAGATAAGTAACTTAAATGTATTTGTAGTTATAGAGTATAGGCTGTTCTATTTTCTAGGCATTTTGCTTGTTATAGATATCTGTCAGTCTTGTAGTGTATTCCTAATATTGTAATAGTTTTGTATGTACAGCATCTTGTATAGTAAAAGCACATTTACACACTGCAGAAGTCTCAGCTTCCTTGTTATACCACAGAGTAACCTTGCTAGATAGACGCAAGCAAAACAATTGTTCACTTAATAATTTCGTGAGGAGGTTTTAGCCTTCATTAATTACCTGGGGTTCACTCCCTTTACACAAATTGATTTGTTTCACCATATGTAGACACTATTGAGTGTCCAACACATTTATTAGGTTTGCACCTTACAGAATGCGAGTTTACTTTATTATACTATTTACCATATATACTCGAGTATAAGCCAAGTTTTTTTTGTGCTTAAAATGCCCCCCTTGGCTTATACTCAAGTCACCTTTTTGCGCCTGATCTCCTGGACTTTGGGGACCCGGTACCAGCCGGCCATGTAGCCCACCTCTTCCTCTACAAGTGTGCAAAGTTTGTTGTTCGGGGGACCTACGGCCGGGGAGCACCGATTTTTCAAACCGGTCACCCCTTCTATAGACTCCCATGTTAAATGGTCATTTCTCCAGTGATTTTGGGGACCCAGTACCGGCCCGTTGTAGGTCCTTTGGACCCGGAACTTGGCACACATGTAGCCCCATTTCTCCTCTACAAGTGTGCAAAGTTTGTTGTCTGGGAGACCTACGGCTGGGGAGCACAGATTTTTCAAAGCCGGGAACCCCTTCCATAGACTCCCATGTTAAACGTCAGTCTAGTCATGGGCACAGTGAGGCATTGGCACAGTGAGGCAAAGTGAGGCATGCAGATGGACACCCTAGGCTTATACTCGAGTCAATAATTTTTCCAAGTTTTTTTGTGGTAAAATTAGGTGCCTCAGCTTATATTCGGGTCGGCTTATACTCGAGTATATACGGTACTTTTGTTCACGCCTTGTGCCTTAATATTGGGAAGCCCACTTCCCAGTTTTGGAGATTCCTAATAGGTAGCGCCAACACCCCGTCTTTACCCTTTTACTATATTGTCCTCCCTTGGGAGAATATTAGAACCTTTACTTAACACCTAAGCGCGGATTCCATTTATTTATTATTTAAAAAATTTAGAGCAGTCTAAGGACCCACTAACAGGCCAGGTTTGCAAGATAAGAGTCCCCTCCCCCGATGCTTATGTGTAAATGCGAATGCATACGTAAGTCGCGTACGCATATGTAAACAGTGACCGCACCACACGTGAGGTATCGCTGCGAACATTAGAGCAAAAGCTGTAATCTCATGTGTAACTCTAAACGAATTCTAAAGGTTTTTAAAGCATCGCTAATAGAACTTTTTAGATAAGTTTGCCAGCGCTACACGTGCATACAGAATTTTAACCGCTTGCCACCCGGCGCACGCAGACATACATCTGCAGAATGGCACGGGCAGGCAGAAGGACGTATATATACACATCCCCTTTAAGAAGCGGTTGTTATGGACACACGCGCCCGCCGCAATCTCCGTGAGCCTGACTGCGGGTCCTGCGGACTCAATCGCCGCGGGCATACCCACGATCGTCTCACGGAGAGATAGAACGGGGAGATGTTAGTGTAAACACTTCTCCCCATTCTGCCTAGTGACAGTGTCACTGATCGTGTTCCCTGTCATTGGGAACAACGATCAGTGACGTGTCACAGCAAGTCACGTCCCCTGACAGTTAGAAGCACTCTCTAGGTTACACTTAACCCCTACAGCGCCACCTAGTGGTTAACCCCTCCCCACTGCCAGTGTCATTTTCACAGTAATCAGTGCATTTTTATAGCACTGTTCGCTGTAAAAATAACAATGGACCCAAAAGTGTCCGCCATAATGTTGCAGTCACGATAAAAAAAAAAATCTAATAAAAAATAAAAAAATAAATAAAATCACTGATTTACTAGTAATGGCGGCAAAAAAAAAAAATTATTAATAAAAATGCCATAAAACTATCCCCTACTTTTGCGCAAACCAATCAAACGCTTATTGCGATTTGTCGCTCTATTTTTGTTTATAGCGCAAAAAATAAAAACCGCAGAGGTGATCAAATACCACCAAAAGAAAGCTCTATTTGTGGGAAAAAAGGATGTCAATTTTGTTTGGGAGCCACATTGCACGACTGCGCAATTGTCAGTTAAAGCGACACCGTGCCGAATCGCAAAAAGTGGCCCGGTCATTTAGCAGCAAAATGGTCCGGGGCTTAAGTGGTCAAAGTGTGCCATGTTTGGTATCTATTTACCCGGCGCACCATCTTGTATTTTAACCCAAAAAATGGGTATTACATTCTGTTTGTTTGCAAAAATTTTTAAGTGTATCTTTTTTCTAAAAAAAAAAAATGGCAACACCCACCATTTTATTCCCTATGGTCTCTGCAAAAAAAAAAAAAAAAGGATTTGGTCACCTACAAGCAAGATTTCTGTCCTCCACTCATTACCTGTATTAATGCCACCTGTTTGAACTTGTTATCAGTATAAAAGACACCTGTCCACAACCTCAAACAGTCACACTCCAAACTCCACTATGGTGAAGACCAAAGAGCTGTCGAAGGACACCAGAAACAAAATTGTAGACCTGCACCAGGCTGGGAAGACTGAATCTGCAATAGGCAAGCAGCTTGGTGTGAAGAAATCAACTGTGGGAGCAATAATTAGAAAATGGAAGACATACAAGACCACTGATAATCTCCCTTGATCTGGGGCTCCACGCAAGATCTCACCCCGTGGGGTCAAAATGATCACAAGAACGGTGAGCAAAAATCCCAGAACCACACGGAGGGACCTAGTGAATGACCTGCAGAGAGCTGGGACCAACGTAACAAAGGCTACCATCAGTAACACACTACGCCGTCAGGGACTCAGATCCTGCATTGGCAGACGTGTCCCCCTGCTTAAGCCAGTACATGTCTGGGCCAGTCTGAGGTTTGCTAGAGGGCATTTGGATGATCCAGAAGAGGATTGGGAGAATGTCATATGGTCAGATGAAACCAAAGTAGAACTGTTTGGTAGAAACACAACTCATCGTGTTTGGATGAGAGAGAATGCTGAGTTGCAACCAAAGAACACCATACCTACTGTGAAGCATAGGGGTGGCAACATCATGCTTTGGGGCTGTTTCTCTGCAAAGGGAACAGGACGACTGATCCGTGTACATGAAAGAATGAATAGGGCCATGTATCGTGAGATTTTGAGTGCAAACCTCCTCCCATCAGCAAGGGCATTGAAGATGAAACGTGGCTGGGTCTTTCAGCATGACAATGATCCCAAACACACCGCCCGGGCAACAAAGGAGTGGCTTTGTAAGAAGCATTTCAAGGTCCTGGAGTGGCCTAGCCAGTCTCTAGAGCTCAACCCCATAGAAAACCTTTGAAGGGAGTTGAAAGTCTGTGTTGCCCAGCGACAGCCCCAAAACATCACTGCTCTAGAGGAGATCTGCATGGAGGAATGGGTCAACATACCAGCAACAGTGTGTGACAACTGTGACAGCAGGAAGGTAAAGTCACCTGGTTGCATCCAGGGGGGTAGATATATTTCGCCCAGATTCAGGCTTTACGCCGACTTATACAACTAGGTGGAGAGTTGTATAAGCCCAGCTGAGGCTAGTGGGCTCATGGATGACTCATACCTCTAGGGAGAGTGTGGGGCGTCGTGCAGACAGGGAGTTGATGAGACCAGCTGAAGCTTGTCAGCTCATTTAGGCCTCTATAAGAACTCCCAGCTTCATTAGGTGTTTGCTCATGCCTGGACCCAGACCTGTGTGGACTGTCTAGGGAGAGTGAACCCCTGTGCGGTGAGACAAAGCCTGTGTGGCTATTCGCTTGGACATTTAAAACCAGGGACTTAGGGACTAGGACAGCACTAGGCTGATCCCAGTTGTTAGTTAGGAAACCTGTATGTTTAGTCAGAGGTCAAGTTGACCAGGATTTATTTTGTTTATGTTTCTTTTGCTTTGCTGTGTTTTGTCACTGTAAATAGAAAATAAACCGCACCTTTTTGATTTTGAAAACCACAACCTCCGTTTGCTGTGCCTGTTTTTGTGTGGGGAGCCCATCCCGGGGGTCACACACACCCGCTGCCGAGCTAACCCCCTCACAGTTGGTGGAGAATGCGGGCAGTTTTTTTTTAAGCCAGCATGGAGGAGATACTGAAGCAGCTGGCTCTAGCAAATGCCAATCAACAGCAGACAAATGCAGGTTTGCAAAAGAGCCTTGCAGCTCATCAACAGAGCCTTGCAGCTCAACAACAGAACTTCGCAGCCCAGCAGCAAGCTCATCAACAGAGCCTTGCAGCCCAGCAGCAGACAAACGCAACTTTGCAACAGAGTCTGGAGGCTCAGCAACAAGCCCAGCAGCAATCTGAGGCCCGCTTCATAGACCTGTTGCAGAAGCAAGAGCAGAGACTACAACAACAGATGGAAGCAGTAATGCAGCAACGTCCGCAGACCAGTGAGGAAAGCCATCCCACTAATACCGCGTCCTTTGGGGTGAGTCGTTTATTGACAAAAATGACTGGAGAGGATGATCCAGAGGTATTTTTGACCACATTTGAAAGGACCGCTGAAAGAGAAAAGTGGCCTGAGGAGCAGTGGGCTGGACTGGTGGCTCCTCTGTTAACTGGTGAATCGCAGAAAGCTTACTATGACCTAGAGCCTAACCAAGCCAAAGACTATGTGATGCTAAAAGCTGAAATATTGGCAAGGCTGGGTGTCACCCAGGCTGTCCGGGCTCAGCGTGTGCATAACTGGACTTTCCAGCTTGGAAAACCCCCCAGGTCTCAAATGTATGATCTCATTCACCTGAGCAGAAAGTGGCTACAGCCAGAGACTTTGTCCGCACCAAAGATTGTGGAACGTGTTGTAATGGATCGGTTTTTGAGAGCTCTTCCTACTGCCATCCAAAAGTGGGTAAGCCATGGAGACCCAGAGACGGCCGATGGTCTTGTGGATCGTGTGGAGAAATACTTGGCTACAGAGAACCTGACGGCCTCTTCCAGAGACACTCGGACTTTCCACCCTAAGACCAGACCATCCCCAGGGGCGGATAGGAGGATTCCAAGGGGTGAGGGTGGAGAGAGTGAGAGGGTGGGAGCTCTACCCCAAGTTTGGCGAGAACAGCCTGGGAAATCAGCGGCTCAAGAGGCGGCAAGAAGGATCGTTTGCTACCGCTGCCGGCAAGCGGGACATATTGCAGCCAATTGCCCGGTTGTGGAGGAACCCATGCAGTGTGACGTTCTGACGGGCAGACGTCAGTCGCTGTGTGCGACAGTCGCATGCACTGCCATTCGAGGAACTGAGAAACATTTATGCAAAATGTGTGTTAATGGTAGAAATGTTGTGGTATTGCTGGATTCAGGTAGCCTTGTGACCCTGATAAAGGCTGAGTTAGTTAAAACAGAGGTCTCTGGGAATAGCAAGGTAGCTGTTATTTGTGTGCATGGGGACACCCGAGAGTATCCAGTGACTACAGTGTGTTTCGAGACCCCCAAAGGTACCCTCTCTCATCCAGTGGGCTTAGTATCTCAGTTACCGCATGACGCCATTGTGGGAAGGGATTTTCCGAAGTTCTGGGAACTGTGGGATGATCCTGAGCCCCCCACTGGTGCCCCTATGTACCAGGAATGTGATAGCCAGAACTCCCCTGAGAGTGGTGAGGACTCTCCGGAATTTCCCTTATCAGTATTGGCAGGGGAGACTCAAGAAACTGGAGAGGAGCCCACCTCCTCAGACGAAAACCTACCGTCTGTGGAGTTTTCTGATCTTGAGGTTCACAGGGAAAACTTTGCCACAGAACAGTTGAAAGACCCCGCCCTAATAAAGGCACGGGAAAACGTAGTGAAAATAGATGGCGAGTTAGTGAACCCAGATAATACCTGCACTTACCCATACTTCAGCGTAGAGAAGGACCTACTGTATCGGGTGGCAAAAAGGGCAGAAGAAACCGTTGAGCAGCTTGTGGTGCCCAAACCTTACAGGAAGTTGGTGTTGGAGTTGGCCCATGGGCACATTCTTGGAGGTCATCTGGGGACAGAGAAAACCCGAGAGAGGGTATTACAGAGATTCTATTGGCCGGGGGTGATGAAGGACATAGAAAATTATTGTTCCTCCTGCCCTGTGTGTCAGAGGTCGGCCCCGATGCCACATTTCCGTAGCCCGCTGGTCCCTCTACCCATCATTGAGGTCCCGTTTGAGAGGATCGCCATGGATTTGGTAGGTCCTATAATCAAGTCCGCTAGGGGGCACCAGTACATATTAGTTATAATGGACTATGCCACCCGTTATCCAGAAGCGATCCCTCTCCGAAATACCTCGGCCAAAACCATAGCCAAAGAGCTATCTCTTGTGTTTAGCCGGGTGGGTATTTGTAAAGAACTGCTTACGGACCAAGGTACACCCTTTATGTCCCGGGTTATGAAGGAGCTGTGTAAATTGTTCAAAGTGACGCAATTACGTACATCTGTGTATCACCCCCAAACTGATGGGCTGGTTGAAAGATTCAACAAAACCCTAAAACAAATGTTGAAGAAAGTGGTGGATAGAGATGGAAAGGATTGGGACTGTCTACTTCCTTATCTGATGTTTGCTATTAGGGAGGTGCCCCAATCCTCTACGGGATTCTCCCCCTTTGAGTTACTGTATGGGAGACACCCAAGAGGGCTGTTGGATATTGCCAAGGAAACTTGGGAAAGTGAGAGTTCTCCCCACAGGAGTGTGATTGAGCATGTCGCCCTGATGCAAGACCGAATTGCACAGGTAATGCCCATCGTGAAGGAACATTTGGCCCAAGCGCAGTTAGCACAGCAGAGAGTGTACAACCGTGGAGCCAAGACCCGTACCTTTTCCCCGGGGGATAGGATACTGGTACTTGTCCCTACGGTTGAAAGTAAATTCCTTGCCAAATGGCAAGGCCCCTACGAGATAATGGAAAAAGTGAGCGAAGTGAATTACAAGGTCAGACAACCAGGAAGGCAAAAGCCCGAACAGATCTATCACGTTAATCTGTTGAAAGCCTGGGAGGGATAGAGAGTCCCTAGTCGCAGACACTTGGTCACCAGCTCAAACTGGTTGCGTGATTCCTGAGGTTGGAATAGCAGCCACCTTGTCACAACCCCAACAACAGGAGGTTAAGGAGTTTGTGCTTCGCAACAAGGAAGTATTCTCTGAGCTGCCGGGACAAACATCTGGGGTAGAGCATGACATCATTACCCCGCCCGGTGAAAGGGTGAAGTTAAAACCCTATCGGATCCCAGAGGCCCGACGGGAGGCAATACGGGAGGAAGTACAGAAAATGCTGAACTTAGGGGTGATAGAGGAGTCCCAAAGTGATTGGTCTAGTCCCATTGTGTTGGTGCCTAAACCGGATGGGAGCTGGCGATTTTGTAACGATTTTCGTCAGTTGAACAAAGTTACAAAATTTGACACCTACCCCATGCCACGTATAGATGAGTTGATCGACCGGCTGGGAACAGCCCGATACATGACGACTCTTGACCTCACAAAAGGGTATTGGCAAATCCCCCTGGCCAAGTTGGCCAAAGAGAAAACCGCATTTGTAACCCCAGACGGGGCGTTCCAATATAAAAGAATGCCGTTCGGGTTACAGAATGCGCCGGCCACATTCCAGCGGAAAATGGACCAGATGCTGAGGCCCCATCGGAAGTATGCTGCGGCTTACCTGGATGACGTAATTGTCCATAGCACAGATTGGGCCTCACATCTGCCAAAAGTGCAAGCAGTCCTGGACTCTGTTCGGGAAGCGGGGTTTACGGCTAACCCCAAGAAGTGTACCATTGGGCAGGAGGAGGCCAAATATCTTGGGTACACCATTGGGAGGGGAGTAATAAAACCCCAACTCAACAAAGTCGAGGCCATCCAGAGTTGGCCACGTCCCAACAGCAAGAAGCAGGTACGAGCCTTTCTGGGAATCGCTGGGTATTATCGGCGATTCATTCCCCACTTTGCTTCTAAGGCTGTGCCCCTAACCAACCTGACGAAGGGGAAAGGGTCGGTCAAGATTAAATGGACCCCCGAGGCTGAGGCAGCATTCCAATTCTTGAAACAAGCCTTATGTAGCCAGCCAGTGTTGTACTCACCCGACTTCTCTAAAGACTTTGTCGTACAAAGTGATGCGTCAGATGTGGGGTTAGGAGCAGTATTGTCCCAGGTCTGGAACGGGGAAGAGCACCCAGTCATTTACCTCAGCAGGAAGTTGAAGTCCCATGAGGTAAATTACGCCACCGTTGAAAAGGAGTGTTTAGCGGTGAAGTGGGCTCTAGATTCCCTTCGGTACTACCTGCTAGGTAGGCACTTTGACATGGTTACGGATCACGCTCCGTTAAAGTGGATGGCTCAAAACAAGGAAACAAATAGAAGAGTGAATAGGTGGTTCCTGGCCCTCCAGGAATTCAACTTCACAGTAAAGCATCGCCCTGGCGTTCAAATGGGGAATGTGGATGCTTTGTCTCGAGTACATGAATGCCTGATTGCTGGTGTTCCAACCCCGAGGTTAAAACAAGAGGGGGGGTATGTGACAGCAGGAAGGTAAAGTCACCTGGTTGCATCCAGGGGGGTAGATATATTTCGCCCAGATTCAGGCTTTACGCCGACTTATACAACTAGGTGGAGAGTTGTATAAGCCCAGCTGAGGCTAGTGGGCTCATGGATGACTCATACCTCTAGGGAGAGTGTGGGGCGTCGTGCAGACAGGGAGTTGATGAGACCAGCTGAAGCTTGTCAGCTCATTTAGGCCTCTATAAGAACTCCCAGCTTCATTAGGTGTTTGCTCATGCCTGGACCCAGACCTGTGTGGACTGTCTAGGGAGAGTGAACCCCTGTGCGGTGAGACAAAGCCTGTGTGGCTATTCGCTTGGACATTTAAAACCAGGGACTTAGGGACTAGGACAGCACTAGGCTGATCCCAGTTGTTAGTTAGGAAACCTGTATGTTTAGTCAGAGGTCAAGTTGACCAGGATTTATTTTGTTTATGTTTCTTTTGCTTTGCTGTGTTTTGTCACTGTAAATAGAAAATAAACCGCACCTTTTTGATTTTGAAAACCACAACCTCGGTTTGCTGGGCCTGTTTTTGTGTGGGGAGCCCATCCCGGGGGTCACACCCACCCGCTGCCGAGCTAACCCCCTCACACAACCTTGTGAAGACTTACAGAAAACGTTGGTTATATATCCTTTGTTGGCAATGACAGAGGTCAAAGTATTGAGATAAACTTTTGATATTGACCAAATACTTATTTTCCAACATAATTTGCAATGTGATTGTCTGGATTTGTTTCCACATTTTGTCTCTCATAGTTGAGGTATACCTATGATGACAATTACAGGCCTCTCTCATCTGACTAAATACTTTTTTGCCCCACTGTATATATTTATTTTGGGAGTTCTATGAATTTTTTAGCAAAAAAATATTTTTACACGTAGGAGGGAAGAAGAAAGAAGGGAGGAGGACTCTCACACAGACTATGGAAGAGACAGGGAGAAAGGGGGTGATGCAGAGATGCTGAGGAGATAGCTGGATGACAGAGACATATAAACTGACCACACACTATCAGAGATCAGCAGCCATGATAAACGTGGTCAATTTGCAGAGGGGAAGACAGGAACCGGCAGGATCAGCCAGATATTGTACAACATAGAAAAGGGACAATTGACATGGCAAAATCACTGAGCTAGGTCTCATGCCTTAAAAGGGACAGGAGCATGTTTTTTTTTAAAGTTACACTCACTATAACAGTAATAGCTGTTTTTTTTTTCCCTTAAACTTGTATTTGGACTTGAATATCAGTGTGGAACTTCAATTCTAGATTTGATCATCCCTATCACAAGTCCATGTAATCATAGAAATCCTTTGGTGTGTACAAGCTTCCAGCCCAATCCTGAGACACTTTATACCTGCAAAGCCTCCAAACTATTGGAAGATAAGGTTTTAAAAGTAACTAAAGGGGAAAACCATCAGGGTTCCAGCACCATCAAGCCTCTTTCCCAAGCACCTTGTTGAGGTGAAAGACAGGTAGGTCCACTGATGGTGGCAGTCATTTTCTTTACAAGTTCCTCAGGGACTAGAAAGAAGATAGAGAAATGCTTTGAAGTGGAGAAGGCTCTGTCAGGTTGTCTTCACTCTCTACCAAGTAGGCCATCTATTTACTAATTAGTGAGTCCAGCACACCTTAACTGATTTTATACATCATCCTTCTCCTCATTTGAATGAGCCCTTTTGACAGGCATGTATAAATAAAAGCAGGCAGTAGTGCTGTAGCAACAAACCCTTGTTAAAGTGGTTGTAAACCCTCCTAATTTTTTTTTTTTTTAACTAGCTGTAAGAGAAAGCCCTAATGAGCTAATATGACTAGCATAATAGCTCATTATGCATCACTTACCTTAGATCGGGCCCCCGAAGCCGTCCTCATCTCCCCCTTCAGCCACATCCATCGCTGCGGCGATAGCAGGAAGGTTACTTCCGGGTATCGCCGCTCCAGCCAATCACAGCGCCGCTCCGGCGCTGTGATTGGCCGGAGCGGCGAAGACGTTACGCCGCGCGTGAGCCGTCGAATTCGGCTACGTCGTCGAATGTTGCTACCTAGCCGAATTTGTGAATGGGGTTAACCCCATGCGCATGACGTCAGCGTTGCTGCATTTAAATGCAAATATCTCCTTAACCGTGTAGGTTAAGGAGATATTTCATGCACCTACAGGTAAGCCTTAATCTAGGCTTACCTGTAGGTCTTTGTTTATAAAGTGGGTTTACAACCACTTTAAGGCCCCTTTCACACTGGGGCGGAAGGTGCGGTGGCGGTAAAGCGCAGCTATTTTTAACGGCACTTTACCATCGGAATTGCGGCGTATTCGGCCGCTAGCGGTGCGGTTCTAACCCCCGCTTTCGAACGAAAAAGGGTTAATACCGTCGACAATGTGCCTCTGCAGAGGCGCATTGCCGGCGGTATAGCCGTGGTTTCCCAATGGGAAGGAGCAGTGGAGGAGCGGTAAACACACCGCTTCAAGGATGCGGCTAGCAGGACTTTTGGAGCGGTCTTGCTTGTGCAACGCTCCAGTGTGAAAGCCCGGATTTCACACTGGAGAAACAGCAGCCGCTGTTTAGGGTTGGTTTGCAGGCGCTATTTTTAGCGCAATAGCGCCTGCAAACCGATCCAGTGTGAATGGGGTCTAAGTTGCACATTCCTCAATGCTCTTATTGTAATCGCATAGCAATAACAAAGTAAATTCTCAGCCCTTGCTTTCATCTAATGCAATGACGTTGTTTACCTGAAAGATATACAACGGTTAGGAATCAATGATCCCATTACATTACATTACCTGCTTTGCTGTCATTCTTACAGTGAATCTTGAAAGTATTCACAGCACTTCACATTCTCCACATTTTGCTATGTTACACCCTTTTTCCAAAATGGACTAAATTCATTATTTTCCTCAAAATTCTACAAACAATACCCCATGAAAGAAGTTTGTTTGAAATCTTTGCAAATTTATAAAAAAAAATATATATATATCACATGTACACAAGTATTCACAGCTTTTGCCATGACACTCAAAATTGAGCTCAGGTGCATTCTGTTTCCATTGATCATCTTTGAGATGTTGGAGTCCACCCATGGTACATTCAGTTGATTGGACATGATTTGGAAAGGCACACACCTGTCTATATAAAGGTCCCACGGTTAACAGTGCATGTCAGAATACAAACCAAGCCATGAAGTCCAAGGAATTGTCTATAGACGTCCGAGACAGTATTGTATCGAGGCACAGATCTGGGAAAGCTTGCAGAAATATTTCTGCAGCACTGAAGTTCTCAATGAGCACAGTGGCCTCCATCATCCGTTAATGGAAGAAGTTTGGAACCACCAGGACTCTTCCTAGAGCGATCTGGGGAGAGGGGCCTTAGTAAGGGAAGTGACCAAGAACCCGACGGTCACTCTTACAAAGCTCCAGCGTTTCTCTGTGGAGAAAGATGAACAACCATCTCTGCAGCACTCGACCAATCAGGCCTGTATGGTGGAGTGGCCAGACGAAAGCCACTCCTCAGTAAAAGGCACAGGACAGCCTGGCTGGAGTTTGCCAAAAAGGCACCTGCAGGACTGTCAGACCATGAGAAACAAAATTCTCTGGTCTAATAAAACAAAGATTGAACTCTTTGGCCTGAATGGTAAGCATCATGTCTGGAGGAAAACCAGGCATAGTTTATCACTCGGCCAATACCATCCCTACAGTGAAGCATGGTGGTGGCAGCATCATGCTGTGGGGATGTTTTTCAGCGGCAGGAACTGGAAGACTAGTCAGGATCGAGGGAAAGATGAAAGCAGCAATGCCTTAATCTTCCAACAGAACAAGTACTCTAAGCACACAGCCAAGATAACAGGAGTGGCTATGAGACAACTCTGAATGTCTGAGTGGCCCAGAGCCCAGACTTGAACCTGATTGAACATCTCTGGAGAGATCTGAAAATGGCTGTGCACCGACGCTCCCCATCCAAAAATAGGTGTGCAAAGCTCGTAGCATCATACGCAAAAAGACTTGAGGCTGTAAATGGTGCCAAAGGTGCTTCAACAAAGTATTGAGCAAAAGGCTGTGAATACTTATGTACATGTGATTTTTTTTTTTTTATAAATTTGCAAAGATTTCAAACAAACTTATTTTACGTTGTCATTATGGGGTATTGTTTGTAGAATTTGGAGGAAAAATAGGATTTTTTGTACTCACCGTAAAATCCTTTTCTCTGACATCCATGGACTGACACGGTGTCTCTTTACACTTTACACGTGGGTTATGTCCCTGCTTGCAGGAGAAGACCTAGGCAGAATGTGAGATGTTATACATACATTCTAAAAGCCAGAGCTGAACAGCCCCACCCAGGGGGCGGTCCCTCCGGGCATAACCCTCCCACTACAGTCAGCAGACTTCAGTTCGTAACAAAGCAGTACAAACTTAAAAGGAAGGGTGGGTGCCGTGTCAGTCCATGGATGTCAGAGAAAAGGATTTTACGGTGAGTACAAAAAATCCTATTTTCTCTTACCATCCATGGACTGACACGGTGTCTCTTTACACTTTACACGTGGGATGTCCCAAAGCAGTGTCAAGAGGGATGGGAGCAGTATAAATGGAAAAACCAAACTTTCACTCCAATAAAGGCAGATCTCCTCAACGGAGGAGTCGCAACTTTAAACAGCGGCCTGCAGCACCCTGCGGCCGAAGGAAGCATCCGAAGATGCAGTCACATCAACCTTATAAAAAACTTAAAAGGCATGAACAGACGACCAGGTCGCCGCCTTGCACACTTGTGCAATCGACGCTTGATGTCGGAAAACCCAGGAAGCACCAATTGCCCTGGTGGAATGCGCCGTAACCGGAAAGGGAGGCGCCCGCCCTTTGAGAGCATAGGCTTGAATGACGGTTTGTCTGATTCCCCCAGAAATGATGGCAGACGAAACCGCTTGGCCCTGTTATGGACCAGGGACAGTCACAAACAGGGAGTCGGACTTCCGAATAGAAGCAGTAGCAGACAGGTACACCCGTAAGGCTCGTACCACATCCAATATGTGCAGCGCAAACTCTCTGGGATGCGATGGGAGAGGACACAAGGACGGGAGGACAATGTCCTCATGTAGGTGAAAGGTAGACACCACCTTTGGCGAAAAGGAAGGTCGCGGATGCAACACCGCCTTATCTTTATGGATGACTAAATATGGCGACTTGTAGGACAAAGCCGCCAACTCAGACACTCGTCAAACAGAAGTGATTGCCAGTAAAAGGCCACCTTCTGAGACAAGACAAGAGAGGAATATCCCGGATATTCCCAAAAGGAGGTTCCTGGAGGACCGAGAGCACCAAATTCAGATCCCACGGTGGGAGAGAAGGCTTGACAGGAGGGAGCACATGGCGAACCCCCAACACAAGGTGCTAACCAAGAAATGACCCGCTAGAGGTCGCTGAAAGAAGACGGCCAAGGCCGAAATCTGATCCTTGATGGTACTCAAAGCAAGCTTTTGGGTCACTCCACACTGCAGAGGACGCAGGATTCTGGGGACGGAATACGTCCGAAGACGCCAGTCCAGCACTTTGCATATGGCGATATAAGCTTTCCAGGCACGGTGATAGATCTGCCTGGAGGAAGACTTCCGTGTCCTTAACATGGTCAAAATGACAGAGTCCGAGAGACCTCGGTCCCTCAACACCTGGCTTTTAACAGCCCTGCCGTTAAAGCCAGAGACTGTAAGCCGGATGAAACATAGGACCTTGAGACTGAAGGTCCTCCCTCATCGGCAACCGCCAGGGAACGTCCGCAACGAGACATACCAGATCAGCGTACCAGTGACGCTGAGGCCAATCCGGAACAATTAGGATCACCGGAGTTTATATCAGGCGATAAGGACCCTATGGGGCCACCAACGCATCAGAGGCATCGCCCAAGGATCCCTGGATCTGGCCACAACCTCGACCCTTGCGACGGAGTCGAGAGGCCATCAGGTCCACATCCGGCGTGCCCCACCATCGGCAAAGGAGTTGAAATATGCAAGGACCACTCTTCCTGGTCCGGCGTCTGGCGATTGGCGACTCAGATAGTCCGCCCCTACGGTGCCGGCACGTTTCTTCCGGCCCACTTCAGGATACGGACTACCCCGTAAGCCGCAGCTGAGCTCCGAGTCCCCCCGTGACGGTTTACATACGCCACCGCCGTGGCGTTGTCAGACTGGCTCCTGATGGAGCGACCACGTACTCTCTCCGACCTGAGGAGACACAGTCCGATGGCCCGTATTTCCAGAACAGTGATTGGTAAACGGGCTCGACTTGAGTCCAAGGCCTTGAGCCGACAGGACTCCCCAGACTCCACCCCAGCCCGTCAGGCTGGTGGCCGTCGTGAGTACCGTCCATTGGATGGGAGGGGAACGACCTTCCGGACCGAAGAGCCGAGGGTCTCAACCACCATGTCAGGGACGCCCTGACCAGGTGAATCACCTGGATCCGAAGATCCAAGGACAACGGGGATTTGTCCCAGGTGGACAAGATCGCCTTCTGCAATGCCCTGGTGTGTGATTGGGCATACGGAATGGCCGCGAAGGAGGCCACCACGAGTCCCGGGACTCTCATGCAAAAAACGGATTGACAACCATTTTCGGGATGTCAGCACCCGCACCGCAGACTGAAGTGTCAGCAACTTCTCCAGAGGTAGAATACCTTTGCCTCCAAGGAGTCCAGAACCAGAACTAGATACTCCAGACACTGAGACGGGACCAGGACTGACTCCTGAATGTTCAGGAACCACCCGAAGTCCCTGAGGGTTTAATTGACGATAGTCACCTTTCCTCTAAGTCTGAGCCACTTTTTGCTCATAGCAGAAGACCGTCCAGATAGCCCATGACAGCAATACCTCGCTGTAACAGAAGGCTAGAACCGGAGCAAGCACCTTGGTGAACACCCTTGGTGCCGAGGCAAGGCCGAAAGGAAGAGCCACAATCGATAGTGGACTTCGCTGATCGCAAGGCGCAGAAACTTCTGGTGACTTGCGCAGATCGGAACATGCAAGTAGGCGTCCTTGAAGTCCAAGGACGCCAGAAGAAAATCCCTTTGGTGGAGTGTAGCGATCACCGTGCGAATGGATTCCATGCGGAATTTCTGCACCTTCTCGAAGGCATTCAGGGCCTTGAGGTCCAGGATAGGTCGAACCACGTCCTATTTTTGGGACGACAAACAGATTCGAGTAGAATCCCTGAAAACTCTCCTGTGATGGAACCGGCACAATCACTCCGGACCTGATCAAATCCTGTACAGCCCCCAAGAGGGCTGCCCGACAGGTAGGAAGGAGAGGAAGATTCAAGGGAAAGAATCTGTGTGGGGGCCAGGATCGGAATACTATCCTATATCCTGAGGTGACCACCTCGCACACCCACCAGTCGGAGATTCGGGAGGTCCACCGATCCGTGAACCTGCGAAGTCGTCCCCCCACCCCAGAGTCGGGCGGAGGCAAGACTTCACGCGGAGGCGGGCTTGGGAGCCGCTTGTTTGGCTTACGCACCCAGGGGCACTTGTGCCCACCAGCCGCACTGCCGTCAGTCTGAGAGGGCCTACCTGTGGACTCTGACTGACGAAAAAACCCCGTTTTGCTGGAAAGGAAGGCCCCTGTTTGCGGCGGGCCTCCTCACCCTTGCTAGTCTAAGGAAGAAGAGTGCGTTTACCTCCCGTGACAACCATGACGATGTCATCCAGAGCAGCACCGAAAGGTCTACCACCTTTAAATGGTAGATCTGTCAGGAGCTTCCTAAGGCTAGGTCAGCAGACCAGCATTTCAACCAGATAAGACGACGCAATACCACCGCCGAGACAGAGGCCCTGGATATTAAAGGGGCCGCGTTCAGCGTGGCGTCGCACACAGAAACCAGGCCCTGAACCAGTTGGTGGGCCAGAGCAACTGTGTCTGGAGGAAGAATATGCTCCTGTACAGCTAGGTGCAACATTTTTGCCCAACCTGTAAGTGTTTAAGACACAAGGGTCGCCGCTACCACAGGTCGTAGGGCGGATCCCAACAAGGCAAACATGGTTCTGCTCACCACTTCTGACCTCCTGTCAGTGGGGTCCTCAAATGCAGGAGTCCCCTCCATCGGGAGAGTGATGGCCTTGTTCAACCGGGCGACTGGAGGGTCGACCACTGGGGGAGAAGCCCACTTTTTAAGTAGGGCATCTTCAAGGGGTATCTGATAGACAAACGCCGCGGGGCCATAAAAAAATTCTTCTGCGGCTTTTCCCAGACCTTATCAATGAGCTGGTCAAAGAAAGTACATGGAAAAAACCCCTTTAGAAGGCCTGGCCTTAAAAGAACCAAAGGAGACAGTATCCGCCTGAGGTTCTGCATCCGCAGCATTTGAGCTTGAGAGTGTCCCTCACCGCAGTCATGAGCACACTAACAAGCGCCCTGTCATTTACTGACTCAGAACTGGAGTTTCCCTCATAAGGAATGTCCTGTTCAAAACCATCCATACATTCAGAACTAGGGTCCTGAGCGATAGTGGCTAGGCCCATATCTGAATCAGCGCACTGCCCTCGAGTAGATAAAGTGGGGAGAGGGCGCCTTTTTTGCACCTTGCGCTTGCACACAGCTCCCATCCTGGTCAGAAATTGATTCCAGGGCTGCCCACAACAGGTCCATAGGGACCGCAGTGCTGAAGCACTGCCTGTTGCCACTGACATTTTTAGGGGAAGCTGGTGACACAGACTCCATATTGTCCCTCTCTGAGACTCTCTCAGATAAAAAGTCCACCCACAGGCTGTGCTGACTGAGGAGGGGGCGCCCAGGGGACTCACCAAACCGGACCAGGGACCGCTTAGTTCCACTGTCTGTACCGCGCTGTGTCAGCGCTGGTGAGCTGTGAGGAGACTGTGAGGAGACTGTGAGGAGATTCGCGCTGCTACAGCAGCGCTAGAGGCCAAACTAGTGCTGAAAAGCGCGCGGGCTACAAGAAAATGGCCTCCGCACTTCACTGAGGCGATCCGCGGCAAGATGGCCGCCATGACGCAGTTAAAATGAAACAGCACACACGCACAGCGCCACTCAGGCCCCAAAAAAAAACACACAAAAAAACCCCAAGGCATACAATGCAGACCAGCATGAGCCCCCCAAGAACAGTGTGACCCCCACGCACCCCACACAGCCAGCGCCAGTAATGGTGACAGAGAGCGACAATAAAATACAGGGGGAGACAGGGAAAATCCCCCACAGAGAAACACACAGCCCTTTGTACTCACCTGCAGGCAGGAGAGACTACTTACCCGTCCCCTGAGGGACACACTGGTGTTTCTGACAGGACTATCACAGTGCAGTACTGAGTAGCTGTCGACCCGGTCCACCGCGAAAGATACAGTCAGTCAGGAGCTGTTCAGTCTTGAGAGGACCGTGGGAGCATGAAAGCAAACCCGGCCACCCCTGGAGTCATGGGGCCTGTCGTGAACTGAGTCTCACGCACCGAAGGCGAGGATCAGCACGCTCGATGGTCGGACAGGGAAGACTACGAGGATATCTTGTACCCAACCTGTTGCCCAGCCGACAGTTGATAGAAGATTCTCAAAAATAAAATAAAAAAGAATTCCAAAAAGGAATAAAATAGGTCAGGAGACTGGCTCCTGAGGGAGCCACGTCTTCTCCTTCTGCTAGGCAGAAAAAAACTGAAGTCTGCTGACTGTAGTGGGAGGGTTATGCCCGGAGGGACCGCCCCCTGGGTGGGGCTGTTCAGCTCTGGCTTTTAGAATGTATGTATAACATCTCACATTCTGCCTAGGTCTTCTCCTGCAAGCAGGGACATAACCCACGTGTAAAGTGTAAAGAGACACCGTGTCAGTCCATGGATGATAAGAGAAATAATGAATTTAATCTATTGTGAAATAAGGCTATAACATAACAAAATGTGGAAAAGGGGAAGCGCTATGAATACTTTCCAGATGCACTGTATATGAGCAACATACTAAATAAGGCCAGCATATACACATACTTCAGCTGCTGGCTTTTAATAATAGGACACTTACCTGTCCTGGAGTCCAGCGATGTCCGCACCCGCAGCTGATGTTTCCATCAGCTGTCGAGTGCTGCCGCCGCCATTGCGGGTAAGGGTATCCGGCAGTGTAGCCTTTTGGCTTCACGCCGGGAACCCTACTGCGCATGCACGAGGCCCCTTCCTCTCTGCTACTGGCCTGGCGGCTGGGGGAGGAGGAGGGAGCCCCGTGCTGACGTCACGGGCCGTGGCCCGGACTCCCGTAAGTGGGAAAGGATACCTGTCAAAGACTTTTGGGTGGAACTCCGCTTTAATCTGTCATTGACCATAAGGCAATAAGGTTTGAGAACTGAACGATCAAAGACCTCTGATCGCGCAGATATGATACTGTCATTCACCAGCATTCTGCTAGTCCCTTCCAGCGCTCAGCTCCCAGCGATGCGCCAAGAGGCTAAGCCAGCTCAGGCATCTGGGTGGATAGTGGATACTGACGTTAAAGTTAGGATCCCTCCAGTGTCTGGACAAGCTGAGCAACATCAGTCGACATCATGTAAAATTGATGGTGACTGCGCTGAAAGAAGAAAAAAAGAAAAAACGAGGGGAATAGGGAAATGAGGGGGATACAGGGCAAAAACCTGAAATCCTGCCCTCACAAAACAGAACAGTTTATATAATCAAAAAAAAACTGTGAATCCTGGTGTGTACAGTGATTGCATCAAATAATACAGAAACACATGTGGTGCATCACAAAATAAGGGACTCCTGTGAATCCAGTGATAAACAATAATGCATGTGATAACAACAAACAATACCAAGACACATATAGTGCATCACAAAATGAGATACTCCTGTGAGTCCAATGATAGGCAATCCCAAAATATGTGATATAAAAAGTAGATCAAAAATAAATATGTAGATCCAATTTAGTATACCACAAAAATATTAATGAAAATAATAAGTCTGGTGTCTAATAAGTCCCATCACCAAAATATAACATGAAGTGCTTGGCAGAACCTTCAGTGTGAAACACCTCTGTGCTTGCAAGCAGCTCACCTCACTGCTGTCGGATAAACAGCATAAATATGCCCCAAATATTGATGGAAGGAGTAGTTGCAACACTGTAGAGGTCTCCTTACAGTGGTTACGGTGATCTCAATAGCAGATGCGTAGCATACAAAGAAATATAAATATAAGAGAGAATGTTCATCGCATAACTATTGGAATCCACAGTGGAACAACGGCTGATCACACAGTATTGCACTCACTCTTGGTAAAAGGAACATGGGCGTCAATCTATGAACGCCAAGTTCGTAAGTCCCAGCTGTGTGCCTTGGTCCACTCTGGATCCCGGGTATAGATTCCCAGTATTGCGTTGGACAGCGGTGTTAATGGAAGAAGGAATAAGGAATGCTCATAGCATAAATCCGTATTAAAAACATATTTAATAATGCAATCATAACAGTAAAAAAACTCACATTTGGCAGAAACTGCAAAGGAATAGTATCCACGAGCGCCGAGCTCGTCTCCTGCTGTCAGGCTGTTGGTGTACATCAGCCCGCTGTCAGCTGAATCTAGGTCACAGGAGAACAGAACTAACTGCACCCACAGGAGAATAGGGCCAAAAGAGCTTTGGCCATACTTCTTTAATGCAACGCTCATTACCACGTGATACAATTCGCGTTAATGCATGTGCAATAACACACCCCAATGCTAAAGTGTAAATGGGTCCTACTTTTTATATGCACCCTATAACCCCAACAGTCATCCACGTTTAAAAGAATTAAAATTTAAACATTATGGGTAAGGAAGTGCATCCTTGTGACCCACAAGGGAAATGCCAAAAGAGCTTTGACCCTGCTTGTCATTTAATGTTTTTGGGCACCAGAGGAGTAATTCTGCCTGCAGCAGTTCCTGACAAAGTTCCGGCCTGCCCCAGAGCATTGAAATAGAAGAGGCCATTTAATTTATTGAAAACTGCACCAGACAGGATTGCTCCATGTGCACCCAAAAATCATTAAATAGTCCACTCTCTGCCTCAGCTTTAACTGCTGAGGTTCACAACATTACTCTGCTCCCTGAGGTAATTAAAGACGCTCCTCTCTGCTGAAGGGACATGGCCTGTTACAAGAGAACTGGCTTTACCCCCCCATATGCGACCTTGCCTCTGTATACAGCCTACAAACCACAAATGAAGTGAATCTTTGGTAAATAAGGCCACTGCAGTTAAAATTGGGATCTGGAGGCTCATGAAGAGGGCAGTGAATATCCAAATCTGGGTGTTAAGTAAGACACATGAGCCAAGTTATTATGGGTGCTGCAGTAAATACTTAGATCTGGGGGCCTTATATGAAAGTTGAACAAATGCCTGCTAGGGTTAGCATCAGCTGATCCTTGATCACAGATTATACTCTCCCAAGTATACCAAGCTGAACTAACTGCAGCAAAACAAAAAGAAACTGATGGCAGAGCTCGCACAGTCCTGGTCTTACCATCATAACGATTACATGCAAAAACAAAGAAGTAGGGCAGCAGTTGAACTATGGTAAGTTCTCCAGGAAGCTTGGCACAGGCTATCACACTAGCAATTTAGAACACCTTATGTAAGTGTAAAAGGTGGATAAGAGAATCTCCCTTGCTGCCTACTTTATTTTGACAGAAGGCGCCAGCAGTTTTCAGAAGACCAGAGCTGTGACTGTTTGGGCAACGTTTTTACTGCCTTTTTTTTACCAGTGCTTAAAACATTTGCAAAAAATTAAGACATTATGTGTAACATAATCCCACCCACTGCATGTTACCAACTGCAGTTTGACAGCCCACAATTCCTGGTCTGTGGATTCTAGATGTGACGCCCATAATGTCACTCCCTAGCCAGAGGTTGCACAAATCTCTGTATGCCCAAAGTCCTGACTCTAGAAGTGAGGGAAACAATTCCTGACAATGTTTCAACTTCATGTACCCCAAATATAGATCAAAACAATGGCAGTACCAAAGTTGATCCAATACAGGTATATATACACCATGTAAGCCAGACAAAGAAGCCGGGACAGTGCTATCACACTGAAACAGCCTCTTTTAAAATACCATAAAAGAGCATCTACAGTATATTAAACTGAAAAAAAAAAAAACACACGGTCCTGTAGAATAAAGCAAATACTGTATTTTTTTAAAGGAAACCACTACTATGAGATATATGGAAACTGATAATCACTGACCTGAAAAACACTTAACACTTGGAGTCACTTACCTGGAACAAGGATCTAGCAATTGATGTCAGAAACCTCTATTTGCATACTTACTCTGGATCAGTTTAAAAGGAGTTGTAAACCCTCAGGGTTATTCACCTTAATGCAAGGTTTTGAAAAACCTTTCGTGATACAGCCCCCCCTCCCCCTTTCTTTCCTGAGCCGAACGTTTTCAGCGGCGGGAATGAGCACAGCAGCCCCAGCCGCGGTCGCGGGTCCTCATTGGATAGATTTATAGCAGCTGTCAATCAAATCCAGTGACACAGGAGTCGGGCCGAGTCCTGCTGCAGCACAACTCGAGAGCGTGCCTGCACATGTGCCCCCTTGGAAAGCGGCTCTCCGCGAGGCCACTCAAGAAGAGGAGGAGCCAGGAGCGCCACATGGAAGCCCAGAAAAGGAGATTCGGGTCGCTCTGTGCAAAACCCTTGCACAGGACGTAACCATAACATGTTTGTTATTTTATAAAAAATACGAACTTTTACAATCACTTTAAATGTAGAATTTAAGAAGTAAAGCCCAACACAAATGACTACATTAAATAAAAATAACTTTAAGATATTGTCACAATCACAGTTCTTAAACAATATCACAAACAGCAGTACATAAGTTAGTTATTTTTCCAAAAACACATTAGTACTGTGGAAAAACAAAACAATGCACACACAGTAACAGAATACACTAGAAAAGCAGAATACAATATACAGACTATGCCTAAGAGCTGCATCACCATTTACACAACTGCTTTGAGTTGATGATATTCACACAATGCTTAAATGCTTTATTGTCACCACCAACACAAAGATAGAAGCAGTTTTATTTCCAGTGGCGCTTTAACCAGCTGGGTCAACAGCACTAAAACAAAATGCCTCAGAAACTCAAAACTAAAACACTTTTCTTAGCATGAGATCACTGCCATTTTTTAATTTTCTGAAAAACAATTAGCCTACAATTCACTATATAGCTCTCCAGGGATCTATAGTTTCTAGTGTAGAATAGATAAATTGTGGTTAAGCAAAATATCTATGCAGCATCCATACTCGGCCTGTGCTGATCCCTGCCGGTATTGTCGCTAGAAGTAAGACTATTTAGGTTAAATTTTGGACCTCAAAATTAGCATGCAGCCTATGAGTCATAAAATGGCAGCTTCCATTTCAACTTTTTTACATCAAAAGCTAGTTATAGGTTACAGTCAATCTTCGTCATTGTCATCCTCGTGAATGTCATTGAAGTCCAGTGGTTTAATGGCATCAACCGGTGTAATGGCGTCAACCGGTTTAATGTCGTCAACCGGTTCATTGTCGTCAACCGGTTTAATATTGTCAACCGGTTCATTGTCGTCAACTGGTTCATTGTCGTCAACTGGTTCATTGTCGTCAACCGGTTTATCGTCATCAACCGGTTTATCGTCATCAACCGGTTTATCGTCATCAACCGGTTTAATGGCCTCTTCTTTGTGGCGATTGTCACAGTGTGTTTGATGTTTTTTGAAACCCCTTGGATGGTCAGTCTGAAAATTACATCTGTGACATTTATACAAGCCTTTAGTGTGAGATGTAAGATGGTTCTTCAAGTGTGTCTCCATTACAAATGTTTTCCCACAGGTTTTGCATATAAATGGACTTGGCATATTATGTCTGGTGATCAGATGGTGTAGAATGGGCCCCCTTTTCAAAGGCCGGCAATCACATAGCAAGCAATGAAACCTGCCCTTTACACGTTTAACATGTTTCAATATTTCTTCATCTTTACCAAAACCATCTTTATCATCTGATGCATCAATGGTTTCATGAACAGTTAGAGAAATGTCAGTGGTGTTTATAGTTTCAAGTCTATCCTTAGACCACGGTGTAGCTTTGTACTCGGAAAAATGCAGAACTCCAGGCAAGCGTGGAGGAATATTTATATTTGTAGAGGTACCTGCAATGTCCTTCTGCTCACTAGGTGTGCCCTCATCAGGAATTTCATCATCTTCTGAAAATGGGGATGAACCTTTCAATACTGAAGTAGGAGCATCATCTGTATACTCCGAGTCTTTCAACTGAGTGGGAGTTGTATTGCCCTCCAAATATTTAGGCATATCTTTAGAAGGAGAATACGCTTCCTCCTCATCAGAAAACTCCATTATACCCTTTGAAATTGCTGAGGTGTCATCTTCTTCTGAAAACTCCATGATGTCTTTTGGCAAACCTGATGTTCCTTCTTCAGAAAATTCCATTACATGTTTTGATACGTTTGTGGTTTCCTCCCCTTCTGAAAACTCCATGATATTTTTTGCTGCATTCGCAGTTTCTTCTTCATCTGAGAAGTCCATGGCATTCTTAGGTATAATAGTGGACTCTTCCTCCTCCTCTTCTGAAAAATCCATTATTTCTTTTGATGGAGCTGGAGCATCGTCATCATCCTCCGAAAAGTCCATTTCTTTTCCTGTGGCAGATGCATTTTCTTCTTCCTCTGAAGAATTTTGGAGATCCTTTGATGGAGCGGGAGCAGCTTCATCTTCAGACATGTTATCTGTAGGCTTTTCTTCAGGTGGCATCTCATCCTCAGAAATGTCCTCAATCCCTCTTGAATGGTCAGGTATAGGGTCATCTTCTGAAGAGGACTCAGCCTCCTTTGCCTGAGGTGCAGTTTCCTCATCTTCTGAAAAATGTGGTATGCCACCTGGTAAAGCGGGTTCATCGTCGTCATCGTCTGAAAATTCTGGTATGTCCTTTGATAGAGAAGATGCTGCATCATCTGAAAATTCAGTGCCAACTTTAGCCCTCACAGAACTTGTTTTTTTTAGACTACTGCTAGTATTGCTGGATTCAGACTCTGGTAAATCAGGCTCACTAATATCTTTAGTCTCTGCAGACATCTCACTAACTTTCTCTATGCTGCTGCTTTTAAAATCACTGTCCGAATTATCTGGGTAATCCTGAGTTAGTGCTTTCTCTGGCCAAGAGGTAAGTGTATCATTCTCTTCACTCTTTACAGCTTCATTGGTCTTGCTTTGATCATGCTCATCCACATACTTATCATCTTCACTTTCCAAACTTTCTGAATCATTCTTCTCAGAGTCTACTTCTGAAGCTGGTTCTGACTTGGGCTCAACAATAGGCTTGGTTTCCTTGCGCCATTTGTCTGGCACTGCATGCTGACCTAATATATGATAATACACATTGGCAAACAACTTGCTTGTGAAAAAGCATCGATGGCAATGGAACAAACGTGCACTTTTCTGGTAAAAAACTAGTTTTCCTAAGCCACCAGTATCAATTTCCTCACAGAATTCTGGGTGAATGGTTCCCATGTGAATTTGTGTACTCTTGAAGTCACTTCCATGAAAACTGCAGCGAGTACAGTCCAGCTGATTTTCAAGGATCTCCATTATTTCTTGTCACCAGCAATATCAAGTCTTGTAAAAATCTGTTAGCATCTAAAGAAAAAAAGAAAAATGGAAAACATTTGGTGCAAACTTAAATTTAGAAGTTACATGCATGCATGCATTTATAGTATCACTGAAAGGCCAAATATACTTTGATAGCACCCTCTATCCCCCCCCTTTCCTGTCTTCAATACATTTTCCAATGAAAATACAGACCACAGATCTACATTTGTCGTGGCCTGGACAGCATATGTCCTGTTTGATGTTTGGAATCCTGCAAACTAGTTGCCATGTGTTGGGCTTGGCTATAGAGAATAACACCCATTTCTGCAGCTAGATCGGTACACTTATCCGAAACAACCATTATTACAGCCTGCTTACTACTAACTGGAAGTTTGTTTTGAAAGCGAATGGCACAACACATGTGCAGGTCATTGATAAATGGCTCCATTCCAGGACCACATCACCTCCAAGGCTGCCAGCCATTGTTTTATTAGGACACACTATAGTCCGGACCGTCCAAAAATGTTTATTATAGCAAAAATCTGAGTAAAACCATCACAGCACCAGAAAGCAAGGGAGATCTATTGACTTATTTCACGCCAATAAGTACTTATTCATCACGTTCTGAATAGGCGGTTCCTCAAAGATTTGTGGAGTGTCTTTACTACAGAGTGTGGCCATCCACTTGTCTTATTGTATTTCTCTCACTTGCAAGACGGGCAAGCACCTTGATGCAAGGACTTTTGGAATAGGTATTATGTGGATTGACCTGGAGCGGTGCGTTACTTTTGTTGCCAGAAAACGACTGCTCACAAAAGCAACAACTACTGCTGCTGACAATAGCCTCCCCCCTTTTAGCAAAAGAACAAGTTTTCAATTTTCAAGCATTTAGAGAACAGTTCATTAGGGTTTCCATTTTATTTCCTAATTTTTATAGTAGAGAATATAGAAGATGAAAGCAACCCACTGCAGATCTCATTGCAAATGAACTGCCATAACAAAAGAAAAAAAAAAAACACATGTATCCATCGCAATACCCCTAAAAATTGAAACTTGTAGATTGTTAGGAAGGATTTAAAGTGGTATTGAAGTGGTTCTTAAGCCAAAATTTTGGATATATGTTACATGTTGCACCTGACTTTAGGGTGCAGCTGGCCACCCACCCTCCCTGTGGCAGCACGGCAGAAGTTCCTCGTACTAGCTGCCATTGTTTGAAAAACAGAGCGAAAGCGCAGGACTCCGTCCACGTGGCTGTGTCTGTCAAACACACGGCTCTGTGTGTCTGAATGAACTACAAGCTCATAGTTTTCAATGAACTAACACGGGGCCTGTGGAGCGCTGTGTTAGTTCATTGAGTCTTCCTGTCAGGAAGTATCGACTTACCCGTACGGGATATACAGGTAACCCGATACACTGACAGTATGCAGGAGACATGCATGGCATCTGCGATCTGCTAGTGCAATGCTTTCCAGGCTCCTGCAACAAAAAGTAAATTCAAATTTTTTATTTGCAAAAACTTGCATTTATTTATATTTTTTTGAAAAAGTGAATTTACAGTGGGTACGGAAAGTATTCAGACCCCCTTACATTTTTCACTCTTTGTTATATTGCAGCCATTTGCTAAAATCATTTAAGTTAATTTTTTCTCCTCATTAATGTACACACTGCACCCCATATTGACAGAAAAACACAGAATTGTTGACATTTTTGCAGATTTATTAACTACTTCCTTACTGGGCACATATACCCCCTTCCTGCCCAGGCGAAATTTCAGCTTTCAGCACTGTCACGCTTTGAATGACAATTGCGCGGTCGTGCGACGTGGCTCCCAAACAAAATTGACGTCCTTTTTTTCGCACAAATAGAGCTTTCTTTTGGTGGTATTTGATCACCTTGGCGTTTTTTATTTTTTGCGCTATAAACAAAGATAGAGCGACAATTTTGAAAAAAAAGCAATTTTTTTTGATTTTTGCTATAATAAATATCCCAATTTTTTGGGAATTTTTTTTTTTCCTCAGTTTAGGCAGATACGTATTCTTCTACATATTTTTGGTAAAAAAAAAAAAAAAAAAAAATCGCAAGTGGCGTTTATTGATTGGTTTGCGCAAAAGTTATAGCGTTTACAAAATAGGGGGTAGTTTTATGGCATTTTTATCATTTTTTTTTTACTAGTAATGGCGGCGATCAGTGATTTTTTACGTGACTGCGACATTATGGCGGACACATCGGACACTTTTGACACTATTTTGGGACCATTCACATTTATACAGCGATTAGTGCTATAAAAATGCACGGATTACTGTATAAATGTGACTGGCAGGGAAGGGGTTAAATGTGTGCCCTATTAGTGATTACTACTGTGGGGGGGAGGTGACTGACTGGGGGAGGTGACCGATCTGTGTCCCTATGTACAAGGGACACAGCATCGGTCTCCTCTCCCTGACAGGACATGGATCTGTGTGTTTACACACACAGATCCATGTCCTTGTCTGTGTAACCGCCGATCGCGGGTGCCTGGCGGACATCGCGGCCGCCAGGCACGCGCATCGGCATTGCAGTGACGCGCCGGGTACGTGCGCGCGCCCCCCAGTGGCCAAATTAGCGGAGGCCGTATAATAACGGCCTCCCGGCATGTAACAACCACCTCGCGGCCGTATATAGTCGTACGGCGGGCGCGAGGTGGTTAAAAAAGAAAAACAGAAATATCACATGGTCCCAAGTATTCAGACCCTTAGCTGTGACTAGGGTTGTCCCGATACCGATACTAGTATCGGTATCGATACCAAGCATTTGCGCGAGTACTTGTACTCGCGCAAATGCTCCCGATGCCCAGTCCGATACTTTTTTTTTCTCAGAGCGGGGGGTGGAGAGCAGGGCGGAGACCGGGGCGGAGAGTGTGCGGCGGGGGGCGGAGAGTGTGCGGCGGGGAGCGGAGAGTGTGCGGCGGGGAGCGGAGAGTGTGCGGCGGGGAGCGGGACGGAGAGCAGGGCGGAGAGCGGGACGGAGAGCAGGGCGGGGGGCGGAGACCAAGACGGAGAGCGTGGCAGAGACCAGAGCGGAGAGCAGAGCGAGTCTTCAGGCGGGTAAGTAAAATTAATCTGATCAAATTGCCTTGCCTGTCTGCTGCTCAAATGCTACCTGTTCCCCCTTCACCTCCATGCCGCTGTGCCCCCTTGGAAAAATATACAAAGAATTTCTGCGCTACTAAACAAAACACACAAGCAGCTGCACAACCAATGGACAAAGGTGAAAAACAGAACAAAAAACAAAAAATGCAGCGCTAAACAAAAGTGAAAATTAAAAACACCCAGTGTGATAAAAAATAATAAATAATGTCCAATTAAGTGACAAAAATTCATGTGAATGGTGAAAAAGTCTCTAATAAATAAAGCGATTCTTGAACAGTTGTGTATGGAATCTGCAATCTTGAAAAAGAAGTGTAGATGACCACCACCAATATGTGGAAGGCTTACCGGAACAAATGAACCCAAACAAACATACGTTTGAAGGGTCACATCAGGCTTTTAGATGTAAGTCTCCTCCTGCGCTGATCCTATGCAGGTAAATCCTCAGGACAATGCTCTCAGCAATAGTGATAGAGGTGAATGGAAAAAATGGCTCAAATGGTGGTAAACCAGGATGCCGATCAGATAAATATATGGGAGAAAAGAGAAGGGCACATGGCATAATATCGTCTAAAAATCAAACTTTAATGTAGGCAAATACACTTGCATCAAGATGGTTTAAACAAACGCTTGTACAACAGTGGCAGCAGTGGAATCTCCCGACGCGTTTCGCAAAAAGGATTGCATCATCTGGGGTGCTCCCTTCACTTCCATGCCGCTGTTCCCCCTTCACCTCCATGCCGCCGTCCCCCTCCGTGCTGCCGCCCCCTCCGTGCCCCTCCTCCACCCCCTCGGTATCTCAGGATGGAGAGCGGAGGTAGGAGCCGATAAATCCGGCTCCTTACTTGTCTGAATGTACCGAGTCATCACTGACTCTGTCCATTCACATAACTGAAACATCGTAAACTGTGTTTACAATGTTTCAGTTTATGAATGGAGAGGAGCCGCTGTCTTCTCTCCATTCATTTTCAGCGCAGCTGAGGCTGCTGAGAAAGGGACTGGGGAATATGTGTCCCTAGTCCCTTTCCCTGTCTCAAAGGGGAGATGTCAGAGGTCTGTTAAGACCCCTGATATCTCACCAAAGCCCCCCACAACAGGGCTGATAAAAAAAAAAGAATAAAATAAAAATGAATTGTAAAAAAAAGAAAAGAAAAGAAAAACACACACACTGACACTGTCCACCCCCCCCCCCCCTTAAAAAAATAAAGCATTGTAAAAAATAAATAAATAAAATAAATAGTAAAAAAAAAAAAAAAATACTGACACATGAGATTAAAAAAAGGATCGGTATCGGTATTCGGTCTTAAAAAAGTCTTTAAAAAGTGGTATCGGGACAAACCTAGCTGTGACACTCATATATTTAACTCAGGTGCTGTCCATTTCTTCTGATCATCCTTGAGATGGTGCTACACCTTCATTTGAGTCCAGATGTGTTTGATTATACTGATTGGACTTGATTAGGAAAGCCACACACCTGTCTATATAAGACCTTACAGCTCACAGTGCATGTCAGAGAAAATGAGAATCAGGAGGTCAAAGGAACTGCCTGAAGAGCTCAGAGACAGAATTATGGCAAGGCACAGATCTGGCCAAGGTTACAAAAAAATTTCTGCTGCACTTAAGGTTCCTAAGAGCACAGTGGCCTCCATAATCCTTAAATGGAAGACATTTGGGATGACCAGAACCCTTTCTAGAGCTGGCCGTCCGGCCAAACTGAGCTATCGGGGGATAAGAGCCTTGGTAAGAGAGGTAAAGAAGAACCCAAAGATCACTGTGGCTGAGCTCCAGAGATGCAGTCGGGAGATGGGAGAAAGTTGTAGAAAGTCAACCATCACTGCAGCCCTCCACCAGTCGGGGCTTTATGGCAGAGTGGCCCGACGGAAGCCTCTCCTCAGTGCAAGACACATGAAAGCCCGCATGGAGTTTGCTAAAAAAACACCTGAAGGACTCCAAGATGGTGATAAATAAGATTCTCTGGTCTGATGAGACCAAAGATAGAACTTTTTGGCCTTAATTCTAAGCGGTATGTGTGGAGAAAACCAGGCACTGCTCATCACTTGTCCAATACAGTCCCAACAGTGAAGCATGGTGGTGGCAGCATCATGCTGTGGGGGTGTTTTTCAGCTGCAGGGACAGGGCGACTGGTTGCAATCGAGGGAAATATGAATGCGGCCAAGTACAGGGATATCCTGGACGAAAATCTTCTCCAGAGTGCTCAGGACCTCAGACTGGGCCGAAGGTTTACCTTCCAACAAGACAATGACCCTAAGCACACAGCTAAAATAACGGAGTGGCTTCACAACAACTCTGGGACGGTTCTTGAATGGCCCAGCCAGAGCCCTGACTTAAACCCAATTGAGCATCTCTGGAGACACTTAAAAATGGCTGTCCATCAACGTTTACCATCCAACCTGACAGAACTGGAGAGGATCTGCAAGGAGGAATGGCAGAGGATCCCCAAATCTAGGTGTGAAAAACTTGTTGCATCTTTCCCAAAAAGACTCATGGCTGTATTAGATCAAAAGGGTGCTTCTACTAAATACTGAGCAAAGGGTCTGAATACTTGGGACCATGTGATATTTCAGTTTTTCTTTTTTAATAAATCTGCAAAAATGTCAACAATTCTGTGTTTTTCTGTCAATATGGGGTGCTGTGTGTACATTAACGAGGAAAAAAAATAAACTTAAATAATTTTAGCAAATGGCTGCAATATAACAAAGAGTGAAAATTTTAAGGGGGTCTGAATACTTTCCGTACCCACTGTATCCTTTGTTTTTCCTGCACCAAGAAAAAAAAAAGAAAATGTTGTACAGCTTGCACTCCTTCCCCATCTCCCTCAATACTTACCCAAGTCCTCAATCGATACAGCTCTGAGCACGGCTGGATCACTTCTCTTCACTTCACACAAGGACTGTGACAGCAGCAGGAGTCATTGGCTGTGAAGAGGAAGCAGGGGTGGGCCAAGTCACTCTGTTTGTGTCTTTGAAACATGGCTCCATAGAGACACACAACGCAGAAGTCTACATGCCCCCTATAGTAAGCTGCTTGCTATGAGGGCACATGGAGAAGAGGGAGAACCAAAATCACCAACAGGGGAACCCAGAAGAGGAGGTTTGGGGCCGCATTGCAGAGCAGGCGAGTATAACAACATTTTATTTGTATTTCTTTTTAATTAAAAGAATAAACAACACTTTAAATGCAAAAACAAACAAACAAAAAAATGTAATTGCAGCTTACCAACTCTTACATATGGTAGCTGCATTAATTTTCTTTTTTTCTACTATTTTCACCTGGTGATTTTCAACCAGTAAGGGTCCTTTCACATGGGCTTTCCGATCAGGTCCGCTTGTCAGTTTTTTAGGCGGACCTTATCAGACCCTTCAGTCTCCCCTATGGAGCCGTGGATGTCAGCGGACACATGCCCACTGACACACACCACCATCTTATCCAGCCCGCAAAATCCAGACGGATTTTCCCTCTGTCTGGCGGATCGGATGAAAACGGACAGTCGGTCTGTTTCCCTCCGATTTCCCCTTAGAGGAGAGCAGGACTGTGTCCATGGATCCCCCGCTGAGCAAGACAGAGGCGCCCTTGTGAAAAGGGCCTAAGTCTGTTTTTACAACTTATTTTACCAGGCCAAGTTGTCCAGACAAAGTAAGAGAGTTAAGACAAACCATTTGACAATGGTCAGCTTTTTATTCATTTATGCAAAACCTTTAACCACTTAAGGACCAGCCACTGTATATATACATCAACAGAATGGCATGGACAGGCATAATCACGTACCTGTACGTGGCCCTTTAAATGCCTGCCATGTGGTCACGAGGACCCTGCCGCCATCCACGCGAGTCGGACCGCGGGTCCCGCGGACTAGATCGCCGTGGGGATCCCCGCGATCATCTCACGGAGGTATAGAGCGGGGAGATGCTTGTGTAAACAAGCATTTCCCCGCTCTGACTAGTGACAATGACAGTGATATTGCCTCCGTGTACTCGGAGCGGAGATCAGTGTCATGTGACACAGAGCCCATCCCCCTACAGTAAGAAACACTATACAGGGAACACTTAACCCCTACAGCGCCACCTAGTGGTTAACCCCTTCACTGCCAGTGTCATTTTCACAGTAATCAGTGCATTTTTATAGCACTGGTCACTGTGAAAATGACAATGGTCCCAAAAATGTGTCAAAAGTGTCCGATGTGTCCGCCATAATGTCGCAGTCAAGAAAAAAATCACTGATCACCGCCATTACTAGTATATAAAAAAATAATAAAAATGCCATAAAAAACTTTCCCCTATTTTGTAAATGCTATAACTTTTGCGCAAACCAATCAAACGCTTATTGCGATTTTTTTTTACCAAAAATATGTAGAAGAATACATATCGGCCCAAACCGAGAAAAAAAATGTTTTTTTATATATTTTTAGGGGATATTTATTATAGCAAAAAGTAAAAAATATAGCATTTTTTTCAAAATTGTCGCTCTATTTTTGTTTATAGCGCAAAAAATAAAAACCGCAGAGGTGATCAAATACCACCAAAAGAAAGCTCTATTTGTGGGGGGGAAAAAAAGACATAAATTTTGTTTGGGAGCCACGTCGCACGACCGCGCAATTGTCAGTTAAAGCGACGCAGTACCGAATCGCAAAAAGTGGCCTGGTCCTTTAGCTTCAAAATGGTTCGGGGCTTAAAGTGAAGTTCCACCCTGATTTATTTATTTTTCCCCAAAAATCGAAGAAAAAAAAAATAGAATTTTTTTTTTTTTATACTCACCTGAAAGGACGGTTGCTATGCGGAACTAGGTCTTCTGCCTCTTTCTCCACCGCGGTGGTCTTCTTCCTCGTCCTCTGTCGCGGTGTCTTCTGGTGAACGGGGCGCGCTGCCTTCTGGGAACTATGTGTATCCCAGGAGGCAGCTGCCCATTCACAAAGCGTCGTGCGAGGATGGAGGCGCCAGGACCTGCCACCGCGGGCGAGTAGGACAGGTAAGTGTCCTTATTAAAAGTCAGCAGCTACAGTGTTAGTAGCTGCTGACTTTAAAAAAAAAATTGCGAGTGGAATCCCGCCTTAAGTGGTTAAACCTAAAAAGGAAAAGGCGCACTGCCTTTGCTATCTACTGCAGGTGCCAATACATTAAAGCCACCCCAAACACAGATTGCAAACATAGTGCGTTTGCAAGCACCAGATTACATGGTACCACAGTACCATACAATTTAGTGCAGTGTGTTTGTCAAAAGGAGTGCATGCACTCATTTCTGTGCGTTCTAGTGCAATTTGAAATTCAGGTGTGAATTGACCCGAACACTACCCTCACCTAACAACTTTGCTGTCCAAAGGTGTCCAATTTACTACTTCATACAGAATGTAGACACCCTAGGGAGGGAATTGTGCTAATGGCTGGACCACCGTGTGAAATAAAGGGAAAAATATAAAAAAAACAAATGCAGCCACCACATCTAAGGACTGGTAGGCTGTAATGCGCTACTTTTTTTTTTGCGCTTACTACCTCTTTCAGGATGGGTACATATTGGTGTAAAATAAAAATACTTTACTGACTACCATTATAAATGACTCTAGGTCAATCTCACAAATTGTTTAACCACTTACGGACCGTCCGCCGTCGTTATACGTCGCTATGTTGAAGAGGAATACCGTTGTTATGGTAGCAGCTAGCTACCATAACGCTGGTTTCCTCTACAAGAGTGGGCGGTCCGCTTTCAGGTAAAAGTGGTCTCTGTGGCGGATTCGCCGTAAGATCACTTTTATCGGCGGCAGGAGAGGGCCCCCCTTCCTGCCGCTCTCCGGTGCCCTCCACCGCTTACCGGAGCCATCGGCAGCGGCGATTGGGTCCTGTCCCTGGGCTGACATGGAGATGAGCGAGGGAAGATGGCCCCCACCCGTCTCCATATCATTGCAGGATGGAAGCGACGTCAAAACGTCACTATAAATATACATGGATTACTGTATAAATGTCACTGGTAGAGAGGGGGTTACTACTAGGGGGCGATTAGGGGTTAAATGTGTGTTCTAACTGTATGGGGATGGGCCGACTAGGGGAGGAGACATATCGTTGTTCCTACTTAGTAGGAACAAACATGTCTCCTCTCCCCTGACAGAACAGGGATTTGTGTGTTTAGTTCGAGGCCCTCGCTGTGCAGCGGGCGGCCGCTCTTAAAAGGGAACCCCGTACCCATACGGGGTTTCGCACAGCGATGCCATTGTGCCGCAGTATATGTGCGTGAGCCGGTCGGGAACTGATTAATAAAAGTTTGAGAAATTTTCTGTATCATTTCTTATTACTTAACTGTAAGATTTTATGAGATGAAGGGAAAGAAAATAAAAAAATCAGCCTAACATATCATTCAAAAAATAAAAAATATATTGGCAAAAAAAATCTATTTTAGAAATATCGGCATCGTCCAGAGAAAAACCCATATCGGTCGACCTCCACCCGCAACCAGAGCCCAGGGTTGTGGGGAGGAGGCCTTTGTCCCCATCAACATGGGAAGACAAGGTGCTTAGGGGTGGTGGCAGAGAGTGTTGAGGGCATGTGGCCTGGTATGGTTTAGGAGGCGGGTGTTGAGCTGCTCGCTCGTCCCCTCCCTTTCCTGACCTGCCAGGCTGCATGCTCAGACAAGGGTCTGTGGGGGGACACCGAGCCGTTTTTTGCAACCTGTAGAATTTTTTAAACGTCGCCTATGGAGATTTTAAAGGGTAAAAGTTTGTCGCCATTCCAAGAGCGGACGCAATTTTGAAGCGTGACATGTTGGGTATCAATTTACTCGGCGTAACATTATCTTTCACAATATAAAAAAAAAATTGGGCTAACTTTACTGTTGTCTTAATTTTTAATTAAAAAAAAGTTTATTTTTTCCCAAAAAAGTGCGCTTGTAAGACCGCTGCGCAAATACGGCGTGACAGAAAGTATTGCAACGACCGCCATTTTATTCTCTAGGGTGTTAGAATAAAAATAGGATTTTTGTACTCACCGTAAAATCCATTTCTCTGACGTCCATGGACTGACACAGCTGGATACTGTAAACGTGTGGGTATATGTCCCTGCTCGCAGGAAAAGATCTAGGCAGAATGTTAGAAACATACATTCTAGAACAAACCAGAGCTGAACAGCCCCGCCCAGGGGGGCGGTCCCTCCGGACATTACCCTCCCACCTGCAGTCAGCAGACCTCAGTTCGTAACAAAGCAGTACAAACCTTAAAAGGAAGGGTGGGTGCTTTGTCAGTCCATGGACGTCAGAGAAATGGATTTTACGGCGAGTACAAAAATCCTATTTTCTCTTATCGTTCATGGACTGACACAGCTGGATACTGTAAACGTGTGGGACGTCCCAAAGCAGTATCAGAAGGTTGGGAGTAGTAGTAAAGGAACAACCAAAACTTCGCTCCAAACAAGCAGAGCTCCTCAACGGAGGAGTTGCAACATTAAACAGCGGCCTGCAATGCTTTGCGGCCGAAGATGCAGCCACATCAACCTTATAAAATCTTGAAAAGGTATGAACGGACGACCAGGTCGCCGCCTTGCACCCTTGTGCAACTGACGCTTGATGTCGGAAGGCCCAGGAAGCACCAATTGCCTTGGTGGAATGCGCCGCAACCGGAAAGGGAGGCGCTCGCCCATTAAGGGCATATGCCCGTATGACGGTCTGCCTGATCCACCTAGAGACGGTGGCAGACGACACCGCTCGGCCCTGTTTTGGACCAAACACAGACTTCCGAATGGAAACAGTAGCAGACAGGTACACTTGTAAGGCTTGTACCCATCTTAATGAATGAAGCGCAAACTCTCAGGGATGCGATGGGTGAGGACACAAGGACGGAAGAACAATGTCCTTCTTAAGGTGAAAGGCCGAGACCATCTTTTGAAAAGAAGGACGGTCGTGGGCGCAACACCGCCATATCCTTATGGAGGACCAAGTAATGCGACTTGCAGGACAAGGCCGCCAACTCAGACACCCGTCTAACCGAAGCAATGGCCACTAAGAAGGCCACCTTCCGGGACAAGGTCAAGAGAGGAATCTCTCTGATATTCTCAAAGGGATGTTCTTGGAGAACCGAGATGCATCAAATTCAGATCCCAAGTAGGGAGAGAAGGCTTGACAGGGGGGATCACATGGCGAACCCCCTGCACAAAAGGTGCTATCAAGGAATGGCCCGGTAGCGGTCGTTGAAAAAAACAGCCCGGGCCGAAATCCGACCTTTAAAAAAGGTATGCAAGGCCAGCTTTTGGGTCACACCACGCTGTAAGAACAGCAAAATCCTGGGAACGGAATACATCCGAGGACGCCACTCAAGTTCCTCGCACATAGCGATGCAAGCCTTCAAGGTACAGTGAGATATCTTTCTGGAGGAAGATTCCCGTGTCAACAACATAGAAGAGATGACCGAATACGAGAGATCTCGGTCCTTCAGCACCTGGCTTTAACAGCCATGCCATTAAAGCCAAGGACTGTAAAGCAGGATGAAGTATGGGATCATGAGACAGAAGGTCCACCCCAATAGGCAGTCGCCAGGAACGTCTGCGACTAGCCGAAGTAGATCGGCGTACCAATGTCGCCGCTCCGGAGCAATGAGGATCACTGGAATGGCCTCAGCCCCTACTCTGCAAAGCCGGCGAGGCAACAACCGTAGCGGAGGGTAAGCATGTATCAGGCGATACTGCCCCCACGGGCTTCCAACGCGTCTAACGCGTCCGCCCAGGGGTCCCTGGACCTGACCACGATCTTGCCACCTTGCGAGTGAGTCGAGAGGCCATAAGGTCCACTTCCGGTGCCCCACCTCCGGATGCAAGGACCCTTCCCCTGCAATGCACACGGCCGACAGGACCGTCTTGCAGCGAGATGTATGAAAATCCCAAAGAGACCCCGCAATGTATCGGAGAAGAGAGACCCCGGTGTACAGGGTGCCTCAACTGTTGTCCAATAAAGGTAACTTTACAGAGCTTCCCTAGAAACTCGGTCAGAGGACCAGTACCTCAGCCTCCACAGGTGGCGCAAACCCACCCCGGGCACAGAGACCCTAAAGGCTAAAGCAGTTGCAGTGCACCTGCTAGACGACTGATGGATGAAGCAGAGGCTTTTGCCCAGTCATTGTGCTACAAAAAAACGCCAGAGACGCAGCCACAAACGGGCGTAACGCTAACCTCAGCCTGGCGAACACAGTCCAAGCCAGTGCTTCTGATCACCACTGAAAGCAGGTGGAAAGTGGTACCCCTGAAACCAGGGATCATTGTGACAATGCTCCATCCAGCAGCTACCCATGGATAAGTGCTGATTGTACAAACACATAGTTTATACCAGGGTTTCCCAACTCCAGTCCTCAAGGCGCACCACCAACAGGTCATGTTTTTGGGATTTCCATTGATTTGCACAGGTGATTTGAGCAGTTTCACTGCCTTAGTAATTACCGCAGCTGTTTCATCTGCAGGAAATACCAAAAACATGACCTGTTGGTGCGCCTTGAGGACTGGAGTTGAGAAACACTGGTTTATACTATGTATTGCGTCAAACGCGCAAATAGAGTGTGGGAGGAAACCCACCCAGCCACAAAGAGCATAATACCATCACATACGGCGTATGTAGTTTAGTATGTGTGGATAAACCTATTAAACACGTTTAATACTGTGCCAGCGACGAAGGCGTGTACATCATCGGGGCTTGGACGTAAACCAGCCACGAAGATTGCGTACACAACCGTGTAGGTATGTTAGCCTGCGAATAAACAAAATGCACATGTTTATACTGTGCATAGCGCTGAAAATGCGCACACCATTGGAACGCAGGGGAGAAACCTGAGCATCCGGATGAAACCCATGCAGACTGCATACGCATACCGTGTAGGTATTATAGTATGTGTGCTAAACATTTTGCACAAGCCCATGTGAGCATAGCACCGAAGGCACGCACACTGTTGGCGCGTGGGATGAACTGAAGTACCCCACGCATACTCAGAGAATGCAATACCTACAACTACTATGAATGTATTTAGTGTAGTGTAGAGACATAATGTGTATGTTTACACCGTGTATTGCACCAAAGGCATGCATGTCATGTAGCGTGGGGGGAAACCCACGCAGACTGCATACGCATACCGTGTAGGCATTATAGTGTGTGCTAAACATTTTGAACAAGCCCATGTGTGCATAGCACCGAAGGCGCGCACACTGTTGGCGCGTGGGAGGAACCGAAGTACCCCACGCATACTCAGAGAATGCAATACCTACAACTACTGTGAATGCATTTAGTGTAGTGCATAAACATAATGTGTATGTTTACACCGTGTATTGCACCAAAGGCATGCATGTCATGTAGCGTGGGCGGTAGAGCTGCAACTAACGACTATTTTGTCTGTCTACTAATCTAACGATTATTTCTTCGATTAGTCACGACTATTTTTTTTTTATTATTAATCTAGTGTGTTCTTTTTGTGATTAGCTAATTAATCCTTTGGATAACTTTACAAAAAATGATAAGTACATAAAAAAAAAGTAAGGTAAAAGAATAACTACATACATATAGAGGTCGACCGATATGGGTTTTTCGCTGGCCGATGCCGATGCCGATATTTAGAAATTTGGGCGGCCGATGGCCGATTTTTGTGGCCGATTTTTGTGTGGCCGATTAAAAAAAAAAAAAAAAAAAAACCCTCACCCACTCCACTCCTTCCTGCTTACTCCCGTCACTCTAGCACACACTTGATGTCCTCAGTACAGATGGCACTGGCAGGTGGCACTGGTTTGGAACTGGCAGGTGGCACTGGTGTGGAACTGGCAGGTGGCACTGATTAGCACTGGCAGGTGGCACTGATTGGCACTAGCAGATGGCGTTGGTTTGGAACTGGCAGGTGGCACTGGTGTGGAACTAGCAGGTGGCACTGATTGGCACTAGCAGATGGCGCTGGTTTGGAACTGACAGTTGGCACTGGCAGGTGGCACTGGTTTGGAACTGGCAGGTGGCACTGGTGTAGAACTGGCAGGAGGCACTGATTAGCACTGGCAGGAGGCACTGATTAGCACTGGCAGGTGGCACTGATTGGCACTAGCAGATGGCGTTGGTTTGGAACTGGCAGGTGGCACTGGTGTGGAACTGGCAGGTGGCACTGATTGGCACTAGCAGATGGCGCTGGTTTGGAACTGACAGTTGGCACTGGTTTGGAACTGGCAGGTGGCACTGGTGTGGAACTGGCAGGAGGCACTGATTAGCACTGGCAGGTGGCACTGATTGGCACTAGCAGATGGCGCTGGTTTGGAACTGACAGATGGCACTATTGGCACTGGCAGGTGGCACTGATTGGCACTAGCAGGTGGCACTGGTTTGGAACTGACAGATGGCACTGGCAGGTGGCACTGGTTTGGAACTGACAGATGGCACTATTGACACTGACTGGCACTAGCAGGTGGCACTTGTTTGGAACTGACAGATGGCACTAGTTTGGGACAGATGGCACTGATTGGCGGTGGCGCTGGCTGGCGGTGGCGGGTGGCGCTGGCTGGCGGTGGCGGGCGGCGCTGGCTGGCGGTGGGTGGTGCTGGCTGGCGGTGGCGGCGGGTGGTGCTGGCTGGCGGGTGGCGTTGGCTGGCGGTGGCGTTGACTGCCGGTGGCGGGTGGCACTGGCTGGAGGTGGCGGGTGGCACTGGCTGGCGGTGGCGGGTGGTGCTGACGGTGGCTGGCGGTGGCGGGTGGCACTGGCTGGCGGTGGCACTGGCTGGCGGCACTGACAGATTGCACTGATTTTGCAGACCCAGCAGCTAAATTACATCAGCCAATGATTGGGCTGCTTTAGAAAGGGGGCGGGGCCACATACACATAGCGACCCGCCCAGATACCATCCCATTAGCTGGTGTAATATAGCTGCTGGGTCCCGCCCACCCTGGCCGGGTCCCGCCCACCCCGACATCGAGCTGACAGCTCCTCTCTCTCTCTCCTTTCTGCTCACACACTCAGCGGCTCTGGCTGCATCAAGCGCCGCGCTGAGTGTGTGAGCAGAGAGGAGAGAGAGACAGAGAGGAGCTGTCAGCTCGATGTCGGGGTGGGCGGGACCCGGGCCGGGGTGGGCGGGACCCAGCAGCTATATTACACCAGCTAATGGGATGGTATCTGGGCGGGTCGCTACGTGTATGTGGCCCCGCCCCGTTTCTAAAGCAGCCCAATCATTGGCTGGTGTAATTTAGCTGCCGGGTCCCGCCCACCCCGGCCGGGTCCCGCCCACCTCCGACATCAAGCTGACAGCTCCTCTCTGTCTCTCTCTCCTCTCTGCTCACACACTCAGCGCGGCGCTTGATGCAGCCAGAGCCGCTGAGTGTGGAGAAGGAAGAATGAGCGGAGGTCAGTCTGAAATATCGGCCTAATCTTGATAATAAATCGGCCGATGCCGATTTATCAAAAATGGCCAAATATCGGCCGATATATCGGCCAGCCGATATATCGGTCGACCTCTACATACATATATATATATATATATATATATATATATGTATGTAGTTATATTCTTTTATCTTACCTTTTTTTTTATGTACTTATTTTTTGTAAAGTTAAGATAAAAGAATATAACTACATACATATAATATAAAAGAATATAACTACATACATATATATCTTACCTTTTTTTTTTTATGTTCTGTTTTTCTTTTCTGTTCAGAAGTTCATGAATGTTTATAATTTATTTTTATTTTTTACAATGCTTTATTTTTTTAAGGGGGGGGGGGGGGATGTGTGCTTTTTTTTATTATTTTTTTATTATTTATTGTTTTTCTTTAAGCAGCCCTGTTGGGGGGCTATGGTGAGATATCAGGGGTCTTAACAGACCTCTGACATCTGCCATTTGAGACAGGGAAAGGGACTAGGGACACAGATTCCCCAGTTCCTTTCTCTGCAGCCTCAGTTGCACTGATAATGAGTGGAGAGAAGACAACGGCTTCTCTTCATTTATTAACTGAGACATCGTAATCACAGGAGGTTACGATGTTTCAGTTATGTGAATGGACAGTCAGTGATCACTGACTCTGTCCATTCAGAAAACTAGGGAGCCGGGTTTACCGGCTCCTACCTCCGCTCTCCATCCTGAGATACCACGGGGGACGGCAGCACGAAGGGGGATAAGAGAGAGGGGGACAGCAGCATGGAGGGGGACACGGAGAAGAGAGAGGGGGAGGACACGGAGGAGAGAGGGAGACACGGAGCAGCATGGAGGGGGACAGCTGCACGGAGGAGAGAGGGAGACACGGAGCAGCATGGAGGGGGACAGCTGCACGGAGGAGAGAGGGAGACACGGAGCAGCATGGAGGGGGACAGATGCACGGAGGAGAGAGGGAGACACGGAGCAACATGGAGAGGGACACGGAGAAGAGAGGGGGACACGTAGCAGCATGGAGGGGGACACGTAGCAGCATGGAGGGGGACACGGAGAAGAGAGGGAGACACGTAGCAGCATGGAGGGGGACAGATGTACGGAGGAGAGAGGGAGACACGGAGCAGCATGGAGGGGGACAGATCTACGGAGGAGAGAGGGAGACACGGAGCAGCATGGAGAAGGATGGATGGGGACTGGAGGAGAATAGGGGACAGTCAGCGGCGATCGTGTGTGGGAGAGAAGCACCGCGCTGAAAGCCGCGGTGGGGGTGTTTTGACCTGCAACTCGCAACGTGTGACGCGTCGAAGCCTTTCACGCACGTCGACGTATTTTCGTAGTCAACTACGTCGACGCGTCGTGGCAGCTCTAGTGGGCGGAAACCCACGCAGACTGCACAGACATACCGGGTAGGTATGTTAGTATGTGGATATCCAATCGCACAAATTTAGACTGTGCATAGCGCCGAAGCGCCCATACCAATGGAGTGTGGGAGGGAACCGGAGTACCCGGAGGAAAACCACACAGACCGCCTACACATACCGTGTAGGTATTATAGCATGCGAGATAAACATTGAACATATTTAACTGTGCAGAACTGCCAGTTGCCCCAGACAAGTGTGGAGAGCAGGTGTATCAGACTCCATAACGCCACCCTCTGAGACCTTATACACTATACAGTGAATATACAGTCCACCCACTGGCTACGCTGAGGCTGAGGAGGGGATACCCGGAGGACTCACCAACCCTTAAGGACCGCTCAGTCCTGCTGAAGAAACCGCGCTGTGAGCCTGAGGAGAGTGAAGAATCTGTGAGGAGATTCGCGCAGCAGCGCCGCCGCTAGAGGCTGAAACCGAAAATAAATGCGTGGCGGCTACAAGAAAATGGCCGCTGGTCGCAGCTATAACTGCGCCATTGAACCACGCCAAGATGGCCGCCGAGCACGAAATTCAAGCTCTAATGTGCGCTAATGGCGCACACAATAACCACCTCATACAGCGCTAATGCGCGCACTAATGGCGCACGCAATAATCACCTCACACACCAGAAAAAACTGCCCCTCTCTCCAGGAACCCACTAGAGACATGAGCGCCCAGCCAGGCCAGAGTGACCCCCAAGCACCAGTACAGGGTGCAGAGAGCAGCATAACAGGGGGGAGACAGGGAGAAACCCCCCATATAAAGAAACACAGCCAGCATGTACTCACCTGCAGTAGGAGAGACTACTTACCTGTACCTTTCAGGGGCCCACTGGCTTGTTTCAGACAGACCTATCACAGAGCAGTACTGCGTAGCTGTCGGCCCGGTCCACCGCGAAAGATACAGTCAGTCAGGTACTGTTCAATCTTGAGAGGACCACGGGAGCATGAAAGCCACCCGGCCACCCCTGGAGTCATGGGGCATGTCGTGAACTGAGTCTCACGCACACAAGGCGAGGATCAGCACGCTCGATGGTCGGACAGGGAAGACTACGAGGATACCAGC
Organism: Rana muscosa; assembly: GCA_029206835.1. Lineage (NCBI taxonomy): Eukaryota > Metazoa > Chordata > Amphibia > Anura > Ranidae > Rana > Rana muscosa. The sequence goes on from CM055117.1 coordinate 686,799,033, forward strand.
GTACCCAACCTGTTGCCCAGCCGACAGTTGATTGAAGGTCTCAAAAATAAAATAATAAAATTCCCAAAGGAACAAAATTTAGTAAAATCTTCCAGGAGACTGGCTCCTGAGAGAGCCACGTCTTCTCCTTCTGCTAGGCAGAAAAAAAACTGAGTTCTGCTGACTGCAGGTGGGAGGGTAATGTCCGGAGGGACCGCCCCCCTGGGCGGGGCTGTTCAGCTCTGGTTTGTTCTAGAATGTATGTTTCTAACATCCTGCCTAGATCTTCTCCTGCGAGCACGTTTACAGTATCCAGCTGTGTCAGTCCATGGACGATAAGAGAAAAATATATATAATGTTTGGGGGTTCTAAGTAAAGGGAAAGAAGATGGGCAGGCAGTGCAAACAGGCAGGGGAAGCTCCATTAGCATTGCTGGTTGTCTTGTCATACCAACGGCCACCACAAGAGGGCGCCAACACGATCACGCTGGGGGGGTTGCGCACAGAGACAGGATGCCCCAGGTCGCTAATTCTAGTCGCAAATGCAACCTGGCGCCCGGGGGTTTGACGAACCCTGCCTTAATGCATGTCTTTTTTCAACCTCACCTATGTAACATTTGTTGGCGGAAAATCCGACAATTGTTCGATGGAGCATACAAAATGGTCGGATTTCCCCGACAACAGCCTGTCATCACACACTTCCCATCGGAAAATCTGATTGTGTGTACGGGCCTTAATAGTGTGTATGGGGCCTTAGTTGTCAGGCCTTGTTCACATCTCCATGTAGCAAAGACTCACATTCCCACATGCATTTGTTTTGGAGCATTTTCACTCGTCACGCATAGGGCATCCCACATTCACTTGAACGGGTTGCCCTATACGCAACAATCACCCCAGAGAAGCTCCAGAACAATTTTTTCTACACTTGGGCAGCCTTAAACATGTAATGACAACACAAACACAATGCAAATTTGCAACATTTCTGAAACACATGGCAAAGCGTGCATTTGGAAACACATAGATGTGAATGGAGCGTCATTATTCTTGTGTAATCGCACCAATTTCACTTACAGGCACCATTCACACCTAGAGTAGTAGGAGCGCATGTTTTTTGGCTTGTTTTTCCAGTGACACACATGAGGGCTCTTTCACATGGGCGGATCCCGTCATGATCCGCCCCGTGAATATCCGCTTGCTCAGCGGAGATCGCTCCGTTGATCCCCGCTGAGCCGGCGGATGACTTGTCCGTCTCTGCACACTGTGCAGAAACAGACCGGTCGGATCGCCGCTTTCCTCTATGGGGGGGGGGCAATCGGATGAAAACGGACCGTCTGTCCGTTTTCATCCGATACGCAGACGGATGGAAAAATAGGATTTTTTACTCACCGTAAAATCCTTTTCTCTGAGTCCATGGACCGACACAGCTTCTCTATTGACAAAGTGGGTATTATCCGTTAATTAGGAGTGACTAGGCAGAAAAACTTGTAAAAAGTGTTGCATCACACCTTCTACAGTACCGCCCAGGGGGCGGACCCTCTGGGTATACCCTCTCAGTCTGCACATCGCAGATCAGTTCGTCAAAAAGCAGTACAAACTTAAAAGGAGGGGTGGGTGCTGTGTCGGTCCATGGACTCAGAGAAAAGGATTTTACGGTGAGTAAAAAATCCTATTTACTCTTTCGTCCATGGACCGACACAGCTTCTCTATTGACAAAGTGGGACGTCCCAAAGCAGTGTCAGAGAAAAAACGAGGGGTGGTAACAGCATAAAAACAAACTTCACCCCAAACACAAAACAGCACTCCTCCAACGGAGGAGTTGCAACTCTAAACAGCCGCCTGCAAAACCTTGCGGCCGAAAGAGGCATCCGAAGATGCACCTACATCAACTTTGTAGAATTTTGTGAAAGTGTGAGCGGACGACCAAGTCGCCGCTTTACATAGTTGGGAAACAGACGCTTGATGTCGGAAAGCCCAAGAGGCACCTATTGCCCTGGTCGAATGCGCCGTGACAGGAAAGGGGGGCGCCTGACCCTTTAAGGCGTAAGCCTGGATTACTATCTGTCGGATCCACCTAGAGATGGTGGCCGATGAGACTGCTTGGCCCTTCTTGGGACCAGCCACCGAAACAAACAGTGAGTCTGACTTCCGGAACAGGGAAGTAGCAGATATGTATACTCTCAAAGCTCGGACAACGTCCAAGGAATGCAACGCCGACTCCTTAGGATTCGACGGCTGAGGACACAAGGATGGAAGTACAATGTCTTCGTTGAGATGAAAAGCCGAAACGACCTTCGGAAGAAAGGAAGGCTGCGGCCGCAGCACCACCTTATCCTTGTGGAAAATCAAATAGGGAGCCTTGCAGGACAAGGCTGCCAGCTCAGAGACTCGTCTAACTGACGTAACAGCCACCAAAAAGACCACCTTCTGAGAAAGTGTCAACAGGGGAATATCTCTAATATTCTCAAACGGTGCCTTCTGAAGCACCGAGAGGACCAGGTTCAAGTCCCACGGAGGTAACGGGGGGCGGACCGGAGGGGCCACATGTCGAACCCCCTGCACAAATGTACTCACGAGAGAGTGAGTCGCCAGGGGTCGCTGAAAAAAGACAGCCAGGGCAGATATCTGTCCCTTAATCGTACTTAGGGCAAGCCTTTGGTCTACCCCATGCTGTAAAAACAGCAGGATTCTGGAAACCAAATAGGTACGCGGATGCCATTTCATTTCCTCACACATGGAGATGTAGGCCCTCCAAGTGCGGTGATAGACCTTCCTAGAGGACGGTTTCCGAGCACTTCTCATAGTAGAAATTACTGAGTCTGACAGGCCCCGGTCTCTCAGTACCTGGTTCTCAACAGCCATGCCGTTAAAGCCAATGACTGTAAAGCAGGATGGAATATGGGACCTTGCGACAGCAGGTCCTTCCGTAGTGGTAGGCGCCAGGGGACGTCTGCTACCAGACGTACTAGATCGGCGTACCAAGGACGCTGAGGCCAATCTGGAGCGATTAGGATCATTGGAATTCCCTCTGCCTCCACTCTGCGGAGCAGAAGAGGAAGAAGCCTTAAGGGAGGGAAGGCATAGATTAGCCGATACTGGCCCCACGATGCTACCAACGCGTCCGTTGCGTCTGCCCATGGGTCTCTTGACCGGGCCACAAACCTCAATACCTTCCGATTGAGTCGGGAAGCCAGAAGATCTACGTCTGGTGTGCCCCATCTTTGGCAGAGGAGTTGGAACACCTCCGGGTGTAAGGACCATTCTCCCTGGTCCAGCATCTGGCGGCTCAGGTAGTCCGCCTGCCAGTTTTCCACACCCGGAATGTACACGGCCGACAGTGCCGGTACGCTCCTCTCTGCCCACTTCAGGATGCGAGCGATCTCCGATGCTGCAGCTGAGCTTCTTGTTCCTCCTTGATGATTGACATATGCCACTGCTGTGGCGTTGTCTGACTGGATCCTGACTGGACGCCCTTGCAGTCTCTGAGACCATTTGAAGAGGCACAGCTTGATCGCCCGGATCTCCAGGACATTGATCGGCAGGAGGGCTTCCTCTGGGGTCCAGCGACCTTGCGCCGACTGGACACCCCAGACTCCCCCCCAACCTGTAAGGCTGGCGTCCGTCGTGATCACTATCCAGTAAACCGGAAGAAATGACTTCCCGGCCATTAGAGCCGGTGCTGTCAGCCACCATACCAGGGATCTCCTGACTAGGTGGCTCACTCGGATTTGATAATCCAGAGATGAAGGGCATCTGTTCCATCTGGACAGAACTTCCCTCTGTAACACTCGAGTGTGGTATTGAGCATATGGGACCGCCTCGAAGGAGGCTACCATGAGGCCCAACACTCGCATGCAAAAACGGAGTGACGACCAATTCCTGGAAGTCAGCTGCCGTACTGCAGCCCGGAGGGTCTGCAACTTCTCCACAGGGAGGAATACCTTTGCCTCTGAGGAATCCAGAATCAACCCCAGGTACACTAGGCGTTGAGTGGGCACCAATACTGACTTTTGCGTGTTTAGTATCCAACCACAGTCTCGAAGAGTCTGACAGGTAATGGACACGCTTACCTCTAATTCTGAGCTTGAAGGGCCCTTCAGCAGAAGGTCGTCCAAGTAACCTGTGATAGCGATACCCCGCTGTCTTAGAAGTGCCAGAATCGGAGCGAGCACCTTGGTGAACGTCCTGGGTGCTGAGGCAAGGCCAAACGGGAGGGCCACAAACTGGTAGTGGTTCTTCCCGATAGCAAATCGCAGAAACCTCTGGTGTCTGGAGTATATGGGGACCTGCAGGTATGGGTCCTTGATGTCCAAGGAGGCCAGAAAGTCCCCCGGATGGAGAGCCGTGACTACGGATCGAACCGACTCCATCCGAAATCTTTGTACCTTCACAAAGCAATTGAGGGCTCTGAGATCCAAGATTGGACGAACCCCCTCCTTCTTTGGCACAATGAACAGATTTGAGTAAAAACCCTGACCCCGTTCCTGTTCTGGAACTGGAATAACTACCCCGCGTTCCAGTAGACCCTGGACCGCCCCATACAGGGCCTCCCGACGGGTCGGTAGTAGCTGGAGATTGGAGGTGATGAATCTGTCTGGTGGACAAGAGAGAAATTCTATCTTGTAGCCTGAGGAGATTACTTCGCAAACCCACCTGTCGGAGACTAGAGCAGTCCACTGAGTCGCGAATTTGCGAAGACGTCCCCCCACCCGAGAGCTGGGTGGGGGCGGACCTTCATGTGGACGCAGATTTGTCCACAGGCTTGTTGGGTCTGCGGGACCAAGGACGCTTTTGTCCTTGGGCAGGCGCTTTATCGGCCTGGGGTCTTTTCCCTGTCGCCTTAAGAGGGCGAAAAAACCGCTTACGTGCAGTAAAGGAGGGCCCTTGCCCTTGGCGTGGTCCCCTACCCTTGCTAGTTTGGGGAAGCAAAGTGCTTTTACCTCCTGTAGCATCCTTGATGATGTCATCCAGAGAAGCCCCAAAAAGTCTGTCGCCCTTAAAAGGCAGATCCAATAGGGCTTTCTTGGAAGTCTGGTCCGCAGACCAGCCCTTTAGCCAGATCAGGCGGCGTATTGCTACTGCATAAACCGAAGCTCTTGACAGCAGGGGAATAGTATCCATGTCTGACTCGCAGACAAACTTAAGGCCCTGGACCAACTGGTCGGCCAAAGTTATCTCATTAGGAGGAGCATCTCGCTCCTTTAACCCCTGGAGTAGCAATTTTGCCCATTCAGTAAGTGTCTGAGACACTAGGGCCCCCGCCAATGCCGGGCGTACTGCTGAGCCTACCACTGAGTATAGGTAGCGAGCGAGTGCTTCAGCCTTCTTATCCACAGGGTCCTTGAAAACAGGAGCCCCTTCTACTGGAATAGTGGTGGCTCTATTAAGTCTGGACACCGAAGGGTCCACTATAGGGGGAGAGGTCCATATCTTCAGAAAACTCTCCTCAAAGGGGTACCGTACTGCAAACCTCTTTGGGGCTGTAAAGACCCTCAGTGGGTTCTCCCATTCCTTGTATAAGAGTTTGTCAAAATAAGACACACAAGGGAACACCTTAGCAGTGCGGGCAGGTTTACGAAACCCAAAGGGGACTGGAGTATCTGCTACTTCTTCAGTCCTTTCCAACTTTAGCGTATCCCGCACTGCAGTAATAAGGTCAGATACCAAAGCCGTCTCGCGTACTGACCTGGACTTGGAGTCCTCCTCACTGTCCGATCGGTCACGGTCTGCAGTCTCTGATGCATCAGAATCTGGGCCATGAGCCGTAGCTGGACCTGGTTCTGCATCAGAAATATCCCCAGAAGATTGCAGGGGACGGGGGCGTTTATTACCCCCTGTATTCCCGTGTGCTGCTTCCACCCTGGCAGCAAACGCCTCTAGGATTGCCGACATAGCGTCCATAGACACCTCAGGGACACCAGCTGCTAAATCTGGTGTTTCAGGGGAGAAGACATCTGGCTCAGATGCCATGCTGACCACACGCTGACACTCACAGGGCTCCAGGCAAGATATCAATAGGCCACCCTCCTGCGCTGCAGAGATGCTGGGTTACCCAGAGGACTCACCACCCTGGATAGGTACTGCTATGCTGCGCCTATGATGCTGTCCCCTTGCTGCTGTGTCAGTCTGCTTCTTTTATCAGCACTTCCTGTGTGAATTTTCGCGCCAGTGTAATGCACCCTAGAGGCCGGAGGCTCTCGCAAAATGGTTGCCAAAACCGTCTGTATGGAAGATAATGTGGGCTCTAAGAAAATGGCCGCCGACAGAAGATAGAGGTCAGGCAGCCATAGCCCACAAAAAAGATGGCCGCCGAACGGCAATATCTGCATACAGGGTGGACAAACATGGCCGCCGATCACCTGATAGGGGCCAGTGGGTGTGGCCGAACTACAGGAAGATGGCCGCCAGGCAGTTACAAGAGGCCAAACTTGGCATGGACCACCTCAAAATGGCCGCCGACAGCATGGAGACACAGAAACACAGGTAAGCAAAAATGACATTTCTTTTAAATGTTAGTTACAGCCAGCCCCGCTCCAGTGGGACCCCCTAGGTGACCCCCAGCACCCAGCAACCTTTAGCTAGAAGCCCAGGGAGGAGGGAAAGGCAGGGAGAGAGGGAAGAAAGGGGCCACAACCACTTACTTGATCTCTCCAGGAATGTCCAGCTAAATCACCCAGCCGAGGCAGGGGAGTTTTACTTACCTATCCTGCATGTATTCTGCTGGAAGACATTCCAAACAGATCATCGTCCGCGCACGGAAGGTGACTGTTGGCCAGGCATGCTGTGATTGGACCCAGAAGGGACGATCATATGTATGCCCTGGAGCATGACGCTCACCGGACAGGCTGCTGCGACTCGGCCGTAAGGTCAGCCGAAGCTGAGCGGTCCGATGCAAGCCTTGGAGCGTAAGCTCACCGGCCAGGCTGCTGCGACTCGGCCGTAAGGTCAGCCGAAGCTGAGCGGTCCGATGCAGGCCCTGGAGCGTAGGCTCACCGGCCACCCGTGGAGCGACGGGCATGTCGTGGAAAACCCAGCGCGTAGCTAGGGTCGGCACACGCTCGATGGCCGAAACTGGGGAGACTACAAGGATCGAGGATCCAGCCTGTCACCCAGTCGGCAGTTGATCGAAGATCGCAGGAAACAACAAATGTAGCAAAAAAATAAAAAATATATATATCTTTTTTCCCCGGACCAATGAGCCCGAAGGGAGCCATGTCCTACTCCTTGCTAGACAGAAAAAAACTGATCTGCGATGTGCAGACTGAGAGGGTATACCCAGAGGGTCCGCCCCCTGGGCGGTACTGTAGAAGGTGTGATGCAACACTTTTTACAAGTTTTTCTGCCTAGTCACTCCTAATTAACGGATAATACCCACTTTGTCAATAGAGAAGCTGTGTCGGTCCATGGACGAAAGAGTAAGTAGGATTTTCCTCCGTCATGCTAAACAGACCATAGTGGAGACTGATGTCGTCGGATGTCAGCGGATGACCGCTGACATCCGCTATCCCATAGGGATACATGTATGTCCGTTTTTTATCCGAAAACGGATGGATGAAAAACTGACATACGGAACGTCCGTGTGAAAGGGGCCTAAGGCAGCCAATTGATTTCAATGGGATGTGCTACACCTGGCAAAGTAGCTCATGGAACATTTTTGTATGTTTTTTTTACTGCATTTGTCCCGTTTTTACTTGTGACAAAATGTGTGTTTGCTTCTGTTTGATGTGCCATTAAGGACACTGAAAGCGTATCTAGGTAATTATAGGCATATAAACGTGGCCATACACTATACAATCTCCTTTAGGATTTGCCAAAATTATATAATAGGAGGACACACAATCCATCCAATCACTCTGTATCCAATCAGGCAGGCTCTTGCACTACATCAGGGGTGTGTTCCATGGACTGCATGCGGCCCTAGGGAGCCCAAGCCCATCTGAAGATACCATGGGGAAGCCAGGCAAATGCATGCATGCATGGACGAATGCCGGGGAGGCTGTGTGCTAATGAGATCAGCTGGTAAACTCCTTCCTGTGTCTTACTGGCAAGTCTGTCTGTACACCAGGGAGTTTCTGAAGTGTTCTGTAAAATATAGCCATGGATGAGGTAGGCTTGGTTTTCAAAAAAAAAAATATATATATTATTTTTGTGCAACCGAAGCACATATTGATACATGGGAGCTAGATTTTAGAAAAAAAAAAGTGAACTTAGCCTTTATTAAAGCTTGGCAAATGCTGTGTGTGTGTTAAATTTTCTATTTGTATTAACCACTTCCCGCCCGCCATATGACGTCCTTGACTTTGAGCGGGTATATCTGAATGATGGGTGCAACTACAGGCATCATTCAGATATTGTCTTTTTCAGTCGGCGATTCCCTACACCAGAAGAACAATCATAGAACGGTGCGTCTGAGACAGTAACCGCCAGCCCCGGATGTTTACCCTAGAGATTTCTGGTGGACAAGATGGTCGCCGGAGTCCCTATGATCGTCGGAGGCCGGGCGTGATGTTAGGACATCACGCCCAGCCTCTGCATTCAAACAAATGGTGCTGCCTCGGCTAGGAAGCGGTGATCGTTTTGTTTTTTTATTTCAGGCTTCCCAGCCCAGAGGTGAGATGTGGAGTCTTATTGACCCCATATCTCACTGTAAAGAGGACCTGTCATGCCATATTCCTATTACAAGGGATGTTTACATTTCTTGTAATAGGAATAAAAGTGATCAAAAAAAAAAAAAAAAAGGAAAATTAACAATAAAAATTTCAAGCGCCCGTGTCCCCATGTGCTCACACGCATAAGCGAACGCACACTTAAGTCCTGCCCACATATGAAAACGGTGTTCAAACCACACATGTAAGGTGTCGCCGCGAATGTGAGAGTAATAATTCTAGCCCTAGACCTCCTCTGTAACTCAAAACATACAACCAGTAAAAAAAAAATTAAAGCGTCGCCTATGGGGATTTTTAAGTACCGAAGTTTGGCGCCATTCCATTGCAATTTTGAAGGGTGACATGTTAGGTATCTATTTACTCAGCGCAACTTCATCTTTCACATTAAGCAAAAAAAATTGGGCTAACTTTACTGTTTTTTTCTTTTTTAAAGCATGACACTTTTTTAGCCCAAAAAAAGGCATTTGAAAAATTGCTGCACAAATACCGTGTGAGACAAAAAGTTGCAATGACCGACATTGTATTCTCTAAGGTCTTTGCTAAAATAAAAAACATAATGTTTGGGGGTTCTATGTCATTTTCTAGTAAATTTTCTAGAGAAATGGCAGAATTGGTCTGGGTGGCAAGTGGTTAAAGGAGTCCAGTAGCACCCTTGTCCAGCAGATCGCCAGCCTACAGGTACCCTTGTCCAGCAGATCGCCAGCCTACAGGTACCCTTGTCCAGCAGATCGCCAGCCTACAGGTACCCTTGTCCAGCAGATCGCCAGCCTACAGGTACCCTTGTCCAGCAGATCGCCAGCCTACAGGGACCCTTGTCCAGCAGATCGCCAGCCTACAGGGACCCTTGTCCAGCAGATCGCCAGCCTACAGGTACCCTTGTCCAGCAGATGGCCAGCCTACAGGTACCCTTGTCCAGCAGATGGCCAGCCTACAGGTACCCTTGTCCAGCAGATGGCCAGCCTACAGGTACCCTTGTCCAGCAGATGGCCAGCCTACAGGTACCCTTGTCCAGCAGATGGCCAGCCTACAGGTACCCTTGTCCAGCAGATGGCCAGCCTACAGGTACCCTTGTCCAGCAGATGGCCAGCCTACAGGTACCCTTGTCCAGCAGATGGCCAGCCTACAGGTACCCTTGTCCAGCAGATGGCCAGCCTACAGGTACCCTTGTCCAGCAGATGGCCAGCCTACAGGTACCCTTGTCCAGCAGATGGCCAGCCTACAGGTACCCTTGTCCAGCAGATGGCCAGCCTACAGGTACCCTTGTCCAGCAGATGGCCAGCCTACAGGTACCCTTGTCCAGCAGATGGCCAGCCTACAGGTACCCTGCTCAGTGGTAACCCCCAGCTCTGATTGGCAGACGGTAAGGACACACCTCACTGCCTGTTTTAATCTAATTTTTACCAACAAACGTGCATCGCACATTATTGGGGGTGTTGGCATCACTTTAACAGGTTGTGTTTGGTTGGCGATCACATTTTGGGAAGCTTTTGTTGCAGACACGAGACGACATCGCCCCTGCGACATGTAAACTTTCCCAGATGAAATTGGTTGTAAACCCCTTTATTTTGCATGCGCACTGAAGAAAGGGCACGATCATTCCATTTCTAAAGGGCCCAGGTCGTGACCATAGGCTCCCGCGTGCAGTAATGTCACGTGAGGATGGACAGTCACAGAGCCGAAGTCCACAGCCCCAAAAGTAAGAGGGGCGAAGATGGACGCAGCCACCTCGGTGGCATTGTTTGCAGGCAAGTGCAACATAATGGGCTAATATGTGATGCATACTAGCCCATTATGCTTTTACTTTGCAGGGGGGGGGAAGCAAAACCCATCTTTAAGAGAGGAGGCAGTAAAAACGCAGCTCAACCTTGCATTTTTATGCGCCCCCCCCCCAAAACATAATGCGTTCACACATCTCCCAGTGGTAGTGTGGAACACCTCAGACTATACGAGGCGTACGGAGCTGGCCGAGTCCCTACACCGCAAACTCATCGCGTCCAGAGGGCCAACGTGAATCAAGCCACGCCCACAGAAGCCCGCGGCGCTGTGTACTTCTGTTGCGCTTTCTGCTATAAACCACACACATCTATCACCTCCGTACTAACCAGGGGGTCACTCCTCCACCCACACTGACGCAAACCCCAGCACATTATGCATTAGCTAGTGGCTGCTCGGGAACACCACATGTCGTGACCAGTCAGTACGGCTCCCGACCGCACACTACACATGACCAGCCCGCTACACTGCACCCACGTGACCCAGGCACTGCGCACACTCACTTTGCACCCCCGCAATCTTATATACACACACTCCCTGCAAGCATCACCCACAACACTGCCCTGCGAGACATCTTACCGCGCTCGCCAGCACGATTCGCCAAGCACCGCCTCCACCTTACGTCACTTCGCAGGCGACAAGACGCGGGACAAATCAAAAGCAGCCATTGCACGTCATCACGCTGGTTCAGACATTCGTCATGTGACTGAATTGTGTGTTTGTATGTTCTCAGTCACGGTAATAGGAGAGTTCCATTCATTTTTTATTTGCTACGTTTGAAAGCTTTAAAGTTTATGGTAAAATATTTTTTAACTTTTTTGTACATTATACTAACATTTTGGTTATGTAGTAATGGTTTAATAAACATGGCTAGTGAGTATTCATGTAGAAGAATTATTTAACCACCAATTCTGACGCTTCTCATGTAAAAATAGACCTCTTTTTCTAAAAATAAAATAGGACCCCCACACATTTTATGTATTATATATATATATATATATTTTATATTTTAGCAGAGAACCTAGAGAATAAGATGGTGGATGTTGTCATTTCTATGTATAAACCCCTGTGCTTGGTGGATAAAATATATAAATATTTATAGCTGCAACCTATAGCATAGCTCCCAACCAGTGTTGCCAACCTGCCAGATTGAAATTTACTGGCACGACACCTGAAATTTACTGGCACAGCCACGTTTCTACTGTCATTTCACAAAAGTTACTAAATTTAATTTTTAGGTGCAAATTTCAGTTTTTATGCTACAAACAAGTAAGCTAGGCAAATAGCAATTTAAGGTAGATTTTAAGGTAAAAAAAACATATTATTTTTGTTATTTTCAATATAATAAGGGAAAATTATTTAGTCACATCACCCCCTGCCTCCATCCCCCTCTGCCACCAACACCCCCTGCCTTCACCCCCCTCTGTGGTGCCTCCAATCTCCCCCTGCCTCCAATCTCCCCCAGGCCCCCTGCCTCCATCCCCCACCCTCTGCGGTGCCACCAACAACCCCGTCTCCATCCCCCACCCTCTGCAGTGCCTCCAATCACCCCCTGCCTCCAATCACCCCCTGTCTCCATCCCCCTCTGCGGTGCCACCAACAACCCCTGTCTCCATCCCCCACCCTCTGCGGTGCCACCATCCCCCTCTGCGGTGCCATCAACACCCCCTGCCTCCAATCACTTCCTGCCTCCAATCACTTCCTGCCTCCAATCTCCCCCTGCCTTCAATCACCCCCCTGCCTCCAATCTCCCCCAGGCCCCCTGCCTCCATCCCCCTCTGTGGTGCCACCAACAACCCCGTCTCCATCCCCCACCCTCTGCAGTGCCTCCAATCACCCCCTGCCACTAACACCCCCTGCCTCCAATCACCCCCTGTCTCCATCCCCCTCTGCAGTGCCACCAACAACCCCTGTCTCCATCCCCCACCCTCTGCGGTGCCACCATCCCCCTCTGCGGTGCCATCAACACCCCCTGCCTCCAATCACTTCCTGCCTCCAATCACTTCCTGCCTCCAATCTCCCCCTGCCTCCAATCTCCCCCTGCCTCCAATCACCCCCTGCCTCCAATCACCCCCCTGCCTCCAATCTCCCCCAGGCCCCCTGCCTCCATCCCCCTCTGTGGTGCCACCAACAACCCCTGTCTCCATCCCCCACCCTCTGCGGTGCCACCAACACCCCCTGCCTCCAATCAACCCCTGCCTCCAATCACTTCCTGCCTCCAATCTCCCCCTGCCTCCATCCCCTCTGCGGTGCCTCCAATCACCCCCTGCCTCCAATCTCCCCCTGCCTCCATTAACCCTCTGCCTCCATCATCCCCCTCTGCGGTGCCATCATCACCCCCTGCCTCCATCGGATCCCCCTCTGCCACCATCACCTGATGTCACTGTCGGCTGGGCTGTCTGTCACTCTGTCCGTCCCCGACTCCCCTGTGAACTTTGTATTGCCTGGATGCAGCAGGCTCCTCCATTCTGCCGCCGCCGCGTGCTGCTCAGCCTCCGAGTCCTGACTCCTGCTCCAGTGCTGTGCTCCACCGACCTCCTGGTTAGTTACAGATTTAAAATTCTGGCCCGCGCACCTGGCGGGATGACCTAATACATCACTCGCCAGCGGCACGGCACAGCCTCCGTGAAATTCGCCCCCTGCCGGCCGAATACAGCATATGCTTGGCTCGGCAAGCTCATGCGCAGTTCCAAACCGAACCGATTTTGGCTATTTTTACTGGCACATTCCTGCAACTACGGACATTTACTTACGGGTAAAATATTGACAGTTTTTACGGGCTGTCCATAAAAATACGGATGGTTGGCAACACTGCTCCCAACTGTCCCTGATTACGAGGGACTGTCCCTGATTTGGAACAAAGTCCCTCTGTCCTCCTCCTATGTCCCTCATTTTGGTCTGATCTATATATTTGTATATAAATCACACTTTTTATCTTTTAAAAAAGGGTTTCCTTTTTCATCCAATTTGTAAATTGCTACATTTGTAAATGTTAAAAGCCAATATAAAGGAATAGTAGTGCTAAAATAAAAAAAAACACTTGTTGGTTTAACAAATCTTTTTTTTTTTTTGCATAATTCCTCTTTAAAGGTGCGTGACAGGGGGTGTGTCCTATGCCTACATACTTTTGCTACTAGGTGTCCCTCAATCCTTTCTCAGAACATTGGGAGGTATGCTATAGTGTGCCCAAATACAAACACTTTTTTTTTAATTAATGAGGCAGAGCAGGCCCGCTGCGCTGGATCACGTACTTCCAGGTGGGGGGGTGCGTGCACGCCACCCCAGCTGTGCTGTCATTCACCAATGTACCAATGTACAGAAGTGCGAATGACAGAAAAGAGCCCTGTGTAGGTAAACAACACAGGGCTCTCTACAGACAGCAGAAATCTGCCTTTAAAGGAGAAGTATGGGATGGGTTAAATGACTAGTACATATCACATTAGTCACATATCAGCTAATCTTTTTTTCCTACCTCTTTTAGTTTTTACAGCATGTGCACATGAACTTTCCTTCAGCTGGCAAAAACGGTCCATTTTCAGTTTGAAAATTTCAGGGGGTGTGTTGTTGAAGATGTACACACCCCTGCCTCTGTCCCCCTCCCCTAAGAGACGTGGCTGCGCTGATAGATAGAAATATATAGTGCAGATTCTCATACACAGCACTATTAGTGACTTCTCTCACATTACACTCACTGAAGTGCTGAAATCTCTGCCGACTCTTCTGACTATTGATACATGCTGCAGAGGAGGAGTGAGAAGGGAGGGGGAGCAGCTATGCTCTGTGAAGTTTCAGGAACGAGCAGAGGGAGGAGAGCCAACATCGATCAAGCAAAATGACAGGAAAGGGGGTGGATCCAGACTTCATATCCAGACTATTGTCAGGAGGATGCTGTATGAAAGACTGTAGAACCTCCCACAGGTATTTAGCTAGATTTGAACAGAATGGGGGCACTTTTGAGAGGGCTGGGAGGGTTTTTAGATATCAGCAGCTCACATAGAATAGATGTGAGGCCTCGTACACACGACCGATTTTCTCGTCGTAAAAAACACGTCGTTTTTTTCGACGAGATTCTTGTTAAGCTTGTCGATTTTCTCGTCAAGCTTTCTATGCGTACACACTGTCATTTCCCAATTTCCTCGTGGTTCTCTGCGCTCACGTCCAGCACGTACGACGGCACTATAAAGGGGAAGATCTTTTTTCTTGGCGCCACCCCTTGGGCTGCTTTTGCTGATCTCGTGTTACCGCGTGTGAAGTAAAAGTTTGGGAAGAGACGATTCGCGCTTTTCAGTCTTCGTGCTTTCAGTTCGTTTTAGCGTGATGAATGTGCTATTTCCATTACGAAGGCTTGTTTTACCAGAAGATGCGCTCCCGTCTCATACTTGATTCTGAGCATGCGCGCTTTTGGAAGAGTCGTAAAAGCATACACACGAACCATTTTCTCGTCACAAAACAGGCCGACGAGAAACACGACGAGGAAATCTGGACTCCTGACGAGAAAATAGAGAGCAGGTTCTCTATTTTCTCGTCGAGATTCTCGTCAAGTTTCTCGTCGTAAAACCATACACACGAACGTTTTTCTAGACAAAAAAACTCTCGCGGCACTTTTCTTGACTGTTTACGACGAGAAAATCGGTCGTGTGTACGAGGCCTAAGCAAAAAAAAGGAAACCCATACTTCTCTTTTAATTCTCCCTGGGAGTAAACACCGCCACATCGCTCAGTAAAACAGTACACACCATAAACATTGTTAGGCACACAGTTAAAATGGTACTAAATAGAGGTCGACCGATATGGGTTTTTCTCTGGCTGATGCCGATATTTAGAAATCGCGGTGGCCGATGGCCGATATATGATGCAAATTTTTTTGAGTTGATATGTTAGGCTGATTTTTTTCCCTTCATCTCATAAAATCTAACAGTTAGACCCCTTTCACACTGGGGCGTTTTTCAGGCGCTTTTGGGCTAAAAATAGCGCCTGAAAAATGGCTCCCCTGCAGTCTCAGTGTGAAAGCCCGAGTGCTTTCACACTGAGGCGATGCGCTGGCAGGACATTAAAAAAAGTCCTGCAAGCAGCATCTTTGGAGCGATGTATACCGCCCCTGTACCACTCCTGCCCATTGAAATGAATAGGCACCGCTGCCGAAGCGCCTGCAAAGCGGTTCGGCAGCGGCGCTACACGGGCGCATTTAACCCCTTCATCAGCCGCTAGCTGGGTTAAAAGCGGCCAAATAGCGCCGCTAAAATGACTATAAGCCGTGGTTCACATTGATGCTACTTTGAAATTGCTTGAAGTAGCGTGATTTCAAAGTAGCAAGGTCAGCGCGATTTCAGGTGCTACTTGATAGACATCTGTGTGGCTTCATACAGAGATGTCTATTGAAGTCGCACCTGAAAATCGGCAAAAGTAGTGCAGAAACTACTTTTGCAAATCAGTGTGGCACCGCAAAATCAGTGTTGCACCGATTGGAACTGTGACTTGTCATGCCATTTGACCTCTCAAATCGCTCCAATGTGAACCTAGGCTAAAGCGCCGCTAAAACTAGCAGCGTTTTACCGCCAACGTCCACCCGCTCCAGTGTGTAAGCAGCCATAAAGCGGAGGTCCACACAAAAATTGAACCTCTGCTTTTCGAAACCCCCCCCCCCCCTCCGGTGTCACATTTGGCACCTTTCAGGGGGGAGGGGGGTGCAGATACCTGTCTAATACAGGTATTTGCACCCACTTCCGGGCATAGACTCCCGCTGGAGATACGTCCCTTCCTGTCCCCCCCCCCCCGCTGTTTTTCTGGGAAACACACAGGTCCCAGAAGATAGTGGGGACCAGTGAGGATGTGCAGCGCGACTCGCGCATGCGCAGTAGGGAACCGGGAATTAAAGCCGCAAAGCTTCACTTCCTGATTCCCTCACCGAGGATGGCGGCGGGGGCATATGAGAGCCGAGCTATTGATCGGCTTCGGTTGCCGACATCGCGGTCACCCTGGACAGGTAAGTGTCCATTTATTAAAAGTCAGCAGCTGCTGGCTTTTAATATTTATTTATTTTTAGGCGGATCACTTAAGGTTCGTTTTTTATTTTCTAAATGGGCTCCTTTAAGCTAATGCATTGTTGGTTCACTTACCTTTTCCTTTGATTTACCTTCTAAATGTTTTTTTTCTTTGTCTGAATTTCTCACTTCCTGTTTCTCCTCACTAAACTTCACACCATCATCCGAGTGGTGTTTAGTCAGCCAGAACAGCTTACTGAACAGCTTACTGAGGAGGAACAGGAAGTGAGAAATTCAGACAAAGAAAACAAAGAAAAAAAACATTTAGAAGGTAAATCAAAGGAAAAGGTAAGTGAACCAACAATGCACTAGCTTAAAGGAACCTATTTAGAAAATAAAAAACAAACCTTTACAACCCCTTTAATAAGATCTGATACAGAAAATTTCTTAAATTTAAACACAACAAACCTCCGATCAGTGCATTTGTATGTATAATTTAGATTAAAAAAAAAACTATATCTTAAATATTAAATGCACAAAAACAGGTAATCAAAACTTTTGGATGAAAAAAAAAATGGGCTTACTTTACTGTTTATTTTTTTATTATTATATATTTTTTTAAATTCATTAAAGTGTATTTTTTCCCCAAAAATTGCGTTTGAAATACCGCAGCGCAAATACCGTGTGACATATTGCAACAACCGCCATTTTATTCCCTAGGGTCTCTGCTAAAAAAAATATATAATGTTTGGGGGTAAGTAATTTTCTAGCAGATAATACTGTATTTTTACTTGTAAGCAACAAGTGTCAGAAAAGATTTAGTCTTTAAATGGTTAAACTAAGATCTCCTACACACACAGATTTAAGTCCTTAAAGGAGCACTAAAGCTTCCCTTTTTTTGCCTAAAAATAACAAACATGTTATACTTACCTCCACTGTGCAGCTCGTTTTGCACACAGTGGCCCCGATCCTGGTCTTCTGGGGTCCCTCGGCGGCTGTCTTGGCTCCTCCCCGCAAGGACTCCACACCATAATGCGAGTGAGCTCGCATGGTGTGGAGTTATTGCGGGCGCGCTCCTGTGATACAGCGGCGGCCATAGCCGCCGACTGTATCACTCGGCCCCGCCCCCCGCGCGCCGCGTCATTGGATGTGATTGACAGCAGCGCCAGCCAATGGCTGCGCTGCTTTCAATCCATCCAGTGTAGCCAATCGGCGGCCAGGCTGAAAAACGAAGAGGATGACGGGGACGAGCATGGGACTTTCGAGGGGCCAGGTAAGAAAAACGGGGGCTCGGGGGGGGGGCGGTATTGTCGAATGTTTTTTCACCTTAATGCATAGGATGCATTAAGGTGAAAAAACATGTAACTTTACTACTCCTTTAAGTAGAAACATTGTATCTCTTTGCTTCTTTTCGCAGATTTGGCAGGCTGCCCAGATAGGAGAGACAAGTTGCTCGGGGAGACTTCAGGCGACTTGCGTTGACTTCTATTACAGAAGTCATTTGCAAGTCGCACTGAAGTTTTAATCAGCCTTTTTTTCAGCACAATCGGCCGATGCCGATTGATTAAAAAATGCCAAGAATCTGCCGATTTATCTGTCGACCTCTAGTACTAAAGCCTTAGGGCGGTTTCACACTGGGGCGGTGGCAGTATAGCGCCGCTATTTTTAGCGGCGCTATACCGGCGGGATTGCAGAGGTATTCGGCCGCTAGCGGTGCGGTTTTAACCCCCGCTAGCGGCCGAAAAAGGGTTAATACCACCCGCAAACCGCTGCTACAGCTTCGGTTTGTAGGCGGTATTACCGCGGTATCCCATTCATTTCAATGGGAAGGAGCGGTGTAGGAGCGGTAAACACACCGCTCCAAAGATGCTGCTTGCAGGACTTTTTTTTAAGTCCTGATAGCGCACCGCTCCAGTGTGAAAGCCCTCGGGGCTTTCACATTGGAGAGGCAGGAGCCGCTGTTTAGGCTCGGTTTGCAGGCGCTATTTTTAGCAAAATAGCGCCTGCAAACTGCCCCAGTGTGAAAGGGGCCTTTGGGCTAAAAATAGCACCTGTAAAGTCCCTGAAAAATGGCTCCCCTGCAGTCTCAGTGTGAAAAGCCTGAGGGCTTTCACACTGAGGCGATGCGCTGGCAGAACGTTAAAAAAACTCCTGCAAGCAGCATCTTTGGAGCAGTGAAGGAGCGGTCTGTACACCGCTCCTTCACCGCTTCTGCCCATTGAAATGAATGGGCAGCGCGGCTGAACCGCTGGCAAAGCGCCGCTGCAGTGGCGCTTTGCGGGTGGTTTTAACCCTTTTCCGGCCCCTAGCGGGGGTTAAAAGTGCCCCGCTAACAGCCGAATACCTTTGCAAAAACGACAGTAAAGCGCGGCTATATCGGCGCTTTACCGTAATTTTTGCGAAGGTATTCGGCCGCTAGCGGGGCACTTTTAACCACCCCTAGCTGCCCGCGCCCCAGTGTGAAAGCAGCCTTAAAGCAGAACTGTACCCATAACAACTTGTTAAAAAATAATGTTCTTTAGCAATTACAGTGCCTTGAAAAAAGTATTCATACCCCTTGAAATTTTTCTCATTTTGTCATGTTAAAACCAAAAACGTAAATGTATTTTATTAGGATTTTATGTGATAGACCAACACAAAATGGCACATAATTGTGAAGTGGAAGAAAAATGATAAATGTTTTTCAAAAATGTTTACATGTGAAAAGTGTGGCGTGCATTTGTATTCTACGCCCTTTACTCTGATACCCCATTGTGGAAGAAGGTGTTCTGGTCAGATGAGACCAAAATTGAACTTTTTGGCCTAAAAGCATCTTTTTTCTTAGCACGAACAGGGAAACTGGTCAGAGTTGATGGGAAGATGCATGGAGCCAAATACAGGGCAATCTTAGAAGAAAACCTGTTATGCCGCGTACACACGATCAGAATTTCCGACAACAAATGTTCGATGTGAGCTTTTTGTCGGATATTCCGACCGTGTGTAGGCTCCATCGGACATTTGCTGTCGGAATTTCCGACAATAAACGATTGAGAGCTGGTTCTCAATTTTTCCGACACCAAAAGTTCTTGTCGGAAATTCCGATCGTGTGTATGCAATTCCGACGCACAAAAATCCTACACATGCTCGGAATCAATTCGACGCATGTTCGGAATCATTGTACTTCATTTTTCTCGGCTTGTCGTAGTGTTGTATGTCACCGCATTCTTGACGATCGGAATTTCCGAGCAACATTTGTGTGACCGTGTGTATGCAAGACAAGTTTGAGCCAACATCCGTCGGAAAGAAATCCACGGTTTTGTTGTCGGAATGTCCGATCATGTGTATGCGGCATTAGAGTCTGCAACAGACTTGAGACTGGGGCAGAGGTTCACCTTTGAGCAGGACAATGACCCTAAACATACAGCCAGAGCTACAATGGAATGATTTAGCTCAAAGCATATTCATGTGTTAGAATGGCCCAATCAAAGTCCAGACCTAAATCCATTTGAGAATCTGTGGCAAGACTTGAAAATTAGCTCAGCGAAGCTGGCCCCCCTACAATCGGCACAAATAAGAACTCAAGTGTGTTTCTTTAGTGCAGTGGTCTCAAACCTGCGGCCCTCCAGCTGTTGCTGAACTACAAGTCCCATCATGCCTCTGCCTATGGGAGTCATGCTTGTAACTGTTTAGCCTTGCAATGCCTCATGGGAATTGTAGTTCTGCAACAGCTGGAGGGCCACCAGTGTGAGACCCCTGCTTTAGTGCTACGTTTGTGCTGTTTTGTGCCGTACAAATTTACATTTGTGCTGCTTTTATTTTTAAGCTATTAACAATTGTTTTTTTCAGACTATGACATCACCTAGCCCCCCTGACAACAGCCATATGGCACGAAAGTGGTCTCGTTGGTTAGTGCTACGTTTGTGCTGTTTTGTGCTGCAAAAATTTCCATTCTATCTTTTACAGTTTTTGCATTATTGATTTATTAAAGGTCACCAAAGGTCACTCAGCCCCCCCTACAACATCTAAATGACACAAAACTGGTCTTGTTGGTTAGTGCTACGTTTGTGCTGATAAAAAATGTATTTGTGCTGTTATGGTTTTTAAGTTTATAACAGTTTTTTTTTTTTTTTTTCAAATCCAACTCACTTACCATAACAGCACAAATACATTTTTTAGCAGCACAAACCAGCATAAACGTAGCACTAACCAACGAGGCCAGTTTTGTGTTATTTGGCTGTTGTAGGAGGGCTGAGTGACCTTTGGTGACCTTTAATAAATCATTAATAACGCAAAAACGATAAAAGATAGAACGGAAATTTTAGCAACACAAAACGACACAAATGTAGCACTAAAGAATCACACTTGAGTTTTTATTTGTGCTGATTAAAGGGGGGCAAAGTGAGTGGGGTTTGAAAAAATAAATAAACTGTTATAACTTAAAAACCATAACAGCACAAATAATTTTTTTAGCAGCACAAACGTAGCACTAACCAATGAGACCAGGTTCGTGTCATTTGGGTGATGTAGGGGGGCAGAGTGACCTTTGGTGACCTTTAATAAATCATTAATAACGCAAAAACAATAAAAGAACGGAAATTTAAACAGCACAAAACAGCACAAACGTAGCACTAACCAATGAGACCAGTTTCATGCCATTTGGCTGTTGTAGGGGGGCTAGGTGATGTCATAGTCTGGAAAAAACAATTGCTAATATCTAAAAATAAAAGCAGCACAAATGTAAATTTTTACGCCACAAAACAGCACAAACGTAGCACTAAAGAAACACACTTGAGTTTTTATTTGTGCTTATTGTAGGGGGGCCAGCTTCGCTGAGCTTTGAAAATTGCTGTTTACAGACGCTCTCCATCCAATCTGACAGAGCTTCAGCTATTTTGCAAAGAAGAACTGGAAAAATGTACTCTCTTGATGTACAAAGCTGGTAGAGACATACACAAAAAGACTTGTAGCTGTAATTGCAGTGAAAGGTGGTTCTACAAAGTATTGACTCCAGGGGGGCTGAATACAAATGCACATCACACTTTTCACATATTTATTTGTAAAAAATATGGAAAACCCTTTATCATTTTTCTTCCACTTCACAATTATGTGCCACTTTGTGTTGGTCGATTACATAAAATCTCAATAAAATACATTTACATGTTTGGTTGTAACATGACAAAATGTGAAAAATATCAAGGGGTGTGAACACTTTTTCAAGGCACTGTATGCTACCAAAATGAGTGTGTGCTGTAAATTGCCTCCAGCATTGCCATTCTGAAGCCCAGATCCCCAGCAGTAAATTATAAAACGGAACTCAACACATTGATTTACTGGTTTCAAAAAACAGTTTGATTTGATTGTGTCCTCAACCAAACGGTCAAACCATCAAATGGCTGGTGTCATAACTGATCGCATGTGCAGCACCATTGCAGTTGCAGTTCAAACAGAAGCAGCTGCCTTGGCTGTAAAGGATAGGAGGGTTTAATTCCACTTTCCTGGTGCCTTCATGGCAGCATATGCTGCCATGGATAGGCACCAGGAAAGGAAAATTAACCCTTTCCCGCCGAGCGGACACATATATGCGTCCTCGGCTTTCCGGGGTTATACCGGGATGATGCCTGCGGCTGCAGGCATCATCCCGGTACCGTTGTTTAGAGCCGGCGATTGGCTTTCCAGGTATAACAACCGATGCGGCTAAAAGCCGCTCGATTGTTATACCGGAGGAGCGGGAGGGGACACCCCCCCTCCCGCCGCCTCCGCCGCTCTGACCGGGCCTCCCGTCCCACCGGGAGACCCGATCCACGATCCGCCACCTTGGGCGCCTAGAGGGAGACTGAATCGAAGCCGCGAATGGCTTTGATTCCGTCTCTTCACTGTAACCACGGAAGCGACGTCATGACGTCACATCCGGGTTACTCGGCTGCCAATGGCGCCGAATTTAAAAAAGTACACAGTATTCAGAATCGCCGTTTTCGGCGATCTGAATACTTTGAAGTGCAAAGGAGGGATTGGGGGTCTTTTAGACCTCCGATCTCTCCATAAAGAGTACATGTCACCACTTATTACTGTCACAAGGGATGTTTACATTCCTTGTGACAGCAATAAAAGTGATCAAGTTTTTTTTTTTCTTTTTAAAACACTATTTTTTATTATAAAAATAAATAAAATAAATAAGAAAAAAATAATTTTTAAAGCGCCCCTGTTTCCGCGAGCTCGCGCAGCAAAGAAAACGCATACGGAAGTCGCGCCCGCATATGAAAATGGTGTTCAAATCACACATGTGAGGTATCGCCGCAATCGTCAGAGCGAGAGCAATAATTATAGCCGCAGACCTCCTCTGTAACTCTAACCTAGTAGACGTAAAAAAAAATTAACTGTCGCCTATGGAGTTTGTCGCCATTGCACGAGTGCGGGCAATTATAAAGCATGACATGTTTGGTATCTATTTACTCGGCGTAACATCATCTTTCACATTATACAAAAAAATTGGACTAACTTTACTTTTGAATTTTTTTTAAATTCACCAAAGTTAATTTCTCCCAAAAAGTTGCGTTTAAAACACAGCTGCACAAATACTGTGTGACATAAAATATTGCAACGATCGCCATTTTATTCTCTAGATTCTCTGCTAAAAAAATATATATAATGTTTTGGGTTTCTAAGTAATTTTCTAGCAAAAAATACGCATTTTAACTTGTAAACACCAAATGTCAGAAATAGGCTTAGGCATGAAAGGGATTTATGGAAAGGTAAGTATTAAATTCTCAGTTTTCCTGGTGCCTTCATGGCAGCATATTCATTTGTATGCTGCCATGGATAGGCACCAGGAAAGGAAAATTACGGAAAGGTAAGTACTCAATTTTCCATTTTATGTCTGTCAGCAGATCGGCCTCTACAAGCAGTGCACTTATTTTTAATGTTTTACATAGCTATAACCTGCAAAAGTATAGAGAAGGAAACACAAGTAAGAGAGATGTATGCGCTGCAAACCCCGATATATGTGATAAAGAGCGGTTTTCCCTAATGGGGCTTTGGACAGCAATATGGATGTAATCAAAAAATTATGTAAAAATATTTAATTGAGGGTTATCAAATGTCACAGTTGAATTACAATAAATAGAACATATAAAACGGTCTGGCCAGATAAATTACTGCATGTTTCAATAATACCATACAAGCAGAATGTACAACAGGATTACATAACAAATGTTATTGGGTGTAAATCCCCAACGCGTTTCGACCATAAGGTGGTCATCTTCAGGGGGATCGTTGACTCTAAGAGACATATAAATTAACTTCAGATATTCAAAACATATAATCATACATCACAATACAGATATAGCATGGCGATATAGTTACTGCTTGAAGGTGGAGTGAGCAGTTGCATGACCAGGAATGTCAGAAAGCCGTGGAGCAGTCCGGAGGGTCATGTAACCGCTCCCACCCCCCATAAAGGGAAGGAGCCCAACCCTATGGGCTTGCAAGAAGCCACACTGGTGACGCCTGCCAGAGGGCGGGAGAGGACAGGAGAAGCGGCACCTGCAACAAGTTCCCAAATTAATGACCATATATTAAATAAAAAGATTGGGTAAATTAACTCTTAGCTAAATTGCAAGAGTGATAAATTAAAACTGTATATATAAAATATATGGACTAGCTGCAGTCTTATCTATCAATGTATGAGCATCAAATTGTCCTAGGGTTCCAGAAATGTAGTTGGTCAATATAAATGAAATATGGTAATGGCACTTAAATCATTGGTGAAGAAATTGGGACTGAAGAGTGAAAGTAAAATATGTAGGTGTTGTTGAAGTGGTAGTAGCAGCGCAAGCTGCAATGTGATGGGTAAAACTGCCCATAGAGGGCAGGGAGGTAGTGAAAAGTGTTGGTGATATAAATGTATACAGTGGCTAAATTAAATGGTATCTAAACAACTGATAAATACTGGCAACCATGTGAGAAAATTGTAGAAAATGTATGTATAAATGTGAAAAATAACTTGCAAAAGGGGCCAGCCTGAAGTGATCTAGCAGGACTTGATTTTTTGACTAAAATTTCACTTTAATTTTTTTTCATCTTAATGCATTCTATGCATTCAGGTGGAAAATTTTCTGTGCCACAGTTCCCCCCCCAATTTTCCTTACCTGAGCCCATCCGATCCAGTGATGTGCACAAGCATGGCAGCTCCAGCTGCTGCTGTCAATGGACACCGCAGCGAGATTCGAGAGCGAGTATGCACAGGTGCCCCCAGGGAAAGCGGCTTTCCCTGGGGGCACCCGATGAAGAGGAGGGGCCAGGAGTGTTGGCGAGGGACCCCAGAAGAAGAGAATCGGGCTGCTGTGTGCAAAAACCATAGAGCAGGTAAGTACAGATAAGTTTATTTAAAAAAACAACAACTTTACAACCACTTTATTTCAATTTCTCTTTATTAGTTTATACAAAATGTTTACAATTATGCAAGGTTCATTACAATACGCATTTGTTCCTTCTTGTTATGTATTAAAATAAAAAAGAGCCTTGATTAATATCTGTTAGCTTCTTTATCATAAATAACTACTACATTCACACTAACTTATTCTTTTTCTCTACCATACCTATTCATACCCGATCGTGTCAATCACCCAAAAAAATAATATATTTTTTTTAAATATCTCCCCATTCCCTCTTCTTTCGTCTTTCCTTTTATATCCCCATTTGGGTTACTTGTTCTTTACCATTTATAGATATTCTATCATATTTGTCGAGGACCGAAATTCATCCCATTTTTGCCATATTCCTGGCATTTGATTCTTTATATATCCTTTTTCTCTTATCTGACTTTCCATATATTGTATTTACCACTTTAACCCCTTGATTGCCCCTAATGTTGATCCCTTCCCAGCCAGTGTCATTACTACAGTGACAGTGTATATTATTAGCACTGGTGATGTCAGTGGCAGTTAATCAGTTTCCCCCCAGTGTCAGTTTGCCCGCCGCACTATTGCAGTCCCAATTTAAGTCACTGATCTCCCCGCCCCCATTACTAGTATAAAAAAAAAATATCCAGTATATATACCATAGTTTGTAGACGCTATAACTTTCATGCAAAACAATCAATATTGAGCTTCCAATATTGGGAGGGCGTTCATGGACATTCTCCCAGAACTCTGCCTCCCGCATGCCCCTGGGACGTGCATCCAGCGCAATCTTATTGGCCCTTTACCATGTGATCAGCTGATCACATGTAAACAGACTTGCTTATCGACAGCCCTTTCCTCCTATGCTGTGTCTGTGTGAGGAAAGGAGAGCCGTTAACCATCAAGAATGTCAGCAAATTGTTTACACCGATAATCAGTGCAGCCTATTAGTGCCTCCTATTGGTGCTCATCAATGCTGCCTATCAGTGTCCTCTATCAGTAATCATCAATGCCGCCTATCAGTGCTGCATATCAGTGCTGCCTATCAGTGCTCATCAATTCTGCCTATCAGTGCTCATCAATTCTGCCTATCAGTGCCCATCAGTGCTGTCTATCAGTGCTCATCAATGCCTCCTATCAGCATCCATCAATGCCTCCTATCAGTGCTCATCAATGCCGCCTATCAGCATCTATCAGTGCCACTTATCAGTGCTGCCTATTAGTGCTGCCTTACAGTGCTCAATGCCCATCAGTGCCGCCTATCATTGCCACCTGTCAGTGCTTATCAATGCTGCCTATCAGTGCCACCTATCGGTGCTCTTCAATGTGGCCTATAAGCGTCTATCAGTGCTCAATGCCCATCAATGCCGCCTATCAGTGCCCATCAGTGCTGCCTATCAGTGCTCATCAATGCCCTTTAGTGCCACCTATCATTGCTCATCAATGCCGCCTATCTGTGCAGTGTTACCTATTAGTGCTCATCAATGCCGTCTATCAGTGCCACCTATCAATGCTCATCAATGCTGCCTATTAGTGCCCATCAGTGCAGCCTATGAGTGCTGCCTATCAGTGCTCATCAATGCCCATCAGTGCTGCCTATCCGTGCCACAGATCATTGCTCATAAATGCCACCTATCAGTGCAGCTTATCAGTGCCCATCAGCGCTGCGCATCACTGCCACATATCAGTGCAGCCTATCAGTGCCCATCAGTGCAGCCTATCAGTGCTCATCAATCCCACCTATTGGTGCTAGGGATGCACCGAATGGTTTTTTTGGTACCGATACCGAAAATAAATCTTCCTTGATCCCGAAAACCGATACCGAAACAGCACCAAAACCGAAATGGACTGTTTTTAAAAATATTTTTATACAGGAGATGGTCAGAGACTGGGGACATGGTACAGTAGATGGTCAGAGACTGGGGACATGGTACAGGAGGTGGTCAGAGACTGGGGACATGGTACAGGAGGTGGTCAGAGACTGGGGGCATGGTACAGGAGGTGGTCAGAGACTGGGGACATGGTACAGGAGGTGGTCAGAGACTGGGGACATGGTACAGGAGGTGGTCAGAGACTGGGGACATGGTACAGGAGGTGGTCAGAGACTGGGGACACGGTACAGGAGGTGGTCAGAGACTGGGGACACGGTACAGGAGATGGTCAGAGACTGGGGACACGGTACAGGAGATGGTCAGAGACTGGGGACACGGTACAGGAGATGGTCAGAGACTGGGGACACAGTACAGGAGATGGTCAGAGACTGGGGGACACGGTACAGGAGATGGTCAGAGACTGGGGACACGGTACAGGAGATGGTCAGAGACTGGGGACACGGTACAGGAGGTGTTCAGAGACTGGGGACACGGTACAGGAGGTGGTCAGAGACTGGGGACACGGTACAGGAGATGGTCAGAGCTGGGGACATAATACAAGAGATCAATGCAGCCTCACCTGTGCCCATAAGATGCAGCCTCACCTGTGCCCATAAGATGCAGCGTCACCTGTGCCCGCCATGCAGCGTCACCTGTGCCCGCCATGCAGCGTCACCTGTGCCCGCCATGCAGCTTGCCAGTGCCCGTCATGTAGTCTTCCAGTGCCTGTCATGTAGCCTGCAAGTTCCCTCCCTCCTCGTGGTGATCTCCGTGTGTCACAAAGCTTAACTACTCAGGCCACAGTAACAATGTCCGGCCTCCTGTGACACGTCACACCCATTCAATGTCCCACCATTGGATCAGTGTGCCGTCTGTCACAGGAGGCGGGACATTGTTACTGCGGCCCGTGTAGTTAAGCTCCGTGACACAAGGAGATCGCCATGAGGAGGAGAGGAGAGGACTGCGGCGCGCATCGGCCAGAAAGACAACTTGTAATGGGCGGCACCAGGGGCGGGGCCAATTTTCGGCTCAATTATCGGCAAGAATTCCTTTTCGGCATTTTGCCGAAAAGGCCATTTTCGGCCGATATGTTTCGGTGGCCGAAATTTCGGTGCATCCCTAATTGGTGCCCATCAGTGCCTCCTATCAGCCCTACCTGTCATCGCCATCTATCAGTGCAGCCCAATCAGTGCTCATCAATGCCATCTGCCTGCTCAGCAGGGCTCTGAGCTGAGAGCATCTCACTCATATAGCTCAGAGCCGGCATTGACGGTGCTCCCTCCCTCCTCACTCCTCTCTCGCACGGGATGGGAGAGGAGACAGCCTATATGCTCCTTCTCCCCCCCGCCGCTCTCCTTCTGCGTGTGTACTGTGGGAAGTAAGAGCTTGTTGGCTTCACTCTTGACTTTCCACGGTACACACACAGGGCCACAGGAACAGCAGGCTGGCAGTAGGACAACGGGCACTTGGCAGGCTGCGGATGGCTGAGTACAGATGACAGCCACTGGCAGGAGCGAATAGCAGGGTCAGGCAAGCCAGGTCAGAAACTAGCAGGCAGATCAGGAACAAAGCAGCAAACAGAAGCATAGTCACAGTTCAGGCCAAAGTCAGCAACAGTCAGGCAGGTAGGCAGAGAGAGCATGCAGAGATATGGTCAAGAGGCAAGCAAGCCAGGGGTCAGTACAGGTGGAGTTTAAGTGTGGTCAGGGTAGCTTGGGTCAGCAACAGGAAATCAGATACAAACCGGTAGCAGCGACGTTATAGACCGTATGGCAAAGTCCTGGAGTCTCAGTGCTGTTTAGTTCGCCCGCATGGCACTAGTCTAGTGGCAGACGTGCAAGCTGGCACATGCACGTGAATGGGCACAGCTAATATGCATTCTGCATTTGTGCAAAACTATGCCTTCTTTGACACTGCCCTCCCCCTCAACGGGCAGCCTCTGGGCCATTTTTCCAGGATACTTGTGCTTTACTCGGGCTCCCTCAAATTTTCCTTGGCACCGTATCCCTCCCATTTAATCAAATATTGGAGATGATTCCTCCTCTTCCTACAATCCAGAATGGGTGGAAGATGGAGCGATGAAGCTGTGCCATTTAGCCTGGGAGGAGATCCCAGGGCTCAGGGGTCTCTGCCTCCAGGCTGGAAGCTGAGAGCTAATAAGCAGAGGGAACATCACTGCCCTGCCATCTCTTCTGAGTAACCCTGGCTTGCATAGAAGGACCTGGACAGCAGCAGGGTTGTGGAGTAATCTATTCTGAAGCAGCATGATTTCCAGGGACAGTGCGAGTACCTCTACACCCCCAAGGCCTATAAGTGAGAAGTCTGCTAGATACAAGTTCTTGACAAGTCTTCAGGGGACAGTTCATTGCTTACCCAATCCCTTGCCTTGGGATCAGATGCCATAGCCAGATGGGTTGGTATTTTTCACTAAGGGGACTGAGAGGTTCTAGAAGTTGTGACTTTGCTAAGAAAAAATCCACTCAGGGGACACAGAGCTCCTAAAAGGTTTACTTTTGTTAAGGACTGTTGCTGTTCCATAGGGAATACAGTCGAGTATCTGCCCTTTGTAGGGATGAGCCAAACACCCCCGGTTCGGTTCGCAGCAGAACATGCGAACAGGCAAAAAAAATTTGAACACGTGAACACCGTTAAAGTCTATGGGACACGAACATGAAAAATCAAAAGTGCTAATTTTAAAGGTTAATATGCAAGTTATTGTCATAAAAAGTGTTTGGGGACCTGGGTCCTGCCCCAGGGGACATGTATCCATGCAAAAAAAAGTTTTAAAAACGGCCGTTTTGATTTTAATAATGCTTAAAGTGAAACAATAAAAGTGAAATATTCCTTTTAAATTTCATACCTGGGGGGTGTCTATAGTATGCCTGTAAAGTAGCGCATGTTTATAACAGTCTCTGCACAAAATGAAATTTCTAAAGAAATAAAAGTCATTTAAAACTACTTGCGGCTATAATGAATTGTCGGGTCCCGGCAATGCAGATAAGTCATTGAAAAAAAAAATGCGTGGGGGTCCCCCAAAATTCCATTACCAGGCTCTTCAGGTCTGGTATGGATATTAAAGGGAACCCTGCGCCAAATTTAAAAAAAATGGCGTGGGGTTCCCCCCAAAAATCCATACCAGACCCTTCAGGTCTGGTATGGATTTTAAGGTGAACTCCGCGCCAAAATGTAAAAAAAAACATGGCGTGGGGTTCCCCCCAAAAATCCATACCAGACCCTTATCCTAGCACGCAACCTGGCAGGCCACAGGAAAAGAGGAGGGGAAGAGAGCGCCCCCCCCTCCTGAACCGTACCAGGCCACATTCCCTCAACATGGGGAGAATGTCCCCATGTTGATGGGGACAAGGGCCTCATTCCCACAACCCTTGCCCGGTGGTTGTGGGGGTCTGCGGGCGGGGGGCTTATTGGAATCTTGAAGCACCCTTTAACAAAAGGGACCCCCAGATCCCAGCCCCCCCCCTATGTGAATTGGTAAAGGGTACATTGTACCCCTACCATTTCACCAAAAAAAGTGTCAAAATGTTATGAATTGTACCAAGCCGTCTCCTGTAGTTTTTAACATTTTGACACTTTTTTGTTTGTGAAATGGTAGTGGTACAAAGTACCGCTTACCAATTCACATGGGGGACCGGGGTCTGGGGGTCCCCTTTGTTAAAGGGGGCTTCCAGATTCCGATAAGCCCCCCGCCCGCAGACCCCCACAACCACTGTGCAAGGGTTGTAGGTAGGGTTGTCCCGATACCACTTTTTTAGGACCGAGTACAAGTACCGATACTTTTTTTCATGTACTCGCCGATACCGATTACCGATACTTTTTTAATGTCATGTGACAGTTTGACTGATGGGCACTGAAAGATGGCACTGATAGGCGGAACTTATGGGCACTGATAGGTGGCACTGACAGGTGGCTGGCACTGATGGCTGGCACTGATGGGCGGCACTAATGGCACTTATGGGCACTGATAGGTGGCAATGATGGATTGCACTGATAGTTGGCACTGACAGATGACTGGCACTGTTGGCACTGATGGGCAGCACTTATGGGCACTGATGGCACTGCCAGTTGGCTGGCACTGACGGCACTTATGGGCACTGATGGATGGCACTGATAGTCGGCACTTATGGGCACTGATATGTGTCTGGCACTTATGTGCAGGCACTGAAATGCTGCAATAAATGACATGAGGAAAAGATTCTGAAATGTTATGCTGCAACGGCCATCTTGGTACACCCTGCACTCAGCATCAGTAAGTAACAGCAGACATCTTGTTACACCCAGCCCAAACTATTTGGGCTGGGTGTAACAAGATGTCCGCTGCTGGCTTACTGTGGCCAAGTGCAGGGTGTACCAAGATGGGCGTCGGGATGTCCAAGCTGACAGTCATCCAATCCTGATGCGGCTGCACACTTCCAGCTTACCTAGCTGAGGACTCGCTCTCCGCCCCACTGACTCCGCCTACGGACGTGTCCCGCCCACTCCGCCCTCCCTCTCCGTTCGCAAACTCCGGCCGCCTTCGTCGCTCGCAAACTCCGCCCGCCTTCGTCGCTCGCTAACTCCGCCCGCCTTCGTCGCTCGCTAACTCCGCCCGCCTTCGTCGCTCGCTAACTCCGCCCGCCTTCGTCGCTCGCTAACTCCGCCGACCAGGTATCGGGTCAGGCATCGGGAGCATTTGTGTGAGTACAAGTACTTGCGCAAATGCTCTGTATCGGTCCCGATACCGATACTAGTATCGGTATCGGGACAACCCTAGTTGTAGGGATGAGGCCCTTGTCCCCATCAACATGGGGACATCCTCCCCATGTTGAGGGCATGTGACCTGGTACGGTTCAGGAAGGGGGCGCTCTTTTGTCCACCCCTCTTTTCCTGCGGCCTGCCAGGTTGCGTGTTCGGATAAAGGGTCTGGTATGGATTTTTGGGGGAACCCCACGCTATTTGTTTTTTTTTTATTTTGGTGCGAAGTTCCCCTGTCAGGAAAGGTTCCATCCGCTGGTAATATTTATCATCTGGTTTGCAGTACTGGGGTCCACCAGCAGGTGTCTCCTGGCAGTTTGGAATTGTCAGGGGAACTTCTTCCTGCTGGTGTTATATCATCTTTGGGCCGCAGTACTGGTGTCCACGACCTGGCTTTTGTTTACGATTCCGGTATCTCCCATTTATTGTATATACTATTTGTTGTTTGTGGGTTTTGTGGTTGGTTGTGCACTCTGTTTATTTCACTTGCTTGTCACCTATCTAATAAACACCATTATCTTTCACTTACATGCGTTTTTGGTCTCCTCTGTGCAGTCCACACAGTCTGGTCTACTAATTCCCTGACATCCCCTTAAAATCCATACCAGACCTGAAGGGTCTGGTATGGATTTTTGGGGGAACCCCACGTATTTTTTATTTTATTTGGCGCAGGGTTCCCCTTAATATCCATACCAGACCTGAAGGGCCTGGTCATGGAATTTTGGGGGACCCCCACGCATTTTTTTTCTTTCAATGACTTTTATCTATATTGCCGGGACCCGACAATTCATTATAGCCGCAAGTAGTTTTAAATAACTTTTTCTCCTTTTAGAAATTTCATTTTGTGCAGAGACTGTTATAAACACGGGGAAACATGCACTACTTTACAGGCATACTATAGACACCCCCCAGGTACGAAATTTAAAGGAATATTTCACTTTTATTGTTTCACTTAAAGCATTATTAAAATCACTGCTCCCGAAAAAACGACATAGTTACATAGATAGTTAGTCAAAGTCCATCCAAAAAAAAAAAAAAATATCGTACAATCCCATATACCCAATTCTATACCCACAGTTGATCCAGAGGAAGGCAAAAAACCCCAGCAGAGCATGATCCAATTTGCTACAGCAGGGGAAAAAATTCCTTCCTGATCCCCCGAGAGGCAATCGGATTTACCCTGGATCAACTTTACCTATAAATGTTAGTACTCAGTTATATTATGTACATTTAGGAAAGTATCCAGGCCTTTCTTAACCACTTGTCCCCCGCCCACTGTCAATAGACGGCGGGCGGAGGATACTCTCGTTCTGGGAGGACGTCATATGACGTCCTCCCTTTAAAACGAGCTAGGAGGCGCGCGCCCGCCGCGTTCACAAGGCCCCGGTGCGCGTGCCTGGCGGCCGCGATTGCCGCTGGGCACCCGCGATTGCCCGGGAAACGAGCAGGAAAGTGGATCTCTGTGTGTAAACACAGAGATCCACGTCCTGTGAGGGAGTGGGGACCGATGCTGTGTCCCTTGTACATAGGGACAACCATCGGTCACCTCCCCCAGTCAGTCCCCTCCCCCCACAGTAAGAACACATTGAGGGAACATATTTAACCCCTTCCCGCCCCCTAGTGGTTAACCCCTTCCCTGCCAATCACATTTATACAGTAATCAATGCATTTTTATAGCAGGGATCGCTGTATAAATGTGAATGGTCCCAAAAATGTGTCAAAAGTGTCCGATGTGTCCGCCGCAATATCGCAGTCACAATAAAAATTCGCAGATCGCCGCCATTACTAATAAAAAAAAAATAACAAAAAAATGCTATAAATCTATCCCCTATTTTGTAGACGCTATAACTTTTGCGCAAACCAATCAATACGCGCTTATTGCGTTTTTTGTTTTTTTACCAAAAATATGTAGAAGAATACGTATCGGCCTAAACTGAGGAAAATGTTATTTAACCACTTGACCACTGGGCACTTAAACCCCCTTAATAACCAGACCAATTTTCAGCTTTCGGTGCTCTCACATTTTGAATGACAATTACTCAGTCATACAACACTGTACCCATATGAAATTTTTGTCCTTTTTTTCACACAAATAGAGCTTTCTTTTGGTGGTATTTAATCACTGTTGGGTTTTTTATTTTTTGCGCTATAAGAGAAAAAAGACTGAAAATTTTGTAAAAAAATGATTTTTTTTTCGTTTCTGTTATAAAATTTTGCAAATTACTATTTTT
Organism: Rana muscosa; assembly: GCA_029206835.1. Taxonomy (NCBI): domain Eukaryota; kingdom Metazoa; phylum Chordata; class Amphibia; order Anura; family Ranidae; genus Rana; species Rana muscosa. The sequence goes on from CM055117.1 coordinate 686,832,653, forward strand.
TCTTCATAAATTTTGGCCAAAATTTATACTGCTACATATCTTTGGTAAAAATAAGTACAAATTGGTGGATATTATTTGGTCTTTGTGAAAGTTATAGAGTCCACAAGCTATGGTGCCAATATCTGAAAATTTATCACACCTGAAGTACTGACGGCCTATCTCAATTCTTGAGACCCTAACATGCCAGAAAAGTACAAATACCCCCCAAATGACCCCTTTTTGGAAAGAAGACATTCCAAGGTATTCAGAAAGAGGCATTGTGAGTTTTTTGAAGTTGTCATTTTTTCCCACAATTCTTTGCAAAATCAAGATTACTCTTTCGTCCATGGACCGACACAGCTTCTCTATTGACAAAGTGGGTATTATCCGTTAATTAGGAGTGACTAGGCAGAAAAACTTGTAAAAAGTGTTGCATCACACCTTCTACAGTACCGCCCAGGGGGCGGACCCTCTGGGTATACCCTCTCAGTCTGCACATCGCAGATCAGTTTTTTTCTGTCTAGCAAGGAGTAGGACATGGCTCCCTTCGGGCTCATTGGTCCGGGGAAAAAAGATATATATATTTTTTATTTTTTTGCTACATTTGTTGTTTCCTGCGATCTTCGATCAACTGCCGACTGGGTGACAGGCTGGATCCTCGATCCTTGTAGTCTCCCCAGTTTCGGCCATCGAGCGTGTGCCGACCCTAGCTACGCGCTGGGTTTTCCACGACATGCCCGTCGCTCCACGGGTGGCCGGTGAGCCTACGCTCCAGGGCCTGCATCGGACCGCTCAGCTTCGGCTGACCTTACGGCCGAGTCGCAGCAGCCTGGCCGGTGAGCTTACGCTCCAAGGCTTGCATCGGACCGCTCAGCTTCGGCTGACCTTACGGCTGAGTCGCAGCAGCCTGTCCGGTGAGCGTCATGCTCCAGGGCATACATATGATCGTCCCTTCTGGGTCCAATCACAGCATGCCTGGCCAACAGTCACCTTCCGTGCGCGGACGATGATCTGTTTGGAATGTCTTCCAGCAGAATACATGCAGGATAGGTAAGTAAAACTCCCCTGCCTCGGCTGGGTGATTTAGCTGGACATTCCTGGAGAGATCAAGTAAGTGGTTGTGGCCCCTTTCTTCCCTCTCTCCCTGCCTTTCCCTCCTCCCTGGGCTTCTAGCTAAGGGTTGCTGGGTGCTGGGGGTCACCTAGGGGGTCCCACTGGAGCGGGGCTGGCTGTAACTAACATTTAAAAGAAATGTCATTTTTGCTTACCTGTGTTTCTGTGTCTCCATGCTGTCGGCGGCCATTTTGAGGTGGTCCATGCCAAGTTTGGCCTCTTGTAACTGCCTGGCGGCCATCTTCCTGTAGTTTGGCCACACCCACTGGCCCCTATCAGGTGATCGGCGGCCATGTTTGTCCATCCTGTATGCAGATATTGCCGTTCGGCGGCCATCTTTTTTGTGGGCTATGGCTGCCTGACCTCTATCTTCTGTCGGCGGCCATTTTCTTAGAGCCCACATTATCTTCCATACAGACGGTTTTGGCAACCATTTTGCGAGAGCCTCCGGCCTCTAGGGTGCATTACACTGGCACGAAAATTCACACAGGAAGTGCTGATAAAAGAAGCAGACTGACACAGCAGCAAGGGGACAGCATCATAGGCGCAGCATAGCAGTACCTATCCAGGGTGGTGAGTCCTCTGGGTAACCCAGCATCTCTGCAGCGCAGGAGGGTGGCCTATTGATATCTTGCCTGGAGCCCTGTGAGTGTCAGCGTGTGGTCAGCATGGCATCTGAGCCAGATGTCTTCTCCCCTGAAACACCAGATTTAGCAGCTGGTGTCCCTGAGGTGTCTATGGACGCTATGTCGGCAATCCTAGAGGCGTTTGCTGCCAGGGTGGAAGCAGCACACGGGAATACAGGGGGTAATAAACGCCCCCGTCCCCTGCAATCTTCTGGGGATATTTCTGATGCAGAACCAGGTCCAGCTACGGCTCATGGCCCAGATTCTGATGCATCAGAGACTGCAGACCGTGACCGATCGGACAGTGAGGAGGACTCCAAGTCCAGGTCAGTACGCGAGACGGCTTTGGTATCTGACCTTATTACTGCAGTGCGGGATACGCTAAAGTTGGAAAGGACTGAAGAAGTAGCAGATACTCCAGTCCCCTTTGGGTTTCGTAAACCTGCCCGCACTGCTAAGGTGTTCCCTTGTGTGTCTTATTTTGACAAACTCTTATACAAGGAATGGGAGAACCCACTGAGGGTCTTTACAGCCCCAAAGAGGTTTGCAGTACGGTACCCCTTTGAGGAGAGTTTTCTGAAGATATGGACCTCTCCCCCTATAGTGGACCCTTCGGTGTCCAGACTTAATAGAGCCACCACTATTCCAGTAGAAGGGGCTCCTGTTTTCAAGGACCCTGTGGATAAGAAGGCTGAAGCACTAGCTCGCTACCTATACTCAGTGGTAGGCTCAGCAGTACGCCCGGCATTGGCGGGGGCCCTAGTGTCTCAGACACTTACTGAATGGGCAAAATTGCTACTCCAGGGGTTAAAGGAGCGAGATGCTCCTCCTAATGAGATAACTTTGGCCGACCAGTTGGTCCAGGGCCTTAAGTTTGTCTGCGAGTCAGACATGGATACTATTCCCCTGCTGTCAAGAGCTTCGGTTTATGCAGTAGCAATACGCCGCCTGATCTGGCTAAAGGGCTGGTCTGCGGACCAGACTTCCAAGAAAGCCCTATTGGATCTGCCTTTTAAGGGCGACAGACTTTTTGGGGCTTCTCTGGATGACATCATCAAGGATGCTACAGGAGGTAAAAGCACTTTGCTTCCCCAAACTAGCAAGGGTAGGGGACCACGCCAAGGGCAAGGGCCCTCCTTTACTGCACGTAAGCGTTTTTTTCGCCCTCTTAAGGCGACAGGGAAAAGACCCCAGGCCGATAAAGCGCCTGCCCAAGGACAAAAGCGTCCTTGGTCCCGCAGACCCAACAAGCCTGTGGACAAATCTGCGTCCACATGAAGGTCCGCCCCCACCCAGCTCTCGGGTGGGGGGACGTCTTCGCAAATTTGCGACTCAGTGGACTGCTCTAGTCTCCGACAGGTGGGTTTGCGAAGTAATCTCCTCAGGCTACAAGATAGAATTTCTCTCTTGTCCACCAGACAGATTCATCACCTCCAATCTCCAGCTACTACCGACCCGTCAGGAGGCCCTGTATGGGGCGGTCCAGGGTCTACTGGAACGCGGGGTAGTTATTCCAGTTCCAGAACAGGAACGGGGTCAGGGTTTTTACTCAAATCTGTTCATTGTGCCAAAGAAGGAGGGGGTTCGTCCAATCTTGGATCTCAGAGCCCTCAATTGCTTTGTGAAGGTACAAAGATTTCGGATGGAGTCGGTTCGATCCGTAGTCACGGCTCTCCATCCGGGGGACTTTCTGGCCTCCTTGGACATCAAGGACGCATACCTGCATGTCCCCATATACTCCAGACACCAGAGGTTTCTGCGATTTGCTATCGGGAAGAACCACTACCAGTTTGTGGCCCTCCCGTTTGGCCTTGCCTCAGCACCCAGGACGTTCACCAAGGTGCTCGCTCCGATTCTGGCACTTCTAAGACAGCGGGGTATCGCTATCACAGGTTACTTGGACGACCTTCTGCTGAAGGGCCCTTCAAGCTCAGAATTAGAGGTAAGCGTGTCCATTACCTGTCAGACTCTTCGAGACTGTGGTTGGATACTAAACACGCAAAAGTCAGTATTGGTGCCCACTCAACGCCTAGTGTACCTGGGGTTGATTCTGGATTCCTCAGAGGCAAAGGTATTCCTCCCTGTGGAGAAGTTGCAGACCCTCCGGGCTGCAGTACGGCAGCTGACTTCCAGGAATTGGTCGTCACTCCGTTTTTGCATGCGAGTGTTGGGCCTCATGGTAGCCTCCTTCGAGGCGGTCCCATATGCTCAATACCACACTCGAGTGTTACAGAGGGAAGTTCTGTCCAGATGGAACAGATGCCCTTCATCTCTGGATTATCAAATCCGAGTGAGCCACCTAGTCAGGAGATCCCTGGTATGGTGGCTGACAGCACCGGCTCTAATGGCCGGGAAGTCATTTCTTCTGGTTTACTGGATAGTGATCACGACGGACGCCAGCCTTACAGGTTGGGGGGGAGTCTGGGGTGTCCAGTCGGCGCAAGGTCGCTGGACCCCAGAGGAAGCCCTCCTGCCGATCAATGTCCTGGAGATCCGGGCGATCAAGCTGTGCCTCTTCAAATGGTCTCAGAGACTGCAAGGGCGTCCAGTCAGGATCCAGTCAGACAACGCCACAGCAGTGGCATATGTCAATCATCAAGGAGGAACAAGAAGCTCAGCTGCAGCATCGGAGATCGCTCGCATCCTGAAGTGGGCAGAGAGGAGCGTACCGGCACTGTCGGCCGTGTACATTCCGGGTGTGGAAAACTGGCAGGCGGACTACCTGAGCTGCCAGATGCTGGACCAGGGAGAATGGTCCTTACACCCGGAGGTGTTCCAACTCCTCTGCCAAAGATGGGGCACACCAGACGTAGATCTTCTGGCTTCCCGACTCAATCGGAAGGTATTGAGGTTTGTGGCCCGGTCAAGAGACCCATGGGCAGACGCAACGGACGCGTTGGTAGCATCGTGGGGCCAGTATCGGCTAATCTATGCCTTCCCTCCCTTAAGGCTTCTTCCTCTTCTGCTCCGCAGAGTGGAGGCAGAGGGAATTCCAATGATCCTAATCGCTCCAGATTGGCCTCAGCGTCCTTGGTACGCCGATCTAGTACGTCTGGTAGCAGACGTCCCCTGGCGCCTACCACTACGGAAGGACCTGCTGTCGCAAGGTCCCATATTCCATCCTGCTTTACAGTCATTGGCTTTAACGGCATGGCTGTTGAGAACCAGGTACTGAGAGACCGGGGCCTGTCAGACTCAGTAATTTCTACTATGAGAAGTGCTCGGAAACCGTCCTCTAGGAAGGTCTATCACCGCACTTGGAGGGCCTACATCTCCATGTGTGAGGAAATGAAATGGCATCCGCGTACCTATTTGGTTTCCAGAATCCTGCTGTTTTTACAGCATGGGGTAGACCAAAGGCTTGCCCTAAGTAAGATTAAGGGACAGATATCTGCCCTGGCTGTCTTTTTTCAGCGACCCCTGGCGACTCACTCTCTCGTGAGTACATTTGTGCAGGGGGTTCGACATGTGGCCCCTCCGGTCCGCCCCCCGTTACCTCCGTGGGACTTGAACCTGGTCCTCTCGGTGCTTCAGAAGGCACCGTTTGAGAATATTAGAGATATTCCCCTGTTGACACTTTCTCAGAAGGTGGTCTTTTTGGTGGCTGTTACGTCCGTTAGACGAGTCTCTGAGCTGGCAGCCTTGTCCTGCAAGGCTCCCTATTTGATTTTCCACAAGGATAAGGTGGTGCTGCGGCCGCAGCCTTCCTTTCTTCCGAAGGTCGTTTCGGCTTTTCATCTCAACGAAGACATTGTACTTCCATCCTTGTGTCCTCAGCCGTCGAATCCTAAGGAGTCGGCGTTGCATTCCTTGGACGTTGTCCGAGCTTTGAGAGTATACATATCTGCTACTTCCCTGTTCCGGAAGTCAGACTCACTGTTTGTTTCGGTGGCTGGTCCCAAGAAGGGCCAAGCAGTCTCATCGGCCACCATCTCTAGGTGGATCCGACAGATAGTAATCCAGGCTTACGCCTTAAAGGGTCAGGCGCCCCCCTTTCCTGTCACGGCGCATTCGACCAGGGCAATAGGTGCCTCTTGGGCTTTCCGACATCAAGCGTCTGTTTCCCAACTATGTAAAGCGGCGACTTGGTCGTCCGCTCACACTTTCACAAAATTCTACAAAGTTGATGTAGGTGCATCTTCGGATGCCTCTTTCGGCCGCAAGGTTTTGCAGGCGGCTGTTTAGAGTTGCAACTCCTCCGTTGGAGGAGTGCTGTTTTGTGTTTTGGGGTGAAGTTTGTTTTTATGCTGTTACCACCCCTCGTTTTTTCTCTGACACTGCTTTGGGACGTCCCACTTTGTCAATAGAGAAGCTGTGTCGGTCCATGGACGAAAGAGTAAATAGGATTTTTTACTCACCGTAAAATCCTTTTCTCTGAGTCCATGGACCGACACAGCACCCACCCCTCCTTTTAAGTTTGTACTGCTTTTTGACGAACTGATCTGCGATGTGCAGACTGAGAGGGTATACCCAGAGGGTCCGCCCCCTGGGCGGTACTGTAGAAGGTGTGATGCAACACTTTTTACAAGTTTTTCTGCCTAGTCACTCCTAATTAACGGATAATACCCACTTTGTCAATAGAGAAGCTGTGTCGGTCCATGGACTCAGAGAAAAGGATTTTACGGTGAGTAAAAAATCCTATTTTTTTTTTTCTCTTTTTTTTTTTTTCACAAAATTGTCATATTAGCAGGTTATTTCTCACACACAGCATATGCATTCCACAAATTACACCCCAAAACACATTCTGCTATTCCTCCCGAGTATGGCGATACCACATGTGTGAGACTTTTACACAGCGTGGCCACATACAGAGGCCCAACATGCAGGGAGCCCCTTCAGGCGTTCTGGAGCACCAAGGCCAATTCTGACATTTCTCTCCTACATGTAAAAATCATCATTTATTTGCTAGAAAATTACATAGAACCCCAAAACATTATATATGTTTTTTTAGCAAAGACCTTAGAGAATATAATGGTGGTTGTTGCAACTTTTTATCTCGCACGATATTTGCGCAGCAATTTTTTTAACGCGTTTTTTACGGAAAAAAAATGTTTTGTGCTTAAAAAAAACAAAAAAAAACAGTAAAGTTAGCCCAATGTTTTTGCATAATGTGAAAGATGAAGTTACGCCGAGTAAATAGATACCTAACATGTCGCCCTTAAAAATTGCACACACTCGTGGAATGGCGCCAAACTTCGCTACTTAAAAAATCCCCATAGGCAACGCTTTAAATATTTTTACTGGTTACATGTTTTGAGTTACAGAGGAGGTCTAGGGCCAAAATGATTGCTCTCGCTCTAACGTTCGCAGAGATACCTCACATGTGTGGTTTGAAAACCGTTTTCATATGTGGGCGGGACTTACGTATGCGTTCGCTTCTGTATGCGAGCTCACGGGGACAGGGGCGCTTTAAAAAAAAAAAAAATGTTATTCTTCATTTTACTTTATTTATTTTAGTTTGACATGTTTTTCCGCCCTAAACATTTTTTTGATGACTTTTATACCTATTACAAGGAACGTAAACATCCCTTGTAATAGGAATATGGCATGACAGGTCCTCTTTACAGTGAGATATGGGGGGGGGTGTCAATAAGACCCCACATCTCACCTCTAGGCTGGGAAGCCTGAAAAAAATACAAAAAAAAAACCAACAATCCTGGCTTTGATCGTAGCGGTGAGTCGGTAGAAGCACCGGAGGGCGGCGGGGGGGGGGGACATCCCCTCTCGCCTCCCGTAAGAATGATCAAGCGGCGGAACAGCCGCTATGATTGTTCTTATGGTGTAGGGAATCGCCGGCTGAAAAAGCTAATATCTGAATGATGCCTGTAGCTGCTCCCATCATTCAGATATCCCCGCACAAAGTCAAGGACGTCATATGACGGCCGGAGGGCGGGAAGTGGTTATTGCAGAGTATTGCCGGGCATTGCGGAGTATTGCCGGGCATTGCGGAGTATTGCCGGGCATTGCGGAGTATTGCCGGGCATTGCGGAGTATTGCCGGGCATTGCGGAGTATTGCCGGGCATTGCGGAGTATTGCGGACTATGGCAGGGTATTGCGGACTATGGCAGGGTATTGCGGTGTATGGCAGGGTATTGCGGTGTATGGCAGGGTATTGCGGTGTATGGCAGGGTATTGCGGTGTATGGCAGGGTATTGCACGGGTATTGCACAGGGTATTGTGGAGGGTATTGCACAGGGTATTGTGGAGGGTATTGCACAGGGTATTGTGGAGGGTATTGCAGAGTATTGTGGAGGGTATTGCAGAGTATTGTGCAGGGTATTGCAGAGTATTGTGCAGGGTATTGCAGAGTATTGTGCAGGGTATTGCAGAGTATTGTGCAGGGTATTGCAGAGTATTGTGCAGAGTATTGCGCAGGGTATTGCAGAGTATTTTGCAGGGTATTGCAGAGTATTGTGCAGGGTATTGCAGAGTATTGTGCAGGGTATTGCAGAGTATTGTGCAGGGTATTGCAGAGTATTGCACCAGGGTATTGCAGAGTATTGCACCAGGGTATTGCAGAGTATTGCACCAGGGTATTGCAGAGTATTGCACCAGGGTATTGCAGAGTATTTCGCAGGGTATTGCAGAGTATTTCGCAGGGTATTGCAGAGTATTTCGCAGGGTATTGCAGAGTATTGCACCAGGGTATTGCAGAGTATTGGCAGGGTATTTTGCAGAGTATTGGCAGGGTGTATTGCAGAGTATTGGCAGGGTATAGCACAGGGATGGCTGAGCAGGGATGGATGGATCTGTGACTGCAATTGTCACAGATCCAGCCCACAGTGCTGCTGCTGCCATCCGCTCCCTCCCCCTCCCCTCTCACACTGTACCGATCGGTACAGAGAGGGGAGGGAGGAACCGGCGTCATCAAATGACGCCGGTCTGTTTACAAGTGATTGCTCCGTCATTTGACGGAGCGATCACGTGGTAAACGGCCGCTATCAGCGGCGATTTACCGCGATTCGTGATCCGCCGGGTCCTCTGGACCCGGCGGTCACGGAGTTTCCCGTGTGCGCGCCCCAGGGGGCGCGCGGGAGCGCGATTCTGGGAGGACGTTATATAACGTCCTCCCAGAGTTAAGCAACCACCTTGTCGACGTTATTTGTCGGCAGGTGGTTGTTAAGTGGTTAAAAAAAAAATGGGTATTTATTATAGCAAAAAGTAAAAAATAGTGTTTTTTTTCCAAACTGGACGCTCTTCTTTTGTTTATAGCGCAAAAAATAAAAACCGCAAAGGTGATCAAATACCACCAAAAGAAAGCTCTATTTGTGGGAAAAAAAGGACGCAAATTTCGTTTGGGAGCCACGTCGCACGACCGCGCAATTGTCATTCAAAGTGTGACAGCGCTGAAAGCTGAAAAATGGCTTGGGCAGGAAGGGGGTTTTCGTGCACAGTAGAGAAGTGGTTAAAGCAATCTACTGAGCTGGCCAGAACCACCTCTGGAGGGAGTCTGTTCCACATTTTCACAGCTCTTACTGTGAAGAAACATTTCCGTATTTGGAGATGAAATCTTTTTTCCTCTAGACGTAAAGAGTGCCCCCTTGTCTTTTGTGTTGACCGTAAAGTGAAAAACTCCACACCAAGTCCACTATATGGACCCCTTATATATTTGTACATGTTAATCATATCCCCCCTTTTTCTCCTCTTCTCAAGAGTGAATAAATTCAGTTCCTCTAATCTTTCCTCATAGCTGAGCTCCTCCATGCCTCTTATCAGTTTGGTTGCCCTTCTCTGCACTTTCTCCAGTTCCCCAATATCCTTTTTGAGAACTGGTGCCCAAAACTGAACTGCATATTCCAGATGAGGTCTTACTAATGATTTGTAGAGGGGCAAAATGATATCTCTCTCTCTGGAGTCCATGCCTCTCTTAATACAAGAAAGGACTTTGCTCGCTTTGGAAACCGCAGCTTGGCATTGCATGCCATTATTGAGCTTATGATCTACCAAAATCCCCAGATCCTTCTCCACTACGGATCCCCCAAGTTGTACTCCCCCTAGTAAACTTTCTTTTGCATTGATACATATCCCCTGGGGCAGGACCCAGGTCCCCAAACACTTTTTATGACAATAACTTGCATATTAACCTTTAAAATTAGCACCTTAGATTTCTCCCATGGACTTTTTGTCATGGATATGCAGTAATGTTTGTCTGTCAGCTCACCTCTCCTCCATGTGTTCACCTTAGAGGCCAGCCACTCTCACATGGCTGCTTAACTAATCTCTCCTCCAAGCATGGCTCCACCCCTGGCCCTATCAGAAAACTCTATATTAACCTATGTCTGATTCCAGTTACCGATCTTGGCTTGTTCTCGACTATCCCTGCCTGCCTGTGACCCTGACCTTGGCGTGTCCTATGTTTATCCTTGTCTGCTAGTCGCCCTGACCTTTGGCTTATCCCCTTACTATCCTCCTGTAGCCTACTGTGAGCGTGAGCTGGGAGACTCTGGGGGCCGCGACCTGGAGCTAGCTGCAGCCCAGTCCATCCTAACCACTAGAGGCTCTGGTGAACACCTGCTAGCTCTTAGACTCTGCGCCCTGGGGAATCTTATGCTCTAGCTCCCTGTGGGATCTGTGTTGGTTCTCCAGTGGACCTGCCTTCCTTAACCACCCAGAGTTCCATCCGCAGCAGTCAGCCGTAGGGTCCACTACCGTAGCGGTGCACTCCTGGCCTCAACGGTGTGCATCTGTCATCTGGCTTCAGGTGACCTGACACTTTTAAAGGGTATTCCGCGGCTTTTCGAATTTGCTGTGAACACCTCAAATTGTTCGCTATTCGGCGAACGGGTGAACAGCCAATGTTCGAGTCAAACTCATGTTCGAGTCAAACTCATGTCCGAGTTGAACTCATGTTCGACCCGAACATAAAGCTCATCTCTAGTCCTTTGTAGTGTACTAGAGAAGGAAGTTGTCCTCATTTTGTTATTCTTCGAGTCAAGTTGGGCATCCCATAACCCCTTTACCTTATCCAAGTTGAATTCCCTAATAAATTCTAAAAACCAAGCCCATGGACTGTTTCTTTTCTCTGCCTGAGAGTGAAAAATGCATGTTGCCTGGGTGTTTAGGAATAGGGGGCCCAAAAACTCAGCGGCTCCTTAGGGATTAGTGCTGCACATATATTAACCATACAATTATCAGAATACATTTTCACTGGATGTCTTTGAAGGCAAGGGAGTGACATTTTCCTAGATGGTTCCAGCAGGCGATGGAGCAGAGTCTTCAAATCTATGTGCATCAAGCTGTAGGTTCCGGTAGCCAATAATAACCTGTTTAATGTTAGGTAAGATATTGTGCCAAATCCACCTGGAATTGTTTCTGTTAAAAGGCTCTGTAAATTTGCTGTGTCTTTGAAGCCTTATTTGCCTTGTGGTTGTGTGAAAGAATCCATTCCACTACATGGGTTCCTTTACCCTTCACACCTGTGTTCCTTCTGCTTTTGTTCACTTATTCATTGGTACATAGCCAGCATTGCTGTTGTTTTTGTATTGTAATTAAGTGGCAAAATAAACATTTAAGTAGATTTCAGTGTGCCCAAGCCTCCTGGCCTGCTGATCCTACAAATGATTTGAGGCTGACAGTTGCAGCTTCAGAGCAGCACCTGAGATACTGGCATGACTATTACACACCTCACAACTTTTAAACTTGACAATATGGGAAAATGTGCCAAGGCGAGAAATGTAACGCTCCTAGTGTGCCGCAGCGAAATGTGGGTGTGGCCAGGGGAAGTGGACGTGATCATATGAGTGTGGTTTAAAGATTCGTTGTCAAACCCAAAAGCTCTTGCAGAGAATAAAAAACAACACACTACAAACATATTTGGCCTAAAATATATAAAACATAATTTGACATTGACCTTTTTGATAAGTACTGTGACAAGAACAACCAAAAATTTTAGTACAACCCCCCCAAACCCATATCCCCAAACAGATCTCCCACAACAGCTCCAACTTACACCCAGTAAAGATTCTCCCCACAGCCCTAAACTCCCCTCAGTACAGCCTCTCCTGTGCAGACCACCCTCAGTACAGGCCCCCATCTTATTCAGACCCACCTTCCAGACCACCCCCTCGGTAGAGACCCCCTCTTCCGTACAGACCCCCCCAGTCCACCCCCTCAGTAGAGACCCCCTCTCAGTCCTTTCCCTCAGTACAGAACCCTCCAGTACAGACCGCCAGTACAGACCACCCCACATTACAGGCCCCTTCCTCTCTTAAATGCGCTCACCAGTTGCTGAAGAGCTTACATACAGCAGCAGAGGGAAGTCTTCCCCTCTTGTGGATGTAACGGGAGCTAAAGAGGAGCCTCCCTCGGCTTTGCACATAAATGAGCTAGAGGTGAGATTTACATTTGAAAGAACCACTATAAATTATTCATAAATACAAACAATATTTGCGCTACTAACACATATGAGCAGCTACAATACCTGTGGAAAAAAGTAAACAACAAACAATATACAAAAATGTAGCGCTATACGTAATAACAATAAATCATAACACCCAAGTGCTCTAAGTGTCTGGATCACAATGGATCTAGTGATATGTCCAAATATATAAAAAAGTCCAAATTACGAAGAGTCTTTGAATGACCAAAACATAAATATGGTTGTGACTTTCAATTCCAAATGGTGAATCTTCCAAAATAAAGAAGTGACATGTGACGTGACCACCACCGTATGAAAGGGAGGCTTACCAGATGGAATGGACCCAATGCACGTACGTGTAGAGGGTCAAACAGGCTTAGTGTATATGTATCCGTACACATGAAATCCCAGTCGGCACTGCACACATATGTATCCGAGATCCAAACTCGAGGATAACACCAAATATCCAAGCCCAATAAATGATGGAAATGGCTCACATAGAAATCCCTGGGCAGGAGCACCACAACAGAGAGCAGCATACAGCAGTCAGTAGGCTGACTGCTGTATGCTGCTCTCTGTTGTGGTGCTCCTGCCCAGGGATTTCTATGTGAGCCATTTCCATCATTTATTGGGCTTGGATATTTGGTGTTATCCTCGAGTTTGGATCTCGGATACATATGTGTGCAGTGCCGGCTGGGATTTCATGTGTACGGATACATATACACTAAGCCTGTTTGACCCTCTACAGGTACGTGCATTGGGTCCATTCCATCTGGTAAGCCTCCCTTTCATACGGTGGTGGTCACGTCACATGTCACTTCTTTATTTTGGAAGATTCACCATTTGGAATTGAAAGTCACAACCATATTTATGTTTTGGTCATTCAAAGACTCTTCGTAATTTGGACTTTTTTTTATATATTTGGACATATCACTAGATCCATTGTGATCCAGACACTTCGAGCACTTGGGTGTTATGATTTATTGTTATTACGTATAGCGCTACATTTTTGTATATAACTTATTCATATGCAAACCCTGCCATCAGATCATTTACAGGTATATGCAAATTACACAAAAAAACATATTCATATGCAAATTATGTGATTTAGATATGCATGCACTTTATGCATAATGTATAGGGGCAGTGCCTTTGCGAGGCTCAGCTCCTGTACACGGGAAAGTGGGACTCAGCTTGTGGGGCAGGGGCAGGTGATATTGTGATGGGGTGGCTGTCACGTCCTCCATGATTTCCTCCTTGTTGGGCACCAAGCAAGGGTCACATGAGAAGCCTACCCCAGCTGGGTTCTTCTGGGCTATGCTAGATAGCTACATAATTCCTGGTTAGTGCAAAGTTTGCATGAATAATATATTTATATTCTCTTCACATTTTTTTGGACTACTCCAGGGCATAGGAATACCCCGTATGATAGAGAGCTGCCCCTCATACCTGGAGATTATACTTGACTATACCCTCCCATGAGCCTAGTGCTCCACCAACAGTTAATTTATGAAACTACTGTCTGTTTGCAGGAAACTTCCAGCAATACTATCAACTTTACTCACTCATGGCTTATACACCACTTCTGTCTCTGTGGATCTCCTCTTCAATGTCACACTAACCCAACATACTCTCCTTATTAATATTATATTCTAATTCTGTGTATCTGCTCTTCTCCCCCTTTGTTGTCATCCTGTGTCCTCTCTGGATTTCACAGAAAGTACTGGCTATGGGTCATCCCCACTGACAGCACACAGCAAATAGAGTAAATACAGACTACATGCAAGCACGCAGCACACAGATAGATTACATACTTACTTACAGCACAAAGGCATACCAGGCACACGTTCAAAGAACAATTTGTAACAACACAAAGACACTCATTCAAATAAAAACAGAGTGCGTGCTTAATTGCAGCACGTAATCAGAGAGCACCTGTTCTCAACACTTTTGAAAGTGCACTTCCATTTTCTCATCTTCAGCGTGCCAGTGCACTGAGCAGACAGGTACAGATGCAGATAAGGGAATTCTTGTCCCCAAAATGTATCTGATGAACACTACGAAAGTCTAGTCTGATTTCTCCTATCCTGTTCTGCCACAATCATTTTGATGTCTTACACGCCTTGTCTGTCTGACTGCCCCCTCATAACCTCTGCACTTCTCATCTACACTCACCACCTGTTCTGATACCTACCATACTCTTCTCTTGTTCTCCCCCCCCCCCCCCCGCGTAATGTCTGCAATTCTTTCCTACCCATTTTGCACACCATATCATACTTTCCACATTCCTCTGCTGCTTGTACTGTCGGTGAAGGCACTTACATACAGTACTTAGCCCTGTGTGTTATAAACCATAATCCTGCTCATTTTGGAATGGGCACACTTTTGCTTGTATACAGTGTATAAGTAAAGACAAATGCATGAAAATGCCACCTGCCTCAAAATAAAGAGTCAATGAAATTTTGCAGAGTACAGTACTGTGTATTATGGTTATCATGTAATGTATTCCACAAAGAACACAACAAAATACTGTATTTGGAAAAAATATTTTAAAGTGATCCTGTACTTTGCCCTTTCAGAGCTAAATTTAAATACTGTGACAGCGCGGTTTCCTGTCATGATGTACATGGCCAAGGATTCTCAACTAGGCAGGTTGAGGGGTTCCAGGATGATTGTTTAATTTTTTTTCAGTTTCCTCCATGGTTGGTAGAATGCGGTTTGGGACTTGGAGATTTCATAGTGATCTGGGTGGGAGAAAATCTCCAATCCTGGGACCAGGTTTGGGGAATGGCCAGGAGATTGATTATGCAGGTGTGTGTGGGTCTTCTTGTAGAGCTCCACCCTCCCGAGGAGTCCAGATATGCAAGGGAGAAGCCAGAGGGATGCATGGTGCAGTCTGTGATAGAAAAGAGGGCCCAAGCCTGTGTGCTGGAGCAGCAGGGAAGCTGTGAAGAAAAGAGTGCTAACTGAGGTACAGTGTTTGCATGTACATACAGGGAACCTGTTAAAAGGTCAGGAAGTCCCAGGCGTAAAACTTGAGCAGCGGAGCTGCTAAAAGAGAGCCAGGAGACTGAACATTATTTTGTTAATGGTGGAAACCACCTGTGTGGGAAACTTAGATTGTATGGACTTTTTTCTTTCTCTTTAATAAAAGTGGGCCAACAAGCCCTCAAACTGCAGAACTGGCATTGTCTCCACTCACAGGTGAACTATACACTTAAACTAAATGACACCCAAACATTACAATACTTTGAACTTCCATGTATTTGGGAGCATACTATTCTCCTGCCTTTCAACCATGATGCAGCACTGGGGGCCTGAGTAGTGAGTAAAAGTTATGGCTAGGAAGAAAATAGGAGGTAAGTATAAGCAAGGAGGTAAATGCTTTATGGAAAAATAATGTATTACAGCCAAAGCTTTTGAGGGTTTTTTGTTTTTTGTTTTTTTAAAGGAGGGTATTATGCCTGTCAAGTTTATGTTGTTGTATGTGTCCACATTGTAGAGCCCTACCCTCCACTATCTTTGTGGCCAACAGGACAGAAAGTGAGCAGTATCTCTCCAGTGGGGCAAAGACTGCAATTTTTTTTTTCATTTTTGAGGAAGGGGTAGATATTAGATTTGTATTACTGTCCATGTCTTCATTCAGGAGGTTTCACTTTTCTGCCTTGTTGAGAAAAAAATAGGGCTCTAACCCTTTTATACTTTTTCCAAAACTAAAGAGTGTTGGTATGAATACCAGTTTAAAAGATAGTCCCATAATTCACACAACAATTTCGTTTTACCAAGGTCAATTAGGATTGATGTACTGATCTGTAAGATTTATACAAATTCTGTTAAATATGTTCTCAATATGGTGATGTAAACATTGCCATTCAGGCCAGGTTGGTTTTTTATTTTGTCCACCAAGTCAACTGTTCTGTTGCACACCAACCCCAAACAACTAGCTAGTCTTAAACTGACCGTCGATGGATTGCTTTTTTTTTTTTTTGCTCAGCCAGCCAACTAATAAAATAAATAAAATGAATGGATTCTCCCATCCACACACTTGAGGTGGATAAAGGAATCCTGCCCATTGTTCTATTGTATTTTGACAGTGGGGACTCTTCCACTATCAGATTACAGTCCTGCAGCTGATTGGCTGCAGTGCTGATCGAATGAAAATGGTCAAACATTCCTGTTCAAGAGAAGTCGAACCTTGGATCCACTTCACTCTAGCGGGAACGGCTGCTGAAAAGTTGAATTTATCTGGCCAGCTTTAGTATGATACCTACAACAAGAACAGTCACCAAAATTATAAAATGGGTGTCTTTCGCGCTACTAAAGAGTAAATGAAATGGAACTGGGGTGATGTGTGCAAAAGCTGCAAAACCTATCTGTGTTCACCTTACACATAAACATTCAAACAATATATAAAGGGTTTCGAGTTTAAGGAATAATACAAGGCTGCGCACCTAAAAACAATGATATAAATGCAAATATAGATCTAAAATGATACAAAGTGCAGAGTGAATAAATCTAATTTCTAAATATCCATAATAAATCTTAAATGAAATGGTGTCACACGTGGCAATGAGTGTAAATAATCAATAATAAAAGTGCTAACAGTACATAAAGTGCAATCAATAAAGTGCAAAGAGGGTGTGCAAATGGCTGCAAATAGTTCAATATTGAAATTGATCTATAAATAATAGTGATGAGTAATTGGTCTTTAAGATTTATTATGGATATTTAGAAATTTGATTTATTCACTCTGCACTTTGTATCATTTTGGATCTATATTTGCATTTATATCATTGTTTTTAGGTGCACAGCCTTGTTTGTATTGTATTATTCCGTAAGCGCGAAACCCTTTATATATTGTTTGAAAGTCACCAAAATTACACATCAGAGCTGGAGAGGGGCTGAAAAAACAGTTCTCATACGCCTACAGTACACCTAGCTCCTTAATTAGCAGGACAAACTGTCACCCTATTCTCCCTGTGGCTCAGATCTAGGTATACCAACACAGATTGACCAACCTATATTTTAGGAGGGTGGGGCTCCCTCCAGTCATCTGCCCTTCATCTATCCATCAGCATACATGTGCTTCCACTGAGGAGACCTTAAATTTTAGAGTTAGGACTGCAGTACACAGGGAGCCTTGACGGGGCCTGCAGCTTACACATGTATTTGCAAATGCGTGCAACTAAACCCCTGTTTTTAAACGCACTGTTAGACAGGTAAATTCGTTTGGTTGCTGATTGGTTGGTAAGTTGAGCTTGGATATTTTGTGTTTTTTGTCTACATGCATCCGCCCATCCAGTGCTCCTTGCTGTGAAGACCTGTCATAGGTGGGGGCAGTGACAGTATTTTGTATAAGTAAGTATACAGTACACTATTCCACCAAAGGAACTGTGTGTGCAGGAACAACTACAACGGGGACCTGGCAGGATGGCTGTGGAAGGTTGGGCGACAGTCTGGAATCTTTAATTATACATTACCTTTAGCAAAATCCTACCTTTTATATAACTTTGGTATTGACCCTTAACTGTGAACTCCTTCATGAGCAAGGGACTAAAGTAAATGGTTAGATGTTCTTTGTAAAGTGCTAGGAAAAAACATATTTGCACTATATAAATATGTTTAATAAAGAATAATTCTTATTTAATTTGTGTATAGGGATCATGTAAAAGCATGTACAAATATACCTGTCAAGAAACAAGACTAATCGTATGTGCTAGTAAGTCATTATGTAAATTCATATTCTTTCTGACCAAGGATTATGCTCCATTTACAATAAGGCTAAAAGCTGTTACATTGTAAAGTTTAATATGTCTTTAGGTTTTTATAAAGGTGTGGATATCCATTTATTGTCCCCTTGCCAGGAACTGAGCAGGTTTCTCTGTAAACAAAGTAAGCTTTGGTTAGTGAATAAAAGATTAGCACTTGTATTCATCAGGCGGAACACAAGAAGACAACGCTCCCAAGTCAACTTCAATTTACCAGATTACGTGAAGAGAACAGCCTGAAGTACTAGATCTCAGTACACATTGAGCACAAGCCTATATAAACCACAAAGCTTTACAGCAGATAACACATATATTCCTATGGCATCTCTTCTACAAGAAACCTTGTATGAAATTCAGTGCCAGGCTCCTGCTCCGAGCAAAGATTTCCATCATTTTGTCATAACAAAAAAAGAGGTAAGGGCTTTACTTAATTTCATAGTATGTATTAACCAACCACAGTATTGAATTAACCTGCAACAAGCAATGAAATGGTGCAAAGTGCTGCCTATAATGTCAATTAGATATTTTATAGCAATAATACACAATGAAGTAACATTTTTGATTATTAAATTATTATATCTGTGCAGGCTTAATGATACAATATTTAACTTTCTCCTCTCTTATTTAGCTGTACTTGTCTGACTCATTAATTTTACTCAGGTGGTAGAGGGTCATCTAAAGGCTGATAGCTGACCACAACGTACACTCAGGAGGTAGATACAGTTTGTAAGGTCAGCTGAAGAGTCATTTACAGGCAAAGTAAATGAAGATCAAAAGGGGGCACATGTTAATCTTGTATATGTAAGCCTGCACAATGATGATAATAATTTCCTGCAGAATATTAAGATTCTTGCACAGCACAGTCATAACTAGTTCTTTTTAAAAAAACTTTTTATTTATACATTTCTTTAACAAAAAGCAGCACTGCTCATGACAGTTATCAACACATCACATATTTCCTTATTAACATATGTTATAAGAATACAAATATCTTACAGTAGCTAACAAAAATATAATGGTAACCAATTAACAAAATTATATCAATTTCCAAGTTAGTAGGTCTCGCCTACCCCGATTGGAATCAAACTGTAGGCGTAGACCAGTCAAACTGTTGTTGTTTTCATTATAGAAGATGCAATTTCTCCTTAACAATACTTGAGGTAGGTAACTATAGAATTACAAGTTACAGTTTTGCTAAATAATTAGAAGCTCTAGGGTGGTCCATCCAAGTTTGCCATTTTTTTTTTTAATTAGTTGTAGTGTAGTTTTTGTATGCCAACATCAGTTCATATTGTGCTTGAATATTCAGTCTAACTATAACATTGGTTAAGTTCGGAGCCTTAGAGGATTTCCATAGAGTGGATATTGTGATTCTGGCTGCTATAAGTGTATGGGCTATTTTGTTCTATATATTATGGGGTATATGTCAAGGTTTATTCCTAGGAGAGCCATGGCAGGTGAGATAACTAGTTCTTTTTAGGACAGGACTAGATATTTGTTTTATACTACCTATGTCCTTTAGTAGATAACACATAATTAAAAAAGGGGAGAACAAGAGGCGGGACTTTGCATGAAGCACACAGAAGCATGTATATAAAATGGATAAGGGATAGACTTCTAATTGGTTCAGAATGTCATAAAATTCATTTTAAATTTGTGCATTTTGCTACAATCAATATTATTAAACTTTTTAACATACATTAGAACCAAATATTGCTCAATAATAAATATTACAACGAGGAATTATATATTAACAGATACATGGAATGCATAGGTGTGCGCAGCCTATTACATTAGGATGTGCACCCCAAAGCCCAAACATGCTACCGATCACTCACGATGTTCATTTAGAAGGGGAAGGGGCCAGTAAATTATATATTTACTGGCCAGTAAATTATATATTTACTGACCCCTTCCCCACTCCTAAAACATCCCAGCAGCAGCAGCCGATAGGAGAGGAGGGAAGCTGGCAGCGCTGTGGGGGGGAAAGATGGGAGCCAGGGCAGTAGGGGGAATCTGTGCTGCTCAGGGTGATTAGGGTGTGCCTGGGCACACCTGGCACACCCTGTGCGCACGCCTATGATGGAATGATTGAAACATAACACATATTATAGCTGATACCAGTACAAATTTGTAACCATGGCAAAAATTATTTGATCGGGGGAAAAAACTAAATTAGAAGGAACGTTAATGGCAGTTAGATGAATGTGTACACATCGGTAGTTATTGGCTCTACCCGTTTCAGGGTTTTATACCCACTCATCAGGAGAAAAGCCGTAGTGATCATCTAGGAATAAAAAATATTGTAAAAATAAAAATTAACTTTAGAGATTATTTGTCTTTTGTAATTACTAATGTTATTGTGGCTTTCTGACATCAACCTTTAAAGGGCAAAGTGAAAAGATAAATATGTAACACAAATATATATATTTTTTCCAATATAAATTATATTGAGAATTGCAAAAGAAAGGGGGTACAGAAAAGATACAGTACAACTGTGGTCAAATTCGACAGTCCAACAGATATAGAGGTCTTCAATAAAAGGCTCACATTCAGTCTCCCGTGAGGGTAGCATACCATATGTCAATCAAATGAAAAGGACGTGGTAGTATATTGCATAAATCATAACATTTGACCCAAAAACTAGACCATACCACATATACAGATGTACTTAATATTGCTATAATTACTGAGCAGTATACACAGTCGGACTACCGGCGACCCGACGACCTTAGCCTAACTGGAGAAAAATGGACAGCCTCAAAGTAACTGGAGGCATAACCATCAGTTGAGAAAATAGGGGTGAAACAGATAGGGAGTAAAAAAAAAGAAGGGGGGTAGTTGATTAACACGAGCGTGATGGACGCGGCAAGGGCGTCACCCTACAATCGGTCCGCGTCGGCATAACCTTTAAGAGTTCAGTAAGGTCTGTCCTTCATCAGAGAAAATTAACATATTCCATGCCAACCAGGTTTTAGAGTGCTTCTCTTGTTTGTGTTGGGCTGTGAGAACTAGGTCTTCTAGATTTTTAATGTCTTCTACTTTGCTCAACCACAATCCAACGGAGGGGGGTACGCTTTGCTTCCATGTAGCTGGAATGCACAACTTTGCGGCATTGAGTAAGTGTCGAATGACCGTGCCGGGATTGCGGTGGCATGTAGCAGGAAGAACGCAGGGTCTGACTGAATTTCGTGATCTGTAAATTCCTGAATGATTTTCTTAATTGTTGTCCAAAAGTGTCGCAGTAGTGGGCAGGACCAGAAGATATGGAGGAGTGTACCTTTGTCTGTCTGGCACCTCCAACACTTGTCTGATGTGGTAGGGAAGAATCTGCGTAGCAACTGAGGTGTATAATACCACCTAGTTAGAATCTTATAGTTTTGTTTCTTGAATTTTTGTGCAGATGGACGATTTCAAGGAGAATCTAATAATGTTTTGTTTTTGTATGGCTGTGAAAGTACATTGTAGGTAATTTTCCCATTCTGCAAGAACCTCAAATCTGGTTGTTCTGCTGGGGTGTTGAGCAGAGTATATGTTTTGGAGAGTACCTGAGATAGTGTTCCTGTGTCCCTACAATAGTCTTCCAGGGTTGTCAGGTCGCGTTTGAAACGTGCAGGCTCTGGCAGTGAGTGAATGTAATGATGTATTCGGATTGCTTTCCAAAATGGAAGCTGAAAACCCCCAGTATCACTCATCAATGATTGGGTCGAGGTCCAATGATCCCCGTCTATGTAATGTAAAGCGCAATCTTTACCCGCCGTCCATAGCGTCTCATATTCTGAGTGGTCTAGTCCTGGCGAATACAAATATTTTTCCTACAAAAACACTTTTAAGTAATGCATATTTACTTATGGCCTTTATGAATCCTTATGATTATGTGGTTGTATGAATGATACAACTTTCTGTAATGCTCTGTCTCCTGCCTTCTATTTAGACCACTAGTGAATACCAATGTACTGGTAATGCCCACCCTAAACTCTCTCTATACTGTAAATCCACCTAAAGATTTCCCCTTCAACAGCTTACAAAAGAACAACAACTTCTATTGCAAGCCTGATTTCAGCTTCACACACAACCATAGCATTTAATCCCATGCCAATCTGAAATAACTAACACTGCAGTATACCAATTGCATTCATGGTAACATAGTAGCCATCGATACCAAGAGATGTAATTGTACATTCTGAAAGAAGGAGCATTGTACTGTGTTTGGGTATCCTCTTCTACAAAAGTAAATTCTTAATTGTTATTCAACTGTTCTGATTTTTCCTAGATTATTTTAAGATCCTGGAAGATTTCAGCACGGACTGAGCACAGAAAAATGCTGCCATGGGAAATAAAGAAGACACACAATGAATTCCTGCAAATGACAACAATGCACAGTAAGCCATAGAAGGACAAGGCTAAATGAGTGTAGCAGTTTTACAGTGACCAGAAGTTTATAATCTTAAAGTGGAGTTCCACCCAGAAAAACAACTACATCCCGGCACAAGCAGAACACTATCACCAAGTTAAATAGCCACATCAAAAAAAAAAAATTATAGTGTAAATACCTTAGATTTTAGTTTTTAGCTGCCACTTCCGGGCTTTCCCTCCCGCGGGAGTAGGCGTTCCTACTCCTTTCCTCGGCGCCGCGATGTCTCCTGGGAGCACAGAGTCATGTTTCCCATGAGACAATACGGAACGCTGCTGTTCTATCATGCCGGTTCTGCTATCGGATAGGTTCCGGGATGGTCTGCGCAGGCGCAATTGAATCCCACAGAAATCCCCGAGTCTGAACAGTTCGTCAGCTGGGGATGCTGCTCGTCGCTCATTGGTTATACACGCCGCTCGCTCGTTCTATACAGCCAATGCTTTTCTCATAGGGGCGGTGTTCTATCGATACAGCTACTCGCCGTAAACACTGCAGGCGCTTCCAGGAAATGATTGCTTGTGGGCTTCACAATGCCCACAAGCAAAATGGAAATTGTCAGGAACCGATTTTAAAAGTTCTTATTTGCCATGAAAACGGACAGGGGATATTTGAAGACACCAAACAAGTGAGTTTAACCTTGTATTGTGAAACCCAATAGAATGCACCAAAAAAAAAAAAAAACAATCGCCGCAGAACCTCCGCTTTAATTTGTTCTGTGATTAATGGTAGCCATAGAGACCGTTTCCTATGGTCCAATATCTGAGATTTTAATAGAACCAGACAATAAACATCCTGTTTATGTGCTAGCTTATTCACTTCATATAGACATTAAAGTCCTATTTTCTTGGGGTTTTATCCATCAAAATAATAATGAAGCTATGAGTACCTGCAGTTCACATAAACATGCAACATTTGCTAAACTCTATCTAAATTCTCGTCAGAACCCCATAACAAAATGGCACTACATCAAAAAGTTTAAAAGAAGATGATTTTCTCACTAATTAAGTTAAAAGCTAATAGTTTAAAATTAAATATGAATTACATTTAAAGTTCAATTGTATAAGATGTTAGAATGCATTACAGTAGTGATATACAAGACAAAAAAACCCATCTTTAAAACGTCATTCTGTTATTTGGAAAATGTTAACACATATTGCTTACAAACCACACTGTCAAGGTTTGAGCTGTTATAATAACGATTTAATTGCCAAACATCATAGACTCTCAATGCATCTTTGACACGTAAGTGATGTAGCCTGGTATATTACATTAGCCACAGAACTGTAATGTATCAGACAGTTGCCATAGTGCAGCGATTAAAGCAGGACATTACGACATCAGTGATTCAGGCTACTTCCAAAGTATTTCAACCCCCTGCACTGTAATGAATATGCTCATAACTTACAAGTGCAGACATATATTGTTTATACAAAAATTAGAGTATTCTTGTTTACTGTCTATTGTATCCAAATGGTCTAATACCTTGCACGTATCACAATGCCAAGGCATGCCTGGGCACTTATTTCTCGAGTGACACTTTATTTTACAGTAATGGTTAGTGCCAGCTGAAGTATTGAGAGGAAGTTTGAACTATTGCCTTACAAAGAGTTTCAAGTTTGATTGCTCATTCTGGGAAAAATAATTGTGTAAATATGGGGGACAGTCAATGTTAAAGACGCCTATATGTCATTTATGTACTGATTGGTCTACATGGATGTTCATGGTCTGACAGCTATAAAATAAGCATCTTGGCGGTATCTCATGGATATGCAAAGTGTACTTTGCTTGTAGCAGTCCTCTTTTAGATGTACCTTTAGCATTAATTGCTACTCGAGGTCAGGTTCAGCAAGGGTTTTCATAGCCACTAGAGCAGCCAAACCAGAGTTGAGAACAAGGTCACTACAGGTACTAAACAATCTGATTTCAAGCAAATTGAATAACACTATTATATTTCAGCCATATTCTGGATATGCACTAGTAGAATTTTGCTAAAAATATTTTGTGTTAGGAACATTAGTTAAAATTTCTAATGAGCATGGCCTTCTGATTCCTCTTGTGCTGAATTATATTGTAACTGTACTGTCAGGCCTCATGTTGTTGTTAAGGGTTTTGCAAACTGTTGGTGCTATTTAAATCCTGTATAACCCAAACTGGGATCAGGAACAAGGGGGAGTAGGAACAAGCCAGCAGGGTTCAGGGTATAGGTACAAAGCAAAGAGCACGATCAAGAGCAGGAACAGGATAAACGGTTAGCAGTATCTGCCAGCAAAGCAAAATAGTGGTGCGAGAGGGAAATGTAGAGTAGGAACTAAATACAGTCCCAGCAGCCCAGCAGCCAGCCTTAGGTGGAAACTGAATAATGATATCTGCTGGCTGCTGGGAGACACCCACTGGTAGACACCAGAACTACAGAGTTTCTCTCCGGAAAACACAGTGCCAGCAGCAGGTGAACCAGGTCCTCACTTTCCTACCCATGGGAATTGAGTGTTTGGCCTCAGTGTACTTTTTTTTTGCTGCCAGCACTACTGAATGACAGAAAACAAATAGAGAGAAAGCGCCTCAAAGTGCAGTATTAATTTTACTGTGTGGAGAAAAGGGGTTAAAAACACTTAGTGCAGTATTGATTTTATTGTGTGGAGAAAAAGGGTCAAAAACACTCACTATTTGTAGAGACAACAGGCTCATCATCAAGTAAAACCACTCTGTGTGCTCAGTGTCAGTGGCTTGGCTGTGTTCTAATCCATGATGACCATCAGCTGTGGGACATGTCACAGAGAAGATGGCGGCTTGGCTTCCAGAAGCAGCGTGGGGTGCACAGTAGTGGAAGTGGAGTCACATTGTGGGGTCTGTAACGCATTTTGGAGCATGTGCCCCTTTGTCAAACCGATGCCCAATAGGAAACTAGAGACTCAATTTATAGAGAGAGTGATGGGGGACTACAACCAGCGGACTGAGTACTTGAATTAAAAAAACAAAAATAATAATATGGCGTTAACCACTATATATCTACATAAGGGGGATTATAATAATAACATTTGCATAATGATATACAGTATGCTGCTGCTTCTAGGCGGTTGTAAAGCAGTAAAAAAAACAGAACTTTCAAAGGAAAACCTTCCTTCTACAGAATCATCTTAACTGTGGCAAATGGCCAACAATAAAAATACAACCTGATGGGCAGGATCTGTGCCCCTTAATGAGCTTCTGGAGTGAACACAAAGATCTATTTTTCTCCCAGCATTATTTTAGTAACAAAGTCTTTGATATCTAGGAAATGCACAGGCAATTCAAAAAAGGGGGCCGTGGCGGGGATGACATTTGATAAGCAATCCATAAGTATCAAGGAGTAACTGAGCCATAGTGCCACTTGTAGGAACTTGCGTCTAAAGCTGGCACCAGTGTCGTAGAAATATGGGTTGTTTGCAGAGCACACAGCCTATATTTCCTGTGCTCTATAAGCACACACTTTAGATTCATCTTTTTGCAATAATGCTATCTTTAAGTTTGCTAAAATCCACTCACCGTTCGTTCCATCATTCATCCAAGAAGCAAGGCTCACACATAGATCTTATCGTCAGGCCATCCCAGCATAGACTGACTAGCCGACGCCTAATCATAGGCTTTTATTAAACTTCAAAAGATTTCACACAGGAGGTGATTGGCTGCAGCAACCAATCCCCTCCCCCATGGGCGGGGACCTCACAGGATGTTCCTTCCTCACAGGAAAATGACCATACAAGGAAAATGGCAAATACCTGGACATTCCTTCCAACAGGAGATGTCATACATGAATACAATAACGTAGGATGGCTAAAGTTACCGTTGATAGAAATTCTTATTCTGCGCTATTCCATAGAATAACGCATATTAAGATTATACTATTATTGAATGGGGGAGGGAGGCTATCTGCAGACGCACGCTACGAATTCCAACCAATGTTGATCAGACACAGCAGAGACAAGAGCGCGCATCCGCCTATAACCAATGATGTCATTGCAGAGCGAGCATATCCCCTCCTTAACGATCGTCCATGCTAATGCACAGAGGGCCCCCGTTGGTGGACATATCCGCACCCTGCAAACATCACACTCCAACCTCAAGACGTTTTCCCCTATCAGACGGGATTCAACCAGCCTCAGACTACCCCAATCAGCTCTTTTAGAGCGGGTTGCGGAAGTACTAACACTGGGTGACACTATGACAATACATATTAAATACATCTCCATAAAAATCTCCACAACAGTCCTCCCTTTTTTGTCATATGCACCCCATGTGTCCCTCAATGAGAGTTGATCTGCTTCTTACACCTGTAAATGAATCAGTCCTTAGTCCATAAAAAGGAAAACACGGCTTGACATGTAGACTCTACTCTTCAGGGGCATGACTTATAAAGGAGGACACGACATGGTGAGCTGTAGTAATCGCCGATCCGTCTGTGATCCTCTGTGTCTTGTATGTGGGTCCGGCTTCGGAGCGTCTCATCAAGGAAACTCTGGTCACGCGTCAAATCAGGCAACAGGAGCACCTCGTCACGACATAGAAAGAATAGAAATAAAACGACATGAGTATATATATTCCCACTTCCTTTAACCACGATCCGCTGTAAAATAAAAATTAGATCCCCAAAGATTTCCAGACCCTTAAAATAGACTCCCAACCTTCACTTAGCTACAGCTCTGGCTTCAACAATTACATGAAGAACCCTATCCTTAACGGATGAGAATTGTTCAATCGTATCCCAAGCCCGAGCCCCCCCCACCTTGTCCATCCAGGACACCATGCCCAGACCTGGTCAGGGTTGGTGAACAAATCCCTTCTAGCTGTCCCTGCCATTCTTAATTTCCTGCGCCATCAGATTCTCGCGATCGGCCGCGACATAAGATGCTGGGACAGCTTCACCATCACGCATGAACCTCTTGCTTTGGGGGAATTACTTTTATAAGCTGCAGATCCGCATAAACACCAAACTAAAGTTCAAACACACTTGTGAGCTGCCTAGATACCCAAACCGACAAGAGGCAGAGCCATTAAAACTAAAACAATTTTTCCCTCTAAAAATACATCGTTAGATTCCATTGACAAGTGTCTGTTTGGAGTCTTCACTAGTTTGTCAAAACTCCTCATACCCAAAATAACATCATAAATGGCATGTACCGCTGTCATCGCTGGGGACTAAAACTCGGTGAAGACTCAGAACAGACCATCGGTCCTGTTTGCTTTCTGAGCTAGTCAGGTAATACACTTTAAATGATAACTTGGGATGCTTTTCATCGTTACCCTCGCTAAAATTTACTAAACAACAAAAATATAAATAAACAAAGATACTCCTCATTCTTTGGTGTGGTTGAGCCGCTTCTTGCAGTGGCTGGCGTGGTCTCATCCCTCAAGCTTCTTTACAACAACTCAGTCACCTGGTTGGAAAGAATGTAAACTGATTACTGAGTCAGGGTCCAGGAGGGACTCGTGAAAACCTTTTGGTGGACATTTTGAAGTTCATGTCACAACGATCGCACCCACCCCATCAGCCGAGAATATAAGTGACAGCTAATGAGGAGACTACGACCCTGATTTTGATTGACATCCAAACAACCCTCATATGACAATAACCCAGACATCGGGACTGTGGTCACTGCATAACCTGTGCGTGGCTTACAATACCTGAAACCATTGACAAAAGGTTCTTAGCCTCTGGGATGGGAACCTACTTCACCAGACTGCTGCTCACCGATTCAAATTCTATCAAAAGAAAGACAGTCTTGGCACAAACTTGGTTAGAATTACAGAGGTTATTATTAGTTTGAAAAAAACTGTCACTCTTACATTTATCATTCCCCCCCCCCCTTTTCTTCCTCATTACAGACTGAAGGAAGAAATGCGTGGTGCAGGAAAAAAGAAACAATGAAATAGCCTATGATACTTTTACCTCCCTTAGACTCATATATTTATCCATATGTACAGCTGTCTACATACACCTGTTCTCTGTGTACAAACTCCTTGGACCTGAAAAATACTTATAAGCAAAATCATTACTCCATCCTTCATATTTAACCTGCAAAGAATGGTAAACAATAATGACATTCCTGTACATTGGTAAATTGTCAATGACATTCTTTCAAAACCAATTCAAACAAAACCCTCTGTAACCCTTACTTTTCCCGTTCCTACAAAAATACAACAGCCGCGACGCATCGGAGGATCGCCGCGGTAAGTTCGAACATATTCACGTTACTACATACAAACATTCAGATACAAATGTGGGGGAGATACTTCATAGTTTCCAAAACCAAAAATGAAAAAAACAAAAACAGACAGAATTCTCCCTTCACTCTTTCAGCAATAGAAAAAAAACAAAACAATGGGACAAACACGAGAGCAGCTCGAGAACCTTGCATGGACCAGCCATACAAAGTTCAAACAAACGGGCATAAGAATTTAACCACCGTTCCTCCTCTGAGAATCACAAAAGCGTGTACTACACCTCCATCAACACCCATCATTACAGATTTCTGAAGCCGCAGCTGAACTACATCCATTCCAGAGGGATACCCAAAATAGTATCCTTGGACCACCTATGTTAATCTTTTTGGGGTTCAAAGGCCTTTGCCCCAAAACTAGGCTTCGTGCACCGTGTGACCGTCTGACTGTGGGAAGCCTCCATTCCTTCCCTTTGCACAGACCTCCTTGTGTCCATGGCGATTCGAATTGGCTTATCGTCTTAAACCTGCGTCCAGGTTAAACCGTTGCACCCATTTTCGGAGATCACCGCCCGGTGTCTTCTTATACGGTGAATTGAAGAACTACAACCACTATATGGTCAAGTCCTCCAACTAGAAACCCTAACCGAGGCGTCAACTCTATGGCTTTTTGTCCCAACACTTTTGGAACTACAGCAACAACCACAGATCAACCCCCGAATTAGGCCTCTACCCCTCACAGTGCATGCATACACAAGCATTTTCCGCTATACACCCATACACTGCGTTGTCAGACTAAACCTCACAGAACACTTACGCCAGTTTACCACCTGCAGAACAATGTGGCTTCTCTCTGTATCTAGATCAGTGTTTCTCAACTCCAGTCCTCAAGGCGCCCCAACAGGTCATGTTTTCAAGGTTTCCATTATTTTGCACAGGTGATTTGATCAGTTTCACTGCCTTGGTAATCACCACAGCTGTTTCATCTGAGGGAAATCGTGAAAACATGACCTGTTGGGGCGCCTTGAGGACTGGAGTTGAGAAACACTGATCTAGATGATAAAATAATGGTGATACCCCCTGTTTTTCTCTCTACCCAAAACTGTATTACAGTACAAAACTTCACAAAACTGGAACAAAATATAAAAGACTTTCAAACGCAAAAATGCTTTCCATTTTCCTTCCAAACACAAATCTCATTTGCCAACCTTTCAGACAACCCCAAGCTCCTCCCACCAACTTTCCTCTGATATATAAATGCTGAAAAGAAACTTCCGGTTATGCTCAGCTACTTAAAAAACCAAACTGGTTTATTTACATATCAATTGTTCAGGAAGAGGGAGGGGGAGGGGAGGCCTTGATCGCCTTGTCTATCAAGACTCCAAAAAATCCATGGCTACACATTATATATTTCAACAATTTAAAACCTTGTCAAGAAAATGATGGAATAAAAAACCCCCTTTGCAAATGGGAGGGTCCTGACCCAAACATCCCCTGCAAGCAAAACCACAAGTTGAGACTCAAATCTTCAAAACATAT
This sequence comes from Rana muscosa, assembly GCA_029206835.1. Taxonomy (NCBI): domain Eukaryota; kingdom Metazoa; phylum Chordata; class Amphibia; order Anura; family Ranidae; genus Rana; species Rana muscosa. The sequence continues at coordinate 686,862,644 of CM055117.1, forward strand.
GAATTGCCCTCTGGGAAACTCCCAAATATCCAAACATAAAAACACATCATTGTACAAAAACTCTGTTAGTCTTGCAATCCATCAAAATTCAGTGTAAAGTGAAGTCTTTCCTACATTCGAAACCCAATACAAAAAAAACGGAGCTCATATACTGCAAAGCCAGCCGACCCTGCAATAGCCCACATCTACTTAAATGAAAACAGAGAAATCCCCCTCCTAACATCACCTGCATGGAGTTTGCATGTCCTCCCTGTGTCTGCGTTGGCCTCCTCCCACACTCCAACTGCTGGTAGGTCAGCCAGATCCCATCCATAAATAGGCCCCAGCATGTGCGTGTGTCCGCAAGCGCGTTGTGGCCCCTCGGGGTAAGACCGCCCTATTTCAAGATACCACTCTACTCAACTCAAAAGGTGATGCTTAGAAAAGCAATTTAAACCAGAGACAAAACCATCCTCTCAGTATGTCACTCCGGCGTCCCACCACTCTCCCCAGCAGTGCACAGGTCAAACTGTAAACGCATAAAACAGAAGAAAACTGCGCCAATCAACAAATGCCAATACAGCATATTCAGGAGTCGTGTTTGCTAAACTGGAACTTCCTATCTCAAACTGTAAACGTCTCAAAATGGCCGACAAGCCAGGATAACAAAATGGTGGATGACCACCACCCCCACCTCATGGACAACAACAAAAATGGCGCCATGCTATTTTTCCCACCAAAACCAGCATCTCTTTAAAAGAAAATCAAAAATGTTTTTCTCCACAAAGACAGACTACACAATTGAGGTTTTTCTAAATGATCAACAAAATCCACTGAAAAAGGTGTCAGCTACACTCTACAAGGACCACATGTACACTTACAAACTTAGCCTCCCTTTTGCCAACTAAACAGCACATTCAATAAATGTTAGTTACATGACAATATTAACCACTTGACCACTGGGCACTTAAACCCCCTTAATAACCAGACCAATTTTCAGCTTTCGGTGCTCTCACATTTTGAATGACAATTACTCAGTCATACAACACTGTACCCATATGAATTTTTTGTCCTTTTTTTCACACAAATAGAGCTTTCTTTTGGTGGTATTTAATCACTGTTGGGTTTTTTATTTTTTGCGCTATAAGAGAAAAAAGACTGAAAATTTTGTAAAAAAATGATTTTTTTTTCGTTTCTGTTATAAAATTTTGCAAATTACTATTTTTTCTTCATAAATTTTGGCCAAAATTTATACTGCTACATATCTTTGGTAAAAATAAGTACAAATTGGTGGATATTATTTGGTCTTTGTGAAAGTTATAGAGTCCACAAGCTATGGTGCCAATATCTGAAAATTGATCACACCTGAAGTACTGACGGCCGATCTCATTTCTTGAGACCCTAACATGCCAGAAAAGTACAAATACCCCCAAATGACCCCTTTTTGGAAAGAAGACATTCCAAGGTATTCAGAAAGAGGCATTGTGAGTTTTTTGAAGTTGTCATTTTTTCCCACAATTCTTTGCAAAATCAAGATTTTTTTTTCTCATTTTTTTTTTCACAAAATTGTCATATTAGCAGGTTATTTCTCACACACAGCATATGCATTCCACAAATTACACCCCAAAACACATTCTGCTATTCCTCCCGAGTATGGCGATACCACATGTGTGAGACTTTTACACAGCGTGGCCACATAGAGAGGCCCAACATGCAGGGAGCACCTTCAGGCGTTCTGGAGCACCCAGGCCAATTCTGACATTTCTCTCCTACATGTAAAAATCATAATTTATTTGCTAGAAAATTACATAGAACCCCTAAACATTATATATGTTTTTTTAGCAAAGACCTTAGAGAATATAATGGTGGTTGTTGCAACTTTTTATCTCGCACGATATTTGCGCAGCAATTTTTTTAACACGTTTTTTACGGAAAAAAATGTTTTGTGCTTAAAAAAAAAAAAAACAGTAAAGTTAGCCCAATGTTTTTGCATAATGTGAAAGATGAAGTTACGCCGAGTAAATAGATACCTAACATGTCACCCTTAAAAATTGCACACAATCGTGGAATGGCGCCAAACTTCGCTACTTAAAAAAATCCCCATAGGCGACGCTTTAAATATTTTTACTGGTTACATGATTTTAGTTACAGAGGAGGTCTAGGGCCAAAATGATTGCTCTCGCTCTAACGTTCGCAGAGATACCTCACATGTGTGGTTTGAAAACCGTTTTCATATGTGGGCGGGACTTACGTATGCGTTCGCTTCTGTATGCGAGCTCACGGGGACAAGGGCGCTTTAAAAAAAATATATATTTTTTTATTGTTCATTTTACTTTATTTATTTTAGTTTGACATGTTTTTCCGCCCCAAAAATTTTTTTGATCACTTTTATACCTATTACAAGGAACGTAAACATCCCTTGTAATAGGAATATGGCATGACAGGTCCTCTTTACAGTGAGATATGGGGTCAATAAGACCCCACATCTCACCTCTAGGCTGGGAAGCCTGAAAAAAAAACAAAAAAAAAAACAATCCTGGCTTTGATCGTAGCGGTGAGTCGGTAGAAGCACCGGAGGGCAGCGGGAGGGGGGGACATCCCCTCTCGCCTCCCGTAAGAATGATCAAGCAGCGGAACAGCCGCTATGATTGTTCTTATGGTGTAGGGAATCGCCGGCTGAAAAAGCTGATATCTGAATGATGCCTGTAGCTGCACCCATCATTCAGATATCCCCGTACAAAGTCAAGGACGTCATATGACGGCCGGCGGGCGGGAAGTGGGCATTGCGGAGTATTGCCGGGCATTGCGGAGTATTGCGGACTATGGCAGGGTATTGCGGAGTATGGCAGGGTATTGCACGGGGTATTGCACAGGGTATTGCAGGGTATTGCAGAGTATTGTGCAGGGTATTGCAGAGTATTGTGCAGGGTATTGCAGAGTATTGCGCAGGGTATTGCAGAGTATTGCGCAGGGTATTGCAGAGTATTGCGCAGGGTATTGCAGAGTATTGCGCAGGGTATTGCAAAATATTGCGCAGGGTATTGCAAAATATTGCGCAGGGTATTGCAGAGTATTTTGCAGGGTATTGCAGAGTATTGCGCAGGGTATTGCAGAGTATTGCGCAGGGTATTGCAGAGTATTGCGCAGGGTATTGCAGAGTATTTTGCAGGGTATTGCAGAGTATTGCGCAGGGTATTGCAGAGTATTTTGCAGGGTATTGCAGAGTATTTTGCAGGGTATTGTGCAGGGTATTGCAGAGTATTTTGCAGGGTATTGCAGAGTATTGCACAGGGTATTGCAGAGTATTGCGCAGGGTATTGCAGAGTATTGCGCAGGGTATTGCAGAGTATTGCGCCAGGGTATTGCAGAGTATTTTGCAGAGTATTGGCAGGGTATTTTGCAGAGTATTGGCAGGGTGTATTGCAGAGTATTGGCAGGGTATTGCACCAGGGATGGCTGAGCAGGGATGGATGGATGGCTGGATCTGTGACTGCAATTGTCACAGATCCAGCCCACAGAGCTGCTGCTGCCATCCGCTCCCTCCCCTCTCCTCTCACACTGTACCGATCGGTACAGAGAGTGGAGGGAGGAACCGGCGTCATCAAATGACGCCGGTCTGTTTACAAGTGATTGCTCCGTCATTTGACGGAGCGATCACGTGGTAAACGGCCGCTATCGGCGGCGATTTACCGCGATTCGTGATCCGCCGGGTCCTCTGGACCCGGCGGTCACGGAGTTTCCCGTGTGCGCGCCCCAGGGGGCGCGCGGGAGCGCGATTCTGGGAGGACGTTATATAACGTCCTCCCAGAGTTAAGCAACCACCTTGTCAACGTTATTTGTCGGCAGGTGGTTGTTCAGTGGTTAAAAACATGTTCATTTCTCTAAGTTCATATACTCTGAGATATTCACCACTTTTCTCTACCTAAAGTTCACACACAGTGGCCTCAGCTTCCATAACAAGCCATTGCAGAGACATACTATGTCTGCCTTCTAGCAATGCCTGGCCACTTGGATATGCGGCAGGAACTTTCAACTCAAAAACCAAACTCTTTACTTCAAATATTTTTACACTTATGGGGACATGTGTCTTTGTCCCCTATAAAGGCAAAAATCACAATCTAACCATTTCTATTTTTCATAGAAATCACAAACACTACACACATACAGTACATTGTTGTCCTACATGTCTGCTCAGAGTGTCTTTCCCTCAGGGCACAGCCCCAGCAACACAAAACATTCTCCATTGCAAACAGTGGGCAAGCCCTTCCCCCATTCAAGCACATAGCTCACAAACAAACCTCTGAGAAATACAAAAAGCTCACCCAAACACACACATTGCAGACTGAATAATCCCACATCTATACCTTCATTTCATACACAATATACAGTTTCCATCAGCATTCACACAGGCACAAACACTACACACAACTTTGTAATGAAAATTGGAAAGTCAATAGATACACAACTTTCAAACATGTTGGCAGTGATAGCCATGTTGCCTGCCCCACCCCCGCTAAACCTCATGGGGGCAGCCATTTTCAGCTTCTCTCACACAAACATCCAGGCACACCCAGGCATACCCACACAGGCACACACAATCAAATTCACAGGCATACGATCCATGACAAAATCACACACACATCTCTCGTACTGCAAACAGCATTATTTCAAAAAGACAAATTATTTTTTTTTTTGTTCGTTTTAAAGTACAGCCTCTTCACGCATCAATCACATCGCAGGTCCACTCTCCTCCTCTGCTGATCTGATGCTCAAAGAGGCCGAAATTGGTCCCAACCGTGAGTCGCCATTCTGTCGTAGAAATATGGGTTGTTTGCAGAGCACACAGCCTATATTTCCTGTGCTCTATAAGCACACACTTTAGATTCATCTTTTTGCAATAATGCTATCTTTAAGTTTGCTAAAATCCACTCACCGTTCGTTCCATCATTCATCCAAGAAGCAAGGCTCACACATAGATCTTATCGTCAGGCCATCCCAGCATAGACTGACTAGCCGACGCCTAATCATAGGCTTTTATTAAACTCAAAAGATCTCACACAGGAGGTGATTGGCTGCAGCAACCAATCCCCTCCCCCATTGGCTGGGACCTCACAGGATGTTCCTTCCTCACAGGAAAATGACCCTACAAGGAAAATGGCAATACCTGGAGATTCCTTCCAACAGGAGATGTCATACATGAATACAATAACGTAGGATGGCTAAAGTTACCGTTGATAGGAATTCTTATTCTGCGCTATTCCATAGAATAACGCATATTAAGATTATACTATTATTGAATGGGGGAGGGAGGCTATCTGCAGACGCACGCTACGAATTCCAACCAATGTTGATCAGACACAGCAGAGACAAGAGCGCGCATCCGCCTATAACCAATGATGTCATTGCAGAGCGAGCATATCCCCTCCTTAATGATCGTCCATGCTAATGCACAGAGGGCCCCCGTTGGTGGACATATCCGCACCCTGCAAACATCACACTCCAACCTCAAGACGTTTTCCCCTATCAGACGGGATTCAACCAGCCTCAGACTACCCCAATCAGCTCTTTTAGAGCGGGTTGCGGAAGTACTAACACTGGGTGACACTATGACAATACATATTAAATACATCTCCATAAAAATCTCCACAACACCAGCCAATGTTGTACTGTGCACAGGACAGAACCTGGTGAATGCGGAAAGAGGACCAGGTAGGTTCCTTGCACATTTGGAAAATAGATGTCTGATTGGCCTACCACCTGTTTCTCATTTAGGTAGAAGGAAGACTCTCCCTTTGGCAAATATTTACAAAACAAAGTCACCAGTTCCAGTATACTCTTATTTTCTATCCCCATTGCCATCATTACTATCTGAGATGAGGTCACAGAAGAGACTTCATGTGGTAATTTAAGAGGAGGGCCTGAAATGCAGAACACACAAGACCATGGGGCCAAGAAAACTTTGACAAGTGGAACAATGTCAATGACACCTTGGACAAAGGTGTGAACCAAGGAATTAGAAGCCAATCTTTGAAATGACATTGCCACAGCCAATGCCTGGGTCTTGATGGTATTCGTCAAGTTGATCCATGCCAGATTTAAGGAAAATTAAAAGCTTCACATCATCCGAAGAAGGCCTTCTAGGTGCAGAGATACACCCAGAGAGATAAGGGCTAATGATCCCAGAGTTAGGTAGAGATGACTACTTCTGATAGATCCCTGTAACTGTGCTACTAAACCCAGAGTCAAGGAAGGGATACCGGTCGGTCCTAGAAACAGAAGGTTTTGCCCACTGGGAAGAAGTCATGGAAAATTCACAACTAGATAAACTGATTCTGAACTATATGTAGTACCAGACTCCTCTTGGGCAGGCAAGCCTCAGCGAGGAAAACACATAGATCATAGAGTACTATGTCCATGACGTTACCAGAGCATTGGCTGCATCTGTTAAATATCACTTATTCTGACTATGAAGGTGGAAAACTTTCACTGTGATGTGACACCATGAGATCTACTTCAGGTGTACCCCACCTTTGACGTAATACCATTAGTAGCTATGCTTTTAGCACTTACTGTAGACATTGTATGCAAACCAGGGAGAATTTGTGGTATTTTATTAGCAATCAGAGGAGATGCAGTGCATTCTGTGTGTGTTGTAGGCACTGAGCTGATTAGGCTTTGATAATCCGATTGTCATTGTTTGCGATCATCATTATGCCCCTGGTTCTCAATGCTACCAAAACTGGGATTTGGTATAAACTCTGCAAACTATTCCACTGTACTCTTACCCTACTGAAGCGGTGCACTTCGGCAAGTTTCAAAAGATCCACACATCACCATGCTGCCTGACCCTCCATTCATCCATCTTGAGACAATGAACAGTCATTTGCGTTGCTTTGCTGTATTTTATTGCGGGACACAACTTGGATAGGATAGGGATGATATGAGATGCCCATAGCACATTGGTAGAGCTTTAATTGAAAGATTCAGTCCTGATAAGGCACGGCTAACGTTCACAGTCTGTTACTCTCTGCTTTTCCCTCGCTGCAGACTATTGCTCCTCCTCTTCTGCACTGACTCCTGCAGAGTATCAATTCTAGATTCCTGTGTAAATCCTCTGCTGCAAAACCGTTAGTTTCCTGTATTACTTGCTTTCACTATGAGAAGTCACTGAATAACTCCCCAACTTTCTGAAAGTCACTCAAATGCTGGCACTGAGCCAGAGGTGCATCCACACCTTCCCCGACGGCCCAGTACTTTAGCAGCACATGGCAACTGGTGGACTACTGGGCCCAGATAGTCCAATCTTGCAGAAGCTGCGTTCTCCAGTCACAGCAATCGGCACTATGCTTAACCACTTGACAACTGGGCACTTAAACCCCCTTAATAACTTGACCAATTTTCAGCTTTCAGTGCTCTCACATTTTGAATGACAATTACTCAGTCATACAACACTGTACCCAAATGACATTTTTGTCCTTTTTTTCACACAAATAGAGCTTTTTTTTGTGGTACTTTATCACCATTGATTTAAAAAAAATTTGTGCTATAAAAGAAAAAAGACTGAAAATTCTGTAAAAAAAAAAAATGAATTTTTATTTGTTTCTGTTTCAAAAATTTAGCAAATTAGTAATTTTTCGTCATAAATTTTGGCCCAAATTTATACTGATACATATCTTTGGTAAAAATAAGTACAAATTGGTGTATATTATTTGGTCTTTGTGAAAGTTATAGAGTCCACAAGCTATGGTGCCAATATCTGAAAATTGATCACACCTGAAGTACTGACGGCCTATCTCATTTCTTGAGACCCCAACATGCCAGAAAAGTACAAATACCCCACAAATGACCTCTTTTTGGAAAGAAGACATTCCAAGGTATTCAGAAAGAGGCATTGTGAGTTTTTTGTAGTTGTCATTTTTTCCCACAAGATTTATTTTTTCATATTTTTTTCCACAAAATTGTCATATTAGCAGGTTATTTCTCACACACAGCATATGCATACCACAAATTACACCCCAAAACACATTCTGCTATTACTCCTGAGTATGGCGATACCCCATGTGTGAGACTTTTACACAGCGTGGCCGCATACAGAGGCCCAACATGCAGGGAGCACCTTCAGGCGTTCTGAAACACCCAATTCTCACATTTCTCTCCTACATGTAAAAATCATAATTTATTTGCTAGAAAATTACATAGAACCCCAAAATATTATGTATTTTTTTTTAGCAAAGACCCTAGAGAATACAATGGCGGTCGTTGCAACTTTTTATCTCACACGGTATTTTTCGAAAGCGTTTTTTTGGAAAAAAAAGTTTTGTGCTTTTAAAAAAAAAAAAACTGTAAAGTTAGCCCAATGTTTTTGCATAATGTGAAAGATGATGTTACGCCGAGTAAATAGATACCTAACATGTCACCCTTTAAAATTGCACACGCTCGTGGAATGGCGCCAAACTTCGCTACCTAAAAATCCCCATAGGCGACGCTTTAAATATTTTTACTGGTTACATGTTTTTAGTTACATAGGAGGTCTAGAGCCAAAATTATTGCTCTCGCTCTAACGTTCGCAGCAATACCTCACGTGTGGTTTGAACACCGTTTTCATATGTGTACTTATGTATGCGTTTGCTTCTGTATGCGAGCACACGGGGACAGGGGCGCTTTAAAAAATAAATAAATAAAAATGTTATTGTTCATTTTACTTTATTTATTTTAGTTAGACAGGTTTTTCCCCAAAAATAAATGTTTTGATCACTTTTATTCCTATTACAAGGAATGTAAGCATCCCTTGTAATAGGAATATGGCATGACAGGTCCTCTTTACAGTGAGATATGGGGTCAATAAGACCCCATATCTCACCTCTAGGCTGGGAAGCATGAAATAAAAAAAACGATCCTGGCTTTGATCGTAGTGGTGAGTCGGTAGAGGCACCGGAGGGCGGCAGGAGGGGGGGACGTCTCCCGTAAGAACAATCAAGCGGCGGAACAGCGGATATGATCGTTCTTATGGTGTAGGGAATCGCCGGCTGAAAAAGCTGATATGTAGCTGCAGGCATCATTCAGATATCCCTGCACAAAGTCAAGGACGTCATATGATGGCCGGCGGGCGGGAAGTGGTTAAAACGCATTTTTTTTTTTTTTTAAACACAAAGTTGTCCATTTATACAATATTTTTAACACATAGCATGTACATACCAAAAATGACACCCCAAAATAGATTCTCCTACTCCTCCTGACTACGGCGATACCACATGTGTGAGACTTCCACAGCCTGGCCACATACAGAGGCCGAGTACAGCTGAGCATGGCAGAGGAGTATTGCAGGGTATTGCAGAGTGTTGCAGGGTATTGCAGAGTGTTGCAGGGTATTGCAGAGTGTTGCAGAGTATTGCAGAGTGTTGCAGAGTATGGCAGGGATGGCTGAGCAGGGATGGATGGATCTCTCCCCCTCTCCTACTGTACCGATAGGTACAGAGAGGGGAGAGAGGAACCGGCGTCATGACAAGTGATCGCTCTGTCATTTGACGGAGCGATCACGTGGTAAACGCCCGCTATCAGCGGCCAATTACTGTGATCCATGATGCGCCGGGTCCTCTGGACCTGGGGGTCACGGACATGCCCATGTGCGTGCCCCAGGGGGCACGCGGGAGAGCGCGATTCTGGGAGGACGTCAATGTACGCCCTCCCAGAGTTAACGAACAGCCCTGTAGACGTCTTTTGTCTATGGGCGGGTCGTTAAGTGGTTAAAGTCTTTTCCTGAACTGCTGCTTTCCCCGGCCACAACAGTCTACACTATCCTCAATAGCTTCCTCAAGTTCCATTGCTTGCTGTAGTGTACACACTGACCTTCTCCATGCCCCCGGTCCATAGAGGAAAACACAGTTCAGCTGCACAGTCCAGCGGTTCCTCTGATCCTTCCTTTCTCCAAGAATTCCTCCTCTCCAAGAATTCCTCCTCTGCGGTGCATGTGAGGGATGAGTCTTCCCCGCGACTCCCCCCTCAGCACATGGCAGGCCCCAGGCTGGGGACCTCCCTGACAGCAACTCCCTAATGCTCCATCTCCCTTTCTTCCAGAACTCCAGGGGAGGCGTCTCAGAGCCTGAGCACAAGTGGTCACACCCACTGCTACACTGAACTCTCCCAGTCCCAGATCAAAACAAACAGGCCTAGCTTACCCACTTCTCTACTGTGCACTAAAACCCCCTTCTTACCCAGACCAATTTTCAGCTTTTGGTGCTCTCACACTTTGAATGACAATTACTCAGTCATGCAACACTATACCCAAATAAAATTTGCGTCCTTTTTTTCACACAAATAGAGATTTCTTTTGGTGGTATTTAATCACTAGTGGGTTTTTTATTTTTTGTGCTATAAATAAAAAAAGACCGTAAATTTTGAGAATTTGCCTTTTTCCTTGTTTCTGTCATAAAAGCTAGCAAATTAGTAATTTTTCTTCATAAATTTTGGCCAAAATTTATACTGCTACATATCTTTGGTAAAAATAACCCAAATTAGTGTATATTATTTGGTCTTTGTGAAAGTTATTGAGTCTACTAACTATGGTGCCAATCCCTGAAAAGTAGGATTTTTAAAACAGCTTACCTGTAAAATCCTTTTCTTGGAGTACATCACGGGACACAGAGCGGCATAGTCATTACTATGTGGGTTATATAGAATTACCTTCAGGTGCTGGCACTGGCAACTTCCAAAACAGGAAGTACCCTCCCCTATATAAGCCCCTCCCATCCGGGAGCACCTCAGTTTTGTAGCAAAGCAATACGTGTCCCCAAAAGAGGGGTGGGAGCTCTGTGTCCCGTGATGTACTCCAAGAAAAGGATTTTACAGGTAAGCTGTTTTAAAAATCCTACTTTCTTGTTCATACATCACGGGACACAGAGCGGCATAGTCATTACTATGTGGGACGTCCCAAAGCAATGCCAAATGAGGGGGGGGATACACCATACATAAGCTGGGCGCCATCAGGCATGAGGATCTTTTGCGGCCTGCAACACACTGCGCCCAAAGGCGACATCCTCCTGACTTCTAACGTCCACCTGGTAGAACCTAGTAAACGTGTGTACTGAAGACCATGTTGCGGCCTTACAAATTTGAGCCAGGGAGGCCTGGTGATGCACTGCCCATTAAGTTCCAACTGCTCTCGTGGAGTGCGCCCTAACTTTGAACGGAGGCGGTCTCCTTCTCAAGCCATAGGCTTGTATTATGACCTGTCGAATCCACTTGGCTAAAGTAGATTTTGATGCTGCCTGACCCTTTCTGGGGCCTTCCGGCAGAACAAACAAAGAATCCGTTCTACGAATCTGAGCAGTGGCTTTTAGATAAGCTTTAACTGCTCTTACTACATTCAAAGAATGCAATAACTTTTCCTCAACCGAGCTCGGTTTGGGGAAAAAGGAGGAAGAACCACATCCTGGTTCAAGTGAAACCTCGATACCACCTTAGGAAGAAAGGCTGGGTGAGGACGTAATACTACTCTGTCCTCATGAATAACCAGATATGGCTCTTTACAGGACATGGCGGCTAATTCCGACACTCTTCTAGCCGAGCATATGGCTACTAAAAATATCAATTTTCTGGTGAGTAGAACCAAGGAAATGTGCCGCAAAGGTTCAAATGGCTGCTTCTGCAGAACCGACAGAACCAAATTTAGATCCCATGGACATATGGGAGCTTTAATCGGTGGAATAATACGAGTCACCCCTTGCATAAAGGATTTGACAAGTGAATGCATAGCCAGGGGCCTTTGAAATAGTATTGATAAGGCCGAAACCTGACCCCTGACAGTACTTAAGGCAAACTTCCTGTCTACAGCCCACTGTAGGAAGTCCAGAATTCTGCCTATAACGTACTTACGTGGATGCCACTTTCTGGCCTCGCACCAAGTGATGTACGCCTTCCAAACTCTATAGTAGATCTGCCTGGATACAGGCTTCCTGGCATTGATTATAGTTGATACCACAGAGTTAGAGAGACCTCTCTTCTTTAGGATGTGGGATTCAATAGCCAGGCCGTTAAACTTAGAGTTAGTAAGGAAGGGTGGTATATCGGCCCTTGCGAAAGCAGGTCCGGACGACGTGGAAGGGTCCAAGGACTCCCCACAGACATTTTGATGATCTCCGCGTACCAGGCCCTTCGGGGCCACGCTGGAGCCACCAAGATCACCGGCTTCTTTTCCAACCTGACTCTGCGAAGGAGTCGAGGCAACAATTGTAGCAGAGGGAATGCATATATCAGTCTGAACTGATTCCAAGGGAACACCAGAGCATCCGAGCCGCAAGCGAGGGGATCCCTTGTCCGGGAGACAAATCTGTCCACCTTTGCGTTGAATCTGGATGCTAGCAGATCTACATCCGGTGTTCCCCACCGCTGACATATTGCTCGGAAGACCTCGGGATGAAGGGACCATTCCCCTGGGCATAACTGTTGGCGACTTAGAAAGTCCGCCTTCCAATTCTCCACCCCTGGAATGAAGACAGCTGACATACATGGGACATGCTTTTCTGCCCATTCCAGGATGTGACTTACTTCCCTCTGGGCTGCACGACTCCTGGTGCCTCCCTGATGATTGATATATGCCACTGCTGTGGCATTGTCTGATTGAATTCTGACAGGGGACCCTTGGAGTCTGGATGCCCAGGCTACTAGGGCATACCGGGCTGCTCGTATCTCTAAGAGATTGATGGGCAGGGTTTTTACTACATTTGACCATCTGCCCTGGAGAGACCATTGCTCCAGTACTGCCCCCCAGCCTATAAGGCTGGCATCTGTAGTGACCACCTTCCAGGATATCGGACTGAAGGGTTTTCCCTTCTGGAGATTCTGGGGGATCAACCACCAGCAGAGACTCTTCCGAACGGAAGGTGACAAAGCCATCGGGAAGTCTAGAGCCTGAATTTTTCCGTTCCAGGCTGACAATATGGCCCTCTGTAAATTCCTTGAGTGGAATTGGGCGTATGGCACAGCTTCGAATGATGCTACCATCTTTCCTAGCAGCCTCATGCACAGGCGTATGGACGGCTGTCTTTTTGCACAAAGCAGACGGAGCAAGCCCCTCAAAGAGGATACCTTGTCTAGAGGTAAGAAAATCTTCCTCTGGTCTGAATCCAGCCGTAGCCCTAGATATACCAGGTTTTTCACTGGCTGTAGGGCTGACTTGTCCAGATTGATGACCCAACCGTGAGATTCTAGATACTTGATTGTATCGACAATTACCACTTCTAGCTTGGCAACTGAGTGGTCCATCAACAACAGGTCGTCTAGGTATGCCATTATCGTTACACCTCGTGTTCGTAGATCGGCCAACAGTGGGGCCAGAATTTTTGTGAACACTCGTGGTGCTGTGGCCAGACCGAATGGTAAGGCTCTGAACTGAAAATGGCGCCCTTCTACTGCAAAGCGTAGAAATTTTTGATGACCTGGAAAGATGGGAACATGCAAGTAAGCATCTTTGATGTCGATTGAGGCTAACCATTCCTCCCCCTGTAGGGCAGCGGTGACCGATCGGATCGACTCCATCCGGAAGGACCGGACGTTTAGAAATTTGTTTAGACTCTTTAGGTCCAATATGGGTCTTATGTCCCCGTTTGGTTTCGGGACTGTGAAAAGGTTTGAGTAGAAACTCAACCCCCACTCTTCCATAGGAACCTCCATAATTACTCCTTGGAGAAATAGTTGTTCTAACGCCACTAGGAGACACCTTCTTTTCAGAGGGTCTTTTGGCATGCCTGACCACATAAAATGGGAAGGAGGAGACTCTTTTAACTCCAACTTGTATCCCCGAGTTACTGCGGAGAGCACCCATCTGTCTTTGATCGTCTCCCGCCAGGTCTCTGTGAACAACTGAAGTCTTCCCCCCACCCGTTTGAGTGGGGGCAGCCCTTCATAGGCTTGACTTGGAGGCTGGTTTAGTACCTCTTCGGATCCAGGGTTTTTTATTACCCTGTGACTGTCCCTGATTTTTACCTCCTGAGTTTGACCGAGGAGGCCGTCGGAACTGCTTAGTAGCAGACGACCCAGGGATAGGAGAGGCAGTCCTCTTAAAAGATGGACCCCTAGACCTCTTTTTAATTGGTAAGAGAGTACTTTTACCACTGGAAATCTTCTGGATATATTTATCCAGGTCTTCACCAAAAAGGCGTTCTCCATGAAATGGGAGGCTAACTAAGAGCTTCTTACAGGGAGCCTCAGCAGACCAGTTCTTGAGCCACAGAAGCCTACGCATATGTACCAAAGACAGCATGAGGCGGGAGGCCTGATGGATAGAATCCTTGATGGCGTCAACCGCAAAGCATAATGCTCTAGGCAGATCAGCCAGAGCCTGGGCCTGCTGGTCTGGCAAATCCCTCAGGACCATTTTCATTTGATCCTTTAAAGCTTGGCAGACCCCAATAGCTGCCACTGCTGGCTGTGTAACAGCCCCTGCTGTGGAAAAAGCAGATTTTAATAAAGATTCCAATTTTTTATCTACTGGATCTTTGAACATTTGAACATTATCTACTGGACATGTCAGTGATTTGTTCACAGAAGAAATGGCTGCGTCCACCGTAGGAACATTCCATCTCTGGGTGAATTTTTCCTCCATGGGATAGATCACCTGAAAATTCTTAGGTGGAACAAATAGTTTATCAGGATGTTCCCAGTCCTGGTATATAAGTCCTTCCAATAATGGATGAATTGGAAAGGAGCAATTAATCTGGGGAGCTTTTAGCGACCCCAACGAGGAGACCGCAGTAGTTGATGGTTCAACAAGAGGCATTTTAAATGCAGATCGAACCCTGTCAGTTAGGGTCTGGACCCACAATCTTTCAGTCTGTGATGCTGAAAATGGTTCACTACTGTCGATTCCTCAAAAACAGAGTTAACCTCCTCCTGATCCCTCCCCGTAGGTCAGTCCCTTCCTGGAGGGGATGGAGATCTGGCGCGCTCTCTTTCCTGTAGAGAAGAAGCGATCAATGCTGCCAATCTCTGCTCCAATCCCTCCAGAGTTGAGGCAAAAACCTCCTCTGTTATATATGCAGGAGCAGGTGGACTGAGGACAGCCGCAGTACCTGGCACTCCCGGGGGTTCCTTAGGGGTATTAACCTCTGATTTCTCAGGGGAGGAGGGTGCAGATGACTGCTCCAGATCCTCAGAGCCCGATGGAGACCCCCTACACTTCCTGAGAGGTATATCTCGGAGTTTTTTAGGCGGCATATTCCTTAGTTCAAAGCTGAGGTATTCCAGCCGCAATACACCCCTTTACTGAAATAGTCTAATGCAATTTGCTGCTATGTACATCAGTGGGTGTCTACTAATGCGTCTTTCTGGGGATGCCTGTATCAACCGCCCGCTGTAAGCCCCTATACCATGCTACCAGCTCCTTTTCATGCTCTGTGTCCATAGCAAGCAGCGTGGACTGAGTCCTTTTATCTTGCTGGGACGCCCGCACATGCGCCGAAGCGCTGGGCGCACAGAGCGCGTCATCCGCCAGGCTCCGCCCCCTTTTTTGAAGCTAAATCTATAAAAAGAAAGCGCGCGCGCATGCACGTGTGCACTCTTGGCGCCATGTAGGGAGAGGAGCCAGGGTCCCTGTTTCACCAGGACTCGGGAATGGAAGGAAACTACTTGGCAGCATGACAGAGGAATGCAGCTTCCCTGATAGAGAGCTCACTCATCTGCCTGGACTTTCACCATGGAAGGAATAGTCCCAAGAAAAAAAGACGTTCCACAGCGGCCTCTAGTGGACAAACACAGGTACCGCACTTTTGTCTTTTTTTTTTTTTTTTTTAAAACCTCCTTTATGAAAAACATTTCTAGGTTTACAGTTTTTAAAACTTCCCTTATGAAAATACATTTCTAGGATTTCTTAGGCATATACAGCTATTAGCGGGAATACCTTTAGGTAACAGGCAGAAAGACATATTAGGCTTGGGGGTCCCCTCAATAGAACCAAGTTCCTGAGGGGCCCCCACTTACCTTTTCCCCGCCGCAGGACTTTGTTTGGTCCACAGAAGCCCAAACTTCACCTCTCACGGCAGGCATTGTACTAGACCTTCAGGGACCGGGTTCCCAAGGATTCCACTCCCCTGGACCTGTATAGCACCCTGCACAGATAGCCTCTTGGTTTTGGGTATGACCAGAGCTCTGGATCCCAGGGTCCAGCCCTCCTAAGAGAGGCATTACAGGCAAAACCCTGCTCTTCTCTGCAAGGCCCGGGTACCGACCGTTTAGCTATGAAGCTTTTTTGGTCGGATCCGGAATAGCTTGCTAAGGCCCAGAGAACCTGTACACAAGCCCAGATGAATACATGTTAACCTTGGCCAACACCTTAGACACTGGCAAAAAACTGAGGTGCTCCCGGATGGGAGGGGCTTATATAGGGGAGGGTACTTCCTGTTTTGGAAGTTGCCAGTGCCAGCACCTGAAGGTAATTCTATATAACCCACATAGTAATGACTATGCCGCTCTGTGTCCCGTGATGTATGAACAAGAAATTGATCAATCTGATCACACCTGAAGTACTGACGGCCTATTTAATTTCTTGAGATACTAACAAGTCATAAAAGTACAAATACCCCCCAAATGACCCCTTTTTAGAAAGTAGACATTCCAAGGTATTAAGTAAGTAGCATGGTGAGTGTTTTTAAGTTGTAATTTTTTCCCACAATTCTTTGCAAAATGAAGATTTTTTTATTTTTTTTTTACAAAATTGTCATATTAACTGGTTATTTCTCTCACAGAGCATAGGCATACAACAAATTACACCCCAAAATACATTCTGCTACTCCTCCTGAGTATGGGGATACCAGATGTGTGGGACGTTTACACAGCCTGGCCACATACAAAGGCCCAACATTGAAGTAGCACCATGAGGCGTTCTACGAGCATAAATTGCACATCTCATTTCTCAACCACCTATTACACTTTTGAAGGCCCTGGAGCACCAGGACAATGGAATTGCCCACAAAATGACCCCATTTTGGAAAGCTAACACCCCAACGTATAATCTATGAGGCATAATGAGTCTTTTGAACGGTTATTTTTTTTCCAGAAGTTTTTGGAAAATGTGGAAAAAAAATTAAAATGCATTTTATTTACACAAAGTTGTCCATTTATAAGATATTTCCAACACATAGCAAATACATAGCAAAAATGACACCCCAAAATACATTCTGCTACTCCTGAGTATGGGGATACCACATGTCTGAGACTTTTACACAGCTTGGCCAGATACAGAGGCCCAACATTCAAGTAGCACCATCAGGCGTTCTAGGAGCATACATTACATATATAATTTCCTGGCAACCTATCATTTTTGAAGGCCCTTCATATTTCTAACACATAGCATGTACATACCAAGAATTACAATCCAAAATAAATTCTATTGCGGAAAGGGTAAAAAAAAAGGATTACCTGTGCTTTTAGTAGTGTCCACAGAAGAGAGCACTGGTCCAGGCAGCAGTCGGGGATGTGCTTAGTGACAGCAATAGTAATTATCCAGGCAGCAGGCAGGAATATTGTCTATGGTCAGCACAAGGATATTGTCAGCACAGCCAAAGCATTTGTCCATAGAAATTGTCCAGGCAGAGACAGCCAGCACAGCCATATTTTTGGTCCTGGTTCACCGTTACCTGCAGACACTCATTATTGTACTGCTCTCCAGCCCTTCATAAACATACTGCCTCTTGCTACAGCTAATTATTTGCATAGTCCAGGTAGCAGGCAGTGGTGTGGTCCATTCATGCGGCAGGCAAAGGCATGATGGCAGTAAGTCAGCAGCAGGCAGAGGGTGGCAATCGGGTAAGACCTGTGCACAGGGGCACAAGGGTAGAGGCTTCGACCCACCCAAATCTCTATGAAGCCTCCGGACTCCAGACCCTAATCCGGAAATTAAACCCGGAGAAAACAAAAATTGTTTTCTCCATCCTGGAAAAACTATTCTGGAGCCCCTCACATATGTGAGACCCATGTGTACTACAGTAGCAGGGCAACAGATCAGTCCAAGCGGTAGGCAAAAGCATAGTCCATAAAACAGGCCAGGGTCAGTTCACGTGCAAGCAGTCCAATCGGTAGGCAGAAGCATAGTCCATAAAACAGGCCAGGGTCAGTTCACGTGGAAGCAGTCCAAACGGTAGGCAGAGACATAATCACAAAACATGCCAGGGTTAGTTCACGTGGAAGCAGTCAAAACGGTAGGCAGAGGCATAGTCACAAAACAGGCCAGGGTCAGTTTACGTGGAAGCAGTCCAAACAGTAGGCAGAGGCATAGTCAAAAAGCAGGCCAGGGTCAGTTCACGTGGAAGGCAGTGGCATGGTTATTTGGGGAAGCATGGAAAATGGTCAGCACAGATTATGAAAATGGGGGGGAAATGGTTAAAAATATGGGCCAATATTTTAGGGATGTGTGATAAAATTCGAAACATTCACCAATGCAAAGGCCAGATTGGGAGGGACACCGGGGACAATGGTAGCTGGTATCTTTTCGAAGTCCTCCTTTGCTGCACACGCGACATATTTTTTGCCGTCTTCGGCCTGCTTCGGATGGAGGGATGCTGTACGGGAAGTGCCGTTCATGAAGTCTGCTAACAGCATCAGAGCAAAGGTTTTCTGGGGGGGGTTCTTTGTTGATAGATGAGGGACGTGACTAATTCTTCTGAGAATAGTAGGAAGGGGGCTGGGTTGTCTGTGGATTTGGTGTAGACTATGTAGGAATTATAAATGGCAAAAAGGATAAGATAAATTGCTACCTTCTTGTACCAGAATCGGGACCTCCTAATGGACAAATAGGGCTGAATCATTTGGTCGTTGAAATCCACCCCCCCCCCATGTAGAGATTATAGTCCTGGACACATGTCGGCTTTTCAATGGGACTTCGTCGTCTTTGCTGAACTACAACTGCAGTGTCATCATGAATGGTGGACATCATGTGCACGTCTCTGTTATCCTTCCACCTCAAGGCCAGCACTTCGTTGCACTTCAGTGTTGCTCTTTCCCCCCTTCGCAGCTTTTTGTTTACAATTCATTGTGGGAAGCCCTTCCTATTTTTCCTGGAGGTTCCGCACGCCATAGTTTTTTCGAGGTACAAGTGTCTGAAAAGGGGCAGGCTGGTATAAAAGTTGTATATATGATATCCTTGTTTTAGAAGTGGGTAAGCCAGGTCCCATACAATTTTTCCAGCTGTGCCCATGTAGGCCGGGCACTCAGGGGGCTGGAGCTGGGAATCTTTTCCTTCATATATGCGGAACGCATAAAGATATCCCGTGGCTCTCTCACATAATTTGTAAAATTTGACTCCATATTTGGCCTTTTTGCTAGGAATATATTGTTGTATTCTTAGCCGGCCTGAAAAGGGTACCAGGGACTCATCCACACATATATGTTTCTCGGGGACATAGAGTTCTGAAAATCGATTGGAAAGGAAATTTATCAATGGGCGAAGTTTATACAGCTTATCGAAATCTGGATGATTGCGGGGAGGGCACTGGGTGCTGTCATTAAAATGAAAGAATCTCATTATGTCATATCGGGTCCTGGGCATTACGTAAGAATACATGGGCATGCTTCTTGTTAAAAAAAAAAGAATACATGGGCATGTGGTAGATGGGTTTGATGGACCAATAGGCATTAGGCTTGTGCAATTTGTTTCGTAACGAATCGAAATTCGTCCGAATTTAGCAACTTTTGGACATTCGGAAGCATTCGAATTTCCGAACAAAGCAATTACGAATAAAACCGAATCCGAAATAAATTATATCGCAAATAGTGAATGCCCGAATGTCTTCGGCATAATTCGTTATGAAAAAAGTTACGAATGTACGAATCCATTTGAAGCACAATAACACTCTGCTCTGCTCTCTGCTTCTCCCTCACCGTGCTGAACTCCCTCTCAAAATGGTGTACAGGGGCGGAGGCTATAGCCGCATGTAAAAAACGAAAGTAAAATACGAGATTTCGAATTGTTACAAATAACCGCTATGTATTTAGAAAAGTACAAATCCATTCGAAGCACATTAGGCATAATAGGCAGCGTCGTTGTGAGAGAGACACGGAAAATTACGAATCAACAAACCCAAAAAAAGTTACGAAAGTAGGAGTTGTGTCCAGAATCAACGAAAAACAATGTACTCTACCGAAAGTACGAATTATAAATCAACTAAAAATAAGGCTTACATTAATACGAATCATTCCGATTTCAACGAAAAATGTCGCTTGCGAAAATACGAATTAGTCCGAACACGAAAA
The DNA here is from genome assembly GCA_029206835.1 of Rana muscosa. NCBI lineage: Eukaryota > Metazoa > Chordata > Amphibia > Anura > Ranidae > Rana > Rana muscosa. Next base: position 686,882,861 of record CM055117.1, read on the forward strand.
ATCCTGTCTAGCAAAATTACGAACGATTACGAATCAACAGGACCAAAAAGAAACGAACCAAAACTAAACAAATTTTTCCGTTGTGCACAAGAAACGAACCGAAACTAAACACATTTTTCCATTGTGCACAAGTCTAATAGGCATGTCCTTGATTTTTTTTTGTAAGCCCCATGTTTATGGTGAGGCCCAAAAACAATTTTAACTCCTCCAAATTCAAATCTCTCCACTCAAATGGACGGGCATAAGATGATTGGGGGTTGTTGGCAAAATACTGCTGGGCATACAAGTTTGTCTGGTCCACAATGAACTGCAGAATAGTGTCGGGAAAAAAAAGTTGAAAATAATCAATCTCTATGAAATTTTGGGTGTTGGCCTGCACACCTGGCTGTGCTGTGAAAGGGGGAATAATTGGTGATCCCGAGTTGGAAGGCAGCCATGTTGGGTTGGCAAGACCATCTGGCATGTATGTAGCCCTGGCTCTTGGGTGACGTGACACTCCAGTAGTTGGGGGAGTTAAATTTCCTGTGCTGGTACTCAGGTGTGATGTGGCAGCACCGGTACCTGCCCTGGGCATTTGTTCGCGGGGGCCTTTCGCTGGCGGCAGCACTGGTACTGGGCCTTTGTTCCTGGGGCCTTTGGCTGGCGGCAGCACTGGTACTGGGCCTTTGTTCCTGGGGCCTTTGGCTGGCGGCAGCACTGGTACTGGGCCTTTGTTCCTGGGGCCTTTGGCTGGCGGCAGCACTGGTACTGGGCCTTTGTTCCTGGGGCCTATTGCTGGCGGCAGCGCTGGTACTGGGCCTTTGTTCCTGGGGCCTATTGCTGGCGGCAGCGCTGGTACTGGGCCTTTGTTCCCGGGGCCTTTTGCTGGTGGCAGCACTGGTACTGGGCCTGGGAATATAATCCTGGTTGCTGGCGGCTGCCTGGTTTCCAGAGTGCCGTGCCCTTTTAGGAGGGACCCATTCTTCATCCGAATCATTACTATATTCAATCGGTTTAAATTCCGAATTTGATTCAGAATCAGAATTGGAATCTGATGAGAACTCCCCGGTGCTCTCATCAGTCATGGAGAGGATCTGGAATGCCTCCTCACTGGTATAGACTCTTTTGGACATGGCTGTGGGGCGGGTAGCTGTGCGACAGGTGACAGATGGGTGGCAGGTGACGATCACTGATGGGCTGTGCGATGGGTGGCAGGTGACGTTCACTGATAGGTGATGATGGTGTGACAGGCGATGGTCACTGATGGGTGATGGTCACAGATGGTAGACATGTGCACACTGAAATATTTTGTTTCGTAATTTCGTTTCCGTCCGAAAAATAAATGTATTTAGTTACTCCCGAAATTTGTTTTTATTTATTTTGTTTTTCGTTAGAAATTGCATTCGTCCGAAAATCTGAATTAATTAAGGTCGAATCCGTCATTGAAGGCTCATGGCGTCTGTCGAATGTTCAAAGAAGATTCGACGGAACAGCAAAACTGTACGGCGCCGCAATCGTACATTTCCGGTCGAATGTTCCGCCTACAAGCTATAGAAGAATTCTAATGTTGTATGACACTAGTAATAATTATATTTTTTAATTATTATTACTAGTCAACCAACATTAGAATTTTTCTATAGCCTATGGGCGGATGCATTTGACCTGAAATGTACGATTGCAGCGTCGTACAGTTTAGCTGCTCCGTCGAATCTTCTTAGAACTTTCGACAGACACCATAAGCCTTCAATGACAGATTCGACGTTTGTATGTTTTTCGATGCTTTGTCGAATCTTCGTCGTTCATTTTGAATTGTCAAGTTAGTTCTAGCTATTTTACTGCTCCTCCTCTTTGGTTACAATCAGCCAATAACATTCATCATTATCATTATTTTTATTTTACTTCCCCCACCCAATTCCAGCAGCGATCTTTTCTCTCTATGTTGAATCTTTTCTCTCTATAATGTCGAATCTTTTCTCTCTATGTAGAATAATCTTGGACTAATAGAGTTAAGGTTAGGCACATTCGACCGCAGGTTCGATAGACACAGACTGTTATCGTCAGCGTCATGTCGAATCTCCTATCTATATCGAACTGTTGTTGCAACAAAAACGAAAATAAAGCATTTGTTTATGTAGGATCTTTCAATTTTCGGATTCTGCACTTTAGTTTTCGTTTGTTAAAACGATAACGAAAATACCTGAAATTCGGACGAAAATGCATTCGGACAAAAACGAATGCACATGTCTAACAGATGGGTGACGGGTGACAGGGCACGGTCACTGATGGGTGACGGGTGACAGGGCACGTCACTGATGGGTGACGGTTGCACCGCTGATGGTCACTGATGGCAGTCTCTTATGTGACAGGTGATGTGTGACAGGGTACGGTCACTGATGGGTGACGGGTGACAGGGTAGGTCACTGATGGGTGACGGGTGACAGGGTACGGTCACTGATGGGTGACGGGTGACAGGGCACGGTCACTGATGGAAGTCTCTTATTTGACAGGTGCACTAATGGGGTGACTGTTGGGTGACAGATGACAATTGGGGGGGGGGGGGTGATGGGACAGGTATGGTGTTGGTGCAGACACTACTAAACATAGATCTGTAACTCACTGCTCCTGGCTCTTCTCTCCTCACACTGGAAACAGTGTGTGAGGAGAGAAGAGCTGGCAACAGTTAGTTACAAATCTTTGTTTACATTTAGTGATCAGGCTGTGAATGGATCACAGCCGATCACAAGGTACACAGCCCTGGCCAATGGCTGTGTACTATCGTCGGTGACGAGCAGTGTTCCTGGGAACACGCTGCCACCGACGGACACGCGCAGCGTGCTCGCAATCGCGCGCATGCAGCGTGTCAAATGGTGCATTACCATCCGTGATCAGCCGTGACTTTAACTCAGCCGATCACGTGGTAAACCACACTTGCCGGCGGCTGTTCACCCCTGTCGGTGACGAGCAGTGACTAAGTGACACGCCACCACCGACAGTACCTGGATGTGCACACGCGATCGCGCGCAATCCCTGTTTAAAGAGCCGACATCATATGACGTCCTTTCAGAATGATAGTGTCTTCCGCCTGCAGTCATTTGATGGTGGGCGGGGGACAACTGGTTAAAGCACAAGCCTGCCTAAATTGCTACACTACCAAAACCAAAAAGGGTGTGTGGGATCTCCAGATATCATCCTAAACCATAGAGCCTCCATATTCTCCAGATTGGCAGACAGGTTCTGTAAAGGAAAAGTGAATCATTGGGTGGTGTGAAGGACTAGCATCAAGTGTAGAGCTTGAAGGACACCGCCACTCGCTGGTTCTTCTTTTTGAGGGTTGTTTGCCCATTTTTATTAAAAGAAGTTCAAAACAAAATCAAAAGGTTTTCCCTCGCAGGGGTTTCAGTACTCCTTTTCAACAACAAAATGACATTCAGCCTCCTGGCTTATACATACAGCAGTGCTGCTCAGGCCTTCCACTTCAGGCTCTTGTCTGTCTCCTATAGACTATTCCATCTGCAACACCATCCATTTGGATAGCAGCCCCTTGCTGCTCTGACCCTCAGACCTGGGTCTCTGGCTTCCACTGTGCACACAAGCACTCTCTGACTTCTCCAGTGCACACTTGCACTCTATGGCATCCCCAGTGCACACCTGCACTCGTCGGGAGGGTGGGGCCCAGAATGCTGGTCCTGACTCTACTATCAGGCCCACACACACCTGAACAATCAGTGTACAGCTGAGCCTCAAAACCCGGATCCAGGACTGGGGATTTCATCCCACCCGGATCTCTAAGAAATCCCCAAGCTCCGGGTCCCAAAGTGGACTTTAGTAAATCATGAGGAAACTGAAAAGCCAGTTTCCTCCCAAACAAGCAAATACCCTGGAGCCCCTCAACCTGCCTGGTTGAGAATCCTGCATCCATAGACTGGTGGGGTACCACACTACCACATACCCCCCCCTCTTCTTTTGATCCAGAGGGAGAAACACCTGCACCCATCATGGTAGTTGGGACACCTCTGTGCTGGCCATCAGCCACGTAGGCCCAACCCTTTTTCCGGGTGTGCTTCCAGGTACGTCCCAGCTTGGATCTTAACAGGGTCCTATAATTCCGTATACTCTGCCTTCCCTCTCTTCTCTTTGGGTCCCTGAGCATACTCTCCTCTCTTGGGGGAACTCTGCCTACCCTGATCCTACCTTTCAGCTTACGTAAATAAGTTTTATCTTTCACCACAGGTCTTTCAGGTTCAAAAACCTCTCTCTTGTTACCCAGGGCAACCACATTGCTTTTAACAGCGCCAATCATTAAATCATATATTTTAATGTCACACTTTCCAACGTAATCAGTGCTGTCCATCTCAGTGCTTGTTAGTACCAGACCTGAGGAGGGACCACACATAGGCGAGAGATTAAATCCCACAGGACTAAAGCCAAGTTCTACCTCACCTGTTGTCCAACACTCCATGGGTAACTGATCTAACAGATGACACTGATCTAGGCACAAACTACTTCTTTCTGATGTACACATTACATTGTTGCAGCATTCACCTATAGCACTTTTTCTCACAGTGTCTCCGGGTACTTTAAGTTGTACCTCTTTCTGAGTGATAGAAAGCATCTCTGCTAGTGCTGCATCTATTCTGGGCCCTTCCTTCTCATGAGATTTAGCTGCCGAGACAGTATCTGCGCCCTCTACTGACCACTGCTCAGCTGCACCTTGGAGCACACCAGCAGAGATGTTTCCAGTCACTACACCAGCCGGAGAGACCTTTGATGACTCCAACAGTTCTGAGCGCCTTCCAGGCCACTCAGTAACTGGGAGCACCCCCTTAGAGAACCTCAGAACTATTTGCCACACTGTTAACAAGCTTCCCAGCACAGCCTGTACCACCTGGCTCCACCTATTGGTACCACACAGCACCACCTGGTCCGACTGCGGTGGAGACACCCAAGTGTACAGTGAGGGCACTTTTACCAACTCCAGCATTTCTAATAAAGTTTTTGTCAACTCTATGCAACCAATGTCTAAATGCGTGACCTTTTTGGGAACTTTTCCCCTGTCCGAGACATGGAGGGGCTCATCCATTGCAGCTTGTGAGGTTGAGACATTTGAAGAGACCACCATCCCAGCCTGTTGCTCCCCTGGAGCGCTGTCAGACACATGTCTCCTCTTCACCTCCAACGCTACACCAATGAGCCTCTGCGAGTCAACATTAGTCACATTGTCAACTTGACACTTGCCATTATTTAGTTGCTGGGCCGTGGACAACCCATCTGCCATGCCTGCGCCCAGAACCATTCCTTCAGACTGGAGGGCATCAGCCTTTGCAGGGGCTGGCGTGCCCTTGAGCACTGGCCATTCTGCGATCCCTCCACTGGGCACAGCAGGTGTTCTGTCCACAACTCTGTCACACATCATTGCTTCGTAATTCCTTGTCACTTGGCCTAGTGCCGCAACTGCTTCCTTGCACCAATCATCCCAGTCTCCTGTGGTTCCATCACTGGTGCTCCACAGCACTGCATCAACTGCTCTAGAAGGCCCAACAGGAACCTGGGATTCACTAGCCAAAACAACACACTTGTCACTTCTATCTACCTCACATTGTGACAATATTTTTTTTCTCACATCACACTGGGAGATTGCATCCTCAACCAAGGCAAGGTGCAATACCTTATTTTGAACACCTTGCTTTGGTGGCGCTACAGACACATACAGCTCTTCACTTTCAGTTTTTGCAGGCTGATCTAACCCCTTGACAACTGGGTTACACTTAGGGTGGTGGGGCTGCGCCCACACACACTCACTATGTAATACAGTCTTCCCTTGTTTTACCAGAGTAGCACCACAGCCATCCTGGAAAACCTCTGGCTCCAACACATGGAGGCCCCATGAGAGTTCCATGGACAATCCTGCGCTTCTGGTTGTCATGGGAGATATCCTACTCCCATCATTGGTAGTAAACACATTTCCAACATTTTCAGACATGACACTAAAGGAAACACATTTCTCAATGTCATGATCACCAATACCATCACATTTGCCAACAGTAACACTTTTGTCAGCATAACCATCAGAATTTTCACTACGTGTAGACATAACTGCTACTTTTGTGGATTGTCTATTACCCACCAAAGCCTCTGAGTGACTCCTCACAGCGCCCTCCATTTTTAAAGGGGCACCCTTTCCTACATGGGCAGCTCCAAAGTTGACCTGGGAAGCGCTCGGCTCCGTCACTGCGGGCTTCTTGGAAGTCTCCCTGGGCAACCCTGCAGTACTTGTCACTAGGGAACATGGCACAAGCACTGTTTTTGTCACCCCTAACTCTATTTTCCCAGCCACCTGCTGGACTATAGCAGGCACATGCAGAGTCCCCATGTCCTTTCCAGTCTTTAGCCGTGCGGCTAGTTGGGCTTTATTCTGTGCCTCCCCACTGCTCTGGGTAGCACACTGCGGCAAGTCTATGTCCATTGGCACTGCGGATCTCCCCACTGGATCTACTCCCACTTCACTGGGTTCAGTACCATAAACTGGAACAGTCTTACCATTTTCAGTGGCTGGCATCATAGCCTTCACTTGAGTGTGCTGTCTCTCAGCTGCATCCATACCAGTTACTGTCTTTTTGGGGCCATATGGCGACACTGCAGCCTTTCCAGACTCTTCAGTGGTGTTCCAGAACCTTGGGCAAGTAAAGATCCCATGCCCCACTTGACCACATTCCAAGCACGGTACTGGACGCTGAAATTTAATTTCTTGGCATCTCCTCAATGCCTGGCTCTCTCCAACATGCTGTATTGGCTCCTCCAGAAGCCACTTGTCACGACCCATGGGAGGTACACCCCTTGGTCCACAAACAGCCCGACTGGCCTCCTCTGTGTTGCTATGGGCAACCACTCTCTGTCCTGGCCTTTGATCAGCCTCTCTTCTGGCATATAACACAGGCTTCTCAGACCTTTGTTTTGCTAGGTAGCTTTGCACTGGAGCCAGGGACAAAAGGCACTTGGAGACTGCATGCCCCCACTCACTGCACCGCAAACAGCGCACTTGGTTCCATGTCTTGTCAGGGTTTCCCACCCTGCATCTGCTGGACCCTGTCTCAAGCTGTGTCACTTTCACACTTTTCGCAACAGCTGCTGGTTTAACTGCAGCAGCGTTGCCAGGGGCAACAACACCCCTCTCCCAGGCATGGACATTCGGCAGCTCTCTTTTTGTATGGAAGGTTGGCTTGCCTTCCACTTTAGCTTGGTCCAATCCTGCCAGGTGTCGCTTGCACCAATCCACTGCAGATTCAAACGCTGGTGGACTCTCCACACTAGCAGTCATCTGTGCATTCATTGCACCAGTGTTGCTAGGGACAACAGCAGCCCTCTTTTCCCTTGGAAAACTCTGTTTAGGCATGTATGGGGTTCGATCAGGCGGTAACAACCCCTCCATCCACAGAGCTCTATCCCTCATCTCAGCCATCCTTGCTTCTTTTAGGCGTTTTGATCGCCCCATCCTTGCAGTCTTGCACACAGCAACTTGTAACAGTTCTTGGCGGAGAAAAGGGAAAAAAAATAAAAAATCTGTTTGTTTCTCCTTTCACAGGTACACAACCTGCATGCAACAGTCCATCAAATAAACTTCTGCGCAATGCAGTTTGCCTGGCTGCCACACACAGCTAGCAGCAGTTCACTGAAGAGAAAAAAAAATTGACATTTTGTTCACAGGTACACCACCTGCAACAAATTGGAGCACTGTCTCTTCAAGGCTAGTTACCTTTCGCTTGCAGGTTCTCCTCACCTGCACACACACACAGATTATGCAGTCTCATGCACCAAAAACACAGTTCATATAACAGATGAACTTACTTGATTGTAGGGATCTCAGATTGTGCCAAAATTCTCCGCCACTTGTGAAGGACTAGCATCAAGTGTAGAGCTTGAAGGACACCGCCACTCGCTGGTTCTTCTTTTTAAGGGTTGTTTGCCCATTTTTATTAAAAGAAGTTCAAAACAAAATCAAAAGGTTTTCCCTCGCAGGGGTTTCAGTACTCCTTTTCAACAACAAAATGACATTCAGCCTCCTGGCTTATACATACAGCAGTGCTGCTCAGGCCTTCCACTTCAGGCTCTTGTCTGTCTCCTATAGACTATTCCATCTGCAACACCATCCATTTGGATAGCAGCCCCTTGCTGCTCTGACCCTCAGACCTGGGTCTCTGGCTTCCACTGTGCACACAAGCACTCTCTGACTTCTCCAGTGCACACTTGCACTCGTCGGGAGGGTGGGGCCCAGAATGCTGGTCCTGACTCTACTATCAGGCCCACACACACCTGAACAATCAGTGTGCAGCTGAGCCTCAAAACCCGGATCCAGGACTGGGGATTTCATCCCACCCGGATCTCTAAGAAATCCCCAAGCTCCGGGTCCCAAAGTGGACTTTAGTAAATCATGAGGAAACTGAAAAGCCAGTTTCCTCCCAAACAAGCAAATACCCTGGAGCCCCTCAACCTGCCTGGTTGAGAATCCTGCATCCATACACTGGTGGGGTACCACACTACCACAGTGGCCATTGAGAAAGCCCTTATTTTCTTTAATCTGAGCGAATCAAAACTACTGAAATGCCCTGACCACTTACCCTCTTCTTACCTAACAACATTTTCTGCTAACATGGGAAAATCTCTTAACACACTGTAACAACTCCTCTTGGCCCAGTCCTATGACCCCACTATTTGACAACCCTGATTTACTTCCCAACCCTAGGTAGACACCAATTCTTATCATGAAACAACATGGACTCGCCACAATATCGATAAACAGCCACCTGTCTTCCCTGCCCACCCAATAAAAGGCACGTCCAACTGACTTTCTTTCACAGTTTGAATACTGTCAGATGCACACATTTTTTTTCTTCTTTTATCTCCACCTAGGTCTTCCACAAAACTTAAACTCCATTAGAAGAACTCCTTTTCCAAGTTGACCACCCACCTCATGTTATCTCATATCTGTATAACTTGATCCTGCTTAATAAACATCCACAAATGCCAAAGAAAAAAAAAAACACTGGTAAAGGGAACGCAACATAATCATCTCCCAGGAAGATTTGGAAAAATAATTTATTTTGCACATAAGTAATCTCTTACCCATAAAGCACAGGAGAAAATGTTAAAATCCTTACCTGATGATATCGCTGCCCTACATTGATCACTAATTTCACCTCCTACCCAACAGAAAAGTGTTGGAGGTGCTTTACTCATACAGGCATAATTTCTAATATATGGTGGGGATTCCCTACAATACACACATCTCCAAGCTCTATGCTACCCATATCCATATAATATATCCATATAAACTGAACTGAGTGACAATCCCCCCATACTTTTTCTGTCACCTTTACTTTCAATGGTACCCAACTCTAATAGCTTGGCCAAAAAAGATGTCTTGCATCATTTCATTATTGTAGCCAGAACTGTAATTTCTCATCATTGGCACAAGCAAATTCTCCCAATCACAGCTGATGGGGTACTGGAATGGCATTACATAATTTGTGTGGAGCGTTTGGAGGCAGAAGATGACAATGGTCTTGACCCCACCCAGCTCCTCTCCCTAACCTTCCCCTACTCCCCTCCACTTTTACCCACTTGCTTTTTCTATTACACCCCAGATGACTCCCCTGTACCCTACTGCAGCTGATCATGTTCCATCAGCCAATTACCAATAACTTTCAGAGTCAGGCTCAGGCAGAAAGGGTAAAGCTAAATAAAGGGGCACTTTAAACCTTTATTAGAGAAGCTTGCACAATTAAACAAATTTTAGTCTGAATATCAGCCGGTGACTAGTTCTGTTTATTAAATACCACCATCTGCCTTTATTAAAATGTATCTGGTTGGATACAATATCTAGCAAATAATGTATTCTACATTTAGTGCAGTTGATTTTTGTAGAATTCTTTTAACCACTTGCTTACTGGGCACATATACCCCCTTCCTACCCAGGCGAAATTTCCACTTTTGGCACTGTCACGCTTTGAATGACAATTGCGCGGTCATGCGACGTGGCTCCCAAACAAAATTGACGTCCTTTTTACCCCACAAATAGAACTTTCTTTGGTGGTATTTGATCACCTCTGCGGTTTTTATTTTTTGCGCTATAAACAAAAAAAGAGCGACAATTTTGAAAAAAACACAATAGTTTTTGATTTTTGCTATAATAAATATCCCAATTTGTTTTTAAAAAAACTATTTTTTTTCTCAGTTTAGGCCGATACATATTCTTCTACATATTTTTGGTAAAAAAAAATCACAATATGCGTATAGTGATTGGTTTGCGCAAAAGTTATAGCGGCCACAAAATAGGGGATAGAATTCTGACTTTTTTTTTTTTTTACTAGTAATGGCGGTTATCTGTGATTTTGTCAGCACTGCGATATTATGGCGGACACATCGAACACTTTTGACAAATTTTTGAGACCATTCACATTTATACAACGAACCGTGCTATAAATATGCACTGATTACTGTATAAATGTGACTGGCAGGGAAGGGGTTAACACTAGGGGGCGAGAAAGGGGTTAAATGTGTGCCCTGGGAGTGATTCTTACTGTGGGGGGAGGGGACTGACTGGGGGAGGTGACCGAACTGTGTCCCTATGTACAAGGGAAACAGCATCGGTCTCCTCTTCCTGACAGGACGTGGATCTCTAGAGAAGAAGCAATTAACTTTTACACATTCTATCATAACCAAGGGGCCCCAACAAAGGTAAGTTGTTTACAAGAAGGGTTGTCAGTTTACTAAAAGTACAATATTATATGGCCATTTTAGATATAAACAGAGCTTAGCTTATTTTTCACTTAATTACAGTATGTTATGTAGGTATAGTTTACTGAAGGCATTTTTCAATCTCTTGAAACTTTCCTCCAGAATTTCATGGAATTATTTTTCCTGTGTCTGAGACTATAAAACATTGCTCAGTTTCACAATAAATTATTAACCACTTTGCTTTCTCAAACATCTAGAGCCATTAGAAAAGATCTTTGGCAAAGCCACAATGGAATATGTATTGAATTTGTGCAGAGGGCAATTTGATTTCATTGTTCGGATACCTGATAGCCTTAAGATTCGTATCTTATCCTTTCTTGATACACAAGACATTAAGCAGCTGTCAGAGACATGCAAGACATACCAGAAGGTAAGCAATACCCAGCTGTTGTGTATTAGGTATAGTCTTTTTTAGAGATCATGTTCTAGTGATTAGCCACATATTTTATTTACTCTCTAAAGTCTTTCTGAAAGGTACCCAAAAACACAGCATCATTTAAAACAGAGTACATGAACACTGATTGTAAACCTCATTCATGAAATATGACCTGGGCACATATATCTGTAGTGTTTACTTATCTCTCTCCAAAGCTCTAAGTGCTGTGTTTTTTCTGCTGCTCCGGTCCTCTGTTATCAGCATGATAACTTCTGACAAGCTCTCCGACACATGAGATAAAGTTGTAAATTTGTGTCGGGGAAGGAACTTGGAGATTGAGAAGCAAAGAGCTTGTCTATTCAGACTGCAGCTCTACAAGTTTCCTCTTTCCTCTGCCTATGTGGAGTGGGGGTGCATGCCTTTCCTCCAATCAGCTCTCACACAGTGTATGCCCAGACTCCACACCTACTGCTGAAACAGGAAGAAAGATTTGTAACACGATGTGCACTTTCTAAAGAATATAGAAAGGGAAAGACTGCAGGTATACATGTACAGTGCCTTGAAAAAGTATTCATACCCCTTGAAATTTTCCACATTTTGTCATGTTACAACCAAAAACGTAAATGTATTATATTGTGATTTTATGTGATAGACTAACACAAAGTGGCACATAATTGTGAAGTGGAAGGAAAATGATAAATGTTTTCAAAATTCTTTACAAAACAATATCTGAAAAGTGAATGGAAAAATAATACTTAGCGCCAAAGAAATAGTGAAATATCTAATGTATATGTAGCACTACCCCCAGTTAAGAGGGCTGCTGGTATTATTTTGGGCCTGTATCTTACTGCTGTCAACCCCCAAGACCCTCCACTGGCACAGCGGTGATGCAAATGAGATTATGGAATCTACTAACAATGAATACCACAATAAAGTATACGTTCACCATTCAGAACTAGAGTACCTGTGTTTGCCATCTCTCTCTGTCTGGAACAGTTAATACTCCACACAACGTGTTTGCTTAACCATACAATATCTTTACTAGATAGGAAAAGATTAGGTTAACAGATTGGCATTTACATATGCAGGGCCCTGCAAAATCAAAGTTATGCACAATGTAACCAATATTGAGGCATACAAATCTTATACACTCTAAAATGTCTTTAAAAGAACTACGCACGCGAGCTTGCCCCTCGTGGGCAGTATGGCGCCCAAACAATGTCTCCGTGAGTTACAGTCAGGCCTGACTACCTCACACACACACACACACACACAGTTACTCCGATAGAAAGGGTCTTCGCTAGCAACGTTGGTGTACTTTTATATTTGTAATCCAAGGGGTATCCACCATTAACTGTGATCCTGCTATAGTCTAGGGCCTAAAGTCACAGGCAATAAGACGCCAAACTCTAACTGCGCAACACACTGCTGAAATGGCGGTGGGCCCTGTGCAAGGGGTCTCGGGCCTAGCAAACAGTTAAGAATCCTGAGCAAAAGCTCTCTCACCCGACCGGACCAATCCGTTTAACCGATCCCGCTGCTAGGCTCCAGCACACGATCTCCCGGTCACCCGTAGTCTCCGATCTTCCAGACAACCGATAGGGAAGGTGAAGGTGACTCGACTCTTGAATGCTCCGAGATGTCAGCAGGCTCCTTGGATAAAAGCTCCCCCCTTCTGGCAGCAGGCTTTTCCCCGGCTCAGTAGGCCCAGACTCTCCGGCCTAGACGAGTACGATAGGCCCCAACACAGGTTCCAAGTTGCTGGGCGGGCGATGTAAAAAGAGACCGCGCGTTGCTCCTCCTCCCCTTAAATAATCCAGCAGACCTTGCGCCGGGCAATGCACGATGGATGTTAAGTTGCACTGTGGGTACAGTAGTTTGTGTAGTATCCTCGCCATTGGAGTCCAACTCTCCCGGTACCACAAATCCCACCATGCACTTCCCTACTCATAGTCAAGCAGCGGTCAGCATTTTATCCAATAGGAAACCAGGGGAGATCCGGATTCACTGGATGAAACATAGTCTCTATGAACACCATAAAGTGACACCCCGCTACATATAATATTGCAGAAATTAATAATTAAATTAAATGAACAAATAAATAATTTAATTCCACCAGCTGCAGTAAAAACTTGATAAATAGCAAATAGAAATGGGAAAAAAAATGAAAACAAAAAACCTACTGTGCTAACTGATAACAAACATGAATATAAAAGTCCTTTAACCACTTCAGATCCATGCAGCATGCACCTGAACTGCCGGGAGGGCGTCCCTGGACGTCCTCCTGTTTACTTCCGCGTTGCGCGCCACCGCGGGTGCGCATCACGGAATAGCTGTGCCCGCTGTGTCATGCGGGTGCCGATGCGCGTGCCTGGCGGCCGCGATGTCCTCCAGGTACCCGCGATCAGCAGTCACAGAGCAGGACCGTGGATCTCTGTGTGTAAACACAGAGATCCACATCCTGTCAGGGAGAGGAGACCGATGCTGTGTCCCTTGTACATAGGGACAACCATTGGTCACCACCCCCAGTCAGTCCCCTCCCCCCACAGTAAGAATCACTCCCAGGGAACACATTTAACCCCTTGATCACCCCCTAGTGTTAACCCCTTCCCTGCCAGTCACATTTATACAGTAATCAGTGCATATTTATAAATGTGAATGGTCCCAAAAAGTGTCCGATATGTCCGTCGCAATATCGCAGTCCTGACAAAAATCGCAGATAGCCGCCATTACTAGTAAAAAAAAAAAATGTCATAAATCTATCCCCTATTTTGTAGGCGCTATAACATTTGCACAAACCAATCAAACGCTTATTGCAATTTTTTTTTTACCAAAAATATGTAGAAGAATATGTATCGGCCTAAACTGAGAAAAAAAAATATATTTTTTTAAATAGGGATATCTATTATAGCAAAAAGTAAAAAATATTGTGTTTTTTTCAAAATTTACAGACTTTTTTTTTTTTTATAGCGCAAAAAAAAAAAAACCACAGACGTGACCAAATACTACCAAAAGAAATCTCTATTTGTGGGAAAAAAATTATAACAATTTAATTTGGGTACAGTGTTGTATGACCGTGCAATTGTCATTCAAAGTGCGTTAGCGCTGAAAGATGAAAATTGGTCTGTGCAGGAGGGGGGTTTAAGTGCCCAGTAAGAAAGTGGTTAAAATCCCAATATATTTGTGTTTTCATAAGTGCTCGTGCTCAATAATAAACATCCGTGCTCCATAAACTTGTGCTCAGACTGGGTGCCGCATGTGGATGTGCACTCACCCCTGGGTGTTGACCAACTATCTCTACTATGGTTGTTCAAGCGTTTGGGGAAACCCCTGGAAGAATCTGTTACTGGATATACCTCATATGAATGGATATAAATAATAGAGAAACCTCATTGCGTAAAACCGTTGAAAAATGTATTAAGTATGTAGCGGGGTCCCCTTTAAGACTCTCGGGACTACCTTGCCCAGAATCCCTTTCGGCATGTTTCCACCCCAGAGACTCATGGGAGGGGTTATAAAAGGAGGAGGCGAGGCTGGGCTCGGCCTCTTTGGGACACGAGACTTCAGTGACTGATCCTCCTGTGCGGATGTGCCGGAGTGCAAGGCCTAAAGCCTGAGGCCTTGCGCAGCACCAAAGAGCCTTCCACCCCACTGCGAGCCTGGGTGGCATCTGACTTTGCTTGTCTACAGCCTTGGTTGGATCGGAGACCCGATCGCTGGAGACACTGTGTGTGTGAGGACACAGTCGGTGGAAGTTCCCGGACTGGGATCGCGTCCGGAGGGGTGAGCGAGCGTATGCTCAGACCATATACTGTTGTTTCTAATGTGCCTATAGACTGCCGTGGCCCACAAGTTTATATCTGATACTCTCACTGGAGATCCATGTCAGAACTGAACTCAGAGTTCATGAGGTAAAGTGTTTATTTCATCACAATCTTCCCACTGGATTACAAATGTTATTCTGTTATGTGCACCACCTTTAAAGAATTGCCGGTGAAGAAACCATCATCCCCTATAGACTGAGTTTTAGATATCTGAGCCAGGCCTGGCCAGCTAGTTAGTTCATTTAGTTACTGCGTCACAGGGCGCCTAGTTAACGGTCGCCCACGCGGCGCACCTTTACTGTTCATTTAATGCATAGTATGTTTATTGCTGCAGGGCTCTGCAACTTATTACCTGTAAACTGTTACCACTGTTAACCTTTCTTACCATAAGCTTAAAGTAAATTTGATACCCTTTTCATTATTGCCTTGATGTCTGAGTTTACTCATACAGTATAAGAATTATATTGCTGCCATAACTAACTGTGCCAGTAGGGGGTCGAGTACATTGCCGGGGGTTGGCGGAGCTGTTTTCAGGGCCCAAACTAAATCTGCGGCCTTCTTAGTTGAAGGTATCGCTACACGTGGGGGTTCTCGTACGGGATCCTGATACAGCAATTAAACGCCAGAGGTGCCGTCATGGACCCGCAAGGAATAAGAGCGTGGTGCGAAGTGGCAAAGTCAGACCCAAACCAATCAGTGGTCATCAACCTACCAGGGGAGGAATGGTCAATTGAAACGATAGAGGAGTTAATGAAGTCAGTGACCCCAGATCACACACCGTGGGTGATGGGAATAAAGTCAGACCCAGACATCTCATACCAGTATGCACTAGTGGAGTACTTGGACGGGATGCCAGAGGCTTGTAAGCGCAACTGTGTACAGACGCCAGATAATAGATCCTATAGGTTGGCGCACGCAATTAAGAAGGAGCCATCACCAACGGGATCACCGCAGGCTGCGGCCCGTACCCCACCTGAAAGAGGAGACAGGGTGACACCTCCGGTGGCGCCTGCACCTGTCACTGCTATATCACCAGAACTGATAAATGCAATAGGGGATCTGCTAACCAAGTGTCAGAAGACAAGCACGGTGCATGTAGAGACTAGCTACCGGAGACTAAAGACATTCTCAGGGAAGCTCCCTGTCCCTGCAGGGGAAGAAGATTTTGACACCTGGGTGGAGCAGGCATTACAAGCAGTGGAGGCATGGGAGGTGCCTGAAGCGCAGAAGAAGCAACGAGTGATAGAAAGCCTTAAAGGCGCAGCAGCAGAAGCAGTGAAAAGTTTTCGGTTTGGGAATGCAGACTGCACGGCTCAAGACTGTCTAGCCATGCTACAGGAAGAGTTTGGTCAATTGGAAAAGGTGACAGAGATGGTCTACCAATTTGAACATACTTTCCAAAAACCGAAGGAGAAACTTTCAGAGTATGTTAGAAGACTGAACAGGTTGCTGTGCAAGATTGTGTTGAAGAAGGGAATGAAGCCCCAAGACACCAATGCGGCAAGAACGAAACAAGTTTTAAAGGGAGCGTTACGCTCGGATCCAGTCTGGCTGCACCTGAAAACCTCGGGAGGAGGAACATTACTGACCTATGCTGACTTGATAAAAATCATCAGAGATGAGGAGGCGCTGCAACAGGACCAGCAAATGATTAAGACAAATGTTGTACCCGCACAGGTGCTAGTCAATCCAGTGATGACCCCTGAAAGAGACTCAGAGGTAGACACTCTAAAAGCTCAAATGTCCAAGGTGTTAGAGATGTTGACCTCTCTGATGGCAAAAGACCCAGAGGGTCCCAAAAGAGAAGTACCAAGGAAGGAGTTATTCCCAATTGCCAAAGCACCCGCATCTTTACAAGAATGGGGAGATATAGTCTGCTTTAACTGTGGAGGTATTGGCCATATTGCAGCTACATGTTCCAGTCCCAAGAAGAAGAAACCGGATAACCGCAAGCCGGCGGGAAACTCCAGAGGGCCCCGGTGAAGGAGTCAACCGGGTGCCCATCACCTTCAGTGAGCTCCAAGCTGAATGCGAAGCAGAAGAAAAGAGGGAATAAAACACCTCAGAGGAAACACAACATTCCTCAACAGAGACACACCCAAGAGAAAGGGGGCAAGACCCCTCAGAAGAGGCACAGCATTCCCCAAAGGGGATGCACACCTAAGAAAAACAATAATGTCCCTCAACGGGTCCCTACACCCATTGAAAGGAGGGAAGTCAATGCATACCAGGCTCAAGAAAGATTAAAGTCCAAAGGGAATTGGACGAGAGAGAGTCCGAAAGGAAAGGGTCCGAAGAAGGCGACCCCTGCCAGGCCATATCCGGAGAAGCTGGTAGGCCCATCTCCTATAGTGCCCATTCAAGTGGAGGGAGTCTACACCAGAGCCATCTTGGATACTGGGGCACAAGTGACCCTGTTATACCGAGATTTCTATGATAAGCACTTGAGTCACTTGCCCATCCAGAAGATAGAGGGACTAGAAATATGCGGGACTGGAACCCAGAATTTCCCCTACGATGGCTATCTGACCGTCAAGATGATCTTTGACCCATCTGTGGCTGGAAAAGCCGAAGTGTTTGACACCTTGGCGGTTGTGTGCCCTCGGCCGCTAGGAGCCAACAAGAGTTCCCTTATAATAGGGACGAACACGGACCTGGTCCGAAGACTTCTGACCCTTCTAGTGAAAGAGAAGGGGCAAGCGGCCACCAAGATCCACCCCATGCTGAAGACGGCATACCAACGGCTGGTCCTAGAGCAGAAGACCCCTGGAGAGGGGATAGGGAAGGTGTGGAGACTTGGAAGAGAAGGGGTAGTGTTGCAGCCCGGCGAAGTAACCTGTCTTAGAGCCACTGTGAAGCTTACTTGGGAGCAGCCTGGACCCTTTGTCATGTTGGAGTCCGACCCAAGGGAAGAGTCCCCCGGTCTGGAAGTGATACCAGAAGTGATTCCACTGAAGGCCCTGAAGAAGGCCCATTGTAGAGTTCCAGTGAGTGTTAGGAACAATACAGATGGCCCCATGGAAATCTCAGCCAGGATGCTGCTGGGCCAGGTGAGCCCTGCTGCCCCTGTTACCTTGTCAGAAGTAAAGGGGACGGGTGAAGGAGGAGATGCTTGGGAGAAGCTATCCATGGAAAACCCGAATCTGCCCAGGGCTTGGAAAGAGAGAGCCAAGGCCCAGTTGACCAGATGAGAGAAGATTTTCTCCAAAGATGAGTTCGAAGTGGGGTGTGAAAGGAGTGCCACCCATCGGATCCGCCTCCAAGAAGATAAGCCCTTCAGAGAGAGAGTCAGGCGGGTCCCGCTAGCAGACCTGGAGGATCTAAGGGAACAACTTGCAGAACTCAAGAGGACTGATGTGATCCGGGAGTCCAGAAGCCCCTATGCCTCCCCGATAGTGGTGGTCAGGAAGAAGAATGGGTCGTTGAGGCTCTGTATCGACTACAGGACTCTTAACAGGAGAACCATCCCCGACCAGTACACCACTCCGAGGATAGAGGATGCTTTACAGAGTTTGTCTGGAGCCAAGTGGTTCAGCGTTATGGATCTCAAGAGTGGATACTATCAGATCCCTATGCATCCAGAAGACAAGGAGAAGACAGCCTTCATAACCCCAGTGGGGTTCTTTGAGTTTGATCGAATGCCCCAGGGACTGTCTGGAGCTCCTGCTACCTTCCAACGTCTCATGGAGAAGACTGTAGGAGACATAAACCTTATTGAAGTCCTTGTATACCTGGACGATGTCATTGTCTTTGGAAGAACCCTGGAGGAACACGAGGAGAGGCTGGAAAAAGTCTTGAGGAGACTCAGTGAGGAGGGACTCAAGCTTTCGCCTGAGAAGTGTCGGTTCTACCAGTCTTCTGTGAACTATCTGGGGCAAATAGTGTCTGAAGAAGGGGTGGCCACAGACCCTGAGAAATTGGAGGCATTTACCTCCTGGCCACGACCCAACACAGTAACAGAACTCAGATCCTTCTTAGGGTTCTTCTCTTATTACAGGAGGTTTGTGAAAGGATTCGCCCGAATTGCTAGACCATTGAATGAACTGCTCAAGACTGAGGGAGAAGAGGACGACTCAGGGCCCAGGAAGCCGGGAGAGTCAGTCAAAGATCAGTGGAACCAGAAATGTAAAGAGGCCTTCCAGGCATTGAAGAAGAGCCTAACCACTGCTCCAGTCTTGGCCTATGCAGACCCAACCAAACCCTATGAACTACATGTAGATGCTAGTCATGTCGGTCTGGGAGGAGTAGTTTATCAAGAACACGAAGGGCAACTACGGCCTGTTGCCTACGTGAGCAGGAGCTTGACCCCCTCTGAGAAAAACTACCCCACTCACAAGCTGGAGTTCCTGGCCCTTAAGTGGGCGGTAGTAGACAAGCTCAAAGACTACCTGTATGGGGCGGAGTTCACTGTGAAGACCGACAACAACCCCCTGACCTACTTATTCACTACAGCAAAGCTGGACGCCACTGGACACAGATGGCTGGCCGCATTGTCTGGATTCAATTTCAGCCTAAAGTACAGGCCAGGGATTGGGAATCGAGATGCAGACGCTTTGTCCAGAAGATCTCATGGTCCCACCCATGACATGGAAGACTGGACTCAAGTGGCACCAGACGGGGTGCGGGCCCTATGTCAGGGGGCTGAATTGCAAGCCAGAGGGGGCTCAAGGGCGGAAGAGATAGGAGTTACCATGGTAGGAGTCCCCAAACAATACTGTGGAGTAACTCAAATGGAGGAAGACCATCTGCCAAAGCTGTCCAAGAAGGAGCTAAGATGTGACCAGTTAGAAGACCCCATGGGTAAATTAGTTCTGGAAGCCCTGGAGAATCAGGATCCAAACAGACTTCTCAGTCACTCCTCAAAGGAAGCTCGCCTGTTGAGGAAAGAGTGGGACAGGTTACAGGTGCATCAGGGAGTGGTCTACCGAAGGGGCCCCTCTGATGACTTGGAAGATAAATGGCAATTGTTTCTTCAGGAAAAACACAGAGAGACTGTTCTGATGGCCCTACATGAAAATCATGGCCACTTAGGGGCGGAAAGGACCTTTCAACTTGTCAGAAGTCGGTTCTATTGGCCCTGTATGAGGGCAGAAGTAGAAGAGTACTGCCATTCATGTGCACGCTGCATCCAGAGGAAGACTTTACCCCATCAAGCTGCCCCAATGGGCCATCTACAGAGTCAAGGCCCAATGGATCTGGTATGCATTGATTTTCTCTGCCTCGAACCCGATCTGAGTGGACTAGGAAATGTTCTGGTGATAACCGATCATTTCACCCGGTATGCCCAAGCTTTCCCAACCAAAGACCAGAAGGCTTCCACAGTAGCCAAGGTACTTATGGAGAAGAATTTTGTCCATTATGGGCTGCCCCAGCGACTTCGTTCAGATCAAGGAAGGGACTTTGAGAGTCGACTGATCCGGAAACTCCTGGATTCGTTGGGAATCAAGAAGACTCGAACTACACCTTACCACCCACAGGGGGATGCTCAGCCGGAGAGGTTTAACCGAACCTTGCTCAACATGTTGGGGACTCTGGAGAGTGAGAAGAAACAACATTGGAGCAAACACATAGCAGCTATAGTACATGCTTACAACTGCACCACCAGTGATGCTACAGGCTACTCCCCATATCGACTCATGTTTGGGAGAGAAGCAAGACTACCTGTAGACTTGGCCTTTGGCACCTCTTTAGACCATTCCTCCGCCACATCCCACAAAGGATATGTGGACAGGCTCAGACACAGCCTGAAAGTAGCCTATGAACAAGCTCAAGCGGCCTCAGATCAAAGGGGAGCTCGAAACAAACTTCGACTTGAAGGTCCGGATACAAGACCTGCAGCCCGGGGACCGAGTACTGCTACGCAATCTGGGGGTCCCTGGAAAACACAAACTTGCAGACAGATGGAGATCTGAACCCTATGTCATCTGTAGAAAGTTGCCGGGCCTACCTGTCTACAGGTTGAAGCCAGAAGGAAAGGTAGGCCCACTGAAGACGTGGCATCGAAACCACCTGCTCCCACTTGCTAAAGCCGTCAGGATACCTCCAGTGAAAGACTCCCCTGAACCAGTTTCTATTCTGGATACCCCCAGGCCAAACACTCGGTCCCAGACCTCTCGGGCTGAAGACATAGAAGCTTCTGAACTCAGTGGAGATGAAGAGAGAGAGCTTGACTGGCTGTGGCCTTCCCCAGCTCAAGGGACTTCTGCTATAGATCTTCCAACTACTGAAGACACTAAAGATACACAACTGAATGCAGAAGCCGCTGAATTCATCCCATATAGTCCTTCATTTGATTACTGGGAAGATGCCCGTGTTGTTTACCCTGAACAGGACCCTAGAGACTCTATGTATCCCTCGGCTCCTGAAACAGATGTTACAGAGCCTGCCATGTTGCCTGAGCCTGTTACAGAAGAAGAGCATGTGGCGCCAGAGCCAGAAACCCCAAGGGAACAGAGGGCTCGTAGAGTCATAAAGCCTCCCAGAAAGTTGACCTACCCACAAATGGGGAAGAGCTCCGAAGATTCTGTGATCACTGCTAGGAGGAGTGTAGAGAATCCGGACCCCTCCACTGTACATTTGGTAGAGGGCAACCCCCACTCACTCTCTGGCACAGTTAGGCAGGTCACTCAGGATAGTATGACCTGTGGGAAAGGGAATCCAACCCCTCGGTTTTGGTGGGAATTCCCTATGCCAACCTCTTATGCAATGTTGTCTGGGGTTGTACGCAGTGTATGCTAAGGTTTCTTTGGGGACCAAAGAATTTAAGTGGAGGGAGTGTGTAGCGGGTCTCCTTTAAGACTCTCGGGACTACCTTGCCCAGAATCCCTTTTGGCATGTTTCCACCCCAGAGACTCATGGGAGGGGTTATAAAAGGAGGAGGCGAGGCTGGGCTCGGCCTCTTTGGGACACGAGACTTCAGTGACTGATCCTCCTGTGCGGATGTGCCGGAGTGCAAGGCCTAAAGCCTGAGGCCTTGCGCAGCACCAAAGAGCCTTCCACCCCACTGCGAGCCTGGGTGGCATCTGACTTTGCTTGTCTACAGCCTTGGTTGGATCGGAGACCCGATCGCTGGAGACACTGTGTGTGTGAGGACACAGTCGGTGGAAGTTCCCGGACTGGGATCGCGTCCGGAAGGGTGAGCGAGCGTATGCTCAGACCATATACTGTTGTTGCTAATGTGCCTATAGACTGCCATGGCCCACAAGTTTATATCTGATACTCTCACTGGAGATCCATGTCAGAACTGAACTCAGAGTTCATGAGGTAAAGTGTTTATTTCATCACAATCTTCCCACTGGATTACAAATGTTACAGTGGGGCAAAAAAGTATTTAGTCAGCCAACAATTGTGTAAGTTCTCCCACTTAAAAAGATGAGAGAGGCCTGTAATTATCATCATAGGTTTACCTCAACTATGAGAGACAAAATGTGGAAACAAATCCAGAAAATCACATTGTCTGATTTGTAAAGAGTTTTTTTTGCAAATTATGGTGGAAAATAAGTATTTGGTCAATATCAAAAGTTCATCTCAATACTTTGTTATATATCCTTTTTTAGCAATGACAGAGGTCAAATGTTTTCTGTAAAGTCTTCACAAGGTTGTCACACACTGTTGCTGGTATGTTGGCCCATTCCTCCATGCAGATCTCCTCTAGAGCAGTGATGTTTTGGGGCTGTCGCTGGGCAACACGGACTTTCAACTCCCTCCAAAGGTTTTCTATGGGGTTGAGATCTGGAGATTGGCTAGGCCACTCCAGGACCTTGAAATGCTTCTTACGAAGCCACTCCTTCATTGCATGGGTGGTGTGTTTGGGATCATTGTCATGCTGAAAGACCCAGCCACGTTGCCCTTGCTGATGGGAGGAGGTTTGCACTCAAAATATCACGATACATGGCCCCATTCATTCTTTCATGTACACGGATCAGTCGTCCTGTTCCCTTTGCAGAGAAACAGCCCCAAAGCATGATGTGGCCACCCCCATGCTTCACAGTAGGTATGGTGTTCTTTGGTTGCAACTCAGCATTCTCTCTCCTCCAAACACGATGAGTTGTGTTTCTACCAAACAGTTCTACTTTGGTTTCATCTGACCATATGACATTCTCCCAATCCTCTTCTGGATCATCCAAATGCTCTCTAGCAAACCTCAGACGGGCCCGGACATGTACTGGCTTAAGCAGGGGGACACGTCTGGCACTGCAGGATCTGAGTCCCTGGCGGCGTAGTGTGTTACTGATGGTGGCCTTTGTTTTGTTGGTCCCAGCTCTCTACAGGTCATTCACTAGGTCCCCCCGTGTGGTTCTGGGATTTTTGCTCACCGTTCTTGCATACCTCCCAACTTTTAAAAGTCCCACCGCGGGACATTGATGAGCTCCCCTCTCCCCTGCAAACAAATTCGACTTTAAAACGAAAGTTGTTGAGCGGGGGGGGGGGGCATGGGGTGGCTGTGCAGTGGGAGAATTGAAAAAAGAATTCGACATTAAAACGAAAGTTGTTGGGGGGGGGGGTGCAGCAGGGCGAATTTAAAAAAAAATATTCGACTTTAAAACGAAAGTTGTTGAGCAGGGGGGTTCAGCGGGAGAATTGAAAAAAATTCTTCCTCCACTTCCTGCTGTGCCTGCTCTGCGGGAATTATACAACTATCGCGGGAATGCGGGAAGGATGTGCCTATGCGGGAGAAACCCGCAGAATCCGTGCCTGTTGGGAGGTATGTTCTTGTGATCATTTTGACCCCACGGGGTGAGATCTTGCGTAGAGCCCCAGATCGAGTGAGATTATCAGTGGTCTTGTATGTCTTCCATTTTCTAATTATTTCTCCCACAGTTGATTTCTTCACACCAAGCTGCTTGCCTATTGCAGATTCGGTCTTCCCAGCCTGGTGCAGGTCTACAATTTTGTTTCTGGTGTCCTTCGACAGCTATTTGGTCTTCACCATAGTGGAGTTTGCAGTGTGACTGTTTGAGGTTGTGGACAGGTGTCATTTATACTGATAACAAGTTCCAACAGGTGCCATTAATACAGATAATGAGTGGAGGACAGAGGAGCCTCTTAAAGAAGAAGATACAGGTCTGTGAGAGCCAGAAATCTTGCTTGTTTGTAGGTGACCAAATACTTATTTTCCACCATAATTTGCAAAAAAATTCTTTCCAAATCAGACAATGTGATTGTCTGGATTTGTTTCCACATTTATTTTTCGTACATCACGGGACACAGAGCGACTTAGTCATTACTAATGGGTTATATAGATTACCTTCAGGTGTTGGCACTGGCCAATTCCAAACCGGAAGTACCCTCCCCTATATAAGCCCCTCCCATCCGGGAGCACCTCAGTTTTTTGCCAGTGTCTAAGGTGTTGGCCAAAGAGTAACATGTGTTTTCACTGGGCTTGCGTACAGGTTCTTTTGGGCCTTAGTAAGCTGTTCCGGATCCCACCAAAAAAGCTTCATAGCTAAACGGTCGGTACCCGGGCCTTGCAGCAGAAGAGCAAGGTTTTGCCTGTAATGCCTCTCTTAGGAGGGCTGGACCCTGGGATCCAGAGCTCTGGTCATACCCACGACCAAGATGTTGTCTGTGCAGGGTGCTATACAGGTCCAGGGGAGTGGAATCCTTGGGAACCCGGTCCCTGAAGGTTTAATTACAATGCCTGCCGTGATAGGTGAAGTTTGGACTTCTGTGGACCAAACAAAGTCCTGCGGCGGGGATCAGGTAAGTGGGGGCCCCCAGGAACTTGGTTCTATTGGGGGACCCCCAAGCCTAATTTGTCTTTCTGTCTGTTACCTAACGGTATTCCCGCTAATATCTGTGTATGCCTGTAACTACTGAAAATGTAAAATTTTAATAGTAGTCAAGAAAAAAAGAAAAAAAAGAAAAGGGGACCGCGGTACCTGTGTTAAACCACTAGAGGCCACTGTAGTCCATTTTTCTTGTCATGTGGATCTTTGGTTTTCTCAAGTCAAAAGATCCAGGCAGTTGGTAAGTTTCTCTGTGGGAATCCACTTCCTCTGCCCTGTTGCTGCGCTCATCCACCGCACAGGCCCTCCGGCAAAAAGGGCCCTGGCTCCTAGTCCCTGTTTGATTTCGAAAAGGGCGCCAATGGCGCACGGGCGCGCGCGGGCGCGTGCACGCGCCTCCTATGAAAAAAAAGGGGCGGGGCGGGTGGATGACGCTCGATGCGCGCCGCGGCGCTTCTGCGCATATGCAGGCGTCCCAGCATGGTTAAAAGACACAGTACAAGTGTCAGCTGGATGCAAACAGAGCTAGCAACAAACAGTGGCACACAGAGGCGGTTGATGCAGGCATCCCCATAGAAAGGCACTTTAGTGGACACCAGCTGGTATATAGCAGCAACTGTGTTAGACTATTACCAGCAAAAATTGGTGTATGACGACGGGAATACCTCAGCTTTGTGCTTAAAGGATATGTCGTCCAGACGCTCCGGAAATAGGTCTTCCAGGAAGCCAAAGGGGTCTTCATCGGGCTCTGAGGATATTGGGCATGCTTGTACTGCACCAATCTCCCCTGAGAATTCAGAGGTCAGTAGCCGTAGAAACCCCGCAGGAATGCCTGGTGCTGCGGCTGTCCCCCAGTCCACCTGCTCCTGTATATATAACAGAGGAGGTTTTATCCTCAACTCTGGGAGGATTGGAAGAGAGATTAACAGCATTGATCGCTGCTTCCCTGTCACAGGAAAAGCGCGTCCGATCTCCGTCTCCTCCTTCGGAGTGCCTGTTAGAGGAGGAACAGCCCCACACAGAGATCGACCTACCTGAAGGGGATCAGGATGAGGTTGATTCAGTTATGGAGGAATCAACAGTGGAAGAACCTTTCTCAGCATCTCAGGCTGAAAGATTATGGGTTCAGTCTCTGACTAATATGGTCCGATCAGCATTTAAAATGCCTCTGGCGGAATCACCATCCACTACGGTTTCCTCGCTGGGGTCGCTAAAAGCTCCCCAGGCTGTCTGTTCCTTCCCAATCCACCCTTTATTAGAAGGGCTTATTTACCAGGATTGGGAGCATCCTGATAAAATATTTGCTCCCCCCCAAGAGATTTCCGGTGATCTATCCCATGGAGGATAAGTTCATAAAAAAAATGGAGGGTCCCTACAGTGGACGCAGCCATCTCTTCTGTTAACAAATCACTGACATGTCCAGTAGATAATGTTCCAATGTTCAAAGACCCAATAGATAAAAAATTGGAGTCTTTACTAAAATCTGCTTTCTCTACAGCAAGCATGGTGACACAACCTGCGGTAGCAGCGATTGGAGTCTGCCAAGCAGTGAAAGATCAGTTGAAACAAGTCTTAAGGGACTTACCAGATCAGCAGGCTCTTGCCCTAGCTGACCTGCCTAGAGCCTTGTGTTTTGCGGTGGACGCCATAAAGGATACAATCCAACAGGCCTCCCGCTTTACGCTGTCTATAGTACATATGCGTAGGCTTCTGTGGCTCAAAAACTGGTCTGCTGAAGCTCCCTGTAAAAAACTGCTGGTTAGCTTCCCATTTCATGGAGAACGCTTATTTGGAGAAGATCTGGACAAATATATCCAGAAAATTTCTGCCGGTAAAAGTTCACTCTTACCGGTTAAGAACAAGGGTAGAAGTCCTTCTTTTAAGAGGCCTACTTCTCCAGTCCCTGGCACATCGGCTGTGAAACAGTTCCGACGGCCTTCGCGGTCAAATCCAGGGGGCAGAAATCAGGGACAATCACAGGGTAACAAGAAACCCTGGGTCAAGAGAGGTACAAAACCTCCCCCTAAGTCATGAAGGGTTGCCCCCACTCAGTCGGGTGAGGGGAAGACTTCAGTGGTTCACAGAGACCTGGCGGGACACCATCAGAGATGGGTGATCTCCGCAGTAAGTCTGGGATACAGGCTGGAGTTAAAAGACATTCCTCCTGCCCATTTTATAAGGTCAAACGTGCCAAGCGATCCCCAGAAGAGTGGATCCCTCCTTCTGGCACTAGAGCAACTATTGCCCCAAGGGTAATCATGAAGGTTCCCTTGAAAGAAAACGGGTTCGGGTTTTACTCGAACCTTGTCACAGTCCCCAAACCAAATGGGGACATGAGGCCCATATTAAATATAAAAGGGCTAAACAAGTTCCTACATATCAGGACTTTTTCGGATGGAGTCGATCCGATCGGTGGCCACCGCCCTACAAGGGCAGGAATGGTTAGCCTCGATCGACATAAGGGATGCTTATTTGCATATTCCCATCTGTCCGGCCCACCAGAAATTTATACGCCTTGCAGTAGAAGGGCGCCATTTTCAGTTCAGAGCCTTACCTTTCGGTCTGGCCACGGCACCACGAGTGTTCACAAAAATTCTGGCCCTACGATTGGCCAAACTAGGAACACAAGGTGTAACGATAATGGCATATCTAGACGACTTGTTGCTGATAGACCACTCAGTGAAAAAAACTAGAAGTGGTCGTTCACAAGATAATCAAGTATCTGGAATCTCACGGTTGCATTATCAACCGAGACAAGTCAGCCCTAAAACCAGTCAAAAGCCTGGAATACTTGGGGGCTAAGACTGGATTCAAATCAGAGAAAGATTTTCTTACCTCCAGAGAAGGTGTCGTCTTTGAAAGATTTGACCCACTTAGTGGGTACAAAAAAGAAAAACCATCCATACGCCTGTGTATAAGGCTGCTGGGAAAAATGGTGGCTTCATTCGAAGCGGTACCCTACGGTCAATTCCATTCAAGGAACTTGCAGAGGGCCATACTGTCAGCCTGGAACAAAAAAGTTCAGGCTTTAGACTTACCAATGTCCCTGTCCCCTTCCGTTCGCAAGAGCCTCCATTGGTGGTTGGTGCCCCAGAATCTGGGAAGGGAAACCCTTCAGTCCGGTTTCTTGGAAGGTGGTCACTACAGTTGCCAGCCTCATAGGCTGGGGGGCAGTACTGGAGCAATGGTCTCTCCAGGGCAAGTGGTCAGAAGCAGAGAAGGCCCTGCCCACCAATCTCTTAGAGATACGAGCAGCCCGGTATGCCCTAGTAGCATGGACATCCAAACTCCAAGGGTCACCTGTCAGAATTCAATCAGACAATGCCACAGCAGTGGCATATATCAATCTCCAGGGTGGCACCAGGAGTCGTGCAGCCCAGAGGGAAGCGAATTGCATCCCGGAATGGGCAGAAAGGTATGTCACAGCCATATCCGCGGTTTTCATCCCAGGAGTGGAAAATTGGAGAGCGGACTTTTTAAGTCGCCAGCAATTATGCCCGGGGGAATGGTCTCTTCACCCCGAGGTTTTCCAGGCAATATGCCAGCGGTGGGGAACACCGGATGTAGATCTGCTAGCATCCAGATTCAACGCAAAGGTGGACAGATTTGTGTCTCGCACAAAGGATCCCCTAGCTTGCGGTTCGGATGCCCTAGTGTTCCCTTGGGATCAGTTCAAGCTGATATATGCATTCCCACCGCGATTAATCCGCAGAATCAGGGTAGAAAAGAAACCAGTGATTCTGGTGGCTCCAGCGTGGCCCCGAAGGGCATGGTACGCGGAGATTGTAAAAATGTCAGTGGGAAGTCCTTGGACCCTCCCACATCGTCCGGACCTGCTTTCGCAAGGACCGATATACTACCCTTCCTTACCAGCCCTGGGTTTGACGGCCTGGCTATAGAAGCCCACATTCTAAAAAAGAGAGGGCTCTCTAATCCTGTGGTATCTACCATGATCAATGCCAGGAAGCCGGTATCCAGGCAGATCTATTATAGGATCTAGAAGGCGTACATCACGTGGGGTGAGGCCAGGAAATGGCATCCACGTAAGTACGTAATAGGTAGGATTCTGGACTTCCTACAGTGGGCTGTACATAGGAAGCTTGCCTTGAGTACTATCAAGGGTCAGACGGCCTTGTCAATATTTTTTTCAAAGGCCCTTGGCTTTGCATTCATTAGTCAAAGCTTTCATACAAGGAGTGATGCGTATTAGCCCTCCGGTTAGTATTCCCATATGTCCATGGGACTTAAACCTGGTTCTGTCGGTTCTACAGAAACAACCATTTGAACCATTGCGGCACATTTTCTTGGTTCTTCTCACCAGGAAATTGATTTTCTTAGTAGCCATTTGTTCGGCTAAAAGAGTATCGGAATTAGCCGCCTTGTCCTGTAAGGAGCCATATCTGGTTATCCATAAGGACAGAGTAGTGTTACGTCCTCATCCAGCCTTCTTCCTAAGGTGGTATCGAGGTTCCATTTGAACCAAGATGTGGTTCTTCCTTCCTTTTTCCCCAAACCTAGTTCGGTAGAGGAAAAGTTATTGCATTCTTTGGATGTAGTAAGAGCAGTTAAAGCTTATCTTAAAGCCACTGCTCAGATTCGTAGAACGGATACTTTGTTTGTTCTGCCAGAAGGCCCCAGAAAGGGTCAGGCAGCATCAAAAATCTACTTTAGCCAAGTGGATTCGACAGGTCATAATACAAGCCTATGGCTTGAAAAGGAGACCGCCTCCGTTCAAAGTTAGGGCGCACTCCACAAGAGCAGTTGGAACTTCATGGGCAGTGCATCACCAAGCCTCCCTGGCTCAAGTCTGTAAGGCCACAACATGGTCCTTAGTACACACGTTTACTAGATTCTACCAGGTAGACGTCAGAAGTCAGGAGGATGTCGCCTTTGGGCGCAGTGTGTTGCAGGCCGCAAAAGAGCCTCATGCCTGATGGCGCCCAGCTTATGTATCCCTCCCGTCATTTGGCATTGCTTTGGGACATCCCATTAGTAATGACTAAGTCGCTCTGTGTCCCGTGATGTACGAAAAAGAAAAAGGGATTTTTATAACAGCTTACCTGTAAAATCCTTTTCTTGGAGTACATCACGGGACACAGAGCTCCCACCCCTCTTTTTGGGACACTTATTGCTTGGCTACAAAACTGAGGTGCTCCCGGATGGGAGGGGCTTATATAGGGGAGGGTACTTCCGGTTTGGAATTGGCCAGTGCCAACACCTGAAGGTAATCTATATAACCCATTAGTAATGACTAAGTCGCTCTGTGTCCCGTGATGTACTCCAAGAAAAGGATTTTACAGGTAAGCTGTTATAAAAATCCCTTTTTTGTCTCTCATCGTTGAGGTATACCTATTATGACAATTACAGGCCTCCCTCATCTTTTTAAGTGGCAGAACTTGCACAATTGGTGGCTGACTAAATACTTTTTTGCCCCACTGTATTCTGTTATGTGCACCACCCTTAACCACTTAACGACCGCTCACTGTATATATACGTCGGCAGAATGGCACCGACAGGCACAATCACGTAGAGCATACGTGATTGCCTTTGTATAGTTGGGGGGTCCAATCGGACCCCCCTCCTATACAGTGAGCGGTGGCTAAGTGTCCGGGAGCGTACCGGGATGAGGGGGCAGCCATTCGTTTCTGGCCACCCCCTCGCGATCGCTCCCGGCGAATGGAAATGCCCCCTCTGTCTGTGTCAGACAGAGGGAGCAGGAGGAAGTGATGTCATCTCTGGTGCGGCGCTCACATATACCGTACAAGAGAAGACATCAGGTCAGTGCACACAACACTACACTGACACCAGGACACATAGGGACATAAATCGCCCCCCCAGGCCCCCCCAGACACCCCAGATCACCCCCCAGATCACCCCCCCAGCCCCCAGTCACAGTGTCACTGATTGCAGTGACCATTTATTTAGTGATCACTGCAATCAGTGACATTTGTGACTGTAAAAGTGTCACCAAAGTTTAGTCTTAGGTCCAGTGTAGCCCCCTAACCCCCCCTAATAAAGGTTTAACCCCCTGACCACCCCCCAGATAACCCTTTCACCCCCTATCACCACTGTCGCTAAGCGATCATTTTTCTGATCGCTGTCTTAGCGTCAGTGATGCCGATCGGCAGCCAGTAATTTTTTTTAGGTTCGCCGCATGTTTTTATAGCGTCAGGTACCCCAATATATTATCTAATAAAGGTTTAACCCCCTTGATCGCCCCCCAGGTAACCCTTTCACCCCCTATCACCACTGTCACTAAGCGATCGTTTTTCTAAATGCTGTCTTAGTGTCTGTGATGCAGATCGGTAGCCGGTAATTTTTTTTAGGTTCGCCGCAGGTTTTTATAGCGTCAGGTACCCCAATATATTATCTAATAAAGGTTTAACCCCCTTGATCGCCCCCCAGGTAACCCTTTCACCCCCATCACCACTGTCGCTAAGCGATCGTTTTTCTAAACGCTGTCTTAGTGTCGGTGATGCAGATCGGTAGCTGGTAATTTTTTTTAGGTTCACCGCAGGTTTTTATAGCGTCAGGTACCCCAATATATTATCTAATAAAGGTTTAACCCCCTTGATCGCCCCCCAGGTAACCCTTTCACCCCCTATCACCACTGTCGCTAAGCGATCGTTTTTCTAAACGCTGTCTTAGTGTCGGTGATGCAGATCGGTAGCTGGTAATTTTTTTTAGGTTCGCCGCATGTTTTTATAGCGTCAGGTACCCCAATATATTATCTAATAAAGGTTTAAGCCCCTTGATCGCCCCCCAGGTAACCCTTTCACCCCCATCACCA
Source organism: Rana muscosa (assembly GCA_029206835.1). Lineage (NCBI taxonomy): Eukaryota > Metazoa > Chordata > Amphibia > Anura > Ranidae > Rana > Rana muscosa. The sequence goes on from CM055117.1 coordinate 686,914,349, forward strand.
CTGTCGCTAAGCGATTGTTTTTCTAAACGCTGTCTTAGTGTCGGTGATGCAGATCGGTAGCTGGTAATTGTTTTTAGGTTCGCCGCAGGTTTTTATAGCGTCAGGTACCCCCATATATTATCTAATAAAGGTTTTAACCCCCTGATTGCCCCTAGTTAACCCTTTCACCAGTGATCACCATATAAGTTTTACGGGTGACGCTGGTTAGTTAGTTTGCTTTTTATAGTGTCAGGGCACCCGCCGTGTATATAACCCAATAAAGGTTTAACCCCCTGATCGCCCGGCAGGTGATATCAATTAGGTTTTAGCGTCAGAGAGGGTCTGCGTCACACCCCAGGCAGCGTCAGGTTAGTGCCAGTAACGCTAACACCCACGCGTGAAGCATACACCCCCCTTAGTGGTATAGTATCTGAACAGATCAATATCTGATCTGATCAGATCTATACTAGCGTCCCCAGCAGTTTAGGGTTCCCAAAAACGCAGTGTTAGCGGGATCAGCCCAGATACCTGCTGGCACCTGCGTTTTGCCCCTCCGTCCAGCCCAGGCCACCCAAGTGCAGTATCGATCGATCACTGTCACTTACAAAACAAAAACACACATAACTGCAGCGTTCGCAGAGACAGGCCTGATCCCTGCGACTCCAGTGCTGTAGGAGGTGATTTCACCACCACAGTTAAAAAAAAAAAAGCAAATATGCCGAAGCATTGGGGCAGCAGGGGCGGAGGAGCGATTTTGCTCCTAATGCCGCGTACATACGGTCGAAATTCCGACGGAGGCTTGCCCGTGGAAAAGTCCGACCATGTGTGTGCGGCATAACTTTTTTGCGGGAGGATGCCCCCATGCTTCGGCATATATAAATGGTGCGTGTATGCCCATCATTGGAAGTGGGTGGGTGAAGGGCGGTATTCTAATGGTGGGCATACCCACCGATCAATCTCTTTTTTCGTTCAGCCAACTGGCTGCATGAAAAAAAAAAGATTACAATACATGTCCAACAAGGACCAGCAACGTACTGGTATGTTGCTGGACTTTGAATGTTTATACCAGAATGATGCCTGCGGGTTTAGGTATCATCTTGGTATCATTCTTTTCAGCCTGCGGCCGGTTTTCATGTAAAAGCAATCCTAGCGGCTAATTAGCCTCTGGACTGCTTTTACAAGCAGTGGGAGGGAATGCCCCCCCCGGATATAAAAAGCGCCATTGGGAAATTGGGAAAGCATTTTATCACACCGATCTTGGTGTGGTCAGATGCTTTGAGGGCAGAGGAAAAATCTAGGGTCTAGAAGACCCCAGTTTTTTCAAAAAAAGAGTACCTGTCACTACCTATTGCTATTATAGGGGATATTTACATTCCCTGAGATAACAATAAAAATGATTAAAAAAAAAATACTTGGAAGGAACAATTTAAAAATAAAAGCAAAAAGCAAAATTAATAAGAAAAAAAAAGAAAAAAAAAAGCACCCCTGTCCTGCCCTGCTCTTGCCCAATGGCGAACGCAAGCGTCGGTCTGACGTCATATGTAAACAGCAATTGCACCATGCATGTGAGGTATCACCGCGAAGGTCAGATCGAGGGCAATCATTTTAGCAGTAGACCTCCTCTGTAAATCTACTGGGGTAACCTGTAAAGGCTTTTAAAGGCTTTTAAAAATGTATGTAGTTTGTCGCCAATGCGCGTTTGTGCGAAATTTTAAAGCATGTCGTGTTTGGTATCTATGTACTCGGCCCAAGATCATCTTTTTTATTTCATCAAACATTTGGGCAATATAGTGTGTTTTAGTGCATTAAAATTAAAAAAAGTGTATTTTTTAACCCAAAAAATGCGTTTGAAAAATCGCTGCGCAAATACTGTGTAGAAAAAAAAAATGCAACACCCACCATTTTAATCTGTAGGGCCTTTGCTTTAAAAATATATATAATGTTTGGGGGTTCAACATAATTTTCTTGCAAAAAAAAAAATGTTTTCATGTAAACAAAAAGTGTCAAAAAGGGCTTTGTCTTCAATTGGTTAGAAGAGTGGATGTAAGCTTCCTAATGTTGTGTATAAAATGCCAGAACAGTTCAAAACCCCCCCAAATTACCCCATTTTGGAAAGTAGACACCCCAAGCTATATACTGAGAGGCATGTCGAGTCCATGGACCATTTTATATGTTGACACAAGTTGCGGAAAAACGTCAATTTTTTTTTTTTTTTGCACAAAGTTGTCACTAAATGATATATTGCTCAAACATGCCATGGGCATATGTGGAATTACACCCCAAAATACTTTCTGTTGCTTCTCCTGAGTACGGGGATACCACATGTGTGAGACTTTTTGGGAGCCTAGCCACGTACGGGACCCCAAAAACCAAGCACTGCCTTCAGGCTTTCTAAGGGTGTAAATTTTTGATTTCACTTCTCACTGCCTATCACAGTTTCAGAGGCCATGGAATGCCCAGATAGGACAAAACCCCCCCAAATGACCCCATTTTGGAAAGTAGACACCCCAAGCTATTTGCTGAGAGGTATTGTGAGTATTTTGCAGATCTCGCTTTTTGTCACAAAGTTTTGAAAATTGAAAAAAAAAATATATATATATATATATTTTCTTTCTTCATTTTCAAAAACAAATGAGAGCTGTAAAATACTCGCCATTCCTCTCAGAAAATAGCTTGGGGTGTCTATATTCCAAAATGGGGTCATTTGGGGGGGTTTTGTGCGATTTTGGCATTTTATGGCCTTCGAAACTGTGATAGGTAGTGAGGAGTGAAATCAAAAATTTGCGCCCTTAGAAATCCTGAAGGCGGTGCTTGGTTTCCGGGGTCCCGTACGCGGCTAGGCTCCCAAAAAGTCCCACACATGTGGTATCCCCGTACTCAGGAGAAGCAGCAAAATGTATTTTGGGGTGAAATTCCACATATAACCATGGCATGTGTGAGCAATATATCATTTAGTGACAACTTTTTGTAATTTTTTTTTATTTTTTTAGTCATTATTCAATCACTTGGGACAAAAAAAAAAAATTCAATGGGCTCAACATGCCTCTCAGCAATTTCCTTGGGGTGTCTACTTTCCAAAATGGGGTCATTTGGGGGGGTTTTGTACTGCCCTGTCATTTTAGCACCTCAAGAAATGAGATAGGCAGTCATAAATTTAAAGCTGTGTAAATTTCAGAAAATGTACCCTAGTTTGTAAACTCTATAACTTTTGCGCAAACCAATAAATATACGCTTATTGACATTTTTTTTACTAAAAACATGTGGCTGAATACATTTTGGCCTAAATGTATGACTACAATTGAGTTTATTCGATTTTTCTTATAACAAAAAGTAGAAAATATCATTTTTTTTCAAAATTTTCGGTCTTTTTCCGTTTATATCGCAAAAAATAAAAATCGCAGAGGCAATCAAATACCATTAAAAGAAAGCTCTATTTGTGGGAAGAAAAGGACGCAAATTTCGTTTGGGTACAACATTGCATGTCCGCACAATTTACAGTTAAAGCAGCGCAGTGCAAAATTCTGAATTCACCTCTGGTCCTTTAGCTACCAAATGGTCCGGGGCTTAAGTGGTTAAAGAATTGCCGGTGAAGAAACCATCATCCCCTATAGACTGAGTTTTAGATATCTGAGCCAGGCCTGGCCAGCTAGTTAGTTCATTTAGTTACTGCGTCACAGGGCGCCTAGTTAACGGTCGCCCACGCGGCACACCTTTACTGTTCATTTAATGCATAGTATAATTATTGCTGCAGGGCTCTGCAACTTATTACCTGTAAACTGTTACCACTGTTAACCTTTCTTACCATAAGCTTAAAGTAAATTTGATACCCTTTTCATTATTGCCTTGATGTCTGAGTTTACTCATACAGTATAAGAATTATATTGCTGCCATAACTAACTGTGCCAGTAGGGGGTCGAGTACATTGCCGGGGGTTGGCGGAGCTGTTTTCAGGGCCCAAACTAAATCTGCGGCCTTCTTAGTTGAAGGTATCGCTACACGTAAAAACAAATATGAGATTACACTCACATGTTAAGGTGCCTATCCTCCTGGCACCCGGTGTGAATAGCAAGTGATTTATTTAGGGGTAAAACAGCCCACAAATTGTTTGGTAACCGATAGCCACGGTTCAGGTTAATTCCCGGAAGTTTTTGTAGGTGTACATCTGTCGCTGTGATGCGATCAAGCCTCAACGCGTTTCAGCCAATCAATGGGCTATCATCAGGAAGCTCTGATTCCGCCATATTGAGTGAGGGCTTAATACCCAGTGTAGCGGGTACTTGAATTTAGGGGAAGCATCTGGGTGGTAGTGTAACCCAGATGTCTTGACTGTTAGGAAATTCAAGGTTCCCTTTGTGAGTCTTGGAGGATTCTGGTGGTGTGAAGTTCCTGCCGGCCTATAGGTGGCGTTGTTGCCTTGGACCGGGGCTGAACTCACACCGCAAGACTGTACCTTTTTGTCCTCCCCTGGCGCGAAGGGAGAGGTCATAAAAGGGGCGGACGCCCTGATCACGGGGTTAGAGTCCGGAGTCAGAAGATGCGGCCGCACCCAGGCACCTTCAGCCTGGGTGCTGGCGTTCCGATGTTCCAGGCCTAGGTGCCCTTGACCTAGCCGGAGCGGAGATGGAGTCCATCTCAGGCACCTTTAGCCTGGGGTGAGGTACTATGGCGGATGCCTGGGGCTCAGTACATTCGACTGAGTTCCGCGAGGGTGGAGGAATCCGAGGGGGCCCTAACTCCTTGGGTGCTCATCTCTCTCTCCCAGGTACCCCTAGACAACAGCCATATAACCGATGAAGATAGAGAGAGGGGTGAGCCCCGCTACACCTACATCAAAATTTAATATTTTGTAATAAATAGTAATAATAAGTATATTGGCCACCTGCTATTAACTCGGGGGTACTCACAATCTAATGTGCATATTAAATTTAGCAAATTGACAATTTAAAAATAACAATTTAAAATGTAAATTGATTTTATTTTAATTTTAAGGAAAAGGCCGCCTAGTGGACATTGATAGAAATAACAATCTAATACCTAGTATTAATTCATCTGCCAGGGTAAATGAGCTATATTATTTTAACTAAATTTGTGAATGATGGATTTAGGATATATGTATATGATAATTTAAATGAATAAAGGATCAGAGAAGCCATCTAGTGGCCACTGGTTGAAGTTATGCTCTGATAACTGTAATGAATACATTTACCAAAATAAACTGTAAATAGTAAACATATTAATTTAAATTAAATATGTAATGTATAAATGAATAAATAAATATTGTGCAGGGTAAATGTTTACCCATAGGACTGTTTTGAATAAAATTAACCGTGGATATTAAAGGGAACTTCAAAGATGATTAATAATCTGTAATAAAACAGTTGAGATCGAACTCAACACTTTTCCATTAAGGATGGTACCAACACTTTAGTACCACCATCTAAACCCACACATAGTGGACTTCGTAATAAATCAATGTTTAACCCCAAAACACCTACACACCAATTCATATATGTATTTAAAAAGATGGTTGAAGGAGAAGGAAAATCCCAATACCGAAAGATTTTAAAGACAAACAAATATTTCAGGGAACAGACGATCAGTGACAGGCTCACTAGGAAGCACGGGGAGAGGTTTGTTTACACTTACCTCTCCCCGTTCTTCCTCTCTGTGACCCGATCGCGGGACACCAGCGGTGATCGGGTCCGCTGTTCCCGCAGGGACGGTCACGGAGAAGAGGACCGGGTCACGAGCGCGCCGCCGGCGGCGTGCTCGCGACCCACGGCTGGGCTCTTAAAGGGGACGTACCTGTACGCCCATGTGCCCAGCCGTGCCATTTTGCCGACGTACATCTGCGTGCGGCGGTCCTCAAGTGGTTAAGGACATATTTGCAGATAACACTGCACCGATGTCTACAGCGCATGCACGCCGTAGACAACGGCCCAGGAGCACTGAGCGTCCCTGCATAATGAATGGGATATGTCGGTTTTCTGAATGGGCGAATGCTGGCCCCGCGCGCATGCGTGTGACGTCATCGCCGCTCCAGCCAAATTACAGCGCCGGAGCGGCGATACCAGGAAGAAGCTCCGAGGGGACATGGCGGCGGCGGCGGAGGGGAACGAGGAGGACTTCGGGGGCTTCCATTTCAGGTAAGTGCCACATAATGAGCTAGTATGCATAGCATACTAGCTCATTATGCCTTTTTCTTGCAGGGTTTTTTTTTTTTCAGGAAAAGTGGCAGAGGGTTCACTTCCTCTTTAACAAAGCAGTTGAAAATAATATTCTTAACAAAAGAGAAAAAATATACTTTGTTCCGGATGCCCCAGTTATGCCGGGACCTTATCAAGTGCCAAAAATACAGAAATATGTAGAGAAACCACCAGGTAGGCCAATCCTGAGTGATAAAAATTCTCTGTTTTCAAGGCTGGGGGAATACATTGATGTCTTCCTCAAACCTTTAGTGGGCAAAAGTCCATCCTATTTAAAAGACAGTAGGGATGTCCTTAATAATCTACAGCAGCCAGGCCTCAAGGGTTACTCGCCACCAGTTGCCCCACCCAACCCCTACCCTGCATCGCCTCTAAGTCCGCCCCTAAACACGCCATCGTAAATTATCTCATGAAATTAACAACTTTATCAGTGCCCATCATTGCAGCCTCGCCTGTGCCCACCATTGCAGCCTCACCTCTGCCCACCATTGCAGCGTGACCTGTACTCATTATTGCAGCCTCACCTGTGCTCACCATTGCAGCGTGTCCTGTGCCAATCATTGTAGCCTCACCTGTGCCCGCCATTGCAGCCTCACCTGTGTCCATGATTGCAGTGTGACCTGTGCAGAGGAAGAAAGAGAGAGGGTGGCCAGATCATCACAGGGGATGAGAGCATGGAGGAAGTGGATTGCCAACCAGATCACAGAGCAGGTATAGCCCGCTGTAACAGATTACATTAGAATTGCCTCCGCTCGTGGTCACACACAGCCTCGCCTCCTGACCCGATGCCTGTGACAGACGGAACACATCCCAGCATTGGATTGGCGTTATGTTTGTCACAGGCGTTGGTTCAGGAGGCGGGGCTGTGTGTGACAGCGAGCAGAGGCAATTCTAATGCAATCTGTTACAGCAGGCTATCCCTGCTCTGTGATCTGGTCCACAATCTTCTTCATCCAAGCACTCTTCCCCCGGGGCGATCGATGGGAGCGAACCCTGCATGCCGGGAGTGCTCGCCCACCCCTCCGAGGCAGCCCACAGTCGCCATCCCTCATTTTCCACTCGCAAAATGCGAGTAGGCGAGTGGAAAATTTGAGGGCTGATCTATAGAATGTAAAAATAGATGAAACTAGCACCTTGGTTATTCATTCTTCAGAGCTTAAAATTTGCCATGACTAACAATTTATTTTGGTATGGGGGACAGCATTACAACCAAATAAAAGGTGTCTCTATGGGGGCCAAATATGCCCCTAGTGTTGCAAACATCTTCCTCAACAAATGGGAGGATGAAGTTATATACAGCAACACCTGGCCGGACCTGCGGTTATACCGCAGGTACATAGATTATATTTTGACAAGGGACTGAGACTACCTTGAATCAATTTATTATTAAATTCCCAGTTATTGCCCATAGACAACATGCAGACTTCCTAGATTTGCATATCTTCAAAAGTGGTGACATGCTCAGTAAGAAAACACACTTTAAAAATACAGATAAAAATGGATATATTCCAGTTAGAAGCTGTCACCACCCTAAATGGAAGATGGGTATCAGTTTATGCACATAAGAAGAAATTGTACAATCTACCAATACTATGAAGAACAAACCAATGTATTAGTACAAAGAGTTATTGATAAAGAATGCCCCTATGACAACTTACTGGAAGTGAGAGATTTAGTAGGAAAAATTTATAGAAACACGCTTCTCAAAACTAAAGTAAAAGGGAGCAAAGCTTATGATGTTACATTTATTACAGGTTTTAATAAACAATATAAGAATCTGGAAAAAAGTATAAAGAAATATTGGCCAAGCTTACAAAAAGATCCTATTTTAAACAAAATTTCACCGACCAGGCCTAAGTTCATTCACCGCAAAGCTCCAGGCCTGCAATATAAACTAGTCAAAAACTTACCTGACCGCACCCAAAAAACAGAAAGTCACAATGTTCAATTTAGAAGGTTTTTTCAGATGTGGCAGATGTGGTCCTTGTATGAGCACCAAATTAGCACCCAGAAAACAAACATTATTTATGTCACACCAAACGCGTAAACCGTACCCCATTAAGAATTTAATTACATGTGGCACTAAGAACGTATGTTCTGGAATGTACCTGTGGGTACCAATATGTGGGGAGGACTTCCAGGACATTAACCAAATGTGTTAGTGAACATATTACTAATATACGCAAAGGATTCCCTAAACACAGTGTTTCTAATCATTTTAGGCTAGTACAGTATACAATAAAAACCTAGCCGAATTATCCTTTTATGCCATTGATACTATCAACAGACACTGGAGGGGTGCTAATATGATTAAACAAATATCTCAAAAAGAAACTAAGTGGATATTTGAACTTCAAACGTTAACTCCTTTAGGGTTGAATGTTGAGTTAGATCTCAACTGTTTTATTACAGATTATTAATCATCTTTGGAGTTCCCTTTAATCTCCATGGTTAATTTCATTCAAAACAGTCCTATGGGTAAACATTTACCCTGCACAATATTTATTTTTTCTTTTATACATTACATATTTAATTTAAATGAATTTGTTTACTATTTACAGTTTATTTATTTCGGTAAATTTATAAATTACAGTTATCAAAGCGTAACTTCAACCAGTGGCCACTAGATGGCCTTCTCTGATCCTTTATTAATTTTTATTAATTATTTAGTTTAAATTATCATTAGCATATACCCTAAAACCATCATTCACTAATTTAGTTAAATTAATATAGCTAATTTATCTTGGCAGATGAATTAATACTAGGTATTAGATTGTTATTTCTATCAATGTCCACTAGGTGGCCTTTTTCTTAAAATTAAAATAAAATCGATTTACATTTTAAATTGTTATTTTTAAATTGTCAATTTGCTAAATTGAATATGCACATTAGATTGTGAGCACCCCCGAGTTAATAGCAGCTGGCCAATTTACTTATTATTACTATTTACTACAAATTATAAATTTTGATGTAAGGGTATAAAGCCCTCACTCAATATGGTGGAATCAGGGCTGCCTGATGATAGCCCATTAATTGGCTAAAATGCGTCGAAGCTTGATCGCGTCACAGCGACACACTTCCGCCTACGAAATCTTCCGGGAATCGAGCCGAACCGCGGCTAGCGGTTACCAAACAATTTGTGGGCCAATTTCCCCTAAATAATCACCTGCTATTCACACCAGGTGCCAGGATGATAGGCACCTTAACATGTGAGTGTAATCTCATATTTGTTTTTAAACGGTTTTACGCAATGACGTTTCTCTGTTATTTATATCCATTTATATGAAGTATATCCAATGCAAGAGCCGCCAGCAACGGATTCTTCCAGGGGTTTCCCCACACGCTTGAACAAGCATACTAGATATAGTTGGTTAACACCCAGGGGTGAGTGCACATCCACGTGGGGCACCCAGTCTGAGCACGAGTTTATGGAGCACAGATGTTTATCATTGAGCACGAGCACTTATGAAAAAACAAATATGTTGGGACTTTAAAAGACTTTTAAATTCATGTTTGTTATCACTTAGCACAGTGATTTGTTTTCTTTTTTTTCAATATCTGAAAAGTGTGGCATGCATTTGTATTCAGCCCCCCTTTACTCTCAAACCACTAACTAGAATCTAGTGGAACCAATTGCCTTCAGAAGTCACCTAAGTAGTAAATAAATAGAGTCCATCTGTATGTAATTTAATCTCAGTATAAATACAGCTGTTCTGTGAAGCCCATAGAGGTTTGTTAGAGAACCTTAGTGCACAAACTGCATCATGAAGGCCAAGGAACACACCAGACAGGTCAGGGATAAAGTTGTGGATACATTTACAGCAGGGTTAGGTTATACAAAGAATTCCCAAGCTTTGAACATCTCACTGTTCAATCCACCATCTGAAAATGGAAAGAGTATGGCACGACTGCAAACCTACCAAGACATGGCCACCCACCTAAACTGACAGGCTGGGCAAGGAGATCATTAATCAGAGAAGCAGCCAAGAGGCCCATGGTAACTCTGGAGGAGCTACAGAGATCCACAGCTCAAGTGGGAGAATCTGTCCACAGGACAATTATTAGTTGTGCATTCCACAAATCTGGCCTTTATGGAAGAGTGGCAAAAAGAAAACCATTGTTGAAAGAAAGCCATAAGAAGTCCTGTTTGCAGTTTGTGAGAAGCCATGCGGGGGACACAGCAAACATGTGGAAGAAGGTGCTCTGGTCATATGAGACCAGAATGTAACTTTTTGGCCTAAAATCAAAACGCTATGCGTGGTGGAAAACTAACAGTGCACGTCACCCTGAATACACCATCCCCACCGTGAAACATGGTGGTGGCAGCATCATGTTGTGTGGATGCTTTTTTTCAGCAGGGACAGGCAAGCTGGTCAGCTTTGATGGGAAGATGGATAGAGCCAAATACAGGACAATCTTGCCCATTTTTCTTTTGCAAAAAAGAATGGGCAAAAATGTCACTCTCTAGATGTGCAAAGCTGGTAGAGACATCCCTAAAAAGACTTGCAGCTGTAATTGCAGCGAAAGGTGGTTCTACAAAGTATTGACTCAAGGGGGCTGAATGCAAATGCACGCCACACTTTTCACATATTTATTTGTAAAAAGTTTGTAAAACCATTTATCATTTTCCTTCCACTTCACAATTATGTGCCACTTTGTATTGGTCTCTGACATAAAAATCCCAATAAAATACATTAACGTTTTTGTTTGTAACATGACAAAATGTGGAAAATTTCAAGGGGTATGAATACTTTTTCAAGGCACTGTAAAACTTATGTAGAGAGATTTGTTTCATCTCTGTGTATCATCTGAGGCTATATACACTTCACTGGATTTACAGTATGGGAGGATTTACAACCACTTTAACTCTATTTTCTACAGTTTTTCTGGTAAAAGTAAAACATGCCAAAAATTCTAGTTACTTGCAAACAGTCTATTTCCCATATGTATGAACTATGTGCACAGCTATATTGATGAGATTTATATTGTGTTTTCCTTTATTCCCCCAAATTTACCAATATATGCATTATTTTAAATAGCTCCTTCTGGTGTAATAAGAGTTACTCAATTAACTACTAATGCAGTCAAGTGATGGCTGAAACTGTGCTAGACAGAATTACTATGCAGTTTATCTAAACTGTGTTTTATTTAAAGTATAACTAAATGCAACCTTTTTTTTTTTTTTTGGATAGAGTGCAGAGAGATTAGAACATGTGTCAGTTTTTATTGCTGTCTTTGCCCCTGTTAGGGTGATTCACCCTCTCTATTTGTCCTGTTTACCATTATCATTGAAAGTAAAAGAAAATCCAAAATTTTGGTTGTCCCTAGAAAAGTAATAGAGGGGAAATCTTCCAATGGGGACCTGGGGGTCCCCAAGGAATTCTCTTAATTTTCAGTGATTTTCTCTCACTTCCTGTTTGTATATGGGACAGGAAGTGAAGGGAAATCTCCACATTGGGACACAGCGGAAAAAAAAAACTGACTGGGGTGATAACCTTCCCTTGCTCTATCCTAAATGAAAAAAAAAGTTTTGCCTATAATTCTACTTTAGGCCCCTTTCACACGGGACGGATCCGTGAAGATCCGCCCCGTGAACCTTTGCTTGCTCAGCGGGGGTCGTCGGATGACAGGGCGGTCCCCGCACACTGTGCAGGGACCGCCCTGTCAGATCTCCACTCTCCTCTATAGGGGGATCGGGTGAACACGGACCGTCTGTCCGTGTTCATCCGATCCGCTCTGCAGATGGATAGAAAAATAGGATTTTCCTCCGTCTGCAGAATCGGAAGATTGCGGACACGGAGGAGATCGGGTGTCAGCGGATCTTCATCCGCTGACCCCCGCAATCTCATAGGGACTGATGTATGTCCCTTTTTCATCCGTAAACGGATGGATGAAAAAGCGGACATACGGTCCGCTAGTGTGAAAGGGGCCTTAAATGAAAGGATCCTTTTTAGCCAGAATCGCTAAGTATCATTGCAGTCAAAGGTTTACAGTCTTATATGCTAACAGCCATCTGCCACACATAGACCAGTGCTGCATGGAAAAAGGGCAGACCATTGTATTATAGCTGGAAGAAAAGATTGATGTTATATCACAAAATAAAACATATGTATTTGTAACATGGGCACAACGGGCACAGCCTTTCATGTTAAATAATGGCCGAAGTGTTAAAGCGTATCTAAACCCCCAAAAAACATAATCTTCAGCAGCTTATCAGTCCTCAGATGTGGTGATTGCATTAGTTTGACTTTTTTACCTTTTATTTTCACCTAGTGATCCAGATAGTGAGTTGTTTTTTAATAACCAGGCTGTCTAGCAAAAGCTGCAGTTAGAGGGTTGAGACAAACCATTTAAGACTGACAGGGGTGCTTACAATGATCAGTTTTTTATTTATTTATGTAAAACCTTTATGCCAAATGGAAAAATAAAACTTGCTGTAACTGCCTAAAAAGCTAGCTGAGATTTGACTTTAATTTGTTAGTCAGTTACAGTATGTAAAGGCCATCTAAATCTATCAGTCCATACAACACTAACCTCTCCACAGGGTGACCATGCTGCTGTCCAAGGGTGGTTATGGTTATATTACCCCTCTATAGAAAGAATAGAGGAGTGAGTGTAACCACCCTATGACAGGAAGCATGTTACTGGCTAGATCACCAGTTGAAAATAAAGGAAAAAGGGTTAGAAAAAAAGACATTTAATGTAATGCCACCACATTTAATAGTTAGAAAGCTACAATATAACACATTTTTGGGTTTAGATAATCTTTAGAAGAAAAGTTTTCACTCTCACTTCAGGAACACAGCTCAGAGTCCATTAACACCCATTTGCAGGACTCGGAGTCAGGCTATTTTCTGCTATTGGCAATGGCATGAATGTTGTGCTTAATTTATTTTCTAGTTTAAACTGAACATCCCCTTTGTTTTCAGGATATTGTTATGGGAAGAAAAGGGGGTTTATGTATAAACTGTTCACCAAACGTATAAGACACACATCCACTCAGCTTCAACAAAGCTTATAAGCAACAAAGCCTATATTGTATGTTATAGAACTGTCTCAGATGATCAAAGCACTATCTAGTGGCCAAAATGCACTTTTTGTTTTTAAAAAGCTGAGCGCCACCTAAAAGGGGAATTTTCAGCTTTAAGGACTCGTTCCCTTCTCCAACAATTGGCACTTTTGAGGAGCGGGGGGGGGGGGGAAGCAGTTACCTGATTTTGACAGGTACCCGTTTCTTACTTCTGTTCCGACAGCCACGGCATTCGGAAACAGAAGTTCTCCTCCCTCTCTCCCCCCTGCAGTCTTCTGGGACACTGACATGTCCCAGAAGACTGCATCCACTATTCACGATGCGCAGCACAACTGGGTAGTGGGCACCCAACTGTTAATCCGCAAGCTGTCACAGCCGGGTGCCCATAGTGAAGATGCCAGCACCGAGGACCGGAGACAGCGGGTGAGACCGACTGGGGTGAGCACACCACTGGATTGTGGGACAGGTGAGTGGCTATTTTTTTAAAGTCAGCAGCTACAGTTTATGTATGTATATTTACATAAAAACATGGACAGCGTCAGTAGAGGAGTGGATGGTGTCAGTAGAGCAGTGGGGCCTGGGCAGTAGGGGGAATCTGCACCGCACTGGGTGATTAGGGTGTGCCCAGGCACACCCCCTGCGCACGCCTATGGTCACATGGTTCTGCAAACTGTTTATCCATAGGCCCTTAAGTTTTGACCAAATTAATGCCATTTATTTCCACATATCTTAACATCATACGGTACTTTGTTAATAAATGGTCCCTTTTATAGGCTTCTTAGTTCATTATACACCTGTAGTAACAGTAATGCTTTTTTATGCAATGTTTACATTATTTTATACAGAGTAGAGATTCCTGCACAATGCTTATTGTTTTATGTAAACATTTCTAATGCAGCTATGCAACAGCGAGGAATTCTGGGAAAAAATCAAACCAATGCCGGAGATACATTCTAGTGCTGTTAGAAGAAAAGGTGGTTCAGCTTCAGTGAAGACCAGCAAAGTGAATCCGAAAACTGGACGTCCTGTCTGGATGCACAGGAGGAGGAACACTTTGTTTTAGAAGACCAAGCAAAGCTAATATTATTATTACTTATACTGCAAAAGACTCTATATGTATGCAAATGTAGCTTATGAAAATATAAAATTAGAAGACTGCTTGCCTACAGTGCATATACCATTTTGAGTCTGTGTGAACTGGTGGTGCAGTCACCTCCTCCACCTAAAGTTTGACATTTATAACGTGGACATTGAAAGCTCATTTTCCTTTTTTTGTTGTAGTGTTATTGTACGCTGCTATTTATGTGTAAAGCTCAATTGGAATCTGCAAATCAGCCATTCAGATCAATCTAAAAATATTGTTCATCTGGTATTACCTGCTAAGATCAAATATTTCTGTGGAAAAGTTATTGAAAATGATCACTTTCTGTAATGATATTCTGCAGGTAACGTGTCTTGGCTTTCCAGTGAGCAGGAGACCTTTTGAAATTTCTGACTGCCCTTTGATTCTGCACCAACATTACGAAGGCACATATATTTTGCTTGCTGCAGTACTTATTACTGACTAATTTATTGTAATAGAGAAAAAGAAGTGGAAGAAAAATGACAAATAGAATAGATTACTGTATGACATTAAATTTGTTGTCTAATAATTACATCTATAATGTCTACATTTCTTGAAGTCACTAAGTTCCTGCACACACCAGGCGTGAAGTACCAGAAAAAAAGGGACTGTACACACAGGAAGACATCTGCACTCCACCAACACATACAGCTTATATCCTAACATCTATTGCCAACAATGAGATTTTAATTCTAGCACACACTTCCCACTCTCCTGTGTCCATGCTGCCTGTGAGATCAGCACAAAACACTTCACTCCCTAGAATCCATGTCAACAATAAGAAAAGAAAGGGATCTATCTTCCCTAAGCTTAGTGAATGTGGTGACTACCCAATCATGTGCAAGGAAAATAAAAACATAAAACATCTTTGCTTGCACGTAATTGGGTATTCTTTACAAAGTGAAATGTCACCACATTCACTAAGCTCAGGGAAACTTCCTTTCTTTTCTTACTGTTGAAAAATGTGCATGTATTCCAGAGGTGTACTAAATATGCCCCCCCCCCCCCCAAATAAGCACTTTATTGTGGCTGTTCTTCCCACTGGTTCATAGCAAGGCTCTTTGGCTTCTCCATGCCAAATCCAATCCCATAAAAAAAAATCTGGTGGTCCACAAGCCCTAATCCAAAGAAGTCATATTTTCTATAAACTATATTGATGATGGTCATCTAGCCAGGAACAGATAGTTAAAGTTTGTTGATGAATACATCAATGTAACGTCGGCTCCCAATGCAGCAGGCATCAAGCTTTGTGTAAAATTTCAGACATACTGTGAGAGAAAGGTTTAAGATGGTAAATAAGCTAAGACATAGGGATTTAAACACTAGGGGTATTTGGGACAGGCTTCCTGGGTGACAGATAAGACCTACAGGTATGGAATTTGTATTAAACAATATTTGTACCAACAGCACAGTGCACTGTGGGGCCCCTTGTCTGCATCACTCCGTTCATGTAAAAGTAGTTTTTACTTTCTGTAAGTGCAATTAGTAGAAGAATTAATAGCACAAAGATTAGTGTTTATTTTACTGATTTATATAGCACTTACTGTACACCATACACCTGTGTATACCCTAATCACCTTGTGTGGTGCCAATTCTCCCTGCTTTCTGGTGCCCCCTGTCTCCCCCTTGCAGTGCTGTCAGCTTCCCTCCTCTCCCGCCAGCTGCTGTGGGGGATGTTTCAGGATGGAGAGCAGGAAAATGGGCAGGTAAATATTTCATTTCCCGCCCCCTTCCTTTTCTGAATGAACACAGTGAGTAATCTTTACTGATTCCTCCCGTGTTCAGTCTTAACTGAAGCATAGTAAACTGTATTTACTATGCTTCAGTTTATGAATGAACAGGAAGTGGCTCAGCACAGAGCACTTCCCATTCGTCACTGATCCAGTGCAGCAGAGGCTGCAGAGAAAGGGACTGGGGAATCTCTGTCCTCAGTCCCTTTCTCTGTCTCAAAAGTGAGACATCAGGGGTTTGCGTAGACCCTTGATTTTTCAACAAAGCCCTCCAAATGGAGCTCCTAAAAAATTGTAAAAAAAAGTAATATAAAATAATATTTAAAAAAATGGCACAATTTTTAAAAGAAAAAAAAAATTAAGATAAAAAACTACTGACACTGTCCACTGCCCTACTGACACCAATCTCTGACCTACTGACACCGTCCACTGCTCTGTTGATATACACACGTGTGTTTGGGTTCTGGGGGGCACACCCTAATGCAATAGGCTGTACACATTCCACAAAATTTTAGCAGGCAACATAGCACCATCCACTTCAATGCCAGACCTCAAAGGAGCTTATAGTCTGAAGCCTCAAGGGGAATTGTCCTAATTATGATTACGGGGTAAAATAGCTAATAATAATAATGTTGATATAAAATTGTTTATTTGAACAAGTTAAATTTTAAACCTCTGGAAAGAACACAGACTTTACAAATTGTATGTGGTAACATTTATTAGGAGCTCTTTGGCACTAAGAGGGTGAACAAAACTGCAAGGAAGATTATTCCACTTTTCTTTCTGGGGAAAGAATGAGGCAGGCAAGATGTGGTTTGAATCCATAAGGCCCCCACTGTCTTATATAGGACAGAGCACTAGAACACATAAGTTTCTTCTTAGCATGTATGTTTTACCCAGCACCTTCACTCTTCTCTGAGCTTCGTCCTGATATATTGTCTGCATCATTCTTTCTGCAATAAGCCTCTTCTACATATTTACTTGTAAATCCTGTAGTTATGCGACTGCGAGCTCCTGGTTGGTACAGCTGCATGGCCGGGCGATCCTGCGCAAGGTAAGCCACAACCAGCTGTTAACAGAATGAAGATGACATAAAACATGGCAGTTTTTGAAATACAATATACCAAAGAACTACAGCTAGACAACCTGCATTGCCACAGGTTAGATCAGTGTTTTTCAACCTTTTTTCAACCAAGGCACCCTTTAAAATCTGTCAGAATCTCGAGGCACACCAATCCAAAAATGTGAAAAAAAAATTATGCCACATGGTATTTCTACAGTGGTTTTGCAAACACATTTATTTTTGTACAAAATTCACTTCAATGAATTAAAACAAAACACAATATATACCACAATTTTTGGGTATAGTGTGAAAGATGATGTTAAGGCGGGTAAATAGATACCTAACATGTCATGCTTTAAAATTTCGCACACTCGAGGAATGATGACAAACTTTGGTACTTAAAAAATCTTCATAAGTAACTATTGCACTCGCTCTAGCATGTGCGGTGATACCTCACATGTGTGGTGCGAAAACTGTTTACATATGCGTGTGCGACTTGCGTATCCACTTGCGTAGGGATGGGGGGGTGCTTAAAAAAAATGTCTTATTTATTAAACTTTTTTTTCTTTTCACTGTCCCTTTTACATTTTTTTATTTGTTTTTATATCACTTTTATTTCTGTTACAATGGATGTAAACATCCCTTGTAGTAGATATAAGGATGACAGGTCCTGTTTATGGAGAGATCTGGGGTCAAAAAGACCTCATATCTCTCTTTTACCTTTAAAGGCAAAAGATTAAAAAAAAAATTGATCGTTTGCTTTAAAAATTTTTATAAAAATTGTTTACTTCCAGCCTGGACTGGAAGTCATGGCGTCGCTCCGGTCCTTCAAGGCAATCAAAGGGGATCTACTCTTTCATCGCCTCTGGGACTAGCCGGCCACTCCATCGGATTGTTTCTCAGGCGAGACGGTGGAAGGGGGGGACATCCCCTCCCGCCGCTTTTTAAAGCATTCCAGTGGCTTAAGAGCCGCTTGGAACGCTTTCATGAGAAAGCCAGTCACTGGCTCTAAAAAACAATACCAAGGTTATGGCTGATATCTTTAGCCATAACCCCGGCAAACCATTCCAAATTTGTAACTACGAATTGTGGTCTTGTGGGGGAAAAAAAAAAAACCTACATGACACTTGTTACAATTAGGGCACTTTCACATTGACTCATTCCATTGCAGGCACGGCGATTCAATTTTTTTTATTTAATATACATGGGCTATGTGGGTTATTATTGATAATGATAACTGTATACTTCAATACTGGTTTGGCCGCAGCGCAGGTGTAGCGCAGTGTAACTGCGGTTTTCGTGTGGTTTCTCATAAACTTCTATTATGTAGTACATTTTTGGTACATTTTCTGAAAGCACACCAAAAATGAGAGACATAATAGAAGTCTATGAGAAACCACATGAAAACCGCAAGTACACTGCGCTGCGGCCAAACTGCAGTATTGAAGTATACAGTTATCATTATCAATAATAACCCACATAGCCCATGTATATTATATTACATTTAAAAAAAATTCACCATGCCTGCAATGAAAAATGAGGCAATGTAAGTGCCAACAAGTGTTATGTAGTTTTTTTTTTTATATATAAACACCATGCCTGCAATAAAACTATCATACATTGAAAATGACAGGTACAAGTACTGTACCTGTGTCTCCTCACTGTTTTGTTTCCTCACGGTTCTTTCAACCTCTACTCGTGTTGTTCTTCTTCTCCTCCCCTCAGGGAAACGCGCGCCAGCCAGCATCTACTCTGGCACCCGCGGCTCACACGTCACAGATAGCAGTGCGTGCGCCCGACACTCCCATAGCAACCGATGATGTAATCGGTTGGCAAGACGCGATCGGGAGGCCAGCACAGCTTCCAGAGTGCCTGTGGCAGCGGGAAGTGAGGTTTACACAGCGGACCGGCACCGCTGTAATAACAAATATTAACCAAGTGGCCAGCAGTAGTTAAAACATCAGATAGCTGCCTATATTGGGGGTCATTTTGCCGCGGCACACCTGGGGACTCTTCACGGCACACCAGTGTGCCGCGGCACACTGGTTGAGAAACGTTGGGTTAGATGACATCCCAAAGGCAATAGAAGCCACAGTTTAATGGAGATTTCCACAGAGATATGTACATCAGGAAATTGGCACTACTCCATGATAATGCAGAGAACTACGGGCACATTGTACATATGAGTAACACGGTTTTGGAAACATTACTCAAACTTTGTACTGATATGGGGAAACAGTCTGATGTTCAAGTGGGGATTGTTGTGTTCACTGGGAATATAGTTAGCTCAACAAACAAGCACTATTACATTATCAGATGTAGGTCTGAGAGCACTGGGGGATCATAAACTATGCTCAATGACACTCTTTTCAGCTCTAAAAAAGGTCTCAGATTTGTCAAGTCACTTTTTTTTTCAAACAGATCAAGAGGTTCCTAAAGACTGTCACAGTACTCAGTGTATAAATCTATTTCTAACTGTATTGTACTCTGTGTTTAGCTTTGTTATATGAATGTTGCTGAATTATTTATACTAAAATCATAATGAACCTAATACAATACTGTAGTAGAGTCACAGCCAGTTCTTATAAAAGAAAGCAATCTTAGCGGTGGCGTATCCTCCACGGGTGCAATGTGTGCATTGCACACGGGCTTAATGGGGGTGGAGCCCACTGTGTGATCTCACTTTGTACAACAATAAGTGTGGGGAAATTCTGTTCCATTCTGTGTCCCTGCTGCAGCTTCGATTGTTACTCACAGCTGCAGCAAAGATCCATCCAGGGCATATACATGCTGGTCCAATGCTGGGGGAGGGAGAGATTGTGTTTTTTTGGGGGGAGGACTGTGATTGGCCATTGCTAAAGACCTGGCCATAGGAGGATGAGAGCCTGCACCGAAGTCAGAAGGAACCACTATAAGTCCATGGAGAATGGTTGTAAGCTGTGAAGGGGAAGTCTCTTTGGTTGTATTGTGGGGTAGAGGGTCACTTAGTTTTGATGTCTGAACTCTGCATCACTTACTCCTGACCCCTAAACTCTGTATTATTTACTCCTGGCCCCTTAACTCTGCACCACTTACTCCTGGCCCCTTAACTCTGCATCACTTACTCCTGGCCCCTTAACTCTGCGTCACTTACTCCTGACCCCTGAACTCTGCATCACTTACTCCTGACCCCTGAACTCTGCGTCACTCCTGACCCCTGAACTCTGCATCACTTACTCCTGACCCCTGAACTCTGCATCACTTACTCCTGACCCCTGAACTCTGCGTCACTTACTCCTGACCCCTGAACTCTGCATCACTTACTCCTGACCCCTGAACTCTGCGTCACTTACTCCTGACCCCCGAACTCTGTGTCACTTACTTCTGACCTCTGAAGTCTGCATCATGTACCCCCTGACCCCTGAACTCTGCGTCACTTACTCCTTACCCCTGAACTCTGTGTCACTTACTCCTGACCTCTGAAGTCTGCATCATGTATCCCCTGACCTCTGCGTCACTTACTCCTGGCCCCTTAACTCTGCATCACTTACTCCTGGCCCCTTAACTCTGCATCACTTACTCCTGACCCCTGAACTCTGCGTCACTTACTCCTGACCCCTGAACTCTGCGTCACTTACTCCTGACCCCTGAACTCTGTGTCACTTACTTCTGACCTCTGAAGTCTGCATCATGTACCCCCTGACCCCTGAACTCTGCGTCACTTACTCCTTACCCCTGAACTCTGTGTCACTTACTCCTGACCTCTGAAGTCTGCATCATGTATCCCCTGACCTCTGCGTCACTTACTCCTTACCCCTGAACTCTGTGTCACTTACTCCTGACCTCTGAAGTCTGCATCATGTACCCCCTGAACTCTGTATCACTTACTCTTGAACTTTGCATCACTTACTACTGACCCCTACATCACTTTCTCCCAAACCTGAACTCTGCGTCATTTACACCTGTGCCCTGAACTATGCATCACATACTACCATAGGCGTGCACAGGGGGTGTGCCAGATGTGCCTGGGCACACCCTAATCACTACGCATGGTGCAGATTCCCCCTACTGCCTGGGCTACCCCCCTTCCCCGTGTTGCCCCCATCAACCCCACAGTGCTGCTGGCTTCCCTCCTCTCCTCCCAGCTGCTGCAGGGAATGCTTCAGAATGGAGAACGGGGAAAGGGGGTAGTAAATATGTCATTTACCGGTCCCTTCTCCTTCTAAATGAACACAGTGAACATACTCACTCACTGTGTCTATTAATAACTGAAGCATAGTAAACTTTGTTTACTATGCTTCGGTTTGTGAATGAACAGGAAGCTGCTCAGCGCAGAGCAATTTCCATTCGTTCACTGTCCAGTGCAGCTGAGGCTGCAGAGAAAGGCATGTGTGTTTGGGGTGCACACCCTAATGCAATGGGCTGCGTACACCTATTCTTACTACTGACCCCTGAACTCCGCCTCACTTACTTCTGACCTCTGGAGGTTGATTTTCTAAAGGCAAATAGACTGTTCACTTTGCAAAGTGCAGTTGCACTCTACAAGAGCAGTTGCTCCAGAGATCAGTAAATGAGTGGAAGCTCTGCTGACTTCCATCATCCAATCGTGCAAGCAAAAATTCTGTTTTTTTTATTTTCCTTGCATGTGATTGGGTACTCTTTGCAAAGTGAAGCTTTACCTCATTTACTGAGCTCTGGAGCAACTGCAAAGTGCACAGTCTATTTGCTTTTAGTAAATCAATCCCTTACTACTGACCCCTAAACTCTGCATCAATTACTACCAAACCTTTGCATCACTTACTACTGGCCCCTGCACTCTGTGTCCTTTTAAGCCACGCCCAATATTCAGTGCAATGACAACCACAACCGATTCTTGTTGCATCGTGCTGTGCATTCCACGCTTTCTTTTTCTCAGCAGAAATGCCCAACTTATGATCTTGCACACAAGCCCACTGGTTTCAGAAAACACCTCTGAGTCTAGGGTTGTATATTTTATTAGGAGAAACCCAGAGTCTGGACACAATGTATGGAGATATGCTTACACAACATTTTCTTGTGTATTTATTTTGGGCTGCATTTTCGAAGTGGTTTCAAAGGTCACTAGATGGTTTGTACGCTTTCAGTTGTACCTGAACGTAAACACACCATGGCGGTATCAAGGCCAATTTTTGTACATTTGGCATTCAGGACCACATAAATAGTTATCCACTAAAGGTAATAATATTTCACAAATTAGCCAGATGAAGTCAGCGTTAGTGCCATGCAGCAAACTACATACTAATCACACAGAAAAGTGTATTATGTTTACAGATTTATATAACTGTATATTACCTCTTTACCCTCAGTATCAGGAAATAAAATCAAACTGTGCTTAATGTATATTATAAATTGCTGGCGTGACCACAACATTAGTATGCCAGAAATATTAAATTAGGGTCCACAACCAGTACTACTAACAGACAACTATTGCTAGTGAGCAACAGAAACTGGCTTTACTTAAAAAAAACGGAGGTATTTACGTTAACAGGAGAACACAACTGCTATGTTTTTTCAGCAATGCCCCGTTCACACTGGTGCGACTTATCATGCAATTTGACAGTTCCAAATTGCATGGCAAGTCGCACCCTATTGTCGGCAATGGAACCGTTCAAATTGGTGCGGCTCCAACTCTGCGGTGCCGCACCGCTTTGATAAAAAGGTTCCTGCGCAATTTTTTGCGATTTCAGGTGTGGCTTGCATATACATTTGTGCATGAAGTGGCACAGATGTCAGCCAAGTAGCACCTGAAATCACACTGGCCTGCTACTTTGAAATGGTGCTACTTCAAGTGAAGTAGCACCATTTCAAAGTAGCATTCGTCTTGACCAAATGTGTACAACAATCTCAATACTCAGTATTAAAAAGTGTATCTAAACCTTTTTTTCCAGGCTTTTATTTTTACTCCTACTTCTTTACCTGCTGATGCTACCAGTAACGTGTTAGGACAACAGAACATCTTCCCCAGATCGTTATTAGCTCACAAGGTTTCTGGCAGGATTACGTTTTTTTTCCTTTTTGCACTTATCGTACAAGTGCAATATATTATATATATATAGTGCAATATATATATTGGTATATGTAACAGACCAAAAGGAAGCAAATGAGTGAAGTTACTTGTTAAGGATTACATAGACTTTAAATTATAACTGTGAATTTATATATGCCCCCATTTAGTTATACATATTTTGTTTGTGAAAACTTTAGCTCAAGGGTAGCTGGGAATCAGAAATTCGCTGCCCTATGTCCAAGCTCATACACCAAGGTTGGTTTACTAAAGGAGTTGAAAATGTTCACTCAAAAAAAGTGAGTACTTACTTTATTATCCAATCATGTGCAAATAAAAAAATAAATAAAAATCAGTAATCTGCTTTCCACATGATTGGAAAAGTTGAAGTGAATCTTAACTTTTTTTTTGAGTAAATCAAGTACTTTAGTAAACCAGCATAAAAGTCTCCCTAACCAAAACAGTGTATAAGTGCCATATAACAAAGTATTATGGTTAACTTCTTCTCGCTGATGATACGCCTATATGCGGGCTCTCGGGGGGTGGGCTTTAACGGCAAGAGGCCCCATATATGCGGCCCTATGTAAACACTTTTCTGTGCTCTCCCTGCCAATCACAGCACTCACATGACCCAAATGTCTGCCTCCTGGCATTTAGAAGCTCTTAAAGGGCTGGGAGGAAGGGGTTAAAATGAATGAAAACAACCACAGGGCTCTGTTTAAAACTGTTATGCACACATCAAATCTGAGAGACCGTTTTTAAAGGGGAACTTCACCCATTTTTTTTTTAAATTAACAGTCAGCAGGTACCTACCAGTCCATGGATTCCAGCGCTGTCTTTCTGCATCCATTTCTTATAATGTTGCAGGTTCCCAGAACTGCCATCTTGGATTTGGCAGCCAGTTGTGACTTTTTGATGAATCACAGCCGGATCCCCACTGTGCATGAGCTAGATCGCACGGTGCAGTGAGACTTGTCATGCAGTCTCCTAGGACATGTGATGTGTGACGGGGCGAGGGGGGGAAGCAATCCTTGCCTAGGCAAGGATTGAGGAAGTGGACCAACAAAAAGCAGTACTCTCTCATCCCTCCCCCAAAAATCTGCACCTCGGTCACAGGCTGGGGGGAATCAGCGGTACTTCACTTTTTCAATGAAGTTTCGCTTTAAGATATGTCAGTTAACAGCAACTGTCAGAATGAAGGTAATCTCTGATCCCCGATTCAGACAAAACAAGTAAAGTTAAATACATTTGCATAAGTGCACAAGTATAATCAAGACTGAATATTCAGATTCTTAAGTAAGTTCCTTTGATTATAAAATGCACTACAATTTGTTGTTGCAGTAATATTAAAAGTGCTAAGTAAAAGTTGTAACATAAGTGATAAAATGTAAAAGTGAGTCTAAACTCCAAACTTTTTGTAGTTTATACACCATAGTTTATGGAAAGAATAAAACCCCATTCAGGTTTTTACTGCTTTCTGAGTTACTGCTGGGGAGATCCACGCAATATTTTTGTGTTGGTGACAGTTGTCACAGGGACTAAAAGTAAGGGAAAATCCAAAATGTTCAGGTTTCTGCAAATCAGGAACAGATGTGAAATCTTCTACTTGGGGCATTTGTTACAGTGACAACTGTCTAAGGCCCCTTTCACACATACGGACCATTTGTCCGTCTTTCATTCATCTGTTGACGGATGAAAAACGGACATCAATGCATCTCTATGAAAAAACAGATGTAAATGGATGATCATCTATTTGCTTCCAATAAAAAAAACATATTGGACGAAAAACTGATGTAAATGTATAAACAGTAAGTTTTGCATTGGTAGAGGATGTTAAAAAAACTGAAATACTGATGAGAAACTGATGTAAACTTTTCTTTGAAAAAACATGACTGAACTGATGAAATGAACAGTCTGCATGTGTGAAAGGGGCCTAACAGGGGTTTTTTTCTCACTTTGGCAAGATTTCCTCTGATTACTTGTTGTGTACATGAAATTAAGGGAAACCTCCCAACTGGGACAGAGCACAAAAAAAGATAAAAAAATGGACAGGGGTTTTAATCATTTATTATATACAACATAAAAAACCCAATTTGGCTTTAAATCTACTTTAACTGATACTAGTATAATGACTGCTGGATGTGCTTTCTCTGTCACTATGGTGAATCATATACTGGCTGTCATTCATATATCTTAGAGACTGTGCTAAAAGATTTCCGTGCCAGATTTTCTAGTCATGTCACAGTACAGAATTAATACCTCCTACTGTATCATGGGACTCACTAGTAGCATGCAGTTGTAAACTGTGGGCACGGAATAGTTTAAAAAGTGCTATAGTTCATTATTCTGCATGTATGCTCTTGAATGGAAGTTTTGGTCCCTTAAAAATATTATACAGGTTAGGATCATTTGCTTCCAATGGCAGGATATAGCTTTGATGCATATGTATATTACTATGCTGATTGTGTTTAGCAATATCAAACACAATTTAAAATAACAGTACCAACATCCAGAAAAGATGCTACTAGGGAAAAAATAATATATTGAGTAAATACATAGTGTTTTATATACAGTATATCTAATGAGCTTCTTTGTGCCTTTTTATTTGTGAACGCATAAAGAACAGTAATTTTTACCGGGGCATTTTGGCAAATGAGAAATGATCCTAAAAGAATAAAAGAACCTTATTTCTTATGCGCTCCTTTTTGGATGCCATGTCATCACACTTGTCCTCTTTACCCAGTTTGTCTACTGCATCCGCTGTATAACTGTTGTTGTGGCCTCCTTTCTTGGCACGATCTTGGTTGAATCCTTTTCCCCATTTCTGATCTTCTTCGTTCCTCCTCAGATACTTTTCAAACTCATAATGGTTCCTTGGCTTTCTGCTGTCATCCATGCGATGATACCTTTGCCGTTCTTGTTCTTTATCCCGGTATCTCCGTTCAATATCCCTTTGTTCTTTGTCACTGTCATTCTGTGTCCTAATAGAGACAAACAATATTACGCATTCAAATTCAAATTTTTTCTCAGAACAGTGCAGAATTGCTTTCCCAAAACAGATGGCAAGCACATATCATTTTTTTGAAAATCGAAAAAAAAAAGTTGTCAAATGTTAAAGTTCTTTTAACAGACATAAAAAACATTAAAACTGGCAGTGTGCAGCAATACAGCAGATCACAACAATATAGCTAACAAGTCTCATTATGCAACCTGTACACTATGCATTGGGTTACTGACAGGTGCCTTGTCTCAAAGTAAACCAAAGGCACATTTAATAGGATAGTCACCTAGAAGTGCATGCGTGTCAGTTTCAGATTCCTTCAAAGCACCCTGGGACCTGTAAACTAAGGCTACTTTCACACTGAGGCGCTGGATGCGCTGGTGGTATAGCGGCGCTATTTTTAGCGCCGCTATACCGTATTTTTTGCCGCGATTTGCGGGCGCTAGCGGGGGGATTTTAACCCCCGCTAGCGGCCGAAAATGGATTAAAAACGCCCGCAATAACGCCTCTTTGTGGCGTTTTGGAGGCGCCACCCCATTGATTTCAACAGGCAGGGGCGCTATAGGAGCGGTATTTTTACCGCTCCTATCGTGCCTCAAAGATGCGGCTTGCAGGAGTTTTTTGACCCTCCTGCAAGCGCAACACTCCAGTGTGAAAGCCCTCTGGATACATCAGCTACTGTGATCACCAGCTCTGAAACACCTTCTACCACTTCTTCTCACCAAGATTGGGTAACAGTGACATGCAAGAGATTGGGCAGTATAAATCCTATGCTTATCTCAAGCATGTTCAAATCCACTTACTTTTGACTGACTCACTACTTCTGCTGGAAGTCTATTAACTTTTGACATAATAATATCTGTTAGTTTCTAAGGTTAGTTTTGAACTTTCTTCCTGCTAATTTGAGGCCATGTCCCCGTGTTTTAGATCTTAGCTTCATGTTGAAAATACTGACCTCCTGGACCTTATTCACACCCATGTAATTAAAGGTTTTAAGCATGTCTCCTTTTTTCCTTCTTGCTGCAAGACTGTATATATTATGTTCCTGAATTCTCTCCTGATATGTTTATTACCTCAGACCTTTCACCATTTTTGTTACCCGTCTCTGGACTCTTTCCAGCTTATCAATATATTTTTGAAAGTGAGATCCCAAGAACTGGACACAATGGGAAGATATACTAAAACAGGAGAACACAGAATCTGGTGCAGCTGTGCATGGTAGTCAATCAGCTTCTAACTTCAGCTTGTTAAGTTAGAGCCGGTTCACACTGGGGCAACACGACTTCCAGCGCCGACTTTACAAGGCAACTTCGAGGCAACTTCGAGGCAACTTCAAGTTTCCTCCAGGACAGGCGACTTTGCCAGTGGCCAATCAAACAATAATCAGCTCTGTGGAAGGGAGGGGTTTGCCTGAGAAAACTATTTTCTCTTCCTGTAAAGTTGCTTCAGTTAAGACACTGATCCGACTTTGGAGGCGACTTCCATTGAAATCAATGGGTACAAGTCGCCTAGAAGTTGTTTTCAAGTAGTACAGGAACATTTTTTGAAGTAGGACCGACTTCTGTAGTGTGCATAAAGACGGCTCCATAGACTAACATTACAGCGCGACTTGGGGCGTCTCGGGGCGACCTGAAGTCGGATCCTGAGTCGCCCTCGTGTGAACCGGCTCTTAAGCTTTGGCAATAAAACCTGGAAGCTGATTGGTTTCTATGCAGAGCTGCACCAGATTTTGCTCTAGTTTTAGTATATTTCCCCCACTATTCTACCTGAGGTCTAACTAAAGATCTATATAGGGAAATCAAGACCCCCTTCCTCCTGCTGTTGAGCCCTTTTGTGATACACCCCAGAAAGATACAGTATGTACATTTTACAAAATTATATTGTCCACCATTTTACTATATAAAAGTTGGATAGGTTAACCACTTCAATACCAGGCACTTATACACCTTCCTGCTCAAGCCAATTTTCAGCTTTCAGCACTGTCGCAATTTAAATGACAATTGCGCGGTCATGCTACACTGTACCCAAACAAATCTTTTATCATTTTGTTCCCACAAATAGAGCTTTCTTTTGGTGGTATTTGATCACCTCTGCAATTTTTATTTTTTGCGCAACAAATAAAAAAAGAGCGAAAATTTTGAAAAAAAATAAGTTTTTCTTTGTTTCTGTTACTTTTTTTGTAAATAAGTACCTTTACTTCTTCAATGACGGGCACTGATATGGCTGCACTGACAGCCACTGATATGGCTGCACTGACAGGCACTGATAAGGTGGCACTGATGGGCACCGATGAGGTGGCACTGATAGATGGCACTGATATGCGGCACTGATGGGCACTCATAGGTGGCACTGATGGGCACTCATAGGCGGCACTGATAAGTACTTATGGGTGGCACTGATAGGTGGCACAGAATGGCACTGATAGGTGGGCATGGATGGGCACTGATAGGTGGCATTGATGGACACTGGTGGGTGGCACTGGTGGGTGGCATTGCTGGGCATCACAAATTTTGTTGGTGCCATGATGGTGCCAGTCAGTGCATATTTGTGGGCACTGATTGGCATATGTTATCTATACATTTGTACATGTGGATGGCCATGGGGGACTTACCTGGCCATCCACATGTTAGGTGCTTCCCTGGTGGTCCTGGGAGGCATCCTGGTGGTCCAGTGTGGGCATCCGAGGGGGGGCAGCGCTAATAAACAATCAGCGCGAACCCCCCCTGTCAGGAGAGCTGCTGATCGGCTCTCATCTACTCGCATCTGTCAGACGCGAGTGAGGAAAAGCCGATCAACGGCTCTTCCTGTTTACATCGTGATCAGCCGTAATTGGACACGGCTGATCACGTGGTAAAGAGCGTCCGCCGGAGGCTCTTTACCGAGATCAGTGTTGCGGCGTGTCAGACTGACACACTGCACCACCGTTCGCTACGATGCGCGCCCCCTCGTGCGCGCGGCAGCTGTTATCCTGCTGGACGTCATATGACGCCCAGTCAGGATAACTGAACCACCGCCCGGCCGTCATTTTGCTATAGGCAGGACAGGAAGTGGTTAATGAGGAACTGCAGTCTGCTCACATAATTTGTAATAAAAACATCTTTGCCATTCTGAAGCTTCCCTCCAACCACTTTGCATATTTTGTACACAGTATCTCACAAAAGTGAGTACACCCTCACATTTTTGTAAATATTTTATTATATCTTTTCATGTGACAACACTGAGTAAATTACACTTTGCTACAATGTAAAGTAATGAATGTACAGCCTGTATAACAGTGTAAATTTGCCGTCCCCTCAAAATAACTCAACACACAGCCATTAATGTCTAAACCGTTGGCAACAAAAGTGAGTACACCCCTAAGTAAAAATGTCCAAATTCGGCCAAATTCGGCATTTCCCTCCCCGATGTCATGTGGCTCGTTAGTGTTACAAGGTCTCAGGTGTGAATGGGGAGCAGGTGTGTTAAATTGGGTGTTATCGCCCTCACTCTCTCATACTGGTCACTGGAAGTTCAACATGGCACCTCATGGCAAAGAACTCTCTGAGGATCTGAAAAAAATAATTGTTGCTCTACATAAAGATGGCCTAGGCAATAAGAAGATCGCCAAGACCCTGAAGCTGAACAGCAGCATGGTGGCCAAAACCATACAGCGGTTTAACAGGACAGGTTCCACTCAGAACAGGCCTCACCATGGTCGACCAAGTAGTGCTCAGAGTCATATCCAGAGGTTGTTTTGGGGAAATAGACGTATGAGTGCTGCCAGCATTGCTGCAGAGGTTTAAGGGGTGGGGGGGTCAGCCTGTCAGTGCTCAGACTGCACCACAAACTTCACCAAATTGGTCTGCATGGCTGTTGTCCCAGAAGGAAGCCTCTTCTAAAGACGATGCACAAGAATGCCCGCTAACAGTTTTCTGAAGACAAGCAGACTAGGGATGTGGATTACTGGAACCATGTTCTGTGGTCTGAAGAGACCAAAATAAACTTATTTGGTTCAGATGGTGTCAAGCGTGTGTGGCAGCAACCGCTTGAGGAGTACAAAGACAAGTGTGTGTTGCCTACAGTCAAGCATGGTGATGGGAGTGTCATGGTCTGGGGCTGCATGAGTGCTGCCGACACTGGGGAGCCACAGTTCGAGGGAACCATGAATGCCAACATGTACTGTGACATGTGCAGAGCATGATCCCCTCCCTTAGGAGACTGGGCCGCAGGGCAGTATTCCAACATAACGACTCAAAACACACCTCCAAGACGACCACTGCCTTGCTAAAGAAGCTGAGGGTAAAGGTGATGGACTGGCCAAGCATGTCTCCTATTGGGCATCTGTGGGGTATCCTCAAACGGAAGGTGGAGGAGTGCAAGGTCTCTAACATCCACCAGCTCCATGATGTCGTCATGGAGGAGTGGAAGAGAACTCCAATGGCAACCTGTGAAGCTCTAGTGAACTCCATGCCCAAGAGTGTTAAGGCAGTGCTGGAAAATAATGGTTGCCACACAAAATATTGACACTATACAAGCTGTACACTCACTACTTTACATTGTAGCAAAGTGTCATTTCTTCAGTGTTGTCACATGAAAAGATATCATAAAATATTTACAAAAATGTGAGGTGTGTACTCACTTTTGTGAGATACTGTATACTGTGATTCTGTACTTGCCAAATATGCTGCAGAAATCTCCCGCCACTGTCTGGCTGCATCCATTTTTAACTGTGGGCAGCTGAAGCTGCTGCCTGTTCACTTTCTGGATTTACACAGACACACAGAGGCACACCTCCAGCTCTGCAGCCCTACAGCTCTCATTGGCCCTCTTATGACTCATCCACCCTCCCTTCCTGGCAAACTCTCACAAGAGTGAGAGAGAGAGAGAGAGAGAGCTGTGCATGATGTCATAAGCCTAGGCTTTTTACCAGACACGAAACAGGAAGTTAAAACAACAAGGGCAGAAGATTTAATAGATGGAAAGATGTAAAAATGACTGAAGTTCCACTTTAAGCTAAATGTGAAGGGTTTGTTTAAGAAACATCAGTCTACAGCAGTATGTAAAAGCAGGTTCAATACAGCATGGTTTATGTGGAAACGTAATTCCAGCTGAGCAGTTAAAGTGGAGTTCCACCCAGAAAAACAACTACATCCCGGCACAAGCAGAACACTATCACCAAGTTAAATAGCCACTTAAAAAAAAAAATTATAGTGTAAATACCGTATATTTTCGTTTTTAGCTGCTACTTCCGGGCTTTCCCTCCCGCGGGAGAAGGCGTTCCTACTCCTTTCCCCGGCGCCGCGATGTCTCCTGGGAGCACAGTGTCATGTTTCCCAGGAGACAATATGGAACGCCGTTGTTCTATCGAGCTGGTTCCGCTGTTCTATCGATCTGGTTCTGCTATCGAATAGGTTCCGGGATGGTCTGCGCAGGCGCAATTGAATCCGACGGAAATCCCCGAGTCTGAACAGTTCGTCAGCTGGGGATGCTGCTCGTCGCACATTGGTTATACACGCCGCTCGCTCGTTCTATACAGCCAATGCTTTTCTCATAGGGGCGGTGCTCTATCGATACGGCTACTCGCCGTAAACACTGCAGGCGCTTCCAGGAAATGATTGCTTGTGGGCTTCACAATGCCCACAAGCAAAATGGAAACTGTCAGGAATCGATTTTAAAAGTTCTTATTTGCCATGAAAACAGACAGGGGATATTTGAAGACACCAAACAAGTGAGTTTAACTTTGTATTGTGAAAGCCAATTGAATGCCCCGAGGAAAAAAAAACGATCGGCCATGGAACCTCCGCTTTAAGATGTGAACAATTTGTGCAAAAATGGAAAGAAGAGGAAACTGCGCATGGTAATATAATAATGCTGTTAATAATGGAACAGGAAAATGTATATATATATTAAAAAGATCTTTAAGGAGCAACGCAGTAATTTTTTAGATTAAGGATGTGAAAGAGACAGATCACAAGATGGAAAAAAAAGTGAAAAAAAGGAAAGCAAGGAAAAAAGAAAAAGAACACAGGAGAAGCCCAAGAAGTAGGTTAAAACAGAAGTCAATTTTTTTATATAAATAATCTGACAGATAAAGAACAATCAAAACATAATATTTCCTTATTGGGATACAATTCAAATTTCTGCCCTACTCATGTGGACCAGGGGTTTGAAACATATAAGGTTTAATAGCATATTAGGTTCAACCTAATCTCCTTTTTTAACCTAACACAATGGACACAAACCACCACTCACTCCGATTGGAAACTCCCGTGACCTCGTATTTTTCCACCTCTGCACTCGCTGCAACCTCTCCAACACCCCCTTTTCTTCTCTCCGATTACAACCTTATGGGTTTCACACTCTCCTTGTCTTCTACCTCCCATGCCTCCAACCTGCAAACAGCTACCCATAGAAACCTTTGCCACTTCAACCCTTTCCTTCTTCATTCTGCTACTGAGATCCTTTATGACAAAATTGCACCCTTGTCCTGCTCAGACCTGACCATTTCTGTCTACAACAAATTATGGTCATCCTCCCTGGACACACTTGCTCCTGTCTCTACACGCAGACCCAGGCCTCGCCTGCTACAACCTTGGCAAACAGACATAAAAACAGAAGTCTCAAGAGACGCAGCCATGCTCTTGAGTGAACAAGGCGCAAAACGAAATCCCTGCAAGACCTCACCCTCTACAAATCTGCCCTTCTTAAACCTACTACACCACTCTCATCAAAACCCTCTCATCCAATCCTCGTCAACTCTTTTCTACCCTTAATTCCTTACTTCACCCCCACTGTCTCCACCCATCAACTTACCCATGACCTAGGAGATTGCCAGTCATTTCAAAAACAAGATCAACAATTCGTGATGAGATATCCAGTGTCCAGTTTTCTCCTCCAACTAACATACCAGGTCCAACACTCAATACTTTCCTCCTTCGCCCCTGTTACCACTGAGGAAGTTACCAAACTTCTTTCTTCGGCCTACCTCACCACTTGTCCCCTGGACCCTGTCCCTTCACAATTACTACAACCCCCTGTCCTAAACTCTCATCATCAACCTCTCCCTCTCCACTGGCACTTTTCCCTCAAACATGCACTGGTTACCCCCATACTTAAATAACCCTCACTGGACCCCACCTATTTGAATAACTTACAACCCATCTCCCTGCTTCTGTTTGCCTCCAAGTTCTTGAACGCTTGTTCACAACCGTATTATTTGCTACCTCACTGACAACAACCTTCTCGATCCTTTACAGTCTGGCTTCCGCCCACAACATTCCACTAAAACGACCCTACTAAAACTCATGAACGACCTACTAACTGCTAAAACCAACAGCCATTACTACATACTCCTACTCTTATGCCGCATAAACACGCTCAGAATTTCCAACAACAAATGTTTGATGGGAGCTTTTGGTCGGAAATTCCGACCGTGTGTAGGCCCCATCTGACATTTTCTGTCGGAATTTTCGACAACAAAAACTTGAGAGCTGGTTCTCAAATTTTCTGACAACAAAATCCGTTCTCGTAAATTCCAAGCGTGTGTAGAAAATTCCGACGCACAAAATTCCACGCATGCTCTGAATCAAGTACGAGACGGAAGCGCTCGGTCTGGTAAAACTAGCGTTCGTAATGGAGATAGCACATTCGTCACGCTGCAAACGGACTGAAAACCACAAGGCTAAAAAGCGCGAATCGTCTCTCACCAAACTTCTACTAACACGAGATTAGCAGAAGGAGCCCAAAGGGTGGCGCATTTGGTATGGAACTTCCGTTTTATTGTGCCGTCGTACGTGCTGTACGTGACCGCGTTCTTGATGTTTGCAATTTCCGACAACATTTGTGCAACCGTGTGTATGCAAGACAAGTTTGAGCCAACATCCGTCGGAAATTTATCCACGGTTTTGTTGTCAGAATGTCCGATCGTGTGTACACGGCATAAGACCTTTCCACTGCTTTTGACACATTTAACCACCCGCTCCTCCTCCCTCATCAGTAAGCTCCACACCCTTGGCCTTCATGACTCTTCTTTACTGGTTCTCCTCTTACCTATCTTAGCACACTTTCAGTGTCACATACAACACCACCTCTTCCGCTCCTCTTTCTGTTGGGGTGCCCCAAGGCTCTGTCCTATTTTCTCTCTACACCTCTTCCCTAGGCCAGTAATAGCCTCCAATATCACCTCTTAGCCGACGATACCCAGATCTATCTCTCTACTTCCCAGCTCATCCCCTTGGTCTCCTCACATATCACAAATTTACTGAGCGACATATCAGTATGGATGTCATACCACTTCCTCAAACTTAATCTTTCTAAATCGAGCTTGTAATATTTCCTTCTCCCCGATTCATCCCCCCCATGACTTTACCATTGAGATCAACCGCACAACCATTGGTCCCCCCACACATGCCAGGGTGCTAGGTGTAATCCTGGACTTTGACCTCTCCTTCAGGCCCCACATCCAATCACTAGCTAAATCTTGCCACCTTAATGTTCGCAATATTTCCACAATTTGCCCCTTCCTGACTAACAACACCACAAAACGTATTCACTCCTTGGTTAGATCACTACTATGACCAGGGCCGGTACAAGGCAGGGGCGGAAGGGGCGGATGCCCTGGGCGGTACAATTTGCAGGCGGGAGGGGGGCGCAGGTGAAGTGCCGGCAGTGTGCTTCACTGTACACACTAGCAGGCGCCGCTAGCTGTACTGTAGTCATCTGTACCTTACTGCTGTAATGTGCCGAGTGCGCTCCTGCACCCAGCACAAGCCTACACAGTCCACACCAGCCATACCTGTCAGCGCTGCCCCTTCTCTCCCCCTATGAATGGACTTTGTAGTCCCGTCCCGGCGGCGTGACATCACTCACGGCCGGGGGCAGGATAGGAGGAGAGTAGAGAGCTGCTGCCGAAGCTGAGAGAGGAGCCGCCGAGGAGGAACCAGCAGAAGTTCAGCAACAAAGTGTGTATCGCCACCAGGGCTTTTTCACCTCTGGCAGCCCTCTCCTCTCCGACCTGTCATGTAACACATAGCCAGTAGAGGAAGTTTTCTGCAGAGCTCACTTCCTCAACTGGCTTTTCTGTGTTAGCTCTGGGCACTCACTGATGCTGCCCTTGAGCACAATTCTGATCCCAGCACTGTAAGCTACAGCAGCAGTGATTCCAAAAGCAGCTTGTCCCTGCTTGCTGCTACTACTGATACATTGCAGCGCGGAGCCGAGGAGCTCTAAAACTCCTCCTCCGGCTCTGTGCTACAGCAGGCAGAGCTATCTGTACTCTGCTGAATTAAGAAAAAAAAAGCCTGTGCATACCATAGAGACCTGTGGCCGTCAGAAGAGGTGAGGGTTTGCCAAAGCCTGAGGTTGTGCAGAGAGGAGTGCACTGTAGAGGTGTGGGGGAAGGGGGAATATGTGCTGAGAGAGGGAACCATAAAAGGGGGGGGTTAGCAGAGAGGAGAGCTGGAGGGATGTGTGCAGAGAGGAGAGCTGGAGGGATGTGTGCAGAGAGGAGAGCAGAAGGGGTGTGTGCAGAGAGGAGATCTAGGGTGGATTTGTACAGAGAGGAGAGCAGGAGGGATGTGTGCAGAGAGGAGATCTGGGGTGGATTTGTGCAGAGAGGAGAGCTGGAGGGATGTGTGCAGAGAGGAGATCTGGGGTGAATTTGTACAGAGAGGAGAGCTGGACGGATGTGTGCAGAGAGGAGATCTGGGGTGGATTTGTACAGAGAGGAGAGCTGGAGGGATGTGTGCAGAGAGGAGATCTGGGGTGGATTTGTACAGAGAGGAGAGCAGGAGGGATGTGTGCAGAGAGAAGATCTGGG
This sequence comes from Rana muscosa, assembly GCA_029206835.1. Taxonomy (NCBI): domain Eukaryota; kingdom Metazoa; phylum Chordata; class Amphibia; order Anura; family Ranidae; genus Rana; species Rana muscosa. The sequence goes on from CM055117.1 coordinate 686,950,299, forward strand.
GTGGATTTGTACAGAGAGGAGAGCTGGATCGATGTGTGCAGAGAGAAGATCTGGGGTGGATTTGTACAGAGAGGAGAGCTGGAGGGATGTGTGCAGAGAGGAGATCTGGGGTGGATTTGTACAGAGAGGAGAGCTGGAGGGATGTGTGCAGAGAGGAGATCTGGGGTGGATTTGTACAGAGAGGAGAGCTGGAGGGATGTGTGCAGAGAGGAGATCTGGGGTGGATTTGTACAGAGAGGAGAGCTGGAGGGATGTGTGCAGAGAGGAGATATAGGGTGGATTTGTACAGAGAGGAGAGCTGGAGGGATGTGTGCAGAGAGGAGATCTGGGGTGGATTTGTACAGAGAGGAGAGCTGGAGGGATGTGTGCAGAGAGGAGATCTAGGGTGGATTTGTACAGAGAGGAGAGCTGGAGGGATGTGTGCAGAGAGGAGATCTGGGGTGGATTTGTACAGAGAGGAGAGCTGGAGGGATGTGTGCAGAGATGAGATCTGGGGTGGATTTGTACAGAAAGGAGAGCTGGAGGGATGTGTGCAGAGAGGAGATCTGGGGTGGATTTGTACAGAGAGGAGAGCTGGAGGGATGTGTGCAGAGAGGAGATCTGGGGTGGATTTGTACAGAGAGGAGAGCTGGAGGGATGTGTGCAAAGAGGAGATCTGGGGTGGATTTGTACAGAGAGGAGAGCTGGAGGGATGTGTGCAGAGAGGAGATCTGGGGTGGATTTGTACAGAGAGGAGAGCTGGAGGGATGTGTGCAGAGAGGAGATCTGGGGTGGATTTGTACAGAGAGGAGAGCTGGAGGGATGTGTGCAGAGAGGAGATCTGGGGTGGATTTGTACAGAGAGGAGAGCTGGAGGGATGTGTGCAGAGAGGAGATCTGGGGTGGATTTGTACAGAGAGGAGAGCTGGAGGGATGTGTGCAGAGAGGAGATCTGGGGTGGATTTGTACAGAGAGGAGAACTGGGAATGTGGAGCTCTGTGCAGAGGGGAGAGCTGCAGAAGGCAGGTTGTGCAAAGTGAGAGCTGTGGAGGGTGGGACAGGTTGTGCAGAGGCGAGAGCCATGGGGGAAGCTGGGGGTGCAGAAGTGAAACATGGGGGGGTGGCAAAGGTGAGAGCTGTGGATTAGGGTGAGCTTTAGATTGAGGTGCAGAGATGTGGATGGGGGTGCAGAGGTGAGTTTTGGACTGGGGGTGTAGAAGTAAGATGTTGATGGGGAGGGGCAAAGGTGAGCTGTGAAAGAGGGGACACAGAGGTAGAATACTTGAGGGAAGGGGGATTTTTGCTTGGGGAAGACCAGGGATGGGGGACAGTAAAGCATACAGGGTTCAGTGAGCAAGAGTATGTATTGCATGGCTGTATGTTACATATTAAAGGCCTTGGGATGGTACTACTGTAGGCTGTATTCTGTACAATGGGTTGTGCGTTAGATACTCCTGGGCCCTGCATTCTGTATGCTGATCTGCATATTACATGCGCTTTACCACTGCACGCTGTGTGATACCCTCTGTTACATATTCCTGACCCCTGCACTCTGTACACAGGGCTGTATGCTGCATATACCTCAGCACAAGGGATGCTTTGCATTGAATGTAAGTACTTTATAAGGAAGAAGTACCTTTTAGCAAAAGGGAAGGGTTCTGAGTGGGCAAGAATACCTGTGGAACTCTCCAGAGAGGCACAGATAGTCACAACGGTGACGATGAACGGCGACGATAATTGGGGGGGGGCGCAGTTTGCCTCCTTCGCCCTGGGCACCAAATGACCTTGTCCCGGCACTGACTATGACTACTGCAACTCCCTCCTCACTGGCCTATCTTACGCAGCCTATCCCCCTTCAGTCTAATATGAATGCTGCTGCTAGACTTATACACGTTATTTATAAAAGTTGAAATCACTCCATTGCCACATCTGTAATTTTGAGAGCAGAAAGAAAACAACTAGAAGTTCGAACTTTAAAGACAATTTGGACCACATGAATTTTATATAAAAATATATATTTTACTTGCACATACATAAAAGCTTGCAAAAGCAAAACACAAAAGCTAAAAACATGTAATTACACATGCGTAAGATATGGGCCACATTGGCCAAGTATTCTGTTAAATGTTTGTTACACCGTATCAGTTGAGTGAGCCCCTGTGCGTCATCGCTGGTTCGCTTCATCAGGACACACGAAGGGATGATGCAAATGGATACTGGTCTCACTGTATTGGAACAAACATATATATCATATTTCAGTATATTTTTTCATCACATATGGGAGGGGTGTACTATATATATCACAGGCGATATAGTCAGCTGGATTTATATTCACCTTGTCTGAATGTGAGTACACATACATAAAAATAGAATCTCCCCAGGTGGGCACCGGAGCAGCAGGATAAGCCAGATGATATAAACCTCATGTAGTTTAATATAAGCATAAGATAAAAAAAATGGCCATAAGTACTCCATAAAAAGGGAGTGTATATAAATAAATAATATGCAACAGGGTGGAAGTACAAAATAAAGAGAGGGAAGAAAAAATAGGATTTTTTACTCACCGTAAAATCTTTTTTCTCTGAGTCCATGGACCGACACAGCTTCTCTATTGACAAAGTGGGTATTATCCGTTAATTAGGAGTGACTAGGCAGAAAAACTTGTAAAAAGTGTTGCATCACACCTTCTACAGTCCCGCCCAGGGGGCGGACCCCCGGGTATATCCTCTCAGTCTGCATCTCGCAGATCAGTTCGTCAAAAAGCAGTACAAACTTAAAAGGAGGGGTGGGTGCTGTGTCGGTCCATGGACTCAGAGAAAAGGATTTTACGGTGAGTAAAAAATCCTATTTACTCTTTCGTCCATGGACCGACACAGACAAGTGGGACGTCCCAAAGCATTGTCAGAGAAAAAACGAGGGGTGGTAACAGCATAAAAATAAACTTCACCCCAAAACACAAAACAGCACTCCTCCAATGGAGGAGTTGCAACTCTAAACAGCCGCTTGCAAAACCTTGCGGCCGAAAGAGGCATCCGAAGATGCACCTACATCAACTTTGTAGAATTTTGTGAAAGTGTGAGCGGACGACCAAGTCGCCGCTTTACATAATTGGGAAACAGACGCTTGATGTCGGAAAGCCCAAGAGGAACCTCTTGCCCTGGTCGAATGCGCCATGACCGGAAAGGGGGGCGCTTGACCCTTTAAGGCGTAAGCCTGGATTACTATCTGTCGGATCCACCTAGAGATGGTGGCCGACGAGACTGCTTGGCCCTTCTAGGGACCAGCCACCGAAACAAACAGTGAGTCTGACTTCCGGAACAGGGAAGTAGCAGATAGGTATGAAGAAAGGAAGGCTGCGGCCGCAGCACCACCTTATCCTTGTGGAAAATCAAATAGGGAGCCTTGCAGGACAAGGCTGCCAGCTCATAGACTCGTCTAACTGACGTAACAGCCACCAGGAAGACAACTTTCTGAGAAAGTGTCAACAGGGGAATATCTCTAATATTCTCAAACGGTGTCTTCTGAAGCACCGAGAGGACCAGGTTCAAGTCCCACGGAGGTAGCGGGAGACGGACCGGAGGGGCCACATGTCAAATCCCCTGCACAAATGTACTCACGAGAGAGTGAGCCGCCAGGGGTCGCTGAAGAAAGACAGCCAGGGCAGATATCTGCCCCTAAATCGTACTTAGGGCAAGCCCTTTGGTCCACCCCATGCTGTAAAAACAGCAGGATTCTGGAAACCAAATAGGTACGCGGATGCTATCTCATTTCCTCACACATGGAGATGTAGGCCTTCCAAGTGCGGTGATAAACCTTCCTAGAGGACAGTTTTCGAGCACTTCTTATAGTAGAGATTACAGAATCTGACAGGCCCCGGTCTCTCAGTACCTGGTTCTCAACAGCCATGCCGTTAAAGCCAATGACTGTAAAGCAGGATGGAGTATGGGACCTTGCGATAGCAGGTCCTTCCGTAGTGGTAGGCGCCAGGGGACGTCTGCTACCAGACGTACTAGATCGGCGTACCAAGGACGCTGAGGCCAATCTGGAGCGATTAGAATCATTGGAATTCCCTCTGCCTCCACTCTGCGGAGCAGAAGAGGAAGAAGCCTTAAGGGAGGGAAGGCATAGATTAGCCGATACTGACCCCACGATGCCACCAACGCGTCCGTTGCGTCTACCCATGGGTCTCTTGACCGGGCCACAAACCTCAATACCTTCCGATTGAGTCGGGAAGCCAGAAGATCTACGTCTGGTGTGCCCCATCTTTGGCAGAGGAGTTGGAGCACCTCCGGGTGTAAGGACCATTCTCCCTGGTCCAGCATCTGGCGGCTCAGGTAGTCCGCCTGCCAGTTTTCCACACCCGGAATGTACCCGGCCGACAGTGCCGGTACGCTCCTCTCTGCCCACTTCAGGATGCAAGCTGAGCTTTTTGTTCCTCCTTGATGATTGACATATGCCACTGCTGTGGCGTTGTCTGACTGGATCCTGACTGGACGCCCTTGCTGCCTCTGAGACCATTTGAAGAGGCACAGCCTGATCACCCGGATTTCCAGGACATTGATCGGCAGGAGGGTTTCCTCTGGGGTCCAGCGACCTTGCGCCGACTGAACACCCCAGACTCCCCCCCAACCTGTAAGGCTGGCGTCCGTCATGATCTTTATCCAGTAAACCGGAAGAAATGACTTCCCGGCCATTAGAGCCGGTGCTGTCAGCCACCATACCAGGGATCTCCTGACTAGGTGGCTCACTCGGATTTGATAATCCAGAGATGAAGGGCATCTGTTCCATCTGGACAGAACTTCCTTCTGTAACACTCGAGTGTGGTATTGAGCATATGGGACCGCCTCGAAGGAGGCTACCATGAGGCCCAACACTCGCATGCCAAAACGGAGTGACGACCAATTCCTGGAAGTCAGCTGCCGTACTGCAGCCCGGAGGGTCTGCAACTTCTCCACAGGGAGGAATACCTTTGCCTCTGAGGAATCCAGAATCAACCCCAGGTACACTAGGCGTTGAGTGGGCACCAATACTGACTTTTGCGTGTTTAGTATCTGACAGGTAATAGACATGCTTACCTCTAATTCTGAGCTTGAAGGGGCCTTCAGTAGAAGGTCGTCCAAGTAGCCCATGATAGCGATACCCCGCTGTCTTAGAAGTGCCAAAATCGGAGCGAGCACCTTGGTGAACGTCCTGGGTGCTGAGGCAAGGCCAAACGGGAGGGCCACAAACTGGTAGTGGTCCTTCCCTATAGGAAATCGCAGAAACCTCTGGTGTCTGGAGTATATGGGGACATGCAGGTATGCGTCCTTGATGTCCGAGGAGGCCAGAAAGTCCCCCGGATGGAGAGTCGTGACTACAGATCGAACCGACTCCATCCGAAATCTTTGTACTTTCACAAAGAAATTGAGGGCTCTGAGATCCAAGATTGGACGAACCCCCTCCTTCTTCGGCACAATGAACAGATTTGAGTAAAAACCCCATTCCAGTTCCGGAACTGGAATAACTACCCCGCGTTCCAGTAGACCCTGGACCGCCCCCTACAGGGCCTCCAGACGGGTCGGTAGTAGCTGGAGATTGGAGGTGTTGAATCTGTCCGGTGGACAAGAGAGAAACTCTATCTTGTAGCCTGAGGAGATTACTTTACAAACCCACCTGTCGGAGATTAGAGCTGTCCACTGAGTCGCGAATTTGCGAAGACGTCCCCCCATCCGAGAGCTGGGTGGGGGTGGACCTTCATGCGGATGCAAATTTGTCCTCAGGCTTATTGGGATTGCGGGACCAAGGACGCTTTTGTCCTTGGGCAGGCGCTTTATCGGCCTGGGGTCTTTTCCCTGTCGCCCTAGGGGGACGAAAAAAACGCTTGCGTGCAGTAAAGGAGGGCCCTTGCCCTTGGCGTGGCCCCTTACCCTTGCTAATTTGGGGAAGCAAAGTGCTTTTACCTCCTGTGGCATCCTTGATGATGTCATCCAGAGAAGCCCCAAAAAGTCTGTCGCCCTTAAAAGTCAGATCCAACAGGGCTTTCTTGGAAGTCTGGTCCGCAGACCAGCCTTTTAGCCAGATCAGGCGGCGTATTGCTACTGCATAAACCGAAGCTTTAGACAGCAGGGGAATAGTATCCCTGTCTGACTCGCAGACAAACCTAAGGCCCTGGACCAATAGTTCGGCCAATGTTATCTCATCAGGAGGAGCATCTCGCTCCTTAACCCCTGGAGTAGCAATCTTGCCCATTCAGTAAGTGTGTGAGACACTAGGGCCCCCGCCAATGCCGGGCGTACTGCCGAGCCTACCACTAAGTATAGGTTGCAAGCGAGTGCTTCAGCCTTCTTATCCACAGGGTCCTTGAAAACAGGAGCCCCTTCCACTGGAATAGTGGTAGCTCTATTAAGTCTGGACACTGGTGGGTCCACTATAGGGGGAGAGGTCCATTTCTTCAGAAAACTCTCCTCAAAGGGGTACCGCACTGCAAACCTCTTTGGGGCTGTAAAGACCCTCAGTGGGTTCTCCCATTCCTTGTATAAGAGTTTATCAAAAGACACACAAGGGAACACCTTAGCAGTGCGGGCAGGTCTATGAAACCCAAGTGGACCGGAGTCTCTGCTGCTTCTGCAGTATTTTCCAACTTTAGCGTATCCCGCACTGCAGTAATAAGGTCAGATACCAAGCCGTCTCGCGTACTGACCTGGACTTGGAGTCATCCTCACTGTCCGGTCACGGTCTGCAGTCTCTGATGCGTCAGAATCTGGGCCCGGAGCCGTAGCTGGACCTGGTTCTGCATCAGAATTATCCCCAGAAGCTTGCAGGGGACGGGGCGTTTACTACCCCCTGTATTCCCGTGTGCTGCTTCCACCCTGGCAGCAAACGCCTCTAGGATTGCCGTCATAGCGTTCATAGACACCTCAGGGATACCAGCTGCTAAATCTGGTGTTTCAGGGGAGAAGACATCTGGCTCAGATGCCATGCTGACCACACGCTGACACTCACAGGGCTCCAGGCAAGATATCAATAGGCCACCCTCCTGCGCTGCCGAGATGCTGGGTTACCCAGAGGACTCACCACCCTGGACCGGTACTGCTATGCTGCCGTGTGCTGCGCCTGTGATGCTGTCCCACTGCTGCTGTGTCAGTCTGCTTCTTTTATCAGCACTTCTTGTGTGAATTTTTGCGCCAGTGTAATGCACCCTAGAGGCCGGAGGCTCTCGCAAAATGGCTGCCAAAAACGTCTGTATGGAAGATAATGTGGGCTCTAAGAAAATGGCCGCGGAGCCGAAGATAGAGGTCAAGCAGCCGTAGCCCACAAAAAGATGGCCGCCGAATGGCAATATATACATACAGGGTGGACAAACATGGCCGCCGATCAGCTGATAGGGGTCAGTGGGTGTGGCCGAACCACAGGAAGATGGCCGCCGGGCAGTCACAAGAGGCCGAACTCGGCATGGACCACCTCAAAATGGCCGCCGACAGCATGGAGGAGGAAGCACACACACAGGTAAGCAGAAATGACATTTCTTTTAAATGTTAGTTACAGCCAGCTCCGCCCCAGTGGAACCCCTTAGGTGACCCCCAGCACCCAGCAACCTTTAGCTAGAAGCCCAGGGAGGAGGGAAAGGCAGGGAGAGAGGGAAGAAAGGGGCCACAACCACTTACTTGATCTCTCCAGGAATGTCCAGCTAAATCACCCAGCCGAGGCAGGGGAGTTTTACTTACCTATCCTGCTTGTATTATGCTGGAAGACATTCCAAACAGATCATCGTCCGCGCACGGAAGGTGACTGTTGGCCAGGCATGCTGTGATTGGACCCAAAAAGGGACGATCATATATATGCCCTGGAGCGTGACGCTCACCGGACAGGCTGCTGCGACTCGGCCGTAAGGTCAGCCGAAGCTGAGCGGTCCGATGCAAGCCCTGGAGCGTAGGCTCACCGGCCACCCGTGGAGCGACGGGCATGTCGTGGAAAATCCAGCGCGTAGCTAGGGTCGGCACAGGCTCGATGGCCGAAACTGGGGAGACTACAAGGATCGAGGATCCAGCCTGTCACCCAGTCGGCAGTTGATCAAAGATCGCAGGAAACAACAAATGTAGCAAATAAAAAAAAATCTATATATCTTTTTTCCCCCGGACCAATGGGCCCGAAGGGAGCCATGTCCTACTCCTTGCTAGACAGAAAAAAACTGATCTGCGAGATGCAGACTGAGAGGATATACCCGGGGGTCCGCCCCCTGGGCGGGACTGTAGAAGGTGTGATGCAACACTTTTTACAAGTTTTTCTGCCTAGTCACTCCTAATTAACGGATAATACCCACTTTGTCAATAGAGAAGCTGTGTCGGTCCATGGACGAAAAAGTAACTTACTTTGTATTCCAAAATTCTATATATAAGAAGGAGAATCTTCCACCACCTATCCAGATGGCATATAACTTAGAATCCCACTAAGAAATACATACATACTTCTCGAAACGTCAGGGGGAGAGCAGGCACTATAGTAGGCAGAACGACATCAAGTCTAAAAGATTGATGTCAGGGAGGGAGGGTATATGTGTCCCTTTAGACCGAGCACAGCCTATAGGGGATATAAATATATGAGTATGTTATTTACTAACATCCTATTTCAAATCTTAAGGTGTTAGCTGCTCTATTGTATTCCACATCAGTATTGGTACTCACCAGTCCATGCTGCTAACAGGTAACCCCAGGAGATACTGCTCATTTAAGGCAAACCGAATGGCCTCCTATATACTCCCGCCGCTGGAAGAGACACCAAACAGCCGCGCGCGGCGGGCGTGTGAAGTCCCGGCAATGCTGACTGTCACAGGAAGTGGGGTCATCCAGCGGCTTGGCCGCAACTGCTCGCCACACAAGCGGCTGAGGACACACCCCGACCACTCCCAAGGGTGGCGCCACAACAAAGCAGTGGCGTTGCATCCCCCGGGCCGATGACGGAAGACGGGGAGGCACAGATACCGACCTGCCTCTCCTCCCACTTCTAATTTGGGCCGAGCACAAAAGTCCGCCTAGAGAAGAGTGGGTGGATACCGTCTCGGCCAATGATAGTAACCATGCATGATGTAATAAAGGAGTGGGAGAGAGTAAACTTGGGTGTCCCCAGCCGATACAATGAGGCACAGCAGGGGCAGCCAGCTGCCCGCATAAGGGAGACATATGCATGGGCATCCACATAGAGCGATATGAATACACACACGAATAGCGTGTGATATTGAACTTACCACCTGTCTGTACTTACCACCATATGATGATTATATCGGAAAACTGAATACGCAAATCTACTAGCATGTATAGATTGAAAAATTAGATATCTTAAAAAATATATACAAAACACAAGGTAAATAAGGAACATATATTATATCAGTCCTTAAATTTTCCACTCGCCTACTCTCATTTTACGAGTGGAAAATGACGGCTGGCGAGCGTGGGCTGCCTTGGAGCAGGGGGGGGCGAGCACTGCCGGCAGGCGGGGTTAAATGGGAGCCCTTCTCCCAGCGATCACCGTGGGGAAGAGAGATTAGAGCAGGCGGCCGGATCATAAGAGCACCGAGGAACATCGCTGTAACAACTTTCAATAAAATTGCAGAGTGTTCCCAGCGCTCGCTGGCACACACAGCCCCGCCTCCTAGCCCGGGTTCTTTGATAGACAGTTCACCCGTCCAATTCCGGGCTAGGAGGCGGGGCTGTTTGTGACGGCAAGCAGCGGGAACACTTGGCAATTCAAATGAAAGCTGTTACAGCAATGTTCCTCGGCACTCTAATGTTCCGGTCGGCAATCCTCTTCCTCTCCTCTGTTCCTCTGCACAGGTAGGCTGCATTGATGGGCACAGGTAGGCTGCATTGTTGGGCACAGGTAGGCTGCATTGTTGGGCACAGGTAGGCTGCATTGTTGGGCACAGGTAGGCTGCATTGATGGGCACAGGTATAGCAGCAATGATGGACACAGGTAGGCGGCATTGATGGACACGGGTGAAGCGGCATTGATGGACACAGGTAGGCTGCATTGATGAGCACTGATAAAGTTGTTGTTAATATTTATTTTTGTAACTTAATTCTGCATAAAACATTTAAGTGTAATTTCATGAGATAATTTATGAGGGCGTGTTTAGGGGTGGAATTAGGGGCGGGCAGGGTAGGGTGGGGCAACTGGTGGTGAGTAACCCTTAAGGCCTTGCTAGTAGCTCAGGACTTAAAATTTTGAGCTCTGTATTAAACCAATATATACATTTAACATTTAAGCTGTTGTGAAATTGCATCCTAAACAGGGGGGCAATTGGGCAAGCAAGCAAGGGATGTTTTATGGTATTAGGGAAAGAACGAGGGCCTAAAGAGGGGGTTACATCACGTCATACGCTATCTGCAGACCTCTATCGTGTGGCTCCCAATAGAACGCCACAAAATAGTTCTTTGTTTAGTAATGTCCAACATTAGAGAAAAGGTCTAAAACTGAGAACATCATTCAAGTCAGGAAAGGAAGTGGCTTTTAGATCATATACCCATTTTGCCTCATTGTATAGTACCCTTTGGTCAAAGTTGCCCCCTCATGGGTCTTCGTAGACCCTTTCCAGGGCTGCGAATTTAAACACAAGGGGATTATAGTGATATTCATAGGCTATATGGTTGCCAATGGGGGTATTTAATAGGCCATTGGTGGCATAATACATGTGGTCCTTCATCCGTTTTCAAAATGGTTGGATCGTTTTACCAACATAGAAGGCACCAAATTGGCATAGTATTATGTATATGACACCTTTGGTTTGGCATGAGATATTATGTCTGATGGTATGGGTACGTCCATTAGGAAGTATAATAGAAGTACCTTCCATTATTAAATCGCAGTCGTCACACGAACCACATCTAAAAATTCCAGGTTCCTCTTTTTGCATAGTTAAGCATCTAGTATAATGGCTCTTACCTAGTTGATCCCTAATGGACCCTGAGCATTTGTAAGTGATCTCAGGGTATTCCTTAATGTATTTTTGTAAAGTGGGATCATCAGACAGTAAGTGCAAATGCTTTCTTAAACAATATCACATTCCTCGATTTAGATTTGGCTTTCCTAAAGGCTTTTTTAAGGCAGGTGTGACTGTATCCCCTAGCTAATAGTCTATTGCGGAGAAGATCAGCCTCTTGTGAAACACCTTATCATTGGAGCAATTTCTCCTTAAGCATAGGTACTGGCTAAAGGGGATACTTTGCACCAGTGGATGAGGATGTGCACTGGATGCATGTAAAATTGTATTGCCTGCCATGGGCTTGCGATATAAGGATGTGGATCTATCCATATTCTTGTATAAAGTGATATCCAAAAATGAAATGCTTGTGGTACTAAATCCCATAGTGAATTTTAGGTTATAGATGTTATTGTTAAAGCAGAGTTCCGGCCAAAATATGACTTTTAAGATAAAAATACCCCTAGAATACTCATGCCTTGTGCAATGTAACAAAGGTATGCTGTAAACAATGCCCAGTTTTCAATTTGTGCAGCATCGTTTTCTAACTTTGTAAAGTTTCTGCACAGCGTGGCCATCTCCAGTGTGGGAATCTGAAGCCACAGTGTCCTTCTTCCTGGATTCCGTGCCTGCTGGCTACCCAGCATGCACCTGCCGATCTCGCGCATGTACGGTGCTATGCAATCTTGGTCAGCTTAACATGGCACAGCGATGCCAAGCTGAGCAAGATTTTCCATAGACGTCAATGATAAATGTTACTGGAGCCGTGCCATGCCAAGCTGACCAAGAATTTTCATAGACGGCAATGTTAAATGTTATGGGAGCAGTGCCATGCCAAGCTGACCAAGATCTCCCAGGAACCAATGCAAAACCGTAAATGACGTATGGCGCCGCGGCCCCTAAAGGAGGAAGTTAAATTTGATATAGGCATAAATCAAGCGAGTGAACAGAAAAAAAAAATGTCAATTAATTTTAAGCATGCACATTAGTGCTGCATGGTGAGGAGTAAAAAATGTGGTTGGAACTCCGCTTTAAGGACCAACATAAATTGCTGGAAAGCTTCAAGTGATCCTGCCCATAACATTAGAACGTTGTCAATATATCTAAACCAGCAAAGGATATTAGATAATAGGTCAACGCATTCATCAGTCGAAAAAAAGATCACGTTCCCACCTCCCAGGTACAGGTTGGCATAAGAGGGCGGACATCAAGTGCCCATTGCAACCCCCGTACCTAGAGAAAGTGGGAACCGTCAAACGTGAATATGTTCCGTGTAAGAATATGTGACAGAAGTTAAGATAAACTGGTTTAGTTTATGAGAAGTCTGGCCATTTTCATTTAGAAATTTACATATGATTTCCAGACCCAATTCGTGGGGAATGGAGGAATACAAGGCCTCGATATCAATGGCTACCATAACACATCCCATCAATTGCTTTTAGAAGATCTGAGGTATCTTTTATGCAAGATGGTAGTGTAGTAACATGTGGATGAAGATATTCATCCACTAGTTTGCTGGCTCGCTCAGTTTTTGACCCTATTCCTGAGATTATGGGATGCCCTGGAGGGTTGGTAATATTTTTATGAGTTTTAGGAAGGGCATAGAACAGGGATATGCAATTAGCGGACCTCCAGCTGTTGCAAAACTACAAGTCCCATCATGCCTCTGCCTCTGGGTGTCTTGCTTGTAGCTGTCAGAGTCTTGCTATGCCTCATGGGACTTGTAGTTCTGCAACAGCTGGAGGTCCGCTAATTGCATATCCCTGGCATAGAATGTAGGGGTTCTAGGATGGGGGACTTGGATACCTTCATAGATATCTTTATTAATTGTACCTTCCAGGTATGCTTAAGGTATGATGTCATTAAATTCCTCATTGTATCTCCCCACTACCTTCTCTGAAATGGGTTTTTACCAGCATCTGATTTTAAGAATATCCCAGCACGTATTCTTATATTGTAGTCCATTCACTATAACCACGTTTCCACCTTTATACGACAGTTTGATAACCAAGTCAGAGTTACGACTAAGATTTGTGTTGCTAGATTTCATTATTTTAGACTTCTCAGTGTCCTGGCTGGTTTGGGACAGAAATGCCCAAATATTGGGGTTAGTTTGTAAGGATAGGAATTTATTAGATTTATTTTTTATGGTGTTACTCAGGGGTATAACCTCATAATTTTTACCCATGTTTTTTTGTCAGGGATTCAGTGCTACCCATTGGGTTATCATTACTCTCATCCTCCTCTGAGCCCTCGCTTTCTTGCAATAAAAGGACCACATTTTTGAGTGCACGGAATTCGGGACGAATATTTATTTGTCAGCAATCCTTGACCTTCATGATTCTGTTTGTTCACTAAGGTTCTCTAACAAACCTCTTGGGGCTTCACAGAACAGCTGTATTTATACTGAGAATAAATTACACACAGATGGACTCTATTATTAGGTGACTTCTGAAGGCAATTGGTTCCACTAGATTTTAGTTAGGGGTATCAGAGTAAAGGGGGCTGAATACAAATGCACGCCACACTTTTCACATATTTATTTGTAAAATATTTTGAAAACCATTTATCATTTTCCTTCCACTTCACAATTATGTGCCACTTTGTGTTAGTCTATCACATAAACTACCAATAAAATACATTTACGTTTTTGGTTGTAACTTGACAAAATGTGGAAAAATTCAAGGGATATGAATACTTTTTCAAGGCACTGTAAGTATCTGAATTTGAAGTTGCGGCCTGTCGTCACTTGCCTAGATTTGGAAACAAGTATTAGAAAGATTGCAGTATGTTGGAACTGAAGGAGTGTCAGGAGCATCTAGTGCTCCTGTTCCTCATTCCAGCATCCAGGGTTTTGGCTATGGCTTTCTCCTTGTCTGTCTGTCCACCTGCAGGATGATTAATGTGATCAGTCTCTGGGTGGAAACCAAGCCTGTTATAAGCCAGCTAAAACCTAATTTGGGTGCTTGTGATAGAGAGTGATACGTGTGTTGTTCCTGGTCAAGCTCCCTGCCTGCCTGACCTGCTTTGCTAGTTTGGATTTCCCTGTGTATGACTTTGGACTGGATTATTGGACTATTCCATGAACTCAGCCTGCCTTTTACCTGGAGTGTCATAGAACCACGTTATCTGTCTGCTAACCGCAAGTATCTATTTGCTTTGCTCAGTTCGCATCTGCCCTGGTGTGATGATCAGGCACTATAGCATTGTGTATAAATCCTGAGGGCAACCGAGTACCGGTAGGCCTGCTTGCCTTATGGGAATGGTGGCTGCTATAGGTGAAGAACACAGTAGCCAGCTATATTGTCTGACCACCTGCTTTGGGGTAGACGTGACAAGGAGATTTTATCCTTGTGGGATTGGACATAGAAATCCATGTATACGCCCATCCCATGTAGGGTGGGATTGGATGCCTGCAGGCACATGTTGAAGACGTAATACCAGGATTTGGAAGAACATAGTGATTATAGTCAAGATGATTAAAAAAAATGAGTTTGATAATTAAGTTTTGGCTTGGCAGTGGTGGCAGCATGTGCACCAGTTTATGGATGTACCCATTTGGGATGGCTAAAAGAGAAAGTGGTGTTACATTTGGAGGCATTCAGTGCATGTGTAACCCTTTGGCTATGTGGATGACATGCTGGTGGCGTGGAGGGGCATGTTCCCAGCTAAAAAAGTTTGTGAACAAACGAGAATAGGAGAAATACAGTATTTATCTCACTTACAGTTGGAGAGCGGATACACATCTTCGATCTGGAGATCTGGGAAACATCGGTGGCTGTGGGAAGCAGGCCTAGACTGGGACAGAAAATAGGCCTGGGCATTTTAGACTGAGCAGCCCATTTTTTTTTTTAACCAAATTACAAATAATGACAACTATTGTTTTCTTGATATCTTTTAGTTAAATTTAGCCTGCTTCACTCCATTGGTGTCAGTAGAAGTTTTTTTTTGTTTTATTTTTTTAATTATTTAACATTTTTTTTTATAATTTAATTTTTTATTATTTTTTTAGAACCCCTGTTGGGGTGCTTTCATTAAATATCAGGGGTCCAAACAGACCTCTGATGCATCACCTTTGAGACAGAGAAAAAGGGATTTTTATAACAGCTTACCTGTAAAATCCTTTTCTTGGAGTACATCACGGGACACAGAGCGACTTAGTCATTACTAATGTGTTATATAGTTTACCTTCAGGTGCTGGCACTGGCAACTTCCAAACCGGAAGTACCCTCCCCTATATAAGCCCCTCCCATCCGGGAGCACCTCAGTTTTGTAGCAAAGCAATAAGTGTCCCAAAAAGAGGGGTGGGAGCTCTGTGTCCCGTGATGTACTCCAAGAAAAGGATTTTACAGGTAAGCTGTTATAAAAATCCCTTTTTCTTTTTCATACATCACAGGACACAGAGCGACTTAGTCATTACTCATGGGACGTCCCAAAGCAATGCCAAATGAGGGGAGGGATACACTATACATAAGCTGGGCGCCATCAGGCATGAGGCTCTTTTGCGGCCTGCAACACACTGCGCCCAAAGGCGACATCCTCCTGACTTCTAACGTCTACCTGGTAGAATCTAGTAAACGTGTGTACTGAAGACCATGTTGCGGCCTTACAGACTTGAGCCAGGGAGGCCTGGTGATGCACTGCCCATGAAGTTCCAACTGCTCTTGTGGAGTGCGCCCTAACTTTGAATGGAGGCGGTCTCTTTCTCAAGCCATAGGCTTGTATTATGACCTGTCGAATCCACTTGGCTAAAGTAGATTTTGATGCTGCCTGACCCTTTCTGGGGCCTTCCGGCAGAATAAACAAAGTATCCGTTCTGCGAATCTGAGCAGTGGCTTTTAGATAAGCTTTAACTGCTCTTACTACATCCAAAGAATGCAATAACTTTTCCTCTACCGAGCTAGGTTTGGGGAAAAAAGAAGGAAGAACCACATCTTGGTTCAAATGAAACCTCGATACCACCTTAGGAAGAAAGGCTGGATGAGGACGTAATACTACTCTGTCCTTATGGACAACCAGATATGGCTCCTTACAGGACAAGGCGGCTAATTCCGATACTCTTTTAGCCGAACAAATGGCTACTAAGAAAATCAATTTCCTGGTGAGAAGCACTAAGGAAATATGCTGTAATGGTTCAAATGGTTGTTTCTGTAGAACCGACAGAACCAGGTTTAAGTCCCATGGACATATGGGAATACTAACCGGAGGGCTAATACGCATCACTCCTTGTATGAAAGCTTTGACTAATGAAAGCAAAGCCAAGGGCCTTTGAAAAAATATTGACAAGGCCGTCTGACCCTTGATAGTACTCAAGGCAAGCTTCCTATGTACAGCCCACTGTAGGAAGTCCAGAATCCTACCTATTATGTACTTACGTGGATGCCATTTCTTGGCCTCACACCATGCAATGTACGCCTTCCAGATCCTATAATAGATCTGCCTGGATACCGGCTTCCTGGCATTGATCATGGTAGATACCACAGGATTAGAGAGACCTCTCTTTTTTAGAATGTGGGCTTCAATAGCCAGGCCGTCAAACCTAGGGCTGGTAAGGAAGGGTAGTATATCGGTCCTTGCGAAAGCAGGTCCGGACGATGTGGGAGGGTCCCAGGACTTCCCACTGACATTTTTACAATCTCCGCGTACCATACCCTTCGGGGCCACGCTGGAGCCACCAGAATCACTGGTTTCTTTTCTACCCTGATTCTGCGGATTAATCGCGGTGGGAATGCATATATCAGCTTGAACTGATCCCAAGGGAACACTCGGGCATCCGAACCGCAAGCTAGGGGATCCCTTGTGCGAGACACAAATCTGTCCACCTTTGCGTTGAATCTGGATGCTAGCAGATCTACATCCGGTGTTCCCCACCGCTGGCATATTGCCTGGAAAACCTCGGGGTGAAGAGACCATTCCCCCTGGCATAATTGCTGGCGACTTAAAAAGTCCGCTCTCCAATTTTCCACTCCTGGGATGAAAACCGCGGATATGGCTGGGACATATCTTTCTGCCCATTCCAGGATGCAATTCGCTTCCCTCTGGGCTGCACGACTCCTGGTGCCACCCTGGTGATTGATATATGCCACTGCTGTGGCATTGTCTGATTGAATTCTGACAGGGGACCCTTGGAGTTTGGATGTCCATGCTACTAGGGCATACCGGGCTGCTCGTATCTCTAAGAGATTGATGGGCAGGGCCTTCTCTGCTTCTGACCAATTGCCCTGGAGAGACCATTGCTCCAGTACTGCCCCCCAGCCTATGAGGCTGGCATCTGTAGTGACCACCTTCCAAGAAACCGGACTGAAGGGTTTCCCTTTTTCCAGATTCTGGGGCACCAACCACCAATGGAGGCTCTTGCGAATGGAAGGGGACAGGAACATTGGTAAGTCTAAAGCCTGAACTTTTTTGTTCCAGGCTGACAGTATGGCCCTCTGCAAGTTCCTTGAATGGAATTGACCATAGGGTACTGCTTCGAATGAAGCCACCATTTTTCCCAGCAGCCTCATGCACAGGCGTATGGATGGTTTTCTTTTTTGTACCCACTAAGTGGGTCAAATTTTTCAAAGACGACACCTTCTCTGGAGGTAAGAAAATCTTTCTCTGATTTGAATCCAGTCTTAGCCCCCAAGTATTCCAGACTTTTGACTGGTTTTTGGGGCTGACTTGTCTCGGTTGATAATGCAACCGTGAGATTCCAGATACTTGATTGTCTTGTGAACGACCACTTCTGGTTTTTTCCACTGAGTGGTCTATCAGCAACAAGTCGTCTAGATATGCCATTATCGTTACACCTTGTGTTCCTAGTTTGGCCAATCGTAGGGCCAGAATTTTTGTGAACACTCGTGGTGCTGTGGCCAGACCGAAAGGTAAGGCTCTGGACTGAAAATGGCGCCCTTCTACTGCAAAGCGTAGACATTTCTGGTGGGCCGGACAGATGGGAATATGCAATAAGCATCCCTTATGTCGATCGAGGCTAACCATTCCTGCCCTTGTAGGGCGGTGGCCACCGATCGGATCGACTCCATCCGAAAAAGTCCTGATATGTAGGAACTTGTTTAGCCCTTTTATATTTAATATGGGCCTCACGTCCCCATTTGGTTTGGGGACTGTGACAAGGTTCGAGTAAAACCCGAACCCGCTTCCTTCCAAGGGAACCTCATGATTACCCTTGGAGCAATAGTTGTTCTAGTGCCAGAAGGAGGGATCCTCTCTTCTGGGGATCGCTTGGCACGTTTGACCTCATAAAATGGGCAGGAGGAATGTCTTTTAACTCCAGCCTGTATCCCAGACTTACTGCGGAGATCACCCATCTGTCTCTGATGGTGTCCCGCCATGGTCTCTGTGAACAACTGAAGTCTTCCCCTCACCCGATTGAGTGGGGGCAACCCTTCATGACTTGGGGGGAGGTTTTGTACCTCTCTTGACCCAGGGTTTCTTGTTACCCTGTGATTGTCCCTGATTTCTGCCCCCTGGATTTGACCGCGGAGGCCGTCGGAACTGTTTCACAGCCGATGTGCCAGGGACTGGAGAAGTAGGCCTCTTAAAAGAAGGACTTCTACCCTTGTTCTTAACCGGCAAGAGTGTACTTTTACCGGCAGAAGTTTTCTGGATATATTTGTCCAGATCTTCTCCAAATAAGCGTTCTCCATGAAATGGGAAGCTAATCAGCAATTTCTTACAGGGAGCTTCAGCAGACCAGTTTTTGAGCCATAGAAGCCTACGCATATGTCTACAGACAGCGTAAAGCGGGAGGCCTGTTGGATTGTATCCTTTTTGGCGTCCACCGCAACACAAGGCTCTAGGTAGGTCAGCTAGGGCAAGAGCCTGCTGATCTGGTAAGTCCCTTAAGACTTGTTTCAACTGATCTTTCATTGCTTGGCAGACTCCAATCGCTGCTACTGCAGGTTGTGTCACCATGCTTGCTGTAGAGAAAGCAGATTTTAGTAAAGACTCCAATTTTTTATCTATTGGGTCTTTGAACATTGGAACATTATCTACTGGACATGTCAGTGATTTATTTACACAAGAGATGGCTGTGTCCACTGTAGGGACCCTCCATTTTTTTTTTTTTTTTTTATGAACTTATCCTCCATGGGATAGAACACTGGAAATCTCTTGGGGGGAGTAAATATTTTAACAGGATGCTCCCAATCCTGGTAAATAAGCCCTTCCAATAAAGGGTGGATTGGGAAGGAACAGACAGTCTGGGGAGCTTTCAGCGACCCCAGCGAGGAGACAGTAGTGGTTGATGGTTCCGCCAGAGGCATTTAAAATGCTGCTCGGACCATGTTAGTCAGAGACTGAACCCATAATCTTTCAGCCTGAGATGCTGAGAAAGGTTCTTCCACTGTTGATTCCTCTATAACTTTATCAACCATCACCTGATCCCCTTCAGGTAGGTCGATCTCTGGGACTGTTCCTCCACTAACAGGCACTCTGCAGGAGGAGACGGAGATCGGACGCGCTTTTCCTGTGACAGGGAAGCAGCGATCAATGCTGTTAATCTCTCTTCCAATCCTCCCAGAGTTGAGGATAAAACCTCCTCTGTTATATATACAGGAGCAGGTGGACTGGGGACAGCCGCAGTACTAGGTACTCCTGCGGGGTTCCTACGGCTACTGACCTCTGAAATTTCAGGGGAGATTGGCGCAGTACAGCATGCCCAAAATCCTCAGAGCCCGATGGAGACCCCTTTCGCTTCTTGGAAGATTTATTTCCAGAGCGTCTGGACGACATATCCTATAAGCACAAAGCTGAGGTATTCCCGTCGTCATACACCAATTTTGCTGGTAATAGTCTAACACAGTTGCTGCTATATACCAGCTGGTGTCCACTAAAGTGTCTTTCTATGGGGATGCCTGCATCAACCGCCTCTGTGTGCCACCGTTTTGTTGCTAGCTCTGCTTGCATCCAGCTGACACTTGTACTGTGTCTTTTACACATGCTGGGACGCCTGCACATGCGCAGAAGCGCCGCGGCGCGCATCGAGCATCATCCACCTGCCCCGCCCCTTTTTTTTCATAGGAGGTGCGTGCACGCGCCCGCGCGCGCGCCCGTGCACCATTGGCGCCCTTTTCGAAACCAAGCAGGGACTAGGAGCCAGGGCCCTTTTTGCCGGAGGGCCTGTGCGGTGGATGAGCGCAGCAACAGGGCAGAGGAAGTGGATTCCCACAGAGAACTTACCAACTGCCTGGATCTTTTGACTTGAGAAAACCAAAGATCCACATGACAAGAAAAAATGGACCACAGCGGCCTCTAGTGGTTTAACACAGGTACCGCGGTCCTCTTTTTTTTTTTCTTGACTACTATTAAAATTTTACATTTTCCAGTAGTTACAGGCATACACAGATATTAGCGGGAATACCATTAGGTAACAGACAGAAAGACAAATTAGGCTTGGAGGTCCCCCAATAGAACCAAGTTCCTGGGGGCCCCCACTTACCTGTTCCCCGCCGCAGGACTCTGTTTGGTCCACAGAAGCCCAAACTTCACCTATCACGGCAGGCATTGTAATTAAACCTTCAGGGACCGGGTTCCCAAGGATTCCACTCCCCTGGACCTGTATAGCACCCTGCACAGA
This sequence comes from Rana muscosa, assembly GCA_029206835.1. Taxonomy (NCBI): domain Eukaryota; kingdom Metazoa; phylum Chordata; class Amphibia; order Anura; family Ranidae; genus Rana; species Rana muscosa. The sequence continues at coordinate 686,970,808 of CM055117.1, forward strand.
AAACATCTTGGTCGTGGGTATGACCAGAGCTCTGGATCCTAGGGTCCAGCCCTCCTAAGAGAGGCATTACAGGCAAAACCTTGCTCTTCTGTTGCAAGGCCCGGGTACCGACCGTTTAGCTATGAAGCTTTTTTGGTGGGATCCGGAACAGCTTAGTAAGGCCCGTAAAAGAACCTGTACGCAAGCCCAGGAAAACACATGTTACTCTTTGGCCAACACCTTAGACACTGGCAAAAAACTGAGGTGCTCCCGGATGGGAGGGGCTTATATAGGGGAGGGTACTTCCGGTTTGGAAGTTGCCAGTGCCAGCACCTGAAGGTAAACTATATAACCCATTAGTAATGACTAAGTCGCTCTGTGTCCCGTAATGTACGAAAAAGAAAATGGACACGGCCCTCAATCTCCATCTCTGGAGCCTCAGCAGCACAAAATGAATGAACAGGAATAACTTTGTACAGTGGGGCCAGAAGAAATCAAAGCGGGGCCGGGAGAGAGGACAACGGGGTCAGGAGAGAGTACAGCGGGACTTGGAGAGAGGAAACAGCAAGGCCAGGAGATCACAGCAGGGCAGCAGGACCTGAAAAAGAGGGGTGGTATATAGTATAGAGAGACCGATCCCCTCCATTTCCCTCCCGCAGCCGCTGAATGCCTGCGGGAGGGAGAGGAGGAGAAGCCAGCATTCAGCAGCTGCAGGGGATCAGTTTCTGTACATACAGCTGTGTTGTTAGGACATGCCGTGACTGAATCCTAGGCAGCAGTGCCTAGTTTGCCTAGTGGTGGCGCTGGCCCTGACTGCACCATGTAGCTTTTTTTTGTACACTTTTTTACCCTCCTTTGTTATAGAATGTAAAGGCGCAGCAAAGGAACATTGAAAGTAAAGCTTTTTGTGCTTCATCTGGTCTGGTAAGCCTGTGCAGCTTCAGAGACCCATTCTTTCCTTACCCAAGGCACAAGGAGGTGTGGGATTTCCAAACCCCGTGAAGTATCATGAAGCCACCCACCTGGCAAGAAGCTATGGGTACACTTAGAACAGGCAATCATCAACCCCCCTGGAGGGATTACCCTGGCACCCAGAAAAAGACGCTTCCTCTCACTATTAAATACCATCCACTAGTGGGAGCCACTATACGGACCATCCAGCAGGTGTTTAAACATACTAATATATCTCCACATCTAATTCCCATGACACCTATTTTGGGATCGTACAACGTTCAACCAAGCATTAGGGACAACGGAGGTCTTCACGACTCCTTTATTTTTTCACTAATCATTGCCTCATGTCAGCCCATGATCTGGACTTTACCTTTTTACAAGACTTGGACTTCTTCTGTCACATTCAGTTAAGCATCTAACATTCAGTTTAGCGTTCACTACCTACTGAATTTCGCTCCCTGCGGGAACCCTCCTCTTTTAAACAAGCTTGTTTAACAGGAGAACCCATTCGACACTCGTCATATTTCTATACTACCTTAAATCGCTCAGGCACATTCTTTCCTACAAAAATGGGAAAGAGACTTGAACACAACTTTTTCTCCTAAACAAAAAGAAAGAATACTACTATTTGCCCACAAGACCTCTCTTGCCAGCAAATTTTATGAGGGGGGATATAAACTCCTCACACATTGGTACCAGATGCCTGTGACGCTACACTGGATGTTTCCCCAGGTTTCGAGTTCCTGTTGGAGATGTATGGAATCCAAGAAGACCCTGTTTCATATTTTTTGTGAATGTCTCAAATTGAAAGAGTTCTGGACCATGGGGAAGCAGACGATTAAGACGTCCATGGGTTGTCTTGGGGGAAATACAGCAGCTTTTCTGCTGCATGACACACCACTTTCTAATAAGCAATATATATATAAAAAAATTATAATGGCTTGCCCAGATTTCAGAGATCCAGCAAATGGAGAACCTAACTATGATACTAAGAGAACAGGAGCAGAAATATTGGAAAATCTGGACTCCTTACTTCTTCTATAAAGATCAAACACCTCTTGCTTCCCAACAGCAATAAAGTAGGACCTCTTGTCTCTGGCAAACACCTCATTGTAGGGGTGTGTGGCCCGGTGGGTTAGGAGGGACTTTCTACTCTTCCTTCCCCACCCCTCTCCTTCCCCTTTCCCCCTACCTCTTTTCTTTTTCTCTAACTGACTTGGGGTTCGACACTTTCCCACACGTGCATATACCCAAAAGGCAGGGAAGATCAGATTGACCTGGTATGTAGATGAGATACACTGTATGGCCATCTACTTGGTGTTCAATGGGCCCACAGATCCTTATCATACTTACGCTTACTTGTTGAGTCATGTAGTGCCTCGTTTATTGTATTTTCTGTTGTGCATGTACGTATTTGACTCTTGCAATGTCATGCTGATTCTTTCCAAATAAAGAATAAAAAAAAAAAGTAAAAGCTTTTTAGGTTTAGCACACAGTTATACCTCAAGGATTGATATGCTGTTTAATATAAAGTTCTTCTCTCCCTCTCCCCCCCCACAGTCACCTGGGACATGTTGCAGGTCCCAGAAGACTGCGGGACCGTTTACGAGGCGCAGCCCGGCTCGTAAATACACAGTGGGCACCTGGCTGTAAAGCTGTAAGCTGTCACAGCCGGGTGCCACAGTTCAGATCCTGGTGCCGGGGACAGAAGATAGAGGGAAGGGACAGCTCAGGTGAGCACATCACTGGAACCTGGGACAGGCGAGTGTCTGTTTATTAAAAGTTAACGGCTACAATTTTTTGTGTCTGTATTCATCTCAGGATGCAAAGAAACAAAATGTGATTATTTTAGAGGGGGGTGATTGTTTTCTATACCCACTGCATTTGTATTCTCTTCCTATCAGAGCAGAAATATCAATCTGTAAGATCCACACAGAAGCTGTCCTAAGCTCAGCGCTGATAACAGACCCCTATTAAAAACACAACAAAGATGATGTCAGGATTGCATGAAGGAAAACTGACAGTTTTACCTTGCTCCAGCATCAAAGAGAGTGGGGTCGATTTACTAAAAAGAGAGTACAAAATTTGGTGCAGCTCTGCATAGAATCTTCCAGGTTTTTTGCCAAAGCTTAATTGAACAAGCTGAAGTTAGAAGCTTATTGGTTACCTTGCACAGCAGTACCAGATTCTACACTCTCCAGTTTTTTTAGTAAATCAACCCCAGCGTGTCAATTATCAGCCCTGAGCTACGGCAAAGGATGGATGACCAGTCAGATACAGAGATTTCTGCATCTATAGGGAGAGAATACAATTTAAAACAAGGAAAATGCATACTCCTGAGAGATAAAGCTACACTGTTATGAAAACTGAGACTCAGATTCTTTCAAATGTCCAATTCTCACTGGCTCACTAAAGGCATGTTTGAAGAAAGAAATGCAGATTAGAGCACAGTAGTGTAATAAATTGGAAAATGCACTGATGTGGAGTGACATGAAAGAAAGGAAACTTGTTAATTAAGTGCATAAAAAAACGAATATAACTGCACACTGTTAACGGAATTTATGAAATGTTGTTACATTTATTTTTACACAGCTATTTGCTACATTTAGTCACATTGGGGTTTATTTACTAAAACTGAAGAGTGCAAAATCTGGTACAGTTGTGCAGCGTAGCCAGCTTCTAACTTAAAAGGGAGTTCCAGACTTTTTTTATGTTTATTAAAAGTCAGCAGCTACAAAAAGTGTAGCTGCTGGCTTTTAATAAACATACACTTACCTGTTCCACTGTCCAGCGACGCGACGCCCGGAGCTCCGCTGGTCTCCCCTCCTTCTCCGCCTCCATTCATTGTGTGGGCACCCGGCCGTGACAGCTTTCGGCTTCACGGTCGGGCACTCACTGCGCATGCGCAACGGCGCAGCGCTCTCTGAGTGGACAGGCGATCGCCTGGGACCTGTCACGTCCCAGGTGATCGCCTACAGGGAGGGGCCGCCACAAGGCAATATGACGTATCGCCTAGGCGACCCCAGGGCGGAAAGAGGAAGTGGGACAGTAAGTCCCATTCCTACTGAAGCCCCCACTCCCCCCCAAAAAGAATTACATGCCAAATGTGTCATGTAAGGGGGCGAGGAGTGGATAAAGCAGAAGTTCCAAATTTGGGTGGAACTCCGCTTTAAGCTTGTGCAATTAAACTTTGACAAAAAAAACTGGAAGCTGATTTTTCTATGCAGAGGTGCATTAGATCTTGCACTCTCCAGTTTTAGTAAATCAACCCTAGTGTTACAGGGTTAGAGAGCTGCATAGACATTGTTCGTATTGTTTTTGAGTTTAGTCCATATGGTAGTGCAGCAGTTATTAGTTACCGTATTATGTAGGTTGACTGTTCACATTTGGGTTTAGAAAAGTGGCACATAATATTACTGTAAACCATTTAAACCTTTTAAAAGTGAAACTAACTTTGTACAACCAAGCAGACAATGGTTTTATGGGTAACAAAAGTAAAACAGCAGCAGGTTTTTGCTGTGAAAGTAATACATTTTACAACAGTACTTGTTAGGAAAAGCGTTAAGGATTGGCAAAGAATTTCCACAGCATCTGGAGTCTCAGCGCAGTCTTCTGCTTACTGCCCCGATTCCACAGATTCATTCTGGCTGCCCTGTGTTCGTGGCACTAGCTGTGCTCTCTGTCTCTATACTATAATATTTTTCACAGATTGATTTTTTAACATTGTGGAATAGAGCCGAGGAGCACAGTTTGTGAAATGTATGCATGCCAGGAGGAGTTATACTCCTCCCAACACTGCTTTTATAATTTTGGCACTCAGAAAAGCCACAAGAGCCAGTGGTGATCCACCCCTGCAGAGTGCAGATTCTCTCAGGTAAGTAAGAACTGAGCATCATTTTTAAGCTCCCACTGATCACCAAAGGGGCTCTAAAAGAGAAGGGCAGTGAGCACTGACCACCAAAGCTACATGGGGAATTGACCACCAGTGCTGCAGAGGACACAAACCACAAATGCTGCAGAGGACACTGACCACCAATACTGAAGGGGAAACTGAAAACCAATGCTGCGGTTAAAATAAAATAAAATAAAATAAAAATCAGCACAAGAGACATAACTTACAGTCAGTAGGATGTGTCCCCTGTGATGATTCCTCTTCTTTTAGTTGAAATCTTTCTTCATCCCCACCTCCCCCCTGTAATCTTCCAGCGTGGTGGGGGTTAACTACCTCAATACCGTAGTACATATATACGGTCTCATATTGAAGTGGTACCAATATTTAGAGCCAGCGATTCTCTTTCTTTTAAAAGTGATCCAAATGGCTATAAAGCCACTCAAGAACTCTTTTATAGGTGGTAGAAGGGGGGTCTCCCCCTCCCGCCACCTTTTTTAGGGCTCTGCTTTCCAAATATTGAGCCCGGGATTGATGCGACTAGTGGCATTGGGTGCGCTTTGAACACTGCAAGGAATATAATTTTCTTTCCCCCCTTCTGTGACGTCAGAAACTGGAGGCAACAAGGATTTTGTTACTTACAGTTTTGGTTTGTTGTTTTACAAGCTGTTACCGGCTTGTAAATAAGCCGATCAAACCAATCTTGGTTTGAATAGCTGGTTTAGAGGCCAGAGGAGAGATATGGATTTTACTAGACCCCAGATCTCTCCGAAAAGAGGACCTTTCATGGACTTGACTATCACAAGGGATGTTCTTCATTCCTTGTGATAGCAATAAAATTTATAAAAAAGATAAATGAACCGTGTAAAATAAAATACATTTAAATATAAATATTTTATAAAGTGTCTCCCCATGCTTACATGCAAATGTGAACGCATGCGTAGGTCCCGCGCGCATATGTAAACGGTGATCGCACCACGCATGTGAGGTATCGTCGTGAACATCGGAGTGAGAGCAATAATTCTAGCACCAGACCGCTTGTGTAACCTTAAATTGGTAACCTGTAAAGGCTTTTAAAATTACGTCTATGGATAATTTAATGCACTGTAGTTTGTCGCCATTTGGTAGATGTGCACAATTAACATATGCAATTAACAGTGACATGTTTGTTATCTGTTTACTTGGCATAACATCATCTTTTATATTTTACCAAAAGATTGAGTAACATATTATGTTTGTGTTTATTAAAATTCATTAAAGTGCATTCTTCCTTAAATTTGCATTTGATGAACCACTGTGCATATATCATGTGTCAACATCCCCCATTTTATTCTCCAGGGCCTCTGCATAAAAATAATTTTTTAATGTTTGGGGGCTATGAGAAATTGTATAGCAAAATTGGCCTGGTTTTGAAGTAGTAATACAACTCAGGGGCTGAAAAAACCGTACTACAACTTCTATGAATGAAAAAAGATTGCTGAATTTGGGACAGGTGGATAATTGATTGCCCCACCCCCTCCATTTTATTCTGAGATCCTGTTTCATTCAAAGAAATCAAGTCAGCAAATCGAGTATTGAGAATTTTTGTCCAAATGTTCGTAGAGATGTTGATTTAAAAATCTACTAGTGTATGGCTGCAGGGGCATTTTATGAGGTCACTGGGCCTGTATGCACCACAGTGAAGAGTGGGAGTGGGAATGGTTTTCATTGCGCCAGGGGTGTTTCTAGGATGCTAAAATACCTGGGGCACCTTTAGGCACACCAAGTAGAAGAGTAATGTGGGGCTCACATCGCCCGGTGGAGAACACTGAGTATGACCAAATTGTGTTAACGGTGGGGGGCTTAAAGGTGTTGTAATAGCAGAATGTTTTTTAATCTTAATGCATTCTATGCATTAAGATAAAATACCTTCTGTGTGTAGCAACCTCTTCAGCAACCCCTAATTACTTACCTGAGCCTCTTCTCTCTCCAGCGATGTTCACGAGTCCCTCGGCTGTCCGGGACCCTCCTGATTAGCTGAGACACAGCAGCGGCGCCATTGGCTCCTGTGGCTGTCAATCAAAATCAGTCAGCCAATCAGGGGTGAAAGGGGCAGGGGCCAGGCCGGAGCTCCGTGTCTGAATGGATACACAGAGCTCTGACTCTACTCGAGTGCCCCCATAGAAAGCTGCTAGCTGAGGGGGCACTCGTAAGGAGGGAGGGGCCAGGAGCAGCAAAGAGGGACCTGAAAAGAGGAGGATCCGGGCTGCTCTGTGCAAAACCAAGTGCACAGAGGAGGTAAGTATAACATGTTTGTTATTTTTATTTATTTTTTAAACAAGAATTTACAATCACTTTAAAGCGATACTAAAGTCTAGTTTTTCTTTTTGTTTCAAAATAGCAAACATGTCATACTTACCGACTCTGTGCAGTGGTTTTGCACAGAGCAGCTCAGATCCTCCTCTTCTCGAGTCCCTCTTCGGCACTCCTGGCCCCTCCTTCCTGTTGAGTGCCTACACAGCAAGCAGCTTGCTATGGGGGCACCCGAGCCAAGCCGCAGCTCTGTGTGTCCATTCAAACATGGAGCCGCTGCCCACCCCCCCTCTCTCCTCATTGGCTCACTGACTTTGATTGACAGCAGCAGGAGCCAAGTCTCTTGTACAACATCGCTGGAACAAGATGGGGCTCAGGTAAGTATTAAGGGGGCTGAGGTTAGCCTGTCCCCCGGTATAATTCTTCCCCAGGTCAGTCTGTCCCTGGTATAATCCTTCCCTCCCTCCAGGCCAATCTGTCCCTCAGTATTATGCCCCCCAGGTCAGTTTGTCCCCCAGTTTAATCCTCCAAGTCAATCTATCCCCAATAAAATCCCCCCTAAATCAGTCTGCCCCCCAGTATAATCCCCCCAAGTCAGTCTGTCCCCCAGTATAATCCCCCTATCAGTGGTCTAAAGATACCCCTGATATCTTTTTTTTGAGACAGGGAAAAGGACTAAGGACACAGAGTCTCCGTTCCCTTTCTCTGCAACCTCAGCTGAACTGCAGATGAATGAACAGAAGGATCATATTTATTTGCAAGCATAGTAAGATTCTGTGATGAATGAACACAGGAATGATTGGCACCAATTGTCCACTTTGATCATTCAGGAAGGGGCTGGTAAACATGAAATGTTTAACAGCCCCCCCTCCATCCTGAACATGGCTCTGATCACCCACCCTAGTAGCAACTGCAGCCGGTGGGGGAGGGGGGGAAACGAACCAGAAGTGCTGCAGGGAGGGGGTGCCCCGAGGGGCAGTACAGGTGAGGTCGGTGTGGTTGCCTATTTTCAGAGCTAATTCCACCTGTAACCTTCCTGCAGCACCCGAAGCCAGCGGAAGAAGAGAGCAGGAGATGCCGGCAGCTGCAAGTGAGCCACAGGGAAATACCTGCTGCAGGGGTGGGGGGCAAATCAATGGCAGTGATGCAGGGGATCGGTTGATTACTCCTTGTGTGCAGTGTGTGACAGGGCACAGTGGGCCCCCCTTCCCTCAGGGCCCGTGTGCCCCACACACACTTGCACAATGCATGATACGCCACTGTATGGCCAGCTTAAGGCCTAGAAATGCCCCTGAATTATATCACAAGAAAGTAACTATGTTTAGTATAAGTATCAGTGTCAAACTAACATACAATTTCCTGTGTGCCATTACTCCTACGGTCAAAAAAAAAGGCCAGTTTCAAGGAACCAAAACCAAGTTCTATAGTTAGAATACATCTCTCTGCAACAAACTGTTGTAAAATATTGAAATATTGAAATAACCAGTCCTTACTTTTCTTTAAAGTCCTTGGCAAAGCTTTCAAAGGCTCGACTCTTAGTGGACCCAGAAGTAGACTTTTCCCATTTTGTTTCTTCCACCTCAATTCCTTCTATTTTCTCTTTTTGTTTGTCACTAACGACATCATCACCCTTTTCAGGTTTCTTTAGAAGCTATAATAAATATATTATTGAAAAAAATTCAGCATCAACAGGGATCATTTAGGTGAGTTCATAATATGATCTGGTAAATGAACCATTGTGCTAGAAACCATATATCATTTTTTTTGAGTTACGGTGTAGGGACAACGTTTTCTACTTTTCATCAGCAGGCATTCCTAGAACACAGTTCTTGGTTTTCCATGTTTAAATCCTTTAACTACATTTCAGAATTGGTAGAATAGTAGTTTAAGGGTTTGTGCACACTGTGCTCCTTTGGATAACTTTTCAACTGACAGGAGAAAAGCAGCTTAAAAAAACTTGGTAAAAGCCATGTTTTTTACAAGCATTTATGTGTGTCTGCACACGTTTGTCGGTAATGCATTCTATTGTCCAGAATATAAATTTATTTTGGCCATTATAATGCAATAACGCACAAACACGCATGTTTATGTGGGTTTATGCGTGGTTACGTGTTTTTTTTCGCCCAAATGCTCCTTTCTGAATGTTCAAGTGATGGGGTTTTTTTCTGCCTCTAAATGCTCCTGCCTGTAAACGCCCATGTGTGCTAACTTTAAAGGGGTGTTAAAAAGTATAGAAAAAAATGCCAAACGCCTGTAAGACAGGTGTTTTTAAGCTGTAATGTGCATGAGGCCTTATGGTGTTTGTATTGTTATGTTCACCTTGATCCTAATTTCTTTTTCACACAGCTTCTTTTGCTTGTCTGCCTCCTTTCTTTTACGCCTTTCTTCTTCTCTCCTTTTTCTCTTTTCTTCTTCCCTTAATCGCTTTTTTTCCAACTCACGTCTCCTCCTTTCTTCCCTTTTTTCTTCTCTCATCCTCTAAAACACAATTTAAATCAACTATTACTGTGAAGTCTTCAAAAAAAAATATTCTTGATTTAGCAGTCATGCTTAAGGTCTGGCTCACCTGCTTTTCCAACTTTCGATTTTTAATATACTCAAGAAGTGGAGTCGTTCTTCTTGCTGTAAATCAGATTGGTGTTGGTAAAAACATATGACAATATATATAATTATAAATTCACATATATCTATTTTTACTAAGTCATGACAGTGCTTTCCAAGGTGTGCAAGGTGTACCATATTTTACAATTAGGTAGGGCTGCAACTAACGATTATTTTCATAATCGATTAGTTGGCCGATTATTATGTCGATTAATCGATTATTCGGTTGATAACCTTAAAAAAAAAAAGTAATTTTGCTGCGATTTGCATATTTGCAATTTTTTGGCCCAATTTGTTGTTGGGCAGATTAAAAAACACAAATTGCCGCAAAAACGCATTACGTGTTTTTCTGCAGCTTCTCTATTGAAGTATATTGAACCAAAAAAACAAAATGGCATTGTTTTCTGTTAAAAAAAAAGTCCTTGCCCTTTCCAAATACGCAGCAGCTGAAAAAAATCATGGATGTGAAGGTGTCCCATAGGAAACCATGTAAATGAACTGTAGTGTGTTTCTGCAAAACGCACCAAAAAACACAGAGGTGTGACCCGGCCCTGAGATGTTTAGTAACATAATGGGGTTAAAAAAACTAAAATTAGTACAAAAAGAGCAAATAATCTACTGTAAGGGGTTAATTTTTTACTGTTGGACAGTGAAAGTAATATTTACAGTAGCAATTTGCTCTTTTTGTACTATAAATAGCTCATTTTAGTTATTTTTTAACCCCATTATGTTACTGGCCGATTAATCGATTATGAAAATGGTAATCGATTAATTTCATAATCGATTAGTTGTCGATTAATCGATTAGTTGTTTCGGCCCTACAATTAGGTAATCAAAATAGAGCTCAGAATTTATGTGACCGACCATTATGTGACAAGTATATGCTCATTCTAGTGTCAGTTACAAGTTGCAGGTAGGAGCGAATCGCAAACCTTTGCAGGTCACTGGCAATAATAAACAATAATTTAAAGGAAACGACAACCCAGCCCCCTCTTATATAAAAGGTGACCTCCAGGAAGCTATAGTGTCAGTGTGTGTTGCTGCTGCTAGCTAGAGCTGGCAATTCTATGTAAAGAGAGATTTTTTTTTTAATTTTACAGCTTCTATGAATGAAACAGGATCTTTGAATGGGGGGTCGAGCTATCAATCACCTACCCATCCTCCATTCAGAGATCTTGTTTCATTTATAGAAGTTGTATTACAGCTTTAATGAATGGAGCAGGTGTGCGGAAAGGACGGGCATAGTTGTCCTCTCTTGATGAGAGCCTGTTACAGCCCCTTAATTGTATTAACCCCTTTTATACTAGAAGATTATGTTGACAGTGGTGAAGGTAAAGGCAGGGACAGAAGAAGATTTGGACTGAAAGAAGAGGAATCCTACTGACTGCAATTTATGTCCCTTGTGCTGATTTTTCTGTTAATTTTAGCTACACTTAAGCTTTAAATAGCTGCTCATAATCCTTTTTAACAAACACAACACAGCTAACTATGATGCTAGAGCATACTGCACACATGCATAACAAACCAATGAGTTCCTTTGTCTTTGCTTCAATTTCTCCCAGAAGGGTCTCTGGGTTTGCACAGATTTTTTCCTCATCTGCACAATAGTTTTCCAAAAACTTCTTGTACTCTAAGTCTACAAAAGAAAGAAAGCAGTGAAACATATAAATACCAAATTAATTATGGTAATGATATAAAACTTTAAGCCGAGAAAAATACTGACACTTTGTTTCAAAGTCAGTACATAAATGATCAGTTCACCCAACGTGATATTTTAGTTATAGGTAGAGCAAGGTGGGCTCCTGGGGTCTTACATATCATTAATCCTCGTCCATTGATATCTGCCTGCCATACCTTCCTGTCCACCTCAATTGTTCTACCCATCTGTGTATCGTATATTGCATTCTCTATATTATAAAATGAATTAAAGATCCAACAGGTGTGCAGACTTAAGAAATGGAGGACAGAAATCTCACCAACAGTGATGAGTGAACCAAGAAAAGTTTGGTTTGCTAGATGTTTGATGAACAAAAAATCTGCAAACCCTGAACATGGCGCCTAAACCCTATTGAAATTTATGGGAACAGAATCTTGTCATTTAGAATAAAAATCTGGTATAGATTTTTGGGGGCCCACACTATTTTTTTTTTAAATTTCTTGCTTGGGTTCTTACATAAAATCCACCCCAGATCTTTGTGCAGTCTAGGCGGCCAGGAAAGGAGGTGCTGCATGCATGTTTCACCCCTCTCTTGAAACACACCAGGCCACATGCCCTGCTGCTTATGCTCATCTTAATGCTGGCCACCCCCAGCTGCTTTTACTCACCTTACCCTCACTTTACCATTTCTCTGTTTGCCCTTGGAAGCGTAGAGAAAAAGCCCTGTGTTAGCTTTAAGCACAGTGGTCCAAACTTATGGGGGGCTAAGGACTCTCTTCTCGTTTCCACGTGACAGCACAGGTCTGGTAATTGGCCACAAATATATCCAGAGCTACATTGTGGGAATAGGAAAAAAAAGGTCCCCATACCTGAAAGTACAGGGTATTTCTCTGTGTTTCAGGTGGGAAAACAGAGTGGCAGGGTAACAAAGGGAAGATGATTATATGGTGAAAGGGGGTGGCATTGAAGTGAGTATGCACCTTTACCCTCCATGGGCAAAGTAAAGGCTTATGTAAAGATATCCATTGACAAGAGATAATCACTGGTTTCAGCCAGCTGCATCTGCCAGTACTGCATTCTCCTTAACCCATTACCAAACATGAAGGTTTGTCTAAACAAAACATTTATGTTTAAGAGGGCTCTGCAGGATGGGAAAGCCCTAAGATAGTCAAATAGTGGTCAATTGCTGCATGCACATCTCACTACTTTCTGAAACCTATAGGTAATTGCTTTTCCAAGCACTCACAAAAATGCAAACTACTGTATATATATAAAAAAAAAATGTTGTACTTGCTAGGATTTCATAGACTGTCAGGTTAGACTGCCTGTTTACAGGAGAAATGGGCACTAGAAACAAAAAAGCCATTGGCTAGCACAGGATAGCCCCACCCTCAACCATCATGCCTCAGGTTCGTAGCAAAGTAGTACCGATAGCATTGACATGTACTACAATACCAGAGGAAAAAGAGAAGGTCTGTAACAGGGCTCTGGCTAATACCATACTCACTAAAGAATACATAGTGAATATAAAGAAAGCTGGAAGAGTTGCCACTAGTCACCGAGAGCAAAGGGGCGAGTACTGAGAAATCAGTGTCAGGGCAGGTGGAGCTGCAGGGAAGAACTGCACATGAGGATCAATGATAGCATTTGTATATTAACCAGGAGAGACTTTAAATCTAAACTCCCCAATCATGTCTCACTGTAGGAGATAACAGATAGAAATGCGCAGCTGTTTTCAGTGGGGCCCTTAGATGGGATCTCTATTAGCACAAATAGAAAAAGTACTGTCTGTAATATACCTACTAAACCAACAAATGAGCAGTAACAGTGCTATGTTGCATTACTGTTTAAAATAGGTAGCTCCTCCCAGATGATGGTTGTGAGTGGAGTTCTGTCCTTTTTTTTTGTTGCCAGGGTCCATTTCTCCTATAGGTAGCTATAATCCAACAGTCTAAGAATTCTTGTGTCCCTCAATAGACACTAAATATTTTATTTAATTATTAGTAGATTTTATGATCTACTTATCTATATTAGCTCTGAATTCATTTTTTAAGCAAGAATGTAAGGCATACTTACAAAACACACAATGAAACATTAAACAAGCAGAAGAGCCAGTTTGCAAAGTTAGTGTTGGAAAAGTATGGTGCTTGCTATTGGAAATCTATAAAAAGTAGTTGTTTATATGTAAAAAACTGAACCACTTTTATAAAAGTACTTGCCTTCAAAAATACTTCCAGCCTTTGTGTCTTTTTTCTTCAGTTTCATTTTGGAATTTTTTTGAAAAGGTGCATATTCAACAACAGCAGGATACTCCTGACCTGAGGGAACAAATTGAAGCCTTGTTAGGGCAGTTGTTTATATTGTGCTAGTTTACTGTCATAACTACAGTTAGACCCGGTTCACACTAGGGCGGCTCGACTTGTCCGTAACTCTGCTGGGCGATCTCCACACGACTTGCAGTCAATGGAAGTCACCCTGAAGTCGTCCCAAAGTAGTACAGGAACCTTTTTCTAAGTCGGAGCAACTTGAGTCGCTCCTATTAGAACGGTTCCATTGTACAGAACAGGACGCGACTTGTCAGGCGGCTGAGTCACCTGACGAGTCGCCCGACGAGTCGCCCCTGTGTGAACCGGGTCTTATAGAAGAGACATACAAATTTGTACTTCATGTACACAGTATAGATTAGCTATGAGAGCAATGTATCCTCAATTCATGCATAAAATATATATCAATAACTGATTTACAAAGTGGAGTTCTGCCATCATAGAGGGACTATCTATAAATGTTTATTGTGCCTAATAAGTGAAAATACATACAAGTGCATAGACTAATTTTTAAGCTCAATTCCAGCTTGGGCAAAAGCTAAACAGAAGGATCCCCCCCATTCCCAAAAATACAAAAGCAGCTCCAACTGCTATACTCACTATGCTAAAGCCCTAAAAAAACTATTTGCTTCACATTAGACCATTTACATTGTGGAAGACTTGATTGTGGATAACTCAAACTACATTCTAAAAACATACTTTGAACCTGAGTACAAAGTAAGGTAAAACATTTTCGCTGATTTTGTAGCCACATGTGGTCTGGATACCTGTAAATGTAGTAGAAATGTCCTGTTCCTATTACCTAATTTGCTAAGGAACTTCTGGAAAGATAGTATAAAGGGCAACTCCTTCAAAATGCAATGTTGATTTTAAACTTCCCATATACACATTAAAATATAATTAACAACCCATTTAAACAAAAAAAGTGACAAGCATTTCTGCATAAGTATGACATAAAATCTATAATCATGTCACTGTATAATTAGAACTAAAAGGAAAGTAATTAAAAGCTAAGCAAGAATTTAAACAACTATTCTCACCTTTGTTGTCGATAAAGATAAATCCATCAAACCTGTCTCTAAACAGGAAGATGTCATCTGGATTTCTAAAATTTATATAGGCTCTAGAAAAGAGATGTGGGTATAAACTGGAAAAGAAAAACATAAACATTAGACAAAAAGTCAGAAAGTAAGACACAAAGGAGTCAATTCACGGAGATAAACTCATGGGAATAACTCATGCGATATTTATCTCAAAAGTATGAATATTGATATATGGGACTGACAAATGGGTTGTGACTCCACATACCAGACCTACTAAGACAAGTACTTTATTTGTGTAGTCTACGCCCAGGGGACTTTTAGACCACTTTCACACTGAGGCGCTTTTCAGGTGCTTTCACGCTAAAAAAAGCGCCTGAAAAGCTTATGAAAACCTATTTCCATTAAAATCAATGAATGCTTTCACACTGGGGCAGTGCGCTGACAGAGCGGTGAAAAAACACCCCTCTCCATTGAAATGAATTGAAAGCTCTTCAGAAGCGCCTGAAAAGCTCTTCAAAAGCGTTCAGTGTTTTACTGGCAGTTTTTCAAGCGCCTCAGTGTGAAAGAGGCCTTAAGGTGCCAAACAATCAACCTCATATATTAATTTTAAAAAACTTACAAATGTTATGTGATAGATAAAAATAAAGCAATTGATCTAAAAAATTTGATCAATTGACACATGTACAGTATGATGTCAAACGTTGGGGCTTCCTTATACATAGTGATTTTTTTATATCAATTGTTCAATTTTAACTATCAAGTATAATTTGCATGTTTTTTTATTACTATGTGAAGTTGATTGTTTGGCACCTTAAAGTCTAAGTTTAGCATAAAGAAAAAGAAATCAGCACAAGGAGCATTACTTACTATCAATGTCATGTGTCCTTTGTGCCTCTGGCTCCTGCTCTATTTGAAATCTATATTTAAGATATATAAGCATATACACTATATTACCAAAAGTATTGGGACACGTCCCTTTACACACACATGAAGATTAATGGCATCCCAGTCTTAGTCCGTAGGGTTCAATATTGAGTTGGCCCACCCTTTGCAGCTATAACAGCTTCAACTCTTCTGGGAAGGCTGTCCACAAGGTTTAGGAGTGTGTCTATGGGAATGTTTGATCATTCTTCCAGAAGTGCATTTGTGAGGTCAGGTACTGATGTGGACGAGGAGGTCTGGCTTGCAGTATCAACTCTAATTCATCTTAATGATGTTCTATCGGTGTCATGGATATGCAGTAGTGTTTGTCTGTCAGCTTACCTTCCTTCCTATGTGTTCATCTTAGAGGCCTGAGCCCTTTCACCTAGCTTCCTTTATAATCTCCTCCCAGCCAGACTCCACCCCAGGCCCTATCACAGAACACTATATTAACCTGTGCACTGCAAGCCTGCTTTGCTGATCAACGTGTTTGTTAGGCATTGTGTGTTTGGGTTCCTGCCTGCCGTGTGCTACGTCTGTCTCTCTAATACATATTTGGCTTGTCCCCGACTATCCCTGTCTGCTCGTGACCCTTGACCTTCGGCTCGTTCTTTCGTTATCCTTGTCTGCTTGTGGCCCCTGACCTTCAGCTTGTTATTCGGTTCTCTCATATCTTGTGCTGCTGCTTCCCCTCTTTTCCCCTTATCCTACGGGGCGTGAGCTAGGAAACTCCAGGGGCTGCGACCTGGTCCCAGCCTGCAGCATAACATCCTCACCACTAGAGGCCCTGGAGAAGACCTGCTGGGTCTTAGACTCCGTGCCCTGGGGAATCTTGGCTCTAGCTTCCGTTAGGATCCCGGTTGTGCTCCTCTGGTCCCGCTTTCCACAACCACCCAGTTTCCTATCCGCAGCAGTCAGCCATAGGGTTCACTACCTTGCGGTGCACTCCTGTCCCCCTACGGTGTGCATCTGTCACCTGGCCACAGGTGACCTTGACAATCGGGTTGAGGTTAGGACTCTATGCAGGCCAGTCAAGTACCTCCACCCCATCACGTCTGGTCCTGTACTTACTTTGAAGTCACAGACTGGCCAACTGGTGGTAAAAACCACATCATACTCCATCTGCAGCCACTTGCACTAGTGCCTCTTTGATTAAACCATCGGATTGGGTGGTGTGGTGGATGTATGGTTGTATGGGTGTCTGCAGCTGCTTTCTTGTCTAGTTTTGACATTTTTTGACAGGTTTTTGCAATTTTTCATGTTCTATTTTTACCAAATATACTTTCATAAAGCTGTTTATAATTGACCAGTTGATCCTCTCTGAAGATTTATTTGAGGACCTGTAGTCCTCCTAAAATATATGCTTATATATCTAGAGGATCAGGCTACCATCCACTCACTGTATTAATTGTATGGGGGTGATTTGACTTTGTATGAGGCTATGGTGCATGAGATAGAGTTTGAGGTATCTGATTCTTTATAGGATACTCTCCTCTATATCTCCAGCTGAGGTGATGGCGCAGTGATTTTTATCTTTTTTTGAAATCTGAACACAGTAGGTCGACCGCTTGGCAGGCGTGCCACTCAGCGATTGCTTTGGATCTTTTCAATGAATGCAAAGCATTCTCTCACTTGAAGGAGGTGAAGAGGCAGAGCACTGACATGCACATGTCACACACTTTCCACCTCATCCAATCAGAGAATGCTTGACTGCAACGAGGGAAAAATACATTCCTTCCTGATCCCTCAGAAGGCAATCAGATTTTGCCAGGATTAACATTCCCTCATGTTATTACCCATAAATGGTAATATCTAGTTATATTTTGTGTATTTATGATTTGCAGTGACATTACACTCTCCACTTTATCCAAACAGAGAATGCTTAGTTCCAGTGGAGGAAAAATATATTCCTTCCTGATCCCCATAAGGCGGAGGTCAGCAAACTGTAGATCGTGACCTACGAGTAGATTGCAGACAGGTGACTGGTAGATCGGGGTCTGGACTTGCTGACCCGCCATTCCAGAGCATCAAACAGAGTGCAATGCAGCGGGACTACTTGTAAAGTTGTAGCTGTGGTAGGGAGAAAGAGCTGCATACGCAGATGCCTCCTCTGTAGGGCTGGCTCCTACATTGATACCAAATGCACTCCACCTCTTATCCCAGCTAACGGTCACCAGAGTTGTGCCAGCAGCAGTAAAGAAATCTTCAGGTCAGTGTGAAGCAACACACTGGGCATAATAGCAGCGTTGTGTTGCTTTCTCACCACCTGCTTTAACCCCTCGGACCCCGCAGAAGCATGCAGTTGCAGGGCGCTTGCAGAGTGGCATCATTTACTTGAATAGGTAGTGAATGGAGGCGGTAGTAACCATCAAAAGCAACAGGGTGCTTAATTCCTGCTGCAGCATGTGTACACCTTTGGTTGCTGCCTCAGCAGTTAAAGGGGTAGGGATTGGGGAGGTAAAGCCACAACTCAACCTCAGGGTTTTACCACCCCCCAACTTTAAGTGTGAACGAGCCCTAAGGGTGCCGCTGCCGAATGCAACAAAGGGCTCATTTACAAGTGCAGCAGGCACAGCTGCTCCTCTGAAAAGCGATCTGAGTGTGTTTGACAGGTGGTGAGGAGGCAATATGTTACCACCTGATTTAAACTTATGATTGCCATGCAGTGCATATGATTGTGACATGGTAGTATGGCAAAATTGGATTAAATCAGGTGTGAGAAGGCCACACTGTATCCAGGGATCTTTGACCTCTCCCATGTTGTTCAGGTAGTCTCTACCTCTTTAAGCTTGACTACACCTGCTATAAGGCATTCAGATATTCCAAGGATCAAGAATCCCTGTTGTTATTACCTATTAATGTTAATATCCAGTTATATTTTGCGTATTTAGGAATGCATCCAGACCATTTTTAAAATAATTTACTGAGCTAGATAGAACTTGAGGGGGCCTATTCCACATTTTCACAGCTCTTACTGTGAGGAAGCCTTTTCTTATGTAGATGTTAAATCTCTGTAATGACCTGAAAGTGAATAATTCTACCGCAAGTTCACTATATGGACCACTTATGTTATTTATACATAGGGATCATTTGCTCCCTAATCAACTCTTCTCAACAGAAAATAAATTCAGTTCCTCTAATCTTTCCTCATAGCTGAGCTCCTCCTTGCCTCTTATCAGTTTGGTTGCCCTTCTTTGCACTTTCTCCAATTTCCCGATATCCTTTTTGTGAAATTGTGCCCAAAATTGAACTGCATATTCCAGATGAGGTCTTATTAACGCTTTAACAATAGAAGAAAACAGTGAAGTATACTGATGATTATACATCGCTTAAAAGAAAAGTAAAGGACTTTTGCTGCATCTGCCCCCCGGCGCCTCTACACTGATCGAACATCGCCAATCACTCGGTTTTCAAAGATCCCCGAGCGGAGAGCTGCAGACTGTCAGTCACAGCTCTCTTCTCTGCCCCCTCCTCGCTCACTGGAGCACTGGGCTGTGGAGGGGGCGGAGTTCAGGCACTTGGCGGATCCAGGTTTATTGTCATGATGACGTAGTGCCTGGACTGACAGCTGTGACGTCAGCAGAGAGCGCACTTCAGCCCGCTCTCTGCTGTAAACGGGTCACAGGTTTACAAAACAAATTGCACTCCTGTGATCCATAGGAGAAGTACAGCCAAACGAGCTTTGGCTATACTTCTCCTTGAATATTTGCAAGTGAACACACAACAAACACAAATCATTAGAACTCACTTCAGTGACTATAAGGCCTTATGGACACTGGACGTTTTTGGACGTTTTTACAGCAACTGTTTTTTGGCTTAAGATGTTTTTTTCTACAGTCAATAAACTCCCCATCATGTTATCTTATGTGTCCATGCACACATAGGCTGTTATCAGCAGTTTTTGGCTGGGGCAGTTTTTGGCATTTTTCAGCTGTAAAAATGCTCTAACGTCAAAAAATGCTGATAAACGTTCAGAAACGTGGCTCGCCGGCGATTTTTTTAAATGTTCTTGATCCATTGAAAAAAAATAAAAAAATATGCTGAAAAACGCTAACGGAAAAACGCTAATAATTGCTAAAAACGCTATTGCAAAAACGTTAAAAAAACGTTAAAAAATAAACTGCAAAGCTACTGGCGTTTTTATAATGTTATTTTAACGTCCAGTCTGCATGAGGCCTAACAGTGACCAAAATAATTGTTTCCAAATATTACTAGTATTTAATACAACAAAGAAACAATGTCCATGAAATCAAAACAAAATGTAACCATTTGTGAGTCCATCAACTCTTGTCAGAAACAAAAATAATTTGTGTGTCAGTGTGCTTAAAGGGGTTGTAAAGTCTTCATGGCTTTTCACCTTAAAGCGGAGTTCCACCCAAAAGTGGAAGTTCTGCTTTAAAGCCTCCTGACCCCCTGACATGCCAGGTACCCAGCTCCCACTTACGCTCATGGCGCCGCGGCGCAGAGCGGAAATTCTCCTCTCCTCCCTCCCTGCAATCTTCTGGGACACGTCACAGGTCCCAGAAGATTGCCCGGCCATTCAGAACATGCAGCGTGACTCGCGCATACGCACCCGGCTGTGAAGCCGCAAGCTGTCACAGCAGGGTGCACACATTTGCAATGCCGGTGCCGGGGAGAGGAGAAGGAGAGAAGCGAGGCTTCAGACGGCCACACCGCTGGACCATGAGACAGGTGAGTGTCTGTTTATTAAATGTCAGCAGCTACACTTTTTGTAGCTGCTGACTTTTAATAAACACAGAAATGGGTGGAACGCCGTTTACATGCATTCTATGCATTATGGTGAAAAACCTTCTGTGCTACAGCTGCTCTTAAAGCCCCCCACCTTTTTCTTACCTTAACCCGATTGTTCCAGCGATGTGCACGAGCCCAGCGACTCCATCCGCTGTCTCGGGTCCTCATTGGACAGATTGATAGCAGCGGGAGCCAGGGGCGGGGGCCGAGTCCTGCTGTCTATGTCATTGGACGCAGCAGCAAACTCGTGAGCGCACCCGCATGGGTGCCCCCAGGGAAAGCAGCTCTCAGTGGGGGGCACCCAATGAACAGAGGGATCCAGGAGCGCCGCCGGGGCACCCCAGAAAAGAAGGATCGGGGCTGTTCTGTGCAAAACCCTTGCACAGAACAGGTACGAATGACGTTTGCTATTTAAAAAAAAAAAAGCCTTCACAATACCTTTAAAGTGGGAGTAAACTCCAATCTCTGACATTTACCAATAGGTAAGCCTATAATAAGTACCTATAGGTACTGTAAATATCTCCTAAACATGCACTGTTTAGGAGATATTTACTGTACATGTCACCAGCGCATGCTCTCTGAAGGAACGGCCACCTGGGAACTGCATGCACGGGAGTGACATCATCGTGGCTCCAGCCAGTCACACAGTGGGAAGACCGGGTGAAGATGAAAGCTCCTGCAGCGATGACAGCGCGGTACTGGAAGGCTTCGTTTTCAGGTAAGTTTAACATAATGTGCTAGCATGCGATGCAGACTAGCACATTATGACATTACCTTTCAGGTTAGAAAAAAAAACACCCAGCGGTTTACTACCACTTTAAAGTGATTCTAAACCTTTCATTTTTTTAAACAACCAACATCTCATACTGACCTGCTCTGTGCAATAGTTTTGCACATAGTAGCCCTAAACCTCCTATTCTGGGGTCCCCCCAGTTTTTGCATGCGGTAAGTGCAGAGGGTGTAAAGTGAACAAATTTGATATGAAAAGGAGAAAAGGTTTTGTTTCTACCAGTGAGGAGAAAGAGTTTAAAATTAAAGTAAAACCACCCAGTTTAAAATAGAAATTAAAGACAAAACATTTTTGCATAGATAAAAAGAAAAAAATAAATACATTTTTTTTACCCTTTTTATAAATGATCACATTCTCGGCTGCATAAGAGTTGGGGGAGGAGAAGCAGCAAAACGCTGAGCCTCCCAGTGATCATTGAAGTAGAGCACATTGATTTCCCAGCATAGCTAGGAAACTGACCACAATGTGCTCTCCTGCTTAGCATGGTCAGTTTTTAATAGGAAAGCAGAGGGACTGGCAGGAACACCAGGATTTTCACATAAAGGAAGCAATACAAAGAGAACAGGATATTTTCTCATACAAGTACATGGTACAGCAGGCACATATCAGGAATATGAAGTGTTGGGGTAACAAACCCAGTTATCTCCTGTGAGACTACACATGTTATATACAACTGAGCAAGACTGATGGTAAGGCTAGATTACAATTTTTTAACATGTGCAGTTCTTTAGGTTTTGACAGATAATTTGTAGTTCATCATTTGATATTACAACTGCAATCCTTACCCAAAAGAGAAATTACGGCATGACGAAAATTGTGTATAGCAAGTGTTCTAATTTCTGTTTTCTTCAAACATTATGAACCACCCAAACAACTCAGCAGAATGACTTAAAGCGGAGCTCCACCTTAAATTTTTTTTATTAAAAGCCAGCAGCTACAAATACTGCACTTACCTGTCCAGCAATCACTCGTCTCTCGGATGCCCCCGCCGTCATCCTCGGTGAGGGAATCAGGAAGTGAAGCCTTGCGGTTTCACTGCCCGATTCCCTACTGCGCATGCGCGAGTCGCGCTGCGCGTCTTTCACTGGTTCCCCGCTGTGTTCTGGAAACTGTATGTTTCCCACAACAACAGCGGGGGGGACGGGAAGTGGCGGGAAGTGGCGTAAATACCTGCAGATTCTGCCGCTATCTATCCAATTGTGGCACTGGAGGGGGGGAGGAATCCGATGAGCGGAAGTTCCACTTTAGGGTGAAGCTCCGCTTTAATTTAAAGGTTTAAAATAAAGTTTAAGGGGTCTATATAAAAAAACATTTATTGGCAGAATGTCAGAAGCATTTGTACAGGCTAAATAAAAACAGTTTTTTCAACTAGAATTTACTCCTGTATCATTAGCTTCATCTACTGGTCAAAATGTGGTATATTTTCTCATTGAGATATTTCAAAGAATTATACTGCATTTGGCCATTAGATAAAGCTGGTGATACAGGAAATAATCTACCGTGTTTCCCCGAAAATAAGACCTACCCCGATAATAAGACCTACCTAGATTTTCGGGTAGGGCTGCAATATAAGCCCTACCCCAAAAATAAGCCCTAGTTTAAAGTGGTTGTAAACTTCTAGAATCCTCACTATTGCAGTGTTGTATAGTGTGAAAGGTGTGTGTGTTTTCTGTGGTCTAGTTTAATCAGATGCCTTCTTATAGTGCTGCTATATTATCTCCAGCTGCTCTCCCCTTCTCTTCTTCTGGCTGTCAGTGGGGGATCTCTACCCCCCTCCCTCTGCATTACTCGGAGCAGGCCATGGAAGTGGCGCTCAGCTGATCTCCGCTGCTCTCCCTTTATCCTGACTGTCAGGGGGGATCTCGACCCCCCACTCCCTCTGCATTACTTGGAGCGGGCCATGGAAGCGCCGCTCAGATGATCTTCACTGCTCTCCCCTTCTCTTCTCCTGGCTGTCAGTGGGGGATCTTGACCACCCCTCCTTCTGCAATGCTCAGAGCCGGCCATGGAAGCGTCGCTCAGCTGATCTCCGCTGCTTTCCCCTTATCCTGACTGTCAGTGAGGGATCTCGAGCCCCCCTCCCTCTGCATTACTTGGAGCGGGCCATGGAAGCGCCGCTCAGCTGATCTTCACTGCTCTCCCCTTCTCTTCTCCTGGCTGTCAGAGGGGGATCTCAGCCCCCCCTTCTGCAGTGCTCGGTGCAAGGAAGACAGCTCAGGCAAGTCATGGAAGCGCAGAGCGACGCTATAGGAAGGTGAGACATACACCTTTTGCATTGTATATTGCTGTAGTGGCAAGGATTCTGGCAGTTTACAAGCACGTTTGCTATTTTTCACACTTGGTACATTGCATGGCAAGCCCTACCCCGAAAATAAGCTCTCCTGTGTTTTTGGTGGCCAAAATTAATATAAGACCCAGGCTTATTTTTGGGGAAACACGGTATTAGAATGCATACTGTGAATGTTTCTGACATTTGTGCAATAAATGTTTTATAAATAGACCCCTAAGTGTACTTTAATTTATATAATGTATACCTCTGATCAGCAGTACAAAATTCAAAGTAATCATGTGCAGGCAAAGGATGCAGTTGCTCTTCTAGTTGTTCTTTACTGATGCTGGGTGGAAGGCGACGAATTACCACCTACATGAAATAACAAAATACCATAAAAATACAGGGTTGACAATAACTTAAAGAGATGTTAAGCTCAACAAAAGATACCGAAATAATAAGAAATTTTATTTTTCATTTAAAGATAATCAGCCACATTTTTTTATGTAAGTATATTCAGTGCTAAATTTTAGTAAATGTTCAGTTTAACTTACCGTATATACTCGAGTATAAGCCGACCCGAATATAAGCCGAGGCACCTAATTTTACCACAAAAAACTGGGAAAACGTATTGACTCGAGTATAAGCCTAGGGTGTCCATCTGCATGCCTCACTGTGCCTCACTTTGCCTCACTGTGTCCATGTGCATGCCTCACTGTGTCCATGCCTCACTGTGTCCATGCCTCACTGTGTCCATGCCTTACTGTGCCCATGCCTTACTGTGCCCATGCCTCACTGTGCCCATGCCTCTCTGTGTCCATGACTAGACTGACGTTTAACATGGGGCTACATGTGTGCCAAGTTTGGGGTCCAGGGGACCTACGACCGTCCGGTACCGGGTCCCCAAAGTCACCAGAGAAATGACCGTTTAACATAGGAGTCTATGGAAGAGGTGCCCGGCTTTGAAAAATTGGTGCTCCCCGGCCGTAGATCCCCCCGGACAACAAACTTTGCACACTTGTAGAGGAAGAGTGGGTCTACATCTGTGCCAAGTTTGGGGTCCAGGGGACCTACGACCGGCCAGTACCGGGTCCCCAAAGTCCAGGAGATTAGGTGCAAAAAGGTGACTCGAGTATAAGCCGAGGGGGGCATTTTCAGCACAAAAAAATGTGCTGAAAACCCCGGCTTATACTCGAGTATATACGGTACTCTGCCTGAGGATGACTCTACACCAGGAAGGTTAGAGGTGAGAGGTCTGCAATTTATGCACAATCTCCTTTAGGTTTACAAAAACTATGTAATACGAGGGTCTACCTAACCAAGCTTCTGTGTGCGGCAGTTTGGAGACTTTCCCTCACTGCCGAACTGGGACAGTAAATGAGGGGAAATCTTACAAACAGAGCCCCAAATTGAAGAAAAAACCTTGCAGGGTTTCTAATCCTTTTTCACTCTATCCAAAACTAAAAAAAAAAAAAATTGTTGGACATACACTTTATGTAAAACTAAAAAAGGAGTGAATATAAATCGTTCACAGGTAAGGCCAGCCGGCTTCTCTCAAAGGGGCATGACTGAGACAGGTCTGCTGACCAGGTCCGAATCAGCCCTCTCAGCCAATGGCTGAAGGTGCTGACCGGAGTGTTCTGGCGTGGGGGCCATGCCCCTGTCAGAACACAATAGCACAGCAGGGGAGATTGCTGTACTAATATCGGATTGTTAGTACAGCAGCTCCAACCTGAGCTGTCAGTTTTTTTTTCTAGCAGTGTGTACTAGCCTTTAGGGTACTTGGCACGCCAGATGTTTTGGAACCACATTTCCCATGATGTTCATGCACTCTGCAGTGTGGTTGAGCATCATGGGAAGTGTAGTTCCAAAACATCTGCGGTGCCAAGGTTAGCCATCACTGCCTTAGGGGGTCTAAAGCTGGCAAGCTGGCCGTAGATGGATCGGTTTTGAATGGATTATTCCATCCACACAATAGTGGATAGAGGATCCCCCCACTGGCTGAGACATTGACTCTCCACTGTCAAATTACACTGATTAGTGGCTGGCCCCCACTGGCTGAATGCTGCTCTAAAATACACCTGTAAACGACACAATGTGCATATGCAAATTAGATAACCTAAAGCTGCTTTTAGCGACATAAAAAAAGAAATGTCAGGCACCTTTAAGGTCCCGTTCACATCTAGCAACGGAAGAGCACTGTGGCTTTAGCACATTTTTAAATGTGCGTTTTTGGAGCAGCACTATTCATTTCATTGGGCTGCTCTGTGCTCCAAAAATGTGTCAAAGTAGCTCCAGGAATGCACAAATCAAATCGCTCGACACCTGGGACAAATAATTCGGGGCGGCGGACAAGTGTTTTCTTTTTACATTTAGGAAGGGAGAGGGGATGAGTCATAAGAGGGCCAATGAGAGCTGCAGAGCTGGAGGTGTGCCTCTGTGTAAATCCAGGAAGTGAACAGGCAGCAGCTTTAGCTGCCCACAGTTAAAATGGCTGCAGCCGGACTCAGTGGAGGGAGATTTCTGCTGCATATTTGGCAAGTACAGAATCACAGTATATATAAAATAATATGCAAAGTGGTTGGAGGGAAGCTTCAGAATGGCAAAGATGTTTTTATTACAAATTATGTGAGCAGACTGCAGTTCCTCTTTAAGAAACTTTCCACATCCCTGAGCTAATGTAGCTTTTTTGGAGCCAACTTTTTTTAAAGGTACTTTATTCGTTTTCCAGTAAAGGACAAATAATAATTGAACAGGGTATATATCATACAGTTTGAACAGGTCTTTGGTGCGCTTTTGGAAAGCGTGGTTTGAGTGTTTTGTAGGGGGAAAAATGCTAATTTATTTGCGCGTTTCGGGTGTTATTAATAATAAACGGTCGCTTTGCCGTGATTTTGGCATGTTCCAGCATCGCTGGCAGCCTGGCAAGAACCTTATGATTCTAGAACGCTCAGATCAGGATTGCCAACCTCCCGCAGCATTTTTTACTGACAAAACATGGAAAATTTACTGGCGGAACACTTTTTTTTACTGACAACCTGAGAAATTACAGAACTCCTATTGAAAACTAACAGTGAATATTTGAACTGTATAAACATGATATGGAAACACTGACAATACCTATAACAAAGTAATTTGCTTGATTTACACTTAAATAGTCAACACAGCATGAAATTATCAGCCCCTGATATTTACTGGCAGTTGTAAAAAAATCAACATTTTTTACAAACTGTCAGTAAATTTACTGGCGGTTGGCAACCCTGGCTCAGATGTGAACGGGCCCTAATAGCAGCATGATTTCTCCCATGAAATGCCGCTGTCCATGGTGCTGCCTCATGTCTGTCTATGTGAGGAATTGAGGAAAACACAGCTGAAATTGGACACTTACCCCTCCTTATCACCAACCTGCCTGCACATAAATACTGTAGTAGAAATGTGAATGCTCCCCCCTCATCCTCAGCTGTACCCACAGCCCTCCTATGTATCACCTACAACACACAGGTCATGTGACCGCCCCGTCCAATCACAGCCTGGTACCCAGTGAGGCTCGGTGTACACGCACGGTGAACCCGCACGGTGTAGTACACAATGAAAGCGATGATGGCCACATGAACACGGTCACCTCACCTTGCTGAGGGCCGCCTTCCTCTCCTCCCGCTGTTTCATGGCGCTTCCTTCTACCTCCCTGCTCTTCCGGTCACTGCTCCGGTTCTCCCGGTTGCCCCTCAGTACGGACGTCGGCGTTTCCCGCTCGCTCCTCATATTCGGGATGCGACCCCCCCTAGTTTGCGACCGGCTGCCCGTTGTGGTATCCGCTGTTCACACTCAGGCAAAGGGGCCACGGTCTACGCCAGCGACATCCCCATCACCTGCCGAGAACGAGAGATGCTGCGGCTGCTGTCCCGGTGCGCGTCTCCGTGTGACAGGCTTGTGCGCGATCCCGTGTAGTCGCCGGTGCGCGCTCCCTGTGTAGCCCCCATGCACACTTCTGTGATAGATGTGAGGTGCACTGATCTGAGAACCCCCTGTATGGGGGAGAGCACCCAAGCACCACAATCTCTTAGAAGCTTTACTATGTTATTGTCATTGCAATCGATTTCTTAAAGTGGAACTTTAACCACTTCAACTCCACAAGGTTTTACCTTCATGATCAGGCCATTTTTTGCTAGTCCAACTGGACGTTGCACGGTCATGCAACACTACACAAAAATGTATAGCATTTTTTCACACAAATAGAGCTTTCTTTTGGTGCTATTTGATCACCTCAATTAATTTTCTGTTGTATAAGTGAAAACAACGGAAATTTTTTAACCTCCCCTCTACTTTCTGTAGACATATCCAGTGGCGGCTGGTGTTTTTTTTGGGGGGGAAGGGCGGCAAACAACCACCCCCCCGATCGATCGGTCAGCCCGTTCCCCGCTGTCAGTCAGTCGGTAAGGTAAAGTCACCCACACTACCCATTCCCCCCCCCGCGGGCTGTGTTGGTCGGTCATCCAGCCCCGCACTTACCCCATATAGGTTGCGGATGGGTGGCGGCTTCCATTGGGTGTTCTCCTCTGCATCTCAGCGGGTTCCACCATGCGTCTCCTCCCTCCTTCTGCTAGGCATCCAATCGTATCATCTGTCCTTGTAGCCAATCGGGTGATGGAAGGGCCATCTTTTCCATTGGGCACGCTGGGCAGTTGCCCGGGGGCCACACTTGCCTGGGGGGCCCCACCGGCTGCCCAGCGACCCCAGTAAAAAATGGTGGGAAGCGGCGGGTCAGAACTGTGCATGCGCAGTTTGCGGAAATCGCAGAGAAGATCCGATCCTCCACGAGTGCTGCCTCTGTCTGTCCGCCGATGATGACAGCAACACCCGCCATGATCTTGTACATAGGGACAACCTTCGGTCACCTCCCCCAGTCAGTCCCCTCCCCCCACAGTAAAACACTTGCAGGGAACACATTTAACCCCTTCCTCGCCCCCTAGTGTTAACCCCTTCCCTGCCAGTCATGTTTATACAGCAATCCATGCATTTTTATAGCAGGGATCGCTGTATAAATGTGAATGGGCCCAAAAATGTGTCAAAAGTGTCCGATGTGTCCGCCGCAATATCGCAGTCACGATAAAAATCGCAGATCGCCGCCATAACTAGTAAAAAAAATAAAAATGCTATAAATCTAGCCCCTATTTTGTAGCTGCTATAACTTTTGCGCAAACCAATCAATATACGCTTATTGTGATTTTTTTTTTTACCAAAAATATGTAGAAGAATACATATCGGCCTAAACTGAGGAACATTTAAGAAAAAATAAATAAATAAATGGATATTTATTATAGCAAAAAGTAAAAAATATTGTGTTTTTTTTCAAAATTGTCGCTGTATTTTTGTTTATAGCGCAAAAAATAAAAACCGCAGAGGTGATCAAATACCACCAAAAGAAAGTTCTATTTGTGGGGAAAAAATAAGCAAATTTTGTTTGGGTACAGCGTCGCAAGGCCGCAAAATTGTCATTCAAAGTGTGACAGCGCTGAAAGCTGAAAAATGAATTGGGCAGGAAGGGGGTGAAAGTGCCCTGTAGGCAAGTGGTTAAAACGGGCAGCACCTAATTCAGGAAAGCCTTGCATAGTACAGCTCATCTGACAGATTTCGCTCATTCTTGTTTGCTCCACCTGAAAAAAACAGTCGCCCGGGTTGCAACAGGTTCCTAAAGAATTACCCCCAGTTTATAGATTCGGAAACTGGAGGTAATTGAGATCAAGTGTAAGCTGGCGTACAGAGAGACAGCAGTGCTTAGAGTGGGACAGTATGTGCTGGGAAGCTGTCATGAAGGTAATAGCAACCCACACAGGGCTCATGGTTGCTAGGATGCTGGTGGCCATATTCAGCCCCAGTAGCACAACCTAATTTTTAGTTAACCACTTAACGACCGCCCACTGTAAATATACGTCGGCAGAATGGCACGGACAGGCACAATCACGTACCTGTACGTGCCTGCCTTCGTATGGGGTCCAATCGGATCCCCCTCCAGTACAGTGAGCGGCCGGGATCGCTTCGGGAGCGATCCGTGATGAGGGGGCCGCCATTCGATTCTGGCCACCCCCTCGCAATCGCTCCCGGCGAATGAAAAGCTTCCTCTGCCTGTGTAGTGTTTACACAGGCAGGAGGAAGTGATGTCATCCCTCATGCGGCGCTCACATATACCGAGCGCCGCATGAGAGAAGACACACAGGTTAGTGCACAAACACTACACTAACACCAGCACACATAGGCACATGATCGCCCCCCCAGATCACCCCCCAGTCACAGTGTCACTGATTGCAGTGACCATTTATTTACTGATCACTGCAATCAGTGACATTTGTGACTATAAAAGTGTCAGGGCAGTTAGTTTTAGGTCCAGTGTAGCCCCCTAACCCCCCCTAATAAAGGTTTAACCCCTTGATCGCCCCCCCCCCCAGGTAACCCTTTCGCCCCCTAGCACCGCCGTCACTAAGCGATCGTTTTTCTGATCGCTGTTTTAGTGTCGGTGATGCTGATAGGTAGCCAGTTATTTTTTTTAGGTTCGCCGCCGGTTTTTATAGCGTTGGGTACCCCCATATATTACCTAATAAAGGTTTAACCCCTTGATCGCCCCACCAGGTAACCCTTTCACCCGTGTCACTAAGCGATCATTTTTCTGATCGCTGTCTTAGTGTCGGTGATGCCGATAGGTAGCCAGTTATTTTTTTTTTAGGTTCGCCGCAGGTTTTTATAGCGTCGGGTACCCCCATATATTACCTAATAAAGGTTTAACCCCTTGATCGCCCCCCCAGGTAACCCTTTCACCCCATTTTGCCAGTGTCACTAAGCGATCGTTTTTCTGATCGCTGTCTTAGTGTCGGTGATGCCGATAGGTAGCCAGTTATTTTTTTTTAGGTTCGCCGCAGGTTTTTATAGCGTCGGTTACCCCCATGTATTACCCAATAAAGGTTTAACCCCTTGATCGCTCCCCAGGTAACCCTTTCACCCCCTAGCACCGCTGTCACTAATCGATCGTTTTTCTGATCGCTGTCTTAGTGTCGGTGATGCCGATAGGTAGCCAGTTATTTTTTTTAGGTTCGCCGCAGGTTTTTATAGCGTCGGGTACCCCCATATATTACCTAATAAAGGTTTAACCACTTGATCGCCCCCACCAGGTAACCCTTTCACCCCCTTTTGCCAGTGTCACTAAGCGATCGTTTTTCTGATTGCTGTCTTAGTATCGATCGATCACTGTCACTTATAAAACACAACACACATAACTGCAGCGTTCGCAGAGACAGGCCTGATCCCTGCGACTCCAGTGCTGTAGGAGGTGATTTCACCACCACAGTTAAAAAAAAAGAGCCTATATGCCGAAGCATTGGGGCAGCAGGGGCGGAGGAGTGATTTTGCTCCTAATGCCGCGTACATACGGTCAAAATTCCAACTGAGGCATGCCCGTGGAAAAGTCCGACCATGTGTGTGCGGCATAACTTTTGCAGGAGGATGCCCCCATGCTTCAGCATATATAAATGGTGCATGTATGCCCATCGTTAGAAGTGGGTGAATGAAGGGAGGTATTCTAATGGTGGGCATACCCACTGATCAATCTCTTTTTTTCGTTCAGCCAACAGGCTGCATGAAAAAAAAGATTACAATACATGTCCAACAAGGACCAGCAATGTACTGGTATGTTGCTGGACTTTGGTTATACCAGATTGGTGCCTGCGGGTTTAGGTATCATCTTGGTATCATTCTTTTCAGCCAGCGGCCGACTTTCATGTAAAAGCAATCCTAGCGGATAATTAGACTCCGGACTGCTTTTACAAGCAGTGGGAGGGAATGTCCCCCCCCCCCGGATATAAAAAGCGCCATTGGGAAAGCATTTTATCACACCGATCTTGGTGTGGTCAGATGCTTTGAGGGCAGAGGAAAGATTTAGGGTCCAATAGACCCCAGTTTTTTCAAAAAAAGTGTACCTGTCACTACCTATTGCTATCATAGGGGATATTTACATTCCCTGAGATAACAATAAAAATGATATAAAAAAAAATATGGAAAGAACAGTTTAAAAATAAAATAAAAAAGCAAAATTAATAATAAAAAAAAAAAAGCACCCCTGTCCCGCCCTGATCTTGCGCAATGGCGAACGCAAGCGGCGGTCTGGCGTCATAGGTAAACAGCAATTGCATCATGCATGTGAGGTATCACCGCAAAGGTCAGATCGAGGGCAGTCATTTTAGCAGTAGACCTCCTCTGTAAATCTAACGTGGTACCCTGTAAAGGCTTTTAAAGGCTTTTAAAAATGTATGTAGTTTGTCGCCACTGCGCGTTTGTGCGAAATTTTAAAGCATGCCGTGTTTGGTATCTATGTACTCAACCTAAGATCATCTTATTTATTTCATCAAACATTTGGGCAATATAGTGTGTTTTAGTGCATTACAATGAAAAAAAGTGTATTTTTTCCCCCAAAAAATGCGTTTGAAAAATCGCTGCGCAAATACTGTGTGGAAAAAAAAAATGCAACACCCACCATTTTAATCTGTAGGGCCTTTGCTTTAAAAAAATACATAATGTTTGGGGGTTCAACATAATTTGGGTTCAGGGATGCCTCATTGGTTGCTATGATGCTTGTCAGCTAACAGCATCTTAGCAATCAATGACGCTGTGCTACTGGGGCTGAACATGCAGTGACAGGAATGTCCGTGGTATGGATACCTTGACTTCAATACCACCTCTGACCTCCAATATGCTCACGTACCTGTCTCCAACAGGTGCATCAGAAGAACAGGATTTTAAAGAATGTATTAAACACACTTTGAATTCTCCAGTTTTTGTCTCTTCCATAATAAAGGATTTTTACCTGTCTGTTTGCAATTTTCTTGGAAATATACACTGGATACTACTTTTACTCTACAGTGTACAATTTCAGCGCTACTAGTTTGTGTCTCTTCCCTTTAATCTGATATAAGCACCATGATTATTCACCAAGGTTCTAGCTATGTTTTTTGGTGCAAAGGCTCAAATCTGTAGCTTGTTTTCTCAATGACCTCTTGCTCAGATCTGCATTTATTGAGAAGCTGGAAACCAACATAGAAAACTTAAATAATTCTCCCCCTTAGACCAAAATACTTGTGATTAATCCTGGATATCAGAACTGGGAAAGTCTTTGTTCCTCATGAAAAAATACACACATTGAGGATACAGGTCTAGCATATCAAGACACAGAGCAAATCTATGCTGCATACTTGTATTAGTTATGATAATATTGGTCTCATCCTTTGAGACAGATCCTTTTGTTTAATTTCATACCAGAATCTTTTAGAGATAAATGCTGTCCTGCTGGGGCAAGCCCCTGCATTCCCTAGTCAGGGAAATACACAGTTTACCACAAAGTAGGGCTTCTCTGCTATGGCAGGTCAGTTCCAAGGTGTTAACATCAGGAAAAATCTAGGCATGCAAGCTTGTTGGTCTTCGGAAGAGTCCAAGCTCTCAGTCAATCTGCTGGAGCTTTAGGTAATACAGCTGTCCATTCTTCATTGAATGACTCTTCTAAAAGGATACCTGGTAGTTATTCAGTCCAACCCTGCCACAGCAGTATGTGAATCTCAAGGGGTGAACCATCATCTGTGGCCCACCTCCCTCATGTGGTAAATTGGCAAGCAGATTCCCTGAGTTGTCAGCATATTGGCCTAGGGGAAAGTCTCTTATCTGGAGGTGTCTCCATTGGATCTTTGAGCAGTATAATATTATTGTAGAGAATATATATAGCGCCAACAGTTTGCACAGTGCTTTACAATATAAAGGGAGAAAGTACAGATACAATAAAATACAAGAGGGGTTAAGAGGGCATACAGAAATATAGAGGGAATATAGAAAATATGGTTTTTGTTGCCTCACGTTTAAGCCTTGGTTCACATATATGGGATCCGGGAAACGCAGCAAATTCTCTACATTTCCCACCCCAAAGCACCTTGTCCCCATGTTGATGCGGACAAGGGTCTCTTCCCGACAACCCTGGGCGGTGGTTGTGGGGGTCTGCGGGCAGGGGGCTTATCGGAATCTGGAAGCCCCCTTTAACAAGCGGACCTCCAGATCCCACCACCTATGTGAATGAGTATGGGGTACATTGCACTCCTACCCATTAACCAATAAAAAGAAGTGTAATGTTACATAACACGAGACAGTTTTTGACAAGTCCTTTATTAAAATTCAAGTCTTCACCCTCCGATGTCTTCTTCATCCGGTCTTCCTTCTCCCTCTTCTCTCTCCGATGGTTTCTTCTCCCTCTGCTGTCGTCTTCCTCCAGTGTTTCTTCTCCCTGTTCTTTCTCCAGTGGTTTCTTCTCCCTACGCTAGCTATTTCCCCTGGTGCTTCTTCTCCCTCTAAGCCAGTGGTTCTCAACTCCTGTCCTCGGGACCCACTAACAGGCCAGATTTTAAGTATTACCTTGGTGAGATGCAGACTAGAATACTGCAATCCCTGAGCAGCAAATTATATCACCTGTGATGCATTTCAGTTATCTTGCAAACCTGGCCTGTTGGTGGGCCCTGAGGACTGGAGTTGAGAACCACTGCTCTAAGCTCTCCGTTGTTGTCTTCTTCGTCCGCCGCCACTGCCCGGTAAAAATTACAAACACGGTCTTTCTCCGACGCTGGCTGGCTCCATTGTGTCAGCTCCCTCTGTCTGCCATTTCTTATATAGCCATCCGGTGACGTCACCCAGAGAGCCCGCCCCTTGTGACGTCACATGATGGAGAGAGAAGAGGGAGAAGAAACACCAGAGGAAAAAGACAGCAGAGGTCAAAGAAACCGCTGGAGAGAAAAGAGGGAGAAGGAAGACCAGAGGGCAAAGACAGCGGGGGAAAAGATGCTTTGGGGTGGGGAGGGATAGAGCCCCCACCCCAAAGCACCTCCCCCACTCGCTTGTCCCCTTTCCTACCTGCTGGGCTGTTTGTAGTGGGGGTGTTCCCTCCAAATCCATAC
Source organism: Rana muscosa (assembly GCA_029206835.1). Lineage (NCBI taxonomy): Eukaryota > Metazoa > Chordata > Amphibia > Anura > Ranidae > Rana > Rana muscosa. The sequence goes on from CM055117.1 coordinate 687,005,249, forward strand.
CAGACCCTAAGGGCCTGGTATGGATCTGGGGGGGGGGGACCCCACACTGTTTTTATTCAGAATTTTCTGCAATTCCTTTTCTTTACATTCAGCTGTCAGCGGGGAACCCAGCTGACAGCTGATGACTCATCGGTTGTTAAGGAAGCGGGGGCCAGTTTCCCGGCCCGGCTATATACAGTGTATGTATTTTGTAAAAGGTGCAGCACTACCAACTTACATATAATTAAATTCGTAAACAAATATCAACACAGTGACTACGAAAATATATTCAAATGTCCATAATTCAAATAATATTCCAAAAGGAAAGTGTCTCGTCTGTGAGTTATCCTAACAATAGGCTGGAGCAGGTGATTTGATATCGGAGTGGAGAAAAAGGAGGGAGCTTTCATTCAGAGCTGAATTGACTCATTGTTGAGGTGAGCAGGCATAACAGCTGGTGGAGGAGTGCACAGATTATTATTGTGAGAGAAGCACTGAGATGGAATTTATCACACAGCAATTAAGAAGTTACAGAAGCTGTTTTATATTTTTTATGAACTTTGGAATATTATTTGAATTATGGACATTTGAATATATTTTTGTGGTCACTGTGTTGATATTTGTTTACAAATTTAATTATATGTGAGTTTGTAGCGCTGCACTGTTTACAAATTACATATTCTTGATGGTGGAGTGATACACTGGGAGTGTTCAGCAGCTGCAGACTATTTAATTTAATTGCATATTTGCACAATAATTTTTTTTTTTTACAATTTCTTTATTTTCGATTTTTCTTTTATACAGAAAATGGAATGACAAGAATCTTAAGAAAAAACAACAATAAACAGTAAATTGTCTTCACATCATTTAAACTTAACTTATCATCTTATATATCAGCAGAGAGTAAATTAGCACCATTGACTCCCCCCTTTCCAAGATGATCTCCATTAGGGATAGAGAGGGAATAATGGCCCATTCCATCCCAATACTAAACGGGTGTGAGAGAGAGAGCAAGGAAACAGCAGTAGCACAGCCAAAAGCTGCATCCTTCCCCTCTGATCTCCGGCTCTCACCTCCTTTCCCATTGTCTGGTCATGGGGTGACGCTATCCCATGACCCTACATATTGCTATTAACTTGCCCCATTCCCTCTCGCCCCTTACACTTATGATCCTTTATCCAATTCCATTCCTTTCCCTCACCCCCCCCCCAAAAAAAGGCGGAAAAAAAAGAAGGCAACCCCCCTCACTCTCCAAAGCATCCCCTCCCCTCTCCCCCTCCCCCCCACTAATCTCCATCCACCAACCTCCCTCCCTCCTCTGAGGAGATAAAACCATTCCAGGGCGACCAGATTTTTTAATAAATTTCTTTTTTTTTCTGCTTGTCCATACTAGGTCTTTCATCCTGTTCACTTCTTCCACCTTTCTAAGCCACATGCTCACAGTGGGAGATTGTACCTGTTTCCATTTAAGCGGTATGCATGCTTTAGCAGCATTCACTAGGTGACACAGGATGGAATTCCTGTATGTTCTCCACGGGATCTCTGATAAAAGGAAGAAGGCTGGATCCTCCGGTATTACTACCTCACTAAATTTTTGAGTAATCTCACAGACTTTCTTCCAGAATTCCTCGATTTTGGGACAGGCCCAGAAAATATGTACCATCATGCCCTGTTCTGCTTGACATCTCCAACAATCACCCGTTATATTTGGGAAACATAAACAAAAAAGTCAGTGCTACTACCCATACATCACATAGAAAGCAGAGCTCCCAGGTGCTCGATCCACAGTCGCTGGCTGAGTAGAAGTGAATGAAGAAAAGATGATCCGCACTCCGGTCGTTGCTCTTAAAAAATTGACAAGCCACAGTAGACAAACGCAAATAGGAAAGGTTGACGCGTTTCAGCCTATAAGGCGTTAGTCATAACCACTGGCTTTGACTAAGGCCTTATAGCCTGAAACGCATCAACCTTTCCTATTTGCGTTTGTCTACTGTGGCTTGTCAATAAATACGTCAATTTTTTTAAGAGCAACGACCAGAGTGTGGATCATTTTTTCTTCATATTTGGGAAACACCTATGTAACATTTCTGGGGTTCTATACCATTGTGAAATAATTTTATAGTTTATTTCATGTATTTTTGTGCATGTTGCCGTCTTAAATATAGCTTGTATCATTTTAGTTTTTTGGGCTTCTCGGAAAGTCCTCCCCAGATCTATTTCCCATTTGCGAAAAATAACTGGTAGTTCTCGGATGGTTTAATCAATAACGCATACATTTTAGATATTGTATGCGTGCTTTTTTTTTTTTCCATACACTGTTTCTCAAATGGTGTCAAGTTACGCTCCAGGTAATGTGGTACTACTGTAGTACTTAGGAAATGTATTAATTGTGCTGCTTGCCAAAACTCTTTTAATTGTATTTATTGTAATTTTTATTTTTTAAGCACATAGCACTTTGTGGCGCTGATTGACCTTTGCACAATATACAGCAGCCTTTTTCAACCTTTTCAACACAGAGGAACCCTTGAAATAGTTCTTCGGTCTCGGGGAACCCCTGCTAAAAGTTACAGATCTACAATTCATGAAACCTTAGTGTGATGGTCAGTGGGAAGGATGGTCCTTGGGAAGAATTACCTCCTTACAGATAGATAAAAAGATCAATGGTGTCAGTGGGAACTTATCTGAGAGGCAGAAATTGCCCAATGCTGAAGGAACCCCTAGCAACCTCTGGAGGAACCCTAGGGTTCCACGGAACCCTGGTTGAGAATCGCTGATATACAGTGTATGTAAAGCAAAAAAAAAACAAACACAAAAAATGCAAATCACGTCAAAATCGCAGTAAAAACTCGCTACTTGGATGCGGGCCCATTGAAGTCTATTACATGCAAAATGCTAAGGCAAAAAAAAGCCCCTGACCCTTTCCTTAAACCCAGAGGCACAAAACTGTGAGCCGTCTCAAGTCGGTCCAACTTTGAAAATGCTCCCTGCACTACTTTGGTCCGACTTTGAGCCCATTGAATATCACTGAAGTAGAATCAAAGTCAGATCGCCGTCTTGCATGATCCGACTTTGGCATGCGACATGTGCTCTGATGGTCTCGAGAAGGAACGTCACCGCCCCATCATGCCCCGGGGCGGTGACGTCATAAGGGGGCCGGTCACCGGATGACATCACCCGATGACCCCGCCCCATGCCAATTTAAGTTGTTGCGCACACGCCAATACAGCAGGAAAGCGCGTCGCATCAACATCGGAAGAAGAGAAGAGGGAAGAAGAAAACGGAGAAGACCGGGCAAGAGAGCAGAAGATAGAGGGAGAAGAACCAAAAAGAGAGCGGAGAAGAGGCCGGAGAATTACGAAGAGACCCCCATGCCCCAAACCCCCCCATGTTGAGGGCATGCGGCCCGTTACGGTTCAGGAGGGGGGCGCTCGCTCGTCCCCACCCCCTTTCCTGACCAGCCGGGCTGCGTGCTCGGATAAGGGTCTGGTATGGACTTTGGGGGGGACCCCACGGCATTTTTCAGCATAGGGGGGGGACCCCCACGCTATTTTTCGGTGTAGGGGGGTTCCCCTTAAAATCCATACCAGACCGAAGGGCCTGGTATGCTCTTAGAGGGGGAACCCATCCCGTGTTTTTTTTTATTTATTTGGCGTGGAGTTCTTCCTTACCACAGTGCCTGGTATTGTCGGGGATAGAAGTCGGATCCCTGTTCATTGAAGTCGGACTTCAAGTCGCAGGACAAAGTCGGGTCCAAAGTAGTACGACTGTCGTGTTGTACCAGTGTAACCCCAGCCTTAAGGTGTGCACTCCAAAGCTCAAACACACGTCTTTCTCTGCTGCACTGGATAGTGAATGAATGGGAAGTGCTCTGTGCTGAGCGCCTGTTATTGTGTTCATTCATAACTGAAGCATAGTGAGTGTGTTTACTGTGTTCATTTAAAAAATGAAGGGGCCGGTGAATGACATATTGACTAGCCCTTTCCCCATTCTTCATTCTGAAACATCTCCCCTACAGCTGCCAAGGGGAGAGGAGGGAAACCAGCAGCACTGCCGGGGGGGGGGGGGGTTGGAGTGTTCAACATGAGAGGAAGCTAGGGCAGTAGGGGGAAATCGGCACCACACAAAGTGATTAGGGTGTGCCCAAGCACACCTGGCATACCCCCTGCGCACGCCTATGATGCTTGATTCACACCTATGCATCTTTAGTGCATTTTGCAGATTTGCACTACAGAACATGTTCCATAGGAAACCAGGTTAAATGAACTGTAGTGCAAATCTACAAAAAGTACTTAAAATGCATAGGTGTAAATCAGGCCTTAAGGTGTTTGGATAGCTCACCACTTGGTACAAATTGGGATTTGGGTTAGATGAGAGGTTAGAAATACAGTAGAGGAGGGTAAAAAGAAAGGAGGGAAGGAATGGGAATATGAGAGTGCAGGGGTCACCTACCATTCAGATAGTCAGCAAGGAGTGGTAAATAGTGGTCTGTTTTATGTCCGATATCCAAGGCTGCCATACTTTCTGGAATTGTTTGTGTGCATTACGATGGCTGTTTATGATTGTGCAAAGCACCTAGTAGCTCTATCATAGTATTTATGCAATTTTTGACTTTGTCAAAACTTATGGTGTGGATCTTTCAAGTTCTAGCAATGGTCAGTCTCGTGGCCATAAAAATACGTGTGAAGAGGATGTGCTTCACTTGAAAGATGGCCTGAATGGGTTTATTGAGAAGTGCTTCTCATGTGTTCTTTCAGAATAAATTTTTCATGATAGTGCTGCTTTCAATTCATCCTTTCAAAATATGATCAGGTTAATATAAAAGCAACATCCCCAAAAATCTGATTGCCCCCTCAACCCTTCTTCTTACAAACTTTTGCTGGCTTAATCTACTTTCCTTCCTCACCCTTCACTTGCCTGCCCTTTAAGACTCCTCTGCATTTGAAAATACTATAATATACTGTCTTATTTAACCAAAGTAACACCTATACCTTTGGGGGTTTCGTTTCCCTTTAAAATAACAAACATATCATACTTACCTGGTCTGTGCAATGGTATTGCACAGACCAGCCCCAATCCACCTCTTCTTGGGTCCCCCTGATGGTGCTCCTCCTCTTCGGCTCGGAAGTGAGCCTGCATAAGTGCCCCCATAGAAGCAGCTATGGGGGGTGCTCGTGCAGGCTCGCTCCCGAACCGCCTTGTTTGCGTTCATTGACACAGACAGGATGGCTTGGCCCTGCCCCCCTGCGTGCTCGTCCCAGATTTGATGAACAGCAGCGGGAGCCAATGGCTCCCACTGCTATCAATCTGTGCAGTGAGGAGGGACAGAGCTGAGAGAGCCACTGCTTCCATGCACATTGCTGGATCGAGATCAGGCAAGTATAAAGGGGGAGGCTTGTGGGGGACACATGCTGCAGCACAGAAGTTTTTTTTACCTACATAAAATGCATTAAGGTAAAAAAAAATCCTAAGGCTTTACATTCACTTTAACTTCCTACATACAGGACCAGGCTGTATTTCCTAGACAAGAACACATACTTTTCATCCACAAATCCTCAAATGGCACCTATACACCTTGCAGGCATCCACTGCTGACATTTTATGCTACACTCTTAGGGCATCTAATATAATTCACATCTGACCCAATCTGCTTACATGATATGTTTCTGTTCATGCCACTGTGTAAAATGTTTAATATACTGTTTAGTGACCTGGCTTACAGTGCAATTGAATGTAATAAAGAATGCAAAAAAAAAAAAAAAAAATACCATATCAGAAACAATCTCTGAGACATACTTTCAAAACCTGGGACATTATGAAAACATGGCAACTATGCTTACTTCACAAAGAGTTCAGGGTAAGCAGATTTTTGTAACTAAAAGAACAGTTACATTACTCTAGGGCAGTGATGGCAAACCTTGGCACCCCAAATCCAACTTTGCAGTGTAGTTGAGCATCGTAGGGAAATGTAGTTCCAAAACATCTAGGGTGCCAAGGTTCGCCATCACTGCTCTAGGGCATTGATGGCAAACTTTGAAACCCAAGAAGTTTTGGAACTACATTTTCCATGATACTCAACTACACTGCAGAGGGCATGCAGTATTTAAAAGTATCCACCAAACATTTGATAAGACTTTTGCTGAGAAAGTATCAGTAGGTATCTAAATGGTGTAAAATTCTACACACTACAAACAAGGGGTGCAAAGATAACCCTAGGCATAGCTTTGTATAGTTTGTGTTTCTATTCCATCACATTTAGGATTGTCCTACTTTCAACAAGCAGTCCCTTTCACGCAGGTTTCTGTACAGAGTAGCACAGTCTCCCTTCCCTGAAGAAGATAGCTGGCACCAAATGTGCAAATAGTACTCAAAAGTAGGTTTAAGGCTGCTTATAAAACAAAGTTTTTTTTTCCAGGACACTAATCTGGCTCAGAACCCCAATGGCACCAACATACTTCACAGAAAAAGAAGACTGTTGTAGCTGGTAAAATTGATCCTTTTGCAACTTTGTTGTAAAACTGTCATAAAAGAGAAGTATGGGTTATTTTCTTTTTTTTTTGCTAGTTAAACTTACCTTGGTGGATGCAGCATCAGACTGATGCTGCATCTGTTCCCCGACGTCTCTGCACTGAGAACTAAACCACCGAACACAGCCGATGGCTCGGTTCTCACTCCTCCCCAAGCAGAGCGATGCCGACTGTCAGCATTGCTTCTGTTCTACTTCTCAGCACTCATTGGAGCGCTGTGCCGTGGAGGGGTGGGGAACGGCCGTCTCAGCGGCTCGCTGAGACAGCCATCAATCAAGGCAGCTGGCAGATCACGACTTGGAAGTCGTGATGATGCGCTGCCCCGACTGATGGCAGTGACGTCAGCGGAGAGCGGACTTCAGACCACTCTCCGCTGAAAATGGGTCACAGGAGTGCAAAACGAATTGCACTCCTGTGACTCATAGAAGCCCAGCCTTAAAAGCTCAGGCTGGACTTCTCCTTTAAGCCTTTGGGGGAAAACAGACTACAGATTTGGGCATGTAGAGGTAATAAACCAGCTATCAAAGGATGGCTGACCAGTATCAATCATTGATCATTGAGTAAAATGATTACCAAAAATTAGCCAGGAAAGAATTATAGTAGCCAGTAGCCCCTCATGGGGTCATATCTGTTCAGAGAATCATCTGCACAGAGTGAGCAAGAAGCGGACACCAAGGAAAGTGAATAAGGAACTTTTGTATGACCCCTTACACAAGTCTTTCTTAATCCTGCAAGCTTGGATGCGATTTGCTGGGACCTGCCTGTTAGCGGTGTTCCAGGCATAGAAAGATGCCTTGTGAGAGTATGAATATTACCTAGCCTAGAGGAGTAGACTATATTTTTCTCCATCTGCCACTCATCACCTTACCTCTCTCCCCCTATTTTTCTTTCCCTCTTGTAATCAGAATTTATGTTTATTCCTATTTATTATTTCTAGTGGATCTGAGATTATTAGCCAGCACATTTGGCTAATTCTACAAGCAATAGTACCACTGATCTGAAACATACATTCATTACCCTTAACACTACAAACTTATCTTATGCAAAGTCTGTGGCACAGCTTATGAAAAATGCAGGATGGTGGAGAAAATTTTATATAAAGCAGGAGAAATGAAGCTGGAATAAAAACATGCAACACACTGTGCCCTTGTTCTTGTGATACATTTAATATGTAAAAAGTTTTAATAAAAAAATCCTATCTTTCCATTTCAGTCTTTATTGCAGACATTCAAAACATTTGATGCAACATGTACATTTCAGGAAAAAAAAGCAGTTTCACATTATCACCTGGGGTGGTCTGTGGACAGAAAACACCCTTTTCAAGTCCCATTTAAAAAGTTGTTTTTGCACATGCAATTCCTATCTGACATGTGACCATGTATCACAATTATAATAATGTCCACAGTAGATTGTTAAAAAAAAACAAAAAAAACAAAAAAAACAAAAAACAAACACACACACACACACACACACACACACACACACACACACACACACAATAGGTGCATTCATTTTACAATGAACAGTAAAAATGTAAAACCACTGGAGAGTAACATGCCTTTTACAAAGTTCAGACAGACATGTACACAGTTCTTAGCAACAGAATACAAGTGCCTCTGTGGGGAAGCAAGGGGCTCATTCCCAGTTGTCAGGAAGTGGTGTGTCTTCACATAAAACATCTATATTTCAAAGTAAACCTCATGTACTATGATCGGACATTGATGTTTCCAGCATCATATCACTCTCGTTCATCTCTATTTCAAAAGCTTCTTCAACTGCAGACCTGGCATCAGACGATTTAGGCAGAAGATTAGTAGACTCTAAGGCCATTATGCCACTTACGTCAAGAGACTGTCTATCCATGTCAACCTCCCATGGCGAAGAAATTATGTTCTTCAAAGTTTTCATTGTGTGCACATCAAAGTCATAACATCTTAACTTGTCCTTGATCTCTGTTCCTATGAAACAGAACACAAGCTATATTTGTTAAAAAAACAAATGCAAGATTTACACATCCCCACTTTAAATGGCCGATGAAAATAAAAAGGTTATAACATTTAAAGCCGAAGTCCAGCTTGGGCAAAAATAAAAAATTCTTGCTGGTGTAGTTAAAAAAAAAAAAAGAAAAAAGAAGAAAAAAAAAAAAAAGGTACCAAACTTGCTCAAGTTGAACAATAGGTTTAATGTGCCATTGTTTTGCTTCTTTGTCAATAAAAAGTAAAAAAAAAAAAAAGAGCTGCAGTACTCACCTTTAATCAGTACCCTAGTCCCTTGGTCGTCAACCCAGGAAGAGGAAATTACTGTGAATGTAGGGTGTCAATGTTCCCTCCTCCCCAAGTAGACATGACCATGACACCCCTGCATTCAGTGTAAATTGATGCAGAGGGAAATGTTGACACCACGTCAAAGCCACTCTTTGCATAGACAAGAAACGCCCACCGCTAGAGAAAATTAGTAAAGAGAGGAGGACCCAGTACATCATGCGATAGGCCAGAAAACATTGAAAAAAAGGTAAGTATATTAAGAAAAATCATAACGTACACACTGGAGGGGAGTCCCTTGTTTGGGAGACATGGAGTTGAGCTTTAAACAAGAAGTTTTTTTCCCCCTGAAATCAAACAAACCTAGGTGGATGCAGCAGCAGTCCCCCACTGGCACTAAGGCCAAGAACTGAGCGTTCAAAGACCGCTGATCGCTCAGTTCTCAATGCTCAGTGAGTAGGGAGCTGGTGACTGTCACTCTCTGCTTTGAAAACATGTGGAACAGAAAATATCCATTTCAACTGTCTCAAAAGGTGATTAGAATATGACATTTTTGTTTACAATGATCATTTAAAGGGAACTTATAGCTACAATTTTTATAAATACGGTATAAAAATTAAAGAGAGACCAAACCTTAAAATTTAGTCACACTTTAAACCTTTATGGAGGATGGGGAGTAGCATTATATTCTGTATAAACCTACTTAAGTGCACTAACAAGGTGGTCACATAGCATTTTGCTTCCAGGATGCAGGAATGTAGTGCAGTAGCTGTGCACTGGAGCACCAACATTAGCAGATCTTTTAGCCAGATTGAATACAGGCTAAAAGCCTGTCCAACCTGAACCTATACTAGACTTTATTAAAAAAAAACTAAAAAAATAAATAAAACTACACTGGGCATAGATTGTCTTAACTACCCCATCCCCATTTAAGAACCAAATCCTGACTAATATACATTCTTACTTTGTATTTTACAAAATGTATATAAAAACCTTACCAATATATGCCTCAGAGTCTCCAATATACATTTCAATGCAATGTCCAAGCATTGTAACAGAAAATGTATCATCTCTTCTTAGACCTAAAGCCTTAAAACACAAGAAAAACATAAGTCATACAAAAATCATTAAAATAAATAAATGGTATTGCATTATATAATTCTATTGAAAGCATCAAGCGATATGAAAACGTTGGTTTACCTGTAAAATCATTTTCTTGGAGTACATTACAGGATACAGAGGAGTTAATATGTGAGACTACTTGGGTTATGTTGCCACCGTCAGGTGAAAGGACAATGCAGACCGAACACCTCCAGCTCTACTAAATCTCAGTTTTGTAGCAAGCAATGAGGAAAAGACAAAAGTGGGAAGATCTCTGTCCTGCGATATACTCCAAGAATTAGATTTTTTAGGTACCAACCAAAAATCCCAATTTCCTAAAAATTGCACTTTACAGGACAAAAAAATTGTACTTTACAGGAGTAAAAGTGAAATTCCAGTCAAATTCCAAATAAGCATAAATGTACTCCCACCCAATTCTAAGACTATTCTTTCTACCCAGTAAAAGAAAAGATGTCTATACCTTACCCAATATAAAGCAGCTCCATTCCGGGCACATGATCAGGTCCCAGTGCCAACTTCAGTGTGGTGAAGGGACTGCTAACAACGGATGCCCCATAGTAAGCCTATGGGTGACATCAGCACTCAGGCTCTGCAGCCAATGTCGCTGTCTCTCCTCTAGACTGAAGCCGTCTCAGAATATTTAGGTATATTGTAGACATCTTTTCTTTTACAGCATAGATGGAATAGTTTCAGCATGGAGATGGGAGCATATTTTGACTAGAATTCCACTTTAATATTAATGACTACTTGGGATGTTCCAAAGCTCTGAACACGAGAGGCAGACAACACGTTCAAAAACCCAACAGAACATAAAAACCCAAAACAGAATCTGATTGTCTTAATGAAGCCATGGTCCACAGATCAACTCGACTAGCTCAAAACATCATCCAAAGTGTTATGCACCTTCTCTTTAGGATGCCAAGGGCTAGGACAAAAAGATGCAAACACAATATCCTGATTTGAGTGGAATGAAGAAACTATGCTAAATAATAGAGGACCAAGGCCCCAGCACCACATTATTCTATTGAAGAACCAGGAGGAGTTCCTTGCAGTAAAACCCAACTTTGAGACCCCAAGAGCCAAGGTAATGACAACCAAAAAGACCACCTTGCATGTAAGGAAACACAAGTGATACTCTTATGCCGCGTACACACGATCGGAAATTTCGTCAAGAAAAGTCCGATGTGAGCTTTTGGACAGAAATTCCAACCATGTGTATGCTGCATCGGACTTTTGTTGTCGGAATTTCCACCAACAAAAGATTGAGAGCTGGTTCTCAAATTTTCCGACTGAACAAATTCCTATCGGAAAATCCGATCGTCTGTAGCAATTCCGACACACAAAATTCCGACGCATGCTCGGAAACAATTCGACACATGCTCGGACGCATTGAACTTAATTTTCTTGGCTCGTCGTAGTGTTGTACGTCACCGCGTTCGACAGTCGAAAGTTCAGAGAAATTGTGTGACCGTGTGTATGCAAGCCAAGCTTGAGCGGAATTCCGTCGGAAAAACCATCCAAGGTTTCGTGTACTTATGATACCCTGCACAAAGGCTTTAACCAAGAAATTAGATGCAATAGGTCCCTGAAACAGAACAACGAAGGCCAAGATCTTGCCCTTGATAGTACTTAATGCACACCAGTTGAAGAAAGTCTTATATACAATGGTACATCATAAACCTGGGAGGTTGACTTCCTAGCCTGGAGGTGGTTAGGAGGAACAGTCAGAAACTATGCCTCAAGACTTGGGCCATTCAGGTCTCATCAGAATCCCCACCTCCTTTATCCTTTTCAATAGGCGAGGAAGAAGCTGCATTGAAGGGAAGGTATAGATCAGAGAAAGACGATCCCAAGGAGTCACCAGGGCATCTACTGCAAATACTTGATAATTCCTTGTGCAAGACACAAATTTGTCCAGATTGTTATTGAATCCAGTTTGTTATTAAACCCCCCCCCCCCCCCCCCCAGCAGATAAATCTCAGCAAACACTTTGGGTAAAGAGCCCATTCCCCCAAATTCAGCTATTGATGCCTGCCTATTTTTCCACGTCGAGAATTTGCATGGCGGACAGGGCCAGAACCTGTTCTGCCAGAGATAGAACCGGGTCCACTTCTTCCTAAGCAGCATGACTTCTTGTCCCTCCCTTGATGGTTGATGTATGCTCCAGCCATGACATTGTCTGACTGAAGCCCCAAATGTAGATAGTCTATTGAAGGAGAGCCAGAAAAATTGCCTGAAGTTCCAAGATGATGATAGGGAACTTGGTCCTAAGGGGAGCAGGAGCTGCCTAAGAGTAGAAGTTCTTGAGAACATCTCCCCAGCCCAACAGGCTAGCAACTGTCATCAAGACTTTCCAAGTCACAGGATTAAAGTATTTACTGGTATCCAGCATCTGCGTGGATATCCACTGGTCCAGAGTCGACATTGTCTTGGTAGTCAGATGCATCGATAGATCCAAGGACTTCCGACATCTGTCCAGTACAGACAGGATATTGAGCTGCAGAGCTCTGGAGTGAAACTGGGCATAGGAGACCGCATTGAAGGCAGCTACCATTTTTCCCCAGCACCCGCATTCTACCTGGGCTCGATCAGACAGGCATTTTTCCTGGGGAAGAAGCAACTTCACCTGCTCTGTGGCAAGTACTAAGCCAAAAGTACTCCAGTCCTGACATTACTTCTAAAGCAAGGCCAACTTTGGAAGTTCAGCTCCCAGTCAAACCTCTGTCCAACATGTCCTAACTTGTACTGTTTGCTGGAGATTCAATCTTAGTTTCTGAGCCAATTGTTACCTGAGCAGCAGATCCTCCAGATATACAGAGTACAGAGTCCTCACCAACTCCAAAAACCGAAGTCAAACACTTGGTTAAAATCAATGTTCAGCTCTGCAACTAGTCTTGTTTAGAAGCCAGCCCTACATCCAGTGTGTGCGAACCCTAGCAATAAGCTTTTCTTATCTGGTCCTTTTTTTTGTCATTCTATATGTGAAAGCATTTTGTTTTATCTGATAATCTCATATCTTTGATAATTCAGAAAAATACCGGTTGATCTCCCTACAACCTTGTGAACTGATGCCTGTGCTCTATGCCTGTGCAAACTTGTATCAATTACATTGTTCTCAGCTATCTTTTAAACTATTTTTATTGACAGAGATATAAAGCACTACAGTAACCATATATGCTCAACATGAGCATTTTAAAAAGGTACAGAATTCAGTACACAAACATAAGAACATAGTGCATTCGGAAAGTATTCACAGCGCTTCAATTTTTCCAAATTTTGTTATGTTACAACCTTATTCCAAAATGGATTAACCACTTCCTTACTGGGCCTATTCTGGCACTCCTCTCCCACATGCAAAAATCCTAATTTTTTTGCTAGAAAATTACTCAGAACCCCGTAACACTATATATGTTTTTTTAGCAGACACCCTAGGGAATAAAATGACGGTCATTGCAACTTTTTATCTCGCACGGTATTTGCGCAATAATTTTTAAAACGCCTTTTTTTGGGAAAAAAAACGGTTTAATGAATTAAGAAATAACAAAAAACAGTAAAGTTAGCCCAATTTTTTTGTATAATGTGAAAGATTATGTTACGCCGAGTAAATAGATACCCAACATGTGACGCTTTAAAATTGCGCACACTCATGGAATGGCGCCAAACTTCAGTACTTAAAAATCTCCATAGGCGCTGCTTATTTTTTTTTTACAGGCTACCAGTTTAGAGTTACAGAGGAGTTCTAGTGCTAGAATTGTTGCTGGCGCTTAAACGCACGCGGCGATACCTCACATGTGTGGTTTGAACGGCGTTTACATATGTGGGCAGGACTTGCGTGTGTGTTCGCTTCTGAGCGCGAGCTACTGGGGACAGGGACGTTTAAAAAAAAAAATTATTTTATTTTTTATTTTACGTAATTATTTTTACACTTTTTTTTTTTTGATCACTTTTATTCCTTTTATTCCTATTACAAGGAATGTAAACATCCCTTGTAATAGGAATGTGTGCGACAGGTCCTCTTTATGGAGAGATGCGGGGTCAATAAGAAAAAATTCACTGATCTCATACTTACAGCCGCAATGGCGGCTTTGTTTACATTTGAGGACCCGGGCGTGACGTCATCACATCGCGACGTGACGTCATCACATCGCGCCCGGGCCTCCGACGGTCATAGAGATGACTGGTGACCATCTGGTCACCAGTCATCTCTATGCCTTCCATCCGGCGCCGGCAGATCGTTTCTCCGGGTCCCTGATCGCACGGGAGAGCCCGGAGAAGCACCGGATGGCAGCGAGAGGGGGGGGGCATCCCCTCCCGCCGCCTATAAGAACGATCAAGCGGCGGAACCGCTGCTATGATCATTCTTATGGTGCACAGAATCGCCGGCTGAACAGATGGATATCTGAATGATGCCTCTAGCTGCAGGCATCATTCAGATATCCCCACTGAAAGTCCAGGATGTCATATGACGTCCTTGGGCGGGAAGTGGTTAAGTTCATTATTTTCCTTAAAATTCTACAAACAATACCCCGAAATGACAACGTGAAAGAAGTTTGTTTGAAATCTTTGCAAATTTATTTAAAAAATAAAATAAATGAAAAAAATAAAAATCCCATTCACAGCCTTTGCTCAATACTTTTTTGAAGCACCTTTGGCACCAATTACAGCCCCAAGTCTTTTTGAGTATGATGCTACAAGCTTTTCACATCTATTTTTGGTCAGTTTCTCCCATTCCTCTTTGCAGGACCTCTCAAGCTCCATCAGGTTGGATGGGGTGCATTGGTGCACAGCCATTTTCAGATCTCTCCAGAGATGATCAATCAGGTTCAAGTCTGGGCTATGGCTGGGCCACTCAAGGACATTCACAGTTTTTTCCCGTAGTCACTCCTTTGTTATCTTGGCTGTATGCTTTGGGTCGTTGTCCTGTTGGAAGATAAAAAAACTTTGCCTCAGTCTGAGGACCAGAGTGTTCTGAAGCAAGTTTTCATAAAGGATGTCTCTGTACATTGCTGCATTCACCTTTCCCCTCGATCCTGACTAGTCTCCCAGTTTTTGCTGCTGAAAAACATCCCCACAGCATGATGCTGCCACCACTATGCTTCACTGTAGGGATGGTATTGGCCAGGTGATGAACAGTGGCTGGTATCCTCCAGATATGACACTTGCCAATCAGGCCAAAGAGTTAAATATTTGTTTCATTACACCAAAGAATTGTTTCTCTTGGTCTGAGAGTCCTTCAGGTGCCTTTTGGCAAACTCCAGGCGGACTGTCATGTACTTTTTACTGAGGAGTGGCTTCCGTCTGGCCACTCTACCATACAGGCCTGATTGGTGGAGTGCTGCAGAGATGGTTGTTCTTCTGGAAGGTTCTCCTCTCTCCACAGGGAAACGCTGAAGCTCTGTCAGAGTGACCAATTGGGTTCTTGGTCACCTCCCTGACTAAGGCGCTTCTCCCCCGATCGCTCAGTTTGGCCAGGCGGCCTGCTCTAGGAAGAGTCCTGGTAGTTCCAAACTTCTTCCATTTACAATTGATGGAGGCCACAGTGCTCATTGGAACCGTCAATGCTGCAAATATTTTTCTGTACCCTTCCCCAGATCGATGCCTCGATACAATCCCGTCTCGGAGGTCGACAGACAATTCCTTGGACTTCATGGCTTGGTTTGTGCTCTGACATGCACTGTTAACTGTGGGACCTTATATAGACAGGTGTGTGCCTTTCCACATCATGTCTAATCAACTGAATTTACCACAGGTGGACTCCAATCAAGTTGGAGAAACATCTCAAGGATTATCAGTGGAAGCAGGATGCACCTGAGCTCAGTTTTGAGTGTCATGGCAAAGGCTGTGAATACTAAAAAAAGGTACATGTGATCTTTTCGCTTTTTATTTTTAACCACTTAACGACCGCCCACTGTAAATATACGTCGGCAGAATGGCACCGACAGGCAGAATCACGTATATGTACGTGATTGCCTTTGTATAGTTGGGGGGTCCGATCGGACCCCCCTTCTTTACAGTGAGCGGTCGTTTTACCTTTGGGAGCGATCCGGCATGAGGGGACGGCCGTTCGATTCCAGCCACCCCCTCTCGATCGCTCCCGGCGAATGAGAGCTTCCCCTGCCTGTGTGCTTGTTTACACAGGCTGGAAGAAGTGATGTCATCTCTCCTGCGGCGCTCACATATACCGAGCGCCGTACAGGAGAAGATGCAGGTTAGTGCACACAACACTACACTGACACCAGGACACATAGGTACATAAATCGCCCCCCCAGATCACCCCCCAGCCCCCAGTCACAGTGTCACTGATTGCAGTGACCATTTATTTAGTGATCACTGCAATCAGTGACATTTGTGACTGTAAAAGTGTCAGTACATTTAGTTTTAGGTCCAGTGTAGCCCCCTAACCCCCCCCTAATAAAGGTTTAACCCCCTGATCACCCCCCAGATAACCCTTTCATCCCCTAGTACCGCCGTTGCTAAGCGATCATTTTTCTGATCGATGTCTTAGCGTCGGTGATGCTGATCGGTAGCCAGTAATTTTTTTTAGGTTCGCCGCAGGTTTTTATAGCGTCGGGTACCCCCATATATTACCTAATAAAGGTTTAACCCCCTTGATCGCCCCCCAGGTAACCCTTTCACCCCCTATCACCATGGTCACTAAGCGATAATTTTTCTGATCGATGTTTTAGCGTCGGTGATGCAGATCGGTAGCCAGTAATTTTTTTTAGGTTCGCCGCAGGTTTTTATAGCGTCAGGTACCCCAATATATTACCTAATAAAGGTTTAACCCCCTTGATCGCCCCCCAGGTAACCCTTTCACCCCCTATCACCACTGTCGCTAAGCGATCGTTTTTATGATCGTTGTCTTAGTGTCGGTGATGCAGATCGGTAGCCAGTAATTTTTTTTTAGGTTCGCCGTCAGGTTTTTATATAGCGTCAGGTACCCCCATATATTACCTAATAAAGGTTTTAACCCCCTAATTGCCCCTAGTTAACCCTTTCATCAGTAATCACCATATAAGTGTTACGGGTGACGCTGGTTAGTTAGTTTGCTTTTTATAGTGTCAGGGCACCCGCCGTATATAACCCAATAAAGGTTTAACCCCCTGATCGCCCGGCGGGTGATATCAATTAGGTTTTAGCGTCAGAGAGGGTCTGCGTCACACCCCAGGCAGCGTCAGGTTAGTGCCAGTAACGCTAACACCCACGTGTGAAGCATACACCTCCCTCCGTCCAGCCCAGGCCACCCAAGTGCAGTATCGATCGATCACTGTCACTTACAAAACAAAAACACACATAACTGCAGCGTTCGCAGAGACAGGCCTGATCCCTGCGACTCCAGTGCTGTAGGAGGTGATTTCGCCACCACAGTTATAAAAAAAAAAAAAAAAAAAAAAAAAAAAAAAAAAAAGCATATATGCCGAAGCATTGGGGCAGCAGGGGCGGAGGAGCGATTTTGCTCCTAATGCCGCATACATACAGTCGGAATTCCGACGGAGGCTTGCCCGTGGAAAAGTCTGACCATGTGTACGCGGCATAACTTTTGCGGGAAGATGCCCCCATGCTTCGGCATATATAAATGGTGCATGTATGCCCATCATTAGAAGTGGGTGGATGAAGGGCGGTATTATAATGGTGGGCATACACACCGATCAATCTTTTTTTTTCGTTCAGCCAACAGGCTGCATGAAAAAAAAGATTACAATACATGTCCAACAAGGACCAGCAACGTACTGGTATGTTGCTGGACTTTGAATGTTTATACCAGAATGATGCCTGCGGGTTTAGGTATCATCTTGGTATCATTCTTTTCAGCCAGCGGCCGGCTTTCATGTAAAAGCAATCCTAGTGGCTAATTAGCCTCTGGACTGCTTTTACAAGCAGTGGGAGGGAATGACCCCCCCCCGGATATAAAAAGCGCCATTGGGAAATTGGGAAAGCATTTTATCACATCGATCTTGGTGTGGTCAGATGCTTTGAGGGCAGAGGAAAGATCTAGGGTCCAATAGACCCCAGTTTTTTCAAAAGAGTACCTGTCATTACCTATAGCTATCATAGGGGATATTTACATTCCCTGACATAACAATAAAAATTATAAAAAAAAAAAAAAATATATGGAAGCAACAGTTTAAAAATAAAATAAAAAAGCAAAATTAATAATAAAAAAAAAAAGCACCCCTGTCCTGCCCTGCTCTTGCCCAATGGCGAACGCAAGCGTCGGTCTGGCGTCATATGTAAACAGCAATTGCACCATGCATGTGAGGTATCACCGCGAAGGTCAGATCGAGGGCAGTAATTTTAGCAGTAGACCTCCTCTGTAAATCTAACGGGGTAACCTGTAAAGGCTTTTAAAAATGTATGTAGTTTGTCGCCAATGCGCGTTTGTGCGAAATTTTAAAGCATGTCGTGTTTGGTATCTATGTACTCGGCCTAAGATCATCTTTTTTATTTCATCAAACATTTGGGCAATATAGTGTGTTTTAGTGCATTAAAATTAAAAAAAGTGTATTTTTCCCCCAAAAAATGCGTTTGAAAAATCGCTGCGCAAATACTGTGTAGAAAAAAAAAATGCAACACCCACCATTTTATTCTGTAGGGCCTTTGCTTTAAAAATATATATAATGTTTGGGGGTTCAACATAATTTTCTTGCAAAAAAAAAAATATGTTTTCATGTAAACAAAAAGTGTCAAAAAGGGCTTTGTCTTCAAGTGGTTAGAAGAGTGGATGTAAGCTTCCTAATGTTGTGTAAAAAATGCCAGAACAGTTCAAAACCCCCCCAAATGACCCCATTTTGGAAAGTAGACACCCCAAGCTATATACTGAGAGGCATGTCGAGTCCATGGAATATTTTATATGTTGACACAAGTTGCGGAAAAAAGACAATTTTTTTTTTTGCACAAAGTTGTCACTAAATGATATATTGCTCAAACATGCCATGGGCATATGTGGAATTACACCCCAAAATACATTCTGTTGCTTCTCCTGAGTACGGGGATACCACATGTGAGACTTTTTGGGAGCCTAGCCACGTACGGGACCCCGAAAACCAAGTACCGCCTTCAGGCTTTCTAAGGGTGTAAATTTTTGATTTCACTTCTCACTGCCTATCACAGTTTCGGAGGCCATGGAATGCCCAGATAGCACAAAACCCCCCCCCAAATGACCCCATTTTGGAAAGTAGACACCCCAAGCTATTTGCTGAGAGGTATTGTGAGTATTTTGCAGATCTCGCTTTTTGTCACAAAGTTTTGAAAATTGAAAAAAAAAAAAAAAATGTTCTTTCTTCATTTTCAAAAACAAATGAGAGCTGTAAAATACTCACCATGCCTCTCAGCAAACAGCTTGGGGTGTCTACTTTCCAAAATGGGGTCATTTGGGGGGGTTTTGTGCTATTTTGGCATTTTATGGCCTTCGAAACTGTGATAGGTAGTGAGGAGTGAAATCAAAAATTTGTGCCTAGAAATCCTGAAGGCGGTGATTGGTTTTCGGGGTCCCGTACGCGGCTAGGCTCCTAAAAAGTCCCACACATGTGGTATCCCCGTACTCAGGAGAAGCAGAAAAATTTATTTTGGGGTGCAATTCCACATATAACCATGGCATGTGTGAGCATTATATCATTTAGTGACAACTTTTTGTAATTTTTTTTTTTTTGTCATTATTCAATCACTTGGGACAAAAAAAAAAAAATATTCAATGGGCTCAACATGCCTCTCAGCAATTTCCTTGGGGTGTCTACTTTCCAAAATGGGGTCATTTGGGGGGGTTTTGTACTGCCCTGCCATTTTAGCACCTCAAGAAATGAGATAGGCAGTCATAAATTTAAAGCTGTGTAAATTCCAGAAAATGTACCCTAGTTTGTAAACGCTATAACTTTTGCGCAAACCGATAAATATACGCTTATTGACATTTTTTTTTACTAAAGACATGTGGCTGAATACATTTTGGCCTAAATGTATGACTAAAATTGAGTTTATTCGATTTTTCTTATAACAAAAATTAGAAAATATCATTTTTTTTCAAAATTTTCGGTCTTTTTCCGTTTTTATATCGCAAAAAATAAAAATCGCAGAGGCAATCAAATACCATTAAAAGAAAGCTCTATTTGTGGGAAGAAAAGGACGCAAATTTAGTTTGGGTACAACATTGCATGTCCGCACAATTTACAGTTAAAGCAGCGCAGTGCAAAATTCTGAATTCACCTCTGGTCCTTTAGCTACCAAATGGTCCGGGGCTTAAGTGGTTAATACATTTGCAAAGATTTCAAACAAATTTCTTTCACATTCTCATTAAGGGGTATTGTTTGTAGAATTTTGAGGCATATAATGAATTTAATCCATTTTGGAATAAGGCTGTAACATAACAAAATGTGGAAAAACTAAAGCGCTGTAAATACTTTCTGGATGCACTGTAAGTAAATTTTGCTTTATGTATAGTATAACATAACAGTCCTGATGAAAGGTCATTGACAAAGTGTTTTCAGACATCTTTCAGGACTACAGAACCACTCCCTTTAAGTTATAGACAATATGGGGGGGGGGGGTGTTCGTAGTTCTAGCTGGTTTCTGTACTCCTGATCCAAAAAGGGTTAGTGAGCGTTGTCACTCTAGGACAGCTGTGTTGCTGGCAGAATCGCCAGGTGAAAATGACATTAAATACAGCTTTAAAAAATAAAAAACTAATGCAGCCACCACATCTAAGGACTAATAAGGTACAACAAATATATTTTGATCTCCATTTTTTAGATACACTTTAAGGCATCAAGGCACATAAGTTTTGTGTCAAATATCAATTTGTTGGTGACCCGTTTGATAGGATGTTATACTACAGGGCTCATCTAATCCTAACAAAAACATCTTTCCTTGTGTGAATATGCAATATAAAATGATGATCCGAGCATACAGCAATATTTAGAATTGTATCATGTTAATTTCCTTTTAACAATGACAAACACTTTGAGAACTGCCAATATGCAGAAACACATAGGGCTTTCCCACACTGACCTTAGTTGCCAAATCATCTTAGACAGCACTTGTGCAATATACAAGTGGTAAACTTACTGTATGGAAATAATCAATTGCACTTTCAAAATTTCCCATCAGACTGTGTATATATCCAATAGCTGAATAGGTGGAGGCATTTTGTGGTATCAGAACTAGGGCTTGGCGATGATACTCTAAGGCATCTTCATATTTTCTGCAAAATAAGGAAGCATAATGTATTAAAGGAAAACATACAGAGGTTTTGTTTAGTTTATTTATGATGGTTAGCACTAAAGCAAAAAACAAACAAAAAAAAAAACACAAACAAAAACATTTTTTGACAGGTAAGGCCATGTTCACACAGGGCAATCTGATGTGTGCCCTGAGCAGGGCAGTGTTTTATTTGCACATAGATGCACAGGTGTTGCGTGCATCCCTGTGCCGGCAGTCCCACAGCTGTCTATTGGGATGCAGCGGCTGCACGGATACAGCTGCTGCTCCCGATGTGACATACGTGTGGGTGCACAGCGCCAAACGCATCCAGGGCGAGTTTGGAGACATGCACGCCCACCCACGCGAATGTCAAATTGGGAGCAGCAGCTGTGTCCTTGCAGCAGCTGTGTCCCAATAGGCATGAATGGGACTGCTCTCAAATCTTTATACCTAAGCAAATTAAAAATTTCCGCTATGGGTCTGTTTATTGTGTGACCATTTTTGTCATTACTTAACAAATTTAAAAAAATGTATATAACGTGGTGAAAATTCACTTTGCAAAACCCAATGAGGTGCAAGGAAAATAAAAAATAAACAGTATTTCTGCATGCACATGATTGGATGATTGAGGGCAACAGAACTTCATCTCAAGGGAACGTTCCCTTGCAAAGTCCACATGTTCTTGCAAAGTGAACAGCCTATCTGCCTTCAGAAAAATCAATCCAAATGTGTTCTTGCTGAATTTCCAATTAAATAAATGTTATATGATGTCAAGTGAACACGTAAATCTCAAAATGTTGTTTAGGGTTATTTGGATTCTAAAGCCCCGTACACACGGTCAGACTTTTTGCCAACAAACTTCATTTTGAGCAAGTTTGCCAAAAAATCCTACCGTGTGTACGCTCCATCGGACAAACTTTTTTGGTTTTCATCGGACAAAAGTTCGGTCTGCAAACGGACAAACTTTTGGCCAACAAAAGTCTGATGGAGCAAAGTCCGACCGTGTGATACAGAAAACCATCGGACTTTTGTCCGATGGACAAAACAAATAATGTTAAAATCAACCAACAATAGCAGAAGTTGACCAAAGGGTGGCGGTAAAGAGCAAAAAAAACACGTGATGTTGGAAAAAGTTTTGAGAACGTTTGCAGAAAAGTCCTGTGGTGTGTATGCTATGGGTGTGCCCGGCCAACTCCGTTCGGACAAAAATCCTCGGAAAAGTCCGATGGAAGTCCGACCGTGTGTACGAGGCTTTAGTTCAGATTGTCATGTTATGTTATGTGTCTTAGCGAACATGCCTCTGAGAAGGTGCGTCAGCCAAGACACTTCACACAACTATCCATATTGAATTATAAGAGATTCTGGACATTTTTTGCTTCTGAACGGTGTTTGTAAAGTAACTTGGAATGTTCTGGAACAAAAGTTTTAGAAACAGGAATGTGATCTTACAGCACAGAGCAACTTGCATTTATTGCTGTGATCCAAGATCCATTATGACCATTGCTCAACAGGAGAAGAGAACTTTCTTTACTCAGGAGCTGTCTGTTAAAGGTTCCAGTTTTCTCTAGTTCTTCTACATGCATTTTCTAAGAAGCACTATAAATTTATTAACTTACTTTAATTTTCTACGTACGTGACCTAAGTTGTTTAACAAAGGTTCCCATTTATCCACGGTTACCTGCAATTAAAAAACAACCAACTTTTAAGACCCACATCTGCATGGCTTGAGTTGCGCGATTTCCAATGAATGTCATTCTATATTTTGTCAATTCATTCATAATATATCATCATATGTCACACTGCTTTAAAAAAGTACACAGAACTATACATGACGGGGTATTCAGAGTGCACAGGGGTTCATCCTATTTACTAACATTCAGTTTGCAAAGTTAAAGCAGAACTAAACTTTCTCAATCAACATGAACTATTTTTAATCCTTACATGCTGCTAGTTACTAGTAAATGGATAGGAAGGTATATTATAATTGCTTGTTTTAATCTTTTCTTTTACATATCTTAAAATTTGCTCTGTGGTTTCTGGTCTAGGCCAAAATGTTTTCATACATCCTAGGAATCTTCATGCGCAAATGTATTTTTCTTTCACCTGGAGAGGAGGGGCTTTCTCAGCTAAGCACACCCTCCTGCATGCATGTCTAAGCTAAGGGCAGATGAATTCCAAGTAAATGCTACATGAAATCACCTGCCCTTACCCAAGATGGGGGCAGTTAGAAATGCTGGGCGGGGGGGGGGGGGGATTTCAAAGTGATTTCTCAGACAAATAAAGCATGGAGACATGAGTTTGCATTGATTAACCACTTGCCGACGAAGGGTGGCTGTAGGCAAATTGACGTACCCATACGTTGCTGCCTACTTCTCGGTTTAGGGTGCACACGTGTACGTCCCCCCGCCCTCCAAGTTCCCTCTGTGACTGTACACAGCAAGTTCCTGCCAATAATTCACGGGCAGGATCTGCTGATTTACTATGCGCAATAACAGCCCAGAGCTCTGTGTTTGTAAAATATGCAAAAGCAAGGATGAGAGAGATCTTTAGTAAAAAGCAGTACACTTTACACATAGTTAGGCATACTTTTAACCCCTTGATCGCCCTAGATGTTGCCAGAACATTTGGGGTTAAAAGAACATATATACGGGCCTTTATTTTATAATTATACTGTATATGTTTCAAATGAACGAGACGACAGCCATTTTGTCTCTAAAGTTGAAATTAGGTTCATAAGCTCATGAATAGACAATGATTTTATGTCTTACAGGGAGGTTGTAAGAAGTCTGGTTGTACCAGTATCCCAGATTATAAATCTTTTGGTCTTTGACAATGATATAGATAAGGGGGGTGTTGGCACAGATTTCTACAGTCTGTGTATGGAAAGAATCGTATTTCAAGTAAGCTCAAAGGAATGGTTCTTTGCATGAACGAAACAAGAGGGCTTGGTCCCATCATATTGTATATCTTAAAATATATTGTTTCTTTCATAATATGGTTATATTGTATCTGTATTAGTTATTCATAATGACTCGTTAAATACAGATCTGTATTATTATGATTATAATGTGAGATCGTAGCTGTGGAGGACATTGGAAGCTGTGTTTGTCAAATGTAAGTTGAAGGTTGTGTTTCAAATGACTTCAGCTTCAAGGAATCTTATATCCAGTAGCAATATGTGGGATAAGTTTTCCCAATACATAAATTTAGGCCAGCCGCCAGGGTGGCTGACACGTGTTTGACAGTTTTTGACAATTGATTGGGTTTCACTAATCCTGAGGGCAAAGGTCATGCCAATCACCTTAGGAGTCATTTTATTATACAAGACTGCCCTCTGGTGGTGAAAATAGTGAATTATTATAGTTGGTTGCTATGACAACCTACAAAATCACATCTCATTTGACGTCATCAATTACATGGTAATGTGAGACACACACCCACTTTTGGAAGCAAGATAAAAGTAGCAGCTGATTTAGCAGTGGGGGATCTCTGAGGGAACACCTCACTATCTCTCTCGGGGCTCTTCATCTTGATCTGAGGCGGAAGGAAGAGGGGCTCTATGCAGAAATGTAGCAATTCTGAAAGAAGTTCCTTCAGGGACTTAGCTTCTCAAGATGACAGACTTCTTAAAGCTCTGGTAACGTATTAGTTTATTTATTTTACCTTTTGGTAATTTAATTGTTTTGCATATACATTAACTAAAACCATTTAATATATATATGGCACAGCAACTTGGAGTCATATTATTTTTAACTACAGTATGAAATAATTATATTCCAAATATTAAGAGACATACACAATTTTGTTTGTCTTTAAAAAGCTAAATGCCAACAGTTGTACAATGGTTTTATGATGATATATGTGTAAGGCCCCTTTCACACTGAGGCGTTTTTACAGCGTTTTCGCAGTGAAAACAGCGCTGTAAAAATGCCTGAAATAATCCTGCCCCATTATTCTCAATGTGAAAGCCCTGAGGGCTTTCACACTGAGGCGTTTTGCTGGCTGTGCGTTGGAACAAATCCTGCAAACAGCTTTTTTGGGGCGCATAAAATAGCGCTGTAAAAACGCCTATCCCCATTGAAATGAATGAGTACCGCTGTAAAAACACGGTAAAAAAACACCCAGAAGTTGTGGGAAGGTCACATGACCGTAGTAGAGTGGAGGATTGTGGGATACCAAATAATCCCTTTTACCGCAAAAACGCATATGCGTTAGCGCTATTTTTACCGCAAACGCGGTAAAAAAACTCATAATTATTTTGCGTTTTTTCAACGCCTCAGTGTGAAAGGGGCATAAAAGAGATTCATCCTAAATTTAACATAAGCCTTGATTGTATTGTCAAGCCGTGTGCATAATATGACATTTGGTCTGTACACGTTTAAGAAGTGTAAGAAGGAGATCTGCTTGTTTGGAGAAGAGATAACAGTGTTAAAGTAAACAGAATTTGTTTACACCTTCCGCGAAAACACGGAAAGACATTTCACAAGTTACAGAGTCTTTAATATACCCAGTTATTACTCAAGAATTGAAATGTGGTATTGTAATATAGAGCTTGCATAGAAATGTAAATATTATCTGAACATTAACCATCATTTTATCTCCGATATGTAGAAAGTACCGTATTTATCGGCGTATAACACGCACTTTTTTCCCCTGAAAATCAGGGGAAAATCGTGGGTGCGTGTTATACGCCGATACTGTCATCCCTGAGCTGTCTCCGCTGACTGTGAGCGGAGCGGAGCGAGATACACATAGCCGAATGTACTCGGCTTTTCTCGGCTCCGCTCACAGTCACGCCCAGTCCCGCCATTGGACCTGTGTTATGTCCATCATAGGGCGGGACTCGGCGTGACTGTGAGCGGAGCCGAGAAAAGCCGAGTATAGCCGAGTACACTCGGCTATGTGTATCTCGGCGGCCGCTCCGCCCAGTCCCCTGCATCCCCGGCGTTCTCGGCGGCGTCCGCACAGTCTCGGCGCCAATTTTAAAATGATGCACGGCGACTCTGGGGCAAGGCTGAAATGGACTCTGGGGCAAGGCTGCACTGGACTCTGGGGCAAGGCTGCACTGGACTCTGGGGCAAGGCTGCACTGGACTCTGGGGCAAGGCTGCACTGGACTCTGGGGCAAGGCTGCACTGGACTCTGGGGCAAGGCTGCACTGGACTCTGGGGCAAGGCTGCACTGGACTCTGGGGCAAGGCTGCACTGGACTCTGGGGCAAGGCTGCACTGGACTCTGGGGCAAGGCTGCACTGGACTCTGGGGCAAGGCTGCACTGGACTCTGGGGCAAGGCTGCACTGGACTCTGGGGCAAGGCTGCACTGGACTCTGGGGCAAGGCTGCACTGGACTCTGGGGCAAGGCTGCACTGGACTCTGGGGCAAGGCTGCACTGGACTCTGGGGCAAGGCTGCACTGGACTCTGGGGCAAGGCTGCACTGGACTCTGGGGCAAGGCTGCACTGGACTCTGGGGCAAGGCTGCACTGGACTCTGGGGCAAGGCTGCACTGGACTCTGGGGCAAGGCTGCACTGGACACTGACAAGGCTGCACTGGACACTGACAAGGCTGCACTGTAACAAGGCTGCAATGAACACTGACAAGGCTGCACTGTGACAAGGCTGCAATGGACACTGACAAGGCTGCACTGTGACAAGGCTGCAATGGACACTGACAAGGCTGCACTGTGACAAGGCTGCAATGGACACTGACAAGGCTGCATTTAAATGTAAGTTATTTTTCCTTAAACTTCCCTGCTAAAAGTTTTTTTCCCTAAAATTTCCTCCTAAACTTGGGATGCGTGTTATACGCCGATAAATACGGTATATACATTTGTTTCATCACAAAATATACCCGATATTAACTTTGAATTTCTTGTTGATATTGTAGGTAGGGCTGGGGAAAAAATCGGTTTGAATCTTGAATCAAGTTGCAAGGGCAAATTGATTCAGATTTTAAACAAAATCTATTTTTTTTTTTCCTCTAGGAACGGCGCTCCACAGACTAGGCCGAAGCCGCGGCCTTTTCCCAGGATCGCGGTAACCTGTGGGCACCGGTCCTAAGGAGCTGCGGGCAGGAGTTTTTAGGCGAGGCCGCGGCCTTTTCCTAGGATCGCAGCGGATTAGGCCGAAGCCGCGGCCTCGCCCAAAAACTCCTGCCCGCAGCTCCTTAGGTCCATCAGGCAAAAAAAAAAACAAAAAAAAAAAAAAAACACCTCAATTTGAATCGTGAATCACGTTTTTTTTTTTTAAATCTCAGATTTGTTTTGGGCCAAAATCACCCAGCTCTAATTGTAGGAGGTTGTAAATCTCCCAATTCAAAGATTTGCATATTTCCATAAATACAATACTGTTTTATTATTTCAGTATAAACATTATGACAATGTTAACCCCTTCCCAGCCAGTGTCATTAGTACAGTGAGTGTGTATAGTATTATCACTGATCATTGTATTAACGTTTTGGGAAGTGACACACTGGTGTCTTTACGAACACTTCCGGTATAAACGCTTTTCTGATAAGGATGTAATTTTTACGTGAAAATTATTCCTTTGATTTATGATTATTATGGATTATGTTTTTGTGAACTCGGTTTGAGCTCCAAGCTGCCCGTTTTTAATATTGCATAAATAATATAAGGGTTAGGAATTTTTATTTGCAAATCGCTCTAGATCGCCTATGAGATATTCGCTTTTCTCATTAGCCATGTGGGAGCTTTTCATCATGTGTGTGTTTTTTTGAATTGGGATGGCTGTAACTCAAAACAAGGCTTGGCTAATTTCAATTGTATTTAAGGTGGTGAAGCAGTACGCCGCCTGTGCCCCAGGACGGCGTCATTTGTGATGAAATGCGTAAGGCGGAGCGACGTGCTGACGTCACCACCACCCCTGTGTCCGAACGGACGGGTTATTTTTGGTTTGTGTACAGCCGACACACCAGATTTTAGGCGCTGTACTTTTTTTTTTTTTAACAGAAAGTTTTTATTAGACAAATCAGCATTACAATACAATCAGTAACAGCATGTTCATTAGTACATAGAGCAAAACAACAGAAGAATGCGTCACATCCGGGGGTCACACCCCTTCCAACTGTTAACAATTGCAAAAATGGCCTAAAACCAGTCGTGTACAATGAACAATTCTTGCCCATCTTGCCACGGCCACACAAACAACCCTTAACAGTAGTATAGTCATAGGATAAGGGGGGGGGGGGGGGAGAGAGAAACCACACCTAACGAATGGGCATCTCAGTCAGTCTCACCCAAGGGGAGGCTCTAGGTCAGAGCGGGTATCTTGCCAGGAGGACCAGATTTTGTAGATTTCCCGGGGCACTGTCTACTCTCGTAAGTCAACTTGTATAAGGGCAATACCGAAGTTACTGAACTTTGCCAGGAGGCACACGTAGGGGGATCCTCCGATCTCCACTTCAACAGGATTTCTCGCCTAGCATAAAACCGTGAATAAGTCAGGCATAGTTTACAATATCTATCCCCGTCCACGTCCTCCATGTGGTTCAACAGCAGGATCTTTGGGTCAGCCGGTATGTTCATGCCAGTTACTTCGGTCAGTCTAGAAGCCACAGCTTCCCAATAGGGACGGATTTTCAGACACGACCAGACCATGTGCCAGAATGTACACGCCTCCTGCCTCTTTGACAATCGGGGTCTCGCTGCGGGTAAATACGTGCTAATCTCTGTGGGGTGTAGTAGGCCCTGTGGAGAAATTTAAATTGTATAAACCTATCCTTCGTGGCTATCATAGCAGGGATATAAGATGAAAGGCATTCCTTCCACTCCTCCTTGTCCAGAGATGGTATATCAGCCCTCCATTCATCCCAAGGCTTAGTAAGCTTGGTATCATATTGTACAGTGAGGTATAGGTACAAGGACGAGAGCGGGTGGCCCATGAGACTGGAGGATAGGAGACGTTCAACGGAGTCCGACTCCAAAGTTATAGGTTCAGGAAATTGGGCCTCAAAAAGGCATGTTTCAGCTGCCAGTACCTAACTTGAAAAGATATCGGCCTGTCTTAGTCCATGCGGGTAAACTTATGTCCTTTCAGGAACTATGTGTTTCAGGTTGATGACCCCTTTTTTGGCCCACAGAGATGGGTCCGGAATACTATTCAGGTGAGGCAACATAGGGTTATCCCACAAGGGCATATGTGGGGATACATAGTTAGGCCGCCTGTACATTATTCGAGCCTCCTGCCAGACCTTAACTGTGGTCCGCATGAGGGTCGTAATAACAGGGGCTAGCCCTGAGGCCTAGGAGCCCAGAATAGCCGCTTCCAGTGAGACCGCCGGATTTTGTCTAGGTTGGGAGAACCACCACCTCACCGTAACCAGGACCGCCGCCCAGTAGTAAAGTAAGAAATTTAGGAGAGCCAGTCCCCCTCCAGACAGAGACAAATATACGGAAAAAATACGGAAAGGTTTTTTCACAGTAAGAGCTGTTAAAATGTGGAATAGACTCCCTGCAGAGGTGGTTCTGGTCAGCTCAGTAGATTGCTTTAAGAAGGGCCTGGATTCTTTCTTAAATGTACATAATATAACTGGGTACTGACATTTATAGGTAAAGTTGATCCGGGGAATATCCGATTGCCTCTCGGGGGATCAGGAAGGAATTTTTTCCCCTGCTGTAGCAAATTGGATCATGCTCTTCTGGGGTTTTTTGCCTTCCTCTGGATCAACTGTGGGTATAGAATTGGGTATATGGGATTGTACGATATAGATATAGATATAGATATAGATATATATATATATATATATATATATATATATATATATATATATATATATATTTTTTTTTTTTTTTTTTTTTTTTTTTTATGGTTGAACTGGATGGACTTGTCTTTTTTCAACCTGACTAACTATGTAACTATGTAAATATAATATCTTCCTCGCCACCCGGGGAGGTCCCCCAGCCCATACAAAAGGAGGTCAGCAAACTTTCCAGCCTCCGGAAGAATGACCTAGGGCTAGGGATATATGAGGGGGTATTACGAAAGAAGTATAGGAACTTCGGGAGATAGATAAATTTTCAAGAGCTTGACCCTACCCACCGGCATCAGAGGGAGGGAGCGCCACACCGCGCATTTGGCCACCAGTTGAGTCATTAGTGGTTGTATGTTCTTGCTCACATAATCGCTGGTATTGTCGCTAACCTTGATGCCCAGATACCTAAACTCATCTGCCCATTTAAGCTGCGTTTGCGTCGTGGGGTCGAGAAACAAAGCGGGAACAAATCTGATTTGTCCCAATTAATGCGTATATCAGAGTAGCCACCAAACTGGTTAATCAGATCCAATGCCGTATGCAAAGATAATGAAGCATCCGCCAGATATAGCAAGGCATCATCCGCATATAAAGACAGCTTCTCCTCAAATCGTGCCTATTTGTATTCCCCGAACCCTCGTCTCAGCAGGCCAGGGGTCAAACAAACCCGGGGAAAGGGGGCACCCCTGTCTTGTGCCCCGACCCAAGGGTGACACCTCCGATAGGCAGCCATTGGTCCGAATTCTAGCTGAGGGGGAACTATATAGCATACGCACCCAGTTCATGAAACCGGGCCCAAACCCGAAACTAGTGAGCACCATCCAGAGGTATCCCCACTCCATGGAGTCAAAGGCCTTCTCCGCGTCGAGTGAGGCCACCACTCCCGTTGAACCCTCGCCGGCCCCATCAATATGGGTAAGGAAGCGCCTGATGTTGATATTCGTTCCCCTACCCGGTATAAAGCCCGTTTGGTCCGAGTGTACCAGGGCAGTAGTGACTGAGTTCAGTCTGGTGGCTAATATCTTGGCCAGAACTTTCACATCGACATTCAACAATGAGGTGGGGCGATACGAGGAACACAGGGAAGGGTCCTTCCCTGGCTTGGGGATCACCACTATGACCGCCTCACTCATGGTGTCAGGGAGCTTCTCCTGCTGCGTAGACGCCGCGAATAGGGAATGGAGTCTGACTACAAGTTCTGCTGCATAGTGCTTGTAGAACTCTACAGGAATTCCATCAGGCCCCGGTGTCTTGCCAGATTGCATGGACTTAAGAGCACTCTGGATCTCCTTCACCGTGATAGGGGCATCGAGCCGCTCTCGATAGGTCGCCGAACAGACCGGTATGTCAATGTCCCCCAGATACATCACAAGGTCTTCCTCTCTATAATCCACCCTCGAGCTACAAAGGGCACGATAAAAGTCAGCAAAGCATCGATTAATTCCCTCAGGGGAGCCAACCAGTTCCCCCTGTTGGGCCCAGGATATGTGAGACACTTGCCCCTCCCACCTGCTCCCTAGAAAGCCAAGCCAGCAGTCTTCCCAACCTCTCCCCTTGTTCGAAAATCCATTGGGACCGAGCAAGGAACTTTTTCTGGGTAAGCGAGGTGCGGAAACTAAAGGACTTCCTCAGTCAAGAGCGGCAGGTGAGCGTAGTGTTGGGGGTCATGGGACCTAATAAAGGTCTCCTCTGCACTGGCAGCCTCCTTTTTAGCCCTCACCAAGTCTGCCCTGCGCTCCCTATGAACTCTGGCAATAATGGTCTGGTAGTGTCCTCTCGTGGAAGCCTTAAAGGAATACAGTGCCGGCATCCGCCGTGCCCTCATTGTCCGCCCAGTAACCGGTCAGTTCAGTTTGGAACTGGTCATCTACAGGAGGTATCCGAGATCCAAAATCTGGACAGTCTCCACAGTCGAACGGTGTGGCCCCTGGAGAGATCCAATGTCAGGAACAGTGGTGCATGGTCAGAGATCCCCCTGGGCAAGATCCATATGTCCTTAACCCTCGGCAGGACCGGACCTGATATACCAGATCAATGCGGGAGAACATCCTGTGGGAAGCCGATTGGCAGGTGTAAGCCCGGAACAGGGACTGTCTCCACCTCCACACATCCGTTAACCCATAGGAATCAGGCCAGTCAGCTAAACCAGAGCACTGGCGACCCCCAGACATCAGCCGATCCATACCCGAGTCAGGGACCAAGTTAAAGTCACCCAAAATCACAGTGTTATCAGAGGTAAACTTGGCCATCTTGCTCGTTATTTGGTTCAACAGCAGCAAGGAGGCTGGCTGGGGGAGATAAAGACCCACAATGATTTTCTTCTTGTGAAAAAAAAAGACCCACCATGGTCCAGGTCAAAGAACGAATCACGGCATGAATTATAACGTACCTACCATCAGGTTCAAGAGCCAGATCCAGGAGCAGAAATGGGAGGGATTTGAGCTAGGCGCTGTACTTTACATGTTGTAAGAACTATGGATTTTATATATTAAACCTCTATGTGGAGCTTCTTGGTCTTTTTTTTGGTGCCACTTTCCATCTCTACCTGACGGGTGACACCGGAAGTGTGAAACATCATTGAGACGTAGAGAAGGCCCAGGCTGGGTGCCACAGGTCCTTCCTGACTCCCTATGACAAGGGGTCCACCAGAGCTTGTAAGGGCCCTCTACAGCTGGTGGTGGATTCACAAGCGGTTTGGTGATGGATGATGGACAGTATTGCGTTTCAGTGGCGTTTTCAATACATAAATTTATTGAGGACATTTCACATTTTTTTATTCAAAAATTTATCACATTCATTTGTCATTTTTACCAATAATCGATTAGTTCATTTGTTTTTGGCTCATATTATTAACTAGCACGATTCTCAATTTTTCCACTATTGCTTGTTACACTAAGAATTGCTGCTAATTTCTCATTTTTTGTATTAGAGGTTAATGTAGCGCGGTTATACACCATTTTTTCCATTGTATGAACGTCACTGGTGATGTCAGTGGCAATTAGTAATTTCTCCCCAGCATCAGTTAATGTCAGATTAACTGCAGCACTATCCCAGTACCATTATAAGTTGCTGATCGCGATCATAAAAAAAAAAATCCCCTTTGATCCCCTATCAGTAAGCAAGATTTCTGGCTCCCAGGTGTCTTCTCTCTTAAAGGGAGTGCTCCTAATCTCAGCTTGTTACCTGTATAAAAAGACACCTGTCCACAGAAGCAATCAGATTCCAATTTTATCACCATGGCCAAGACCAAAAAACTGCCCAGGGGTGTCAGGGACAAGATTGTAGACCTACACAAGGCTGGAGTGGCTACAAGACCAATCGCCAAGCAGCTTGGTGAGAGGGTTACAACAGTTGGTGTGATTATTTGCAAATGGAAAAAACACAAAATAACTGTCAATCTCCCTCTTTCTGGGGCTCCATGCAAGATCTCACCTCGTGGAGTTTCAATGATCTAGAGAGTGGTGAGGAATCAGCCCAGAACTACAAGGGAGAATCTTGTCAATGATCTCTCAAGGCAGCTGGCACCATATTTACCAAGAAAAAAATTGGTAACACACTACGCCGTTAAGGACTGAAATCCTGCAGTGCCCGCAATGTCACCCTGCTCAAAAAAATAGGATTTTTATAACAGCTTACCTGTAAAATCATTTTCTTGGAGTACACCACGGGACACAGAGCTAGTCATTACATAATGGGTTAAGGGTCACCAGCGGTGATTGGACACTGGCACAACCAATGGAAGACAGTTCCCCTCCATATAACCCCTCCCATCAGGGAAGTACCTCAGTTTTGTAGCAAAGCAGTAAGGTTCCCATAAGAAGGGGGGGACCTCTGTGTCCCGTGGTGTACTCCAAGAAAAGGATTTTACAGGTAAGCTGTTATAAAAATCCTATTTTCTTTATCGTACACCACGGGACACAGAGCTAGTCATTACATAATGGGACGTCCCAGAGCAATGCTCATATGAAGGGGGGGAGACACAGATCAAAACAGGCCGCTTGCGGACCAGAAGCCCTATACTGCTGCCTGCAGCACACTTCGCCCAAAGGCGGAATCCTCATGTCCTTTCACATCTATTTGATAGAATTTGGAAAATGTATGGACTGAAGACCAAGTTGCAGCTTTACAGATCTGAGCCATCGAAGCCTGGTGGTGCACTTGCCCATGAAGCACCTATCGCCCTGGTAGAGTGCGCTTTAACAGGAAAAGGAGGAGTCCTGTTCTTTAAACCATAAGCTTGAATAATTACTTGTCTAATCCACCTGGAAATGGTGGATTTTGATACCGCTTGGCCCTTCTTGAGCCCATCTGGTAAAATAAACAAAACATCTGTTTTACGTATCTGAGCGGTTGCTTGCAGATACACCTTTACCGCTCTCACTGGATCTAGAGAGTGTAATAATTTTTCCCCCGCCGTCCGCGGGTTTGGAAAAAAGGAAGGCAGAACAATGTCTTGATTCAAGTGAAAAGCCGACACCACCTTAGGTAGAAAAGCCGGATGGGGTCGTAGTACGATTTTGTCCTTGTGACAAATTAGATAAGGCTCTTTACCAGAAAGAGCTGCTAGCTCTGATACTCTCCTAGCAGAAGCTATAGCAATCAGAAAGGCCAACTTCCTACTTAATATAATTAAAGGAATATGGCGAATAGGTTCAAAAGGTTGCTTTTGCAACACTGACAATACCAAATTCAAATCCCATGGACACAAGGGAGTCCTAACTGGAGGATTTATCCTCAGTACCCCCTTAATGAATGTCCGAACTAGGGAGTGAGATGCCAATGGTCTCTGAAAGAAGACTGATAGAGCCGATATTTGCCCTTTGATGGTGTTAAGGGCTAAATTCATATCCACTCCTAACTGGCAAAAAGCAAGAATCCTACTTATTTCATACTTCTGAGGATTCCAACATCTGGATTCACACCAGGAAACGTATGCTCTCCAGACTCTCTGATAGATGAGTCTGGAGGCTGGCTTTCTAGCATTAATGAGCTTAGAAAGAGCCGGACCAGAGACCCCTCTCTTTTTTAAAAATGTGGGTCTCAGCAGCCAGGCCGTCAACTTTAGCCTTTGTAAGGAAGGGTGGAATACTGGACCCTGTGACAGCAGGTCGTGTCGGAGTGGAAACTTCCAGGGCCTTCCTATCGCCGTTTTTACAATCTCGGCGTACCAAGGCCTCCTGGGCCAGTTTGGGGCCACTAGGATTACTGGTATTCCCTCCTCCTTGATCCTGCGAAGCAGTCTTTGTAGAAGAGGGATCGGAGGGAATGCCTAGATCAGTGAGAACTGATTCCATGGAGTTATTAGAGCGTCTGTATTATTAGAGCGTCTGTCCCGTAGGCTAGAGGATCTCTCGTTCTGGACACAAAGTTGTCCAATTTCTTGTTGAACCTGGCAGCTAGCAGGTCTACATCTGGGTTTCCCCATCTCAGACATATGGCCTGAAAGATCTCGGGGTGAAGAGACCACTCCCTGGTAGCAGCTGCTGACGACTCAGGTAGTCTGCTTGCCAATTTTCCATCCCTGGAATGAAGATTGCAGAAAGGCAAGGTACATGCTCTTCTGCCCATGCCAGGATCCGGTTCACCTCTCTTTGGGCTGCCCGACTGCGGGTGCCTCCTTGGTGATTGATGTAAGCTACTGCAGTAGCATTGTCGGATTGAACCCGAACTGGGTAGCCCTGTAACCTGTATGTCCAGGTTTTGAGGGCTAGATATACCGCCCGGATCTCTAGCACATTGATGGGCAGGATCCCCTGAGTCTTGGCCCAGGTTCCCTGGGTAGAAGCCTCCTCGAATACTGCACCCCAGTCCGATAGGCTGGCATCCCTAGATACCACCTTCCAGGCCACTGGGAGGAAGGACTTTCCCTTCCGTAAATTCCTGGCTTCTAGCCACCAATCGAAGCTGTGGCGTACTTGTGAGGACAGGCGCATGGGTATATCCAGAGCTTGGCTCTTCCTGTTCCAGGAAGCTAAAATATTGCCTTGAAGTAGTCTCGAATGAAACTGGGCGTAAGGGACCGCCTCGAAGGAGGCTACCATCTTTCCCAATAGTCTCATGCAAAGGCGAATAGACGGCCTCTTGTTTGCTTTGACCTTGTGGATCAGGTCTTTCAGAGACTGTATCTTCGGTTCTGGCAGGTATACCCCGTTTTGGGCTGTATCTATGATCATGCCCAGGTACCCTATCCTTCTTTGGGCCTGGAGAGAGGATTTTTGTAAATTTATAATCCATCCTAAATGCTCCAGGTATCCTACTGTAGTGTGTACAGCGTGACCCAATCCGTCCTTTGACTGATCTATTACTAGTAGATCGTCCAGATAGGCTGTTACCGCAATGCCCCGTGTTCTTAGGTTTGCTAACAGAGGAGCTAGCACCTTTGTGAATACTATGGGCGCGGTGGCTACACCAAACGGCAGAGCCACAAATTGAAAGTGGCGATCTTCTACCGCAAACCTTAGGAATCTTTGGTGAGCGGGGAGGATGGGTATGTGTAAATGTGCGTCCTTGATATCTATGGGCGCCATGAATTTTCCGCCCTTTAAAGTGGCGGCCACGGATCGGATCGTTTCCATTCGAAAATGGCGATCGTTCAGGAACCGATTTAGGGATTTTAGATCCAGGATGGGTCTGACATCTCCATTTGGCTTTGGAATCACCCTTCACGGTGGGCTATGTGTGCCAACCTTCAGGGATATGGGTTCCTATTTAAAGGATACCTCTCCCCTGGGCCTTGTACAAGACTCTTACCAGGACTTTATAGCGAAATAGCGAAAGTGCTGGATCTTAGAGCCCAGTCCTCCGAAGAGAGACATTACAGGCGACGCCTCATGGATGAGGCCCGGATCCCATCCAGATTCAGCTCATTTGTAGGCGTCTTGGATGGATCCGAAAGCATAGCTCTTTTACCCCCAGAGGGTCTCTTTGGTAGAGCTTTCCTTTAGCACCTCCTAACGCGTCCAACACCTTTCGACACTGGCGAAAAAACTGAGGTACTTCCCTGATGGGAGGGGTTATATGGAGGGGAACTGTCTTCCATTGGTTGTGCCAGTGTCCAATCACCGCTGGTGACCCTTAACCCATTATGTAATGACTAGCTCTGTGTCCCGTGGTGTACGATAAAGAAAGCACATGTACAAGCCGTCTGAAGTTTGCTAATGAACATCTGAATGATTCAGAGGAGAACTGGGTGAAAGGGTTGTGGTCAGATGAGACAAAAATCCAACTCTTTGTCATCAACTCCACTCGCCATGTTTGGAGGAGGAGGAATGATGCATATGACCTAGAGCTGCACAATTCTGGATAAAAAAAAACAAAAAAAAAAAAAAACTTTAGAGCCCATTCACACAGGGGCAACACAACTTCCAGCGAGACTTTGGGAGGCAAATTGGACACGACTTGAGCATGAATCACAGCGCAACTCCAGGCAACTTACAAGGCAACTTCAAGTTGCCTCCAGGACAGGCTACTTTCCAGTGGCCAATCAAATAATAATCAGCTCTGTGGGAGGGAGGGGTTTGCCTGGAAAAATATTTTTACTTCCTGGAAAGTTGCTTCAGTTAAGACAGGGGATCCGACTTGGAGGCAACTTCCATTGAAATCTATGGGTACAAGTTGCCTACAAGTCGTCTAGAAGTCGGATTGAAGTAGTACAGGAACCTTTTTTGAAGTCGGAGCGACTTCAGTTGTGTGCATTAAGACGGCTCTCGTTCACTTACATTGATTTTCTCATGCCGCACGACTTGGAGCGACTTCAAGTCGGATCCAAAGTCGCCCCTGTGTGAATGGGCTTTGTTTTTTTTATTCATTGAAGTGTATTTTTTTCTCAAAAAATTGCATTTGAAAGACCGCTGCGCAAATACAGTGTGACAAAATATTGCAATGATCGCAATTTCTTAACGATTAATAGTGCAGCTCTACTATGACCCCAAGAACATCATACCCACCGTCAAACATGGAGGTGGAAACATCATGCTTTGGGGTGTTTTTTCTGCTAAGGGGACAGGACAACTTCATTGCATCAAAACGATGGACGAGGCCATGCACCGTCAAAATCTTGGGTGAGAAACTCCTTCCCTCAGCCAGGGGATTGAACATGGGTTGTGGATGGGTATTCCAGCATGACAATGACCGAAAACACATGGCCAAGGCAACAAAAAGTGGCTCAAGAAGAAGCACATTAAGGTCCTGGAGTGGCCTAGCCAGACTTTAATCCCATAGAAAATATGTGGAGGGAGCTGTTCAAGCTACCAAACATCAGCCTTGAAACCTTAATGACTTGGAGAGAATCTGCAAAGATGAGTGAGTCAAAAGCCCTCCTGAGATGTGTGCAATCCTGGTGGCAAACTACAAGAAACGTCTGACCTCTGTAATTGCCAAAAAGGGTTTTGCCACCAAGTACTAAGTCATGTTTTGTGACGGGGTCAAATACTTATTTCACTCATTAAAATGCAAATTAATTTATAATATTTTTGAAATGCGTTTTTCTGGATATTTTTGTTATTTTGTCTCTCAATGTTAAAATAAACCTACCATTAAATTATAGACTGATAATTTCTTTGTCAGTGGGCAAATGTACAAAATCAGCAGGGGATCAAATACTTTTTCCCCCTCACTGTATAAACACACACACACACACACACACACACACACACACACCATAGTTGTCAGGGTTGAGCAGAAGAGGCCCAAGAAAAAAAAAAGTATAAAAGCGCCAATCTAAAAAAATATTATCTTGTATACCAAAAAGGTTTTCTTTTCTTTTGTCAGGACTGTGCAATTCTCACCCCAAGCCACATATAAACATTTTGCCCAAGTGTATATCTCTCAACTCAGGGGGATATAACCACAAATCAATAAAAAAAATTACCTCATTTCCAATGGCTCGGATTTTCTCTTGTGCTTCCAAGAACCATTTCTCAGCAGTTTTCCAGCTGTGAAATTAGAGACATATGGGTAAATATGCATAATCCACAACATGCCATCACAGTTAATATCAATGTCAATGTGTATTAGAGCTGCATGATTCTGGGCAAAATGCGAATCACAATTTTTTTGCTTAAAGATCACGATTCTCGTGGCATAACATCATCTTTCATATTATACAAAAAAATTGGGATAACTTTACTGTTTATTTTTTTATTCATTAAAGTGTATTTTTTTTCCACAAAAATTGCATTCGAAAGACCACTGTGACATAAAATATTGCAACAACCACCATTTTATTCTCTAGGGTCTCTGCTAAAAAAAAATCTATATAAAGTTTGGGGTTTCTAAGTAATTTTCTAGCAAACAATACTGATTTTAAAGTGGTTGTAAACCCAACTACACAACTTGCACCTACAGGTAAGCCTAGATTAAGGCTTACCTGTAGGTGCAAGAAATATCTCCTTAACCTACATGGTTAAGGAG
The DNA here is from genome assembly GCA_029206835.1 of Rana muscosa. Classification (NCBI taxonomy): domain Eukaryota; kingdom Metazoa; phylum Chordata; class Amphibia; order Anura; family Ranidae; genus Rana; species Rana muscosa. The sequence goes on from CM055117.1 coordinate 687,044,502, forward strand.
ATATTTGCAGAAAACCCTGCACCAATGTCTACAGCACATACGTGCCGTAGACAACGGCGCAGGCGCACTGAGCGTTGCCGGTTCTCTCAATGGAGACTGACGGCTTTCTCAATGGAGAATGACGGCCTTGCGCGCAGGCGTGTGATGTCATTGCCGCTCTGGCTAATCACAGCGCTGGAGCGGCGATAACAGGAAGACAGTCGGAGCGGACATGGCGGCAGATTGGCGACGAGGAGCGTGGCAGAGGATTCGATCGGAGGTAAGTGCCACATAATGAGCTAGTATGCATAGCATACTAGCTCATTATGTCGTTTTTTTGCAGGTGTTTTTTTCTTTTTTCTTTTTTTTTCGAAAAGTGGGTTAACAACAACCACTTAAACTTGAAACCAACAAGTGTCAGAAACTTCCCTCATTTACACACCAAAGTTCATTCCTTTGATCTAAAGGACAAAGGGTTACAATGTTTATAGTTAGGCTCAGCTGCTGAGGAATGTTGTGATACTTGGCAGACTGCCCGTTTTTTTTGGGGGGGGGGGGTTTGACAGCTTTGGGCTTCAGCAGAGAATTCTCTGCATAGAAAGAATCAGGAAACTGCTTTGTCAAGCTCACAAGGGGGAAAAGATTGTGATCTTGATTCTTAACGATTAATTGTGCAGCTCTAACGTGTATCTATTACACAAATGGAAGCCAGGTTCTTTATGTTATTCCGTCATCTCCTACAAATTTTTTGGTATTGTTGTGTCATTTGTTTATACTGAAAAATGCAATATAAAAAGTGTGTGCCAAGGTAACAGTCATATAGTAAGAAAAAAACAACACCTACTCTCCATTCTGAAATGCCACCACACCCACTTCATGCATTACAAATGGGTCTTCTGGCGCAATACTCAAAGCCTGACTGAAAAATCTTTCCGCCAACTTGGAATTATTGGTCAGGCCATACTCCAGTCCAATATACAGCATTGGTAAATGACACCTGCAAACAAATACAGCATTGATCAGCAATTTGATGCTTGTACTACAGTCAAATAAGTAAACCATGTTTTATTTTGTCAGCCTCATTGCATTTTTCAATTTTTCTTCAGATGTTGTCAGATTGAAACATGAAAAGCAAAGTGAAGTAGTAGCTCATCTTCCACTAATCTGTAACTTGCTGGGTTACTATTTATTGGTACATTTTTTATATGCTTGCCTTTGTTTGCCTTAAAGTGCACCTGTGCCCAGACAATGGACATAAAACTATTTACATAGTCTTCGCTTTAGATCCCATAGTTGGGGGTTACAGTCAGTTTCTAATAGCTTACCAACACCTGCTGCTTGTTTACAATAAATGGCAGACAGCCTGAGCTTGTTTTTAGATATAATCAGTAGGCTCAGGGCTGTAATGTAGAAATGCTCTCCAGAGGAGTGTTTGTCTCTCCCTACCCGCCTGCACCGACCCCCCTCTTAATTTTCCATCCATTCTTCAATATCTCTGCAGAATGTGAACCAGGAAGTGCTTAGCTCTGAGTGCCTCCAGGTGCACAGCTGTCAACAACCAGGATATATAGTCTGGTTAAAAAAAAAGACACAAGTCCATCTAGTTTAACCAATTAAAAGAAACCTGGAAGTTGCAGGAAACTGTGCCAATATTGTAACACCCCCACAACAGTATCATCACAACTACATGTGAAATATTTGGGGAGCACATGCATACTGGTTTATGGGAGATGCAATTTTTTATGGCTTCAAACCTGCTCAGTTATCACATAATGGCAGAGTGGCAACATACAACTCTGAATATTCCAAATTCTTTTATATGTTCTTGACTTTGATTTTATTGTATTTAAATTAGGGATATGTAAAGTGGTCAGTTTAGTTGAAAACAATGCTTATCAGATAAAAGTTCAAAGTGTTCCCCTTGCATATAATCATATGCAAAAAAAAAAAAATCATCTAAAGCCGTGTACACACGATCGGTTTTACCGATGAAAACAGTCCGATGGATATTTCTCATCGGACAAACCGATCGTGTATGGGCCCCATCGGTCTTTTTTCCATCGGTGAGAAAAAAATAGAACAGGTTTTAAATTTATCCGATGGGAAAAAAACCAATAGCAAATTCCGATCGTCTGTGTGGAACTCCATCGGACAAAAAACCCACGCATGCTCAGAATCAAGTCGACGCATGCTCAGAAGCATTGAACTTCATTTTTCTCGGCTTGTCGGAGTGTTTTACGTCACTGCGTTTGGGACGGTCAGATTTTTGACCGATGGTGTGTAGGCAAGACTGATGGAAGTCTGCTTCATTGGATTACCGATGGAAAAATCCATTGGTTTAAAATCCATAGGAAAACCGATCGTGTGTACACGGCTTAAGTGTTTGTCCAAACAGATGGCAAACAATGGGGAGAAAAAGCAAAAAAAAAAAAAAAGACACAGCTGACATGCTGTTGGACTAAAGTTCCAAATCCAGTTACTATGTTACAAGCTTCAAAAAGTAAACAAACACAAACCCTTCAGGACTGAGCCAAATACTCCATCTGAGTCTCACATGATCCCCCTTTCAAACACTGCAGCTCACAGTGGGAGGGTTTCAGCAACAGAGGTAGTGCTCAATCCAGAAAGCAGGGGACAGGATTAGGTATTGCCAGAAGCTGCATGACAAGATAAAGTCTTCTGAATCAACAGTGACAATGGTGATTACTAGGGTTGCACCGAGACCGATATCAGTGCCGATACCAAGCATATGCACGAGTACTCGTACAAATGCTCGGATACCTGAAACAGATAGATTCCTTTGCAGTGTGATTTGAGCTCATATAAAAGGAATGGGCTCAAATCGCACTGCAAAGAATCACATGTGATTTGAACAGGAATACAGCGCGATTCCTGTCCAAGTCACATATGGTTTCCCGCACCACTCCAAAGTGAACCCAGGCTTGTTATAGCGACTTCAGCCTGGGGTCACACAGGAGGAGTGCAGGAAACTGCATGCATTTCAGACAGGAATTGCACTGCATTCCTGTTCAAATTGCATGCAATTCTTTTCAGTGCGATTTGAGCCCATTCATTTTGTATGGGCTCAAATTGCACCACAAAGGGTATCAATACTCAGTATTGGCGAGTACTTTACCGAAGGTAGTGGTACTCTTACTCGCCGGTAAAAAAAAAACAGTATCGGTGCAACCCTAGTGATAACCACACCCCTCCAACCTTTTTTCAATCCCACTTTAGTGTAAGCAGCACAGCCTACATGAGAGTGGTAACTCTGTTATAAATTCAGGAGCAGGGCAGCATCATTGTGTCAAAGTAATCTTCATTAGATGGACTTTACTGGCAGGATCAGCAGGTATTTGTGGGACTTTGCAGAGGGACTATGAGAAAACTGTAAGAGCCGGTTCACACCAGGGCGACTCGTCAGGCGACTCAGTCGCCTGACAAGTCACGTCCCACGATTTTCAATGGAACCGTTCTAAGTAAGAGCGACTCAGGTCGCTCCGACTTAGAAAAAGGTTCCTGTACTACTTTTGGGGGCGACCGAAGGCGACCTGCATTGACTTCTATACAGAAGTCTTATGCAAATCGCCTCGGCGGGCGTCTCAAGTCGTCTTGAGATCGCGCCGCCGAGGTCGCCCCCACAAGTCGTGCCGCCCTGGTGTGAACCGGCTCTAAGTGAAGATGCACCTATAATAAAGGTACTGCAGCACATTTTTAAATGGAAGACCATAGTTCTACTTGGCCAAATGCAAATATCTACTTTTAAGCTAAAAGGTATTAGAACTGGGAAAATTAAGACTGAAAATTACATCAATTCCCTGGAAACAAATAAAGAGGTAAAAAATAAAAAATTCAACTGGAGAGCAATACACATTTGCTTAATGTTTTCATCCTGCAGTAGAGGAGCTATAGGGTTACTAGAACTTATTTTCTGTTATTCTTTTTCCATCTGGTTATTTAAGACTGCCAGCTGTTACAATCATAAATAGTACACAGAAGGGGCAGATTATTTCAAGCTTTACATGTAAAAGGCTCATACTAGACTCATGATGGTTGCCATTGCTAAAAATCGCTTTGAGAATATTACTTAAAATACTTAAAGCAGTAATAAACCCAAAAGAAAAACAATTATTATATTGCAGTTTACCAATTCTTAGGCATGGTGGCTGCATTTGTTTTATTTTTTAGTCTTTCTTTCCTTAATTTTCACCCTGTGATTTGACCAGCAGGTCTGTTTTTCAAAAGAACAAGCTCCTTTGCATATGTATCAGTTAGAGGGATGAGATGAACCATTTACCACGACTAGGTGTTTACATGGATCAGCTTTTATTTATGTAAAACCTTCATCTCAAAAAGGAAAAAAAAATGTTTGCTCTAACAGCTTATAAAGTGACAGCTGGAGTTTGGCTTAATTTTTTAGTGTATCTAAATCTGCTAGGACATCCAACACTTCCCTCCCCCCAGAATAACAATGCTGCTGTCTGCTGTTCCCCTTCATCCAGAGGGAGCTCAGATCACCAGGTGAAATCAGAGGGGAAAAAGCCTAAAAAAAAGAAAACAAATGCAGCCACCACATCGAAGAATTAGTAAGCTGCACTATAATAAATTTTTTGGTTTTAGGTTTAATACCACTCCAGCAATGATAAATTTTGTATATTTACATTGGGCTAGCTTAGCCAAATGTAAGTATGCAAAGTTCCAAACTTTCATAGACATACAAAAATATACCAGAAAGTTAAATATTAAACGATACATCATGAGCCACCCCACTAGGCAACCAGTCAGGGAGGCCTCTGTTGTTTTGCATTCAGGGATGTCAAACGCATCCCTCTTCAATCCCCCTACTCACCAAGCACCGAACTGTATTTCGAGATCTGGTGTTAGGGGATTTGAATAATCTAAATGTAAAACCGGTACAAACCCAACATGATCTCAAATTGGGTATGGAGTCCCCATGTAATAGGAGGGATGTGGTCGTGCGACCAGCTGATAAAGGGGGTGCCATTATTGTTCTGTACAAGGACTCCTACTTTGAGGAGATGTCCAGGATAGTGATGGACCCTCGGACTTACTCAAGTTTACCCATGGATCCCACTATACAATATAAGAAGGAGTTGAGAGCTCTAGTTGATAAAGGACATGATATGGGTATTTTAAACCCAAAAGAAAGGGAACATTTGGTGCCCTTGGCGCCTAGATTGCCGGTGATGTACATATTGCCTAAAATCCACAAAACTTTGATTAATCCTCCGGGTAGGCCCATCATCAGTGGTATAGACTATTACTTCACGTATTGGCAAGTATATCGATCATTGCTTGCAACCACTGGTGATGGGCACCCCATCCTTTCTCAAGGACACCAAGCACGTGATTAAACTGCTTGGTGAGATTGAGTGGAAGGCCTCCTACTTGCTCATTGCGGCAGATGTCGCATCCCTCTATACAGCTATTTCTCATAATCTAGGTCATGAGGCGGTGCCACATTTTCTTTATCGCGACTCCGGCATTTCTGTCACGCAGTGCAACTTCGTGATGGAACTGCTGGACTTTGCGATGAAGCATAATTATTTCTGGCATAGTGGTACTCACTATCTCCAGATTAGGGGTGTGGCCATGGGGGCCAAGTTTGCCCCCAGTATGGCCAACCTCTTCATGGCAAAGTGGGAAGAGGACGTGGTACTTTGTGATAGGTCACCTAACCTTATTTTTTGGAAAAGATTTATTGATGACATCCTATTTGTCTGGGATGGTGACACTGAATCAGTCAATTCCTATCTGTCTTTCTTAAATAGTAATGACAGGGGAATAATTCTTAGTTATGAGATTAGTCCCATTCAGATTCATTTTCTGGATCTCAATATTTCAATAGAGGACAATAGGATTGTCACGTCCACCTTTTTTAAACCGACGGACAGGAACGGTTATATACCACTGGACTCTTGTCATCATAGTTCCTGGCTGTCGGCGGCTCCAAAGGGTCAGTTTTTGCACTTAAAGCGCAACTGTACCGATTTGGAGCAATATCATAAGGAGGCACAAATCCTTAGATCTAGATTCATAGTCAAAGGTTATGATATTGCTAAACTGGATTCGGTCATTGCAGAGGTTGGTCTCAGAGATAGACAGACTCTTCTGTGTGACAGACCCCCAGAGGTGGAAAACAGGGAGGATTTTGGCCTAGCCTTTCTGACCACATATTCAAGCCAACACTGGGCCATTAAAAATCATTGGTCGGTGTTAAAGGATGACCGAGTGTTGGGGCCTCTGTTGTCCAACAGCCCAAGAGTGCTCTTCAGGGGTGCTTCCAACCTCAGACATTCAATAGCACCAAACGTACCTGATCCCCCAACTCGTCTGACTTTTTTTGGGGATCTGAAGGGATTCTATTCCTGTAGGAGATGTAAAGTTTGTAGGGTCAATGCTCTCCAGGGTAGAAGAATTACTGATTTCACTTCATCTGGAACAGGAGTGACATATCCCATTAGGTCCCTTATAACCTGCACTACTAAATGCGTGGTGTACCTCTTGCGGTGCCCATGCGGGTTGGAATATGTCGGACGGACCATTAGGAAACTTAGTATAAGATTGGGGGAGCACATTACCAACATAAAAAATGGTTTTGACAAACATAATGTGTCAAAACATTATGATCTTGTACACAATAGAAACCCAAAAGGTACCATCTTTATTGGTCTGGAAAAATATGAATTCAATGCACAGGTCCACGCTATCTGCTCCATCTGTCAATCTGAGGCCCAACCAATGAGAGAACCCTTTGTGGGCCCTTTGGCTATAAATAGCGTGTGCGCGCTTGCGTGGGCCTGATGACGTCAGATTTGACGAAACGACGTAGGGCGACACATGCACGCATTGCGCACGCGCGAACGGTCGTTTGATTGACAGAATACGGAGCTTTTTATTCCTTGCAAAGAGTTTTTTAACCAGCATTTTAAATATCTCAGGACTTGTTTCTTTGAGGATCTGTATCGCATACTTTGTGAAAATAAACCCCCTTTTTTATGGATGAACGCTACACTATGGAAAGTTTTTTCTTTCTCATTTGGATTTTATCCTACTTACTGAGGAACATCCACTCTGATCTGCCAAGAGTGTGTCTACTTCCAGTTCTGGCCAGGTGTTCAATCAACGTCTCTGGAGACTCTCCCACTGTGAATGAAGCGTTCCTGCAGAATCATCCTGCCTTCCATGGAGTAAAACATCACTCTACTGAGCCTGTTTTGACCCCCCTGAGAAGGGTGGTCGCAGGTTGTCTGGTAAGCCTTCATTCTTCACCTTGGTGGCGGGATCTTTACTAAGTGTTGGAGCATTTTGCCTATGATTTTCATCGGATACCTGCACTCTGTAGAACTCTTCTCTTTAAATAGAGGAGAAGATTTCATATATTTCTCACTGACACACATGAACTTTAAATTGTTTATTTGTAGTATTTATTTATGTTTTTGATACTTTTTCCTATTTTTTCACTGTATAGCCATACACAGTTTTGCTTATCCAGCGCTACACCTTTTTGTATATTTATATTTGTTGCACCTTATATCAAGTTTTTTTTGGTGTCTAGCAGCAGGTTTTCCTTTAGGGATTTATTCATTTATTGCACTTTAATAATTTGCACCTAGCGCAAATTTTTCTTTTATAACTATGTAATATGTGATACCTGATTGGCCTCTGTGGAAACTGTAAAATCAGAGAACAACCTTGTATTTTTCTCAATAAGAATCCATGTACACGGGACATTTTTACAACTGCTCCTAAATGATTAAACTTGACAAATAGTAACCCACGTTTAAAACGTTTTGCCGCGTTTAAAAAATTTTTTTTTTTTTTATTCCGAAAAACGCCTATAAACAAAACGCTGCAAAAAACAAGGGTTACCGCGTTTGGCGTCTGAAACGTGGAAATCTTCAGAGTCTGAACCCATTATTTTTGCTTTCAAAGAAACGCTGTTAAACGCAGCTGCCTAAAAACGTCAATAAACGAGACTGTGTACATGTTCGCATAGGATAACATTGAATGAGTTCAGGGGCAGTTGAAAAAAGCATCCAACTGCCTCTGAAAGTACGTTTAGCAGCGTCCCGTGTACATGGGGGCCTAAATGCAAGGCGTTCTCCGATTGGAAAAGTTAGAGAAAGGGGGTGGTGATATCACAATCTCCACCTTGTCCAATCTAAAAATGCTTTGCATTGAGAAAAATGTTAAGCATTGTCTGAATGGCAGCTGTGCTGAATTAGTGACCCCCTGTGGTTAATTATGCAGAAGGGAGGCTGCTCTACATGGCTCCTGGAAGATGGTGGCAATCACTTTAGTAGCTTGGGATACTACAGTAATTTACAGCTTCCACAGAGGTCAGAGATCAAATATCACATATGCATACTTAAGTAAAAACCAGCGAGGCAACAAGTATTTTCTTCTTCAGGAGTCCAGCAACAGCCCCCCTACTTCATTTACAAAAAGAATGGCACTGGCATGTCCTGGCACTTAGATGCACAAGCTGATAACGTGTCACTTTACTGGTCTGTGCACTGAGCAGCAGTAATGAGCATTAGAAAACGGCCACTGCATCTAAATCCACATGACATTTATTTGCAATCTGTTACCTAGTAATGATCATACCCTTTCATCAGCTGTGCTGCTGTGAAATAAGCAGCCATTGCTTGGTCATGTTCACTTTCCACTGCAAATGAATGTCCATACGCAATCCAAGCCGGACCATAACTTCTCTCCAGTGTGGTGGCTTTGCTAAAATTCAAACAATAGTTTAATGAATTAGAACAAGATTACATTAATACGTCAAAATCTTGTGTTTATTTCATTTACATGCTCATACATCAGACATAATGCATAAAGATCCTACCTGAGATACCTTCTGGCATGTTCATTTTTATGGCCCACCATGAGATAGTAACAACCCACTGCAAACCAGGACACCTGAGGCATGAATGTAACAAAAACACAATAATGTAAGTAATAACATAATCCACAACACCTTGTAATCTCTGTGCTTTGGATGTTCATTAACCACTTAAGGACCGCCGCACGACGATGTACGTCGACAGAATGGCACGTACAGGCACAAGGGCGTATAGGTACGTCCCCTTTAAGAACCCGTCCGTGGGACGCTCGCGACCCGGTCCGAAGCTCAGTGACCGCACCCGCGGAACCCGATCGCCGCCAGTGTCCCGCGATCGGGTCACAGAGCTGAAGAACGGGGAGAGGCAAGTGTAAACAAACCTTTCCCCGTTCTTCCTAGTGGCAGTGTCACTGATCGTCTGTTTCCTGTCATAGGGAACGACGATCAGTGATGTCACACGCCAAGCCACCTTCAGTTAGAATCACTCATTAGGTCACACGTAGCCCCTACAGCGCCACCTAGAGGTTAAACCATTCACTGACAGTGACATTGGGGAAAATTTGGGACTTTACATGAAGCATATAGTAGGTAAGCTTCCATCCCTGGTTTGAGTAGATTAAAAAATGAAAGGGAATTCTGGGACTTTAAATGAAGCAGAAGACTGAAGGTTTTGGAGACAGTAAAAAAGTATTTATTGTGCGAGAGCATATTAAAATAAATCAATTATGTACAGGTAGCATGTGCGATCCACACATGAACATAACAACTATAGAAAAAAGTACATAACGTAATATTAGCAATACATCACAATAGTATGGAATGTTAAATACATCACAATAATGTGGAATGGTAACAGCAGTGTAAATAGGTTGGTCTGGGCAACACATAACAGTATGTTAAAAAATGTATAAAAATTATAGTGGTCATCGCCTTGGTGTATCTAATTAGAATCCTAGAGAGGCATCTAGCTGCATCCTTTTTGCCCGACGCGTTTCGTGTCACAAGACACTTCCTCAGGGGCGGATGCTAGACATATGATATCACAGACCATAGTGTGCAGGGGAACTGGGCAAGATGGCTGACTGTCCCGGGAGCTGAGGTAATAAGGATTTCCGGTGCAGGGCGAGGGCGCACATGCATGAACCCCAAAACACAGGTTGCTATTTCCATAGTGTAGCAAAGTGGTTCAATCAAAGTGGGGTGGACCTCTTCAAAGGTGAACTGGGAGACAAGTGCTTCTCAAGGCTGCAGTAACCCCACGTGTGTGTCTCTGCCACACACGTGGGGTTACTGCAGCCTTGAGAAGCACTTGCTACCTGTACATAATTGATTTATATTAATATGCTCTCACACAAATACTTTTTCACTGTCTCTAAAAAAAAAACCTTCAGTCTTCTGCTTCATTTAAAGTCCCAAAATTCCCTTTCATTTTTTAATCCCTTCACTGACAGTGTCATTTTCACAGTAATCAGTGCATTTTTATAGCACTGATTGCTGTAAAAATGACAATAGTCCCAAAAATGTGTCAAAAGTGTCCGACATAATGTCGCAGTCATGATAAAAATCGCTGATCGCCACCATTACTAGTAAAAAAAATAATTATTAATAAAAATGCCATAAACTACCCCCTATTTTGTAGATACTATAACTTTTGTGCAAACCAATAAATAAGCGTATTGCGATTTTTTTTTTACCAAAAATATGTAGAAGAATACGTATCAGCCTAAACTAAGGATAAAAAAAATGTTGTTTTTTTTTAAATATATTTTTGGGGGATATTTATTATAGCAAAAAGTAAAAAATATGTAATTTTTTTCAAAATTGTCTCTCTATTTTTGTTTATAGCGCAAAAAATAAAAACCGCAGAGGTGATCAAATACCACCAAAAGAAAGATCTATTTGTGGTAAAAAAAAGGACGTCAATTTTGCTTGGGAGCCACGTCGCACGACCGTGCAATTGTCCTTAAAGCGACGCAGTGCTGAATCGCAAAAAGGGGCCTGGTCTTTAACCAGCCAAAATGGTCCGGGCTGAAGTAGTTAAGGGCCCAGTCACACCAGAAACTGCACGTCTACAGCCTGTATTTTAATGCACATTTTCGTGCATTTGATGCAAGTTAACACGCAGTTGACGTGTCCTTTTCCATTCGCGTTTGTTCTGTACAGTCACTTCCTTCTTTCTTTCTTTGGGCTTTTATGTGCACTGTGATGCAGAAAAATGCAGCCCGCTGACATCCGATCCACACTGATCTGCTAAATCAAGACGAATGGAAACCCTATTTTCCATCCGTCTGGCGGATCAGATGAAAACAGACAGGCGGTTCGTTTTCATCCGATCCCCCATAGAGGAGAGCGGAGCTCTGACAGGTCCATTCCCTGCACAGTGAGCGGAGGCGGTCCTGGTATCCGCCAACTCAGCGGGGATTAACAGAGCGATCCCTGATGAGCAAGTGGAGTCCGTCAAAACGCCTGACTTAGGAAAATATAGTTGCAGGGAGCCCAAATTAATTTGAGGAATGGGCCCGTGGCAACAAGGGAGGTAAGGCCAAATCCAATCAAGGCAAAAAAAAAAAAGGAATGTTGGGTGGACAGCAGTGTGACAAATTATAGAAGTCAATTGGCAGCACAATATACACAATGGCTAAAAAAGGAAATAAACATTTCAATACTTACAGGATTATTTGGATATAAATCAACTAGTTTATGTGAAAGATAGAAGAGTTCTGTAAAGAGAAAAACATTTTTTGAATATAAAATATCAAGAAATATAACTATGTAAATGTGATACCCATATAGAATGTCAGCTGAGAACTTACCATTTGCTTTGTTCAGCTCTACAAGGGTGCCTATATGTACAGGTAAACAATTTGCATGAAATGGATCCTTTTCCATAACCCTGAAAATGACGAAAAATTACTTGTGATAAGTATTATCTACAAAACCTTTTATTTTTTCAGTGCAACTCCTCCTAGTTTCTGTCCTTGCTTCCTCAAAATGTTACTGTTTTACCTAAATGGCCAGATTTCATTTGTACAGTTCCACTTTTATCTTGGGAATCTCAGTTTTGTCCTCTGAAAGTAGAACTAAAGGCAAAACTTTATTTTCGTTTTGCAGTGGTAGGGATTAGAACCACTGTCAGGTTTTTATTGTTGTCTGTGTTCCTGTCAGGGAGAAACTCTCCCTCTAAAGCTGGCCATACATTATACAATTTCTATACAATCTCCTTTAGATTTACCTTTAAACTATGTAGTGCAATCTTCTTGTAAAAAAAACAAAAAAAAAAAACTATGTAGTGCAAGGGCCTGCCTAATTGCATACAAATTGAAAGTGTTTACGTTGGACCTCATATTACCTGGTTTTTGGTAACTCTAAAGGAAAATTTCACAAGAGAATTGTATAATGTATGGCCAGCCTTAATGTCCTGATCACCAATTTCACTGGGAATTTCGAGTTGCCAACACAACAGAAATAGAGGGGAAAGCTTCCAATGTGATACTTGACCTGTGACAACTGTCTGAGAGGGGATGTCCCTCATATTAGAAAGGAATTACTTCTGGTCACATATACAGGAGTAAAAGTGAAAGGAAATCTCCCTAACTGGTCACATCTCTATCCAAAATGAAAAAGTTTTGGTTTAGATATATTTTAAACTTTAGGATGTGTCCACAAAGTCAGAGGCTGCCCATACACCTCCAATTTCACTGCAAGAAATATGGCTTTATTCTACAGCAGATACCATAGACTTTTTTTCCCCTAATTTCTGTTATTGGCGTTAACCAGAAAAAGGTCTAAAAATTTGTAAAGATGAAATTGTGATAAAATAATCCCAGCTGACCTCACTTCAACCCTCCAGAACTCCAAAAAAAAAATTCAGGCAAACGTGGAGGCCTTGGCCAGTGTTGCCAACCTCCTACAGCATTTTTTACAGACAAAACATGGACAATTTACGGACGGAGCCCCTTTTTTGCAGACAACCTGAAAAATGACAGAGCTTCTATTAAAAAAACGAAGACAACCGATATTTATACAGTATAAACACAATATGGAAACACTGACAAATACCCATAACAAGTAATTTGCCTGGTGTACACTTAAAGTCAACACAGCATGACATATTATCAGCCCTTGATTTTTACAAACTGTCCACAAAATGTTTGACAGTTGGCAATCCTGGTCTTGGTTATATTTCAATACCACTGATCAACATCTACAAGTAATGTCCTGTGTTTGGGGAGACTGAATGTAGTTCCGCCCTTGCTCGTTACTTAGTTTATATACTCATTCCCTCACTGTATATTGCCAGGGAGTGACACCCTCGATCCTATCTACTATCTCTTGCATAATTTCTACACTTTATCGTTACTAGAAAATTATACCAGTATTTTTCCCTATTCTCTATGCAAACACAGTACGTGGTTGTTAGGACTGAAAGTTACATATTACTAGGTTGCTGGTACCTGTGGGTTCATGGGTCCCTTCACTCTGTTCTTTAAAACTTGGCGTATTTTGCTGCTTTTAATGCTTTCTATATCTATATCTCTATCTATCTATCTATCAGGTGTACCCAACCTTTTGAAGAGCGACTTGGTAACCGGTTGAAGGCCACAATGAGCAGAGCGGGCGGATGACAGGTCCATGCCCACTCTGCATATGCAGAGCAGACAAGGACACAGCAGCTCTACTCTATGGACCCTCCGATCGGAGGGGGGGATGGATCCCTTTCTGTTTTTTTTAGCGGATCCGATTGGGTCCACCTGAAAAACAGACATGCGGACCTGATCAGACCAATCGTGTGAAAGGGGCCTAAGGTTGCTTTCACAATGATGCGTTGCATTCAGGAGTTTTGGTGCGCTTTTGAAAAAAACAGAAGTTTATGGCAAACCGCAGGAAAGCCACAGGTGCTCTGCGCTGCACCTGCAGTGCGGGTAAACCACAGCGCATCATTGTGAAAGCAGCCTTAGGCCCCTTTCACACGATTGGTCTGATCAGTTTTTCAGGTGGACCAAATCCAACCCTCCATTCACCTCCACGGAGCGACAGATATAAATGGTTTTGTGTCCTTTTACATTGCCTACCTCCAATTTGATCTGCTAAAAAAAAACAGAAGGGGATCCGTCCCCTTCTGTCTGGGTGGATCGGAGGATCAGTTTGAAAGCAGCCCAGAGCAATCAGTGTAGAGAACAGATATGCCCATTGCGGTTTGATTTTAAATTAAAAAAACTGACCTCAATCTTCACTTCTTCCTCAGGATTCCTGCAGGTATCTGTCCCAGACTGTTGCTGCCCCAGGTGGGTACCTTCGGCTGTTGCTGTCCCAGGCGGAGTGCATTCGGTACCACTCCGCCTGTGACAGGAGCCGGCGCTATACCGGAAGCATCGGCTCTGCTCTCTACTGCAGCCGCATGCTTCCTCTATCGCCGGCTTCATTCTTACCACTGATGCTCTGGGATGGTTGGTTCAGGAACCTGCGATCTGGGTTTGTTGACCCACCATCCCAGAGCAGAGGGTTGCGGGCCACATTTGTCCCACTGGCCAGTGGTTTGGCACCCCTGATATACAGCAAATTATCTTATGACTGAATGACTAAGGCCCCTTTCACACTGACAGACCGATCGGGTCCGCTTGTCAGTTTTTCAGGCGGGCCCGATCAGACCATATATAGCTCTCTATGGAGCAGCGGATGTCAGCGGACATGTGCCTGCTGACACCTGCCAAAATCCGATCCTTTCTGCTAAAAACAGATCAATGGGGATCCATTCCACATCCATCCGATCAGATTGGATGACAGTTGGATGAAAGCGGACAGGCGGTCTGTTTCCATACGCCCACCTCATAGAAAACAGCAGGCCGTGTCTGTGTATAGCAGAGCCGACACTGACCTGACATCCACCTGCTCAGTGGGGATCAGCAGAGAGATCATCCCACTGAGCAGGCGGATCCACTTGGAGTCTGCCTTGTCTGACAGGGGCCCAGGACCTGTACTTTGAAACAACTGTCCCTTCAGCTTACCTACGGTTACCATTATTTTTTATATTTTTGTAATGGGCTCAGCCAAGAGCATGCAACAGATTTTTCTTTATTTTGGTCTATAAATGAGAAGCGCTAAAGAACTACAAAAAAAAACAAAAAATCCTAGCCATGATCATGTACCAGTCAGCTACTTCTGAATAAACTGATGTTTTTTTCTCAGTTTACAGGTATGATTATTTGTATTTATACCAGTAACAAAAGATGGCCCCTGCTCCCTGGTTTTGTCTTTCATGATTAATTGTATTTATGTTAGAATATATAAAAACATGTAGAAACATTTCTGGGTCTTGATATAAAAATATAAAGGGGCCAAGTATATTGTATACATGATTATTTCACCAAATTTATTTGATCTCATTTGTTTATTTCACCATATCCTATCAGTATGGGCAGGTGAATAATCCCGTCTTTACCAAACAGAATTTAGCACAGCACAATTTTTTAGAAATACAACAAAAAAGACATAAGAGTAGTGAAACACTTTTACTTACGCAGATGTGAGTTTATAACACATCTTGAAATCACAGTTGTAGTAATGTCTTTCTGCCAAGGAGACCACTACATCTAAGTTTTCCTGAAGCCCATCTACAGATTCTGGAATTACTGTTTCACTAGGTTTGTTGTACTGAAAAACACCACCATAGTTAAAAGTTACTGCAGCAAAAGGGTAAAAAACAATGACAACAAAAAACATGGGTTTTCTTGTGTTCTTTTATGCAGTAAATAACCCTATGATGAAAATATTGTTATAGTATCCTACATAGCTGTTTGATTCTACAACTTCTTTACCCATTGTTTCACAAAAGAAGGTACCCTTGCAACCATTAGGACGTGCATGGTTCCTTGCTACTTCCCAACAGCCAATCAAAAATGAGCAAAAGGAGTATGTAGATCAGAAGGAATCCTGGAAAAGCCTTCTTTTTCAAAACTGAATAAGTAAGGGCAAATTGATGATTCTGTTTATTGACAATTAGAGTACGAAACAAACAAAATTGAGTATTAGACCTTTGATGGTCCCAGTAAAATTCTCTATGAATGGCAAGGAAATTAAAGAGGTAAAAGATTATATTTGTAAATATGTTCTATTTCCCTGGCTATAAGTGCCGATTCACATAGAGGCTATACTCCTTTTTACCTTTTTCAGCTTGTTTTCAAAGAGGAAACGGAGAAGTTCTTGATCTTCTGGACATTTCTTACTAATGGGTAGGGAATCGAGAAGTTCTTTCTCTGCAAAGTAAAAAATAGGATTTTTATAACAGCTTACCTGTAAAATCCTTTTCTTGGAGTACATCACGGGACACAGAGCGACATAGTCATTACTAATGGGTTATATAGATACCTTCAGGTGCTGGCACTGGCAACTTCCAAAACCGGAAGTACCCTCCCCTATATAAGCCCCTCCCATCCGGGAGCACCTCAGTTTTGTAGCAAAGCAATAAGTGTCCCCAAAGAGGGGTGGGAGCTCTGTGTCCCGTGATGTACTCCAAGAAAAGGATTTTACAGGTAAGCTGTTATAAAAATCCTATTTTCTTTCTCGTACATCACGGGACACAGAGCGACATAGTCATTACTAATGGGATGTCCTAAAGCAATGCCCAACGAGGGGGGGGATACACCATATATAAGCTGAGCGCTATCAGACATGAGGATCTTTTGCGGCCTGCAACACACTGCGCCCAAAGGCGACATCCTCCTGACTTCTAACGTCCACCTGGTAGAACCTAGTAAACGTGTGTACTGAAGACCATGTTGCGGCCTTACAGATTTGAGCCAGGGAGGCCTGGTGATGCACTGCCCATGAAGTTCCAACTGCTCTCGTGGAGTGCGCCCTAACTTTGAACGGAGGCGGTCTCCTTCTCAAGCCATAGGCTTGCATTATGACCTGTCGAATCCACTTGGCTAAAGTAGATTTTGACGCTGCCTGACCCCTTCTGGGGCCTTCCGGCAGAATAAACAAAGTATCCGTTCTGCGAATCTGAGCAGTGGCTTTTAGATAAGCTTTAACTGCTCTTACTACATCCAAAGAATGCAATAACTTTTCCTCTACCGAGCTAGGTTTGGGGAAAAAAGAAGGAAGAACCACATCTTGGTTCAAATGAAACCTCGATACCACCTTAGGAAGAAAGGCTGGATGAGGACGAAACACTACTCTGTCCTTATGGATAACCAGATATGGCTCCCTACAGGACATAGCTGCTAATTCCGACACTCTTTTAGCCGAACAAATGGCTACTAGAAAAATCAATTTCCTGGTGAGAAGAACCAGGGAAATATGCTGTAATGGTTCAAATGGTTGTTTCTGTAGAACCGACAGAACCAAGTTTAGATCCCATGGACATATGGGAATATTAACCGGAGGACTAATACGCATCACTCCTTGTATAAAGGCTTTGACTAGTGAATGTGAAGCCAAGGGCCTTTGAAAAAATATTGACAAGGCCGAAATCTGACCCTTGATAGTACTCAAGGCAAGCTTCCTATCTACAGCCCATTGTAGGACGTCCAGAATCCTACCTATTACGTATTTACGTGGATGCCATTTCTTGGCCTCACACCAGGCGATGTACGCCTTCCAGATTCTATAGTAGATCTGCCTGGATACCGGCTTCCTGGCATTGATCATGGTAGATACCACAGCATTAGAGAGCCCTCTCTTTTTTAGAATGTGGGCTTCAATAGCCAGGCCGTCAAACCTAGGGCTGGTAAGGAAGGGTGGTATATCGGTCCTTGCGAAAGCAGGTCCGGACGATGTGGGAGGGTCCAAGGACTCCCCACAGACATCTTTACAATCTCCGCGTACCATGCTCTTCGGGGCCACGCTGGAGCCACCAGAATCACTGGTTTCTTTTCTACCCTGATTCTGCGGAGTAATCGAGGTAACAATTGTGGCGGTGGGAATGCATATATCAGCTTGAACTGATCCCAAGGGAACACTAGGGCATCCGAGCCGCAAGCTAGGGGATCCCTTGTCCAAGAGACAAACCTGTCCACTTTTGCGTTGAATCTGGATGCTAGCAGATCTACATCCGGTGTTCCCCACCGCTGACATATTGTCCGGAAAACCTCGGGATGAAGGGACCATTCCCCTGGGCATAATTGTTGGCGACTTAGAAAGTCCGCCTTCCAATTCTCCACTCCTGGAATGAATACCGCAGATATGGCTGGGACATATCTTTCTGCCCATCTCAGGATGTAATTTACTTCCCTCTGGGCTGCACGACTCCTGGTGCCCCCCTGATGATTGATATATGCCACTGCTGTGGCATTGTCTGATTGAATTCTGACAGGGGACCCTTGAAGTTTGGATGTCCATGCTACTAGGGCATACCGGGCTGCTCGTATCTCTAAGAGATTGATGGGCAGGGCCTTTTCCGCATCCGACCATCTGCCCTGGAGAGACCATTGCTCCAGTACTGCTCCCCAGCCTATAAGGCTGGCATCTGTAGTGACCACCTTCCAAGAAATCGGACTGAAGGATTTCCCTTTTTCCAGATTCTGGGGAACCAACCACCAGCGGAGGCTCTTGCGAACGGAAGGGGACAAGGACATTGGTAAGTCCAGAGCCTGAACTTTTTTGTTCCAGGCTGACAGTATGGCCCTTTGCAAATTCCTTGAATGGAATTGACCGTAGGGTACTGCTTCGAATGATGCCACCATTTTTCCCAGCAGCCTCATGCACAGGCGTATGGATGGCTGTCTTTTTGAACCCACTAAGTGGATCAAATCTCTCAAAGACGACCCCTTTTCTTGAGGCAAGAAAATTTTTCTCTGGTCTGAATCCAGCCTTAGCCCCAAGTATTCCAGACTTTTGACTGGTTTTAGGGCTGACTTGTCTCGGTTGATAATCCAACCGTGATATTCCAGATACTTGATTGTCTCGTGAACAACCACTTCTAGTTTTTCCACTGAGTGGTCTATCAGCAACAAGTCGTCTAGATATGCCATTATCGTTACACCTCGTGTTCTTAGATTGGCCAATAATGGGGCCAGAATTTTTGTGAACACTCGTGGTGGTGTGGCCAGACCGAAGGGTAAGGCTCTGAACTGAAAATGGCGCCCTTCTACCACAAAGCGTAGAAATTTTTGGTGGGCTGGAAAGATGGGAATGTGCAAATAATAGGATTTTTATAACAGCTTACCTGTAAAATCCTTTTCTTGGAGTACACCACGGGACACAGAGCTAGTCATTACATAATGGGTTAAGGGTCACCAGCGGTGATTGGACACTGGCACAACCAATGGAAGACAGTTCCCCTCCATATAACCCCTCCCATCAGGGAAGTACCTAAGTTTTGTAGCAAAGCAGTAAGGTTCCCATAAGAAGGGGGGGACCTCTGTGTCCCGTGGTGTACTCCAAGAAAAGGATTTTACAGGTAAGCTGTTATAAAAATCCTATTTTCTTTATCGTACACCACGGGACACAGAGCTAGTCATTACATAATGGGACGTCCCAGAGCAATGCTCATATGAAGGGGGGGAGACACAGATCAAAACAGGCCGCTTGCGGACCAGAAGCCCTATACTGCTGCCTGCAGCACACTTCGCCCAAAGGCGGAATCCTCATGTCCTTTCACATCTATTTGATAGAATTTGGAAAATGTATGGACTGAAGACCAAGTTGCAGCTTTACAGATCTGAGCCATCGAAGCCTGGTGGTGCACTGCCCATGAAGCACCTATCGCCCTGGTAGAGTGCGTCTTAACAGGAAAAGGAGGAGTCCTGTTCTTTAAACCATAAGCTTGAATAATTACTTGTCTAATCCACCTGGAAATGGTGGATTTTGATACCGCTTGGCCCTTCTTGGGCCCATCTGGTAAAATAAACAAAACATCTGTTTTACGTATCTGAGCGGTTGCTTGCAGATACACCTTTACCGCTCTCAGTAGATCTAGAGAGTGTAATAATTTTTCCCCCGCCGTCCGCGGGTTTGGAAAAAAGGAAGGCAGAACAATGTCTTGATTCAAGTGAAAAGCCGACACCACCTTGGGTAGAAAAGCCGGATGGGGTCGTAGTACGATTTTGTCCTTGTGACAAATTAGAGAAGGCTCTTTACAAGAAAGAGCTGCTAGCTCTGATACTCTCCTAGCAGAAGCTATAGCAATCAGAACGGCCAACTTCCTACTTAATATAATTAAAGGAATATGGCGAATAGGTTGAAAAGGTTGCTTTTGCAACACTGACAAAACCAAATTCAAATCCCATGGACACAAGGGAGTCCTAACTGGAGGATTTATCCTCAGTACCCCCTTAATGAATGTCCGAACTAGGGAGTGAGATGCCAATGGTCTCTGAAAGAAGACAGATAGAGCCGATATTTGCCCTTTGATGGTGCTAAGGGCTAAATTCATATCCACTCCTAACTGGCAAAAAGCAAGAATCCTACTTATTTCATATTTCAGAGGATTCCAACTTCTGGATTCACACCAGGAAACGTATGCTCTCCAGACTCTCTGATAGATGAGTCTGGAGGCTGGCTTTCTAGCATTAATGAGCGTAGAAAGAGCCGGACCAGAGACCCCTCTCTTTTTAAAAATGTGGGTCTCAGCAGCCAGGCCGTCAACTTTAGCCTTTGTAATGAAGGATGGAATACTGGACCCTGTGACAGCAGGTCATGTCGGAGTGGAAACTTCCAGGGCCTTCCTATCGCCGTTTTTACAATCTCGGCGTACCAAGGCCTCCTGGGCCAGTTTGGGGCCACTAGGATTACTGGTATTCCCTCCTCCTTGATCCTGCGAAGCAGTCTTTGTAGAAGAGGGATCGGAGGGAATGCCTAGATCAGTGAGAACTGATTCCATGGAGTTATTAGAGCGTCTGTATTATTAGAGCGTCTGTCCCGTAGGCTAGAGGATCTCTCGTTCTGGACACAAAGTTGTCCAATTTCTTGTTGAACCTGGCAGCTAGCAGGTCTACATCTGGGTTTCCCCATCTCAGACATATGGCCTGAAAGATCTCGGGGTGAAGAGACCACTCCCTGGTAGCAGCTGCTGACGACTCAGGTAGTCTGCTTGCCAATTTTCCATCCCTGGAATGAAGATTGCAGAAAGGCAAGGTACATGCTCTTCTGCCCATGCCAGGATCCGGTTCACCTCTCTTTGGGCTGCCCGACTGCGGGTGCCTCCTTGGTGATTGATGTAAGCTACTGCAGTAGCATTGTCGGATTGAACCCGAACTGGGTAGCCCTGTAACCTGTATGTCCAGGTTTTGAGGGCTAGATATACCGCCCGGATCTCTAGCACATTGATGGGCAGGATCCCCTGAGTCTTGGCCCAGGTTCCCTGGGTAGAAGCCTCCTCGAATACTGCACCCCAGTCCGATAGGCTGGCATCCCTAGATACCACCTTCCAGGCCACTGGGAGGAAGGACTTTCCCTTCCGTAAATTCCTGGCTTCTAGCCACCAATCGAAGCTGTGGCGTACTTGTGAGGACAGGCGCATGGGTATATCCAGAGCTTGGCTCTTCCTGTTCCAGGAAGCTAAAATATTGCCTTGAAGTAGTCTCGAATGAAACTGGGCGTAAGGGACCGCCTCGAAGGAGGCTACCATCTTTCCCAATAGTCTCATGCAAAGGCGAATAGACGGCCTCTTGTTTGCTTTGACCTTGTGGATCAGGTCTTTCAGAGACTGTATCTTCGGTTCTGGCAGGTATACCCCGTTTTGGGCTGTATCTATGATCATGCCCAGGTACCCTATCCTTTGGGCCTGGAGAGAGGATTTTTGTAAATTTATAATCCATCCTAAATGCTCCAGGTATCCTACTGTAGTGTGTACAGCGTGACCCAATCCGTCCTTTGACTGATCTATTACTAGTAGATCGTCCAGATAGGCTGTTACCGCAATGCCCCGTGTTCTTAGGTTTGCTAACAGAGGAGCTAGCACCTTTGTGAATACTATGGGCGCGGTGGCTACACCAAACGGCAGAGCCACAAATTGAAAGTGGCGATCTTCTACCGCAAACCTTAGGAATCTTTGGTGAGCGGGGAGGATGGGTATGTGTAAATGTGCGTCCTTGATATCTATGGGCGCCATGAATTTTCCGCCCTTTAAAGTGGCGGCCACGGATCGGATCGTTTCCATTCGAAAATGGCGATCGTTCAGGAACCGATTTAGGGATTTTAGATCCAGGATGGGTCTGACATCTCCATTTGGCTTTGGAATCACAAAGAGGTTTGAGTAAAAACCTGAACCTCGCTCTTTTTGGGGTACGTCTGTAACTACCCCTTGAGCCATTAAGTGATTCAAACCTTTGAAGAAGGATTCTCTTTTTTGTGGATCCTTGGAGAGTCTTGAACCTCGGAATTGAGAAGATGGGATCTCTCGAAATTCCAGTTTGTACCCTGAGGATATTGTGGATACTACCCAATTGTCCTGGATTTCTGACCACCAAGTTGCTCAGAACTGACAAAGCCTTCCTCCCACTCGGCCGAGCGGGGGCGCCCCTTCACTGAGAGGCTTTGGGGGCTTGCTTATTAGCTCTTGCACCCCACGGCTTCTTGTTCTTCTGAGCTTGCCCCTTGGCTTTTGTGGGCGGCTAAAACAGGCCGCCGCCACTGGTTGGAGTCAGATTTCCCGGGAGCTGGGGAGAGAGCGTTTAAAACAAGATCTCTTGTTTTTCTTTCTCTCAGGTAAAAGTCGTTTTACCACTTGATCTTCTGTATCTATTTTTCTAAATCTTCCCCAAATAGGCGTTCGCCATGGAACGGGAACTTGCCAACAGCTTTTTGCATGGGGTCTCCGCTGACCAATGCTTAAGCCAAAGTACTCTGCGCATCTGTACCAGCTGGAGTGTAAGGCGTGATGCCTGTATGATAGAATCTCTCATGGCATCCACTGTGAAGCATAAGGCTTTAGGCAAATTTTCCCAATTTCTAGCCTGCTCTGAAGGCAGTTCCTTCAGCCCCTGCTTTACCTGTTGGCTGATGACCTGACACATACCGACTGCTGCTACTGCAGGTTGGGTAATTGAGCCGGCCAAAAGGAAGGAGGAATTCAACTTCCTCTCAGAAGGATCTTTTAAACCCTTGTACATTATCCACCGGACATGTCAGGTTTTTATTTACACAAGAAATAGCCGCAACTACCGCAGGCAGGCTCCATTTCTTTAAAAAAAAAATTTCCCCCATAGGATAAAGAATGTTAAACCTTTTTGGAGGTGAGAAACGCTTATCTGGATGTTGCCAGTTTGCGTATATTAGATCCTCTAGTAACGGATGAACCGGGAAGGAGCATGCACCTTGCAGGGATCTTAATGACCCTAGGGAGGAGACAGGTAATTCCGTTACCTCCGCAGAGGTTAACTTAAATGCACTTAAAATCTGGCTCCTCATCCTCTGCTGATGTAGCCTCCTCCTCCTCATCCTCCTCCCTCAGGTACTTCTGAAGGGAGGTCCAATACTGGAAGAGACCTGCTTCGCTTATTGTCCCTTTTTAGAGGACTTAGCGATTAAGGTAGCAATTTTTTCCTCCAGATTATTTAGGGCAGCTGATAAAGTGTCCTCAGTGACATATACAGGCCCAGGCTTCACTGGGGAAGCCGCCATACCTGACAGAGGTAATGGCTCATCCTGAACAGGTGCATTTAGCAACACAGGAGAGAAAGGTACCGAGTCAGCACAGTTAGAGCCTCCTCTCAGGCGGTGGTGCTTTCTTATCTCTTTTTGTCCGTATTACTTCCCCTGGAAGGCTTACTGTTTAGACAAAATACAAGGTACCTAAATGCATATACTACCGTGTTTAGTTTAGCAAATACATTAAGTATGCAACTTTTAACACATAACTATGCATAACATGGATGTCTTCTAGGAAGTACCCAATCCAACCACATGGAGTCTTACGTCCCTGTATAGCTGCTGTGTTTCTCTGCCAGGAATAAGAGAACTAACGAGCTTGCTTGCTGCTGCAGTGCTTCTCACACTGACAGTCTTTTAAATTTGGCGCAGTTTCTGTGCCTGCGCGCGCCACGTGCCCGCGCACGCCTTCGCCCCCCCCCCCCCCCTCCGATAAAGCGCGCTCCCGCGCGCGCGCGGCCCTTAGCGCTATGGCGGTGGCCATAGTGAGAGAGGACTCTCATCAGCCCTTGTTCCCACTTACCTGCATCTGCAGGTGTCTGGTCGGCCACCGAAAGGAGGATCGGGGTGCCCCAGCAAGCTCAGCAGCGGAGGTGACGAGCAGTGTACTTCGCCGAAGCCGACACTGAACAGAGTGAGGTGAGTATATTCAGCTCTTTACTCCCCCCAGTGGTGGAAAAAAAGAAGACATCCACTTTTTGAAAAAGGTCCCAACCTAGTTATGGACCTTCTAATCTCACCTTATCCACGCCGCAGGTTTTTCTGCTGAAAGATTTCAGACAGATACTAAACTTCACCCTTCACGGTGGGCTATGTGTGCCAACCTTCAGGGATATGGGTTCCTATTTAAAGGATACCTCTCCCCTGGGCCTTGTACAAGACTCTTACCAGGACTTTATAGCGAAATAGCGAAAGTGCTGGATCTTAGAGCCCAGTCCTCCGAAGAGAGACATTACAGGCGACGCCTCATGGATGAGGCCCGGATCCCATCCAGATTCAGCTCCTTTGTAGGCGTCTTGGATGGATCCGAAAGCATAGCTCTTTTACCCCCAGAGGGTCTCTTTGGTAGAGCTTTCCTTTAGCACCTCCTAACGCGTCCAACACCTTTCGACACTGGCGAAAAAACTTAGGTACTTCCCTGATGGGAGGGGTTATATGGAGGGGAACTGTCTTCCATTGGTTGTGCCAGTGTCCAATCACCGCTGGTGACCCTTAACCCATTATGTAATGACTAGCTCTGTGTCCCGTGGTGTACGATAAAGAAAAGCATCTTTGATGTCGATCGAGGCTAACCATTCCTCCCCTTGTAGGGCAGTGGCCACCGACCGGATCGACTCCATCCGGAAAGTCCTGATATGTAGGAATTTGTTTAGCCCTTTTAGATTTAATATGGGCCTCACGTCCCCGTTTGGCTTCGGGACTGTAAAGAGGTTTGAGTAAAACCCGAACCCCCATTCTTCCAGGGGAACCTCTATAATTACTGCTTGGAGCAATAATTGTTCTAGTGCCAACAGGAGGGATCCTCTCTTCTGGGGATCCCTTGCCACGTTTGACCTTATAAAGTGGGAAGGAGGGGAGTCTTTTAACTCCAATTTGTATCCCAGATTTACTGCGGAGAGCACCCATCTGTCTCTGATCGTGTCCCGCCAGGTCTCTGCGAACAACTGAAGTCTTCCCCCCACCCGATTGAGTGGGGGCAACCCTTCATGCATTTGACTTTGGGGGAGGTTTTGTACCTCTCCTGCTCCAGGGCTTCTTGTTACCCTGCAATTGTCCCTGATTTTTACCTCCGGGATTTGACCGAGGAGGCCGTCGGAACTGTTTCACAGCCGATGTCCTAGGGACTGGAGAAGCAGGCCTCTTAAAAGAGGGACCTCTAACTCTGTTTTTAACCGGCAAAAGTGTACTTTTACCGCTGGAAATTCTCTGGATATATTTGTCCAGGTCTTCCCCGAATAAGCGTTCACCATGAAATGGGAAGCTGACCAGCAATTTTTTACAGGGAGCTTCAGCAGACCAGTTTTTGAGCCATAAAAGCCTGCGCATATGTACTACAGACAGCGTAAGGCGGGAGGCCTGATGGATTGAATCCTTTATAGCGTCCACCGCAAAGCATAAGGCTCTAGGTAGATCAGCTAGGGCAAGAGCCTGCTGATCTGGCAAGTCCCTTAAGACCTGTTTCAACTGATCCTTCACTGCTTGGCAGACCCCAATAGCTGCCACTGCTGGTTGTGTCACCAATCCTGCTGTAGAAAAAGCAGATTTTAATAAGGACTCTAATTTTTTATCTATTGGGTCCTTGAACATTTGGACATTATCCACTGGACATGTCAGTGATTTATTCACACAAGAGATGGCTGCGTCCACTGTAGGGACCCTCCATTTTTTGATGAACTTATCCTCCATGGGATAGACCACTTGAAATCTCTTGGGAGGAGTAAATATTTTATCAGGATGCTCCCAATCCTGGTAAATGAGCCCTTCCAGTAAAGGATGGATCGGAAAGGAACAAACAGTCTGGGGAGCTTTTAGCGACCCCAACGAGGAGACAGAAGTGGATGATGGCTCCGCAAGGGGCATTTTAAATGCTGATCGGACCATATTAGTCAGGGACTGAACCCATAACCTTTCAGCATGTGATGCTGAGAATGGCTCTTCCACTGTTGATTCCTCTACAACAGAATCGACCTCATCCTGATCCCCTTCAGGCAGGTCGATCCCTGTATGGGACTGTTGCTCTGCTAACAGGCACTCTGAGGGAGGAGACGGAGATCGAGCGCTTTTTTCCTGTGACAGGGAAGCAGCGATCAATGCTGACAATCTCTCTTCCAGCCCTCCCAGAGCTGAGGAAAAAACCTCCTCTGTTACATACACAGGAGCAGGTGAACTGAGGACAGCCACAGTACCAGGTACTCCTGAGGGTGCTCTACGGTCACTAACCTCTGATTCTTCAGGGGAGACTGGTGCAGCCGAAGCATGCCCAAGATTCTCAGAGCCCGATGGAGACCCCCTATGCTTCCTGGAATTTTTAGTCCCGGAGTTTTTTGACGGCATTATTCCTAAGCCCAAAGCTGAGGTATTCCAGCCGAAATACACCACTTACTGACAATAGTCTAGCACAAATGCTGCTATAAAACCAGTTGGTGTCTACTAATGTGCCTGCATCAACCGCTTGCTGTATGCCTTTTTTAAATGTTGCCAGCTCTGTCTCTGCACTCCATAGCCAGCTCACAACACATAATTGTGGTTTTTAACATGCTGGGACGCCCGCACATGCGCAGAAGCGCTGCGGCGCGCACAGAGCGTCATCCCCCAAGCTCCGCCCCCTTTCCCGGCTCACCTCTATATATAGAGGCGCGTGCACGCTCGCGGCCACGTGCGCCTTCGGCGCTAATTTTGAAAAGGAAACCAGGGACAAGAGCCAGGGCCCCTTTTGCCGCAGGCCGGGGGGTGGACGAGCATTGCAACATGGCAGAGGAAGCAGTTTCCCACAAGAGAACTCACCATCTGCCTGGACTTGCTCTGATAAAAAGAAACTAGTCCACATGACAAGAAACGTTCCACAGCGGCCTCTAGTGGATTAACACAGGTACCGCAGTCTAATATATTAAATATATATATATTTATTTTTTTCTTGACCACTATTAAAATTATTACATTTTTTAGTAGTTACAGGCATGCACAGATATTAGCGGGAATACCGTTAGGTAACAGACAGAAAGACAAATTAGGCTTGGGGATCCCCCAATAGAACCAAGTTCCTGGGGGCCCCCACTTACCTGTTCCCCGCCGCAGGACTTTGTTTGGTCCACAGAAGCCCAAACTTCACCTATCACGGCAGGCATTGTAATTAAACCTTCAGGGACCGGGTTCCCAAGGATTCCACTCCCCTGGACCTGTATAGCACCCTGCACAGAAAACATCTTGGTCATGGGTATGACCAGAGCTCTGGATCCCAGGGTCCAGCTCTCCTAAGAGAAGCATTACAGGCAAAACCTTGCTCTTCTCTGCAAGGCCCGGGTACCGACCGTTTAGCTATGAAGCTTTTTTGGTCGGATCCGGAATAGCTTACTGAGGCCCAAAAGAACCTGTACGCAAGCTCAGTGAAAAACACATGTTTCTTCTTGGCCAACACCTTAGACACTGGCAAAAAACTGAGGTGCTCCCGGATGGGAGGGGCTTATATAGGGGAGGGTACTTCCGGTTTTGGAAGTTGCCAGTGCCAGCACCTGAAGGTATCTATATAACCCATTAGTAATGACTATGTCGATCTGTGTCCCGTGATGTACGAGAAAGAAATGTATTTCGGAAGGTAGACATTGAATTAAGGCATAACCACTGGTCTTAGCACAAGTGAAATCATTATTTATATGGTGGACTTCTGAATAATGGTCTTAGAATAAAGATCACGATTCTCTCACAATTGCTTTTGATAGACCGCTGCGCAAATACAGTGTGACATAAAATATTGCAACGACCACCATATTATTCTCTAGGGTCCCTGCTAAAAATAGGATTTTTATAACAGCTTACCTGTAAAATCCTTTTCTTGGAGTACATCACGGGACACAGAGCGACATAGTCATTACTAATGGGTTATATAGATACCGTCAGGTGCTGGCACTGGCAACTTCCAAAACCGGAAGTACCCTCCCCTATATAAGCCCCTCCCATCCGGGAGCACCTCAGTTTTGTAGCAAAGCAATAAGTGTCCCCAAAGAGGGGCGGGAGCTCTGTGTCCCGTGATGTACTCCAAGAAAAGGATTTTACAGGTAAGCTGTTATAAAAATCCTATTTTCCTTCTCGTACATCACGGGACACAGAGCGACATAGTCATTACTAATGGGATGTCCTAAAGCAATGCCCAACGAGGGGGGGGATACACCATATATAAGCTGAGCGCTATCAGACATGAGGATCTTTTGCGGCCTGCAACACACTGCGCCCAAAGGCGACATCCTCCTGACTTCTAACGTCCACCTGGTAGAACCTAGTAAACGTGTGTACTGAAGACCATGTTGCGGCCTTACAGATTTGAGCCAGGGAGGCCTGGTGATGCACTGCCCATGAAGTTCCAACTGCTCTCGTGGAGTGCGCCCTAACTTTGAACGGAGGCGGTCTCCTTCTCAAGCCATAGGCTTGCATTATGACCTGTCGAATCCACTTGGCTAAAGTAGATTTTGACGCTGCCTGACCCCTTCTGGGGCCTTCCGGCAGAATAAACAAAGTATCCGTTCTGCGAATCTGAGCAGTGGCTTTTAGATAAGCTTTAACTGCTCTTACTACATCCAAAGAATGCAATAACTTTTCCTCTACCGAAGTAGGTTTGGGGAAAAAAGAAGGAAGAACCACATCTTGGTTCAAATGAAACCTCGATACCACCTTAGGAAGAAAGGCTGGATGAGGACGTAACACTACTCTGTCCTTATGGATAACCAGATATGGCTCCCTACAGGACATAGCTGCTAATTCCGACACTCTTTTAGCCGAACAAATGGCTACTAGAAAAATCAATTTCCTGGTGAGAAGAACCAGGGAAATATGCTGTAATGGTTCAAATGGTTGTTTCTGTAGAACCGACAGAACCAAGTTTAGATCCCATGGACATATGGGAATATTAACCGGAGGACTAATACGCATCACTCCTTGTATAAAGGCTTTGACTAGTGAATGTGAAGCCAAGGGCCTTTGAAAAAATATTGACAAGGCCGAAATCTGACCCTTGATAGTACTCAAGGCAAGCTTCCTATCTACAGCCCATTGTAGGAAGTCCAGAATCCTACCTATTACGTATTTACGTGGATGCCATTTCTTGGCCTCACACCAGGCGATGTACGCCTTCCAGATTCTATAGTAGATCTGCCTGGATACCGGCTTCCTGGCATTGATCATGGTAGATACCACAGCATTAGAGAGCCCTCTCTTTTTTAGAATGTGGGCTTCAATAGCCAGGCCGTCAAACCTAGGGCTGGTAAGGAAGGGTGGTATATCGGTCCTTGCGAAAGCAGGTCCGGACGATGTGGGAGGGTCCAAGGACTCCCCACAGACATCTTTACAATCTCCGCGTACCATGCTCTTCGGGGCCACGCTGGAGCCACCAGAATCACTGGTTTCTTTTCTACCCTGATTCTGCGGAGTAATCGAGGTAACAATTGTGGCGGTGGGAATGCATATATCAGCTTGAACTGATCCCAAGGGAACACTAGGGCATCCGAGCCGCAAGCTAGGGGATCCCTTGTCCAAGAGACAAACCTGTCCACTTTTGCGTTGAATCTGGATGCTAGCAGATCTACATCCGGTGTTCCCCACCGCTGACATATTGTCCGGAAAACCTCGGGATGAAGGCACCATTCCCCTGGGCATAATTGTTGGCGACTTAGAAAGTCCGCCTTCCAATTCTCCACTCCTGGAATGAATACCGCAGATATGGCTGGGACATATCTTTCTGCCCATCTCAGGATGTAATTTACTTCCCTCTGGGCTGCACGACTCCTGGTGCCCCCCTGATGATTGATATATGCCACTGCTGTGGCATTGTCTGATTGAATTCTGACAGGGGACCCTTGAAGTTTGGATGTCCATGCTACTAGGGCATACCGGGCTGCTCGTATCTCTAAGAGATTGATGGGCAGGGCCTTTTCCGCATCCGACCATCTGCCCTGGAGAGACCATTGCTCCAGTACTGCTCCCCAGCCTATAAGGCTGGCATCTGTAGTGACCACCTTCCAAGAAATCGGACTGAAGGATTTCCCTTTTTCCAGATTCTGGGGAACCAACCACCAGCGGAGGCTCTTGCGAACGGAAGGGGACAAGGACATTGGTAAGTCCAGAGCCTGAACTTTTTTGTTCCAGGCTGACAGTATGGCCCTTTGCAAATTCCTTGAATGGAATTGACCGTAGGGTACTGCTTCGAATGATGCCACCATTTTTCCCAGCAGCCTCATGCACAGGCGTATGGATGGCTGTCTTTTTGAACCCACTAAGTGGATCAAATCTCTCAAAGACGACCCCTTTTCTTGAGGCAAGAAAATTTTTCTCTGGTCTGAATCCAGCCTTAGCCCCAAGTATTCCAGACTTTTGACTGGTTTTAGGGCTGACTTGTCTCGGTTGATAATCCAACCGTGATATTCCAGATACTTGATTGTCTCGTGAACAACCACTTCTAGTTTTTCCACTGAGTGGTCTATCAGCAACAAGTCGTCTAGATATGCCATTATCGTTACACCTCGTGTTCTTAGATTGGCCAATAATGGGGCCAGAATTTTTGTGAACACTCGTGGTGGTGTGGCCAGACCGAAGGGTAAGGCTCTGAACTGAAAATGGCGCCCTTCTACCGCAAAGCGTAGAAATTTTTGGTGGGCTGGAAAGATGGGAATGTGCAAATAAGCATCTTTGATGTCGATTGAGGCTAACCATTCCTCCCCTTGTAGGGCAGTGGCCACCGACCGGATCGACTCCATCCGGAAAGTCCTGATATGTAGGAATTTGTTTAGCCCTTTTAGATTTAATATGGGCCTCACGTCCCCGTTTGGCTTCGGGACTGTAAAGAGGTTTGAGTAAAACCCGAACCCCCATTCTTCCAGGGGAACCTCTATAATTACTGCTTGGAGCAATAATTGTTCTAGTGCCAACAGGAGGGATCCTCTCTTCTGGGGATCCCTTGCCACGTTTGACCTTATAAAGTGGGAAGGAGGGGAGTCTTTTAACTCCAATTTGTATCCCAGATTTACTGCGGAGAGCACCCATCTGTCTCTGATCGTGTCCCGCCAGGTCTCTGCGAACAACTGAAGTCTTCCCCCCACCCGATTGAGTGGGGGCAACCCTTCATGCATTTGACTTTGGGGGAGGTTTTGTACCTCTCCTGCTCCAGGGCTTCTTGTTACCCTGCAATTGTCCCTGATTTTTACCTCCGGGATTTGACCGAGGAGGCCGTCGGAACTGTTTCACAGCCGATGTCCTAGGGACTGGAGAAGCAGGCCTCTTAAAAGAGGGACCTCTAACTCTGTTTTTAACCGGCAAAAGTGTACTTTTACCGCTGGAAATTCTCTGGATATATTTGTCCAGGTCTTCCCCGAATAAGCGTTCACCATGAAATGGGAAGCTGACCAGCAATTTTTTACAGGGAGCTTCAGCAGACCAGTTTTTGAGCCATAAAAGCCTGCGCATATGTACTACAGACAGCGTAAGGCGGGAGGCCTGATGGATTGAATCCTTTATAGCGTCCACCGCAAAGCATAAGGCTCTAGGTAGATCAGCTAGGGCAAGAGCCTGCTGATCTGGCAAGTCCCTTAAGACCTGTTTCAACTGATCCTTCACTGCTTGGCAGACCCCAATAGCTGCCACTGCTGGTTGTGTCACCAATCCTGCTGTAGAAAAAGCAGATTTTAATAAGGACTCTAATTTTTTATCTATTGGGTCCTTGAACATTTGGACATTATCCACTGGACATGTCAGTGATTTATTCACACAAGAGATGGCTGCGTCCACTGTAGGGACCCTCCATTTTTTGATGAACTTATCCTCCATGGGATAGACCACTTGAAATCTCTTGGGAGGAGTAAATATTTTATCAGGATGCTCCCAATCCTGGTAAATGAGCCCTTCCAGTAAAGGATGGATCGGAAAGGAACAAACAGTCTGGGGAGCTTTTAGCGACCCCAACGAGGAGACAGAAGTGGATGATGGCTCCGCAAGGGGCATTTTAAATGCTGATCGGACCATATTAGTCAGGGACTGAACCCATAACCTTTCAGCATGTGATGCTGAGAATGGCTCTTCCACTGTTGATTCCTCTACAACAGAATCGACCTCATCCTGATCCCCTTCAGCAGGTCGATCCCTGTATGGGACTGTTGCTCTGTTAACAGGCACTCTGAGGGAGGAGACGGAGATCGAGCGCTTTTTTCCTGTGACAGGGAAGCAGCGATCAATGCTGACAATCTCTCTTCCAGCCCTCCCAGAGCTGAGGAAAAAACCTCCTCTGTTACATACACAGGAGCAGGTGAACTGAGGACAGCCACAGTACCAGGTACTCCTGAGGGTGCTCTACGGTCACTAACCTCTGATTCTTCAGGGGAGACTGGTGCAGCCGAAGCATGCCCAAGATTCTCAGAGCCCGATGGAGACCCCCTATGCTTCCTGGAATTTTTAGTCCCGGAGTTTTTTGACGGCATTATTCCTAAGCCCAAAGCTGAGGTATTCCAGCCGAAATACACCACTTACTGACAATAGGCTAGCACAAATGCTGCTATAAAACCAGTTGGTGTCTACTAATGTGCCTTTCTATGGGGATGCCTGCATCAACCGCTTGCTGTATGCCTTTTTTAAATGTTGCCAGCTCTGTCTCTGCACTCCATAGCCAGCTCACAACACATAATTGTGGTTTTTAACATGCTGGGACGCCCGCACATGCGCAGAAGCGCTGCGGCGCGCACAGAGCGTCATCCCCCAAGCTCCGCCCCCTTTCCCGGCTCACCTCTATATATAGAGGCGCGTGCACGCGCGCGGCCACGTGCGCCTTCGGCGCTAATTTTGAAAAGGAAACCAGGGACAAGAGCCAGGGCCCCTTTTGCCGCAGGCCGGGGGGTGGACGAGCATTGCAACATGGCAGAGGAAGCAGTTTCCCACAAGAGAACTCACCATCTGCCTGGACTTGCTCTGATAAAAAGAAACTAGTCCACATGACAAGAAACGTTCCACAGCGGCCTCTAGTGGATTAACACAGGTACCGCAGTCTAATATATTAAATATATATATATATTTTTTTTTTTTTCTTGACCACTATTAAAATTATTACATTTTTTAGTAGTTACAGGCATGCACAGATATTAGCGGGAATACCGTTAGGTAACAGACAGAAAGACAAATTAGGCTTGGGGATCCCCCAATAGAACCAAGTTCCTGGGGGCCCCCACTTACCTGTTCCCCGCCGCAGGACTTTGTTTGGTCCACAGAAGCCCAAACTTCACCTATCACGGCAGGCATTGTAATTAAACCTTCAGGGACCGGGTTCCCAAGGATTCCACTCCCCTGGACCTGTATAGCACCCTGCACAGAAAACATCTTGGTCATGGGTATGACCAGAGCTCTGGATCCCAGGGTCCAGCTCTCCTAAGAGAAGCATTACAGGCAAAACCTTGCTCTTCTCTGCAAGGCCCGGGTACCGACCGTTTAGCTATGAAGCTTTTTTGGTCGGATCCGGAATAGCTTACTGAGGCCCAAAAGAACCTGTACGCAAGCTCAGTGAAAAACACATGTTTCTTCTTGGCCAACACCTTAGACACTGGCAAAAAACTGAGGTGCTCCCGGATGGGAGGGGCTTATATAGGGGAGGGTACTTCCGGTTTTGGAAGTTGCCAGTGCCAGCACCTGAAGGTATCTATATAACCCATTAGTAATGACTATGTCGCTCTGTGTCCCGTGATGTACGAGAAAGAAATGTATTTCGGAAGGTAGACATTGAATTAAGGCATAACCACTGGTCTTAGCACAAGTGAAATCATTATTTATATGGTGGACTTCTGAATAATGGTCTTAGAATAAAGATCACGATTCTCTCACAATTGCTTTTGATAGACCGCTGCGCAAATACAGTGTGACATAAAATATTGCAACGACCACCATATTATTCTCTAGGGTCCCTGCTAAAAATAGGATTTTTATAACAGCTTACCTGTAAAATCCTTTTCTTGGAGTACATCACGGGACACAGAGCGACATAGTCATTACTAATGGGTTATATAGATACCGTCAGGTGCTGGCACTGGCAACTTCCAAAACCGGAAGTACCCTCCCCTATATAAGCCCCTCCCATCCGGGAGCACCTCAGTTTTGTAGCAAAGCAATAAGTGTCCCCAAAGAGGGGCGGGAGCTCTGTGTCCCGTGATGTACTCCAAGAAAAGGATTTTACAGGTAAGCTGTTATAAAAATCCTATTTTCTTTCTCGTACATCACGGGACACAGAGCGACATAGTCATTACTAATGGGATGTCCTAAAGCAATGCCAAATGAGGGGGGGGATACACCATATATAAGCTGAGCGCTATCAGACATGAGGATCTTTTGCGGCCTGCAACACACTGCGCCCAAAGGCGACATCCTCCTGACTTCTAACGTCCACCTGGTAGAACCTAGTAAACGTGTGAACTGAAGACCATGTTGCGGCCTTACAGATTTGAGCCAGGGAGGCCTGGTGATGCACTGCCCATGAAGTCCCAACTGCTCTCGTGGAGTGCGCTCTAACTTTGAACGGAGGCGGTCTCCTTCTCAAGCCATAGGCTTGTATTATGACCTGTCGAATCCACTTGGCTAAAGTAGATTTTGACGCTGCCTGACCCTTTCTGGGGCCTTCCGGCAGAATAAACAAAGTATCCGTTCTGCGAATCTGAGCAGTGGCTTTTAGATAAGCTTTAACTGCTCTTACTACATCCAAAGAATGCAATAACTTTTCCTCTACCGAAGTAGGTTTGGGGAAAAAAGAAGGAAGAACCACATCTTGGTTCAAATGAAACCTCAATACCACCTTAGGAAGAAAGGCTGGATGAGGACGTAACACTACTCTGTCCTTATGGATAACCAGATATGGCTCCTTACAGGACATAGCTGCTAATTCCGACACTCTTTTAGCCGAACAAATGGCTACTAGAAAAATCAATTTCCTGGTGAGAAGAACCAAAGAAATATGCTGTAATGGTTCAAATGGTTGTTTCTGTAGAACCGACAGAACCAAGTTTAGATCCCATGGACATATGGGAATATTAACCGGAGGACTAATACGCATCACTCCTTGTATAAAGGCTTTGACTAGTGAATGCGAAGCCAAGGGCCTTTGAAAAAATATTGACAAGGCCGAAATCTGACCCTTGATAGTACTCAAGGCAAGCTTCCTATCTACAGCCCATTGTAGGAAGTCCAGAATCCTACCTATTACGTTTTTACGTGGATGCCATT
This sequence comes from Rana muscosa, assembly GCA_029206835.1. Lineage (NCBI taxonomy): Eukaryota > Metazoa > Chordata > Amphibia > Anura > Ranidae > Rana > Rana muscosa. The sequence goes on from CM055117.1 coordinate 687,079,888, forward strand.
TCTTGGCCTCACACCAGGCGATGTACGCCTTCCAGATTCTATAGTAGATCTGCCTGGATACCGGCTTCCTGGCATTGATCATGGTAGATACCACAGAATTAGAGAGCCCTCTCTTTTTTAGAATGTGGGCTTCAATAGCCAGGCCGTCAAACCTAGGGCTGGTAAGGAAGGGTGGTATATCGGTCCTTGCGAAAGCAGGTCCGGACGACGTGGGAGAGTCCAAGGACTCCCCACTGATATTTTACAATCTCCGCGTACCACGCTCTTCGGGGCCACGCTGGAGCCACCAGAATCACTGGTTTCTTTTCTACCCTGATTCTGCGGAGTAATCGAGGTAACAATTGTGGCGGTGGAAATGCATATATCAGCTTGAACTGATCCCAAGGGAACACTAGGGCATCCGAGCCGCAAGCTAGGGGATCCCTTGTCCGAGAGACAAACCTGTCCACCTTTGCGTTGAATCTGGATGCTAGAAGATCTACATCCGATGTTCCCCACCGCTGACATATTGTCCAGAAAACCTCGGGGTGAAGGGACCCTTCCTCTGGGCATAATTGCTGGCGACTTAGAAAGTCCGCCTTCCAATTCTCCACTCCTGGAATGAATACCGCAGATATGGCTGGGACATATCTTTCTGCCCATTTCAGGATGTAATTTACTTCCCTCTGGGCTGCACGACTCCTGGTGCCCCCCTGATGATTGATATATGCCACTGCTGTGGCATTGTCTGATTGAATTCTGACAGGGGACCCTTGGAGTTTGGATGTCCATGCTACTAGGGCATACCGGGCTCTCGTATCTCTAAGAGATTGATGGGCAGGGCCTTTTCTGCATCCGACCATCTGCCCTGGAGAGACTATTGCTCCAGTACAGCTCCTCAGCCTATAAGGCTGGCATCTGTAGTGACCACCTTCCCAGAAATCGGACTGAAGGATTTCCCTTTTTCCAGATTCTGGGGAACCAACCACCAACGGAGGCTCTTGCGAACGGAAGGGGACAAGGACATTGTAAGTCTAGGGCCTGAACTTTTTTGTTCCAGGCTGACAGTATGGCCCCTTGCAAATTCCTTGAATGGAATTGACCGTAGGGTACTGCTTCGAATGATGCCACCATTTTTCCCAGCAGCCTCATGCACAGGCGTATGGACGGCTGTCTTTTTTGTACCCACTAAGTGGATCAAATCTTTCAAAGACAACACCTTTCCTCGAGGCAAGAATATTTTTCTCTGGCCTGAATCCAACCTTAGCCCCAAGTATTCCAGACTTTTGACTGGTTTTAGGGCTGACTTGTCTCGGTTGATAATCCAACCGTGATATTCCAGATACTTGATTGTCTCGTGAACAACCACTTCTAGTTTTTTCACTGAGTGGTCTATCAGCAACAAGTCATCTAGATATGCCATTATCATTACACCTTGTGTTCTTAGATTATTGGCCAATAAAGGGCCAGAATTTTTTTAAACACTTGTGGTGCTGTGGCCAAACCGAAGGGTAAGGCTCTGAACTGAAAATGGCGCCCTTCTACTGCAAAGCGTAGAAATTTTTGGTGGACTGGAAAGATGGGAATGTGCAAATAAGCATCTTTGATGTCGATCGCGGCTAACCAATCCTCCCCTTGTAGGGCAGTGGCCACCGATCGGATTGACTCCATCGGAAAGTCCTGATATACAGGAATTTGTATAGCCCTTTTAGAATTAATATGGGCCTCCCGTCCGCGTTTTCTTCGGGACTGTAAAGAGGTTTGAGTAAAACCCGAACCCTCATTCTTCCAGGGGAACCTCCATAATTACTCCTTGGAGCAATAGTTGTTCTAGTGCCACAGGAGGGACGCTCTCTTCCGGGGATCCCTTGGCACGTTTGACCTCAAAAATGGGAAGGAGGAGTCTTTTAACTCCAAACTGTATCCCAAACATACCGCGGAGAGCACCTATCTGTCTTGATAGTGTCCCGCCAGGTCTCTTGCGAACAACTGGAGTCCTCCCCCCACCCGACTGAGTGGGGGCAACCCTTCAATTAATTTAACTTTGGGGGAGGTTTTGTACCTCCCCTGACCCAGGGTTTCTCATTACCCTGCTATTGTCCCTGTTTTTTACCCCCGGGAATTGACCGAGGAGGCCGTCGGAACTGTTACACAGCCGATGCCTCAGGGACTGGAGAAGCAGGCCTCTTAAAGAGGGACCTCTAACTCTGTTTTTAACCGGCAAGAGCGTATTTACCGCTGGAAATTTTCTGGATATATTTGTCCAGGTTTTCCCTGAATAAGCGTTCACCATGAAATGGGACGCTAACCAGCCATTCTTTACAGGGAGCTTCAGCAGACCAGTTTTTGAGCCATAGAAGCCTACGCATATGTACTATAGACAGCGCAAGGCGGGAGGCGTGATGGACTGAATCCTTTATGGCGTCAACCGCAAAGCCTAAGGCTCTAGGTAGATCAGCTAGGTCAAAGCCTGCTGATCTGTCAAGTCCCTCAAGACCTGTTTCAACTGATCCTCTGCTTAGCAGACCCCAATAGCTGCTACTGCTGGTTTTGTCACCAAGCTTGCTGTAGAAAGAAGCAGACTTTCATAAGGACTCCAATCTTTTATCTATTGGGTTCTTGAACATTTGGACATTATCCACTGGACATGTCAGTGATTTATACATACAAGAGATGGCTGCGTCCACTGTAGGGACCTTCCATTTTTTTTTTTTGATGAACTTATCCTCCATGGGATAGACCACCGGAAATCTCTTGGGGGAATAAATATTTTCTCAGGACGTTCCCAATCCTGGTAAATAAGCCCTTTCAGTAAAGGGTGAAGTGGAAAAGAACAGACAGTCTGGGGGCTTCTAGCGACCCCAACGAGGATACAGTAGTGGTTGATGGTTCCGCAAGGTGCATTTTTAAATGCTGATCGGACCATGTTAGTCAGAGACTGAACCCATAATCTTTCAGCTTGAGATGCTGAGAAAAGGTTCCCCCACTGTTGACTCCTCTATAACAGAATCAACCTTATCCTGATCCCCTTCAGGCAGGTCGATCCCTGTATGGGACTGTTGCTCTGCTAACAGGCACTCTGAAGGAGGAGACGGAGATCGGGCGTGCTTTCCCTGACAGGGAGGCAGCGATCAATGTTGACAATCTCTCTCTAATCCTCCCAGAGCTGAGGAAAAAACCTCCTCTGTTACATACACAGGAGCAGGTGAACTGAGGACAGCCACAGTACCAAGTACCCCTGCGGGGTCTCTACGGTCACTTACCTCTGAACTTCAGGGGAGACTGGTGCAGCAGAAGTATGCCCAAGATACTCAGAGCCCGATGAGACCCCCTTCGCTTCCTGGAAGATTCAGTTCCGGAGCTTCTGGACGGCATATTCCTAAGCCTAAAGCTGAGGTATTCCAGCCGTAATACACCACTTTTACTGAGAATAGTCTAGCACAATTGCTGCTATATCACAGTTGGTGTCTACTAAAGTGCCTTTCTAGGGGATGCCTGCATCAACCGCCTCTGTGTGCCTTTATATTGTTGCTAGCTCTGTCTGTGCACTTCAACAGCCAGCTATAATGTGCTTTAAAACACGCTGGACGCCCGCACATGCGCAGTAGCGCCGCGGCGCACACCTGAGCGTCATCCACCCGCTCCGCCCCTTTTTCCAGATCGCCTCTATGAATAGAGGCGCGTGCACGCGCGCGGGCACGTGTGCCTTCGGCGCCTTTTTTGAAAACAACAAGGAGCTAGATGGGAGCCAGGGTCCCTTTGCCGCAGGGCCCGGGGATGGATGAGCGCAGCAACAGGGCAGAGGAGACAGCTTCCCAGGAGAGAACATACCAACTGCCTGGATTTGATTCTGGAAGAAAAAAATCCACATTACAAGAAAAAAGAACCATAGCGGCCTCTAGTGTCTAACACAGGTACCGCGGTCTTACACATTTTTTTTTTTTTTTTTCTTGCCTACTATTAAAATTTTTACATTTTCTCAGTAGTAACAGGCATACACAGAATATTAGCGGGAATACCTTAGGTAACAGGCAGAAAGACAAAATAGGCTTGGGGGTCCCTCAATAGAACCAAGTTCCCGAGGGCCCCCACTTACCTTTTCCTCGCCGCAGGACTCTGTTTGGTCCACAGAAGCCCAAACTTCACCTATCACGGCAGGCATTGTAATCAAACCTTCAGGGACCGGGTTCCCAAGGATTCCACTCCCCTGGACCTGTATAGCACCCTGCACAGAAAACATCTTGGTCGTGGGTATGACCAGAGCTCTGGATCCCAGGGTCCAGCTCTCCTAAGAGAAGCATTACAGGCAAAACCTTGCTCTTCTCTCCAAGGCCCGGGTACCGACCGTTTAGCTATGAAGCTTTTTTGGTCGGATCCGGAATAGCTTACTGAGGCCCAAAAGAACCTGTACGCAAGCTCAGTGAAAAACACATGTTTCTTCTTGGCCAACACCTTAGACACTGGCAAAAAACTGAGGTGCTCCCGGATGGGAGGGGCTTATATAGGGGAGGGTACTTCCGGTTTTGGAAGTTGCCAGTGCCAGCACCTGACGGTATCTATATAACCCATTAGTAATGACTATGTCGCTCTGTGTCCCGTGATGTACGAGAAAGAAAAGAACTTTATATAGACATTAGATATAGATAGATATATATAAAAATGTATATATCTATTTGGGGGTCCTGAGCAATTTTCTAGCAAAAAATACGGATTTTAACTTGAAAGGCTTAGTCTTTAAGTGGTTAAACTGACCTCATTTACAGACCGAAGTTCATTCCTTTGATCTAAAAGAACCAAATGATACAATGTTTCTCTCAGCAATGAGCAATGTTGTGATAAACTTTGCCGGCTTTTTCTTTGACAGCTCTGAGCAGAGAACGGCTCTTCACTTACATGAATTGTGGAAATGCCAGATTAAGATCGTGAGGGGGTTGAATCGAGATCGCAATCTTTTAACCATTAATCGTGCAGCTTTACTCTCTAGAGGTGTTCTCTAGCCCCACCGTCTTCTAATTCCATGCTCACCTCCAAGAAGTCTCTAGAGCTTCTCCCTTACTATGGAACTCCCAACCCCAATCGGTCTAGCTATCTCTGATTCTGTCCACCTTTAGGCAATCATTGAGAACCCCTTTCTTCAGGAAAGCCTAACCCACCTCTGTACTGTACGTTTACTCCCTCCATTAACTCATCCCTTACCATTAATCCCTTGTATCACTTGCCCCTCTCCTTTAGAAGCGGCTTCAACCAGCAGGGGCTTCCTAATGTAATAAAATTCTTAATAATCATCAATTACAATGTTACAAACAGTTTAGGCAAAATTATCACACACAGTACCATCAAACTGCATTTCATATGAAAATATACCTAGGTGCGGAATCACAAGCATCCACCCTTCAGCGAGTTCATCCTGCTCCCCACAAGGCACCCAACGCGAACCAGACCACCAGACTGCCGCCTGAAGGTAAAATTTCCAGTGTCTGGGGCCGTCTGGAGGAAAGTCCGCGGCTCCGGCCTAACTCCCGGAGCGGCGGCCATCTTGCTACACCCGGCCGCGGCTCCAGCCCTCAATCCTGGCTTCCCGGACCCCCTGTGGCTCGGCTTTTCCCCCACGCGGCACCCGGAGCCCACCCTCCATCAGGGACTCCCATCTGCGCACCTGCACGGGGGCCTGCAGACAAAAAAACGGCTCTGGCCCTGTGATCGGCGGCCATCTTGCTATACCCGGCCGTGGCTCCAGCGCTTAGTACTGGCATACCAGACCCCCCGTGGCTCGGCTTTTCACCCACACAGCAACCGGAGCCCACCCTCCATCAGGGGCTATCATCTACCCCCCCCCCCACAGCGGCCGACAGGAGGAAGAGCGGCTCCGGCCCTGTGAACGGCGGCCATCTTGCTTCACCCGGCGGCCACCTTGCCCACCATTCTGCCCCCCTGAGACTGGTGAACCGCCCCTGGAAGCTGGAGCACTCTGGCCGGCCGGGTTGTGACCCCCAGGGATGGATAGCTTGACTTTACTCCCTGACTGATGATAAAATCACAATCCGGGAGGCACGGCTTAGCAATGGCCGAGTAGAGACGGGCACCGACAGAGTCCCCGGCCTAACCCGATACACCATGGCCATTACCTGCCATTTAACTCATGTGGGCACGGCATGAGCACCCCAAATCAATACAGGACACGCTCGACCTCAAGAGGGACCAGATCCCAGAACTCGCAGACCAGTATTCATAATTTTTTCGAAGGTACACCGAGGCAAGCAACAGGCGCCATAGTAGCCGCTCCACGGGGGCCGCACACGGAACGGAACCCGGGCCTGCCCCAAAGCAATCCGCCAACACCACCGGAGGACCCGTACTACCTTGCAGAGACACCGGCAGCATTCCGTACAGAGATGTCGGACACATCGCAAGGCCGAATAGACGACGACCTCCGCGCCATGCTGCGGGCCCTCCCCACCAGAGCCGACATTGAGGCCTTACCGACAAGGGCCGACATAGAAACGCTGATCCTAAGGATAGAGGAGGCGCACAGCAGGGACATCCAGGAGGTGAAAGCAGAGCTGCTTACAGTGTCGGACCGTGTGACATCTGGAGAGTCACGGGTGTCGGCACTGGAGACACGCATGCAGGCCCTGGAGCAGGCGCAGGTATCACACACGATGAACTCCCAAGACATGCAATTACACCTAGAGGAAATGGAAGACCGCAGCCGCCGCAACAACCTGCGGCTGCGGGGGATACCTGAAGCCACGGGCCCGGAAGACCTGGCGGAGACAGTGACCGCAATATTCCACAGACTGCTGGAGACCCCCCCCGCCGACGCTTGAAATCGACAGGGTGCACCGCACACTGGGTCCCAGATCCACCGACCCAGCCAAGCCACGCGATGTACTGTGCCGCCTCCACCGCTTTACAATTAAAGAAAACATACTACGAAAGGCTTGGGAGGCAGGCGCTGTCGACTTTGATGGGGCCAATATCCAGATCTTACCGGACTTATCCAGGGCAACCCTGCAGCGCCGGGCCATGTTAAAGCCAGTATTGGAAAAGGCGAGAAGTAGAGGATACACCTACCGCTGGGGATACCCCCTGGCGGTAATCTTCCGAACGGAGCAGACCTCCTTCACCCTGAGAACGCCCGCGGACCTGCCGGGATTCTTCTCCTTCATAGGCACAGAACCAGTCCAGGTGCCCAATTGGCTAATGAGGCTACCGAAGGCACCAGGTCGCTCGGGTCCAGCAACGGGCAGATACAACCAACCACCGCGCTCGCAGAGGAACCGAGGCCGATCCCGCTCCAGCACCGCCACCGCCGCAGTCGATGGTACACGTGAGTCCTGATTACTGCAGAGCTGCCTATACCTGTACCCATTGTTTGTAATGCATAGGCCACTGAACTTACCTTGATGCTGCCCCCCGTTTTCTGGCCCCTCCCCCCCCCTCGCTTGCTGCGGAAGACCCGCCGAGGGTCCAGTTCTATGCCCAGGCCACCCCCACGCCTCAGAGTTTGAAGGGGGAGAATGGTCCGCCATGGTGCAGAGATACACACCTGCCCCCCTTTTTCCCCAACACTTTGCATACTACAAATCGAGACTCCCACTGAGAGAGAGGCCCTCCACACGGCAGACCCCCCACAGAACTGAACACAAGGGTTACTCCCCCCGGAGTCCTTGCCCTTTTTGTTGTCTGGAGGACTGGGGTCACAAAGGGAGAGAAGGACAGTGCGTCCCCCGCGCCCCCCCCCCCGGGGACACATGCAGGAGAACATACTCTTGCAGCACTGTCCCGGGTGGACTACCGAACCCCAATTTACCTGACCACCAAACTGGAGCACCACCCCTACAGGCATCATCCTTTGCTCCACAAGCGGAGAACTACACATGTACTTACCTGGCTCCCCCGTCATGTCAACTGGGTCATAACCACCTACCCAGAAAGGAGCTAACAGATGACAGGTGTCAAGATACTTTCTAGGTAACAAGACCCACGCCCACAGATGTGGCCTGTGGGGGACCATGGGGAGGCAGAACATATACTGGGTGGTTGCTTGGGAGGAATGGGGGTTTGGACCCCATCAGGGGACAAGATGCAGCCTTGGAGGGTGTTCGGGGGTGGGGGGGGTGCGGTGCCAGACGGAAAGGGGAGTCATAAATGGGGGGGGGGGGACAATGAAACCGCACCAAACTGCTCAGGACCATAAATTATTGTGGGGAATTTCTCTGGCGCGGGTTGGGGGGGGGGGGTTGGATTATGTGGGGGAATAATTCGTTGACAGATGTAACCTATGCATTTAAGTTAATGTTGTTTCGTTGATACCGTCTTTCTGGTTAAAGTTTTTTCTTTTTGATAACTAGAAAATGAGTAAGTATTGAATTTCCATGTCCTTGTGTTGTTTTTATATATTATAGCCTGAAACGTACAAACCACTATACGATACACCATTGAGCACGTATGCCCACACACTCTTATACAAGCAGAGGCCGGGTGGTCGGGGAGGGACCGGGAGACTCGCAGGGACCCCTGCTGACCTCACCCCCACATAGGACGACGCACGATACCCAGGACACCTGGAGAGCGTCTTTGCAAAAATTTTGCACGCACATTAGAGCACCAGCTAAATTGGTAGGCAACCGCTAGAGGCACTAGGCTTCTGGCGGGCGCATTTCATACCCTTTTAGTACTGGTTGTATATATCTATCTTTCTCTGCTACATTCTTATCTCTATTCTATACCTCTCTCTAACTCTTTACTGTACTTCCCTACCCCCCTCCCTACACCCCCCCCCCCCCCACGAACATGGATGACATTACTATTGTCACTTTAAATGCGAAGGGACTCAACATCCCAGAGAAAAGGAGAATGTTACTTAATGATATGCGACGCCTAAAGGCAGACATTGTTCTCTTGCAAGAGACACACTTCCGAGAAAACACACTCCCGATCCTCAGGAATAGATACTTTCCGACGGTGTATCACTCGACCTACAAGGAATCCAAATCGCGAGGAGTTTCAATATTAATTTCAGCCAAAATCCCATGGTCCCTGACAGACATACTGACAGATCCGATGGGAAGATTTCTATTCCTCAAGGGCCAAATTGGGGGCATCAAAATAACACTCGCAAACCTTTACGCCCCAAACACCCAACAAGATACGTTTCTAACAAGACACTTGATCAAACTACAAAACTTTACTGAAGGACAACTAATAGTGGGAGGAGACCTGAATATCCCCCTAATACCCGAGGAGGATACCTCAACAGGGAGTTCATCAACCCCGAGAAACACACGCAAGACCATCCATATAGCACTTCAGAGATCACAGTTAATAGACACGTGGCGCCTCTTTCACCCTGGCGAACGAGACTATACGTACTACTCGCGTCCCCACAACACATATTCGCGAATTGATTACCTGTTGATACCACACAACCAACTTCACGCCGTTAGAAACACCTCACTAGGATCAATCACTTGGTCCGATCACGCCCCAGCTATCCTGAGTTATGCCCTAACAGACTTCCAAAAAAATCAAAGGAAACCGTGGAGGCTCAATGAAAGCCTTCTGAAAGACCCAGACACACTGGCAGAGGTGACAAGGGAAATAACCAACTATTTTCAAACCAATAGCGACTCAGAAAGTGACGAAGGCCTAGTATGGGAAGCACACAAAGCGGTGATTCGCGGAATACTTATAAAACACGGCGCAAGACTAAAAAAACAAAGGACAGCCCAATTGACTTCTCTCCTCAGCAGACTTCACGCCCTAGAAATCAGACACAAGCAAACCCCGACTGACCAGACAGGGAACGAACTGGACGCATTACGCACGCAAGTCACTGACCTGTTAAATTTTAAAGCAAAGACGGCACTACAAATATCACGGAAAAGGATTTACGAGTCAGGCAACAAATGCGGCAGACTACTAGCACAGTCATTACGGGACCAGAGAACAGCGTCATACATACCCTCCATACGCTCGCCATCGGGACAGAAAAGAACCTTACCACAACATATAACACAGGAATTTAAATCCTACTATGAATCGCTCTACAACATATCCAACACGCCACCATCGGTAGAACACCTAACAGATTATATTACTACCTCCCGTATGCCCACCCTCTCCGCTGACACCCGAGATCTGTTAGAAGCCCCTATCACATTATCGGAGGTCCAACTTGCGCTGAAAAGCACTAAAATCGGAAAAGCCCCAGGGCCGGACGGACTCACGCCACACTACTACAAGACACTACTACCAGTATTAGGAGGACGCCTAGTTAATGTGCTTAACGGCCTTACTAAAGGAGGGAAACTACACGCCACCACATTACAAGCACAAATATCCGTCATCCCGAAAGAAGGCAAAGACCTGACCAACTGTGGAAGCTATAGGCCTATCTCCCTACTTAATTCGGACCTCAAACTATTCACCAAAATAATAGCGACCAGAATACAGACTCACCTGCCCCACCTAATACACTTAGACCAGGTGGGATTTGTCCCCACAAGAGAGGCAAGGGACAATACTACTAAGGTCTTGAATCTACTACATAAGGTCACCCGCACCCAAACGCCCAGTGTTTTTATGAGCACGGACGCTGAGAAAGCGTTTGATCGGGTTAGTTGGGCCTTTATGTTTGCCACGTTGCGGCATGTGGGACTGGGAGACAACATGCTAAAATGGATAGCCGCAACCTATGAAAAACCATCTGCCAGAGTGAGGGCTAATGGAGTGCTCTCAGACCCTTTCCTGATTACAAACGGGACAAGGCAGGGGTGCCCGTTGTCCCCCCTTCTATTTGCCCTCACTCTGGAACCATTCCTATGCCACGTAAGACAAAACCCCAACATCTCAGGAGTGAAAGTACAACAAGCACAACATGAGGTATCGGCGTACGCCGACGACCTCATGTTTACACTTACTACCCCCTCAATCTCCCTCCCCAACCTCTTACAAGAATTTAAGATATATGGAGCCCTCTCCAACCTAAAAATTAATTTTACTAAATCCGAGGCGATGGGAGTAGGAATACAACCAGCACAACTTGCACATTTACAATCAGGTTTCCAGTTGAAATGGACGCAGACAGCCCTAAAATATTTAGGTACTTACATCCCTCGCACGCTCCCACGGTTATATGAGCTGAACTTCCCACCACTTTTGAAAACAATCAAAATATTACTTAAAAAATGGCACACCGGTCTACATTCATGGATAGGTCGCTGCAACATCCTCAAAATGATGATACTCCCAAAATTCCTCTATCTTATGCAGGCGATACCTATTCACATTCCCACACTCTACTTCAAACAAATACAAACCATGTTTACAGACTTTGTATGGGCTAAGAAAAGGCCACGACTCTCTTATAAACTCTTGGTTCTACCTAAACAACACGGGGGACTCGCGTTGCCGAACATTCGTACATACTACCAGGCAGTACACCTGGGCAGGCTTATAGACTGGTGCAGGCACCAGGAGACTAAGCTCTGGACACAACTGGAGCAACATCAAAGCGAGACTCCACTTGGAAGGGCTCCCTGGTGCTACCCGTCCCTGCCAGCGGAAATCAAGCGACACCCGCTAATAGGAACCACAACACAGGTCTGCGCACGTCTCTTCTTGACGACCCCCATATCATCCCCCAATTCACCCCTCTTCCCCATCTTGGGAAACCCCGAATTTGCACCAGGAATACAGGACGCGGAATTTAAAAGACTGAGAGACGAGGGCACTCACCAGGCCTCCCACTTTAGTACCAATGGCCGTTGGCCCACGTTAACAGAACTTTCAGACGCCACAGGCCCATTTCGGCTGGACTTTTTGAGAGCCAGCCAACTAAGCCACTTCTTACACTCACTGACAACCCACCCGACAACATCCCGTCCCCTCACAACATTAGAAGAACTCTGCAACACATCGGGTACCATAACGCACACGCTCTCACAAACCTACAGCCTGCTAAACGTACCACAAACAGACTTTACCCCACCAGGGCTGACCAAATGGGAAACGGAACTGAATTGCAACTTCAGCACAACTAAGAAACAACGAATAATTAAATACACCCACAAATCCTCGATATGCGCCAAAATCCAGGAGACTAACTATAAGCTACTGTCAAGATGGTACAGAACTCCAGACCTGCTCCACAGATTCTTCCCGACAACGCCGGACCTTTGCTGGCGGTGTCGAGCAGAAAAGGGAACACTGCTGCACATATTCTGGTCCTGTCCTTTACTACATCACTTTTGGAAAGTGGTTCGAGAAGTTATACAAAAATTTACAGACAGCCCCATACCAGTAGACCCCGCTTTCTTCCTACTCCACGCATCAGACACTCCGGAAAAAACATACAAAAAATCGGTAATCAGACACTTGCTAGATGCAGCCAAGGCCTGCATACCGATAATGTGGAAATCCACAAGCCCACCTACCATAGCATCATGGACAGCGAGAGTGGAGGAAATAAGATATATGGAGGACCTCGTCCTCACAGCCCAGCATAGACAAGAGACATTCTCCAACACCTGGCAGTTGTGGATTATCTTCATCTACTCGGCAGAGGGCCAGGCGCTGAAGGGAACCTCAACAGACACACAGAGTTGCACCCCGCCACCGCCAATCCCATCCGATACACAGGACTGAATTACTGATGTCCCATGTTCGTGGGCCCCAGTACCCCCATACCCCCCCCCCTATCCACCACCCAACCCATCTTCCCACAACACCTCCCCCTCCCCTCTTCTTTTTCTCTTTTTCATATCTTTCTCTATTCTAATATTCTACCTTTAACCAATCCCATCCTAAACTGGGGGGGATTTGCTTTACACTCTATTTTCCACCTTTTCTCTAATATAAACAGGAAAAACCAAGGAACTGGGCCCATGTCCCCAGTACTACACAACACGACAACCTCAAGCACAAATGCCCTAACGGAGCAAAGGGAACCAACAGGCAGAACTAGACACCTAGGAAGGAACAAGTCGCTGAAACAAAATTAAAGACATCAGAGGTCACGAATAAAACTAACAATAGCTCAGACATACTAAGTGACAATACACCAGGGAGCGTAATCTCCACCAATTTGTTCACACTCATATGTTTGAACCCTGCTTTTCTTTTCCTTCCTACATCAAGACTATGTGATGTAATGTATTCTGACTGTTTTTGAATAAGTTGTTTGTCTTGATACCCGTACTACTTTGTAATGTATCGACCCGACAGGGTCCCTTTCCTTGTTATAAATAAAAAAAAAAAAAAAAAAAAAAAGAAAATATACCTATACTTACTAAGTATAAGTATTTGCTATAATGCTTGATTGTAGTAGTTCTGGTGCAGACAACTGAAACTACTTCTAATAAAGCTCCCAAACTATACCATTGTCTGTATCATCTTCATAAATGGAAGTGCATTCTAGTCATGAATTAGAGGTTATTATGAAAAATCCTAACCTTCTTGTGCTGTTAGCATATGGTGTGCTGTTAAAAGGTCAAATGCTTCAAAGCAGTAAACATCAAACTTCAAGGCCTCTTTGTAGCTGTAAGTTGCCAGCATTCTGTTATCCAAGGAATCATATATCTTCCCACGCAACAAGCAAATGGAGCTCTTTATCTACAAAATAATAAGAATAAAAAAAATGTAATAAAAAAGGCGAAAACCCCAAAAAATAATAGGTAAAAAAAAAAAAAAGCAGTAATGTTAGCCATGTGAGAACTCTGTAGACTAATATACTTTTCAGTATAAATTTTAAAAGGTTTAATTCATTGAGTTTAACCAGTTCCCGCCCGTCCTATAGTCAAATGATAGCTGGGCGGGACTGTTCTAGCTTTGGGTAGATGTCATAGGACATCCTCCCCAGAACGCGCCGCGACCTGTCACCTGCTGTGTCCACCGGACACAGAGAATGACAGATTTAAAGTTACTTTTTTTTTTTTTTTTTTTAAAACATACTGTCACCGGTCAGTGTTCCTGATCACTGCCACACCAGTCATATGATGACGCTGTACTGCACTGGTGACAGTATGTAAAAAAAAAAAAAAAAAAAGGAACCATTGTGAAAAAAAAATTTGCAACTTCCATAACTCACCATGCCTCTTACTAAATACCTTGGACTGTCTACTTTCAAAAAAAGGGGTAATTTGGGGGATATTTGTTGTGTCCTGGCCTCAAGAAATGAAATAGGCCATCACTACATCAGGACTGATCGATTTTCAGATATATACGTATATACACCAAAGTTTGTGGGCTCTAACCTTTCCTACAGACTAAATAATATACACTGATTTGGATTATTTTCACAAAAGAAATGTAGCAGTAAACATTTTGGCTTAAATATTATGGAACGTTTATTTGCAACATTTTATAACAGAAAACAAAAAAACCCCACCACCCTCTTTTTTTTTTTTATGTTTTGATCTTTTTCGTTTATTTAGCAAAAAAAAAACAGTAGTGATCAAATACCACCCTTAAGCCACGAGCAGACTTCCATCGGACAAATCCGTGTCCGAGGGGCGTTGTCCGTGAACTTGTTCTGCATACAGACAGCAGAACATTTTCAGCCAACATACACCAAACCATGTGGCTTTTCAGCTCTTTACCGTCACCCTTTGGGCAACTTCTGCTATTGTTATCTGATGTTTAGCATTGGTTCGGAGCATGCGTGTTTGTACTTTGGATTTTAGTCCGACGGATTTGTGTAGACACGATCGGATAATCCGACGAAACACATTTGTTGTCGGACAATTTGAGAGCATGCACAGCCAACATTTGATGTTGTCGGAAATTCCGACAACAATTGTCCGATGGAGCATACAGACGGTCGGATTGTCCGACAAAACACGTCTGTCGGACAATTGTTGTCGGAATATCCGATCGTGTGTACGGGACTTAAGAAAGCTCCATTTGTGTGAAAGAAAAGATAAAAAATTGATTCAGTGTTGCATGACCGCGCAATTGTCATTCAAAGTGTGACAGGTATGGAAGTAGTTCAAGTGGTTGTAAATCCCTACATATACCCAGTGAAGTGACTGGCCTCAGGTGATACACAGATGAAACAAATCCTCCAACATAAGTTGTACCTGTTCATCTGCTGCAGTCTGTCTCCTACATTCATTCAAAGTGCAGAATTTACAAAGGATCTCTCAGCTCTGAAAAGCAGGGGGTGGAAAGCTAAAGTTACATCAGTGGGGAGAGCTCAGAGCTGATTGGAGTATAAATACACCCCACTTCACACAGCACACAGGAACAGAGATAAGGCAGTGAATCAGCTGGGACTCCCTCCGCTGTCAACACCTCACAAATGCGCTTCGGGAAGAATGGTCAAACATTCCCATAGACACACTCCTAAACCTTGTGAACAGCCTTCCCAGAAGAGTTAAAGCTGTTATAGCTGCAAAGGGTGGGCCAACTCAATATTGAACCCTACAGACTTAAGCCCCGTACACACGGTCTGACTTTTGCCCAACAAACTTCGTTTTAAGCAAGTTGGACCAACAATCCGACCATGTGTACGCTCCATCGGATAAACTTTTTTTCGTTTTGGTTTCGTTTTCATCGGACAAAAGTTGGGTCTGCAAACGGACAAACTTTTGCCCAACAAAAGTCCGATGGAGCAAAGTCCTACCGTGTGTACAGAAAACCATAGGACTTTTGTCCGATGGACAAAACAACTAATGGTAAAATCAAACAACAATAGCAGAAGTTGACCAAAGGGTGGCGCTAAAGAGCAGAAAAACCACGTGATGTTGCAAAAAGTTTTGGGAAAGTTTGCAGAAAAGTCCTGTGGTGTGTATGCTATGGGTGTGCCCGGCCAACTCCGTTCGGACAAAAATCCACGGAAAAGTCAGATGGAAGTCCGACCGTGTGTACGAGGCTTAAGACACCATTAAAGTGGTTGTAAACTCTGTTACACCACTTTTACCTACAGGTAAGCCTATAATAAGGCTTACCTGTAGGTACTGTAAAGATCTCCTAAACCTGCATGGCTTAGGAGATATTTACCATATACACTTGCGCCAATGTCATTGGCGCATGCGCACTGAAGAAAGGGCATGATAGTGCCGTTTCTAAGGGGCTCGTGCCGGGACTTGCGGCTCCCGCGTGCATGTGTGGGAGTGACGAAATGTGACTTAGGCCAGTCACAGAGCCGGAGTCCACTACCCCAGGACGAAGAGGGGTGAAGATGGATGTGGCCACCAGCGGGGACATCATGGGCTTTGTTTGCCAGTAAATGGCACATAATGGGCTAGTATGTGATGCATACTAGCCCATTATGCTTTTACTTTGCAGGGGGGAAAAAAGAGGAAGGTTAAACATGTCCTGCTGCATATTTCAGCAGGACAATGCTAATCCACATACTGCATCTATGACAACAGCATAGCTTCCTAGTAGAAGAGTCCAGGTGCTTAACTGGCCTGCCTGCAGTCCAGAACTTTGACTAATTAAAAATATTTGGCATATCTTGAAAAAAATATATATGACAAAGAAGACCCAGGGCAGTTGAGGAGTTAGAATCCTATATCAGGCAAGAATGAGACAACATTCCTCTCCCAAAACTCTAGCAACTGTTCTCCTCGGTTGCCAGAGGTTTACAGAGTGTTATTAAAAAAGGGATTTTTATAACAGCTTACCTGTAAAATCCTTTTCTTGGAGTACATCACGGGACACAGAGCGACTTAGTCATTACTAATGGGTTATATAGTTTACCTTCAGGTGTTGGCACTGGCCAATTCCAAACCGGAAGTACCCTCCCCTATATAAGCCCCTCCCACCCGGGAGCACCTCAGTTTTGTAGCCAAGCAATAAGTGTCCCAAAAAGAGGGGTGGGAGCTCTGTGTCCCGTGATGTACTCCAAGAAAAGGATTTTACAGGTAAGCTGTTATAAAAATCCCTTTTTCTTTTTCGTACATCACGGGACACAGAGCGACTTAGTCATTACTAATGGGACGTCCCAAAGCAATGCCAAATGAGGGGGGGGTACATAAGCTGGGCGCCATCAGGCATGAGGATCTTTTGCGGCCTGCAACACACTGCGCCCAAAGGCGACATCCTCCTGACTTCTAACGTCTACCTGATAGAATCTAGTAAACGTGTGTACCGAAGACCATGTTGCGGCCTTACATACTTGAGCCAGGGAGGCCTGGTGATGCACTGCCCATGAAGTTCCAACCGCTCTTGTGGAGTGCGCCCTAACTTTGAACGGAGGCGGTCTCTTTCTCAAGCCATAGGCTTGTATTATGACCTGTCGAATCCACTTGGCTAAAGTAGATTTTGATGCTGCCTGACCCCTTCTGGGGCCTTCCGGCAGAACAAACAAAGAATCCGTTCTGCGAATCTGAGCAGTGGCTTTTAGATAAGCTTTAACTGCTCTTACCACATCCAAAGAATGTAATAACTTTTCCTCTACTGAGATAGGTTTGGGGAAAAAAGAAGGAAGAACCACATCTTGGTTCAAATGAAACCTCGATACCACCTTAGGAAGAAAGGCTGGATGAGGACGTAATACTACTCTGTCCTTATGGACAACCAGATATGGCTCCTTACAGGACATAGCTGCTAATTCCGACACTCTTTTAGCCGAACAAATGGCTACTAAGAAAACCAATTTCCTGGTGAGAAGAACCAAGGAAATGTGTTGTAATGGTTCAAACGGTTGTTTCTGTAGAACCGACAGAACCAGGTTTAAGTCCCAAGGACATATGGGAATACTAACCGGAGGGCTAATACGCATCACTCCTTGTATAAAGGCTTTGACTAGTGAATGCGAAGCCAAGGGCCTTTGAAAAAATATTGACAAGGCCGAAATCTGACCCTTGATAGTACTCAAGGCCAGCTTCCTATCTACAGCCCACTGTAGGAAGTCCAGAATCCTCCCTATCATGTACTTACGTGGATGCCATTTCTTGGTCTCACACCACGTAATGTACGCTTTCCAGATCCTATAATAGATCTGCCTGGATACCGGTTTCCTGGCATTGATCATGGTAGATACCACAGAATTAGAGAGCCCTCTCTTTTTCAGAATGTGGGCTTCAATAGCCAGGCCGTCAAACCTAGGGCTGGTAAGGAAGGGTGGTATATCGGTCCTTGCGACAGCAGGTCCGGACGAAGTGGGAGGGTCCAAGGACTCCTCACTGACATTTTTACCATCTCCGCGTACCATGCCCTTCGGGGCCACGCTGGAGCCACCAGAATCACTGGTTTCTTTTCTACCCTGATTCTGCGGAGTAATCGCGGTAACAATTGTGGCGGTGGGAATGCATATATCAGCTTGAACCGATCCCAAGGGAACACTAGGGCATCCGAGCCGCAAGCTAGGGGATCCCTTGTGCGAGACACAAACCTGTCCACCTTTGCGTTGAATCTGGATGCTAGCAGATCTACATCCGGTGTTCCCCACCGCTGGCATATTGCCTGGAAAACCTCGGGGTGAAGAGACCATTCCCCCGGGCATAATTGTTGGCGACTTAGAAAGTCCGCTCTCCAATTTTCCACTCCTGGGATGAAAACCGCGGATATGGCTGGGACATATCTTTCTGCCCACTCCAGGATGCAATTTGCTTCCTTCTGGGCTGCACGACTTTTGGTGCCACCCTGATGATTGATATATGCCACTGCCGTGGCATTGTCTGATTGAATTCTGACAGGGGACCCCTGGAGTTTGGATGTCCATGCTACTAGGGCATACCGGGCTGCTCGTATCTCTAAGAGATTGATGGGCAGGGCCTTTTCTGCTTCTGACCACCTGCCCTGGAGAGACCATTGCTCCAGCACTGCCCCCCAGCCGATGAGGCTGGCATCTGTAGTGACCACCTTCCAAGAAACCGGACTGAAGGGTTTCCCTCTTTCCAGATTCTGGGGCACCAACCACCAATGGAGGCTCTTGCGAACGGAAGGGGACAGGGACATTGGTAAGTCTAAAGCCTGAACTTTTTTGTTCCAGGCTGACAGTATGGCCCTTTGCAAATTCCTTGAATGGAATTGACCGTAGGGTACCGCTTCGAATGAAGCCACCATCTTTCCCAGCAGCCTCATGCAGAGACGTATGGATGGTTTTCTTTTTGTACCCACTAAGTGGGTCAAATTTCTTAAAGACGACACCTTCTCTGGAGGTAAGAAAATCTTTCTCTGATTTGAATCCAGCCTTAGCCCTAAGTATTCCAGACTTTTGACTGGTCTTAGAGCTGACTTGTCCCGGTTGATAATCCAACCGTGATATTCCAGATACTCGATTGTCTTGTGAATAGCTACTTCCAGCTTTTCCACTGAGTGGTCTATTAGTAGCAGGTCGTCTAGATATGCCATTATCGTTACACCCTGTGTTCTTAGATTGGCCAATAATGGGGCCAGAATTTTTGTGAACACTCGTGGTGCTGTGGCCAGACCGAAAGGTAAGGCTCTGAACTGAAAATGGCGCCCTTCTACTGCAAAGCGTAGAAATTTCTGATGGGCCGGAAAGATGGGAATATGCAGATAAGCATCCCTTATGTCGATCGAGGCTAGCCATTCCTGCCCTTGTAGGGCGGTGGCCACTGATCGGATCGACTCCATCCGAAAGGTCCTGATATTTAGGAACTTGTTTAGCCCTTTTAGATTTAATATGGGCCTCACGTCCCCATTTGGTTTGGGGACTGTGAAAAGGTTCGAGTAAAACCCGAATCCGCTTTCTTCCAGGGGAACCTTCATGATTACCCCTTGGAGCAATAGTTGTTCTAGTGCCAGAAGGAGGGATCCTCTCTTTTGGGGATCTCTTGGCACGTTTGACCTCATAAATTGGGCAGGAGGAGTGCCTTTTAACTCCAGCTTGTATCCCAGACTTACTGCGGAGAGCACCCATCTGTCTCTGATGGTGTCCCGCCAGGTCTCTGTGAACAACTGAAGTCTTCCCCCCACCCGATTGAGCGGGGGCAATACTTCATGCCTTAGGGGGAGGTTTTGTACCTCTCTTGATCCAGGGCTTCTTGTTACCCTGTGATTGTCCCTGATTTCTGCCCCCTGAATTTGACCGCGGAGGCCGTCGGAACTGCTTCACAGCCGATGTGCCCGGGACTGGAGAGGTAGGCCTCTTAAAAGAAGGACTTCTACCCTTGTTCTTAACCGGTAAGAGTGAACTTTTACCGGCAGAAATTTTCTGGATATATTTGTCCAGATCTTCTCCAAATAAGCGTTCTCCATGAAATGGGAAGCTAACCAGCAGTTTTTTACAGGGAGCTTCAGCAGACCAGTTTTTGAGCCACAGAAGCCTACGCATATGTACTATAGACAGCGTAAAGTGGGAGGCCTGTTGGATTGTATCCTTTATGGCGTCCACCGCAAAACACAAGGCTCTAGGCAGGTCAGCTAGGGCATGAGCCTGCTGATCTGGTAAGTCCCTTAAGACTTGTTTCAACTGATCTTTCACTGCTTGGCAGACTCCAATCGCTGCTACCGCAGGTTGTGTCACCATACTTGCTGTAGAGAAAGCAGATTTTAGTAAAGACTCCAATTTTTTATCTATTGGGTCTTTGAACATTGGAACATTATCTACTGGACATGTCAGTGATTTGTTAACAGAAGAGATGGCTGCGTCCACTATAGGGACCCTCCATTTTCTTATGAACTTATCCTCCATGGGATAGATCACCGGAAATCTCTTGGGGGGAGCAAATATTTTATCAGGATGCTCCCAATCCTGGTAAATAAGCCCTTCTAATAAAGGGTGGATTGGGAAGGAACAGACCGCCTGGGGAGCTTTTAGCGACCCCAGCGAGGAAACCGTAGTGGATGGTGGTTCCGCCAGAGGCATTTTAAATGCTGATCGGACCATGTTAGTCAGAGACTGAACCCATAATCTTTCAGCCTGAGAAGCTGAGAAAGGTTCTTCCACTGTTGATTCCTCTATAAGTGAATCAACCTCATCCTGATCCCCTTCAGGTAGGTCGATCTCTGTGTGGGGCTGTTCCTCCACTAACAGGCACTCTGAAGGAGGAGACGGAGATCGGACGCGCTTTTCCTGTGACAGGGAAGCAGCGATCAATGCTGTTAATCTCTCTTCCAATCCTCCCAGAGTTGAGGATAAAACCTCCTCTGTTATATATACAGGAGCAGGTGGACTGGGGACAGCCGCAGCACCAGGCATTCCTGCGGGGTTTCTACGGCTACTGACCTCTGCATTCTCAGGGGAGATTGGTGCAGTGCAAGCATGCCCAATATCCTCAGAGCCCGATGGAGACCCCTTTGGCTTCCTGGAAGATCTATTTCCGGAGCGTCTGGACGACATATCCTTTAAGCACAAAGCTGAGGTATTCCCGTCGTCATACACCAATTTTTGCTGGTAATAGTCTAACACAGGTGCTGCTATATACCAGCTGGTGTCCACTAAAGTGCCTTTCTATGGGGATGCCTGCATCAACCGCCTCTGTGTGCCACTGTTTGTTGCTAGCTCTGTTTGCATGCAGCTGACACTTGTACTGTGTCTTTTAACCATGCTGGGACGCCCGCACATGCGCAGAAGCGCCGCGGCGCGCATCGAGCGTCATCCACCCGCCCCGCCCCTTTTTTTTTCATAGGAGGCGCGTGCACGCGCCCGCGCGCGCGCCCGTGCGCCAATGGCGCCCTTTTCGAAAACCAACAGAGGACTAGGAGCCAGGGCCCTTTTTGCCGGAGGGCCTGTGCGGTGGATGAACGCAGCAACAGGGCAGAGGAAGTGGATTCCCTCAGAGAAACTTACCAGCTGCCTGGATCTTTTGAGTTGAGAAAACCAAAGATCCACATTTACAAGAAAAATGGACTACAGCGGCCTCTAGTGGTTTAACACAGGTACCGCGGTCCCTGTTTTTTTTTTTTTTTTCTTGACTACTATTAAAATTTTACATTTTCAGTAGTTATAGGCAAACACAGATATTTAGCGGGAATACCGTTAGGTAACAGACAGAAAGACAAATTAGGCTTGGGGGTCCCCCAATAGAACCAAGTTCCTGAGGGCCCCCACTTACCTGATCCCCGCCGCAGGACTTTGTTTGGTCCACAAAAGTCCAAACTTCACCTATCACGGCAGGCATTGTAATTAAACCTTCAGGGACCGGGTTCCCAAGGATTCCACTCCCCTGGACCTGTATAGCACCCTGCACAGACAGCGTCTTGGTCGTGGGTATGACCAGAGCTCTGGATCCCAGGGTCCAGCCCTCCTAAGAGAAGCATTACAGGCAAAACCTTGCTCTTCTGCTGCAAGGCCCGGGTACCGACCGTTTAGCTATGAAGCTTTTTTGGTGGGATCCGGAACAGCTTACTAAGGCCCAAAAGAACCTGTACGCAAGCCCAGTGAAAACACATGTTACTCTTTGGCCAACACCTTAGACACTGGCAAAAAACTGAGGTGCTCCCGGGTGGGAGGGGCTTATATAGGGGAGGGTACTTCCGGTTTGGAATTGGCCAGTGCCAACACCTGAAGGTAAACTATATAACCCATTAGTAATGACTAAGTCGCTCTGTGTCCCGTGATGTACGAAAAAGAAAGAGGGGATGCCACACAGTGGTAAACATGGTCCTGTCCCAATTTTCTTGAGACCTGTTGCTGCCATCAATTTCAAAATTACCTGTTTTTTTCCTTAAAGTGGTTAACAGTTTAAAACATTTGATATGTTTTCGGTTTCCCGAATAAAAAATATGGGTTTATGAGATTTGTAAGTTATTGCATTCTGTTTTTATGTAAATTTTACACAGCAACCCACCTTTTTTTGGAATTGGGGTTGTAAAATCCACCAGGTGTAAAATTGTTGGCTGAACAGGGACAGCATCCTATCAGATGCAGTCACTGTTTGGGTATTCAAGCAACCATGAGTGCCACAGCTGACTAAATACAATTTCCAGCAGCAGGGTTAACGATACAAATAATCTTATCAGTCTGTGACAATGGTTTAACAACTCAGATTTTACCGAAGACTGTGATATTTGCCATTCTCCAGAACTATCCCTTAAGATCTTTTCTTCTTTTGTATTCTTATCGAACAGCTTTTTACTGATGGGCTCCTCCATATCTAGGATATCAAGAGCTTGCTGGTACTCTTTTGCTGCATACTTGAAAAGAAACAAGAATAAGGAGACCACATTAAATAATGAGTATGAAAACATTTCTAATGTTCTAGAGAAAAATAAAACAAAAAAAATATGTTTTTTTAAATTCCTTTATGCCTCAAAATGCTTCCCAAACCAGACAACAAATTAATCATTATAAGCACCTTAAAAAGAATCTCCAGCACTACACTCACTGTAAATACAAGTAAAGGGCCTGCTTTTCATGCACCAACAATCAGATGTTAGCTACTAGCTAGCTACAGAGTCATTCTCAAAGAAGAAGTGCAGGTCAGTATTCAGTATTATACTTGTAGCTGCGTAGCAGTTCATTTCAAAGACATGATTAGCAAGGATATGAACGCCATAAACCCCTCCTCCCAGTAGCGCCAAAGAATGTCACCAGCACCCTACTGATGTCCAACAATGTTTTAAAAGCTTTAATCAGCGATGGACATCGTTACAGCAGAAGCAACGTTACAGTAGCCCCACGCCACCCCTTCATCAGGCATGTGGATGGTCACATGCTTGATGAAGGGGTCCTGAGAGGCTCCTAAACGTTGCTTGTGCTGTAACAATGTGATCAGCTTTGGAACCATTTTTGGACATTCGTAGTGTGCTGGCGACAATCTTTCGCTCCGATTGTATTCGGTTCCAGCCAACAGTTCGGTGCAGCACCCATCTACACACACATGCTAGGACCTCCTCATCAGAGCCCACAGACCTCAGGGATTTTCTCACCTCAAATCTGCAGATGACAAGCCTATATTATTGCTAGTGACTTAAAAAGTCAGCATGAAAATTGCAACGTAGCTGACCTAGAACATCTTTATTAAAAAAGGAGATGTGCAGAGAGTCTACCATTGCTAACCACATTGTAAAAATGCTACTTGCTTGACTAGCTCAGACTTCAATACTCTCTGAGACACTGACCCAACACTAGCATGAAGATTACATAAAGTGAGAACTCCTAACCTTCAGTACTTTCCCAGCCATTTACCTGGAACAAATATGAAGCATCAGCACAACAGTCAGGGGTCATAAAACATCAGAGAACCACCTGCACTTTGTAAGTAGTGCCGATAACATCCATTGTGTCTAGATTGACCCAGCGGACAGGTTTGGGAGCCCTTTTCAGATCAGCCACATCACACAAAGCTTAGATATTCTCTGTATAAGAAGGGTTGTGGCGATAAGAATTTCACATCTTGGACACAACCATTGAGTTATGGCAGTGGGCAGTTGGATAGGGGAGGGATGGGATTTCCACTACTGTACTTAAAATAAAAACAATGCCATAGTATTTGTCTTTAAAAAAATAAAAATAAATAAAAAGAAGACCACCAATACCTATATAACTTCCTATTCATAAACCCTCTAGAATACTGCAAGCTACCTCTGCGTAGTCTCTTTTAATCTGCAATAACTGACAGAACAATAGACAACATGGCAAAGTAAAGCAGAACTTTACCCATAACAACCTGATAAAAAGAATGTTCTTTAGCAAGGAACATACATTCCACATTAATAATTATGCTACCAAAATTAGTGTGAGCTGTATATTGCCTCCAGCATTGCTCCTGTTTCTTCTTGCCAGAGGCTGCCATTTTTCTGAAGCCCAGAACACCTGAACAGCAGTAAAAAACACAGTTACATTCCTGGAATGCCAGAATTGCTAACTGACGCATTTGCTTGTTTCCTCAACCAAACTGTCAAACCATCAAATAGCTGGTGTCATAACTGATCACATGTGCAGCACCATGGCAGTTGCAGATTAAACAGAAGCAGCTTCCTTAGTTTTAAAGGAAAGGAGGGTTTAATTCCACTTTAAGAGCCCTTTCACACTGACAGCGCGGCATCGTTAGCGGTCAAGCACAGCTAGCTTTAACTGCGCTTTACCGTTGTTTTAAAGGTGCTTTTAACCCCCGCTAGCGGCCGAATAAAGTGTTAAGAGCGCTCCCACAAAGCACGGTCCATTGATTTCAATGGGCAGGGGTATACACCACTCCTAAAGCGCCCCAAAGATACTGCTTGCAGGACTTTGACGCCCTGCCAGCGCAGCGCCCGAGTGTGAAAGCACTAGGGCTTTCACACTGGGACTGCAGATGAGGCATTTTTTCAGGCGTCTGAAAAATGTCTCCAGTGTGAAAGGGGTCTTAGGCTGTCAGCAGATTGGCCTCTACAAACTTGGCAGTGCCTAGAAATTCCTAAAAATGGAGTGCAACTGAGCATGTGCAGAGCAGGGCGAGACAGTGTGTTACTTAGCTATACCTTCAAAAAAAGGGGCCACTCTGAAGTCATCTAGCAGGACTTAACTTTCTGACTAAAGTTTCATTTTAGGAAAGGCGCCACTATCTGCTTTTCTTCATTACAGCATTCATATTTCAGCACTATTCTTTTTACAAATGAACAATATTTGTGAATGTTGTTAATAGGTTTTCCATATAAACTGTGTTATAAACTAGTTTACCCTATCTGTTAATAATGGGGATCTGCAAAACACATGTGACTCTGCAGTAAAATCATTTTGTACAGTTTCATACTAGTCATTGTTTTTAGGGTTACATATTATAAGAGGCAGAGTAGTACATACATGACATCGAGCTGCAAGATAACGACATGCTTCAAACACCTATAATGAAAAGTAAATGCACATAAACAACATTAAAACTTTTTTTTTTTTAATATTCCATCATCAATTCAATGCTACACTGCATATGAACATACTTCTATTCTGGCACCGTTCAAAGAAGAAATAAAAACATAGCCCTATGTTTCTATGTTTCCTTGTAAAAAGTGATAATCAAAACGTGTTCTTTCAGGTCTACACATATGCCAGTAGCTCCTCTTTTCAACAAACTATTGTTCCCCCTGGGACTCTCCGATTACCGTTTCTCATGGTGGATTAACAAGGGTCTGTACAGAATATGGCACTTTCTTGACTAGACAGATAAAACCAGTAGAGGACTTCCTCCAAACTCTTATGCCTCGTACACACGACCGTTATGCATGTCATGCAAAAAAACGAAGTTTTTCTCGTCGGGATTCCTCTCAAGTCTGCCTTGCATACACACGTTCATGAAAAAAAACGCTCGAGCAAAGCGCGGTGACGTACAACACGTACGACAGCACTATAAAGAGGAAATTCTATTAGAATGGCGCCACCCTTTGGGCTGCATTTGCTGATCCTTGTGTTAGTAAAGTTTGGCGAGAGACAATTCGCGCTTTTCAGTCCGAAACAGCGTGACGAATGTGCCATCTCCATTCTGAACGCTAGCTTTACCAGAACGAGAGCTCCCGTCTCATACTTGATTCTGAGCATGTGCGTTTTTTTCTGCTTGTAAAAGCATGCACACGAGTCGACCGTTTTTCACGACGTGAAAAAAGACGACGTGAAAAACTACGAGAAAAAATAGAGCAGGTTCTAAATTTTTTTCAGCCAGTTTTCTCGTCGAGAAAAATGCTATGGAGCATACACATCACCGTTTTTCACAACCAATCTAAAAAATTGCATTTTCTCGTCATGAAAAACGGTCATGTGTACGCGGCCTTAGGATAGCCTCGCTGGAAACATTCCACCTCAGCCAAATACTCAACTTCTTCGATTCCCTCAAGGAGAATACAGATTACGTTACTGTGAGGACACTTTTTGAGAACAGGTGCATGAGGGATGCCGATTTAAGAGGGGGCGTATCGATAATGTACCTTTTCCTTTCCACACCCGTGAGAAATATACCTTATTAGTTACATGGGAAACAGATCTGGGAGCAGAAATAGATGTGGAGGACTGGTCTAGGTGGTCTATTATGGTGCACAAGGGTATCCTCAAAACCACTCTTGCCAAGGCAAATGATAAAGTTTTGTCTTGTCAGTAAATGGTGCCATTGAGACTTGCCAAGCTCTTCCCTGATGCCTCCCCTCTAACATGAGTTTGGTTAATGAACTTCTGCCAAAATACAAATGTTTTACATTAATCAGGCCTGTTGTGAATAATCCAGTAGCGTCTGCAAAACATTCCTATGAATCACACGTACAATAACATTTATAACATTGCTATCTGTATAATGACTTACAGCAAAGTAGGGCACACATGCTTAATTTGTTTTAAATATTTCTAACATTTTAGATGTTTGAGGAGAAGGTGTTATAACTGAATGCAAGCAAATCTTAACAGTCTTGCAGTGTATCTGTCCTCACACAAACTAGGGACACACTGAACTATATCTCATTAACATACAATGGAGAAGCCCAGTTAAAAAAACTTTAACCCTTTGTTAGGACAGATAGTGGTCAATTCCAGTTTACATCTGATAATGGAGACCTGCCAGCATAGTACAGACAGGGTTAATAATAATAATAATAATAATAATCTACATTAACTCCCCAAGCCCCTTGCATTCCACAGGAAAATTCAGTTTAGGAGTAAACAGTAAATAAAAAGTTGAGCAGCAATTTTTACGTTTTTTTTTTGAATGGGAAGATGCAGCCAATATAAAGTAGAAATTATTCAATTTAGCCTGCAAAAGTGGAAATACACTTTAAAAAAAGGCCAAACACATCTTGTTTAGATTATTCACAACAAATTCATATCACAAGAGCCAGGGCTAAAGCCCACTATATACAGCTCATATTTTGTCAGATTCCTGCTGAAATCGATTGGATTTGGATGGTAGAATGTATTAAATTTTTCTCGTTCAGCCTGTGGGCTAAACAAAAGAAATACATAGATATATGGCTAACCTAAGTTTTAGCAACAACACTTCACATAATCCATATCACTGGAAACATGTTTGGCAAAATTTTAATATAAGTGCAGTTTGTGGCTGTCAAGTCTGTATATGTAAACTTGTGAAGCAAAATGATATCCTAAAGTTGTTGAAGGTTTTTTACCTGCATTCTATGCATAAAAGGTAAAACACCTGTGTGCAGCAGTCTCCCTCAGTCCTTACCTGAGATCCTTCTGATCCAGCGATGTTCACGATAGTAGCGGTTGTCCTGGGACTCTCCCTCCTCATTGTCTGAGACAGCAGCGGGAGCCCATTGGCTCCCACTGTTGTCAATTACAGCTAGTAAGCCATTGAGGAGAGAGCAGGGGGGCTTGAGCTGCGGCTCTGTGTGCAAAACCACTGCACAGAGCAGGTAAGTATAACATGTCTCTTATTAAAAGAACAAAGCTTTAATACCACTTTAGAGGCGCATGGGTCATTACATATACAGTTCTAGTATATTTTTTCATTTGGTGTAAGCATTTTTGCCTTTTTAAATGCTATATATATATATATATATATCATACACACACACACACACACACACACACCCCAATACAACTTTAAATCATGCCAATACATAACAAAAAAACAAAAAGGAAAAAAGGAAAAAGAAAAAATAAATAAATAAAAAAAAGGTACAGCTGAGCCATGTTTCTCAACTGTGAGTAGCACATTGTCCAAACCATTCACACAGTGATAATTCAAGCAATAAACTAGCTAGCACATACCTTATCCAATTTTCGTGACCGTAAAGCATGTGAAGCTCTGTGATACTGAGCAGTCAGATACAGACATTGTGCCAACCAATAAACATCCTGTGGTTCCTCTGGAAAAAAATAAAATAAAAGCTTTTTACATTTAAAGATTTGCAGGATTTTACCCCATTGCATAATCAAAAGCGCCACAGAAACAAAAAAACAAAAAAAACAAAAAAAAAAAACAAACATTCACAGGAAACAAAATATTATCCTAATACCTGGAGTAATACTAAAATAAAGAAGGAAGTTTGACCACTACAACAATGTGATCATTATGAGCCAAGTGTGTCCCATTTTGATTTTCTTACAAATGGTAGGTAGAGCTGCACGATTCTGGCAAAAAAGAGAATCACAATTTTTTTACTAAAGCCCTGTACACACGGTCGGACTTTTGTCCAACAAACTTAGTTTTAAGCAAGTTGGACCAACAATCTTACCGTGTGTACGCTCCATCGGACAAACTTTTTTGAGTTTGGTTTTGTTTTCATCGGACAAAAGTTGGGTCTGCGAACGGACAAACTTTTGCCCAACAAAAGTCCTATGGAGCAAAGTCCTGCCGTGTGTACAGAAAACCATAGGACTTTAGTCCGATGGACAAAACAACCAATGTTAAAAGCAACCAACAATAGCAGAAGTTGACCAAAGGGTGGCAGTAAAGAGCAGAAAAACCACGTGATGTTGTAAGAAGTTTTGGGAAAGTTTGCAGAAAGTCCGAGTGTGTGTATGCTATGGGTGTTCCCGACCAACTCCGTTCGGACAAAAAACCACGGAAAAGTCCGATGGAAGTCCGACCGTGTGTACAGGGCTTTAGAATAAAGATCACGATTCTTGCAGCGTAACATCATCTTTCACATCATACAACAAAAATTGGGCTAACTTTAATGTTTTTTTTTTTATTCAGTGAAGTGTATTTTTTCCCAAAAAAATTGCATTTGAAAGACCACTGTGCAAAAAAAGAGCGACATAAAATATCTCAACAACCTCCATTTTATTCTCTAGGGTCTCTGCTAAAAAGTATATATAAAATGTTTGGGGGTCCCAAGTTATTTTCTAGCAGAAAATACAGATTTTTAATTGTAAGCAACAAGTGCCAGAAAAAAGGCTAATGCCGCGTACACACGATCGGATTTTCCGTCGGAAAAACCTTGGATGGTTTTTCCGACGGAATTCCGCTCAAGCTTGGCTTGCATACACACGGTCACACAAAAGTTCTCTGAACTTTCGACCGTCAAGAATGTGGTGACTTACAACACTACGATGAGCTGAGGAAATTAAGTTCAATGCTTCCGAGCATGCGTCAAATTGTTTCTGAGCATGCGTGTTTTTTTGCACGTCGGAATTGCATACAGACATTCGGATTTTCCAATAGGAATCTTTTCCATCGGAAAAATAGAGAACCTGCTCTC
Organism: Rana muscosa; assembly: GCA_029206835.1. NCBI lineage: Eukaryota > Metazoa > Chordata > Amphibia > Anura > Ranidae > Rana > Rana muscosa. The sequence goes on from CM055117.1 coordinate 687,109,852, forward strand.
AAACTTTTGCTGGTGGAAATTACGACAGAAAAAGTCAGATGGAGCATACACACGGTCGGAATTTCCGTTCAAAAGCTCACATCCGACTTTTTCCGATGGGAAATCCGATCGTGTGTATGCGGAATTAGTCTTTAAGTGGTTAAACTGCCCTCATCTACAGACCAAAGTTCTTCCCTTTGATCTAAAAGAACGAAATGTTACAATGTTTCTCTTTATCTTCCAGCGCTGACAATGTTGGTAAACATTTGTCTGCTTTTTTTTTTTTTTTTTTCCCCCTTCTACAGCTCTAAATGCTCTGCACTTGTTACATAGAATCGGGGAAATACTGGACTAAGATCGCGAGGGGGGTTGAATCGAGATTGATTAATCGTGCAGCTCTACAAATAGGTGCAGTTGTTTTTATCTGTTACCTACTTTCCACGTTTAACACCTGGTACACACAATAAAAATATTAGACGAATGATCGTCCGTTTTTTTTTTTGCATGCTAGTCTTATATCAAAAATTAATAGGTTACTAAAGTTACAAAAATTCTCGGACGACAGAATACAACTTCATAAGGCCCCTTTCACACTGGGGCGGTGGGTGCGGTGGCGGTATAGCGCCGCTATTTTTAGCGGCGCTATACCGCCAGAATTGCGGCAGTATTCGGCCGCTAGCAGTGCGGTATTAACCCCTGCTAGCGGGCGAAAAAGGGTTAATACCGCCGCAATGCACCTCTGCAGAGACGCATTGCCGGTGGTATTACCGCGGTTTCCCATTACTTTCAATGGGAAGGAGCGGTGAAGGAGCGGTAAACACACCGCTCCTCTCACGGCTCCAAAGATGCTGCTAGCAGGACTTTTGGAGCGGTCCTGCTAGCGCACCGCCTCAGTGTGAAAGCCCTCAGGCTTTCACATTGAGACTGCAGGGGCAGGAGTTTTCAGGCGGTATTTAGGTGCCATTTTTAGCGCTAAACCGCCTGAAAAACTCCTCAGTGTGAAAGGGGTCTAAGTGATGTAATGTATTGTATAACGTATTCTTTCATTTCTGAGCATGGGTGGTCTTGGTCACACAATTTTTTCGTACAAAAACCATACTAATTACATGACAATGAATCGTTCTGGTATCATACAAGAACAATTTATGTGCTTGTCCCATTGGATAATTACGCATGAACTGTCGAGATCGGCTCTCGAAAGCTGTGAGCTAATGATCAGATTATCGGATGATCGATCCAAAAGCGGCATTCTTTGTCCAATTTTCTCATCGTGTGTACTAGGCTTTAGAGAGCAGTCATGTTTTAAAAAAGGGGTAGTGACAATTGCATTTTTTTCAAAAGCAAATCATCTATCAAGTTTTTATAGCTGTGTGGGTCTACCTTAGGGAGGTTTAGATATCCAAACAAAAGGGCCTTATGCTTGTAACATCACGTTAAAGAAAAAAAACACTTCTCATAACCATACATGCTCAGTTCACCCAAGCATATGCATTTATAGAGTAGGAGGACATCATGGGCATGGACTTATCCTGGAAGTCTCAATAGAGCAGAAGCAGCACAGGGCTGGAAGATTGGATGGCAGTGTTGCAGAACGCAGAGGGTGCCGTAGCTTTTGTGCTGTCTGTAGCTCCCCTATAGAAATGTCCATGAATTGGCCTTTAATCTGGGGTGGGGCTACAGCCAGCACAAACAAAAACATTTTTTTTTCAAACCACTTCTGCTAATAATTCTTTATACTAGTGCCCACAAAATTTCTTACCTGCCAGAATAACAGTTGTCTTATTTCAATGAGCACTTTAAGGAAAAAAAGTTTCAACATGTAATGAAACAAGGGACAGGCTCTGGGGCTTTGATTCTGATCCTAGCTTCACTATCTAGTGAGTCACTATCCTAGAATAATCATGCAGTCAGTGAAGTCTGAACTCCTAAAAGCTTGTCCAGGTCAGTAACTAGAGATAGTAAAGCCAGCATCGGGATGGTAGGTTCATAGCTTGCACTTCAAAAATAATCTCTGTATTTGGAAGGCAATGAAACTCACACTTCCTGACACATAACTGGGGTAAAGTCCAGTCTCTTGCAAATTTAATAATTCGAGAAACTGTTTATTTACAGAACCGGTATCACATTGCCCCTCATATCAAATTCTGATTCACCCAGCCAACCTTCCTACGCTGAAATATCTAGTTAAATGGGAACAAGAGGTGCACACAATCTTTACTGAACAAAGCAGAAAAATAATTCTCCAAATTACATATAAGGCTTCGATATCCTTTAAAATTCAGGAGACAGGCTATAAAATCTTAACCAGATGGTATAGGGTACCAGCGACCCTTCATAGTTTGTTCCCACAGAGTTCACCACTATGTTGAAGGTGCGGGAAGGAGAAGGGCACGCAAACCAACTCGTTCCCAAGCCGTCACTCTGCATGTTCATTCACATAGAGAGCAGTGGCTCAGCCCCACCCCTCTTACTGGCTAACTGGCTGTGACTGACAGCAGTGGGAACCAATGGAGAGTCCCCGAGAGCCATACTGCACACGACTGGATCGAGATGGGGCTCAGGAAAAAATTAGGGGTGTTGGGGGGACTGCTGTACACAGGTTTTTCACCTTCATGCATAGAATGCTACCTTGGAGCCTGTACAACCACTTTAAATATTGAGTGCTAGTGTTTCTCTACTTTACATAACACTGAAAATATACACTCACTGGCCACTTTATTAGGTAAACCTGTTCAATTGCTTGGTGACACAAATTGCTAATTAGCCAATCACATGGCAGCAACTCAATGCATTTAGGCATCTGGACGTGGTGAAGACGACTTGCTGAAGTTCAAACCAAGCATCAGAATAGGGAAGAAAAGCGATTTAAGAGACTTTGTACGTGGCATGGTTGCTGGTATTTCATACATTGCTAATCTACTGAGATTTTCACATACAACCATCTCTAGGGTTTACAGAGAATGGTCCGGGAAAAAAAAATATCCAGTGTGCGGCAGTGGTGTGGACGAAAATGTGTTGTTGATGTCAGAGGAGAATGGGCAGACTGGTTTGAGATGATAGAAAGGCAACAATAACCCCTCGTTACAACCAAGGTATGCAGAATACCATCTCTGAACGCACTACACATGGAACCTTGAAGCAGATGAGCTACAGCAGCAGAAGACAACACCAGGTGCCACAACCATAAACACTACATTTGGAGAGGAGTCAACAAGGCCTATGATGAAAGATACACCATTCCTACTGTGAAACACGAAGGTGGATCGCTGATGTTTTGGGGATGTGCGAGCTACAAAAGGCACAGGAAATTTGGTCAAAATTGATGGCAAGATGAATGCAGTATGTTATCAAAAAATACTGGAGGAGCATTTACATTCATCAGCCAGGAAGCTGCGCATGGGACGTACTTGGACATTCCAACATGACAATGATCCAAAACAAGGCCAAGTCGACCTATCATTGGCTACAGCAGAATAAAATGAAGGTTCTGGAGTGGCCATCTCAGTCTCCTGACCTCAATATCATATATAAAACTTATGAGCATAACTGTATATACGCACCCATGCGATCCGATTCCTGTCCGAATTGACAGTTTGCACTGCGATATGCAAACTGATCCGGGGGTGTCGTTAACTTTCTATTGACATTTCCCATATATACACACAATCCTAATTTCCCACCAATCTTGTACAGAGCGCGAGCCCTTTTGGAGGGATGGCAGAGAGGATTCCATTCATGGTTTGGGAGGTGCAATATTATTAAAATGAGTATACTACCTAAGTTTCTGTATCTATTCCAAGCATTACCCATTGCCATACCCAAATATTATTTTAAAAACACACACTCCCTCCTTGTCAGATTCATTTGGGCAAATAAACACCCAAGGATCAGCAGATCTCTGCTGACCATTCCGAAACAAAAAAGGTGGACTAGCGGTACCAGACTTATACAAATACTATCAGGTGGCATTATTGAGCCGCCTGATTGATTGGAGTAGACATGGAGACTGGAAGATATGGCCTGGCCTGGAGCAGGCCCAGAGCAGCGCTCTACTGCAACGAGCCGCTTGGGGTTACAAAGACCTCTCGAATGCTACGAAAGCACACCCTCTGATAGGATCTACCCTAAAGATGGGCTATGAGCTCTGCTCTAAAGGTAAACTATCAGCAATAATTTCACCGTTGTTCCCAATATTGGGGAACCCTCAGTTCAGGCCGGGCCTGAGGAAAGGAAACTTTGCAGTATTGATAGACCAGGGGATTTTCCAAGCCTCTCATTTTTTAATAGAGAGAATATGGCCCACGATAAATTCAATGACAACAGGAACCACAACATATCAACTGGATTCATGGTGGGCAGTACAGCTGAGACACTTCCTAAACACTTTAACCCCAGTGAGCGGTTACGAGTGCACTTTAACAACTTTTGAGGGATACTGTAATGGAAGGGGAGTAGTCCACTAAACCCTCTCTAAAACATATGCACTATTGTTCGCACCCTCTGAGGACTTTCGGTTGCCCTCCTTTAGGGGGTGGGAGAGGGACTTAGATCAAACCTTCTCGGAAGAGCAGTGTACCAACATAATACACAATACATTTAAGTCCTCAATCTGCATAAGAATGCAGGAGACAAATTTTAAAATCTTGTCCCGGTGGTACCGCACACCAGTAATCTTAAAAAGATGTTACCCGGAGGTACCAGACAACTGCCGTTGTGGGGAGAGGGAGGGGTCTTTGGTACATATTTTCTGGTCTTGCCCTAGAATAGGGAAATTCTGGAAAGAAGTTCGGAGAATCGCTCAAAAATTTAGTGACCAGGAGATTCCAGAGGACCAGTCGTCGTCCTTCCTACTGCAGGATACTAAAAGCCCAGTTAAATCATATCAGCAATCTATTCTATGCCATCCGTTGAACGCAGCTAAAGCATGTATTCCACTTACTTGGAAGCAGACACAACCACCATTGGTAGGAATGTGGCTTAAAAGAGTAGAACAGCTAAATCACATGGAGGATTTGGTTTGGGCATCCCAGCAAAAACGAGGGATAGATCTGAAAACGTGGTCCTCATGGAATCTTTTAATTAATACAGAAGAGGGAAGAACCCTTATAGACGTAAATATTAACGATTGAAAAATAAAGAGGTGGTTATCAAAGTCACGATAGGTGGAGCACAGGACGGGTTCCGTCCCTTTCCCCTCTACACCCGTTTGTTTTTTGTTTTTATTTGTGTGGTTTGATTTTGGTTGGTTTGATTTAGTCAGGTTTATAAATTGAGAGGCAAAAGAGAGCTTGACACTTTAAGAAATACAGAGGGAGAACCCCCCCCCCCCCCCCCAGGATGGAATCTGGGATGTATTATGACTTGGGGTGGGAGGCGACCTTTGGTATGAGGTAATAAGGGGACTAAAAGGAGATAGTTGATTGATGCATTTTTAGTATAGGAGCTCAGTCCCGGAAGAAAACAAATGTATTTGTGTATTGGATTATTAGATTGATATGTATAAAATGTTGCATTTGATGTGGTAAAGCGTAAGCCTGATTTTTTTTTCCTTTTTTAAAAAAAATAAAAATAGAAATCTGAAAAAAAAAAAAAAAACACGTTCTATTGACACTCCCAGCGGTTCGCATAGGGCAGTGTGAACCACTGGCGGGTGACATGCAATGCGGGAACCCGTACTGGATTCGCATGGGTTATGGGATCGCAGCAGTGTGAACCAAGCCTGGGTGAAAACAGAAAAAAAAGGACTTTAAAATGGTTAACCACTTAAATACAGGGCACTTACGCACCTTCCTGCCCAAGCCAATTTTCAGCTTTCAGCGCTGTCGCAATTTGAATGACAATTGCGCGGTCATGCTACACTGTACCCAAACACATTTTTTATCATTTTATTCCCACAAATAGAGCTTTCTTTTGGTGGCATGTGATTACCTCTGCAATTTTTATTTTTTGCGCAACGAATAAAAAAAAAAAAAAAAAAAAACATTTTTGTTACCGTTAATTTTTTTTGTAAATAAGTACGTTTTCTTCTTCAATGAGGGCCACTGATATGGCTGCACTGACGGGCACTGATAAGCGTCATTGATAGGTGGGCACTGATTACTCTGGTGGGTGGCATTGCTGGGCATCACTGTTTTTATTAGTACTATTATGGTGCCAGTTAGTGCCCAATTGTGGGCATATGTTGGGCATGTTTTGGAACATGTGGATGGCCATGGGGGATGTACCTGGCCATCCAGATGTTGAAGGCTTCCCTGGTGGTCCAGTGTGGACATCCGAGGGGGGGCTGCGCTGATAAATATACAACGCGAACCCCCCCGCCAGGAGAGCCGCCATTCGGCTCTCCTCTACTCGCGTCAATGGCTCTTCCTGTTTACATCGTGATCAGCCGTGATTGGACGGCGGAGGCTCTTTACCGAGATCGGTGTAGCGGTGTGTCAGAATGACACAACGCACCACTGATCGCCACAGGCGCGCGGCGGCTGTTATCCTGCAGGACATCAATAGACGTCCAGTCAGGATAACAGAACCACTTCCCGGACGTCAATCTGCTATTGACCGGACTGAAAGAAGTTAAAGAAAGCCCATGAATGAAGCAGTCAAATTTGCAGATGATCACAGACAAAATAAAACATTTTCTATCACAGCAAAACAGTTTTATTGTGGCGATAGATAACAACAATTCTTACCATGAGATAGTGAAGCTACCTTATCTGCCCAAAACAAGGCACTCTGGTACTGTTGCTGCAAGACACAGAAAAGCAAATAAGTGTTATCCAATGCAAATATAAAACTTTCACACATGATGCACAACAGGATTTGTACCTAACAAAGTTTTGAGTGTAGCCTCACATAATATTCAATAATAAATAGAAAAAAAGGTACCATCATCCAAATGAATATAAAAGAACTGGACAAGGTGGAGATGTGGAGGCACTTGCTGATGCTGCCCAACCACATATATCCACCTAAGGGGGGGACATGCTGGACTATCTCGGTACTGATACAATGACAATATGGTATAGTAAACAAATACTGTTTAATACATATAAAACATATACAAGTATTAAAAACAATACACCACAAAAAAGCAACTACTGACGGGTAACCCCGTGAGATTTCTGTTGAGGTGGAGTATGAAATGTTTCCTCTACCGGTTTTGCGGGCTAAACCGCTTAAGGAGGAGTAGTCTGTGAAACAAATAATGCAATAAACCAGAACAGAACAATGAATATAAAGCAATACATACAAAATATAATACAGGAATACAGTCATTGTTTAAAATAAGACTGTATTCCTGTATTATATTTTGTATCATGTATTGCTTTATATTCATTGTTATTTTTTGGTTTATTGCATTATTTGTTTCACAGACTACTCCTCCTGAAAAAGCAGCTTAGCCCACGAAACTAGTAGAGGAAACATTTCATACTCCACCTCAACAGAAATCTCACGGGGTTACCCGTCAGTAGTTGCTCTTTTGTGGTGTGTTGTTTTTAATACTTGTACATGTTTTATATGTATTAAACAGTATTTGTTTACTATACCATATTGTCATTGTATCAGTACCAAGATAGTCCAGCATGTCGCCCCCCTTAGGTGGATATATGTGGTTGGGCAGCATCAGCAAGTGCCTCCACATCTCCACCTTGTCCAGTTCTCAAGCTGATACTTGAGTTTCTAAAAGCACAGAGTAAAAACATTTTATTTTTTTTGGTATGTGCAATTCTCTTGATATGAACCACTTTAAGACCAAGCCTTTTCTGATACTTTGTGTTTACAGATCTGTATTTTTTGCTAGAAAATTATTGAAACCCTCAAACATCATATATTTTTTTTAAAGCAGAGGCCCTAGAGATTAAAATGGTGGGTGTTGCAATTATTTATGTCACACTGTATTTGCGCAGTGGCTTTTAAACAAGATTTTTTGGGAAAAAAAAATACACCTTTTCTGAATTGTAATGCTCAAAACACAATATAATAATCAATTGTTTGGTACAATATAAAAGATGATGTTACGCAGAGTAAATAGATACCAAACATGTCACTTTTTAAAATTGCCCATGCCTGGGCATTGATAACAATTTTACCAAGGCAACGCTTTAATAGCCTTTACAGGTTACCCCTTTAGATTTACAGAGGAGGTCTGGTGCTAGAATCTTGCTTGATCTGATGTTTGAGGCAATAACTCACATGTGTGGTGCTATAGCTGTTTGCGCACATACTGGGACACGAGCGCAGGGAGATAGGGGGCACTTTTTAAAAAAAAAATTTCTTTAATTCATTTTTACACTGTCTCTTTAAAAAATGTTTGATCTCTTTTATTGTTATCACAATGTAAATATCCCTTGTGATAGCAATTAGCAGTGACAGGTACTCTTTACTCCTCTGCCCTTCAAAGCTTCAGATCAAACCAAGATCGGTGTATGATCTGATGCTTTTTTCAAACCACTAACGCTGGATTCCCTCCTATGCATTTTTAGAGCTTTTTGCATATTTGCACTACAGTCCATTTACCATGGTCTCCTATGGAACACGTTCTGTAGAGCAAATCTGCAAAATGCACTAAAAATGCATAGGTGTGAATCCAGCCTTAAAGCAGGGTTTGACAAACCTTGGGCGCCAGGTCGCAATTGCGAATAGAATTAGCGACCTGGGGCGGCACAGCTGGGGTATCCTGTGTCTCCGTGCGCCAAACGCGCGATCTCGTCGGGCCACGCCGGCTGGTAATTGAGGCCGCGGCTTTGCGGCCTTCTGCAGGCCTATGCTTTCTTTCTATGATCTGGCGCCATCTTGTGGTGGCCGTTGGTATGACAAGAAGAAAACCAGCAATGTTAATGCTATTGGGGCTTCCTGCCTGTTTTTACTGCCCGCCCATCTCCTTCCCAAAGTGGAGAAGAGAAGGAAGTGTTTGCAGCTGTCATCTGGCACCTTTTGCCTAATGGTGAGTGTGGGGTGGCTGGTTTAAATAGCTTCATATAGCCTTTTTTTTTGTAATAGCTTTTATTTTTTTAAGTAATTTAAGTAATTAAGTAATTCATTTTTTTGCTAGAAAATTACTTAGAACCCCCAAACATTATATATTTATTTTCTAACACCCTATAGAATAAAATGGCAGTCATTGTAATACTTTGTCACACCATATTTGCGCAGCGGTCTTACCAGCGCACTTTTTTTTGAAAAAAATACACTTTTTTTTAAATTAAAAAAATAAGACAACGGTAACATTGGCACAATTTTTTTTATATTGTGAAAGACAATGTTACGCCCAGTAAATTGATACCCAAAATGTCATGCTTCAAAATTGCGTCCGATCGTGGAATGGCGACAAACTTTTACCCTTTAAAATCTCCATAGGCGACGTTTAAAGAAATTCTACAGGTTGCATATTTTGAGTTACAGTGGAGATCTAGGGCTAGAATTATTGCTCTCGCTCTACCGATTGCGGCGATACCTCACGTGTGGTTTGAACGCTGCATTCATATGCGGGCGCTACTCACGTATGCATTCGCTTCTGCACACGAGCTCGGCGGGACGAGGCACGTTCCTGGCTCCTAACTTTTTTAGTTGGCTCCTAGATTCCAAGCAAATTTGTCAAGCCCTGCCTTAGGGTTTGTTTACAACTGGCAAAACCACAAGTGATGAAATGCTCATCACTTCTGGTTTCCTAGACCAGAGCCGTTCTGCTCTCCAATCAGCTCTATGGCCAGATGGCAGTACTCGGGGGTCCCAGGAGGACAGGGGAGCCATACAAGGTGGCTGGGGGGGAATGTCCCCTCCAGCTGCTTGTAAAAGCAATCCAGCGGATAATTAGCTGCTAGGATTGCTTTTACAGGAGAACTGACCTCCAGTTGAAAAATAAAAAAACAATACTGGGCTGATCCCGGCAAGTGCAGGAGGTTTTTCTGCACAATTTTGTGGTGCATTTTCGGAGCAGCACCATTCATTGTGAATGGGCCCCGCTCCACTCCAAAAACACGCCAAAGAAGCTCATGTACCAAATGTTGGCACTGAGCCAGGAGCGTTTGGCTTTGCATGTTTTACTGTGATTTGTAGCAGGACAATCGCAGTAAAATAGTATACGCCTTTGGGGTGCCATTGTTAAACAATAGCACCGCAACCATGTTCTGCTGTGATTCCAATATGCTCAGGTGTGAACTGGGTCTCAGTGGTTATAAAGTTTTGGTTGGTTGGGGTGTGTGATAGATATATATATATATATATATATATATAGCGGCCTCACCCCCCCGTCCCCTTGTGAAAAAAGTGGCTTGCTTGTCTAGGGGTATGCGGGAGGAGGGTGAGGTACACTACGGCCCCTGTCCTCTAAGGTGTACAGGTGAAGGCCAGCACTATTTTACCTTCGAGTCCTGTGTTCTGGATGGAGCCTCTGGCCCTCCTGCAAAGGGCAAGTTTGACTGTCAGTAATAGAGCCCCACACCATAAAAAGTCCAACACTCCTTTATTCTTCTTCACATATGAACAGTGACAGTTGAACTTTCAAACGAACAAACAGGGTGTGGATACGAGTAGGCCCAGGCATAATGAACTCTCCTATTCCTTCTTTGGCGAATAGGCTTGGCGCACAGTCGCTGCCACCGACCGTGAGATTGGTCGCTGCCACCGACCGGGTGAACTGTTGAGGCCCCTGCCACAGGCCTAATAGCAGGTCTCTGCCACCGACCTGAATTGACTAGATGTACCGCTGCCACCGGTCACAGAACATGAATTACCTTCCTTTATGAATAGGCCCTTGTTGGAGAAAGATATCCATCCGAGCGGTATTCGGAGGTCCACCCGACACTGGCAATATGCTGCACCAGCTTCAGGAAGGGTCACCTCTCCGGTCCCTTACGCTCTGGATTCAGGTGCCCAACACCAAGGGCACCTTAGGACAATTCCTCCCTCGCTGGACCCAGCAGAAGGTACTGAGCCCCAGGCCTCCGGATGAGTACCTCACCCCAGACTGAAGGTGTCTGGGATGGAACACGAACTCCACGTGTCCAGGCCAAGGGCGCCTGAACACTGAACACGGACAGCAACCCTCAGGCTGAAGGTGCCTGGGTCTCCGACCTCGTGGTGAAGATGTCTGCCCGCTTTATACCCTCCCCCAGCAAGCACAGCTGCTGCGAGAGGTCACAAAGGGTACGGCACTGCAGTAGTGGTTCAACCCTGGCTCAAAGTGGCAGCGCCACCTGCTGAGCCGCAGGGAACTAAACACCACTGATGTCCTCACCCGAACAGAATACAGCCCTATTCTTCCAATTTGTGCATCTGGGTCATGCTACCACCCAGATGCTTCCCCTAAATAGTACATGCCCGCTACATACATATAAATATAATATCAGCAGTACAAAGACTGCCAATGGGCCAAATCTCAGAGAAGAGTGTCCATTTTCGGGGTGAGCATTGGGTGTGATAATTGACACACACACTCAATGTTTAGGCCACAGATGTGAATCCAATGTTTACGCCACAGATGTGAATCCAATGTTTACGCCACAGATGTGAATCCAATGTTTACGCCACATATGTGAATCCAATGTTTACGCCACAGATGTGAATGGCGCCTGTATTGCACTCCTTGCCCCAGAATCATTCTGCATGTGAAACAAGTGAATACATTTTATGGAATTCCTGATCAGCACAGAGCAGGGAAATCACATGTCAGGTTATAAAAGGCACAGGTCAGCCCTCACATGGGAGGAAGAGGCACACTTCCAGGACCAGCAGTGTGAGTCTGCACCCACCCTAGCAGGAGGCACCTCCATATCACGTGATGCACGGCCGGTCACGTGTTCTTACCTGCTCTATATACTGCCGCACTCTCTTTCGTAAACGATCCAAGTTCATGTTTGTAGCTGGGTGACACAGCTGGAAGGAGGCGCGCCCACCAGAAAGATGCGCGCCTCCGGAACTGCCAAACGTGAAGTATACTGGTGAGCACCGGTGATAGCCTCACCCTCCGATATGTAACACTGGTTCCGGGGCTTCATACACGCCGGGGTGCAGCGGTATCAGCTGTAAGAGCGCTCAGGGAGGATGCGTGTTACATAGATAGCTCACCGGCCGGAAACATAGTGCGACGCTTACTAGTTCCGGAGCAGTAGAATAGGATGTTTGCTGCATTCTAGGTGGACGTATGAAGCTTGAAGGTTTTCAGTTATCTTTGCTTCCATACTGGCTTATATAGTGAATTAAAACAAAGCATTCTTGTTACCTCTAATGCAGTGGTTGTCAATTTAAAAAATAAACCCCCCCTTTATTTAAATTTTTTACATTTTGCCCAGAGTGGGGAGACCTGTCAGGTTTGTATTGCTACCTGTGCCACATAGGGTTGCCACCTTTTCTTCAAGTCAAACCCGAACACTTTAGCGGCACACAGCAATTTGTTTTTTTAGTATAACCTATACATATATTTTGCTATTAAATAACATTTCTAATCATATGAAGTCCCCTTTACATCAGAGTCCACAGAGTTCCCCTTTTACATCTGAACTCGCAGAGTTCCCTTTCACTGTAAGGGGAGACTCTGCAGACTCTGATGTAAGGGAGAACTCTGGGGACTCTAAGGGATGCTCTGGGAACCCTGATTGAAGGGGGAACACTGAGAACTCTGATGTACGGGGAGGACTCTGATTGAAGGGGGAACACTGTGGTCTCTGGTGTAAAGGGGAACTCTGATCTAAGGGGTGCTCTGAGAACCCTGATTTACCTTAGTGTACCCACTCAGAGGCAGGAGAGAGAAGGGGGGAGACTTCAGTCACAGACAGAAATGGATGATGAGCTCACTCACCCCTTGGCAGTCAGCACCTCTCATCCAGATTTATCTGAGGCTGCTGAACTTCAAATTTCCGGCCCCCACTTTCCTTTTCTAAGGAGTGTGGGCAGACCCAGAGGGGTAAGGCCGGGAGGAAGAGGTGCAGATTGAGCCCTCTCTCCTCTCCCATCTGTATGTGGGGGAAATGTTAGTGCTGGCTTTGGGCAGCATGAAAGAGAGTGTAACAGACACTCTCAGCTTAGACAACTGCAGCCAGCAACCCTGCTGGTAAGCCATAGTCCAGTCTGAATAATGTGTCCAGGTTTCAGGCAGTCTGAAACCCGGACACATGATTCCAAACCCGAACTGTCCGGGTCAACCCTAGTGCCACAGATAGGGAGATTAACACTCGGTTTGTGTTGTTTAACACAATCCCAGAAAATTAAAGTAAAATAATACAGTAATACCTCGGATTGCGAGTAACGCGGTTTACGAGCGTTTCGCAATACGAGCTATTATTTTAGGAAAATCCTGACTCGGTTTGCGAGAATTGTCTCGCAAGACAAGCAGGATTCAAGCCTCTGGGGTTTACAGTACCGCATTTGGCTAGAGGTGGGGGGACGCCGGTGACTCCGTTCCTGAGTGTCTCCAAGCCTCTCTGAGTGCATCTGAGCGGCTCCGAGTGTTTCCGAATGTCTCCAGCGCCCCCCACCTTTGGTTACATGCGGTAATGCATACACTAGCAGTGCCACTGGAACAGATTATCGGAGTTTCCATTATTTCCTATAGGGAAACTCGCTTTGATATACAAGTGCTTTAGATTACAAGCATTCTTCTGGAACAAATTATGCTCATAATCCAAGGTACAACTGTATACCAAACAGGAATGGAAGGGAAATCTTCCAATGGGGACAGGAAGTAAAGAGAAGTCTCCTCAATGGAACACAGATGGCAAACAAAAAGAAGAGTATAACAATTCCTCTCTATCCAATATGAAAAAGAAAGTGACTTTAGTGCTACTTTAGGAGATATAGGGGGCCCCATATGCAGCCTAATGCCCAGTATATGTAATGCTGGAGAGCACTGTCAGAAAACCCATTACATGTTGGCAGAAATGATGGTCAGAGAGAGAGAGGGAGAGTATATGCTACAGGTTTCATGAAAGACTAAAGCCTCATACACACGATCAGATTTTCGGACAAACGGTGGTCTTTTTTTTGTTGCATGCTAGTCTCATGTCAAAAGTAAAGAGGTTACTCACCATACGAAAATACTCGTATGACAGAATTCAACTTCAGAAGTGACGTAATGTGTTGAATAGTTTTGTATGTATTCTTTCGTTTCTCAGCATGCGTAGTCTTGCTCTTGACACAAACCGTACTAATTAAACGAAAATCAGAGATTGTGTTCACATCCGCCAAAAAATTTATAGTCTGCAAATCCTGCTTTGTCGTACGAAAAATCATATTCAGCTGTCGAAAAGCACCATACTAACGATCCGAAAATCGGCAGATCGTTTGTCGGATGAAATTTTACTTCCAATTTTCGTAATCATGTGTACGGGCCTTTAAAGTGGAAGGTCACTCTCCCAATCAACATTGATTATTTTTAATGCTCAGTGGCAGCCCGTCCATTAGGGGCCCCACCCCTCTAATACATTCGCCCGGGCCCCTAATTCCAATGTTTTTTTTTTTTTTTTCTAGAAGCATGTGATTAGAGCAAGAGGCACTAATTGGCTTCAAAAATGAGATGTCTTGTTTTCTGCCCCCCCCCCCTCCAAAAAAAAAAAATATATATAGCACCAGCCACCACTGCTCATGCTGCTAGTTAGTAAGTAGATAAGAAAGTATATTGTATTTACTTGTGTTTAACTTTTTTTTTTACATATTTTCAGCTACTTCCTGGTTTCTTGTCTAGGCAAATTATGTTATGCATCCCAGGAGTCTTCGGGAGGGGAGGAGGAGGGGTTTTCTCAGCTAAGCACACTCTCCTGCACTCATACCCGGGCTAAGGGCAGATGGATTTCAGGAAATAAATGTTATATGAATCATTTGCCATTACTCAAGATGGCCACGGGCAGAGATGCTATGGGGTTGTTTTTCAAAGTGATTTCTCAACAAAATAAAGAATGGAGACATGGACGGATGGGGGAGTTTGCTTTAAATATTAAAAATGAATTAAATAGTGTTTTTGAATTGTGGTGCTCAGATGCAGTGAAGACCCATTTTAACAGTTTCCCAGCAGGCCACTGTACATAAACAGCTGGGTGGGAAAAACGCCCTTCTGACTGGACGTACCCATACATCCTGTCAGAACATTTGCAACAAAGTGGCCACATTCACTGTAATTTATGTCGATTTTTAGTTTTGCTGCATACTAGTTCATTGCCACAACAAGTCATTCTTATATTATTGTACTGAATGGATTGAATCTACAGGTTTTCACCCCCACTGTTGCAATTTAAGATATTAGTTGCATATTTACAGTTACCAATGGGTGGCACCACTGTCACTGTTTAAGATGATTTGGTTATTGTGATTGATCTAGTTTTTAGGAGGTAGCGCTTCACTCTTATGCCCCATACACACGATCATTTTTAATGTCATTTTTAAAACTGACGTTTTTCTCGTCATTTTTTTTCTTGTTTCCTCTCAAGCCTGTCTTGCGTACACACCATCATTTTAAAAAATGTTCAAGAAAAGCGCAGTGACGTACACCACGTACGACGGCACTATAAAGGGGAAGTTCCGTTCGAATGGCGCCACCCTTCATGTTAGTAAAGTTTGTTGAAAGACGATTCGCTCTTTTCAGTCTAGTGCTTTTCAGTCCGTTACAGCATGACGAATGTGCTATCTCCATTACGAACGCTAGTTTTACCAGAACGAGCGCTCCCGTCTCATACTTGATTCTGAGCATGCGCATTTTTTTTCACGTCGTTAAAGCATACACACTATCGTTTTTCACGTCGTTAAAAAAACGACATGAAAAACGACGTGAAAAAAGAGAGCATGTTCGAAATTTTTAATGCCCGTTTTTCACGTCGTTAAAAATGCTCTGGAGCATACACACGATCATTTTTAATGGCCATTTTTTTTAATGGCATTTTTAACGGCATGAAAAATGATCGTGTGTATGGGGCATTATACTACAATTTTTTACATAGTTTATGTGGGAACACTCTTGGTGTAAAGCAGAAACCTCATACTCACCTTGCCACAGATGATTGTTTATTTTTATTTATTTAATTTATTTCACACTTGCAAAGTCACTCATAATAGCGCAGAAGTTAGATCATTATTTATTATCTATTGGTCTTTGCAACCAGCCAGGAGGACTATGGCTGCACAGAGGCCATCGACCACTCGATGTCAGGTGATGTACCCTTTGCCCTGCTGTGTACCCCCCCTGATGTCCCCTGTGCCCTACCGTGTGCCCTGCCGTGTGTCCAGTGATGTGCCCTTCTATGTCCCCTGTGATGTGCCCTACTGTGTGCCCCATGCCCTGCCATGTGTCCTGTGTTGTGCCCTGCTGTGTTCCCAGTGATATGCCCTGTGCCCATGATGTGCCCCATGCCCAACTGTGTGCCCCATGATGTGCTCTGTTGTGTGCCAGTTGACATGCCCTACTGTGTGCCCGCCCTGGTGTGCCCTACGGTGTTTCCTGTTATGTGCCAGGTGATGTGCCCTGCTGTGTATCCCCCTGATGTGCCCTACTGTAGGCCCCATGGTGTGCCCTACTGTATGCCCCGTGCCCTACAATGTGTCCTGTGATGTGCCCTACTGTGCACACCGTGATGTGCCCTACTGTGTGCTCCGTGCCCTACAATGTGTCCTGTGATGTGCCCTGCTTTGTGCTCCATAATGTGCCCTGTGCCCAACTGTGTGCCCTGCTATGTGCCCCACTGATGCACCCTGCTGTGAGCACCATAATGTGCCCTGTAATATGCCCTGTTGTGCCCTCCTACCCCCATGTAATATGCCCTGCTGTTCCCTAAGCGTGCCCTGCTGTTCCCTAAGATATGCCCTCTTGTGTTCCCCCACTGATGCACCCTGTTGTTTGCTCCATAATGTGCCCTGCTGTGTGCACCACGTGCCCTCTAGCCCCCATGTAATGTGCCCCATAATGTGTCCACTTGCCCCCATGTAATATGCCCTGCTGTGCCCCATAATGCACCCTCTTGCCCCCATGTAATATTTCCTGCTGTGCCCCATAATGTGCCAAGCTGCCCCCTCATGCAATGTGCCCTGCTGCTCCCCATGTTGTGTGCCCTCCTGCCCCCCCATCTCTGTTGTGCCCTCCTGACCCTCTGTGCTCTGACCTGCTGACTCCTATACTCTGACATGCTTTACCCCATGCTCTTCCCTGCTGCCCCCTGTATACTTTGCCTGCTTGACCCCCCATGCTGTGCCCTGCTGCCCCCTGTGCACTGCTTATCACAAGTTATTTTCCTAACTTATTAAACATTTTTTTTAACATAGTGTAGAGAAATTCTTTGACTAGTGAATGTAATGTGGGCAGTGCAATATGTAGGTGGAGCTTTGTGGGGATGTGGCTTGAGTGTGGGTGGGGACACAGGGGCCCCCATGATCTCCTATTGCTCTGGGGCCCCATGTGTTGTCAGTCCGCCCCTGGTGGTGCTTTTGCCTCTGCTCCCTGCTACAGGCTCCTCCCTTCTATAGACACTGGGTAGGCTGGAAGGTGGTAGATAAGTGGGTGAACGGGGGAGAACTATCCTAATGTCTCCTTCTTGGCTCCAGAGCTCAGCTTTAAAGGGGGGAGGCTGGAGGGATGTGCTACAATGTCAGTGCATCCCTACAGGGTTTAGAGTAGCAGAAAGTATGCTGCAAACATGCTCAGCTGAGGTCTGTCTGAGCGCAGGGTACCACAGGAAGGAACACGGGATTAATCTATTATCGACTAGGGTGGTCCGACTGTGCCAATGCACATCACTGAGGAGGCAATGAACTCCTCTCTAGGAGCACAGCATAAATTGTGATACATTACAGTGCTCTGGGTGTACTGTATGTAACAGTATGCGTGTCTATGGTTATATGGATTTTTACAAGAAAAATCCTGCAATCTATTAAATTGTTTTTCTATTGGTTGAAAATTATTTAAACAGAGCAAAACTTAAAAGGAGTTTGGGATAAAAAAATTTTTTGACAAATTTAAATATATATACTCACTCTATCTATCTACTTCCAAACATTACCACAT
Source organism: Rana muscosa (assembly GCA_029206835.1). Lineage (NCBI taxonomy): Eukaryota > Metazoa > Chordata > Amphibia > Anura > Ranidae > Rana > Rana muscosa. Next base: position 687,127,805 of record CM055117.1, read on the forward strand.
TCTGCACTATGTAAGTAAACTTGGACTCTATTTAACCACACCCCCATTAAGCCACGCCCAATAGCCAGTGCAATTTAAACCACGCCCAATAGCTAGTGCAATTTAAACCATGCCCACTTTTTTGCAGCGGCGCATAAAGTGCATCACTTTTTCTCGATGCCTAGGCTCCGCTTTTGATATTGCACACGGGCCCACTGATTTCATGATACGCCCCTGTTCTCCACCCTTGACTTGGCAAGCAGCTACTGACAAGTCCCAGTGAGAGAAGACCAAGACCATGAAAAGACTGACTGCCTTTTCACACCCCTGGGGCTGTTAAAGTTTATTTGCATACAAACAAGGGCGCACTTACCGCTTCAGGCAACCAAAATGGACACACCTGGTACTTGGTGCTAATCCCGGATCACCACCGTCAGTAGCATAAGTGCCGGTTCACACAGGGGCAACCTGACTTACAGCGCGACTTTGCAAGGCGAATTCAGCGCGACTTGGAGCAACTTACAACGCGACTTAAAGTTGCCTCCAGGACAGGCGACTTTGGCTGTGGCCAATCACAGAATAATCAGCTCTGTGGGAGGGAGGGGTTTGCCTGAGTAAACTATTTTCTTTTTCTGTAAAGTTGCTTCAGTTAAGATGGAGATCTGACTTTGGAAGCAACTTCCATTGAAATCAATGGGTACAAGTTGCCTAGAAGTCGCCTTGAAGTAGTACAGGAACATTTTCTGAAGTCGGAGCGACTTCAGTAGTGTACATTAAGACGGCTGTCATTGACAAACATGGGATTTCTGATGTCAAGCGACTTGAGGTCTGACAAGTCGGATCCCAAGTTGCTGAAGTGTGAACCGGCACTAAAGAAGAAGAAATTGATTGCATACTTGAATCCAAAAGATGCAGTTGAAGTTTTTTTTTTATTGTCATAAGTTTATTCGCATGCCCTTCGGGCTGAGTAATTCCCCCTGTACGTTCCAGTACTTGATGGAGAAATGTCCAGATTTCAACTGTGTTAGGGCTCTTTCACACGGAGGTCCGTTCAGGTCCGCCTGTCAGTTTTTTAGGCGGACCTGAAACGGATCCTCCATGTACCCCTATGGAAGCACGGATGTCAGCGGAGACATGTCTGCTGACATCCGCTCCGCCAAAGTGTGACGGAGGAAAACCCTATTTTTCCTTCCGTCGGCGGAGCGGATCGGATGACAACGGACTCTACGGTCTGTCGTCATCCGATTCCCCATAGGGGAGAGCGGCGCTCTGACAGGGCGGTCCCTGCACAGTGTGCGGGGACCGCCCAGTCATCCGTCGGCTCAGCGGGGATCAACGGAGCGATCCCCGCTGAGCAAGCGGAGCTTCACGGGGCGGATCTTCACGGATCCGCCCCGTGTGAAAGCACCCTTAGTCTACTTGGATGATCTCATCATTTTCTCCAAAACCATCAACGACCATGTCAAACACCTGGACTAGGTTTTGGTGAAAAATACCAAACGTGAAATAGGCAGTAAATTGGATCCCAAGTGGAGCACACTCCATACCGGGTTGAGAAACAGCTCTTGCCTCCATCTCCAGTATATGATGTGATCTGGGAGGGTTCCAATCCCATCAAGAAATTATTCCACCACAACCTGTTGAGACCCTGTGTGCTAAGTGGCGATTGCTCTTCCAAACCTGCTTGAGATAGAGAGGTCTCAGTCTCCATGGAAGCCCCTGCAGGCCTATCTGACTGTCTAGACCCTCCTGTGAAATCAACCTCTAGCCTCCACTGCTGGTGCTCATTCGCAGGAGCAATGCAGTTGGAGGAGGAAGTCAGGAGGAACCTAGCTCCTCTATGGTTTCCTTGGTCACAGAGAGACACAATTTAATTGGATGCTGGCACCCCGTGTTATTTTGGTGGCCATCTTGGATCAGGCAGAGTCTACTTAAGACTCTGGCTCCTTGGTTTGGTGCGAATTTCGCATGTGGCTAGAAGGACAGGTCATCCATCTGTCAGGTACAGTGCTTTATGCCAGGGAGAGGCTCCAGACAAATAGGAAAAGTACAGGGACACACCATTGTACCTGGAAGCCTCCCCACTTAGGTACGGTCCAGCCAAACCACAGTTCGCCCCTTGAGACAGACGCTATCGGCACACCAGAGACCTTCTGCTACTTATCGCTGTTACATCCTGTGAGTGTTCTCGGTCAGGTGCCTTCCCGCCAGGTTTGTTGTCTATTGCTGAATCTCATGTTCAATACAGTTCTGTTTTTTGCAACTGAGTGACTTTAGCCCCGTACACACGATCGGATAACCTATGGATTTTCGTCCGATGGATTTGTCCATCGGAAATCCGATGAAACTGTTTTTCATCAGTCTTGGCCACACATCATCAGTCAAAAAACCGACCGTTCCAAACGCGGTGACGTAAAACACTCCGATGAGCCGAGAAAAATGAAGTTTAATGCTTCTGAGCATGCGTCGACTTGATTCTGAGCATGCGTGGGTTTTTTAACCGATGGACTTGCCCATAGACGATCGGAAATTCCCATCGGTTTTTTATCCATCGGAAAATTTTAAAACAAGTTCTATTTTTTACAACCGATGGAAAAAAGACCGATGGGTACCATACACGATCGGTTGGTCTGATGAAAACCATCCATCGGACGGTTTTCATCAGTCAAACCGATCGTGTGTACGGGGCTTTTGAGTGTTTTCTGCTGCTGCACCTGCCCACACATAGCTTATACCGCGTAGCAGTCAGCGCAGGGGTGAGGACTATGTAATGCACAGAACAGCTTGTTTTTTTTTAGTGGTCAGGAGTTAGCGTCCCCCTATGTTTGGTGGTCAGTGGTGTTTGCCCCCTAACATTGGTAGTCAGTGACGTTTTCCCCAGTAACACTGGTAATCAGTGTGCTCTTTTAAAGTCCATATGCCCCTTGTGTGCCCTCTTGCTGTGTTCAGCAGTGATCAATATCCCCCACCATGCTGATTAGTGTGCCCCTTTTTTCAATCATGGTAAGTGGGAGCAGTTTGACTCACAGAACCATGCAGGAGAGGTGATATGCTGCAGAAGAATGTTCAGGATCAGGAGGATCAGAAACAGAGGAGGAAGAGGTAGGCATTCAGACATAAAGACAAGCTGTGTTTACATTTGTAATTTCTGTGAATGGCCATCAGAGCAATCACAAGGCACAAATCCGTTAGGATTGGCTCTGTGCTTTTTGTCTGTAATGCAAGCTGTCTAATATCAGTTTTGCCACAGGCATTTAACGGACACACTGGCCGCCCGTGCCTTATTTTTTACAGTGCCGTTTCATAAATGGCACACCGGTAATAGATGTCCATCTCACTGCCATTATCTTTACAATGCAGCAGTAGGAAGGATGTTAGTCCACAAATAATGGATGCAGTATTCTGGAATTTTTACCTTGAAACATAACCAATAAATCTCAAGAAGTGGAAGAAGCACTCCTGATTGTCAACTATTCGACTTACAGATGTTTACAGTGCAGACTTAGAAATTACACTGATACCCAATTATTGTGCAGAACAGTTCATTTATTCTTTGTTCCAGCATTCATTCAAAGTCCTAGTGCATAACATTAGGAGGACTGGGCTGGGAAACAGGTGGGTATTTGCCCTGTGGGCCAGTACAAATAAGATATGTTGGACTTTCAGACCTGCAATCACAACATCTGGCAGAGAGAAGTCTTCTGGAAGGAACAGTAATCTTTCACCAAGTCCCTCAATCAGTGCAGCACCATGGTACACTTTGCTTTGTACACTTTCTTTACCATAAATTGGCTAGTTCATTGTGTATGGCCCCTAGGCCAAAGGTTCCCAGCCCTGCCCTGGTGCATATGGTCTAAATGTATAACAGCTATTACAGCTTAAATGCTCATTGTATCCCATTATTATAGGCAGCACTAGGTACAGTATGTGTCACTGTTTACACTGAGAGATGATTTGCATGAATTAAATTGTTGGTCCAATACAATCCTTCACAGTTATTCTTTGTCCTTTTTGTGATTATGGTATATTTCCTGATGTTAGATTCAACAACTTACTAAATACTACATATAGGGGGTTATTTATGAAAGGCAAATCCACTTTGCACTACAAGTGCAAAGTGCACTTGAAATTGTGCTGAAAGTGCTCTTGGAAGTTCAGACACTGTAGATCCAAGGGGGACATGCAAGTGTAGCGGGGTCTCTTTTAAGGCCCCGGGACTACGTTACCCAGAACCCCGTTCGGCACCCAGAGTGCAATTGGCCACCGCAGAGACTCATGGGAGGGGCTATTTAAGAAGGAGGCGAGGCAGAGCTCGGCCTCTTTGGACACCGCTCTGCAAGCAACAGTTTCTTCCTGTGCGGATCTGCTGCAGTGCAAGGCCTGAAGCCTGGGGCCTTGCGCAACTTCTGAAGAGCCTTCCACCCCACTGCGGAGCCTGGGTGGCACCTGACTTGTCGAGTGAGGACATCAGTTGGATCGGGGACCCGATCGTGGCAGACACTGTGTGCGGAGACACAGCAGGTGGAAGTCCCGGACTGGGATCGCGTCCGGAGTGGTGAGCGAGCACTTGCTCAAATCCAATAGACTGTACCGTGTTTAGGCCTATAGACTGCCTTGGCCCACCGATCGTTTGTTTGCTGTTCCACTGGAGACCAGTAGCAGGACAGGGTTAAAGGGTCTCCAGTATAGTGTTCCTTGTGACTGCCTACTTTGTGGATTACAAAATACTGTTCATCAAGTGCACCACCGAAAGTTTGCATGCGAAGAAATCCTTAATGAAAAGACTGAGATTTATTCTATGTCAGGCCTGACCAGGGAGGGGAGATAGACTATTGTTTTAGTGCGCCACAGGGCGCGTATACCATAATAGCTGCGCGTGGTGGATTACCGCGCTGCGCCATTATTGTGTGCTATACCTAATGCTGCAGCGCTCTGTAAGTAAGTTTTATGTGTTATGTTCTGCTTATGCCTTCTAAAACAAAATTAAAACCGTTATACTTGATCTCTCGCATCAGTGTGTTGTCTTATAGCAGGGATATGCAATTAGCGGACCTCCAGCTGTTGTAAAACTACAACTCCCATCATGCCCCTGCCTCTGGGTGTCATGCTTGTGGCTGTCAGAGTCTTGCTATGCTTCATGGGACTTGTAGTTCTGCAACAGCTGGAGGTCCGCTAATTACATATCCCTGTCTTATAGCAAAGAGGTTACCCTTGCAATACTGTTTGATTGTGATACCAGTAGAATTCCATAGACTAGTTGTGCCAGAGTGGGTCGAGTAAGATTGCCGGGGGTTGGCGGTGCTGTACACAGGGCCCGAAACAAATCCAGCGGCTCTCTTAACTGGGGGTAGCGCTACACAAGGAAAACAGCATTTTAGCTTGTACATGATTGGAGGATAAAATCAGCAGAGCTTCCCTCATTTCAGATCTACCCCTCAGATTTACAGCGACTGCACTCCTAAGTGCTCTTTCAGTGCAATTTCAAGTGCACTTTGCACTTGTAGTTTGCACTTGTAGTAAAAAGTGGATTTGCCTTTCGTAAATAACCCCCATAGTATAGAATTGACCTTTAATTAATTCCCCAACACCCCCTGAGTGCAGGCTATCTATTAACATAATTTTCTTCCTGATCCAGTGATGTTCGCAGTCAAAGAAAACCTCCCAGCAGCTACTCTTCATACTACACATGTGCACAATAAACGCATTCATATAAGACAGTTGTGTTTTTCGTGACTTTTAACAATCCTTCTAAGTATGACTGTCCCACCGGAAAGAACAGGGCTGCGGTGCAAATGTGCAATATGAAAGTTGTGTGGTACTGGGTAGGGCTACACCGCAAATGTTATTGGGTTGGAAGGTAAGTATGTTGCCTGGTGGGCTGCACTTGGGGGTGGGGGCAATAAAATAAGACCATTCACAGCAAGAGATGAACATATTTAGAATATTATTCTTATTAATAATCTAATCTTTATCTGAATTGTAGTCTCCATGATGTGATTCCTTATCCTCTTTTTTCGCTTCTTTATCATCATCTTCCTCTTGGTCACTTTTAGAATCTTCTGATCTATATGATTTTTCTTCTCTGCCAGTGTCATAATAACTGTCTTCCTTTTCATCCTCCGGTGCTTTAGAAGCCTCCTCTTTTTTGTCACCAATCCCCGACTGATCTTCTGTCTCCTCCATGTCATCATGGACTTCCTCTGGCTTGCTTTTAGTTCTTGGCTGGCTTGCCTCTTGATCCCTTCTTTTGTCACTACGTGCTTCCTTGTGATCCTTAGTTTCCCTGACAGCCATACTGTCATTTTTTTTATTTTGAGCATTTTGTGGTATGTTTTCTTCTTTCTCTACTGATCCCTTCTCTGTGTCAGCGTCATCTTTACTACTCTTGTCTTCAGTTCTGAAGTCCTTTTCAGCTTCTTGCATTGAAGATTTATTTTTTCCTTTTGAGGTCTACAAAAAAACAACACATTAAAAAGATTGGTTTACATTTCATGGATCAAGATTTCGGGTCTCTGAAGAATAAATGTATTTTTTCTAAATAACCATAGAATACATTTATTATTCCAAAAATCTGAAATTATAGAACACCATTTTTAAAATCCCTGCAATTTAATATAAATGTAGCGGACCCCCAAAATTGGGGTCGCTGTGTCTTAAATTTAGGGGCGGCCTGGGCAATAGTTTGGCACTGGTTTTCTGATTCTCTAGATTGGACTCTGCTCTGCTGTGGTGTTGCCTGGGTGTATAGTTCCCCTTGACCTGCAGGTGGCGCTGTTGCCCAGGTCTTGGGTCAGACCACAGGTGGCATTGTAGCGTGATTGGGTGTCCTCTCTCGGCAGCCATACAGTGGGCGTGGTCTACCTGCTGTGCATGCCGGGAGAGGGTACATTAGGGGCAGACGCCATTAGGCGGGGAGATTGGCCGGGGGATTCCAAGGGGGAACCCTGGTGGCGAGAGTCGCGCCCTTTGGCCCTGCTGGCCAGGGGTGCGTGAATTGGTAAAGAAGTCTCGGGCACCTTCAGCCCGAGGCTATAGTGTTCCAGGTAGGCCCAGTACCTTCAACTGGGTCTACAACCAAATCATCGGAGTCCCAGGGTACCCGAGGGAGGGTGGCCCGCTCTGAAAGAGAGGAAAACCAGGGGAGGACCTGTCCGGAGGATCGGTGAAGGAAGTCACAGGAGGGGCCTGGTTGCCTATCAGAGGGAAGGATTCCGTGAGTTACACAATAGCCCCTGTGATGTGCCCCACTGGCACTTATGGTTTCTAAAAGTTGCAGGCGCTAGAGAGTTCTAGATTTAGGAACTAAAGGATTCTGTGGCAGAGGATCTCCTGAACTTGTCTTTGAAGGGAACGAAATCTAAAGTAACTGTTCGTGCTCCACTCCGGCTGCTAGAACTGTGAGAGGGATCTATCCGGGTGAGCAATACCCACTCAGGCTTGAGTGGAGAATAGGGTAAATGGGTGCCGCATGCCTGAACCTACCTCCCTACCCAACTCTATCTTCAACTTTTTCCTACTAAGTTTCAAGCAAGAAAAAATAAACTTGTCTGTTGGAGTTTAATTAACCACTTAAGCCCCGGACCATTTGGTAGCTAAAGGACCAGAGGTGAATTCAGAATTTTGCACTGCGCTGCTTTAACTGTAAATTGTGCGGACATGCAATGTTGTACCCAAACGAAATTTGCGTCCTTTTCTTCCCACAAATAGAGCTTTCTTTTAATGGTATTTGATTGCCTCTGCGATTTTAATTTTTTGCGATATAAACGGAAAAAGACCGAAAATTTTGAAAAAAAATGATATTTTCTACTTTTTGTTATAAAAAAAATCGAATAAACTCAATTTTAGTCATACATTTAGGCCAAAATGTATTCAGCCACATGTTTTTAGTAAAAAAAATGTCAATAAGCGTATATTTATTGGTTTGCGCAAAAGTTATAGAGTTTACAAACTAGGGTACATTTTCTGAAATTTACACAGCTTTAAATTTATGACTGCCTATCTCATTTCTTGAGGTGCTAAAATGACAGGGCAGTACAAAACCCCCCCAAATGACCCCATTTTGGAAAGTAGACACCCCAAGGAAATTGCTGAGAGGCATGTTGAGCCCATTGAATTTTTATTTTTTTTGTCTTAAGTGATTGAATAATGACTAAAAAAAAAAAAAAAATTACTAAAAGTTGTCACTAAATGATATATTGCTCACACATGCCATGGTTATATGTGGAATTGCACCCCAAAATACATTTTGCTGCTTCTCCTGAGTACGGGGATACCACATGTGTGGGACTTTTTGGGAGCCTAGCCGTGTACGGGACCCCGGAAACCAAGCACCGCCTTCAGGATTTCTAAGGGCGCAAATTTTTGATTTCACTCCTCACTACCTATCACAGTTTCGAAGGCCATAAAATGCCAAAATAGCACAAAACCCCCCCAAATGACCCCATTTTAGAAAGTAGACACCCTAAGGAAATTGCTGAGAGGCCTGTTGAGCCCATTGAATATATTTTTTTTGTCCCAAGTGATTGAATAATGACAAAAAAAAAAAAAAATGACAAAAAGTTGTCACTAAATGATATATTGCTCACACATGCCATGGTTATATGTGGAATTACACCCCAAAATAAATTTTTCTGCTTCTCCTGAGTACGGGGATACCACATGTGTGGGACTTTTTAGGAGCCTAGCCGCGTACGGGACCCCGAAAACCAAGCACCGCCTTCAGGATTTCTAGGCACAAATTTTTGATTTCACTCCTCACTACCTATCACAGTTTCGAAGGCCATAAAATGCCAAAATAGCACAAACCCCCCCCAAATGACCCCATTTTGGAATATAGACACCCCAAGCTATTTGCTGAGAGGCATGGCGAGTATTTTACAGCTCTCATTTGTTTTTGAAAATGAAGAAAGAAAATATATATATACATATATTTTTTTTTTTCAATTTTCAAAACTTTGTGACAAAAAGCGAGATCTGCAAAATACTCACAATACCTCTCAGCAAATAGCTTGGGGTGTCTACTTTCCAAAATGGGGTCATTTGGGGGGGGGGGGGTTTGTACCATCTGGGCATTCCATGGCCTCCGAAACTGTGATAGGCAGTGAGAAGTGAAATCAAAAATTTACACCCTTAGAAAGCCTGAAGGCGGTGCTTGGTTTTTGGGGTCCCGTACGCGGCTAGGCTCCCAAAAAGTCTCACACATGTGGTATCCCCGTACTCAGGAGAAGCAACAGAATGTATTTTGGGGTGTAATTCCACATATGCCCATGGCATGTTTGAGCAATATATCATTTAGTGACAACTTTGTGCAAAAAAAAAAAAAAAAAAATTGTCGTTTTTCCGCAACTTGTGTCAACATATAAAACATTCCATGGACTCGACATGCCTCTTAGTATATAGCTTGGGGTGTCTACTTTCCAAAATGGGGTCATTTGGGGGGGTTTTGAACTGTTCTGGCATTTTATACACAACATTAGGAAGCTTACATCCACTCTTCTAACCACTTGAAGACAAAGCCCTTTTTGACACTTTTTGTTTACATGAAAACATTTTTTTTTTTGCAAGAAAATTATGTTGAACCCCCAAACATTATATATATTTTTAAAGCAAAGGCCCTACAGATTAAAATGGTGGGTGTTGCATTTTTTTTTTTCTACACAGTATTTGCGCAGCGATTTTTCAAACGCATTTTTTGGGTTAAAAAAATACACTTTTTTTTAATTTTAATGCACTAAAACACACTATATTGCCCAAATGTTTGATGAAATAAAAAAGATGATCTTAGGCCGAGTACATAGATACCAAACACGACATGCTTTAAAATTTCGCACAAACGCGCATTGGCGACAAACTACATAAATTTTTAAAAGCCTTTAAAAGCCTTTACAGGTTACCCCAGTAGATTTACAGAGGAGGTCTACTACTAAAATGACTGCCCTCGATCTGACCTTTGCGGTGATACCTCACATGCATGGTGCAATTGCTGTTTACATATGACGCCAGACCGACGCTTGCGTTCGCCATTGGGCAAGAGCAGGGCAGGACAGGGGTGCTTTTTTTTTTTTTTTTTTTTTTTTTATTATTAATTTTGCTTTTTTATTTTATTTTTAAATTGTTCCTTCCAAGTATTTTTTTTTTTTATCATTTTTATTGTTATCTCAGGGAATGTAAATATCCCCTATGATAGCAATAGGTAGTGACAGGTACTCTTTTTTGGAAAAAACTGGGGTCTTCTAGACCCTAGATTCTTCCTCTGCCCTCAAAGCATCTGACCACACCAAGATCGGTGTGATAAAATGCTTTCCCAATTTCCCAATGGCGCTTTTTATATCCGGGGGGGGGGGCATTCCCTCCCTTCCCTCCCACTGCTTGTAAAAGCAGTCCAGAGGCTAATTAGCCGCTAGGATTGCTTTTACATGAAAGCCGGCCGCAGGCTGAAAAGAATGATACCAAGATGATACCTAAACCCGCAGGCATCATTCTGGTATAAACATTCAAAGTCCAGCAACATACCAGTACGTTGCTGGTCCTTGTTGGACATGTATTGTAATCTTTTTTTTTCATGCAGCCAGTTGGCTGAACGAAAAAAGAGATTGATCGGTGGGTATGCCCACCATTAGAATACCTCCCTTCATTCACCCACTTCTAATGATGGGCATACATGCACCATTTATATACGCCAAAGCATGGGGGCATCCTCCCGCAAAAAAGTTATGCCGCACACACATGGTCAGACTTTTCCACGGGCAAGCCTCCGTCGGAATTTCGACCGTATGTACGCGGCATTAGGAGCAAAATTGCTCCTCCGCTCCTGCTGCCCCAATGCTTCGGCATATTTGCTTTTTTTTTTTAACTGTGGTGGTGAAATCACCTCCTACAGCACTGGAGTCGCAGGGATCAGGCCTGTCTCTGCGAACGCTGCAGTTATGTGTGTTTTTGTTTTGTGACAGTGATCGATCGATACTGCACTTGGGTGGCCTGGGCTGGACGGAGGGGCAAAACGCAGGTGCCAGCAGGTATCTGGGCTGATCCCGCTAACACTGCGTTTTTGGGAACCCTAAACTGCTGGGGACGCTAGTATAGATCTGATCAGATCAGATATTGATCTGTTCAGATACTATACCACTAAGGGGGGTGTATGCTTCACGCGTGGGTGTTAGCGTTACTGGCACTAACCTGACGCTGCCTGGGGTGTGACGCAGACCCTCTCTGACGCTAAAACCTAATTGATATCACCCGCCGGGCGATCAGGGGGTTAAACCTTTATTGGGTTATATACGGCGGGTGCCCTGACACTATAAAAAGCAAACTAACTAACCAGCGTCACCCGTAACACTTATATGGTGATCACTGGTGAAAGGGTTAACTAGGGGCAATCAGGGGGTTAAAACCTTTATTAGATAATATATGGGGGTACCTGACGCTATAAAAACCTGTTGCGAACCTAAAAAAAATTACTGGCTACCGATCTGCATCACCGACACTAAGACAGAGATCAGAAAAATGATCGCTTAGCGACAGTGGTGATAGGGGGTGAAAGGGTTACCTGGGGGGCGATCAAGGGGGTTAAACCTTTATTAGATAATATATTGGGGTACCTGACGCTATAAAAACCTGCGGCGAACCTAAAAAAAATTACCAGCTACCGATCTGCATCACCGACACTAAGACAGCGTTTAGAAAAACGATCGCTTAGCGACAGTGGTGATGGGGGTGAAAGGGTTACCTGGGGGGCGATCAAGGGGGTTAAACCTTTATTAGATAATATATTGGGGTACCTGACGCTATAAAAACCTGCGGCGAACCTAAAAAAAATTACCGGCTACCGATCTGCATCACCGACACTAAGACAGCGTTTAGAAAAATGATCGCTTAGCGACAGTGGTGATAGGGGGTGAAAGGGTTACCTGGGGGGTGATCAAGGGGGTTAAACCTTTATTAGATAATATATTGGGGTACCTGACGCTATAAAAACATGCGGCAAACCTAAAAAAAATTACTGGCTGCCGATCGGCATCACTGACGCTAAGACAGCGATCAGAAAAATGATCGCTTAGCGACAGTGGTGATAGGGGGTGAAAGGGTTATCTGGGGGGTGATCAGGGGGTTAAACCTTTATTAGGGGGGGTTAGGGGACTACACTGGACCTAAAACTGAATGTGCTGACACTTTTACAGTCACAAATGTCACTGATTGCAGTGATCACTAAATAAATGGTCACTGCAATCAGTGACACTGTGACTGGGGGCTGGGGGGTGATCTGGGGGGCCTGGGGGGGGGCGATTTATGTCCCTATGTGTCCTGGTGTCAGTGTAGTGTTGTGTGCACTGACCTGATGTCTTCTCTTGTACGGCGCTCGGTATATGTGAGCGCCGCACCAGAGATGACATCACTTCCTCCTGCTTCCTCTGTCTGACACAGACAGAGGGGGCATTTCCATTCGCCGGGAGCGATCGCGAGGGGGTGGCCGGAAACGAATGGCTGCCCCCTCATCCCGGAACGCTCCCGGACACTTAGCCAGCGCTCACTGTATAGGAGGGGGGTCCGATTGGACCCCCCAACTATACAAAGGCAATCACGTATGCTCTACGTGATTGTGCCTATCGGTGCCATTCTGCCGACGTATATATACAGTGAGCGGTCGTTAAGTGGTTAAAACAGTCTGGACATTGGCCTTCTTTTAGGAAAGAGAATAGACTTTTCCCTACACTCTAGGGACGAGAACCAATGGAGGGAGGTAACTTGCTGCAGGACCCAAAAATTGTATGAACACCGCTCAACCTCTTATACCAGGAGGATACGGGCATGTGGCATGGTGTGCCCTACTCTGCAAGTGGAGGTAAGCAGGAGAAAAAGGGTTTGTGTGCTACATAAACATGCCAGTCAGTTAAACCTTCAGGCTGCTGAATTTTTGCTGAAAGATCTAGTATTTTACATAAATGATGAGTAATCTAATATATGGCTGGAATTCCAGGTTAACATTTATTAAAAATGATCAGCTATAAGACTAGTCCTGACAAGCCTTAGTACAATTGCAGACAATTTGTTTGCCCTATAGCCTGTAGTCTTACATTCTGACTGGGGGACACAGTCAAATTGGGTGGAAGAGGTGGCTCAACCAACTGAGCTCCAATATTGGGTTGTGAGTGCAGCATCAGAATTTCAATGACATTACCCACAAAACTTCATTATATAAAAATTTAGAAATGTCAGGACCCTGTCACACGCTCAGGGCCATATATTAGTAAAAAGTGCAGTTAAGAGAGAAGTCCGACCTGAGCTTTTTAGGCTGGGCTTCTCCTATGGGTCACAGGGGTGCAATTAGTTTTGCACTCCTGTGACCCGTTTTCAGCGGAGAGCAGTCTGAAGTCCGCTCTCCGCTGACGTCACTGCCATACTTCGAGGCAGCTCATCATCACGTCACTGCTATCAAGTCGGATCCGCCAGCTGCCTTGATTGATGGCAGTCTCAGCGAGCCGCTGAGACGGCCGCTCCCAGCCCCTCCACGGCTCAGCGCTCCAATGAGCGCTGAGAAGTAGAGCAGAAGGGATGCTGACTGACAGTCAGGATCACATCGGCTGTGTTTGGTGGCTCGATTTCTCAGTGCAGAGACACTGGGGGACAGATGCAGCATCAGACCGATGCTGCATCCACCTAGGTAAGTATAACTAGCCCAAAAAAACCCCCCATACTTCTCTTTTAAAGATGACTATGCTTTAATGCTAAACTGAAGAAAATGTATTATGTCCGTATAAAGGTGCTTTCTTCAAATATACAGTGCCTTTAAAAAGTATTCATACCTCTTGAAATTTTCCCCATTTTGTCATGTTCCAACCAAAAACTTAAATGTACTTTATTGGGATTTTATGTGATAGACCACCACAAAGTGGCACATAATTGTGAAGTGGAAGGAAAATGATAAATGGTTTTCTAAATTTTTTACAAATAAATATCTGAAAAGTGTGCCGTGCATTTGTATCTTGTACCTTTAGGGCTCTTTCACACGGACGGACCGTTCAGGTCCGCCTGTCAGATTTTTAGGCGGACCTGAACGGATGGATGCTCCATGTACCCCTATGGAGCCATGGATGTCAGCGGTGACATGTCCGCTGACATCTGACCCGCTCTGATCTGCCAAAGTGTGACAGAGGAAAACCCTACTTTTCCATCCGTCTGCGGATCGGATCGGATGACAACGGACTCTACGGTCCGTCGTCATCCGATCCCCCATAGGGGAGAGCGGCGCTCTGACAGGTCGGTCCCTGCACAGTGTGCGGAGACAGACCTGTCATCTGCCTGCTCAGCGGGGATCGACGGAGCGATCCCCGCTGAGCAAAGCGGAGCCCGCACACGGACACGAATCGTGTGAAAGGGGCCTTACTCTGATACCCCTCACTAAAATCTAGTGGAATGAATTGCCTTCAGAAGTCACCTAATTAGTAAATAGAGTCCACCTGTGTGTAATTTAATCTCAGTATAAATACAGCTGTTCTGTGAAGCCCTCAGAGGTTTGTTAAAGAACCTTAGTGAACAAACCGCATCATGAAGGCCAAGGAACACACCAGACAGGTTGGGGATAAAGTTGTAAAAAAGTTTAAAGCAGGGATAGGTTATAAAAAAAAATCCCAAGCTTTGAGCATCTTACGGAACACTGTTCTATCCATCATCCAGAAATGGAAAGAGAATGGCACAACTGCAAATCTACCAAGATATGGCTGTCCACCTAAACTGATAGGCTGGACAAGGAGAGCATTAAGCAGAGAAGCAGCCAAGAGGCCCATGGTAACTCTGGAGGACCTGCAGAGAGCCACAGCTCAGATGGGAGAATCTGTCCACAGGACAACTATTAGTTGTGCACTCCACAAATCTGGCCTTTATGGAAGAGTGGCAAGAAGAAAGCCATTGTTGAAAGAAAGCCATAAGAAGTCCCCTTTGCAGTTTGCGAGAAGCCATGTGGGGGACACGGCAAACACTTGGAAGAAGGTGCTCTGGTCAGATGAGATCAAAATTTAACTTTTTGGCCTAAAAGCAAAACGCTATGTGTGGTGGAAAACTAACACTGCACATTACCCTAAACACACCATCCCCACCGTGAAACATGGTGGTGGCAGCATCATGTTGTGGGATGCTTTTCTTCAGCAGGGACAGTGAAGCTGGTCAGAGTGGATAGGCAGATGGATGGAGCCAAATGCAGGGCACTCTTAGAAGAAAACCTGTTAGAGTCTGCAAAAGACTTGAGACTGGGGCAGAGGTTCACCTTCCAGCAGTACAGCCACCCTAAACATACAGCCAGAGCTACAATGGAATGGTTTAGACCAAAGTATATTCATGTGTTAGAATGGCCCAGTCAAAGTCCAGACCTAAATCCAATTGAGAATCTGTGGCAAGACTTGAAAATTGCCGTTCACAGACGCTCTCCATCCAATCTGACAGAGCTTGAGCTATTTTGCAAAGAAGAATGGGCAACAATTTCACTCTAGATGTGCAAACCTGGTAGAGAAAAAAAGACTTGCAGCTGTAATTGCAGCAAAGGGTGGTTCTACAAAGGATTGACTCAGGAGGGCTGAATACAAATGCACGCCACACTTTTCACATATTTATTTGTAAAAAATGTGGAAAAACATTTATCATTTTCCTTCCACTTCACAATTATGTGCCACTTTTTGTGTGTCCATCACATAAAATCCCAACAAAATACATTCACGCTTTTGGTTGTAACATGACAAAATGTGGAAGATTTCAAGGGGTGTGAATACATTTTGAAAGCACTGTAACTAAAGGCAAATATTTTTTTTTTTTTTTTTTTTTGTTTTAGATAGAGATAGAATAAAACACTTGTCAGTTTTTATTGCTGTCTGTGCCACTGTTAAGGAGATCCCCCCTCTCTATTTATCCTGTTTACTATTATCATTGAAAGTGAAAGTAAAAGGAATTCCCACATTTTGGGTTGTCCCCAGAAAAGTAATAGCGGGTTAATCTTCCAATATAATTACATAGTAGGTGAGGTTGAAAAAAGACACAAGTCCATCAAGTCCAACCTATGTGTGTGATTTTTTGTCAGTATTACATTGTATAGCCCTGTATGTTGTGGTCATTCAGGTGCTTATCTAATAGTTTCTTGAAACCATCGATGCCCCCTGCTGAGACCACCGCCTGTGGAAGGGAATTCTACATCCTTGCCGCTCTTACAGTAAAGAACTCTCTACGTAGTTTAAGGTTAAACCTCTTTTCTTCTAATTTTAGCGAAAAAGTTTTATCCCTATTGTGGGGTCACCAGTATGGTATTTGTAAATTTGTAAATTTAAATCATATCGCTTCTCCAGAGAGAATAAGTTCAGTGCTAGCAACCTTTCCTCATAACTAATATCCGCCAGACCCTTTATTAGCTTTGTTTGCCTTCTTTGTACTCTCTCGATTTCCAGTACATCCTTCCTGAGGACTGGTGCCCAGAACTGGACAGCATACTCCAGGTGCGGCCGTACCAGAGTCTTGTAGAGACACTAGTTCTCGTGACCTTAATTTTCAGGGATTTCCTCTCAGCTCCTGTTTGGCGATGGGACAGGAAGTGAAGCAAGATCTCTGCAATGGGACACAGGTGGTGAAAAAAGATCTGACATGGGTTATAACCCTCCCTTGCTCTATCCAAAATGAAAATAAAAAAGTTTTACCTATAGTTCTACTTTAACCACTTGCCGACCGACGCACGCAGATGTACGTCTACACAATGGCACGGGCAGGCAAATGGGCGTACCTGTACGTCCCTTTTAATTTGCCACCCAGCGCACCCGCCGCGTGCCCCGTGAGCGTGTTCGCGAGTCCCAAGAACTCCATGGCCCGCGATTGCGATCGGCAAAGGCAGAACAAGGGGATGCTTTTGTAAACAAGGCATTCCCCTATTCTGCCTAGTGACATGTCACTGATGGCTGTTTCCCGTAATCGGTCATCAGTGACCGCTGTAAAAATGACAATGGTCCCAAAAATGTGTCGAAAGTGTCCGATGTGCCGGTCATAAAGTCGCAGTTACAATAAAAATCGCGCCGCCATTACTAGTAAAAAATTTTTTTTTATAAAAATGCCATAAAACAACCCCCTATTTTGTAGATGCTATAACTTTTGCGCAAACCAATCAATAAACACTCATTGCGATATTTTTTAACAAAAATATGCATAAGAATACGTATCGACTTAAACTGAGGAAAAAAAAAATTTTTTATATATTTTTTGGGGATATTTATTATAGCAAAAAGTAAAAAATATAGAATTTTTTTCAAAATTGTCGCTCTATTTTTGTTTATAGCGCAAAAAATAAAAACCACAGAGGTGATCAAATACCACCAAAAGAAAGCTCTATTTGTGGGAAAAAAAGGACGTCAATTTTGTTTGGGAGCTACGTCGCACGACCGCGCAATTGTCAGTTAAAACGACGCAGTGCCGAATCGCAAAAAGTGACCTGGTCTTTGACCAGCAAAATGGTCCGGGGCTTAAGTGGTTAAGGAATTTCTTCTTGTTTACACGCACAGGATTAAAGAAACAGATGAACTTTTATGCTGCGTACACACGACCGTTTTCACAACGTGAAAAATGGCCATGAAAAAATTGGAACATGCTCTAATTTTTCACGTCGTTTTTCACATCGTCGTTTTTCTCATCATGAAAAACGGCCGTGTGTAGGCTTTAACGACGTGAAAAAAAAAATGCGCATGCTCAGAATCAAATATGAAACGGGAGCGCTCGTTCTGGTAAAACTAGCATTCATAATGGAGATAGCACATTCGTCACGCTGTAACGGACTGAAAAGCATGAGGCTGAAAAGCGCGAATCGTCTGTCAACAAACTTTACTAACATGAAGGGTGGCGCCATCCGAATGGAACTTCCCCTTTATAGTGCTGTCGTTCGTGTTGTACGTCACCGCGCTTTACTTGAGCAGTTTTTTCCATGATAGTGTGTAGGTAAGGCAGGCTTGAGAAGAATCATGTCGAGAAAAATTCAGTTTTTTTCAATGACATTAAAAACGGTCGTGTGTACGCGGCATAAGACTTAGTTTCCTCATTAAAAGGCACCTACCCTTTTTTTTTTTTAAGGACCAGTGGGCACTATGCCCTCTATTTCCCAGCCATTTGTTTTGTAACTTCCCCTGTGTAGTTCTTTTTGCGGTTTGTAGTAATTACACCACTTGCTGCAGTGGGAGGACACAGAAGTCTCAGACTCTTGGTCTAAACTGCCTATTGTAACTGCGATGTCTGCATCCGCAAGATACCTGCCCCCAATCCCACACAAATTACCACCCTTCAGTACCATTCCCATTGCACAAAGTGAATTGTACTTTCTCCATGCCTTGCTGATTTTTATGAATAGGAACAATGACATCAAACATTTATTTTATCTGCTAAATGGTGAAGTTGTATTGTAACTGTAGCGCCCTGCTCCTGATGATCAGGCGCTATATTTAAATTTAGTGGGTATCTGAGCCACTTACTGGCTCAGATCTGATTGTGAAGGGTAAATTGGCCTCTTTTTCGGCTGTGGCTGTGTTGGAAGGATTTCCCGCTGTTCGCCAGTAGGTGGCGTTACCACCACAGGCCAGTGTTGGAACACAACCAAGCCAGAGCGGATTGGGTATCTTTCCCCGGGAACAGCTCAGTGGGAGTGGTTTCCCCGCTGAGCATGCTGAGGAAGGGTATTTAAGGGGCAGACGCCATTGTTCTGGGCTCGTTTGCCATGCGGCCCTCCTGGCCCAAGGCGTGTGTCGCTGCCTGTCTCATTTTCCCGCCTCTGGGCCTGCTGGCCCGAGGCTGTGCACCTGCAAAGTAGGCCCAGATGTCCTGTCTGGGGCCTATGGTTTAGGGGTGATCCTGTGCTGTCCGTCCTGAGGGAGGAAGCCACTAAATGGAGTAACCGGGGGAGGACCCGTCCTGGAGAGAACCCAGCGGAAGGCTGGTATCCTGGGAGGAGGCCTGGTGACTCTATTGGAGGATGCACCCTAGTCGAATGCTACCCTGCAGTATCGCCGATCCGGCTTAGAGGCTCTGATACTGCTCGGCTGAACACTTGCTAAGTCCTTTGCGGAGGACCAAGTTATAATTTGTCCACATCGCCCAATCCTGTGGCAGAGGATTGTCTACCTGTTCTACTTTCATCAAGTCTGTGGCAGAGACTTTCGGTCCGTGCTCCACCCCGGCTGCTAGGCCGGTGAGAGAGGTTTATCCGGGTGAGCAACTTCCACTCGGAGGAAAGTGGTATGTGTACTTTGTTTAGTGTCGTTTTGAAACCTAAAGTTCCTCAGTGGTCTGCATCCCGTGCCTGAACTTCCCCTAACCCTCTGTCCTTTTTCCCTGCAAGTTGGTGTTAAATAAAAGCAAAGAAAAAGGATTTACAACTTGTGTGGACATTGAGGTTTCTCCTGAAGTGTATAGACTCTCATCCCGTAGACATCGAATGGTGGGGTAACGTGCATTGACCCAAATCTAAACCAGCAGCTCCTACGGGGGTAGTGCTACATAACTAATTAGCAGCTTTTTTTAAATACATACTCTATGGCAGTGATGGCAAACCTTGGCACCCTAGATGTTTTGGAACTACATTTCCCATGATGCTCATGCACTCTGCAGTTTAGGAGAGCATCATGGGAAGTTCCAAAACATCTGGGGTGCCAAGGTTCGTTATCACTGCTCTATGGGATGCAGATTGTGGATGCATTTGAATTGTATCCCAGAGTTCATCTTTTTTTATTTATTTTTTCAAGATGAGTTTATCTTTAAAGTATGTGTTAATAGTTTTGCTAGAATAGATAAAGAGTAATAGAACAGTTGAAATACTTACCTTTCCTACAGCTCCAAACTCTCTGCAGTGCTGGTCACATGACCGATAGCCTAAGCATCTGTTTTCTGTTGAATGGGAGGATTTGAGTTCAACTTGGCTAATTCCCTTGTACTGTACTGCAGAAATCACTTGATGTTTTGGTCCTGTAACCAGCAGCTGGCGCTTGGATCACTGTTTTTCCAGAAAAGTATTTTTTGCTATTTTAATACAAATTTTTATCAATCCCAGCAATACAGTTACCATGGATTTAGTGTATCATTAAACACTTTTATTGTATATTAATTAGCCCAATTCCATAATTTTAGCAGCTCCCATTGTGAAAAACATCCAACACTTCCTGTCCATATCAAGTTCTTATTTTGCTGTGTGTGCACTGATTGGGCAGATTCTTTCTCATTTCCTGTGCCAATGAAACCAGGCCAAAATTTTACAATAATGTGTGTCACTAAGACAAGAAGCCATAGACTGTAGTAATAACCAGCCACATGTTCTAATATTTCCACATTTTACTTGTAGCGCACCCCTAGGGGTCGGCAGATGAACTGGATCCCCCATTCCATAATTTTAGCAGCTCCCATTGTGAAAAACATCCAACACTTCCTGTCCATATCAAGTTCTTATTGCTGTGTGTGCACTGATTGGGCAGATTCTTTCTCATTTCCCGTGCCAATGAAACCAGGCCAATTTCTTACAAGAATGTGTGTCACTAAGACAAGAAGCCATAGACTGTAGTAATAACCAGCCACATGTTCTAATATTTCCACATTTTACTTGTAGCACACCCCTAGGGGTCGGCAGATGAACTGGATCCCCCATTCCATAATTTTAGCAGCTCCCATTGTGAAAAACATCCAACACTTCCTGTCCATATCAAGTTCTTAATGCTGTGTGTGCACTGATTGTGCAGATTCTTTCTCATTTCCTGTGCCAATGAAACCAGGCCAATTTCTTACAAGAATGTGTGTCACTAAGACAAGAAGCCATAGACTGTAGTAATAACCAGCCACATGTTCTAACATTTCCGCATTCTACTTGTAGCGCACCCCTAGGGGTCGGCAGATGAACTGGATCCCCCACTCCTGCAAAGCCAGGCACACCAAATTTTCACAGGCACTCCAGAGTCAGAGAACAGTCCTTGACTTTGTTTTGTGGTTTATTAAGGGTTAATAACTTGGATAGGGATGGGGTGTTATGGGATCCCCTCTTGACTTTAGCAACAGCTTCAGGGACATCTTTCTTTATGCAGTCTCCTTTACTCTCCTTCTGCACACACACTTGCTTGGGGACTCCAGCTGAATCACTGTTAGCTGTTCTGACAGGCTTTCAGTAGCCCCTTGTGGTGTAGCAAAAATGTCAGTGAACAGCATGCACTTCTCCACTGTGGCTACGGATCCCAGCACTACCACTTCAGGCACTGCCAACCCATCTGGCTTCAGCTGCCCCTTTCACTAGCCCTCCAGGCTAACTTCTCCACACCAGTTCTCCAGACTGGCTGACTCTCAGGAGATCTCCCAGGGAAGGGTAAAAATGTAAGCACACCGCTGTCTTCAGGGAGACTGAATAAATGTGGCAGTCCCCCCCCCCTTGTTAGTCCCTAGCAGTGCTGATCTACTCACGCTGTCCTCTCTCTTGTTCCTCGTTCCTCCAGGAAAGTTTTCCTTCCATGTGTTGTGACTGGATCCTTCCAGCACCCAAGCCCCAGCCCAAGGTCACCCCTCCAGTCTAGGGGGCACCCCTGAGGGCCACCGACAGCCTTCTCAACATTGTATCCCCATCTTCCACCCAACTGCCCTGCTGGCATGGCTCATGCCTATTTATGAGGTAAGTTCTGCCCTCTGCCAGCCCTTTACTGGGAATTGGCCTCATAAATATTCCAAACAGCTCCTCCTAAACTCCTGCCCACTTGCTCTAGAACATTCTCCAATGTCACAGAAGCAGGGGAAGGCACCAGAGGAGCTGTTAGGATGAGTCATCCAGCCCTGACTCACTGAACTCTGACCCAGATTTACAGCTCAGGCTTAGTCCTGAGCTAACTAAATGTACCTATACTAACAAAACCTACACTACTTCTAGCACACACTAGAGACTGCTACATATTACTGTCTCTGTCCCCATTAGAAAGATTTTCTTGCACTTGCTGTTCTCATCATACAGACAGGAAGTAAAGGGAAATCTTACCAACAGGAACAATGTCAGTAATAACAACTCGTCAAAGGTTCTAACCCTTTCTTGCCCAATCCAAAACAGAGAAAATGCTTTGATAGTTTGAATTAGGCAATACTCTACCTTCTCTTGATGTGCGACATACCATCCTCTTGGGTATTTTGCAATGCTGTCCATGTATTTCTCTGCTTTCACCCAGTCTTCGTGCCACTTTTCAACTCTATACTGAGGCTCACACTTTGTAATTCTGTCTTCAATGCTTTGATTCTCCCTGGATACTTTCAGCAACTCTTGAGCCCTTTTCTCTTTATTTAAACTGATGAAAAGAATATAGATAACAAAGTCATTGAATGGTTCACCCCAACAGCTGAGCTGACATATCCAAAAGGGAAGCAGGAATTTAAGCATATGAAAGGGTAAAACAAGAAACTGAAGGCAAACAGTACATATTCTGATCACAACCAAGTCTCACACAACAACCTTTAGCCTGGGTTCACACTATAGCGATGTAGGAACCAGCACAATTCCAGGGCCGGTTCCTGCATCTCATCTCCCTCCCAGGCAGTTCACGCTGCCCTCTGCGAACCGCTGCGGGTGTCAATACAATGTTAATGACTCCCCCAGATCGGTTCACAGATCGCAGTGCGAACTGTGGATTCGGACGGGAATCAGATCGCATAAGTGTGAACAGGCGTGTGAACAGGCCACACGTGTAGAGCCGGCTAGGAAGTCAGCACTGCACAGCGCTAATGACAAGCAGTGAGACATTTCCCGATCTCTGCAGCCGCACATCCGGACAATGTCTCACTGCCTGTGATTAGTGCTGTGCAGTGCCGACTTCCTGGCGAGCTCTGCTTGAGAACACGCCTGAGCTCATCCTTAGCAGTTTGTATGAGCGTTTCTGCAGTGCTTTTTGTGGGGTTTTTTTACTGTGATTTTGACGTGATTTTACTGCGATTTGCGTTTTTATGCTTTTTTTGTGCAAATTTGTTGTAGGGCAGATTCAAAAAACGCCAAACGCACTACATGCTTTTTTGCAACTTCCCCATTAACTACTTGCTTACTGGGCACTTAAACCCCCTTCCTGCCCAGGCCAAATTTTAGCTTTCAGCGCTGTCACGATTTGAATGACAATTGCGCGGTCGTGCGACGTGGCTCCCAAACAAAATTGACGTCCTTTTTTTCCCACAAATAGAGCTTTCTTTTGGTGGTATTTGATCATCTCTGCAGTTTTTATTTTTTGCGCTAAAAAAAAAAAGAGCGACGATTTTGAAAAAAACACAATATTTTTAATTTTTTGCTATAATAATATCCCATTTTTAAAAAAAATATATATTTTTTTCCTCAGTTTAGTCCGATACGTATTTTTCTACATATTTTTGGTAAAAAAATCGCAATAAGCGTTTATTGATTGGTTTGCGCAAAAGTTTTAGCGTCTACAAAATAGGGCATAGTTTTATTGCATTTTTATTAATATTTTTTTTTTTACTAGTAATGGCGGCGATCAGCGATTTTTATTGTGACTGCGACATTATGGCGGACACATCGGACACTTTTGACACCATTTTGGGACCCTTGTCATTTTTACAGCGACCAGTGCTATAAAAATGCACTGGTTACTGTAAAAATGACACTGGCAGGGAAGGGGTTAACACTAGGGGGCGAGGAAGGGGTTAAATGTGTAACCTGGGAGTGATTACTACTGTGTGGGGGAGGGGACTGACTGGGGGAGGTGACCGATCTGTGTCCCTATGTACAAGGGACACAGCATCGGTCCCCTCTCCCTCACAGGACGTAGATCTCTGTGTTTACACACAGAGATCCACATCCTTGTCTGTGTACACGCCGATTGCGGGCACCTGGCGGACGTCGCGGCCGCCAGGCACGCGCATCGGCATCTCAGTGATGCGCCGGGCGCGCGCGCACCGCTGGCGGCACTCGCAAGCCCCCCAGTGGCCGGAATAGCCGAAGCCGTATAATGACGGCCTCCCGGATTTCTAGATCCACCTTGAGGCCGTCATTTGTATATGGCCCGGCTATCAAGTGGTTAAAGTCTATTGAACCAAAAAGCACAGTTTTGCATTTCCCTGAAAAGTCCCTGACCCTTTCCAAAAACGCAGAGACACAAAAATGCATTGATGTGAACGTGTTCCATAGAAACCCATGTTAAAAGAAATGTCCTGCATTTCTGCAAAAAGCATGAAAAAGTGCATTGGTGTGAATGGAGCCTTATAATCCATTTGCAGATCGCAGATCTTTTGTGAATAAATGATGCAGCTGTGCAGGCAGAATCAAGCACAGTGGTGCAAATTTTTAAAAGTGACAGAATGGGATGAAAATAAGAGAGATGGGTTCGGCTTGGCACCAAGTTACATGTTAAACACTGCATTTTGGTGTATAACTTGGTATAAAAAATGGACTTAGCCTTTAGGTAACTTTATATTTGTGGGTTTTAAAAATAATATACATTTTTATTTTTTTGTGTGTAACGAGGACGAGAGTTATCCTTTGCCAATATTTGTTGTTGTTCAGTGGTTTAGTCGTGTCTGACTCTTCGCGACCTCATGGACCAGAGCACGCCAGGCTTTTCTGTCTTCCACTGCCTCCCGGAGCCTGTTTAACTTCATGTCCGTTGTTTCGATATGATGCTCGCTATCCATCTTGTTTTCTGTCGTCCTCTTCTCTTTTTTCTTTCCATGTTTCCCAGCATCAAGGTCTTTTCCAATGAGTCCTCTCTTCGCATTAGGTGGCCAAAGTATTTGAGTTTCAGCTTCAGGATCTGGCCTTCCAGTGAATAGTCAGGGTTGATTTCCTTCAAGATTGACTGGTTTGATCTTCTTGTCGTCCAAGGGACTTTCGAAAGTCTTCTCCAACACCATAGTTCAAAAGCATCAATTCTTTTTTTTTTTTTGCCCACATACTTTGGGCTAAAATCATCATTCTGTCTTGTTTGAGAAACTTGGGAGTATGTATTTGTTGGTCATATATAAAATACATTTACTTACATGGTTTAGGTGGGAACATCTGCCATTACATTGTAAGGACCGTTTAAATTTCTTCTGACCTATTTATAATTTTGTTCCAGATTCAGAAAACAAAGAATACAGAACAGAACTTACCTCTAGGACCGCAGGGGCAAGAGATGAAGAAAAAGGACTTCAGATAAATGTATCTGCAGCATCTAAGTTGCACATCTACTGCTGTGTACATCTATTGTGTTTTCTTTTTACCTTTTGGCTACATAACTATTTTGGTTGTCAAGTCTTCCTTTTGTTCTCATTATAGTTGACATTTTCTCCAGCAATAAATGGTTATCTCTTTCAATAGTTGAAAGCCGCTCCTCTTCGAGCTACAGCAAATTAAGAGAATGCAATTTAGAATACTTTCTTTTTAATTTTAATTAGTAGGCACATTTATAAAACACCTTTCCATATAAATCTTCTTAGTGATCATATCTGGGATGAATGACAGAGAGAAAGACGTATGCTTTGTGACTTTACACATGGACTGTCATCTCTAAAACAAATCCAATGCTTAACATGTGAAATTTTTATCAATAATATGATAAATCTAGCCTCATATCCCCAGATGACGCTGGATACAGAAAAACACATTAGAAGGGGCCTCACACGTGATGTTATTCCGCAAATCGGCCTGACCGCTTGGACCTGTTGGTTGGTTGTAACACATGCTGTGTAGTTTCTTAAAAATTGTAAGTGTAATTTTATTATTTTATTAAAATCTTGGTGAAATACTACACTATGTGGATTTTCCTCTGCACTTTAACTTCCTCCATGAAGTATATCTTGGCTTAGGAGATCGTGGAACCATTCCATGCAAGATCGTGGTGTATATGTCTGCTATGCAGCAAGTCTCTAATGATGTCCTTATGGGATGAGAGCAGCTGGTAAAGAACTCATTTATTCGCTTGTGGTGATTTATTTTGGGAGCACTTTTTCTTCGGTGGTGTACATTATCATTCCTTCACGGCAAAGAAAGAGGAACCATTGATGTTTAAAAAATCTGAGCACCTTTTTGCAATACAGTGGAACCTTGGATTAAGAGCATAATCCGTTCCAGGAGAATGCTTGTAATCCAAAGCACTCGCATATCAAAGCAAGTTTCCCCATAGAAGTCAATGGAAACTAAAATAATTTGTTCTGCATTGACTTCTATGGCATGCAATACCGCATGTGTACGGTAATTTTGAGAGAGAGAGAGAGAGATTGATTTTCCTGCATTGTGGGCATTTAAGAGGGTCTATCTGTGAAAAACGCAGCTAAACACGGCATGTAAAAGTGGCAAAACTGACATTTTTAACCGTCGGTTACTAGCTGTCAAGTTCCAGCGTTCAGAAGAGGTTTTCAACCGTCCCGTATACATTAAGCCATAGGGTACTGTTTAGACACAGTTAACATTTCTGAATATTCCTTATAACATGGTCAATTATCTCAGTTCGGCTCCACTTCAAAGTATAACTAAAGGCAAAACTTTTTTTACAGTTTTGAATAGAGTGGAGAGGGATTAGAACATCTGTCACGTTTTTATTGCTGTCTGTGCCCCCTTTAGGGAGATTCACAGTCTCTATTGGTCCCGTTTACCATTATCACCAAAAGTGAGAGTGAATGAAATCCAAAGTTTGGATTGTCACCAGAACAGGAATAGAGGGGACATCTTCCAATGGAGAGACTAAAGTTGGATATACACTATCCAATTTTCTGTAGGTTTTTTCCTTCATGTTTACCAAAACCATATAATATGAGCTCAAACCTTAAGCGTTTCAATTCGTAATGCAATCAGCAAGCCTTTGCACTACATGGTTTTGGTAAATCGAAAGGAAATCAGACAACAAAAGTTGTATAGTGTGTATGGGGTCTAAGTATAGTGACAACCAGTGATTCCCTCATTTTGGAGGGATTTTCTCTCACTTCCTGTTTTGGCTATGGGACAGGAAGTGACAAAATGCAAAATGACTCTTTCGGCGTTCACAAATATGCAAATTGGATGCAGGTTTTCTGAATCCAATTCGCATGACAGGAGAATGTGACCGGCTCTCAATGGAGCCGGTTCACACAGCTCCGGGTCCACATTTAAAAAGGGTCCTGTGCGTCTTTGATTCTGAATTCAGGAAAAAATTCGCACCTGAACAGGGACGCACCGGACCCCATGCTGTGAGCCGCGCCAGCAGCATATGTGGTCCCAGCCTTACTTACTCTATGCAAAATTAAAAAAAAGTTTTTTCATTAGGTCTATTTTAACCTCCCTGGCGGTATTCCCGAGTGTGGCTCGGGGTTCAATTTCAGTACCATTAACGGTATCCCCGGGTTTGCATTGCAGGATCCTGGTGCAGTGTACTTACCTTGTCCCCAGGATCCTGCGATGTCCCCCTGCTGTGTCCGTGGGCTCTGTCCTCCGCCCAATGCCTCAGTGTGCTGGGCTCTGTTCCCTGCGAGCGCCGTGACGCACGGGGGCGGAGCCCCGCGGGAAATTCAAAAATTGCAAAATTCATAATGCATACAGTACACTGTAATCTTACAGATTACATTACTGTATGAAATCATTTCACATCCCTTTTGTCCTTAGTGTTTTCTCCAGTGCCCTGCATGCAGTTTTATATGATATATTCTGTTCTTTCTGCCTGGAAACTTGAGATTGTCCATGGCAACCAAAAAGTGTCCCTTTATGTCAAAAGCAGTTTTAGACCAGCTAGAAAACAGCAATAGTAAATAAGAACACTTGCAGAATTGAGCGATAGTGAATAGTGGGGAAATTCACTTTATTATTATTATTATATTATTATTATTTTTTATAATTATTTATAGTTATTTATTATATTATAATTTATGATTTTGTGTTTCAAACTTTATCATACCCGGGATGTCTACTAGACTCTGGTTTGGATAGATTTAAGTGTGTTATTCCTAAGAATTACAGGCCTACAATATAAAACGCCAAATTCCTATGCAAAATAATTGTACTGCTTTGAGACGCAAAAATCTGACATAATCATACCGCCAGGGTGGTTAATAAAAAAGGAGTTTTCTATGCCTAATATAGGATGGTTGAAATATACACCGTATAGTAATAGTATTTCCAGCTAAAGGAGGGAAAAATAACATCCAGTTAGAAATAATTACCTTTAGCTTCTTCAGTTTGAGATTAAGATGAACATATGTGTGAGGGCTGTTAGTATCCACCATCGGCTTGGCAGACTGCACCTAAAACAGGACATGCTTTTTTATTAATAATGAATATGCTGTTTATTGCATTGTTGCAGTCAGTTTTATTTCTATGCTTCACTTATTTTCTTTTGCAGCATTAAAATGCTGACCTGGCAACTGAAGATACTAGGATCTAATGCCGCGTACACACGACCGTTTTTAATGTCATGGAAAAAAACAACGTTTTTCTCGACGTGATTCTTCTCAAGCCTGCCTTGCCTACACACTATCGTGAAAAAAAATGCTCGAGCAAAGCGCGGTGACGTACAACACGTACGACGGCACTATAAAGGGGAAGTTCCATTCGGATGGCGCCACCCTTTGAGCTGCTTTTGCTGATTTTGTGTTACCGCGTGTTAGTAAAAGTTTGGTGTTAGCCGATTCGCGCTTTCAGTCTCTGTTCTTTTCAGTCCGTTACAGCATGACGAATATGCTATCTCCGTTACGAACGCTCCTGTCTCATAACTTGCTTCTGAGCATGCGGATTTTTTTCCCATCATTAAAGCGTACACACGGCTGTTTTACACAACGAGAAAAACGACGACGTGAAAAACAACGAGAAAAAATAGAGATGTTCTAAATTTTTAATGCCTATTTTTCTTGTCGAGAAAAATGCTCTGGAGCCCACACACGATTGTTTTTAATGACCAATTTAACAAATGGCATTTTTCTCGTCATTAAAAACGGTCGTGTGTACGCGGCATAATACTCCTGGAAGTGTTGGATTCCTGTCACCTTTGCAGGGCTTATAAAAAAAATAAGAAAAAAGTGGGGGCACAATTAGGTGTTATTATGTATTTACTAAAAAGAAGCATTCAGATTAAAAAGTGTCTCCTGATGAGAGGGCCTGTTTGAGGCCATTGATGTGAATGGTGAAGTTCAAGCAATATTAAATCCCGACGAGAAAAATGGTCATGTGTACGCGGCATTCGTCTTTTTCCCCCTCTGTTTTCCCCTGATGATCTGGCCAGTAACACACCTCCTGTATTAGTGTGCCCCCACTCTGGATGAATGAGCACAGGGACACCTTTGGACAACAGCATTGTCAGTCTGTAGGAAGGGTAATGTTTGATGGACTAGCAGATTTAAATAGATTACACAAATTGAAGCTAAACTTCAGCTAACACTTTATAATAAGGTGACCAGATTTTTTAATTGAAATCCGGGGACATATTTTTTTTTTTTTACTGGTAATGGCGGCAATCAGCGACTCTCTGCCCGTTGCCGACGCCCGCTTCGCAGCCTGTCAAGTCTTACTCTCCGGGCCCCCGGCTACTACTGGGTGGGGAGAGGAGGAAGATCACTCCACCAGGGAAGGCAAGGAGATAAGCAGGCAGGCGGCTGGTCGGGACTTGAGCCAAGGCAGAAGAACATGCGTGCAGAGCTGAATGGGCATGCGCCTGAAACGTAAGAAATATTCACTCCGCTCCGACCAGCACATGATCATCAGAAAGGGGCACAGATAATGGAAAAAAATACACCCCCCTAAGCTAGTAGGAGCGGTAGAGCGGGGGGGGGTGTAATTCAGATTTTTTTTTTTTTATTCTGCACTGACTGTCTTTGAAATT
Organism: Rana muscosa; assembly: GCA_029206835.1. NCBI lineage: Eukaryota > Metazoa > Chordata > Amphibia > Anura > Ranidae > Rana > Rana muscosa. The sequence continues at coordinate 687,157,555 of CM055117.1, forward strand.
GCCCCAGCCCCTGTTCAAATCCAATCCGGGGACAAAACCGGGGACAGATTTGGTCCGGAGACAGTGTCCTCAATCTGGGGACTGTCCCCTGAAACTGGGGATGTCTGGTCACCCTACTTTATAAGCAGTTACAGCAAACCTTTTTTTTCTTTTTCTTTTTGGGATAAAGGTTTTACATAAATAACTAAAAGCTGATCATTGTAAGCACTCCTAAATGTTTGTCTCATCTCTGTAATATAATATGCTGGAGAGATTGTTCTTTTGGAAAACAACAGACTTGCTGGCCAGATCACCAGATGAAAAAAAAAGAAAGCCTAAAAAAGAAAAGGAATGCAGCCATCTAAGAATTGGTAAACTGCAATATGATAATTGTTTGTTTGTGGGTTTAATACTGCTTTCAGTGAACTGAGGTAATTCTAGGCCACATCTGTTGAAGTGTAGATTGAGTGAAGTGAACTTGTGTTCATATTACACATCAATCATGTTAGGAAGAAGCCCTATTTTTCAATTTCCTTGTGCATTTGATGTTTTATGTTCACCTCAACATCCTTAGCACTTAAAGCGGTTCTAAAGCCTTAAGGTTTTTCACCTTAATACATTCTATGCATTAAAGTGAAAAACCTTCTGTGCTGCAGCTCCCCCCCCCAGACCCCCCCTTTTTCTTACCTAAGCTGATCGGATCCAGCGATGTGCACGAGCGCAACGGCTCTAGCCGCTGTCTCTACTCTCATTGGGCAGCTTGATAGCAGTGGGAGCCATTGGCTGTCAATCAAATGCTGTGACATGGGATCGGGGGGCAGGGCTGAGTCCGGCTGTCTGTGTCAATGGACGCAGCAGCGGAATTCAGGAACGAGCATGCGTGGGTGCTCCCGTGGAAGGCACCTTTCCATGGGGCACCTGCTGAAGAGGAGGGGCCTGGAGCACCAGCGGGGGGAACCCAGAAGAAGAGGATCGGGACTGCTGTGTGCAAAACCATTGCACAAAGCAGGTAAGTATAGGAATGTTTGTTATCTTAACCACCTCGCGCCCGCCGTACGACTATGTACGGCCGCAATGTGGTTCCTAAATGCCGGGAGGCCGTCTTTTTACGGCCTCCGCTCCTCTGGCCACTGGGGGGCGCGTGAGCGCCGGCAGCGGCGCGCGCACATGCCCGGCGCGTCACTGTAATGCCGATGCGCGTGCCTGGCGGCCGCGATGTCCGCCACGTACCCGCGATCGGCCGGTACACAGACAAGGACGTGGATCTCTGTGTGTAAACACAGAGATCCATGTCCTGTCAGGGAGAGGAGACTGATGCTGTGTCCCTTGTACATAGGGACACAGATCGGTCACCTCCCCCAGTCCGTCGCCTCCCCCCCACAGTAGTAATCACTCCCAGGGCATACATTTAACCCCTTCCTCTCCCCCTAGTGTTAACCCCTTCCCTGCCAGTCACATTTATACAGTAATCAGTGCATATTTATAGCAGGGATCACTGTATAAATGTGAATGGTCCCAAAAATGTGTCAAAAGTGTCCGCTGTGTCCGCCATAATGTCGCAGTCACGAAAAAAATCACTGATCGCCGCCATTACTAGTAAAAAAAAAAAAATTGGGATATTTATTATAGCAAAAATCAAAAAATATTGTGTTTTTTTGAAAATTGTCGCTCTTTGTTGTTTATAGCGCAAAAAAACCCCCCGCAGAGATGATCAAATACCACCAAAAGAAAGCTCTATTTGTGGGAAAAAAAAGGACGTCAATTTTGTTTGGGAGCCACGTCGCACGACCGCGCAATTGTCATTCAAAGCGTGACAGTGCCGAAAGCTGAAATTTCGCCTGGGCAGGAAGGGGGTATATGTGCCCAGTAAGCAAGTGGTTAATAAAAAGACAAAAAAAATAAATAAATGAATGTTTAGAACCACTTTAAAGTCGAGGTGCAATCAAAACCCAACTAAGCTTAAATCTACTCCCACTGCCATTCTAAGCCTATTCTATCTACCCCGTGAAAGGAAAGTCTGTTCACTTGACTGCCTTCAGTGTAGCTGAGACACAGCCAACAATGGATGCTGCATATTAATCCTATGGGTGACGTCATCGCCCATAGGCTCTGCAGCCATTGTCCGTGATCTTTCCTCTACACCAGGGGTCACCAAACTATGGCCCTTCAGTTGTTCAAGAACTACAATTCCCATCATGCCTAGCCATGTCTGTGAATGTCAAAATTTTACAATGCCTCATGGGACGTGTAGTTCCGCAACAGCTGGAGGGCCGTAGTTTGAAGATCCCTGCTCTACACTGAAGCCGGCCCTGGAGAAGTAATGTGACCGGAGCAACTTCAGAATAGGTACCGTATATACTCGAGTATAAGCCGACCCGAATATAAGCCGAGGCACCTAATTTTACCACAAAAAAATGGGAAAACTTATTGACTTGAGTATAAGCCTAGGGTGTCCATCTGCATGCCTCACTGTGTCCATGTGCATGCCTCACTGTGCCCATGCCTCACTGTGCCCATGACTAGACTGACGTTTAACATAGGAGTCTATGGAAGGGGTGCCCGGCTTTGAAAAATCGGTGCTCCCCGGCCGTAGGTCCCCTGGACAACAAACTTTGCACACTTGTAGAGGGCGAGTGGGGCTACATGTGTGCCAAGTTTGGGGTCCAGGGGACCTACGACTGGCCAGTACCGGGTCCCCAAATCCGGGAGATCAGGCGCAAAAAGGTGACTCGAGTATAAGCCGAGGGGGGCATTTTCAGCACAAAAAAATGTGCTGAAAAACTCGGCATATACTCGAGTATATACGGTAAGTATAGACATCTTTCCTTTTGCAGCAGAGGTGTCCAACCTGCGACCCATGGGCTGCATGCAACCCAAGACGGCTTTGAATGCGGACCAACAAAAAATCGTGAACTTACTTAAAAATGTTGATCGTCTTTTTGAATTTGTTGTACAAATGCGAACACACGCAGCCAAAGAAAGGTTTGACAGTGTCTCTTGACTGGACTTTTTTACGTTTTATCTTTTCAAAGAAAAATATCCCACTCTTCACAATCACGCCTTTTTCATCATCAGTTTTCTGCAGCATCTACGGTGCCTTGAAAAAGTATTCATACCCCTTTTGAAATTTTCCACATTTTGTCATGTTACAACCAAAAACATGAATGTATTTTATTGGGCTTTTATGTGATAGACCAACACAAAGCGGCACATAATTGTTAAATGGAAGGAAAATTCTAAATTATTTTCAACATTTTTTAGAAATAAATATGTAAAAAGTGTGGCTTGCATTTGTATTCAGCCCCCCTGAGTCAATACTTTGTAGAACCACCTTTCACTGCAATTACAGCTGCAAGTCTTTTTGGGGATGTCTCTTCCAGCTTTGCACATCTAGAGAGTGACATTTATGCCCATTCTTCTTTGAAAAATAGCTCAAGCTCTGTCAGATTGGATGGAGAGCGTCTGTGAACAGCAATTTTCAAGTCTTGCTACAGATTCTCAATTGGATTTAGGTCTGGACTGTGACTGGGCCATTCTAACACATGACTATACTTTGATATAAACCGTTCCATTGTAGCTCTGGCTGTATGTTTAGGGTCGTTGTCCTGCTGGAAGGTGAACCTCTGACACAGTCTCAAGTCTCTTGCAGACTCTAACAGGTTTTCTTCTAAGATTGCCCTGTATTTGGCTCCATCCATCTTCCCATCAACTCTGACCAGCTTCCCTGTCCCTGCTGAAGAAAAGCATCCCCACAACATGATGCTGCCACCACCATGTTTCACGGTGGGGATGGTGTGTTCAGGGTGATGTGCAGTGTTAGTTTTCCGCCACACATAGCGTTTTGCTTTTAGGCCAAAAAGTTAAATTTTGGTCTCATCTGACCAGAGCACCTTTTTCCACACGTTTTCTGTGTCCCCCACATGGCTTCTCGCAAACAGCAAATGGGACTTCTTATGGCTTTCTTTCAACAATAACTTTCCTATTGCCCCTTTTCCATAAAGGCCAGATTTGTGGAGTGCACAACTAATAATTGTCCTGTGGACAGATTCTCCCACCTGAACCGTGGATCTCTGCAGCTCCTCCAGAGTTACCATGGGCCTCTTGGCTGCTTCTCTGATTAATGCTCTCCGTGCCCGGCCTGTCAGTTTAGGTGGACGGCCATGTCTTGGTAGGTTTGGGTGCCATACTCTTTCCATTTTTGAATGATGGATTGAACAGTGCTCCTTAAGATGTTCAAAGCTTGGGATATTTTTTTTATAACCTAACCCTGCTTTAAACTTCTCCATAACTTTATCTCTGACCTGTCTGGTGTGTTCCTTGGCCTTCATGATGCTGTTTGTTCACTAAGGTTCTCTAATAAACCTCTTAGGGCTTCACAGAACAGCTGTATTTATACTGAGATTAAATTACACACAGGTGGACTCTATTTACTAATTAGGTGACTTCTGAAGGCAATTTGTTCCACTAGATTTTAGTTAGGGGTATCAGAGTAAAGGGGGCTGAATACAAATGCATGCCTCACTTTTCAGATGTTTATTGGTAAAAAAAATTGAAACACATTTTCCTTCCACTTCACAATTATGTGCCACTATTATGTGTTGGTCTATCACAAAAAATCCCAATAAAATACATTCACGTTTTTGGTTGTAACATGATAAAATGTGGAAAATGTCAAGGGGTATAAATACTTTTTGAAGGCACTGTATATTTGTGAGCAACTATTTTAAAAGATGAAGCACGCAAAGGGCAAAATTAGAACCAAAATTCCTGATGATCACTTTGAGAATTCATTGAGAATTGCCACTATATCCATCCAACCAGATATTGATGCGTTCGTTTGTCAAAAACAGTGTCAAATATCGAACTAGTTTTATGTTGCCCTCTTACTTTTATAATGCAAAATTTTACAAAAAAAAAATGTTTTATTACTCAGAGAGGTACTTTATCTATATCAGTGATCATTAACTTCTGATTTACCGGACATTTTCTACTCATCAGCTATCCTTCTTGTTAGTGTGTTTTATGTGTGGCCCAAGACAATTGCTCTTCTTCCAATGTGACCCAGGAAGAACTACAGGTTGGACACCCCTGATTTACACAGTGGATAGAAGAGGCTTAGAATGGGGGTAGGAGTAGATTTAAGCTTAGTTAGGTTTTGACTTGCCTTCTACTTTAAAGTTATCAAGCCTCCGATCACTTTGCTGCGCCTCACCTCACTTCACATTTTACTAACCCCAGCTCATGTCTTAGCAGTCTCTGCATTGGTACTTTTACAAAAGGAAAAAAGAAATGGTAATTGTATGCTTTGTGTAGCATAACAGAGTGGTACCCTGACTACTCTTTTGTTTGGCTATAATTGTATGTTATTTAGTGCAGCTCAACTGGAAACTTGCTTACATGTACACCGACTTGTAAATATGTTTATAGCTGCTGGGCTACTAAGCAACAAAGTAACAAGGGGCATATAAAGAATTTTGCTAAGTGAACAGCCGCTACTCCTTTAGTAAATCAATCCCAGTGCGTGTGAGTGAATGCTACTAATTTTCCAGCAGCAGCATCCAAGAAAAAAAAAGTCTCTACATAGTTCCATAGTCTTCCAAATGCTATTAATTGCACTGCTTGAATCAAAATGCCAGGTTCACATTAGTACTGCTGCATAATCATGCGTCTTTCAGTGTGTTTTGTAGCGCACTTTTGATGTGTTTTTCATGCGTCTTCATGCTTCATGCATTTCTGTTTTGGTCAACAAATAGCAATATCTGCTGGAGGAAAACACTGGATGTTAAGCACAAATCCACACCAAAAACACACCAAAAACTCATGTACATATATTTTTTTACTGTACAATTGATGTCTATGGGGCCAAAAAACACACTATGTAGTACAAAATGAAGCACACACACCTTTTCAAAAATTGCACTGCACCAATTTTTTTTTTATGTGAATGGGCACCATAGAGAATAATGAAATTTCAATCATCATGCAATGCGAAGGCAGATGCACGACACTTAACACTTGTGTTAACGGCAGCTTAAGGATCCATGTACTAATAGTACTGAAGTTGCCTTCTCAAAAAATGCTGGTTGCCTGGCTGTTTTTGGTTTCATTAGTTTAATTTATTATGTAAAGATTATCAACTCTATTAGTAAATCCATCTAAAAGAGAAGAGTAATGGTACACCATAGCTACTACTAGTATACCTCCCAACTGTCTTTGATTTGGAGGGACTGCCCCTATATTGCAACCAAATCCCTCTATAATCTCATTATTCCTAAAATGTCCCTTTTCCTGGTCTGAGGTATAGCCCTCTACAAAAAAATAAATATACTACAGGGTGTATTTATAAAAAATGTATTGCCGAGCTATTCATCCTGTGAAACTGCATGCACATTTGTTTTGAGCAAACAGGGACAAAATCAAATGTTACTAAGCTATTTTCTCTCCAAGCTGAATATTATTAATTCACAAATAATAGAGTGAATCAGGAAAATACTACATTATTGCCCCTAGATGACACTGATGATCATAGTAAATAAGTATTTATTTACTATGATCATCAGTTACAACTTCCAACTAGTGACTATAATGTGGTATTTTCCTAATTCATTCTACTCTTGATGAATGAATAAATAATGTCTGACCTGGAGAGAAAATAGCCTAACAACATTTGATTTTGCTATCACTCACACAGAATTCACCACATGAATAGCTCTGCTAAGATTTTATAAATACACTCCCATGTAACTACCAGACTAACCTAAAGCTCTAAATGAATTGATATTGTTATTATGAGTAATTATATGTGGCTTCAACCAGTTATTTTTGTACATTCATTCTTCGTGTTTTGTGTCTTTGGAGATGTGGCAGGGGGTTTGTCCCTTGTCTACATACTTTGTGCTAAAGGTTTCCCTCTATGCCATTTCAGAAAGTTGAAATGTATGGTACTATTATTAATATTAACAATAATAAGTCCTTATTGGTGGGATATAAATTATGGTAGATGTAGTGGTAGTAGTCAGTGGACTGGCCATTCAACTTAACAAAAGATGTCCCTATAAGACCGTAAGCCACTACAACAGCCTTTTTTCAACCAGGGTGCCTTGAGGCTTCTTCAGGGGTGCCTTGGCAAAAGGCCTAAAAATTGATCAAAATCATTGTAAACAAGCCAGTAGGTGGATCAAGCCTGCCTTTTAGTTACACAAAGCATAGGTGTGCGCATCCCATTGCATTAGGGTGTGCACCATGAAGCTCAAACACACGTGTGTGCATGTCTTCATATATATGACCCCGGCTGGCACATTGATCTCCCTGCCGGCACAGTGAAAGAAGTGCGTAAGCACTTCTCTTTTGGAAGAGCCGGTAAGAGGGAGATCTTTCCCATCTTCCTGCCGGCACACAGAGTGATAATGTTAATGGGCATGGAGTGATTAGGGTGTGCCCAGGCACACTCATCACACCCTGTGCGCACGCCTATGACACAAAGCCACGGGTTTTCATTACGCACCATTACGACTTTCTATACACCGGCATCCTAACAATCAAAGACGTCATCAGTTAATAAGGAGGACTACACAGCATTCTTGTTTGACCCTTCTGTGCCCTTCTCCCTCAGCACTGGGGTGACATTGGCTGACTGAGAGAAATTGATGGAGAAGAGAAACATTGGAATACTAGTCAGTACCAGTGTGCAAAAGTGTATTTGCTTTGAAATAATAAATCACCTCTAACATTGGGTGTCCTACGTGTGCATGTTGCTGCATTGTGTAAAGCTATTAGAATAGTTTTTTAAATCTTAGATTGGGGTAACTCTAGACTGTCCTAATGTTAGAGGGTGCCTTGACTGAAAAAAGGTTGAGAAACACTGACCTTACAAGATTCCATAGCCATTTTAGTAGTCTTTGTCCAAGAAAGAGGCTATCACAAGGAATAATGAAATACAGCCTCTCTTCACTTAACGACCAGGTTTAGTTCCAACGACCAGGTCGTTAAACTAAATTGGTCTTTAAATGAGGAGCCACAAGTAATCAATATTTTAAGCATTCTTAACTACTCTACTGTACTGTATTGTGAAAAAAACTGTCTCAACACAAAACTCCAGCTCAATAACGTTGTTTTAATTTGCATAAGTACAGAACACAAATGAAAATTCTGTACTGTACTGTACAATACAATGATGTACAGCGCGTTGTTCGGGTGGGTATAGCTGGTCATAAGTCCGAGCGGTCGTTAAACAGGTAAGTTGTTAAACGAGGAGTATCTGTAAAGTTCTGTTTTTAAAGAACATTCTCTTCCCACTGATGATAGGAAAACATTAACTCATACTGTAAATCTTTGTATAAATAGTACTGAGAACTGTCAGTACAACCAATTGATGCTTTCTCTCACACCATGCTTTAGTACAGTGAAGTAAATGGTTAACAAGAAAGAAAGTTCAAAACTAATCTTAAGTCGCTCATAGATGATTCAAATCTCGTCTGGTTTAGCAGGAACCGGCTGACATTAGAACCTTGTTATGGGCAGGCTGAAGGTACCCAAGTTGATCGATTGAGGAACTTGGGTACAACTAGCCTGACGGATTTTACACGCGAGTATTGCTAGCGACTATTATAGCCGCTAGCAACAATCACTGTGTTCTCCCGGCGGGGATGGCTTCCTCTGTCCCCCCGCTGGGAGAACGCAATGGTTTTGCAAGAGAGATTCCCCTGTCAAAACTGTGCCGATAGGGGAATCAAGCAAATTTCTTTCCTGCAACCCGTGGTCTATGGCCGGCCTAGAAAGTATTACTTTTCTGAAAGGGTAGTTGATGCAAGTTAACAGGTAGTGAAAGGTAGTGAGACAGTTAACAGTAAGTGGTTTCAGACATGCTTGGGAAAAAACATAGATCTATGCTTAGACAAATAGGTTAACGAAAAATACAAAACATTTATAATAAAAACGGGCAGATGAACCATTTGCCCTTTTTTCTGCCGTCACTTTTCTATGTTTCTAGATTTCTACTTTACTGTAGGGTCCTCCTCAGTTTGAGTTCCAGTCATGGCACTATCTGCATTAACCACTTAAGCCCCGGACCAATACGCAGCATAAAGACCAGGCCCCTTTTTGCGATTCGGCACTGCGTCGCTTTAACTGACAATTGCGCGGTCGTGCGACGTGGCTCCCAAACAAAATTGACGTCCTTTTTCCCCCACAAATAGACCTTTCTTTTGGTGGTATTTGATCACCTCTGCGGTTTTTATTTTTTGCGCTATAAACAAAAATAGAGTGACAATTTTGAAAAAAATTAAATATTTTTTTACTTTTTGCTATAATAAATATTCCCAAAAAATATATAAAAAAACATATTTTTTCCTCAGTTTAGGACGATACATAGTCTTCTACATATTTTTGGTAAAAAAAATCGCAATCAGCGTTTATTGATTGGTTTGCGCAAAAGTTATAGCGTTTAAAAAATAGGGGGTAGTTTTATGGCATTTTAATACATTTTTTTTTTTTACTAGTAATGGCGGCGATCAGCGACTTTTTTTCGTGACTGCGACATTATGGCGGACACATCGGACACTTTTGACACATTTTTGGGACCATTGTCATTTTCACAGCGATCAGTGCTATAAAAATGCACTGGTTACTGTGAAAATGACACTGGCAGTGAAGGGGTTAACCACTAGGGGCGCTGAAGGAGTTAAGTGTGCCTAGGGGAGTGATTACTACTGTGTGGGGGCATGGCTACGAGTGACACAGAGTGGAGATCGGTGACATTGTCAGTAGGGGAGCGGGGAGATGTTGTGTTTACACTAACATCTCCCCGCTCCATGCCTCCGTGAGACGATCGCAGGGATCCCCGCGGCGATCGAGTCCGCGGGACCCGCGGTCCGACTCACGGGGAAGGCAGGGGGGTCACGTCTGGCAGTTAAAGGGGACGTACAGGTACGTGATTGTGCCTGTAGGAGCCATTCTGCCGACGTATATATACAGTGGCTGGTCCTTAAGTGGTTAAAGAGGAGTCCCGGCTGGGGAAAAAAGTATTTAAAAGACAGCAGCTACAAATACTGTAGCTGCTGACTTTTAATATATGGACACTTACCTGTCCAGGGAGCCCGCGATGTCGGCACCCCAGCCAATTTTCGGATCGGCTATCCGTTGCTGCCGCCGCAATCTCCACATAGGGAAACCTTCACGGCCAGTTCCCTACTTTCTAATTGGCCCGGTGGCCGAGGAAGAAGGAGGGGGGCTGAACTTCTGAGGGACTGTGCCGTGGCGCCATCTCCCGAAAGTGGGGATGGGCACCTGTCAAAAACAGGTCCCCGTTCGCTCCTCCCCCCTGAAAGGTGCCAAATGTGGCACCAGATTGGGGGAGAGAGCAAGTAAGAGGAGGTTCCACATTTGGCTGCAACTCCGCTTTAAGTTTGCATGTTCTCCCCATGCTTATATGAGTTTCCCCTGGGTATTCCAATTTCCTCCCACACTCCAAAGACCTGCTGCTTAAAGTGGTTGTAAACCCACTTTTTCAACTTGCACCTACAGGTAAGCCTAGATTAAGGCTTACCTGTAGGTGCAAGAAATATCTCCTAAACCTACATGGTTTAGGAGATATTTAGTTAAATATCAGGTGCCGCTGTCTACGGCGCATGCGCGCCGTAGACAACGGTGCATTCATGGGGTTAATCCCATTCACAAATTTGGCTACTTCCCAGCAATCGCTGGGCGTAGCCGAATGTGACAGCTCCCGCGTGCATGCGCAGAGTGACGTCTCCGCCGATCCGGCCAATCACAGCGCCGGAGCGGCGCTGTGATTGGCTGGAGCGGCGATACCCGGAAGTAACCTTCCGGCTATCGCCGCAGAGATGGCTGCGGCTGAAGAGGGAGACGAGGACGGCTTCGGGGGCCCCGATCTAAGGTAAGTGATGCATAATGAGCTATTATTCTAGTCATATTAGCTCATTATGCCTTTCTCTTACAGGTAGTTTAAAAAAAAAAAAAATTATTAGGGTTTACAACCACTTTAATATTTTGATATTTTACTGAGCGTGCCTAAAATGACTACCTCAACATATGTCCAAACAGCAGATAAATTGCTCTGAGTCCCCTATGAATAATAATAATACATATTGGTAACATCAGATCAAGGTCATCATTTAAATTTTATGAAATGCAAACTGTAGACCTATAAAAAGTTTGTTATAATATCACTGTATTAGTAATGGTGATATAAGGGTATTGTAAGTCAGATAATAGACAAAATGTCCTTGGGAATTTAGAGAAATCTGCTAAATTAAAGTTGTCATCCTTTTAAAACTTTAGTTCCCTGGCTGTCAGCTAATATAACGGCTTCATTACTTTTTAGATCAGTGTCTAACTCTAACTTCACTCTAACGCTTCTGGTCTGCATCTTGTTGCAGGTCTGTATCCCAATGTAATCTCAAGGTCAAAGACAGCCAGGGAACTTCATTTTTTCCTTCCTTGTAGCTGGTTGTCAGTAAACATCTGTTCATCCATCAAACTTTTTTAAATAAACCTTTACAGGATTTTAAAACATTCCTTTTTCCAAAATGTAAAAATGGACAGAGATGGGCAACGTGGGACCCAAAAGACTGTTGAACAAAGTGGTAGCAATGGCAGATGGAGCAGACTGGAACCTCCTACACCAGGATTTCAGGTCTTAAAGGTAACAAAGGTGAAGCAGGATTTAAAAAAACACCAAAATTGATTTCATCCATGGGCAGCTTGAAGGGTGAAAAAGGAGATTAGGGCAACACAAGCAATGTCTATATGAGGCCAGAAATGTGGTGGAGCAGGTAAGTATAGTTCCACTTTAAATGGCGAACTGCTCCAAGCCAATCAGCTCTGAAATACTTTTTCTGCACAGCTTGTCTACACTCTAGTTGAGACAAAGTTGAGACATTGGGGGTCGATTTACTAAAACTGGAGAGTGCAAAATCTGGTGCAGCTCTGCATAGAAACCAATCAGCTTCCTTTTTTTTGTCAAAACTTAATTGACCAGCCTGAAATAAGAAGCTGATTGGCTACCATGCACAGCTGCACCAGATTTTGCACTTTCCAGTTTTAGCAAATCCACCCCAAAGTTTAATTATAACGAATCATAACGAACTACAATGTACCATTGTTTTTTTTTTTTAATCAATGCCGTACCTTTCTCTTATGCTCATCATAGTAGGTTTTGTCCCATTTCTGCTGCAGATATTTGTTACCACATGGTAGTATTGGTTGAAATGCTCTGTGCATCTTCAGAGTGACTGTCCTGAGAGCCTTGTAATGAATGTGGCAGAGTGGATATGAGCCTTGGGAGAGAAGCCCTGGAGATTGTAGTGTGTTTGAGGCCAGTCATGTGGTAGTTGCCATGGCATTGGTGTTAAGCAGAAAAGAGAATAGCTGCGGCTAACCTTTTAAACACTATGGAGGTAGATCAGCAAACAAACAATCATAAAGTAAACCTGCTAATCCGCTGAGTGACTATATAATAACACACTGCAACAAGATTAATCCCATACTCAGAATGTCAAAGGTAAAGGAACTGCAATCTGAAAAGAGCAACAGGCAGCTTCTAATGACAGACATAGAGCTATGCACCAAGTACTCCAAGACTGATACAGAGGAAGTAGAAGCAATGTCAATGATGCATTCATTTAGTAGTAGCATTGGATTACCCTGCTAAAATATGGCAAGGGTTAAGAACTTGCCGCTATAAACTGAAGATGCTTCTTTAAAAATACAGACATACCAAAAATAAGAAAGGCAAGTAATCTTTTTTTTTTTTCTTGGAAAATTAGCACAGATTACGCCATAAGATTTTCATTATCATGAATAAAATTAATTAGCTCATTTGTTGGGAAGTAGTCCACCCCTGAAGGCTCTATGTGATTTCCACAAAAGGGAAATTACCGGCATACATTTTCCCACATTAAGTATTGAGGCATCAAAAAAATTTTATACAATTCTTTGGAACAAGATGTGTCATGCAATAGAATGGCCACAAGTTCATTTGGCAGTTGTACCTGTAAAACCTTTAGTGTAACAATGTTGTACTTCTCCCACTTTTGTCCTAAAGCAGGGGTGCCCAACCAGTGGCACGGGGGCCACATGTGGCCCGCAGAGCCCTCTCATGTGGCCCGCGACCTCCTGCTCTGGGCATAAGCCGATGCTTCATGTATAGCGCCAACTCCTGTCATAGGTGGAGTGATACCAAATTCTCTCTGCCAGAAACAGCTGGTGATACCTGAATGGAAGACTGTTATTAAAGGTAAGTTTAATACTAAAATCAGTGTATATATGGGCATATCTGTTCTGCAGTGGTTACTGGGCTACTTTCAAACTGATCCGCAGGTGCAGCGCAGAACACCTGCAGGTTACTTGCACTGAGCCATAGTCTTCTGTTATTACCTGTGGGTTGGTGCACTTCAGAAAGTACACCACACCTGCAGGATATAATAGAAGTCTAAGTGCAGTTAACCCAGAGGAAAGCCACAGGTGCACTGCGCTGCACCCTCGGTGTGGGTATACCGCAGCGCATCAGTGTGAAAGCAGCCTTAGGCCCCTTTGACATGATCAGTCAACCCAATTGGACCCTTCATTCACCCCTATTGATCCACAGATGTAAACGGACATGTGGCCATTTACACCCACCTACCTCTAATTCAATCCCCTAAAAAAAACAGAAGGGGGGATCCGTCTTCTTCCATCTGGGCAGAGCGGATTGGAGGGCCAATAGAGTAGAGTGGGCTGTGCCCCTGTCTGCTCTGCATATGCAGAGTGGACATGAACCTGTCATCTGCCTGCTATGTTCATTGTGGCCCACGACCAGTTACCAAGTCACTTAAGTGGCCCTCGCGCTTCAAAAGGTTGGGCACCCCTGTCCTAAAGGGTCATATAGCCAGACAATCACAACCCATGTAGGAAAGTACCTTGAAACCACAACCTTATCAGCAAGCTGAAGTGGAACTGGGTAGCAAGTGGGCTGTGTTTCCTGGTGCTCTACACCACTGCGACAAAATCCTGTATACAGCCTAAATATTTTATAGAGAAGTCTAAAGATTGTATTATTTTGAGGTTTGGAGGAAGTTATACCTAACTCTCTTTCCTACTCATTCACAGAATAGGGAGTTCCCCCAATATCCTTTTCCAACAGCGTTTTATAATAGGTGTGGAGGGGTGAGGTATTGGTAAACTATCCCAGGCATGCAGATTAAAAAAAAAGTAATTGTTCAGTTGAGTAAAGAAAAAATGGGCCTAAAGCCTCGTACACACGGCCGAGATTCTCGTCGGAAAAAACATGTCGTTTTTTTCGACGAGATTCTTGGACAAGAAACTTGTCCCGGCCGAGTGTACACACGCTCGATTCAAAGAACCCGCGGTTCTTTGAATGGAGCGTATGCGGCGACGTCATCGACTATGACGAGCATGCGCTCGTCACATTCGATGCCGTCGCCGCCATCTTGGTATACCCTACCTATGCCTAGGAAGCTACCGCGCATGCGTCGAATTCATTTCGAACATGCGCGGGCTTCCGGGAGGACAGGTAAGTGTACACACACTCACTTTTCTCGTCGAGAAGCATGCCGACGAGAATCTCGACGAGAAAATAGAGAGCTGGTTCTCTATTTTCTCGTCGAGATTACTTGTCGGTTTTCTTGACGAGAAACCATACACACGAACGAGTTTTTCGGCAAGACATCTCTGCCAGCAAGTTTCTTGCTGGTTCTTGCCGAGAAACTCGGTCGTGTGTACGAGGCCTGAGATGAGCGTACCTCCGATTATCTGATAGAAGATTATCTAATAATTTTACAAATATTTTAGGTCAGAGCTGCCAACATTTGTTTCAGAGGACTACATACACAGCAAGACATTCATTCATCAATTACAGCTTTTCATTAATAAGTGGGAAATGCTTAAAACAATGGGTGAATTCTTTATTCTGGGCCTTAGTTGAGATTTCTACAAACATAACAGAATTCCATCAGGTGGTGATTCTATGCCTGACTTTGGCTGACATCCACTGGTTGAGAAAGGGCCATGTTGCCTGGTGACTACGGTTGAGCGAACCCGAACTGTAAAGTTCGGGTTCGTAACGAACTTTTGGGTTTTTGGTACCCGGACCCGAACCCCAACAATGTACTGTATGTTCGGGTTCGGTGTTCAGCAATGTAATGGGGCATTTTAAAAAGCTGCAGGGCAGCCAATCAACATTCGTTTAACTTGTGTGCCCTTAGAAGCCATCACAGCCATGCCTACTAATGGCATGGCTGTGATTGGCCAGTGCAGCATGTGACCCAGCCTCTATATAAGCTAGAGGCACATAGCACAGCACGTCACTCTGCTTCAGTTAGTGTAGGGAAAGGTTGCTGCTGCTGCTGCTTTGAGGGAGAGAATTAGATAGGAGTCCTGATTCAGAAACCAAATTACTCAGCGATCTACCTTGCTTTTGTTGTGTGGGTGCAGTGCACAATCTTTTTATCCTGCCCTGAGCCCAGTGCCAGAGAAAAGATAACTTTTATCCGTCTGTTAGTTAGGTTGGCTTCCGCGGGCATTTTATGCAAGCTCAGTGCACCAGCACTGCATATGTTACTGTGAGATACACCCTTTAGATACTGTTCTCCTACTCTGCTATTCAAAAAAATAAAAAATGTAGGGCAAAAAAAATTTTTTGGTGCATTTTCTGCATATCTGTACAAGTGAGATAGACACTTTAGATACTGTTCTCCTATTCTGCTCTTCCAAAAAATAATAATTTAGGGCAGAATTTTTTTTTTGGTGTGTTTTCTGCCATAAAAATGTATTTTGGTGCATTTTCTGCATATCTGTACGAGTGAGATAGACACTTTAGATACTGTTCTCCTATTCTGCTCTTCAAAAAAATAATAATTTAGGGCCTAAAAACATTTTTGGTGCGTTTTCTGCTCAAAATTTTTTTTTTTGCATTTTCTGCATATCTGTATGTGTGAGATAGACACTTTAGATACTGTTCTCCTATTCTGCCCTTCAAAAAAAGTAATAATTTAGGGCACAAAAAAATATTTTGGGTGCGTTTTCTGGCCAAAATTTTTTTTATGGTGCATTTTCTGCATACACCTACACCGCCACATCCACCGCCACCTGAACCTCCTACTCCATATGGACCTCGTCCTCCTAGGTCAAGATTATTATTTTTTATTTTTATGTATTTTATGTTATTTTAAGTTATTATTTCCCTATCCACATTTGTTTGCAGAACACTTGCCATGCTCTTAACAAAATTTTGCTGCCATTTGCAGCCCTCTAGCCCTTTCCATTACTTTTTTAGAGCCATTTTAGTCCTCAAAAGTTTGGGTCCCCATTGACTTCAATGGGGTTCGGGTTCGGGGTCAAGTTCGGGTCCCCAACTCGAACTTTTTTCCGAAGTTCGGCCGAACCCGAACATCCTGGTGTCCGCTCAACCCTACTGATGACAATTGTTTTTCTTCAAGATTACCTCAGCCTCCCTCCTTTATAGGATTAACTTTTTTTGTTCACACAATGCAAACATCTTTAGTTGCCACTCTTCAAGGACGCTTCATGTGCATGCACTGGTGCTTGAATGCCCATGGGAATTTATACAGAGGGTACAGTCTAGCCTACAAAGGCAAGCTATAACTAGATAAGTGGTCTAGCAGTCTGGAGACTGGATGGGACAGTAATTCTTATCTAAAATCGTGCCAGCTGGGGACTGAAAGTACTGCATAGCCAGAGGTTGTTGCAAAGGCTAAATAGCACTAAGGGTAAGCACCAGAGAGTGGATCAAACAAAAATCAAAGTACAAGAGATATCTGAACAAACAAGGCCAGCAACAAAGGCTAATCTGAGAAGAGTCATACTGACAAGCTTACAAACATTATGGCAGGCAACTTGAAAGTGGATTCTTGTTCAGCTACACCTCTTTAGGTGCACAGCATGTCTGGAAGTATAAGAGCAATGTTCACCTATATTTGATGTGCATCTGAAATTCACATCAAACATAGGTCAGTGGATTCCCATTTACCTCAATGGTACATTATGGACAACAGAGGGTTCTTGACCTACTTTGCATTATGTTTCTTTGAATACAGCATGTCTCATTGGAGATGTATTTGGATTGCAGTCAAAGCAGGTCAAACGCAGCCTTTTGTGCGAGCTGTGCTGCATTCAATAGCAATGTCTGTAGACATAAACCCCAAGGGAATCCTTTATACAGATATGTGGGTGATCCACCAGAGATAGCCAGTGGGCAACAAGGCCCATGATAAGATCAATGAAACATACCAGTGGAAACCAGTGGGACTGACTTTCCAAGCTTGAGTTTCAACCACTACCCCGACAGCCAACCATAATACCCTATTGGTTGAACTAGATAGATTTGTGTATTATTTTAAGACTTTTTTTAATCTGACTAGTTATGTAACTAATATACGCAACCACTGATTGTGTAGTTGATAAGCACAGTGAGATCTAAGATCTGTAGGGTACCTTTGGACAGCACTATACCTTTGTTTCCAATTTCAGAAAGGGACAAGCACAAGTTCAATAAACTGCTATTGTCCACACTGCATTCTGGGCATACATCCCTAAATGCATATGGCCTTAAAGCCGAGTACCACTTGGTACAACATCCAGCCGCTGTCAATTTAAGCCTGTCATAGATTTTGACAGGCTGCTGACAGTGGGGATAGATACTGCACCTGTGCCTCCCAGGCACCTGAAAATACCGAAAATACCTAGGTTTGACATACATGTGTGCATAAGGCCTTACTCCCAATATCCCTACTGTGAAGAAATAAAAAATAATTGAAAATGTCATTATGCTCAAATAAGAGTGTCTTACAGGATAAACAGGAGTTATTTGACAAAGTTTGGAACCCCTGGCTTACTTATTTGCAGGTGCCAGACAACTAGAGGTGGACATGTGGGTGGGCAGCGTTGGATTCCTGGATGGGCATGCCTTCTTCTTTCTTCTTCCTTCTTCATGGGAGTCGGCCCGACTCCCGTGTCACTGGATTTGATTGACAGCAGCCAATGGCTCCTGCTGCTATCAATCTATCCAACGTCCCCGTCGCTGGAACAATCAGGTTCAGAAGGTTTTTCACCTTAATGCATAGAATGCATCAAGATGAAAAACCTTGAGGGTTTACAACCCCTTTAACTCGCTGGGTTTGGAGGAAGAAAAATGCTGACTATGACCCTAAGAACACCATCCCTACAGTCAAGCACAGAGGTGGAAACATTATGCTTTGGGGCTGTTTCTCTGCTAAAGACACAGGTTGACTTTTGCTGCATTGAAGGGCCAATGGACAGGGCCATGTATTGTACTCTTGGATGAGAACCTTCTTTCCTTAGCCAGAACACTCAAGATGGGTCATCGATGGGTCTTCCAGCATGACAATGACCCAAAACATACTGCCAAGGTAACAAAGGAGTGGCTTAAAAAGAAGCACATAAGGGTCATGGAGTCTCCAGACCTTAATCCGATAGAAAATTTGTGGAGGGAGCTGAAACTTCGAGTTGCCAAGCGATAGCCAAGAAACCTTAAAGCAGAGTTCCACCCATTTTTGTGTTTATTAACCACTTTCCAAATGCCGCATGCCGATGTACGTTGGCAGAATGGCACGGGCAGGCACATTGGCGTCCCTGTACGTCCCTTTAAATTTGCTGCCCAGCGGGCGCGCGCCCGCCACGTGCCTCAGGAGTGCACTCGCGGGTCCTGGGAACTCGATGTTCCCGGGCGGCCCGCTATTGCGCTATTGTCGGCAAAGGCAGAACAGGGGGATGCCTTTGTAAACAAGGCATTCCCCTATTCTGCCTAGTGACACTGTCACTGATGACTGTTCCCCGTGATCGGGAACGGTCATCAGTGACGTGTTACTCGTAGCCACGCCCCTAACAGTAGAAATCACTCCCTAGTACTGATTTAACCCGTTCAGCACCACCTAGTGGTTAACTCCTTCACTGCCCGTGTCATTTTCACAGTAATTAGTGCATTTTTATAGCACTGATCGCTGCAAAAATTATAATGGTCCCAAAAATGTGTCAAAAGTGTCCGATGTGTCCACCATAAAGTCGAAGTCACGATAAAAATCGCTGATCGCCGCCATTACTAGTAAAAAAAAAAAAATATTAATAAAAATGCCATAAAACTACCCCCTATTTTGTAGATGCTATAACTTTTGCGCAAACCAATCAATAAACGCTTATTGCCATTTTTTTTTACCAAAAATATGCAGAAGAATACATATCCGCCTAAACTGAGGGAAATTTTTTTTTTTTTATATATTTTTGGGGGATATTTATTATAGCAAAAAGTTAAAAATATAAAAAAAAATCAAAATTGTCGCTCTATTTTTGCTTATAGCGCAAAAAATAAAAACTGCAGAGGTGATCAAATACCACCAAAAGAAAGCTCTATTTGTGGGAAAAAAAGGACATCAATTTTGTTTGGGAGCCACGTCGCACAACCGCGCAATTGTCAGTTAAAGCGACGCAGTGCCGAATCGCAAAAAGTGGCCTGGTCTTTGGCCAGCAAAATGGTCCGGGGCTGAAGTGGTTAAAAGTCAGCAGCTACAAAAGTTCTACTTTAAAAGGGGGGGCTGTGGAGTTTGTATGTTTATGTTTTTGCATAACTAAGGCTGGCCATACATTATACAATGGTCTTGTAAAACTTTCCCTTAGATTTATCAAACCAATATAATATGAGGTCAAATCTAAACACTTTCAATTTGTATGCAATCAGGAAGCCAATTGCACTACATAGTTGAAGGTAAATCTAAAGAAAATTGAATGAGAAAATTGTATAGTGTATAGCCAGCTTAACCCTGTCTGTAGTGTGCTAGTAGGTCTCATTATTAGTGGTTAACTAGACACTTTAAACACTGTCTGTCCTAGCATTGGTTAAAGATCTTGAGGCTTGGATTCTGCATTATTTGGTAACTACTTGCCGACCAGCCGCCATTATTATACTGTAGCAGGTTGGCACGGCTGCGTGAATTGCCGTAGGTGTATGTCGGCCGCTTTAAGAGCGATAGTGAGTGTGTGCGCCGGCGGCGTGACGCCAGAACCGCAATGTCCACCGGCCACCCGCAATCGCTCCACTGAGAGCCAAAACAGGGATCTGTGTATGTAAACAAACAGATCTGACAGGGGAGTAGAGAGAGATCTGTTGTTCCTAGTGATCAGGAACAGCAATCTCTCTCCTCCTCCAGTCAGTACACTCCCCCCACAGTTAGAAACACCTCCCTAGGAAACACATTTAACCCCTTGATCGCCCCTAGTGTTAACCCCTTCCCTGCCAGTGACATTTATACAGTAATCAGTGGCTATTTTTAGCTCTGATCGCTGTATAAGTGTTAATGGTCCCAAAAAAATGTCAAAATAGTCCAATCTGTCAGCCGTAATATCGCAGTCCCGCTAAAAATCACAGATAGCAGCCATTACTAGAAGAAAAAAAAATGAATAATAAAGATGCCATAAATCTATCCCCTATTTTGTAGACACTATAACTTTTGCGCAAACCAATAAATATACGCTTATTGCGATTGTTTTAACCAAAAATAGGTAGAAGAATACATATTGGCCTAAACTGATGAAGAAATTTGTTTATTTAATTTTTTGGGGATATTTATTATAGCAAAAATTAAAAAATATTGTTTTTTTTTCCAAATTGTCGCTCTTTTTTTGTTTATAGCGCAAAAATTTAAAACCGCAGAGGTGATCAAATACCACCAGAAGAAAGCTCTATTTGTGGGGAAAAAAAATACATTTTGTTTGGGTACAGCATCGCATGACCGCGCAATTGTCAGTTAAAGCGATGCAATGCCGTATCGCAAAAAATGGCCTGGTCATTAAGGGCGCAATCCTTCCGGTCCTCAAGTGGTTAATAAGGAGAAAATGACTCTGACCCTACTATGCGCCTCTGAAACAATTCAGAATAGGTTGCAGTCCTTGTATAATTCTGATCCAAAGAAAGAACTTTAGCCTCCGGTCACACCGGTGGGACTTGTCATTTGATTGTCCGCAATCAAAGTCGTAAAATCGGTGCGACTCCAACTCCATCGACTCCACTTTGAAAGTAGTTCTTGCGCTAGTTTTTGCAAGTTCAGGTGCGACTTGCATTGACATCTGTGCATGAAGTCACAGAGATGTCTTCCAAGTCGCCCCCTAAAGTCGCACTGACATGCAGCTTAGAAATGGTGCGATTTCAAGTGAAGTCGCATGATTTCAAAGCTGCAAACACTAAAGATAAGAAATATTTTTAAAAATAAATATTTTTAGGGATGCTGTGCAAATGGAAACTCATAACAAACATATGTGTGGGGATTCTCAAACTTGACTGAAAAATGGAAATACACTTTAAAACTTTGATTAGAATGTTTCAGAGGCAAACATTTCCAGGCACACTAAAACCTGGGACTGTCCTTTGAAATCAAGATCAAGTGGCAACTATGGTTATCATGCAAGAGTGCAAGTGGTACAAGACTTTCTTACTTAGACAGCAGGTGGCACTGTTAAGCTAAATCTATACAAATAGCTATTTCAACATCCAGAGGTGTATATAAAAAAAAACGAGAAGTCATTCATCTTAATATTTGATCTCACCACATTTCTGAAGGCCACTGACAGTACAAGTTTCAATATTGACTGAAGTTTAAAAAATAATGCACAGTTTGAAGAAAATGTTTTATTTTAATTTTTTGGGAATATTCATGCAAAATAGAAAACCTTGATCTAAATAATATTATTAATATGTATTGATGTTTTGAAAAACTTGTCTCTATACTTTTGGTAATCATATTAGTACATGGGGCAGCCAGCCAGCCACGGTTGTTCTGCTTCACGCTTTGAGGTGGAACATCCTGGTAGTACTTTACGGTTCCTTCTCTCAATACAAATCAGTGGACTTATTTTTAACAATATACTCCCTATATAGCCAATAGGCTTGTGCAATTCGTTTCGTAACGAATTGAAATTCGTCTGAATTTAGCAACTTTCGGACATTCGGAAGCATTCGAATTTCCGAACAAAGCAATTACGAATAAGACCGAATCCGAAATAAATTATACCGCAAATAGCGAATGCCTGAATGTCTTCGGCATAATTCGTTATGAAAAAGTTACGAATGTACGAATCCATACGAAGCACAATAACACTCACTCTGCTCTGCTCTCTGCTTCTCCCACACCGTGCTGAACTCCCTCTCAAAATGGTGTACAGGGGCGGAGGTTATAGCCGCATGTAAAAAACGAAAGTAAAATACGAGATTTCGAATCCATTCGAAGCACAATAACACTCTGCTCTGCTCTCTGCTTCTCCCTCACCGTGCTGAACCCTCTCAAAATGGTGTACAGGGGCGGAGCCTATAGCCGCATGTAAAAAACGAAAGTAAAATACGAGATTTCGAATCGTTACAAATAACCGCTATGTATTTCGAAAAGTACAAATCCATTGGAAGCACATTAGGCATAATAGGCAGCGTCGTTGTGAGAGAGACACGGAAAATTACGAATCAACGAACCCAAAAAAAGTTACGAAAGTAGGAGTTGTGTCCAGAATCAACGAAAAACAACGTACTCTACCGAAAGTACGAATTATAAAGCAACAAAAAATTCAACGAAAAATGTCGCTTGCAAAAATACGAATGAGTCCGAACACGAAAAATCCCGTCTAGCAAAATTACGAATGATTACGAATCAACAGGACCGGAAAGAAACGAACCGAAACGGAACGAATTTTTCCGTTGTGCACAAGTCTAATAGCCAATATCATATCTTAAATTATAACTAAAGGCAAAACTTTTTTTTTTGTTTTGAATAGAGTGGAGAGGGATTAGAACACCTGCTAGGTCTTTATTGCTTTTACTGTCCCCATTAGGGAAAGCCACCCTCTTTATTTGTCCTGTTTACTGTTATCTCTGAGAGTGAAAGTGAAGGAAAATCCCACATCTCAAGTGGTCATCAGAACAGTAGTAATAGAGAGGAAATCTAGGGGGGGGGGACACTAGTTCTTGTGACCCCGGTGACTACCATAGGTGTGCGCAGCCTATTGCATTTGGGTGTGCACCCCAAAGCTCAAACAATGCATGTGCTGAGCGGTTTCCTGTTCATTCACCAATTGAAGCATAGTAAACACAGTTTACTATGCTTTGGTTCTGATTGAACACAGTGAGTGAGTGTGTTCAAAGCATTCATTTAGAAAAGGAAGGTGCTGGTGAATGACATATTGATTAGCCCCCTTCTATATCCTGATACATCCCCTACAGCAGCTGTGGGGGGGGTGGAGCCAGCAGCACTGTGGTGGGGGGGTGAAAACACAGGGGGGGGGAGCCCAGGCAGAAGGGGGAGTCGGCACTGTACAGAGTGATTAGGGTGTGCCCAGGCACACCTGGAACACCCCCTGCGCATGCCTATGGTGATTACTAAGGATTTTCCTCACTTTCAAGGGTTTTCTCTCACTTGCTGTTGTTTCTCAGTGACAGAAGTGAAGGAAAATCTCCCAAATAGGGCAGAGCTGGAAGAAAAACCCTCACAGGGATTATAACCATCCCCTACTCCATCCATGGGAAAAAAAAAACAGTTTTGCCTTCAGTTCTACTTTAAGACAATGATGGACCATCCCTGTGCAATGTGTGTCTGCACAACTTCTTGTAGCCTCAATAGGTAGCAAATGTGGCAGGAAAAGAACAAGGATCAGAAGTGGAAAACAGTTACTTTAGCAAATGTAGCGGCTGCTCCTCACACTCCCCTCTTTGTCTCGTCTTTCTCTTGCCTAGGGGTATCTTAGAGGGGAGGGAGCGGGGACACTACGCCTGGCTTCCACCACAGGTGTTAGTGAGTATAAGCAACAGTTCTGTATTACCTTCGGGTCAGTGTTGTGCACCTGGATCCTCCCTCCAAGAGTCACCGCGAACCATGTCTGTCAGAAAATGAGCTCCACACCATTAAAGTTCAACACTCCTTTATTCTCCTTGTCTGAACACAAACAGTTGAACTCCCTTGATAGAACAGAACAGAAAAGGAGGTGTGGATGCGAACAGGCCCAGACACAATGTAGCTGCCACTTCCCTTCCTAGAAGTGTGTCCTGGTCTCCGCACGAGGGTGGATTTCCTTCCAGGCCGTCTCCGACGAGAGACTCACTTGTCACCGGCAATATGCTGCACCGGGTCTTCAAATGAGGAGCTCCCCCCGGTCCATGGCGCCTTCCGGATTCGGGTACCCAATCCCTGGGCACCCTAGGATCTCCTTCCCTCACGGAACTCAGTGTTGGGCACTGAGCTACGGACCTCCATCCAAGTACCTCACCCCAGGCCAAAGGTGCCTGGGATGGAACTCGACCTCCGCTGTCCTCTAGGCCTAAGCCACCCTGAGGAGCGACACGACCCACCGTCCGTAAGCTGAAGGTGCCTGGGACGTCAACCCCGTGACAAAGATGGCCGGCCCCCTTTATACCCTCTCCCAGCAAGCACGGCGGGTTCCCCGCCCCACCATACAGCTGCTGAGGGAGGACAAAAAGGAGGATGGCACACAGCAATGATTCAACCCCAGCCCAGGGCGACAGCGCCACCCACTGGGCTGCAGGGAATTACACATCACTGATGTCTCTGCCAAATTCAAAATTACACCCGGGAAAGTACATACCCGCTACACTCTCCCCTCGGTCCTTTTACACTGGTCCCCAGTGTCTGGAGTAAACCATGCCCCAAACAGCTGACATGATTCAGTCCAGAAACAGACTAACAATCAGATATACAAAAATATAAAACTTTGTAAAGCTACCTTATTAAAACATTGTGTCTGAGCCCTGTAAAGAAAGGGAATAAAGACAGAAGAGAAACAACAGCACTGATTCATAACCTTGAATCACATATTCACATATGACTTTCCCACCCATCCTGACTAAGACCCACCCCATCCTCAGTAAACTTGATGGGATGTTCTCCTGCAGAGGGGAAAGAAAGGATTAGCACACATAACCCTGACACCTGTATTCGTATAATGGAAAAGAAACTTCTCCGAGAAGAAATCCCTTTTCTCCAAAGTGAGTGTATGATAAGTGTTTAAACGTTGAGCAACACTGCCACCTGGTGACAGCATCGCGGTAACTGCACCCGTGGAACTTTCCTCTTTTCTTTCAGCCCTATCTACCCCAGAGTCAGTATTCTTTTTGTTGGAAAAGTGAAGAACAAACAGGAACAGTTCTTCATTCCTCTGGGCACCTCCTACAGGTAAAAGCGGGGATGCGGCAGAACAAGTGGTTTCAAGTGCTGATCCATGGTCTCCAGATGATACTCCACATCTTCTCCTTCCTTCCTTCGGATCAACACTTTATCTGCATGGATGTGTCGTCCTAACATCCATTCTGCCTTGCAGTCTTTGAATCGCTGGGAGGCCTTCAGAGAGCATGCCAGGTACCTGCGGGCGTGAGGAACCTGAAGGTGGGTCCACATGAAGTCATTGTACCAGCGCTCCGGGCACACTTCCACCTCGTAGAGTAAGTCCTTCGATAAGTATGGATACTCCCATCCGTACTCCGCAGCAACCTTCTGCCCAAATAGGCGTTGTAATCTTGCCAGAGGCGGCATGGTAGCTTTGTCCCCTTCGCCAGGCAACACTATCGAGTCCGGGTGGCGAGGGACCTTGATCACATCTGATCGGGGCATAGGGGCCCGCAGCAATAGTCTCTTTTCCCCGGCCTTCGGTACAGATGGCACCAGGGATGTAGCAGCAGACTGGGGACGGGACCTCTCTTCAGGTGCTGATGCCTCCACCCGGGGTGTGCTTTCCCCTGTTGACATGGGTGGATCTCTGGTTCTCCGAGATGAAGCAAGCGGTACTTTGTCCCAGCCCTTCTCAGCAAACAAATTGTCTATTGCCACGTCGTCTCCCATGTCCGAGAGCGACTCCAGGTCGGAGGTGTCACACTCCTCCGCGGGTATGTAGCCGGTTGTAGAAACGGAGCCACCACCTCCCGCGGATTCGCTAGGCCATGACTTCCCGACACCTCCGCCCACACACCAAGTCTCTCCGCCTGGCTTACCTCGGCCTTTACTTGAAACGGGACGTCTGGAACTGTGGTCGACGGATTCATCCGGGCCGGGCATAAGTGGGCGAGATGGTCCACCACAACCGCTGGTCGGGGCTACCATGCCGGTCTTTCTCTTCAGTGGAGGACGCTGCGAGACAGTGGTGACCGAGTCAGCATCCTCGGATTTCTCCCGTTGGGGTTTTACGACCTCCTCCACGGTCGTTGCAGTGTGCGCAGGGGTGACTCTCACAGCAGTGATTCCTCCTCTCTGAGTGGTGGTGCCAGAAGCCCGGCCAGGGTAAATCGTTCTCGGCCTCTCCACAGCCGGATCCACTTCGAAC
Organism: Rana muscosa; assembly: GCA_029206835.1. Classification (NCBI taxonomy): domain Eukaryota; kingdom Metazoa; phylum Chordata; class Amphibia; order Anura; family Ranidae; genus Rana; species Rana muscosa. The sequence goes on from CM055117.1 coordinate 687,183,886, forward strand.
AGGAACTCCCCACAGGCCTCACAACGTCCGAACGGCTTCAACTGGCACACCAGTCCCGAACACCCGGGACAAATCACACCCAGGGCCTCAACGTCCATGCACGAGTACAGGGCGAATTGACCCTTTGGCTTTAGTCGGATCCCCGTATCCATTACTGGAGCAGCAGCGGTCAAAGTCGTGGTGGAAGGATGAAGTGGAATCCACGAGGTGTGTCCGAACATGGCGACCTGTTGCTGATCCATCGCACACTGCAAAGTTTTTGCGCCAACGTCCCATGTGTAATCCTTCCAGTGTTGCCAACCCCCTGAAGTGAAATTTACTGGCAAGGATGCCAAAATTTCTGTACGGCACCAATTTCTTACTGGCAAAAATATTGAAGATTACTGACAGAGCCGGATTTTTTACTGATGCTGCAAAAAAGTACCTAAACTTGCGTTTTTTAGTACTAAACAGTGCAAATATCAATATTTCAACTATAAACACACAGCTAATGCTAATATCAATGTGTTTAAGTTAAACAAAAGTAAAAAAACATATTTCTCAATTCACATGAAGGTTAGGTTACTATAACCCAGCCAGCACAGAGTTCCCTCTTACATCAGAGTCTGCAGGATGCCCCCTTACAGTGCAAGGGAACTCTTATGTAAAGGGGAATGCTGCAGATCATGATGTAAGGGGGGACTCTGATGTGGAGGGGGGCTCTGGTGAATAGAGACCACCTTCCACAGAGTGAATACACTAAGGTAAGGGGGGGTACTAATATAAGGGGGAAACCTTTATATCAGTGCCCCCTTACATAATTGTATTCATTCACCTCCTTACATCAGTGACCCCTCCCTCAGAATGGCCTGGCGGCACTGTCACTTACCTCCTCTCGGGTGCACAGTGTGGGGCTCAGTCAGACAGCTCCAGCTTGGTGGCTCTGATCTCCTCTTCCCAGTCCACACGTCTGTTTCTTCCCGGGCCGTAACCCCCATCCCGGCGGCACTCCCACTCTTGACTCCTTTCTAGGATCCCCTCAGACTGTAGACATGAAAACAGATGGTCAGAGGCTGCGGACACACGATACAGGAGGGGGACAGAGACTGCAGACATACTACAGGAGGGGGACAGAGGCTGCGGACATACTACAGGAGGGGGACAGAGGCTGCGGACATACTACAGGAGGGGAACAGAGGCTGCGGACACACTACAGGAGGTGGACAGAGACTGCGGACACACTACAGGAGGGGGACAGAGGCTGCGGACATACTACAGGAGGGGGACAGAGGCTGCGGACATACTACAGGAGGGGGACAGAGGCTGCGGACATACTACAGGAGGGGGACAGAGGCTGCGGACATACTACAGGAGGGGGACAGAGGCTGCGGACATACTACAGGAGGGGGACAGAGGCTGCGGACATACTACAGGAGGGGGGACAGAGGCTGCGGACATACTACAGGAGGGGGACAGAGGCTGCGGACATACTACAGGAGGGGGACAGAGGCTGCGGACATACTACAGGAGGGGGACAGAGGCTGCGGACATACTACAGGAGAGGGACAGAGGCTGCGGACATACTACAGGAGAGGGACAGAGGCTGCGGACATACTACAGGAGAGGGACAGAGGCTGCGGACATACTACAGGAGAGGGACAGAGGCTGCGGACATACTACAGGAGAGGGACAGAGGCTGCAGACATACTACAGGAGAGGGACAGAGGCTGCGGACATACTACAGGAGAGGGACAGAGGCTGCGGACATACTACAGGAGAGGGACAGAGGCTGCGGACATACTACAGGAGAGGGACAGAGGCTGCGGACATACTACAGGAGAGGGACAGAGGCTGCGGACATACTACAGGAGAGGGACAGAGGCTGCGGACATACTACAGGAGAGGGACAGAGGCTGCGGACATACTACAGGAGAGGGACAGAGGCTGCGGACATACTACAGGAGGGGGACAGAGGCTGCGGACATACTACAGGAGGGGGACAGAGGCTGCGGACATACTACAGGAGGGGGACAGAGGCTGCGGACATACTACAGGAGGGGGACAGAGGCTGCGAACATGATGGTGCCCTCCTCACCCCCTTACAGTAGCCTCCTCCTCTGTCCACCACCATATTACTTCTGCACATCATCAGTGTGCTGTGTCCTCCTCCTGTGCCCCTTTCACCACTCCACAGGTCAGGGCAGCACTGTGCTGCCCTGACCTGTGAAGAGGTGAAAGGGACACAGGAACCAGAGGAGGATACAGCACACTGATGACGCTGTCCCCTTGTATCCCCCCTGTTTCACTGACCTTGAGTCCGTCCTCCTCACCCCTGGCTGGGCCCTGTCAGTGCTCCGCTCCGAGTCCTCCACCGACCACCTATGATGAGTGCATGGCATGCACTCACTGCAGGACGGTGTCCCGCCACTGCAGCCACTGTGGCCTTTTCAAAAATGGCGCCAGCGGCGCCATCACGTTCCTGCGTGTGCGCCGCCGCCCGGCCGAGTTCCGAATGTGCTCGGCCAGCGCATTCGGAACAGCGCATGCGCAGTTGTATGGCCGGCTCGCGGCCATCTTTTTTATGGGCGCCGGTGCCCATAAACTGACTTTTACGTACAGCCCGAAAAAGGGGTTAAATCGCGGGCTGTACGTAAATCTACGTACGGTTGGCAACACTGAATTCTTCACACGTATTGGACTCCTCCCCTTTGCTCCAGTTCGCGGGCTTTTCTTCTTTTCTGTTTCTGAGTCACGCCCACGAACTAAGCGGTGGGGGTGTGCCTGGTGGCGCAGTGCAATAGAAGCCCCCACGTGTAGTACTTTACATGGCTGAGCTTCCCCCTTTATCCACTCTTCCGCGCGGGCCTTTCCTCTTTTCGGGTCATGTCCACGACTTCGAGCAGGGATGCACTTCGGCCAATGAAGGCCCGCCTGTTCGCTTAACTCTCCCAACAGACACGTTCGATACTGTGGTGCACGAACACTATCCCGGACCCGAGCCCCCACGTGTAGCGGCTGCTCCTCACACTCCCTCCTTGGTCTCGTCTTTCTCTTGTCTAGGGGTATCTTAGAGGGGAGGGAGCGGGGACACTATGCCTAGCTTCCACCACAGATGTTAGTGCGGTATAAGCAACAGTTCTGTATTACCTTCGGGTCAGTGTTGTGCACCTGGATCCTCCCTCCAAGAGTCACCACGAACCATGTCTGTCAGAAATTGAGCTCCACACCATTAAAGTTCAACACTCCTTTATTCTCCTTGTCTGAACACAAACAGTTGAACTCCCTTGATAGAACAGAACAGAAAAGGAGGTGTGGATGCGAACAGGCCCAGACAAAATGTAGCTGCCACTTCCCTTCCTAGAAGTGTGTCCTGGTCTCCGCACGAGGGTAGATTTCCTTTCAGGCCGTCTCAGACGAGAGACTCTTTTTGTCACCGGCAATATGCTGCACCGGGTCTTCAAATGAGGAGCTCCCCCCGGTCCATTGCGCCTACCGGATTCGGGTACCCAATCCCTGGGCACCCTAGGATCTCCTTCCCTCGCAGAACTCAGTGTTGGGCACTGAGCTCCGGACCTCCATCCAAGTACCTCACCCCAGGCCAAAGGTGCCTGGGATGGAACTCGACCTCCGCTGTCCTCTAGGCCTAAGCCACCCTGAGGAGCGACACGACCCACCGTCCGCAAGCTGAAGGTGCCTGGTACATCAACCCCGTGACAAAGATGGCCGGCCCCCTTTATACCCTCTCCCAGCAAGCACGGCGGGTTCCCCGCCCCACCATACAGCTGCCAAGGGAGGACAAAAAGGAGGACGGCACACAGCAATGATTCAACCCCAGCCCAGGGCAACAGCGCCACCCACTGGGCTGCAGGGAATTACACATCACTGATGTCTCTGCCAAATTCAAAATTACACCCGGGAAAGTACATACCCGCTACACAAATATTTGTATGTCTGTATTAAGAAGTGATATAGTTCTATAGTTAGTTGTGACGGTAGGAACTTTTCCTGGTTTGGGAATGATTGTAATAAGTGATCGTAACATATCAAGTGGTGGGAAACCAGAGGTAGCAGCAGAGTTGAAGAGTAGTGAAATGGGGAGAGATAAGGTCAGCAAATTGTTTATGATGAAATGTATTAGTGTAGCCATCTTCACCTGGGGATTTATGCAGGGGTAGGGCATTAATAGCTTGTAGAATTTCCGCTTTTGTAAAGGGTAGAGATAGTAGGCCTAGCTGTGCAGGGGTGATGAATGGAAGGTCAACCGAAGCTAGAAATTTTTGACCCCATAAAAGAAAGTGCCTAAACAAGGACCTTCAGGACAGGATTACCAGGTGTTAAAAATATAGGAAAAGAAAAATAAATTTCACCAAATGGTTTTTGATAATGATAAATTTGCAGAAAGGGCTCATACCCTTTATATATATATATATATATATATGTATATATATATATATATATATATATATAATATCAGAAATAAATTCAAAAGGGCTTGTAGACCCTCCAATCCCACTTGTAATTGAAGAGTATAAAAGTATCACTCAAATTTTCTCTTTTCATACAACAATGATATACAATATACTAAAACAATTGTTGGGAAATTTTAAGTGACACTTTTCTGCTAATAAAATATATATATTTTAATTACAAGTGTGGGAATGAAGATCTCTAGCAGCCTTTTTGAATTTATTTATGATATTATTATTTTAATGAAATCTTCTTATTTCAGTTGTTGAAGTAACATAGACATGTTAAAGCTTAGATGGAATTTTATTGATTGGGTTTAGATGTAGTTTATTAAACTAGCTTTACATTTGACTTATTCCCAACTTTAGAAATCTGTAGGCTTGTAGATGGATGCAGCGCAGAGCGAAGGCAAAAACACACAGTCAGGTTGCAAAGTAATGAACTTATATCGAAGTACAGCAAGACAATTCACAATAATCCGGTAGGAAGACAGCCCAACCGGGAACACTCACAAATTTCAGTAGCATGTAGAGATGCAGATTTCTACTGAACTCACAGCTCCTGTTAGGAAAGGCAGAATACAGCCTAGCCGTCTCATGCCCAAGCAGGAAAGGGCCAAGATAAGTTGCGAACTCTACACTTTCCCTTCCTCCTCTGGAATCTTTCCCTGTCACTAATACTGTCCCTGACAGATGGGGTACATGTCTCTACACTACCAACTCGCAAATACACCCCAAAACCTGGGGATCAGGGACTTTAAAAGACTCTGTGACCCAAGATGGCCACCAAGGGACACCTGGACGCAGCGCAGCCAAATGGAACGCTGTATCTAGGAACCAGGAAACCATAGAGAAACTGATTTTCCCCTGACTTCTCTCTAGGCTGTGATGCCGCTCCGGAGGAAGATGACTGTACCTGCCTACATTCGCCCCCTCTTTAACAGATGCTGTCTTTAGCATTGCAACATGAAAACAACAATAACAATAGTGATAAAAGCACAATTAGAGTATGGTTAAGGCAGAACAATAAACAAACAATCTCAAGCAACATAGTCAGAATATCTTGCAGGGAGCTTCCCATGGTTAGACTGCAAAGGACGTCAGCTCTCTTGATTCTCTGCAAAGTCACTTGGCAAGGGTTCATCTGCAGGTAGTGACTCGGGGGCCTCAGGTGGTAAGGGACCAGACATGTCTTCTGCTTTCTCCTTACTTGGGCCCAGGGTCAAATCCTCAGACAAGTGAGTACAGTACAGTCAGTGCTACTGGATGGGGTGGGTGGGCCTCCTAAGTGGTACTGGATGGAGTGGGCCTCCCAACACCAGAGCCAACCATCTCTGAGCTGGGAGAGGCCGGAGACTCAAGCATGAGGGCAACAGGAACCAGTCAGTGGGAGCTTTGTGTAACAGGGGAAGATCTGAGGCATCAATCGCTTCCTGGTCATCAGCAGGCTTCTTGGAGCAGTCACCACCCAGCAACACAAGGTCTCAGCCTATTTTGGTGTAGTCGCTTCTTTACGGGGTTGGGCTCCTCTAAGACCAGAGCATAGATAGGGGTAGGTTGAAAAGGCTGCCATACCACCCGGTACAGGGTGCACTCCCACTTGGGCTATAGCGTACTTCCTCTGGTGTGCTTGGTATTCTTTGCCAACACAGAGTCCAGATGTTCTACGTGTTCTTGGAAATTATTGGAGAAGATGATGAAATCATCAAGATAGATGAACACAGTTTCGAAATTGAAGTCCCCAAGACATCTTTCCATTAGACGCTGGAAGGTACTGGGGGCGTCACTGATGCTGAAGGGCATGCGGTTAAATTCAAACAGTCCCAGGGGTGTGATGAAAGCAGTCTTTTCCCGGTCCTAGTCTTGCATCGAGACTTGCCAGTAACCACTGGCCAAATCCAAGGTGAAGAAGAACTTGGCTGGTCCAAGGGCTATTTGGGAATCCCCAACCCGAGGAAGTGGGTAGGCATCCTGGTGGGTGCATGCATCGAGTTTACAGTGGTGTACACAGAACCATAGGCTACCATCCTCTTTTCGCAGTAAGATGACAGGAGCGGCCCATGGAATGCATCTTTCCCTGCTTTGCGGCTTTGTAGCAAGTTGCAGAGTAACTATGTGACCTCTTCGCACAATGCTGGGGGAATGTGACGGTACTGCAATCGGATAGGCGGTGCGTCCCCCGTGTTTATGTCCAGACCTTCCCTCTTCTAATTGCTATATGCTTAGCCTGCACCTGCTGCTTCCACCTTGAGGAGAGTGCCATTTCCACACATCCACCTGGAGCGGTGATCCCTTCCCCTTCTATTCCAAGAGCAATTTTTGCTTGGAGGGTGTACAGACCACTTCTACTTGCTCTGGTTGTTTCTTGATTGCCCTGCGCTGGGCCTTGTAGGTCTGGAGCACTCTGAGCCACACAGCCCGCAGGCTGCAGCTACGTGCCTGCTGGCCCGAATGTTCATATTTTGCCAACAGGTGGGGCAAGTCCAGGTATTTCAAAACATCCATGCCCAGCACAACAAGCACTTCTAGGTTGACTGGGCCATGGGTCACCACCAACCCTACTTCCGTACTTGCTCCACCAGCTGGTCTTTGATTTGGATCTTTACCCAGGTGATGCTTTCGACCAGCATAGATAGATTATTGGCCGCTCTGAGGGATAGCCAGCAGGGGTCTAGTTGTTCCTGTACTCCAAATCTCTGCACATAGAAGTTATACTCCATGACAGTGACCAGGGTCAATCAGGCATGGGAGTTCTTGCCTATTGACTAGGGCAGATACCACTGGGCTTGGTGCGACCACGTCCTCTGACTTGCTGGAACTTTGGGTTGTCTGCCCCAGGGATTGTCCCTCTGCCCTGAGAGTCAGTAGTTTAACAATGAAGGGGTTTCTGAATCCAGACCACCCACAGCTCTTGGATATGTGACGGTAATTGCCACACCGCCAGCATTTCTGGTCCTTCTCGGGGTCCCTGAGCAGTTATTTCTCGCCCCTATGGGGTTGGGGTGAGTCCTTTTTAGAGGAGGCTACTTCTGTTTCAAGGCAGCCATATCCTGAGCTAGCTTTGTCAGCATGGTTTGCATGGCTGACAGGGGTGAAGGTGCCAGGACCTCCTCTTTGAGAAATGCAGGTTCAAATTGATTGGTCACGACCACTGTTGTATCTGTTTCTTGTTCCTGAACAACTGTGTCCACCACAGCATTGTGGAAGGATGTGACAGGTTACACTTTAACTTTCTCCTGCAGGGCTCTCTGTACTGGATAAGCATTCATGCCAGCTATGAACGGATCCCCTAGTATATGGTCTGAATCAGTGATATAAGCACAGCTGCACACATCCCTCTTTTCCAAGCATCTCCAGAGGTTCTGCATGGCCACCGCATAATGGGTGAGGTTCTCATCCTTCTGCTGTTTCCTTAGGATAAACCTTTTCCTCAGCTCCGGGAGCAGTATTTTCTCCCCAAACAGGCCCTTCAAGTGTGACATAATCTGTTCCAAAGTAGCTTGTTCCTCCTCTGGCAGCACCATCACCATGTGGCGGGCATCATCCTCTAAGGCTCTCCTCCCACTCTGCCAAGGGAATGTGAGCCATTAAACTTTGGTATTAAGGCTACGGCTGATCCTAGCGGAACCATGCTGGAGCCCAATCCTCCTTCCACACCCATTGCAAGGGACATATCCTGCTGACTGCCGCCAAATGTAGGTGGGTGCAGCACGGTGCGGCGACAATACACACACAGTCCAGTTGCAAAGTAACAAACTTGTAAGTACAGCAAGACAGTTCACAATAATTCGGTGGGAAGACCGCCCAGCTGGGAAAACTCACAAATTCCAATAGCATGTAGAGATACAGGTTTCAGCCAAACTGACAGCGCCTGTTAGGAGAGGCAGAATGCGGCCTGGCTGTCTCGTGCCCAAGTGGGAAGAAGTCCAGAGATGTTGCGAACCCTGCTCTTTCCTTTCTCGTCTAGAACCTTTCCCTGTCACTAATACTATCCCTGACTGACGGAGTACCTGTCCCTAGGGGTAGACAATGTTGTACCAACTCTATAGCCCTAAATTAGGTAAATGCAACATAGAGCTTTTATATATATATATATATATATATATATATATATATATATATATATATGTAGCGGGGTGTTGCCTATTGGTATGTTATAAGGACTATTTTATACACAAATGCACCCAGATCCCTCCGGAACTCTATTGACTTCTGTTTGACTTGGAAGGAAAGGTGCAAAGTGGGACTTGTAGTACAGAGAGACATGGACTCCAATGCAGTGGATACTATATAGACTACTGTACACCCACAGTGCATTGCCTGGCGCAAGGTCTGCTGGGGAAGGGTTATTTAACTGGAGGAGGAGCAACACGCGGTCTCTTTGGACATCGCCCACCCAGCAAGTCGGAGCCTGTGTTGGTGACTGTTGTGCTTGTCTAAGCCGGAGAGCCTGGGCCTACGGAATACCGAAAACCTACTCGTCACAGAGAGAGGGATCTCATCCGAAAAGCCTGCTGATATCTCGGGGCATCCAAGAGTCGACCCATCTACCGACTTCCATATGGTGGTCTGAGGGACCGGAGACTATGGGTGGAGGAGAGATCGTGTGCCGGAGCACCAGCACAGAACCAGCGGAACGGACTGGGCCTGGTCGGGTGAGAGGGCACATGCCCAGGACTTGTAACTGTAATTAGGCCCCTCATCCTTTGGCTTAGGCTGAGCTATTTATCACCCGTGACTTCACGTCCTAAGTATAGCCGGAGTTCAGCTAACGTTATTTGATATCCCTTGAATTACAAACATTAAGTGCACCAACGTTTTGCTAGCAAAGATCCTTTTCATTGGAGTGACAGTGTTTAGAGGTAGTCAGGCCTGACTGGAACTCACTTTGACACTGTGTAGGCGCCATATTGCTCACGAGGGGAAAGCTTGCAAGCATAGTTAGTTCAAAGACATTTAGTATTATAGTATTGCAATATATTTGGTACCCTTATATGTTTATCACTTTGGCTTTGCAGGGCTCTGCATAAGCAAATGCATATTGGTTTAACCTAAGAAAAAGAAAGAAAAAAGGAGGGCGCACCGACCTAGTGCATTACCACTTAAAGGTTTATTAAAATATGAATAAAAAGCAATAGTCCTACTCACAGACAAAGCTCAGGTACAAGCCACCTAGGCTCTGAGGAAAGGGGTGCGCCCCAGAAACGCGTCAGCCATCTGGATGTTTTGGGGTATCGTCCGACCCTCTCTGTTGTTGAGTCCAGTCGGTGGATGCCACGAATTTTAGCCCTTTTGTCCGATAAGCTTTTACCTAAGCTTTGTCTGTGAGTAGGACTATTGCTTTTTATTCATATTTTAATAAACCTTTAAGTGGTAATGCACTAGGTCGGTGCACCCTCCTTTTTTCTTTCTTTTTCTAGCCGTATGAACACCCATTGTTCTGAGGAGGGCTGCAAGATTTTAGACTTTGCCTCTAGACGGAACCACACCACCCGTGTTTTGACGATACACCGAGAGCGCAGGAGATTTTTGTCTTACTTATTGGTTTAACCTGTCATCTCTTATTCAGTAAAAATACTTTTGTGGTTAAGCAAACACATTGTGTGGCGTGTTAACTATTCCAGGGAGACGGGCAACACAGGTAAACCAATCTTGAATTGTACTGTATACTCTATTGCAGCGTTGTGGTTCCTATAGCCAGTGGGTTCCACAATCCCATTTATTTGCAGCTGTGCCAGCGGAGGGTTAGAGCCAGTTTGGGGGTTGACAGCAGTACAGTACAGGCCCAAACAACACCATTAGACTGTAAACAAATTGGGGTTTGGGGATGGGGATTTGCGCAAGTTCCGTTTATGTGTGGGTAAAGAAAAATGTCACCCACTGTGGATCATCTACCTGATGAGGTTGTTGCTGTAACCATATAAGCATGCATAATTAAGTGATAAAAGGGGGGAAGGGGGAGGGGAATTAGGGAAAGGGAAAGGAAAGGGAAGGGAATCAGTCTGTTTAGAGCAGACCGAAAAGCGGTTACTATAAGCAACAGATTGTAGATCCAGAAACGGAAATGATTATTGAATTTAATCATTTATTCCTATTATCATTTTAAATATATGTAAAAGGGAACATATAAAGATGCAGTGTTATTATCAAAAGTGAATGGTCATACAGTACATAAATTAATTGGAAACACCTAATAGACAGACAGGACAAACAAATAACTAAACATATAACAACACACTTGTCCGGACGTATGATTCAGTCTTATATTGATATGTAACCCAGTAAAGAATAGTATTTATTGTGTTAATTACCGTCCACCAGAGGATGTAAGGTAATCTAAGCCACGTAAGTGGATTTATTATTAAAGTCAAATGGGTTTTACATTTGGTATAAGGCTGAGCCTGATGGGGTGGGGGAAGGGGGAAACCAGGGAAGGGGGGTATTAGCGCTGGGGGCAACCTTTAGGACATGTATGGATTAGTACAAATGTCCTAGATGCAAGGTTTGCATTAGGTACATAATGGGAGTCCACAAATAGAAAGTTCCTTGAGGGTTGGAGGGGTTAGTTGATGTTCGTAAGAAAGCTGTTGTATTGGTAAATGGATAAATGTCCTCCAAGAGTTGTTGGCAAAGGAAGTTCATCAATATAATTATTGGTACAGAAATCTGTAATGCTTTTATAGCGTAGCTCTTACAACATAACTCTGGTATGCACATTTAGACAGTGTGTAATTGGACCCATTATCATTGTCTGCAGCTCGACTTCAACCCATAAATCAAGGTACATTACCATTGGGCGTCTCCGTGTTGGAACTGGATTTAGCCAATTCTTGTATTTAGATGGGTCCCAAGTTACCTGACAACGGCTGATTTGAAAATGTTGTTTATGCCAAACCTGTATGGTGTGATGGCCGGTAACCGAAGCAGGTATTGGAGTGAAGTCCAGGTCCCCCGAGCGTTACCTTCACCGGTATCAGAAAGGAATCCAATGTGGCTACTTTTGAAGTGCCTGATGTCAGTAGCCGCGGTCGTTGCCGCTATCGTGGGTACTGACTGGGGCTTACGTTCCCCGAGCCATGTCGATCCACCCACTCCGTTCGGGACAACGTCACGTGACTGTGCGAGATGTGACGTCAAGGCGTTGACGTCACATCTCGCACAGTCACGTGACGTTGTCCCGAACGGAGTGGGTGGATCGACATGGCTCGGGGAACGTAAGCCCCAGTCAGTACCCACGATAGCGGCAACGACCGCGGCTACTGACATCAGGCACTTCAAAAGTAGCCACATTGGATTCCTTTCTGATACCGGTGAAGGTAACGCTCGGGGGACCTGGACTTCACTCCAATACCTGCTTCGGTTACCGGCCATCACACCATACAGGTTTGGCATAAACAACATTTTCAAATCAGCCGTTGTCAGGTAACTTGGGACCCATCTAAATACAAGAATTGGCTAAATCCAGTTCCAACACGGAGACGCCCAATGGTAATGTACCTTGATTTATGGGTTGAAGTCGAGCTGCAGACAATGATAATGGGTCCAATTACACACTGTCTAAATGTGCATACCAGAGTTATGTTGTAAGAGCTACGCTATAAAAGCATTACAGATTTCTGTACCAATAATTATATTGATGAACTTCCTTTGCCAACAACTCTTGGAGGACATTTATCCATTTACCAATACAACAGCTTTCTTACGAACATCAACTAACCCCTCCAACCCTCAAGGAACTTTCTATTTGTGGACTCCCATTATGTACCTAATGCAAACCTTGCATCTAGGACATTTGTACTAATCCATACATGTCCTAAAGGTTGCCCCCAGCGCTAATACCCCCCTTCCCTGGTTTCCCCCTTCCCCCACCCCATCAGGCTCAGCCTTATACCAAATGTAAAACCCATTTGACTTTAATAATAAATCCACTTACGTGGCTTAGATTACCTTACATCCTCTGGTAGACGGTAATTAACACAATAAATACTATTCTTTACTGGGTTACATATCAATATAAGATTGAATCATACGTCCGGACAAGTGTGTTGTTATATGTTTAGTTATTTGTTTGTCCTGTCTGTCTATTAGGTGTTTCCAATTAATTTATGTACTGTATGACCATTCACTTTTGATAATAACACTGCATCTTTATATGTTCCCTTTTACATATATTTAAAATGATAATAGGAATAAATGATTAAATTCAATAATCATTTCCGTTTCTGGATCTACAATCTGTTGCTTATAGTAACCGCTTTTCGGTCTGCTCTAAACAGACTGATTCCCTTCCCTTTCCTTTCCCTTTCCCTAATTCCCCTCCCCCTTCCCCCCTTTTATCACTTAATTATCCAAACAACACCAGCAGCTCTCTTAACTGGGGGTAGTGCTACATATATATATATATTTATGTAGCGGACCCCTAAATTAAAGGGACGGCCTGGGCAATAGTTTGGCTCAGGCCTTCTAATTGATACTGTACTCTGCTCTGCTGCGGTGTTGTCTGGTGTACAGTTCCCCTTTGGCCTGTGGGTGGCACTGTTGCCCAGGCCTAGGGTCGAACTTCAGGTGACACAGTGGCGTATTGGATGTCCTCTCTCGGCTGCCGTGTGGTGGGCGGGGCTTCACCTGCTGTGCATGCAGGGAGGGGGTATATAAGGGGCAGACGCCATGTTTAGGGAGGAGTGCCTGGGGGGGGGGGAGTACCCGGGGAGAGTGTGCCCCATGGGGGTGCGTGGACTGGCCGAGGAGTTTCGGGCACCTTTAGCCCGAGGCTACAGCGTTCCAGGTAGGCCCAGTACCTTTGACTGGGTCTACAATCAGCACAATGGATTCCCAGGGTGCCCAGGTGAGGGTACCCGCTCTGACCGAAAGGGAGCCAGGGGAGGATCGGTCCCACAGAGGAGACGAGTGATAGTAGGTCGCTGTCTCGGGAGCGCCTGGTGACCTGTCAGAGGGAAGGATTCCTTGCTCAATAAAGCTAACCCTGTAGAGTGCCCATTGGCATTGTCTGTTCTCTAAATTCTACAGAGGGTTAAGGAAAGTTCTGGATTCAGGAATAACAGGATTCTGCTGCTATAGAGGATCTCCTGAACCCGTCCCTGGAGGGGACAAAGTGATAGTATTGTTCGAGCTTCACTCCGGCTGCTAGAACTGTGAGAGAGATCTATCCGGGTGAGCTAAACCCATTCGGGATCGAGTGGTGACGAGTGAGTCAAGTGGTGTGTGCCTGAATTTACCTCCTATCTTCGCTAGCTTCTTTCCCTCTTCAATTTCCCGTTAACTGAAGCAAAGGAAAATAAACTCTTTGTTGGAGTTAAAGTCGTGTGGACATTGGCCTTCTTAGGAAAGAATATAGACTTTTCCCTACATTCTAGGGACGAGAACCAATGGAAGGAGGTAACTCGCTGCAGGACCCAAATCTGTGAACACCGCCTGACCTCTGAGAAGGAGGACACGGGCTTGGGGCATGGTGTGTCAACTTATTTTATTCATTTGTTTTTTAACGAGTAAACAAAACCCAGTATCAGTATGTTCACCAGATGTGGACATCTAGTTGTACATACTGAAGAACCAGCGTGAAGCATTTTATGAATGATTTCTAGGTATGTTTGAAGTTTACATGCTCATGACATTATGCCTGATCCATTCACTCAGTAAGCCTCCTGGAGACATGCCAAACTGCTGATGCCCGAAAATCTGTACAGGACTGTGTGTACGTGTAAGCATTTGTATCAGTTTATCTTTATTTAAGAAGCACTACAGCATCTAACCAATTCAGCAAAGCTCATAGTCAAATCTGCAGTGTTAATCACCTGACTTGACACTGTAAGGTGTAACACTGATCATTGCATCTCAACCTTGATTAAATGCTACTCATGTTTATAAGATGCAGATTTCTTAGCACAGATCATTTTTCAAGCACAATTCTCAACCTAAAACCTGAGTTATGTAAGAGTGATGACAAATGACCCACCGTAAACCAGATATTGGGCTTAAAGCGGTTGTATACCCGCATTTTTTTTTTTTTTTACACCTGTAAAGGAAAAGGCATAATAAGCTTGTATGCACAGCATACAAGCTCATTATGAAATACATACCTTAGAACGAGGCGTCGGTGTCCCTCCCGGTCCACGCCGAGGCAGCTGACATTATGCCTCGGCGTGTCTTCCGGGTATCGCGGCTCCAGCGCTGTGAATGGCTGGAGCCGCGATTCGTCACTCCCGCGCATGCGCGCGGGAGACTTCTTTCCAGCAAGGTCCGGTGTCCGTCGGGCCTTCAGCCGAGAATCCCCTGTGCGCATGCGCCGCTGCAGTCAGCGGCGCAGTGCAAGGGGAATATCTCCTAAACCGTAAAGGTTTAGGAGATATTTCTTTTACCTACAGGTAAGCCTTAGTATAGGCTTACCTGTAGGTAAAAGTTAAAAAAAAGACTATACAACCGCTTTAAACTGTAGGTAAATAAGAGAAGCACATCCTGCGCTAAGTGGAAGAGTGGTTTTGTTAAAAAAAGTTGGTAGTATACTGTGAACAGAGGGGATTCCCTTCCTGGGAAATGAATGAGTAATCTACCTAATTAAAGTAATTAGGAACACACCAGTATGGAAAAAACAAGCTTTATATATGAAAGAATTAATAATAGAACATACATCAGTGGCGACCGTCCATAGGGGGCGCCCGGGCGCCACCCCCCTCCTGTGGTCACCAAAAAAAAACTGAAAAAAAAAAAAAAACGGGCCCTTTAAGAGTTTTTTTTTTTTTTAAATGTCCTTTCTCTTATCGTCCATGGACCGACGCAGCTCTCATACTGATTACATGTGGGTATATGTCCCTGCTCGCAGGAGAAGACCTAGGCAGAATGTTAGAGGTTAAAACATTCTAGAACAAACCAGAGCTGAACAGCCCCGCCCAGGGGGGCAGTCCCTCCGGACATTACCCTTCCACCTGCAGCTAATAGCCTCAGTTTTTTTCTGCCTAGCAGAAGGAGAAGACATGGCTCTCTCAGGAGCCAGTCTCCTGGAAGATTTTACTTTTAAATTTTATTCCTTTGGGAATTTTATTATTTTATTTTTGAGACCTTCAATCAACTGTCGGCTGGGCAACAGGTTGGGTACACTAGTATCCTCGTAGTCTTCCCTGTCCGACCATCGAGCGTGCTGATCCTCGCCTTGTGTGCGTGAGACTCAGTTCACGACATACCCCATGGCTCCAGGGGTGGCCGGGTTGCTTTCATGCTCCCGCGGTCCTCTCAAGATCGAAAAGTACCTACTGTATCTTTCGCGGTGGACCGGGCCGACAGCTACGCAGTACGACTCTGTGATAGGTCTGTCTGAAACAAGCCAGTGGGTCCCTCTATTGGCACCGGGGGTATTCTCCATGGTGCTTGCGGGACGGGTAAGTAGTCTCTCCGCCTGCAAGGTGAGTACATGCTGGCTGTGTTTCTGTGTGTGGGGGGTTCTCCCTGTCTCCCCCCTGTTATGCTGCTCTCTGCACCCTGTTGTGCTGTTGTGCTGTGTGGGGATGCTTGGGGGGTCACTCTGCCCTGGGGGGGCCGCTCCATGACTGTTATTTTGCTTGGGAAGTGTTCTGGGGGACTGGCTGTGTTTTTTTCTGTGCGCCATTGGCGCGGTGTTTTATTTTTTAAAAAGTGCGCCATTGGCGGCCATTTTGCTGGGGTTTAATACACAGTTATACTGGTACCCGGCGGCCATTTTCTTGTAGCCGCGGCACTTTTTGTTTAGTTTTCGGCCTCTAGCAGCGCTGCTGAACGGCGCGAAATGCACACATCCTCACATATTCTTCACCTCAGGCTGCACCCGCACTACAGCGCGACTCATACAGCGCGACTCATACAGCGCTACAGCGCGGCTCATACAGCGGTACCGAGCGGTCCCTAGGGGTGGTGAGTACTCCAGGTATCCCCTCCTCAGCCCCAGCACGGCCTGTGGGTGGGCTGTATTATTCACTGTAATGGTGAATAAGGTCTCAGAGGGTGGCAATATTGGAGTCTGGTTCACCTGTTTCTTCACACTGTTAGAGACAACTGGCAGTGCTCCTGCACCTGCGGTCCTTAGGGACCAGTTGTCGAGTCCTGGAATCATTAATCTGACCAGAAGGAAGCAGTGTGTGAGCGCAAGGGAGCGAAAAAGCCCCGCTCCCCACTTTTTTTCCACCAAAAAAAAAAAAAAAGGGGGGGTGTGCGCTGATTCAGATATGGGCCTAGCCACTACTGCTCAGGACCCGAGCTCTGAATATATTTGATGGTTTTGAACAGGACATTCCTGGCAAGGAAGACTCCAGTTCTGTGTCAGTAAATGACAGGGCGCTTGTTTTGTGAACTCATTGATGCAGTGAGGGACACTCGCAAGCTAAATGCTGCGGATGTAGAACCTCAGGTGGACAGTCTCCTCTGGTTCCTTAGGGCCAGGCCTTCTAAAAAGTTTTTTTTTCCATATGTTCCTTTCTTTGACCAGCTCATTGATAAGGTCGGGGGAAAAAGCCGCAGAAGACTTTTATGGTCCCGTGGCGTTTGTCTATCAGATACCCCTTGAAGATGCCCTACTTAAAACGTGGGCTTCTTCCCCAATGGTCGACATTGCAGTCGCCCGGTTGAACAAGGCCACCATTCTCCCGGTGGGGGGGACTCCTGCATTTAAGGACCCCACTCACAGGAGGTCAGAAGTGGTGAGTAGAACCATGTTTGCCTTGTTGGGGTCCGCCCTACGGCTTGTGGTAGCGGCGACCCTTGTGTCTCCAACACTTACGGGATGGGCAAAAAATGTTTGCACCAAACTGTACAGGAGCATGATCTTCTTCCAGACACTATTGCTCTGGCCTGCAGATGATGCAGGGCCGGGTTTATGTTGCGACGCCACGTTTGACGCGGCCCCTTATAACTCAGGGCCTCTGTCTTGACGGTGGTATTGCATTGTCTGATCTGGTTGAAATGCTGGTCTGCTGACCTAGCTTCTAAAAAGCCTCTGAAGGATTTACCATTTAAAGGTGGTAGGCTTTTCGGTGCTGCGCTGGATGACATCATCAAGGATGTCACGGGAGGTAAGAGCACTGTTCTTCCTCAAGCTAGCAAGGGTAAGGAGGCCGCCGTAAGCAGGATCCTTCCTTTCCAGCAAAAAGGTTTTTTTTCGTCAGTCAACGGGGAGGCCCTCCCAGACTGACAGCGGTATGGCTGGTGGACACGTGCGCCCCTGGGTGCGTATGCCGATCAAGCCGGCTCCCTAGCCCGCCTCCGCGTGAAGTCTTGCCCCCACCCGACTCTGGGGTAGGGGGGAAGACTTTGCAGGTCCACGGATCAATGGACCTCCCGGATCTCCTACCGGTGGCTGTGCGAGGTGATCACCTCAGGTTACAGGATAGGTTCCGTTCCTAATGCCAGACAGATTCTTCCCTCGAATCTTCCTCTCCTTCCTGCCCGTCGGGCGGCCCTATGGGGCCTATCCAGGTTGAGGTCCGGAGTGATTGTGCCGGTTCCTTCACAGGAGAGGTTTCAGGGATTCTACTCGAATTCGTTTGTCGTCCCAAAAAAAGGGACGGGGTTCGGCCTATCTTGGACCTCCAGGTCCTGAATCGTGATGGTGCAAAAGTTCCACAGGGAATCTATTTGCACGGTGGTCAGTACACTCCGTCAAGGGGATTTTCTAGCGACCTTGGACGTCAAGGACGCCTACTTGCATGTTCCGATCTGCGCTTGCGATCGGCGAAGTCCACTATCAATTTGTGGCTCTTCCTTTCGGCCTAGCCTCGGCACCGAGGGTGTTCACCAAGGTGCTTGTGCCGGTACTAGCTTACTGAGACAGCAAGGCATTGGACGATCTTCTTCTCAGAGCAGGAAATGGCTCAGAATTGGAAGACAGGGTGACTATCGTCAGTCAGACCCTCAGGGACTTCGGGTGGCTCCTAAACATTCAGGAGTCAGTCCGGGTCCCGACTCGAGATTTGAAGTATCTCGATCTGATTCTGGACTCCTTGGAGGCAAAGGTATTCCTACCTCCGGGGAAGCTGCTGACGCTTCAGTCTGCAGTGCGGATGCTGACATCCCAAAAAATGGTCGTCAATCCGTTTTTTGCATGGGAGTCCTGGGACTCATGGTGACCTCTTTTCGAGGCCGTTTCTGTATGCCCAATCACACACCAGGGCATTGCAGAAGGAGATCTTGTTCCCTTGGGACAAATCCCCGTTGTCTTTGGATTTTCCGATCCAGGTGAGCCACCTGGTCAGGGCGTCTCTGACATGGTGGTTGGGGTCCCCGGCTCTTCGGTCCGGGAAGTCGTTCCTCCCCGTCCAATGGACGGTGTTCACTACGGACGCCAGCCTGAAGGGCTGGGGTGTAGTCTGGGGAGTCCTGTTGGCCCAAGGGCTTGGACTTCGGACGAAGCCCGTTTGCCGATCAATGTTCTGGAAATACGGGCCATCAGACTGTGTCTCTCCTCGTGGTCTGAGAGATTGCAGGATCGCTCCATTAGGATCCAGTCGGACAAAGTCACGGTGGTGGCGTATGTCGACCATCAAGGGGGGACTCGGAGCTCAGCTGTGGCTTCTGAGGTCCCCCGTACCCTGAAGTGGGCTAAAAGAAGTGTGCCGGCTCTGTCGGCCGTTTACATTCCGGGCATAGAACTAGCGGACTATTTGAGTCGCCAGACGTTGGACCAGGGAGAGTGGTCCTTGCACCCGGAGGTATTTCAACTCCTTGCCACACAAACGGTGGGGCACGCCGGAGGTGGACCCAATGGCCTCTCGACTCAATCGCAAGTTGTCGAGATTTGTGGCCAGATCCAGGGATCCTTGGGCGGATGCCTCAGAGGCGTCAGTGGCCCATGGGGTCATTATCACCTGATATACGTTTATCCTCCGTGGCAGTTGCTCCCTCGCCTGCTGCGCAGGGTGGCGACCGAGGGAATTCCGGTGATCCTCATTGCTCCGGATTGACCTCGGCTTCACTGGTACGCCGATCTGGTGCGCCTCGTCGCGGCCGTTCCCTGATGGTTGCCAATAAGGGAGGACTTTCTGTCTCAAAAGTCATATATTCCATCCTGCCTTTGCAGTCTCTGGCCTTGTAGGCAGGGCTGTTAAAAGTCAGGTGTTGAGAGACCGAGGTCTCTCGGACTCGGTCATTTCGTCCATATTAAGGACACGGAAGTCTTCCTCCAGAACTATCTCTGTACCTGGAAAGCTTACATTGCCATGTGCGAAGAGCTGGGCTGACATCCTCGGACGTATTCCGTCCCTAAAATCCTGCGTTTCCTACAGCATGGAGTGGCCCAAAGGCTCACTTTGAGTATCATTAAGGGTCAGATTTCGGCCTTGGCCGTCTTCTTTCAGCGACCACTAGCGGGTCATTCCTTGGTTGGCACCCTTGTGCAGGGGGTTCGCCATGGGCTACCTCCTGTCAAGTCTCCTCTCCCCCAGTGGGATCGGAATTGGTACTCTCGGTTCTCCAGGAACCTCTTTTTCAGAATATCAGGGATATTCCCCTCTTCACTTTGTCTCAGAGGGTGGCCCTTTTTAGTGGCGATCACTGCAAGTCGCCATATTTAGTCATCCATAAGGATAAGGCGGTGTTGCATCCGCGACTTTCTCTTTGTCAAGGGTGATCTCGTCTTTTTACCTAAATGAGGACATTGTCCTCCCATCCTAGTGTCCTCGCCCATCGCACAGAGAGTGCGCGCGGCACACTTTGAATGTGGTACGAGCCTTGCGGGTGTGCCTGTCTACTGCTTCTATTAGGAAGTCTACTCTCTGTTTGACTGTCTCTGGTCAGAAACAGGGCCAAGCGGCTTTGTCTGCCACCATTTTCGAGGTGGATCGGACAAAACCGTCTTTCAAGCCTATGCTCTCATAGGGCGGGCACCTCCCTTCCCGGTTACGGCGCATTCCACCAGGGCAATGGTGCTTCCTGGGTTTTCCTACATCAAGCGTCAGTTGCACAAGTGTGCTAGGCGGCGACCTGGTCGTCCGTTCATACCTTTTCAAAGTTCTACAAGGTTGATGTGGCTGCATCTTCGGATGCTTCCTTCGGCCGAAAAGTGTTGCAGGCCGCTGTCTAATGTTGCAACTCCTCCGTTGAGGGGCTCTGCTGGTTTGGAGTGAAGTTTTGGTTGTTCCTTACTTTTTTTGCTCCCACCCCTTTCTTATACTGCTTTGGGACGTCCCACATGTAATCAGTATGAGAGCTGCATCGGTCCATGGACGATAAGAGAAAATAGGATTTTTGTACTCACCGTAAAATCCGTTTCTCTGACGTCCATGGACCGACGCAGCACCCACCCTTCCTTTTTAAGTTTGTACTGCTTTGTTAGGAACTGAGGCTATTAGCTGCAGGTGGAAGGGTAATGTCCGGAGGGACCGCCCCCTGGGCGGAGCTGTTCAGCTCTGGTTTGTTCTAGAATGTTTTAACCTCTAACATTCTGCCTAGGTCTTCTCCTGCGAGCAGGGACATATACCCACATGTAATCAGTATGAGAGCTGCGTCGGTCCATGGATGTCAGAGAAACTATTCAGATGGCCGGCCCCTTGAGCGCCGGCCATCTGAATAACAGTGTCTGGTTGGCCTTTAGAAGTGCCTATCAGAGCCAGCGGCTCTGATAGGCTTCCCGACTACAGCCTGAGGGCTGTAATCGGCTTCTAAATATCTAATGAGAGGACGCACAGGGGTGCGTTCCCTGGCCAATCAGGTTAGCCGGGTCTGGTTACCTGTAACCTGATTGGCTGAAGCGACATCGAGGGCGGGAAAAGACATCGAGGACGGAAGAAGGACGGCGCTGACTCGAGGAAGGTAAGTGCAGGGCTGGGGGGGACAAACTGGCTGTATTATGAGGACAAACTGGCTGTATTTGGGGAACAAACTTGCTGCATATTGGGGACAAACTGGCTGCATATTGGGGACAAACTGGCTGTATTATGGGGGACAAACTGGCTGTATATTGGGGGGGAAACTGGCTGCATATGGGGGACAAACTGGCTGTATATTGGAGGGCAACTGGCTGTATATTGGGGGGCAACTGGCTGTATATTGGGGGGCAACTGACTGTATATTGGGGGACAAACTGGCTGTATTATGGGGGACAAAGTGGCTGTATTATGGGGGACAAACTGGCTGCATACGGGGGACAAACTGGCTGTATATTGGGGGGCAACTGGCTGTATATTGGGGGGCAACTGACTGTATATTGGGGGACAAACTGGCTGCATATTGGGGACAAACTGGCTGCATATGGGGGACAAACTGGCTGCATATTGGGGACAAACTGGCTGTATTATGGGGGACAAACTGGCTGTATTATGGGGGACAAACTGGCTGTATATGGGGGACAAACTGGCTGTATATTGGGGGACAAACTGGCTGTGTATGGGGGACAAACTGGCTGTATTATGGGGGGCAACTGGCTGTATATGGGGGACAAACTGGCTGTATATGGGGGACAAACTGGCTGTATTTTGGGGACAAACTGGCTGTATTTTGGGGACAAACTGGCTGTATTATTGGGGGGACAAACTGGCTGTGTATGGGGGACAAACTGGCTGTATATTGGGGGGCAACTGGCTGTATATGGGGGGCAACTGGCTGTATATGGGGGACAAACTGGCTGTATATGGGGGACAAACTGGCTGTATATGGGGGACAAACTGGCTGTATATGGGGGCAAACTGGCTGTATTATTGGGGGGACAAACTGGCTGTATTATTGGGGGGACAAACTGGCTGTGTATGGGGGACAAACTGGCTGTATATTGGGGGGCAACTGGCTGTATTATGGGGGACAAACTGGCTGTATTATGGGGGACAAACTGGCTGTATATGGGGGACAAACTGGCTGTATTTTGGGGACAAACTGGCTGTATTTTGGGGACAAACTGGCTGTATTTTGGGGACAAACTGGCTGTATTATTGGGGACAAACTGGCTGTATATTGGGGGGCAACTGGCTGTATTATGGGGTACAAACTGGCTGTATTATGGGGGACAAACTGGCTGTATATGGGGGACAAACTGGCTGTATTTTGGGGACAAACTGGCTGTATTTTGGGGACAAACTGGCTGTATTTTGAGGACAAACTGGCTGTATTTTGGGGACAAACTGGCTGTATTTTGGGGACAAACTGGCTGTATTATTGGGGACAAACTGGCTGTATATGGGGGACAAACTGTCTGTATTTTGGGGACAAACTGTCTGTATTGTGGGGACAAACTGGCTGTATTGTGGGGACAAACTGGCTGTATATGGGGGGGAAACTAGTGGTGTTTGGGCACAGTGGCTGCGTTTAATGGGCACAGTGGCGGCAATTGATGTTTTTTGTTTTTTTTTTCAGTTTGTTTGCGCTCCCCCAAAAAATTTGAGCATCAGCCACCACTGACATACATCCAATATACAAACAGGTATTATGAGCAAAGGGCCTGATAGGAATCCCGGTGGAACTGTACACATATAGCTGGGTATATATACAGTAGTTATTAATAGAGATACCTCCAGATGAATGTTGCAGCAAAGTCCAGTTGAGGGGGTTCCTGGTAATGATCACAATGTAGAGTTTATGTTGGTGTTTCGAAGACAGAAGACAAGATCTGCAATGATGGAGAGACTTTCCAGCTGTCCAACTTGCCTGGAACGCAGCTTCTTTTCAGCAGAAACTGTGGTGTGATAATGGATCTCAGAGTGAGGCCTCGTACACACGACCGATTTTTCTCGGCAAGAACCAGCAAGAAACTTGCTGGCAGAGAGGTCTTGCCGAGTAAATCGGTCGTGTGTACGCTGCTATCGGGTTTCTCGTCGAGAAAACCGACAAGAAACCTCGACGAGAAAATAGAGAACCTGCTCTCTATTTTCTCGTCGAGATTCTCCTCGGCATGTTTCTCGACGAGAAAAGTGAGTGTGTGTACACTTACCTGTCCTCCCCGAAGCCCGCGCATGTTCGAAATGAATTTGACGCATGCGCGGTAGCTTCCTAGGCATACGTAGGGTATACCAAAATGGCGGCGACGGCATCGAATGTGACGAGCGCATGCTCGACGTAGTCGATGATGTCACCGTGTACGCTCCTTTCAAAGAACCGCGGGTTCTTTGAAACGAGCGTGTGTACACTCGGCCGGGACAAGTTTCTTGTCCAAGAATCTCGTCGAAAAAAACGACATGTTTTTTTCAACGAGAATCTCGGCCGTGTGTACGAGGCCTGAGCCTATCTGCTCTGCGTCTTAGTTCCTAGTAGTTTCTAATCTTACATGCAACCAGACTTCCAACTACTACAAGTTGCCATCATATGCCTAATCTGGTTCCTATGCTGGTTATTTACCCCTAATCTAAAACTAGCTATAGTTACTGCCATATTTTTTGGCAGTTGTAGCTGAAATTTTAGTTGGTCTACGTGACCGTGGTTTGGTTTTAACAGAACCTCTCATTTTCCACTTCTTGATTAGAGTTTGAACACTACTGATTTGCATTCTCAATTCCTTGGATATCTTTTTATATCCCTTTCCTGTTTTATACAGCTCAACTACCTTTTCCCGCAGATACTTTGACAATTCTTTTGCTTTCCCCATGACTCAGAATCCAGAAACAAATGTGCAGCACTGGGTGAAAGATGCAAGGGTCTGTCAGGAGTCCAGAAACTCATTGACCCTTTATACACACACACTAATATTACAAGCAAACAGATCACAGGTGAGGATTGTTACCTTTAATAGCCATTCAAACCACTTGTGTGCATGTTATCAGGCCAAAATCACCAGGGTATGTAAACTTTTGATCAGAGTAATTTGGGTAGTTTCTGTTGCCATTATGATTTTAAAAGAGTAAACACAGTTGATTGATAATAAATGGCTTCAGCCAAACACTAACCATGAGTGAAAGAAAAGTTTTTGTGTTATCATTCATATTCTCTGAAAAATGGCCAAGAAATCATAAATTCTGCCAGGGTATGTAAACTTATGAGCACAACTGTAAGCAGGGAAATACTGCAGCTGCTGACTTTTATTATTAGGACACTTACCTGTCCAGGAATCCAGCGGTGTCTTCACCCGAACCGATGTTTACAATCGGCCATCAGGTGCTGCCGCTGCCATCTCTACTAAGGGAAACCAGCAGTGAAGCTGTGCGGCTTCACAGCTGGTTCCCTACTGCGCATGTGCGAAGCGTGCTGAGCTCTCTGATTGGGCCAACTGCGGTGGAAGTAACAGGGGGGCCGAACTTCCGGATGAGTTTGCCGTGGCAAATTCAGCAGGTAGTGGGAGCGGGTGACCCAAAACTAGGTACTCGCTCCCCCCAAAAGGTTCTAAATGTGGCAGTGGAGGGGGGGGGGGGAGGAGACAGATAAGCAGAGCTTCCTCTTTTGGGTGTTGCTCCACTTTAAGTTGTTTCTATTTTGTTCTGAATCATATTATGCTGATTACAAAAGAAATCGGCATAAAACATATTCATTTAATTAAATTGCATTTGCAATTGATTTTTTTCAGAACCTGAATATTTGTAAAATATATGATGTGGCCTTCTTACTGAAAGGTTTGGAAACCTCTGATATATATACTATAAGGGACCAGCTGACCTGACCACATCTGTTACATCTGTTTGTTATCTCAACCTAATAGCTCATCTACTGTTTCGCAGGAATCATCTTTAACCTGTAGGTGGTGCTAACTTACTGGAGAAATCCATACAGCTTGTGTTATGAGAAGAATCAAAAGAACCAAATCATTTTAGACAGAGTAGGGAAGGGACTCTTTAAAAAAAAAAACTCTTTAAAAAAAAAATAGCCAGTGCCACTGCAGCCTAATGCCATGATGTGCAAGTATGTACCACATCAATGTAGGTATGCATATACCATACCTGAAGGATCCCTGTGAAAGAGGAGAATCACTGTAGTTACCAATGCTACTACACTGGTCCTGTCTTCTGGATGCAGTACATTAACCACAGGGGTCACCTGATTGGCAAGGGTGCCTTGTATTATTTTCAATTATTACAAGGTGTTCTCTGATTGGATGAGGTAGAGATCGAGATGTCATTGCCCTGCCTGTCCACCTTGTCCAATCACAGAACGCCTTGCATTCATTGAGAAAATGCAAACTTTTCTCTGAATGGCACCCATGCCAACAAGTGGGCTCCAGTGGTTACTATGCAGCGGGGAAGCCGCTTGGCACAGGACCCAGAAGACAACAAGGATCACTGTATTAGCGGAGAAGAATGACTGAAGTAGCGGCGACTACCATAGTGATTTTTCCATTTCAACAAGGATCCATCAAGTATGACATATGTAAACTTGAGCCTTGTTTACACTTGTGTTTAGGGAGGGGGGGGGGGGGGGTAAAACCTAGGGTGACCACATTTCCAAACTACCATTCAGGGACACCCCCCCCCCCCCCCTTCCCAAAAATCAGCTTGTGCTGTAACGAATCACAGCACAGTGATTGGACACAAGAGGCGGGATTTATGATTTCTCCAATCACAAGCAGGGGGCGGGGATTGTGCTCCTCCAGGCATTCCCGGCCAGGACAAGTACTGTCAGTGAGTAACAGCGGTGATGTGGCGGCCTTTTTTGGGGGGGCATCAGATTGGCCCGGGGGAGTGGCTGTGTCAGTTTTATTCCGGGACACTGTATTGTCCTGGAATGAATGTTCCCGGGACAGACCTGCAAAATGCGGGACTGTCCCGGGCAATCCGGGACACGTGGTCACCCTAGTAAAACCATGTGTTGAACTGTGCTTACCACCCCCCAACTGCTCCCTCTTCAGCTACTTCACGCTGAGCATGACCCATTCACCTAAATGAAACTGAACTGCACCCACTCCACAACCATGTGTGGTGTTGCAGGTTTTTGAGGATTAAAACATGCAATGGGGAGGTGACATAACGGCTCATTGCCGCCTGTAACCTTATAAAACCTAAAAGCGAACCTTCAGTCATGTTTTCAACTTTCCATCTATTAAATCTTCTGCCCTTGTAGTTTTAACTTTGGATAGTAAAACATTTTTTTCTGCCAGTAAATACCTTATACAGCCCACTTCCTGTTTCTTGTCTGGTCATTAGCCTAGGCTTATGACATCATGCACAGCTCTCTCGCTCACTCTCCTGAGAGTTTGCCAGGAAGGGAGGGGGGATGAGTCATAGGAGGGCCAATGAGAGCTGCAGAGCTAGAGGTGTGCCTCTGTGTGTCTATGTAAATCCAGGAAGTGAACAGGCAGCAGCTTCAGCTGCCCACAGTTAAAATGGTTGCAGCCAGACTCAGTGGAGGGAGATTTCTGCATCATATTTGGCAAGTACAGTATATATAAAATAATATGCAAAGTGGTTGGAGGGAAGCTTCAGAATGGCAAAGATGTTTTTATTACAAATTATGTGAGCAGACTGCAGTTCCTCTTTAATATCTCCACTCAAGCTCCTGTAAATCCATCTGGTGTTTCCTGCAATTGGTGTTGGCTCCATGAATAAGCCCCATCGGCAGGGTGAAACACAATGGGGGCGGGGCTTTGGATGGCGTTGGCTGAAGCTGCTTTCATCTGTTTATTAATGGCTTTGCTAGGTGTGCGGTGTTTCGGATCTTTCTCTATGCACCTCCTTACCACCTGTCACACACCCTCTGAGGAGCAATTCAACACAGATCACTCTTCAGAGGGCTAACACTAGTATAAACTAGCCTTTACATTGGTTTAAGTTGGACCAATGTAACTATGAAAAAAAAAAAGGAAATTCAGGTTTAAAGTAGATGGAAAGACAATATAATAACCCTCTGCTCTTATATTTTCTGCAGTTACTAAAAAGTTTTGATGTAAATACCTTTTACAAGTGGTCATGTGACCGCCGCAATGCTCCAGTGAGTGTGTCTGTTTGGCAGATGTGAATTCTTTTAGGACCAACAACACCATAGAGCTATGGATGCCAGTGAGATGACAACACTGCTCTAAAATTTCAGAGGCATTGTCAGCCCTGCACAGACAGACATACTGTACTGGCTTTTGCAGTCACATGACCTCTCAAAAAATGTAAAGGCTAAGTTCACCTTTGTGACCATGTTCCATGTTTACGTGCCACTGTGACAGAGGGACGTTCTGGATTTCAGTGACATTTCAGTGACGTCACTGCACTAGCATAGTTGCCAACTGTCCTGGATTGGCCGGGACATTCCCGGGATTCACACCCTTTTCCCAGATTTATTTTGTCCCGAGAAATGTCTTGGCAAATCCGGTTTTTCCATTTTTTTCCCGATTTTCACCACCGCTAGAGGTCCACCACCGCCATTTTAAGAACACCAAAACACGGATGTCTAGTAAAATAGAAAACAAAGCTGCTGCGGCGCCGCCCACCCCCCGCCCCGCTGCAGGTCTGTCTGTTATGGAAAGGGGCGGGGGTGGGCGGCGCCGCAGCAGCTTTATTTTCTATTGTACTAGCCATCCGTGTTTTGACT
This sequence comes from Rana muscosa, assembly GCA_029206835.1. Lineage (NCBI taxonomy): Eukaryota > Metazoa > Chordata > Amphibia > Anura > Ranidae > Rana > Rana muscosa. The sequence continues at coordinate 687,211,731 of CM055117.1, forward strand.
GCTATAGAAATTAAGCTGCCGCCGCCCCGCCCCACTGCAGGTCCATCTGTTATGGAAAGGGGCGGGGTGGGCGGCGCCGCAGCTTAATTTTTTTTGCAGCCACGTGCCCGGCTCCGCCTCTACTTTGTTCCCCCTCGGGTAAGGGGAAACAGTAATTGCGGCCGAGACAGGAGACACCGGCTATTCCGATGCAAGGACAGCTCTAATAGGGGGACACCTGACTAAGGGGGGTTCCAATGCTGGGGGACACCTGGTTAAGGGGGGCTCCAATGGGGGACACACTTGATTAAGGGGGGCTCCAATGGGGGACACACCTGATTAAGGGGGGCTCCAATGGGGGACACACCTGATTAAGGGGGCTCCAATGGGGGGACACCTGATGTATGGAGGGACGCTGCTGGGTACGCCTGATGTATGGAGGGACTCCACTGGGTACGCCTGATGTATGGAGGGACTCCGCTGGGTACGCCTGATGTAAGGAGGGACTCCACTGGGGATGCCTGATGTTAGGAGGGACTCTACTGGGATTGCCTGATGTATGGAGGGACTCCGCTGGGGACGCCTGATGTAAGGAGGGACTCCGCTGGGGACACCTGATGTAAGGACGGACTCCGCTGGGGGCACCTGATGGCATCTGGTGGCAGGCAACGTGGCAGGCGACACACTCGGGGCTAACACTGACTCTGCATTATGGTGAGTTGAATAATTTCATTCTATATTACAATGTAATAATAGAAATAATGCGCTTCAATCATCCTGACACCATAACAAGCATGGTCCAGGGATGATTGGAGTGCTAACACCAGGTGTTTGGAGTATCTTTATCTGCTGATTGTTAAACTCTGGAATACACATATTTCTATTGTGGTGTAGGATCTGGGCTTGCTGTCCCTCCATCCTTCCTTCTCTCTCCTTCCCTCCCTCTTTCTTTCTATCTTTCTTTCTTTCTTTATTTCTCCCTTTCTTTCTCCCTCCATCCCTCATTCATCTCAGACTCTAACCACACCCCCTTTGAGCCACGCCCATTTAAGCCACTCCCACTACCCACGTAAATCACGCCCGTTTTTTACCGCATTTTCCTACGAGGGTGTGACACACCTACAAATGAATGCCCTGCCCCCTAAATATAGCAAGGCTCCGCCTACATGCAAAAAGTGTCCCGGATTTTTTTTTTGCAATGTTGGCAACTATGCACTAGTAGTCCATGAATTACTTCCTCTAGCTCCGTAACAATAGGTAGGTACAGACCTGTGGCGGAGGGACAGCTTGCAGCAGCCTAATGGCCCGCACACACGATCCGAATATCGTACGAAAAATGTCGTACGGGGAAGAATCATACGATAATCGGATCGTTAGTACAGAGCTTTCGAGAGCCGATCATGACAGTTCATCCGATATTATTTTATCGGACATGCACGAAAATTTTCCTCGTACGATACCAGATCGTACGATTTTCGTTTAGTCAGTACAGTTGTCGTCCGAAAATACAATACAAATACATTACAACACATGACATCACTTCCGCCTTTTTATTTTTCTGTCGTACGAGAATTTTCGTGACTTTAAATAACCTATTTAATTTTACTTGCGACTATTAAGCGAAAAAAGTCGTACGATATTCGGATCGTGTGTACGGGGCATAAGCATTGCACTGACCACCCACTGATCGCAGTTGCAGTGCTCTGCAGGTTTTGATCTAAAAAAATAATAAAAGCACATTTTTCTTTTATTAATGTGGGTGCATTTATTTATTTATTTCCAAAAAGTGAACCATGCCTTTAAAAATCTTCCAATTAAGAGAGTTTGCTCTCCTAGCAGGCATGATGAATTCTAATAGGATCCCAAGGAATTTCTACAGCTGACACCTTGCTGAGCATTATCACAGTGGAGGATCACCCTAGTGATTGTAATAATGGTCAGTTATTTATAATATTGATCATCGATCTATGATTCTGTATTGGGCTTCTTTCTCTTCAAAACAATCCCTGTTGTCAGAACTTAAACCACGCCCCTCACTGAATGCTCTCACCAATAACAGCTGTGATCACACCAGCATGCTCCACCCCATGTCACCTACTGTGTCCTAGTCGACCAATTAGCAGTCAGCTGGGCGTGTCCATCCCACCTTCTGCAGGCTCGTTGTCCCCAGGTTGGTGGATGAGATCTCCTTCCCGCTCTATGCTGAGCTCTATGGAAGATGGAAGAAGAAGGCATTCCGGCATCCCTTTAGATGTGAGGTCCTGTACAGCCAGCATCACTTCTCACCTGATACAATGTTACTACTGCCTGTTCAATGACTGCACACCTATGGCACTGCTAGTCACAATGTTACTATTATAAGGAAGTCATTCTGCCATATACTGCCGCACTTTCCCAAATAAAAACATCTTTAGCACAGTTGGTGCAGCTAAGCTGAGTGCTATTAGGCTGACCATACTCAATGCAATCTGATTGTGCAATCTACTTTAGATCTATCAATATGTATATATATCAGTGGCGGCTGGTGCTCAAAATTTTTGGGGGGGGCGCAAACAAACTGAAAAAAAAAAAATCAATTGCCGCCACTGTGCCCATTAAACGCAGCCACTGTGCCCAAACGCCACCAGTTTGCCCCCTCAAATACAGCCAGTTTGTTTCCATATACAGCCAGTGTGCCCCCATATATATACAGCCAGTGTGCCCCCATATACAGCCAGTGTGCCCCCATATATATATATATATATATATATATATAGCCAGTGTGCCCCCATATACAGCCAGTTTGTCCCTATATATATAGCCAGTGTGCCCCCATATATATATAGCCAGTGTGCCCCCATATACAGCCAGTTTGTCCCCATATACAGCCAGTTCCCCCCAAATGCAGCCAGTTTGTCCCCCATATACAGCCAGTTCCCCCAAATGCAGCCAGTTTGTCCCCCATATACAGCCAGTTCCCCCAAATGCAGCCAGTTTGTCCCCCATATTCAGCCAGTTCCCCCCATATTCAGCCAGTTTGTCCCCCATATTCAGCCAGTTCCCCCCATATTCAGCCAGTTTGTCCCCCATATTCAGCCAGTTCCCCCCATATTCAGCCAGTTTGTCCCCCATATTCAGCCAGTTTGTCCCCTATATTCAGCCAGTTTGTCCCCCATATTCAGCCAGTTCCCCCCATATTCAGCCAGTTCCCCCATATTCAGCCAGTTTGTCCCCCATATTCAGCCAGTTCCCCCCATATTCAGCCAGTTTGTCCCCCATATTCAGCCAGTTCCCCCCATATTCAGCCAGTTAGTCCCCCATATTCAGCCAGTTCCCCCCATATTCAGCAAGTTTGTCCCCCATATTCAGCCCGTTTCCCCTATATACAGCCAGTTCCCCCCAAATGCAGCCAGTTTGTGCCCCATATTCAGCCAGTTCCCCCAGAATGCAGCCAGTTTGTGCCCCATATTCAGCCAGTTTGTGCCCCATATTCAGCCAGTTCCCCCCATATTCAGCCAGTTTGTCCCCCATATTCAGCCAGTTCCCCCCATATTCAGCCAGTTTGTCCCCCATATTCAGCCAGTTCCCCCCATATTCAGCCAGTTTGTCCCCCATATTCAGCCAGTTCCCCCCATATTCAGCCAGTTCCCCCCATATTCAGCCAGTTTGTCCCCCATATTCAGCCAGTTCCCCCCATATTCAGCCAGTTTGTCCCCCATATTCAGCCAGTTCCCCCCATATTCAGCCAGTTTGTCCCCCATATTCAGCCAGTTCCCCCCCATATTCAGCCAGTTTGTCCCCCATATTCAGCCCGTTTCCCCATATTTAGCCAGTTTGTCCCCCATATTCAGCCAGTTTGTGCCCCATATTCAGCCAGTTCCCCCAGAATGCAGCCAGTTTGTGCCCCATATCCAGCCAGTTTGTGCCCCATATCCAGCCAGTTTGTGCCCCATACTCAGCCAGTTTGTCCCCCATATTCAGCCAGTTTGTGCCCCATATTCAGCCAGTTTGTCCCCCAAATGCAGCCTGTCCCCCCCCCCCCAGCCCTGCACTTACCTTCCTCGGTCCGCGCCATCCTCGATGTGTTCTCCCGCCCTCGATGTCGCTTCAGCCAATCAGGTTACCGGTAACCAGATCCGGTGAGCCTGATTGGCTGAAACCTCCACACAGTCTTCTTCCAGGAACGCACCCCCGTGCGTACCTGGGAGGAGTTTTTGGAAGCCGAATACAGCCTGAGAGCTGTATTCGGAAAGCCTATCAGAGCCAGCGGCTCTGATAGGCACTTCCAAGTTCCACCCACCACCGGCCGCCGCTCTAATTTATATGGCCGGCGCTCACCAGGAGGCCGGCCATATGAATAGTGGGCAGCGCGGCAGCGGTGACAATACATAGATTCATGCAATGCATGAATCTGTGTATTGTCTTTCAGTGGCGGTGCGGGAGCGAGAGGGGGCGGCGCTCCGGCGCCCTCTATGGACGCACCGCCACTGATATATATATATATATATATATATATATAAATGCAAGTCTAAAATTAGGCGCCCCTCCCCCATCTAGATTTGTCCCACCCTAGCCACGTTCTTGTCTCAGTGTCGGATGCGGAAGCTTTAGCCATTCATAGGGAAAAGCTGCCTCATCAGACCCTGAGACATGATTCGTCCAAGTGCCATATAAACAATTACTGCCCATCTGACGCTCATGTGTGGGACGATCGCTGGTTGCGTGCGTGCGGGACCGACACATGCGTTCGACGGAGGCACTTTACATTCTTTTTTTTTATTATTCATTTTTAATTTTTTTACACTGTTGCTTTAATCATTTTTTTTTTTATCACTTTTATTGCTGCCACAAGGAATGTGGCAGGTACTCTTTATGGAAAGATATGGGGGTCTATAAGACCACCTGTTGGGGGTACTTGAGGACAGGGTTGAGAACCACTGCTCTAAGGCCTCATGCACACAAAGCTTAGAACAGCTTTTACAGGCGTTGAGCGTTTTTTACACTTTTAAAGTACCTCTATGCAAGCCTATGTGTCCGTGTCAGGCGTATTAGAAGCAGATGCGCAGTGATGCATTCCAACCCACATGGAAGAGAAATATATTTCCAATATATTAAAAAATATATATATGTATGTGGCATATATTTATAATATATTATAACTATATGTCATGTATATAATTTGTTCTAAATATATTGGAAATATATTTCTCTTCCATGTGGGAATGGCCAAAATAAATTAATAATTGTGATGTTTGTGCTGGAACACTGTGACCCTTCACCCTTTTCTCCTGATGCATGCTGGGGGAGGGGCTGTACCAGGAAGTAAGAGAGTGTGTGTGTGAGACTGAAAGCAGCAGCAGCATGGATGCATAGATCTGGTAATGACAGAAGCCTGTTGTATTAAGACTCCTCCATGTAACAAGTCATCATGTTTCTGAGTGAGTAATAAACCCTCTCCATGGTTAAGAAGTTGATCCGGCCTGTGTGTAACTTGCTGAGCAGATACTGGCAGCATTGCTGGCAACACCCTGAGAGACCCCGTGTCTAAGGGACATAACAATAATCTAGCAAGTGGAATGCATTTATGCTCAAGTGCTGGACGCACATAAATGTGTGTGCAATATGTGACTTTTAGCATATTTTTTTCTGCCACATTTTCCTGCCAGCAGTTATGGCATTCAGAGGGGCTTTTCTAGACGCCCTATGTGCAGGAGGTCTAAAGTGGACCTGAACTCAAAGAGTGTAGATTTATAGGTAATGTCTAGAAATGTTCATTTTCTAAACAGCACTTGGTAAAATTTACATTTTTTCTTATACTCCTCTTGTAAAAAGTAGTGCATTTCTTGACATGCAACTGTGCCTAGGCACTCCTGTTCTGTAGCCTCATAGTTTTATATCTTCAGTGTGGGATCATCTAAGGCACTGTGCCCTGGACTGAGATTTCAAGTGAGATTTGGTGAGGTTACTACTGTTTTTGCTGGAGAAGAAACTGTACCAGAGGACCTTACAGTGCAAGGATCTCCTGCCTTCTTCTTCATTCTTCATTTATTCTGCTTCCTCCGCCTCTCCTGTTGCTTCGTATCCCACCAGTCAATGGGGGGCAGCTTTAACATGACAGGATGGCTACCTCAACAAAAAGATAATGTCAAGTTACTAATTGGGTCTACAGGGAGCCTGCAGGCAATACTGTTGACTTATGTATTGCTCTCTGCTTGGCTTTTTTGGGCACAGCTTTAACCCTTTTTTAAGTATCCACCCTCCCCTGCTCACTGCCTTTTCTTTCAGCTCAAGCTATTTAGTGTCCTATTGGTTGCTTAGCAACTCCATCGAAAGAAAGTACAAGAAAAGTGAGCTTGTTCCATCTTCCCAATGAGTTCTGACTGGCTTCAACTCCCCCCAACAAGACCAGACAGTCCATAAGCACCCTCACTGCCTCCATCCCCCAGTCACCTGGCTGCCAATCACCATGGGCCACAGCCTCTCCCTGCTAATCTCTATCTTGACAATGAAGCCACTGAGCTGAGCCTTTGGGGTTGTTTGACAAATGGCCTGCTCCGCCATGGACCACAAGGTGAGGCCCTCCTGCTTTTACCCGGCAATGCTGTCAAGCGCACCTTCCTGGGCTCTAGTCTGTATTGGGTAGGAGTGTTTGGGACGGGGGCTAAGTTTTGGTTGTACAGTACACTGGTCTGTGTGTTACCTACTTCCAATCGAGCTACAACACTACCTGCGCTTTATATGTGCTTGCATTTGTTTGGAGTTTTTTAGGGTGATAGTGTGATGTGGGATACACAAACATAATAAAATATATTTCCCTTTGAGATTATTAAAGTATTCTGATTCGGATACAGAAACATAATACAAAATACCAATCCTACCCTTATAATACAAAATATACTACCCTTAGAAATCAGGGATGGCTATAAACTGTGCTTCTATGGTGCCCATTATGATTTTACCTACTTTCAAAAAGTAGGGCAAAGGAATGCTATCCAGGGCGCTTGTGACCATAAAGTGCTGGGGATCCAATTTTGTATAACTTATTCAGTGTAATATTTTTCGGCAGAATTTATTGAGAACTAATGAAGTTTTACTGATGGCTAACTAGGGAATACAATTTTGGCTTCTGGTATTTCTGGAGTCTCTGGAGAGACTCTGAAATACTCGGAGACTGTTCGGCTGCATTCGGAAACCCTCGGGAAGGGAGTATTTCCGAACAGCTCCGAATGGCACCGATCGGCTCCGGCGCTCCCCGCACCTCAGGCCAAATGCGGTACTGCACACCACAGAGGCTTGAATCCTGCTCGTTTTGCGAGACAACACTCGCAAACCGAGTCAGGATTTAAAAAAAAAAATTGCTCGTATTGCGAAACGCTTGTTAACCGCTATACTCGCAATCCGAGGTTCCACTTTCTACAGGTTTTTTTGTACATTAGCCCTTAAGAAGAGGGAGGCTCCCCCCCCCCCCAAATGCATTGGTTCTGTGTTATGCTCTTAACCAATAAATGTTCCAAAAAGTCCTTCAAGTGAGATTAACTTTTGTACCACCCCCTCCTCAGTACACATTCCAAAACTTAAAGCTTAGTCCTTCAGATTACCAGGGCCGTCTTTAATATTGATTGGACCCTGGGCAAATATTTTCTAAGGCCCTCCTGAATCCACTATTTGTGGGAAGTGGGGGCTCAAGGGGCCGCTGCTTTTGGCCCCACAACAATGACGGGGGCCCTGGGCCAGCTGCCCCTTTTGCCCCGTGTTAAAGACGGCCCTGCAGATTACACAAGGAGTATTCGGCTCGCCCTGTATAATGACCAGTGCTCATTGACAGCCGGGTGCTATGCTCTGTTTATCAGGCTGCCACAATGACAGCAGAGCGAAGTGCTACAGATTACCAGGGAGCGCCGTGATCTCACAGTGTAATCTGCAGTAGTGATCTGACAGTTTAACCACTTAAGCCCCGGACCATTTGGTAGCTAGAGGACCAGAGGTGATTTCAGAATTTTGCACTGCGCTGCTTTAACTGTAAATTGTGCGGACATGCAATGTTGTACCCAGACGAAATTTGCGTCCTTTTCTTCCCACAAATAGAGCTTTCTTTTAATGGTATTTGATTGCCTCTGTGATTTTTATTTTTTGCGATATAAACGGAAAAAAAAACGAAAATTTAGAAAAAAAATGATATTTTCTACTTTTTGTTATAAGAAAAATCGAATAAACTCAATTTTAGTCATACATTTAGGCCAAAATGTATTCAGCCACATGTCTTTAGTAAAAAAAATGTTAATAAGCGTATATTTATTGGTTTGCGCAAAAGTTATAGCGTTTACAAACTAGGGTACATTTTCTGGAATTTACACAGCTTTAAATTTATGACTGCCTATCTCATTTCTTGAGGTGCTAAAATGGCAGGGCAGTACAAAACCCCCCAAATGACCCCATTTTGGAAAGTAGACACCCCAAGGAAATTGTTGAGAGGCATGTTGAGCCCATTGAATATTTTTTTTTGTCCCAAGTGATTGAATAATGACAAAAAAAAATAAAAAATTACAAAAAGTTGTCACTAAATGATATATTGCTCACACATTCCATGGTTATATGTGGAATTGCACCCCAAAATACATTCTGCTGCTTCTCCTGAGTACGGGGATACCACATGTGTGGGACTTTTTGGGAGCCTAGCCGCGTACGGGACCCCAAAAACCAAGCACCGCCTTCAAGGTTTCTAAGGGCATAAATTTTTGATTTCACTCCTCACTACCTATCAGTTTTGAAGGCCATAAAATGCCAAGATAGCACAAAACCCCCCAAAATGACCCCATTTTGGAAAGTAGACACCCCAAGGAAATTGCTGAGAGGCATGTTGAGCCCATTGAATTTTTTTTTTTTTTGTCCCAAGTGATTGAATAATGACAAAAAGAGAAAAAAAAAATGTACAAAAAGTTGTCACTAAATGATATATTGCTCACACATGCCATGGTTATATGCGGAATTGCACCCCAAAATACATTTGGCTGCTTCTCCTGAGTACGGGGATACCACATGTGTGGGAATTTTTGAGAGCCTAGCCGCGTACGGGCCCCCGAAAACCAAACACCGCCTTCAGGATTTCTAAGGGCACAAATTTTTGATTTCACTCCTCACTACCTATCACAGTTTTGAAGGCCATAAAATGCCAAAATAGCACAAACCCCCCCCCCCAAATGACCCCATTTTGGAAAGTAGACACCCCAAGCTATTTACTGAGAGGCATGTTGGGTTCATGGAATATTTGATATTTTGCCACAAGTTGCGGGAATATGACAAACTTTTTTTTTTTTGCACAAAGTTGTCACTAAATGATATATTGCTCACACATGCCATGGGCATATGTGAAATTTCACCCCAAAATACATTCTGCTGCTTCTCCTGAGTACGGGGATACCACATGTGTGGGACTTTTTGGGAGCCTAGCCGCGTACGGGACCCCAAAAACCAAGCACCGCCTTCAAGGTTTCTAAGGGCATACATTTTTGATTTCACTCCTCACTACCTATCACAGTTTTGAAGGCCATAAAATGCCAAGATAGCCCAAAACCCCCACAAATGACCCCATTTTGGAAAGTAGACACCCCAAGCTATTTGCCGAGAGGCATGGTGAGTATTTTACAGCTCTCATTTGTTTTTGAAAATGAAGAAAGACATATTTTTTTTTTTCTTTTTTCAATTTTTAAAACTTTGTGACAAAAAGTGAGATCTGCAAAATACTCAACATACCTCTCAGCAAATAGCTTGGGGTGTCTACTTTCCAAAATGGGGTCATTTGGGGGGGTTTTGTGCCATCTGGACATTCCATGGCCTCCGAAACTGTGATAGGCAGTGAGGAGTGAAATCAAAAATTTACACCCATAGAAATCCTGAAGGCGGTGCTTGGTTTTCGGGGTCCTGTACGCGGCTAGGCTCCCAAAATGTCTCACACATGTGGTATCCCCGTACTCAGGAGAAGCAACAGAATGTATTTTGGGGTGCAATTCCACATATAACCATGGCATGTTTGAGCAATATATCATTTAGTGACAACTTTTTGTAAATTTTTTTTTTCTTTTTGTCATTATTCAATCACTTGGGACAAAAAAAAAATATTCAATGGGCTCAACATGCCTCTCAGCAAATAGCTTGAGGTGTCTACTTTCCAAAATGGGGTCATTTGGGGGGGTTTTGAACTGTCCTGGCATTTTATGCACAACATTAGGAAGCTTATGTCACACATCATCCACTCTTCTAACCACTTGAAGACAAAGCCCTTTCTGACACTTTTTGTTTACATGAAAAAAAAAATTTTTTTGCAAGAAAATTATGTTTAACCCCCAAACATTATATATTTTTTTAAAGAAAAGGCCCTACAGATTAAAATAGTGGGTATTGCATTTTTTTTTCCACACAGTATTTGCGCAGCGATTTTTCAAACGCATTTTTTGGGGGAAAAACACACTTTTTTTATTTTTAATGCACTAAAAAACACTATATTGCCCAAATGTTTGATGAAATAAAAAAATTGATCTTAGGCCGAGTACATGGATACCAAACATGACATGCTTTAAAATTGCGCACAAACGCGCAGCGGCGACAAACTACATTCGAATTTAAAAACCTTTACAGGTTACCACGTTAGATTTACAGAGGAGGTCTACTGCTAAAATGACTGCCCTCGATCTGACCTTCGCGGTGATACCTCACATGGATGATGCAATTGCTGTTTACATATGACACTTGCGTTTGCCTTTGCGCAAGAGCAGGGGGGACAGTGGTGCTTTTTTTTTTATTATTTATTTTGCTTTTTTATTTTATTTTTAAACTGTTCCTTCCATTTTTTTTTTTTTTACCATTTTTATTGTTATCTCAGGGAATGTAAATATCCCCTATGATAGCAATAAGTAGTGACAGGTACTCTTTTTTTGAAAAAAATTGGGGGGTTAGACCCTAGATCTTTCCTCTGCCCTCAAAGCATCTGACCACACCAAGATCGGTGTGATAAAATGCTTTCCCAATGGCGCTGTTTATATCCGGGGGGGGGGGGCATTCCCTCCCACTGCTTGTAAAAGCAGTCTAGAGGCTAACTATCTGCTAGAATTGCTTTTACATGAAAGCCGGCCACTGGCTGAAAAGAATGATACCAAGATGATACCTAAACCTGTAAGCATCATTCTGGTATAAACATTCAAAGTCCAGCAACATACCAGTACGTTGCTGGTCCTTGTTGGACATGTATTGTAATCTTTTTTTTCATGCAGCCTGTTGGCTGAACGAAAAAAAGAGATTGATCGGTGGGTATGCCCACCATTAGAATACCTCCCTTCATCCACCCACTTCTAATGATGGGCATATATGCCGAAGCATGGGGGCATCCTCCCGCAAAAAATTTATGCCGCATACACACGGTCTGACTTTTCCACGGGCAAGCCTTCGTCGGAATTTCGATCGTATGTACGCGGCATAAAAGGTTATGCCGCGTACACACGATCTGACTTTTCCACGGGCAAGCCTCCGTCGGAATTTCGACCGTATATACGCGGCATTAGGAGCAAAATCGCTCCTCCGCCCCTGCTGCCCGCATGCTTCGGCATATATGCTCTTTTTTTTAACTGTGGTGGTGAAATCACCTCCTACAGCGTTGGAGTCACGGCTTTATGCATCGTGGGAGCAAACGCTGTTGCTGTCAAGATAAATAAATCCGCGATGCAACTGAATGGCGTACCTGCTAAGCAAATGGTGGTTAACATTAAAACAAAGTAACATTACAGTACAACAGTAAGACCTTACCATACCATACCTGCAAAGCAAATACCAAAACAAAACCTAGTAAAAAATAAAACATTTTTTTAACGAAACCTGTGCCTAAAATATATATATGCCAAAGCATGGGGGCATCCTCCCGCAAAAAAGTTATGCCGCGTACACACGGTCGGACTTTTCCACGGACAAGCCTTCGTCGGAATTTCGACCGTATGTACGCGGCATAAAAGGTTATGCCGCGTACACACGGTCGGACTTTTCCACGGGCAAGCCTCTGTCGGAATTTCGACCGTATATACGCGGCATTAGGAGCAAAATCGCTCCTCCGCCCCTGCTGCCCCCATGCTTCGGCATATATGCTCTTTTTTTTAACTGTGGTGGTGAAATCACCTCCTACAGCATTGGAGTCACGGCTTTATGTATCGTGGGAGCAAACGCTGTTGCTGTCAAGATAAATAGATCCGCGCTGCAACTGAATGGCGTACCTGAAAACAAAAAATTACATACCTGAAAAGCAAGCATGATAAAACATTGCAGAATAGAATACAGTAAAAAAGAGCAGAACAATAGAGAGAAAATAGAGAGAGAGAGAGAGAGAGAGAGAGAGAGAACAATAAAACGACAACTATTTTTGGTTTTTTTATTTTATATTTTTTTTGTGTTTTGTTTTTTACGTTTTTTTTTTCTTTTTTACACTTTTTTTTGTAACTTTAACAACTGTAATGGTTCGGGTCTCTCAAAATGTAATGGCATCTTGGGAGACCCTGTGTAAGTGTGTCCTAGTCTGTGAAATGCTGTACCCTACGCTAAAACTTCACTTTTGTGTGGTAGCGTTCAAAACATTCACCAAGGCAAAGACCAGGTTTGTCAGGACAGGGTGGACAAAAAACACGGGTGTCACGCCTAAATCCGCGCTTGCTACAGACACGACATCTTTTTGGGGGGGTTCGTTGGGTAGGGGTACTCGGGAGGGCATACGGATAATGCCTCTTATGCAGCCGGCTTACTGCATTTGGTTGGGAATGGTGAGGTGCAGAACCGCCTGGATACAGGAGTTCTGTGACTATCTCATTCTGGAATTTTAGAAGAGATAACGTCCCGCCTGAAGCTCTTTATAGCACATGAGCGTTCAGCAAAGCCAATTGGAATAAGGATAGAGACACTTTTTTGTACCAGCGTCTCGCCTTATGGTCAATTAGATACGGCGCCAACAACTGGTCGTTGAGGTCCATCCCTCCCATATTTTGGTTATATTCGTGGACACAGAGGGGTTTCTCCACAACACCAGTCGCCGTACGAATTTGGACTGTCGTGTCTGCATGAAGGGAGGTAAGAAGGAAAACATTCTTATTGTCCCTCCACTTCATAGCGAGCAAGTTATTACCAGACATGGGAGTAAGTCACACATGTGCAATTCACAAGCAAGTCTCAAGTCTTAATCTTCAAGTCTCAAGCAAGTCCCAAGTTACTGTGATGAAAAGCAAGCAAGTCAAGTCGAGTCCCTGCTAGAAGTCAAGCAAGTCAAGTCAAGTCATTTATTTTGGTCAAGTCACAAATCAAGTCAAAATACTGATCTACCCCATACTATATAAAAATAATAGGAGGGATAACAATAAATAATATTGGTTATGTGCCCATGCCTCACTGTGCTTCACTATACCCATGTTTCACTGTGCCCGTCAGCCGTGTACCTGATCGGCGGCATCCCGGCGGCCATTCCAGTATTCAAAAGCCGCGCCTCCTCCTCGTCTGTGATAGGCAGAACACTCAATTTCCCAGCATTCAGTGTTCCGCCTATCATGGACATCCGCTCATCCTCATAACACAGACAAGGATAAGAGGATATTCGTGATAGGCTGAACACTGGCTGCTGTGAAATTGAGCGTTCCGCCTATCACAGACGAGGAGGCGCGGCTTTTGAACACTGCAATGGCCGCCGTCTGTCTGCATGACACGCTGATCAGGTAGGCAGACGGCGGCTTGCGGTTAGTGTTAGTGGTGCCAAGTCATTGCAAGTCATATAGCCCAAGTCAAAGACAAGTCGCAAGTCATTAGTGACAAGTCAAAGTCAAGTCGAGTCATTTATTGAATTCTGTCAAGCAAGTCGCAAGTCCCCAAACAGGTGACTTAAGTCTGACTTAAGTCAAGTCATGTGACTCAAGTCCCCCACCTCTGGTTATTACACTTCAAGCAGGCTCTCTCCCCCAGCCTAAGACGGGCATCTACAAGCCGCTGGGGAAAGCCCCGGCGATTAGGTCGCACGGTGCCACATGCTCCAATCTGATGATCAAACAAGTGACTAAACAGTGGCACGCTCGTGTAATAATTGTCCACATACAAGTGGTACCCCTTTCCGAATAAGGGTGACACCAAGTTCCACACTATCTTGCCAGCGCTCCCTATGTAATCCGGGCAGTTGACCGGCTCAACCTGTCTATCTTTTCCCTCATAAACCGTAAAGCTCAATACATAGCCTGTTGCCCTGTCACAGAACTTATAGAACTTGACCCCATATCTGACACGCTTGCTGGGAAGGTACTGCTTGAAAGCCAAGGGACTCATCAACGCAGACAACTTGATCGGGAATAAACAAGGCTGCAAAACGTTCGTTGAAGTGGTTTATGAGGGGCCGAATTTTATAGAGCCGGTCGTATTCAGGGTCCCCACGTGGACGACAAAGTTCATTGTCGTTGAAGTGCATGAACCGCAAAATCTGCTTGTATCGTGTCCTGGGCATGGAGGCAGAGAACACGGGCATGTGGTCAATTGGGTGTGTGGACCAATAAGCACGCAATGACGGGAATTTATGTGTGCCCATGTTGAGGGAAAGGCCCAGAAGGGTCTTAAAATCGAAAACCGTAATTGGTTTCCAATCTTTGGCAATTTTAGGCAACTGGGGGCTAGCGGCGATGAATTGACCAGCATATAAATTACTCTGGTCCACAATAGATCTATAGAGATCTTCCGTGAAAAACAGCGAATAAAAATCAATTGGCATAAAATCAGATGTTTCCACCTGAATACCGGGTTGGGCAGTGAATGGGGGAAGTACGGGTTCTGCAGAAGTGGTGGGGACCCAATCAGGATGGGCGAATTCTGCAGGAAGGGCACTATGGGCACGACGGGCCTGCCTTTGTCTTCTTGGTGGCAGTGGGACACTACTTGTGCTTGCCACCTCGCCAGTTTGAACTGCACTTTTGGGACTCGCCACGTCACCACGTGATACTGCAGTGCTGGATGTACGCCCAGGCTGTACTAGGCCGCTGGTGCTTGCCAATTCACCAGAAGGAATAGCGGCGCTAGTACTACTCTGCTCCATGATACGAGAGACCTGCGGTTCTTGCTCCTCAACAACCTCAGAAGATCGGGATCGGGTACGCCTGACCTTAGCAGGGACCTCAACTTTGTCGTCAGAACTATCTGACGTGGGGCCGCTGACGTCACTGTCTTCTACGGGAAGATATTCTGAGCCTGAATCTGAAAGATGCGTGACCTCCTCTTCACTATCTGTCATGCTCAGAATCTCGTAGGCCTCTTTACTAGTGTACCTTCGTCTTGCCATTTTGGGCTCTAAATTTAGGGGTACACTAGTAAGATTCACAGGTAAAAAAAGCACCTGACTGTCAGAAAATGTATCAAACGCTACCAAAAAAACTGTTAGCGATCGCAGGAATCAGGACTGTCTCTGCGAACGCTGCAGTTATGTGTGTTGTGTTTGGTAAGTGACAGTGATCGATCGATACTGCACTTGGGTGAGCTGGGCTGGGCTGGGCTGGGCTGGGCGGAGGGGCTAAACGCAGGTGCTAGCAGGTATCTGTGTGGCAGGCGCAGCACTATGAAGTGCCTTTATGCGCTGTGGCATTAGAAGAATTTTGATTTCTCTGATCTTTTAGTCCAAACAAGACTATCTGTTACTCTATAATTCCTCTAGCGCCGTTCTATGGAAGCAGTAGGTTTAAAGAGCACACCAAACCTTTAAGATAACTTCTTTATTCACTTCAGCTTTTCTTCTTATATAACACTGACAATTTAGCAGCAGGAAGTCCATGTACAAACACGTGTTGAATAAAGTATAACAAATGTCGGTTCAACTGTTCAATCTTGTAATTCTACATAAAATGGTAGATATATTTCTCTCTTCAATATCTGTACTTTCACTTTAAAATACTTTAGACACTTTATGATCTCTCTGGGACTTGCTCTATATGCTGTTTGCTCTAATGTTTGCTCTGATGTTTGCTCTGAAACCTGGTTTGAAACCTGGTTTGAATCTGGTTTGTTTGCTGGTTTGATTGTTTGCAAACCTGGTTTGATTGCTGGTTTGATTGTTTGCAAACCTGGTTTGGTGGAACTACAAGTGAACACATAACTTGTTTCAGTATACAGTTCTAATCACATTATTTACAATAGGAACTTATATAACTGTATTAAATACCTATTTTGGCCACTTGCTTCCATAAAACTGGACTCTGGATGGATCTGAACTGTTCAGCTCCACACTCTGATGTAAAATGAAATTCTAGACATGTGCTATGAGATTTCCTAGACAGAACATGAGTGAAATGCTGGCTATGATTGGCCAGAGACATTTGCTCAGTGAGATTGGTTGTGATTTGCTAAAACTCCTGATGAGTCACAAAAGCTTAACTCTATGCTTTCTGGTTGCAATTCTGCTGTGTTATTAAGCTTACTTTTCTGCATAGTATATAATAATCTTAAAGGCATATTTTTCCTTTTGCTTCTGTGAACACAATATACAATTGTTATATGACATCCATATATAAAGTCACAGTAAATAACACTGCTGTTATCTCTCACAAATGAGCATATGCACTGTTTTAACATTATAAGCAGGTCTAGCTATATATGCATGTAAGCCACATTAGCAACCTAGGACAGGTCTTAGCTGGCCAGCTACACTCCCACCAAATTACCTATAATTCTATGTTCTCTATAGTAGGATTTGAACATGAATTTGGGGAATTTTCCACCAGGTTCTCAACTTCCAAGTGTCTTTTATCACTTTCAAGTATGTCATCTTGACACCTGGCAGCAGTGCTCAATGTTTGTACAACTTTTACTTCTGGATCACCCATAGACAATTCTGTGTAACCTTCACTGGGTATGATTTCCTTTTCCCAAAGGAACTCTGGACCGGTGAACCAGTTTGAATTTTTCAATTCTGTTACATTCAGGCCTCTTGAAGCATGATCTGCTGGGTTATGCTTTGTATCAATGTGATGCCAATGTTCCGGATTTGTTATTTCCCAAATTTTCTGAACTCTGTTGGCGACAAAGACATGGAATCTTCGAGCTTCGTTGTTTATGTATCCTAGGACAACTCGCGAGTCTGTCCAAAAGTATTCTTCATCTATTTTTAACTCTAATTATTCTCTCAGAAACTTGCTTACTGATGCTGAAACAACAGCTGCTGTCAGTTCAAGTCTTGGTATTGTCTGAATACTGGTGGGTGCAACTCTGGTCTTTCCCATAACCAGGGCACAGTGTATTTTTCCTTCTCCTATCACTCTGATGTAGGAGCACTGTCCATAACCATAACTACTGGCGTCTGAAAAGTGATGAAGTTCTATTTCCTTGTACTCTCTGAAATCATGAGGTACAAAACATCTAGGTATCCGAACTTCTCTCAAATTTTGCAAGTCTTTTATCCAAGCCTTCCACCTTGGCCTCAAATCTTCAGGTATGGGTTCATCCCATCCCAACTTCCGTCTACATAATTCTTGTAGTATTTATTTTGCTTTGAGGATTACTGGTGCCAAGAATCCCAATGGATCATATATAGAAGCCACTGCGGAAAGTATGGTACGTCTAGTTGCAACTTTTTCTTTCAAGGATGTTTCAAAGAAGAACTCGTCATTCTCTACATTCCATCCCAATCCAAGTACATTCTGAATTGGAAGATGATCATAATTGAGATCTACATTCTTCATTGATGATGCACGTTCAGAGTCACTGATGGATTCCAGTACCTCTCTGTTGTTTGAGATGAATTTGTGAAGGCGCAGGTTTCCTCTTGCGCATAACTCTTGGCTTTCTTTCACTAGTTTGATTGCAGATTCTGAGGACTGTAAACTTATAAGACCATCATCTACGTAAAAGTTTTTCTTAAGAAAATTCGCTGCTGATGGACAATCCTTTTCATTTTTATTGGCCAGGTACTTCATACCATAATTGGCGCAACCTGGAGACGACGCTGCTCCAAACAAGTGTACTTTCATTCTGTATTCTGCTGGCTCTGTATCTGTATCTCCGTCCTCCCACCATAGGAATCTCAGGAAGTCTCTATCTTCATTCTTCACATGAAACTGGTGGAACATCTTTTCAACGTCACACATGACCGCTACGGGATACTTTCTGAATCTACAGAGTACTCCAGGCAGAGTGTTTGTAAGATCTGGTCCTTTTAGTAGATGATCGTTCAATGCAACACCATCATACTTTGCTGAGCAATCAAATACTATTCTAATCTTATCTGGTTTCTTTGGGTGGTAAACACCTTGATGTGGGATGTACCACACTTCTCCTTCTTTAGGTTGGTTATTTACTTTTTCTGCATGTCCTTCTTCAAGGATGCCTTCCATGAATTTCAAATAATCCTGCTTGAATTTGAGATCTCTTCCCATCCTTTTCTTCAAACATTTCAATCTCGCTGTCAGGGTCACCTGTGGCCAGGTGACAGATGCACACCGTAGGGGGACAGGAGTGCACCGCGAGGTAGTGAACCCTATGGCTGGCTTCTGCGGATAGGAAACTGGGTGGTTGTGGAAAGCGGGACCAGAGGAGCACAACCGGGATCCCAACGGAAGCGAGAGCCAAGATTCCCCAGGGCGCGGAGTCTAAGGCCCAGCTGGTCTTCTCCAGGGCCTCTAGTGGTGAGGATGTTACGCTGCAGGCTGGGACCAGGTCGCGGCCCCTGGAGTTTCCTAGCTCACGCCCCGTAGGATAAGGGGAAGCAGCAGCACACGATAGAGAGAACCGAATAACAAGCCGAAGGTCAGGGGCCACAAGCAGACAAGGATAACGAAGAACGAGCCGAAGGTCAAGGGTCACGAGCAGACAAGGATAGTCGGGGACAAGCCAATAACGTAACAGAGAGACAGACGTAGCACACGGCAGGCAGGAACCCAAACACACAATGCTTACCAAACACGTTGATCAGCAAAGCAGGCTTGCAGTGCACAGGTTAATATAGTGTTCAGTGATAGGGCCTGGGGTGGAGTCAGGCTGGGAGGAGATTATAAAGGAAGCCAGGTGAAGGAGGTCTGGTCTCTAGATGAACACATGAGGAGGAAGGTAAGATGGCAGACAGACATTAATGCATATCCATGACAGTACCCTCCCTCTTACGAGGCCTCCCCCTTCCCCGCCTGGGCCCAGGTTTAGACGGAAACTTCAGATGAAACTCCTTTAACAGACGAGGTGCAAAGACCTCAGATGCAGTGATCCAAGACCTCTCCTCAGGACCAAACCCTTTCCAATGAACGAGGTACTGAAGAACGCCTTTACAGAGTCGGGAGTCCAGAATTTGACTGATCTCGTACTCCTGATTATCCTCAGAGACAGGCGCCACGGTAGGGAGAGGACGAGAGAATTTATTGAGGACTAAAGGCTTTAGAAGAGCAACATGAAAGGAGTTAGTGATTTTAAGGCTCTTAGGAATCTGGAGTTTGAAACAAACCGGATTCAGTTTAGCAGTTACCGTGTATGGACCGATGAATCGTGGAGCTAACTTCAGAGAAGGAACTCGGAGCTTGATGTTCCTGGTAGAGAGCCAGACTTTGTCCCCTGGCTGAAGAGAAGGCGGTTTACGCCTGCGGCGGTCGGCAAAGCCTTTGAATTTTTCAGCAGCTGCCCGGAGGGAATCATGAACGTGACCCCAAACGGAATTGAGAGGCTCCTGAACCGAAGCCAAAGCTGGAATGTCTGGAGAACAGATCATGGGAAGAGGAAGTTGAGGGTGTTTTCCATAAACTGTGAAAAAGGGTGTCTTCTGCGAACTGGTATTCACATGATTGTTATGGGAGAATTCTGCCCACGGGAGTAGAGAGGACCAATCGTCATGGTGAGAAGACACAAAGGTGCGAAGAAAGACCTCTAACTCCTGATTAACCCTCTCAGTCTGTCCATTGGATTGGGGATGGTAAGAAGAAGAAAAATCCAAGACAATATTGAAGGATTTGCAAAAGGCTCTCCAAAAACGAGACGTGAATTGGACTCCCCTGTCGGAAACAATATGAGAAGGGACCCCACGTAGGCGGAGAATTTCCCGAATGAAAATGGGAACCAAGGCAGGGGCAGAAGGAAGACCAGGAAGAGGAACAAAATGAGCCATCTTGGAGAATCGATCGATTACCACCCAAATGACTGTATTATTCTCAGACAGTGGGAGATCGGTGATAAAATCTATGGCAATATGGACCCAGGGTTCCTTAGGAATGGGCAAGGGCATGAGGAGACCAGCAGGAGCTTGTGTGGAGGATTTGGACTGAGCACAGACATGACAAGCTTTAACGTAGTCGTTGACATCTGAGCGGAGATTAGGCCACCAGTAGTGACGACTGATGAGTAGGAAGGATCGGAGGAATCCAGAATGCCCTGCCACCTTGGAATCATGTCCCCAACGAAGGATCTTAGCTCTTAGCTCAGTGGGGACAAAGGTCTTACCAGGCGGAATTTTAGACTTCAGGGTGGTAGAGTGGGCAACAATGCATGAGGTGGGAATGATCGGCTCAGGTTCAGGGGCGGACTCCTCGTCCAAAGTGTCAAATGACCTAGAGAGCGCATCAGCCCGACCGTTGCAGGAACCAGGTTTGTAGGTAATCGTGAAATTAAAACGGGCAAAGAAGAGACTCCACCTGGCCTGTCTAGGATTCAGACGTTTAGCATTCTGTAGATACTGTAAATTCTTGTGATCGGTAAAGATCGTTATGGAGTGAGGGGAACCCTCCAAGAGATGACGCCACTCCTCTAACGCCAATTTAATTGCGAGAAGTTCCCGATCACCGATGGCATAATTCCTCTCTGCCTGAGAATTTTTTTTGGAGAAGAACGCACATGGTTGGCGTCTCTTCTCAAAGATTTGAAGAAGCACAGCTCCCACCCCCATTGAGGAAGCGTCCACTTCAATAAAAAATGCATTCCCAGGATTTGGTCTCCTCAAGAGGGGGCCAGAAACAAAGGCCTGTTTCAGGTTGTGAAATGCAGAGACAGCTTCGGGAGGCCAGTCTCTGGCATTCACACCCTTCTTGGTCAAAGCGATAATAGGCGCGGCAATGGAAGAGTAATTCCTTATGAACTGCCTATAATAATTAGTGAAGCCAAGAAAGCGCTGTGTGGCCTTGAGGCTAGCAGGAAGAGGCCAGTTGGTGATAGCCAAGACCTTCCCAGGGTCCATACGAAGCCCCGAACATGAGACGAAGCACCCCAAAAACAGGACCTCAGAACATTCAAAGGAACATTTCTCCAGCTTGGCATAGAGATTGTTCTCTCTAAGACGTTGAAGTACAGTGCGGACATGGTTTCTGTGGACGAGCAGATTTTCAGAAAAGATCAGAATGTCATCCAGATAGATGACAACAAACTGGTACAGCAGATCTCTGAAGATTTCATTGACAAAGTTTTGAAACACGGCTGGAGCATTACACAGACCAAAAGGCATCACCAGATATTCGTAATGCCCGTCTCTAGTGTTGAATGCAGTCTTCCATTCGTCACCCTCCCGTATTCGAATGAGATTGTACGCGCCTCTGAGATCCAACTTGGTGAAAATGGAGGCACCCTTCAACCTATCGAATAGCTCAGATATTAAGGGTAAGGGGTATCAATTTTTAATAGTAACAGCATTTAAACCCCGATAATCGATGCAGGGTCTTAAGGTACCATCCTTTTTGGCAACAAAAAAGAACCCTGCCCCTGCAGGCGATGAGGATTTCCAGATGAAACCTCTCTCCAGATTCTCTGCTACATACTCCGACATGGCCTGGGTCTCTGGGATGGACAGAGGGTAGGTACGACCCCTGGGTAGAGTTGCTCCGGGGACAAGATCAATAGCACAGTCAAAAGACCTGTGGGGAGGAAGCACCTCAGCTGATTTTTTGCAGAACACATCCCGGTAATCGCTGTATGCGGCGGGAAGATCAGAAGAAACAGAAGTGGCAGCAACCGGAAGACTCTCCTTGGGGGTCACCTTGAGAAGACACGACGAGAAACATGAGGAACCCCAGGCCAGGATCTGCCCAGAGACCCAGTCCACATGTGGAGAGTGGAGCTGTAGCCAAGGGAGGCCCAATACAACTGGGGTAGAGGCCTTGGGTAGAATAAGAAAGGATATCCACTCCTGGTGGAGAATCCCTACCGACATCCTAATGGGTAGCGTCTGGAAGCGAATAGGGCCCCCTGGGAGAACAGTGCCATCAATTGCCGAGACTACCAATGGGGTAGTGAGAGGTGAAAGGGTAAGCTTCATAGAAGAAGCAGTTCTCCAATCCATGAAATTGCCGGCAGCCCCGGAATCCAGGTATGCAAGGGTTGACTGAGGAGAAGTGCCTACATGAAGGAACACCGGTAAGAGCAGGCGAGAAGGTGATGTTTCTGGGTCCAATACTCCACCTTCCAAATGTATTAGACCCGAGCGTTTCCCGGACGAAGCGAGCAGGAGTCACGAAAATGACCCTTGCCCCCACAATAGAGGCACAAGCCCAGAGTTCTGCGCCTAGCACGTTCTTCGGGGGTTAGTCTGGTCCGGCCCAGCTGCATAGGTTCTTCAGCAGGTAGAGGATTCTCCACGGAATGAAGGGAGGGGAGCTCAGACTGGCTAGGACCCAGAGAGTGCTGGCGTCTTTTTTCTAAGGACCTCTCTTGAAAACGAATGTCGATCTGGTTGCATAATGAAATTACATCGTCCAGACCGACGGGAATGGCTCTTCCCGCTAATTCGTCTTTCACTCGGTCAGAGAGGCCATGTAAAAAGGTAGCGACCAGGGCCTCATTATTCCAGCTCAATTCAGCTGTGTGGATACGGAACTGAAGAGCATATTGCCCCACTGAACTAAATTCTTGGCGAAGACGTAAGACAGCACTAGCCGCTGAAGAAGCCCGAGCCGGCTCTTCGAAGATATTACGAAAGAGCTTCAAGAATTCGGACAGACTGGAAACCACCGGATCGTTCCTCTCCCACAGGGGGGCAGCCCAGGCCAAAGCTTCACCGGAGAGGAGGGAAATGATATAGGCTACCTTAGCCCGGTCAGATAGGAAGCTTTGAGGCTGAAGCTCAAAATGAATAGTGCATTGGCTGAGAAACCCCCTGCAGGCCTTGGAGTCCCCAGAGAAACGGAACGGAGCTGGCAATCTTAGTGAGTGTGAGGCTGCGACTGGTGCGATAGGTACAGCCGCTGGTTGTACTTGGGGTTGCGGATTCGGGGTTCCCAAGGAGACCTGAAGCTGCTCGAATCGAGAAGCCAGATCCTGGAGGAATCGCATCACCTGGGTCTGATTTGATTCCTGGGTCTCAAGTCTGCGAACTATGCCCTGCAATGGATCATCCGCGGGAAGCGGGATGTCAGCCGGGTTCATGGCTGATCAAACTGTCAGGGTCACCTGTGGCCAGGTGACAGATGCACACCGTAGGGGGACAGGAGTGCACCGCGAGGTAGTGAACCCTATGGCTGGCTTCTGCGGATAGGAAACTGGGTGGTTGTGGAAAGCGGGACCAGAGGAGCACAACCGGGATCCCAACGGAAGCGAGAGCCAAGATTCCCCAGGGCGCGGAGTCTAAGGCCCAGCTGGTCTTCTCCAGGGCCTCTAGTGGTGAGGATGTTACGCTGCAGGCTGGGACCAGGTCGCGGCCCCTGGAGTTTCCTAGCTCACGCCCCGTAGGATAAGGGGAAGCAGCAGCACACGATAGAGAGAACCGAATAACAAGCCGAAGGTCAGGGGCCACAAGCAGACAAGGATAACGAAGAATGAGCCGAAGGTCAAGGGTCACGAGCAGACAAGGATAGTCGGGGACAAGCCAATAACGTAACAGAGAGACAGACATAGCACACAGCAGGCAGGAACCCAAACACACAATGCCTAACAAACACGTTGATCAGCAAAGCAGGCTTGCAGTGCACAGGTTAATATAGTGTTCAGTGATAGGGCCTGGGGTGGAGTCAGGCTGGGAGGAGATTATAAAGGAAGCCAGGTGAAGGAGGTCTGGTCTCTAGATGAACACATGAGGAGGAAGGTAAGATGGCAGACAGACATTAATGCATATCCATGACACTCGCTAGGGCAAGATTTTTGTTATTTGGCAGACGAGGTCGTTCTCTAAAAGGTAAGGGCATTTCAAGATAACCTTGTTGATTCTGTTGAATACTTTCTTCTAGAATGTGTACGAACTTTATGTCTTCTTGGGATACACTCTTTTCTTTAGAGCTTATGTCTGCAAAGTCAGATTCAAGGATCTTGATTACTGCCGCTGAACTTACAGATGGTAACTCTTGGACAGATATTCGATGACACAATCCTGTCACCTGTCTTGAGTTTGCAATCTGCTGTTTTCCTCCAACAACGCCCCATCCTAGATCAGTTTGAATAGCGTAGGGTTCACCCTTTCCTCCTGTGATTACCCTTCGTGGTACCAAAGCTTCGGGACAATCAAACACCAAACTCCTTCAGCGGGGACATTTCATGAGATATGACAGATAGGTGCTCCCATTTATTGGCTGTTTCACAGGTAGGTATGCGATCTCGATCTAGCGGTATATCGTCTTTCGTATAAGCTGGAGGTAGATCCAATGTGAGGTTTGAATGAAGTCCTCTAACTCTCAATCCTTTGACCCTTTGACTGTTCACTAATGTGTCTCTCCCCGTCACTGTGGTGAGTTTGAGCTTCACTGGTTCTGAAGCCACTTGTAATTTCTTGCAGATTTCTTGATCGATGAAGGTGACATAGCTTTGGGCATCCAGTAGTGCATAGGCATATACCTTCTTATTCTTCCTTTTAGGATTTCAAATGCACACTGGTACAACCATTGATGTGCCGTTGCTTTCCCTCACTCTGCAAGAGAATACCGATGCTTTCTTTTCTTCCTCAGCATCTTTAGCTATTGAGGATTTATCCTTTTTTGGACGTTCTTCATGTAGTGGTGTAGGATGGCGTCCTTTGCAAACGCTGCATGTGGCCCTTTTCTTACACTCCTTAGTAATATGGCCTTTCCTTAGGCACCCAAAACACAGTTGGTTAACAAGTACAAACTTTTTCTTTTCATTTGGGGATTTCTCCTTCAATTGTTGGCACTTGTGTATAGAGTGGTTCTCTCCACAGAACATACAGTTAAAAGTAGTCTGAGGATTTGTCGGTTCTGTCTCTCTACTGATCCCAGTAGTAACTTTGAACGTGCTCTCGTAGGTATCTATACCTTTCTCTGTTGTGTCAGTTGCAAAGCTAGTTGCTCTTGCACGTCTTATATCTCTTTTAGGCCTTTCATCTACGGACTTTAAGGCGTAAAATCCTGTTACTGGATTACATACTATTCGTGCTTCCTTATTAACGAACTCAGAGAACTTTTCAAAACTTGGGAAGTCCTTACTTAGATCTAACTGTTCAGTCACATAGCGATTCCATCTAGAAGCCACTTCTTCAGGTAGCTTAGCTAGCATCCTGTGGTTTTCTAGATAGTCGTTCAGTACTTCTAGTCCTCGTACATGTGGGATGGCATTGCTGCATGCTTGCAGGAAGTCACCATACTCTTGGAGTTTGAAGTGTTCTTTTGGACCTATTTTAGGCCAGTTATTCAATTTCTCCCTAAAGGCTCTTTGTACTAAGAAAGGATGACCATATCTTGCGTTTAACTTTTCCCAAGCTTGCTTGTAGACTTCTTCATCTGTTCTATAGAAGTTACCCTCAAGAACTTTCTTTGCATCTCCACCAACATATTTCTGAAGGTAGAATAACTTATCAACTGGCCTGGAGCAATGATGCTCAATGATCATTTCAAAACTAGCCTTCCACTCTATGAACTTCAGTATGTCTCCTGAAAATACAGTAGGTTCTGGAACGGGAAGTCTTGCTGGGACTGTTCTCTGTCGCCTTGCTGGGACAATAGTCGCAACATTCTCCTGATCATTGCAGTGACATCTAGGAACAGAATTATCCTGTTTTATTTTCTCACTTAGTTCTGAATTGGGTGAGTCTCTCTCTTCGTCTTTCTGAGCAGGGATGGAAGGGCAATGACTTTTTTCTTCATTAGATACTGGAGATTTCCTTCCATTCTCCTGGGCGTATGAAAGGAAGTAGGAGTCTGCATCTTCACTTAGTACAGATTTGGACTTATGATTACTATTCATGTCCTCTTCGTGTACTCTTAGTCTGGCTTCTATAATCTTGACTTCCTTCAGCCTTTCCATTTCTGCTACTCGTAGACGCTGCACCTCGATTGCAGATTCCATCTCAATTTCTGCTCTCTTGACAGCAAGTTGTTCGACAAGTTCCTTTCTTTTGGCTATTAAAGTACTTGAGGACTCTGATATGTTACTGGCACTTCTGCTAGTGGAAGAAGTCCTACTTGTGATTGTGGTTCCTCCTAAGGACCTAGCATAGTCTCTCATAAAAAGCTCGTTCATTCTCTTTCTTGCCTTAACTTCATCATAATTAGCTTCAGATGATAGTTCTCTCATGAGCTTTACTAAACCTTTAGTGACTTCAGTACATGTGTCCATGTCCCTTACAATATCCTGGGGAGGTTTTGTAGAAGACCGCAGGTTGACATATGCTGCCATAAGCTCTGATTCAGATTCTTCTACCGTCTCTATCATATCACTCAAGTTTCCTTTTATACTTTCTTGCTTTAGCTTTCTACGAACATCTTTAATGTAAGATTTCCACTTATCATACATTCTGGTGATCCTTTTTCCTTTCAATACTGCTTCTTGCTCCAAATTTTCCAGCATCTTTAGGGTCGGTTTTCTGATACGTTCTGAACGTCTTAGTTCATCTGTTTGAGGCAAGACTAATGCTGCATCAGACTCTTCTACCTCAAACAGGTTCACTTGCTCTTCACCTTCTATCTTATCTATATTTGTATCCTCAAACAGTGGCATAGTAATACTAGGCTTAGACATTTTACTTTAAGTGCTATAACAATCAATACGAATATTAAGAAGACTTTCACTTTAAATGCAATAGCAATAGGTGCAGGCAGTAAAAATGACTTTCTCTTTAAAATACTTTAGAGTCCGTGTACTACAACTGACCTTTGTTCTTTACTTACAGTCCTTTTACTCCTGAACACGAAAATGTCTCTTTCTTGTCAAGCCTATGTGCAATGATAGTAATAAAGGAAAGTTCTGACCTTATTCTGAAGAGCAGGATACTGTGATCTGTAGGTTGCTGGAACAAATAGTCTTAAAGGAGACTTGTCTTTGTTGATCTGATGCTCTACTCTGACGTGCGATGCTTTGCGCTGATGTGCGATGCTTTGCGATACTCTGTGCTGTCTTGCGATGCTTTGCGTCTTTTTCTCTCTCTAGGGATCGCAGGAGGGTTGGCGCTCTCTCTGTGACTATCTTGCCTTTGCCGTTCTGCCACTTTAAGAGTCGGCTGCAGTTTGACTAAAACACATGTCCTATGGCTTCTATGGTAGCTCCGCTGCTCAAATGCGCTCTTTACTGTGCAAGTTGAGGAGCACAATCGCTTCACCCTCAATGGGCTAATAGTTCCACTTTGGGCTTAATAGTTCAACTTTGGGCTAATAGTTCCACTTTGGGCTAATAGTTCCACTGTGGCAGGCGCAGCACTATGAAGTGCCTTTATGCGCTGTGGCATTAGAAGAATTTTGATTTCTCTGATCTTTTAGTCCAAACAAGACTATCTGTTACTCTATAATTCCTCTAGCGCCGTTCTATGGAAGCAGTAGGTTTAAAGAGCACACCAAACCTTTAAGATAACTTCTTTATTCACTTCAGCTTTTCTTCTTATATAACACTGACAATTTAGCAGCAGGAAGTCCATGTACAAACACGTGTTGAATAAAGTATAACAAATGTCGGTTCAACTGTTCAATCTTGTAATTCTACATAAAATGGTAGATATATTTCTCTCTTCAGTATCTGTACTTTCACTTTAAAATACTTTAGACACTTTATGATCTCTCTGGGACTTGTTCTATATGCTGTTTGCTCTGATGTTTGCTCTGATGTTTGCTCTGAAACCTGGTTTGAAACCTGGTTTGAATCTGGTTTGTTTGCTGGTTTGATTGTTTGCAAACCTGGTTTGATTGCTGGTTTGATTGTTTGAAAACCTGGTTTGGTGGAATTACAAGTGAACACATAACTTGTTTCAGTATACAGTTCTAATCACATTATTTACAATAGGAACTTATATAACTGTATTAAATACCTATTTTGGCCACTTGCTTCCATAAAACTGGACTCTGGATGGATCTGAACTGTTCAGCTCCACACTCTGATGTAAAATGAAATTCTAGACATGTGCTATGAGATTTCCTAGACAGAACATGAGTGAAATGCTGGCTATGATTGGCCAGAGACATTTGCTCAGTGAGATTGGTTGTGATTTGCTAAAACTCCTGATGAGTCACAAAAGCTTAACTCTATGCTTTCTGGTTGCAATTCTGCTGTGTTATTAAGCGTACTTTTCTGCATAGTATATAATAATCTTAAAGGCATATTTTTCCTTTTGCTTCTGTGAACACAATATACAATTGTTATATGACATCCATATATAAAGTCACAGTAAATAACTCTGCTGTTATCTCTCACAAATGAGCATATGCACTGTTTTAACATTATTAGCAGGTCTAGCTATATATGCATGTAAGCCACATTAGCAACCTAGGACAAGTCTTAGCTGGCCAGCTACAATCTGGGCTGATCCCGCTAACACTGCGGTTTTGGGAACACTAAACCGCTGGGGACGCTAGTATAGATCTGATCAGATACTATACCACTAAGGGAGGTGTATGCTTTGCGCGTGGGTGTTAGCGTTACTGGCACTAACCTGACGCTGCCTGGGGCGACGCAGACCCTCTCTGGCGCTAAAACCTAATTAATCTCACCCGCCGGGCGATCAGGGGGTTAAACCTTTATTGGGTTATATACGGCGGGTGCCCTGATGCTATAAAAAGCAAACTAACCAACCAGCGTCACCCGTAACCTTTATATGGTGATCACTGGTGAAAGGGTTAACTAGGGGCAATCAGGGGGTTAAAACCCTTTATTAGGTTATATATGGGGGTACCTGACGCTATATAAAAACCTGACGGGTAACCTAAATAACTAAATAACTAACTGGCTAACCAGTGTCACCAGTAAAACGTATACGGTGATCACTGGTGAAAGGGTTAACTCTAGGGGCAATCAGGGGGTTAAAATAATATATGGGGGTACCTGACGCTATAAAAACCTGCGACAAAACTAAAAATAAATAACTGGCTATCTAGGGCACCACCGGCACTAAATACAGCGATCGGAAATACGATCGCTTAGTGACGCTGGCGTTAGGGGGTGAAAGGGTTACCTGGGGGGCGATCAAGGGGTTAAACCTTTATTAGGGGGGTTAG
Organism: Rana muscosa; assembly: GCA_029206835.1. Taxonomy (NCBI): domain Eukaryota; kingdom Metazoa; phylum Chordata; class Amphibia; order Anura; family Ranidae; genus Rana; species Rana muscosa. The sequence continues at coordinate 687,241,040 of CM055117.1, forward strand.
GGGGCTACCCTGGACCTAAAGGGGCCTAAACCTAACTGCCCTGCAACTTTTTACAGTCACAAATTACACTGATTGCAGTGATCAGTAAAAAAAATGACCACTGCAAACGGTGCACTGTGACTGGGGGTACTGGGGGTGATCTGGGGGGTGATCTGGGGGTGACTGGGGGGTGTAAGTGTGCCTACGTGTACTGGTGTCAGTGGGCTGTTGGTGCACTTACTATGTGATGTCTTCTCTCCTCGCGCCGGATCGAAAAGACCGACACGAGGAGAGATGACATCACTTCCTCTGCCTGTGTTTACATTTACACAGCAGAGGAAGGTTTTCATTCGCCTTGAGCGATCGTGAGGGGGTGGCCAGAATCGAACGGCCATCCCCTCATCCCTGATCGCTCCCAAGCGTATAACGGCCACTCACTGTAAAGAAGGGGGGTCCGATCGGACCCCCCAACTATACAAAGGCGATCACGTAGATCTACGTGATTCTGCCTGTCGGTGCCATTCTGCCGACGTATAATTACAGTGGGCGGTCGTTAAGTGGTTAATAGCAAAGTCCTACACAATGCAGGGTACGCTGAATGGAGGTAAAGTCTCCACACCAGCTATACCTCCCCGTAGCAAGGCGACCATTGGGTGCCTCTTCTTCCTCTGCCTCATACTTCAGGTACACATTGGTCTGGGCATTTATTAACTTTTTTTGACCCCAGGAAGTCAATACTGGGCCCTCACTAGAACAAGAATCAAATGTAGGGAGAACTGTTAGTAAATGTCACAAGGAAGCAGATGACCTCAAACATTTCTAACACTTAAAGGGCTAAACTGTATGGTCAGTTTTAACGTGAATTTTCAAGCGTGAAAATCTTCCACAATTTGTCGTGGATTCCTGAGATTACCCACTCGAATTCTACTGCAATAATGAGCTTGAGTTACTGTATTGCTAAAAAATATCCAACAATAAAAGACTATAAAAGACTGACATTAAAGAAAGGACTGATGGACACAAACTGACACAGATGGACAGAGAGATAGACAGACATTGCAATAACAGAAATACTTACCTCTCCTGGAGAAAATGCTGCTCTAGGTTCGTTCTGCACTCCTATGACCCATTTTTAGCAGACGGCGTTTCTAGCTGAAGCCCACTGTTGGCTGACATCACAAAGCCGATCCAGGCTCAGGAAGATCATGACAATGATGTCAGGTTCCGTCCACATGCCTGGACCAGCACCCTGCTTAGCCTCTCAACTGAGAGCCACTTCCGCCTCCTCTACAGCCAAGCCCTCCAGTGAGCATGGGGGGGGGTTGGGCAGAGAAGAGAGACAGTGACTGACAGTCAGCAGCTCTCTGCTTAGGGAGCCCTGAGAACCGAGCGCTTGGCAGTGTTAGATTGCTCGGTTCTCATTGTTAGTGCCGGTGGGCAGGGCCGTCTCAATAGCATCATGGGCCCCTGGGCAAAGTAATGCTCTGGGGCCCCTACATTGGAGACAGTGCAGGTAAACAGAAATCAAGGAGGTAGGAGGCAGACAAGCGGACCACCCCTTTTGAGTGGAGCTCCGCATTAACTACATGAACAATCACTCTGTATAGCAAAGAAACAGTGGGAAAATACTACATACATAAAGTAACAAAGCTGTCCTGTGCATATAATATATCTGCTAGATTGATGCCTCCCCAGCACTATGGCTCCTCTATGCCCTAGATATCCCCACCAGCACTCTGACCCCTCTACACCCCAGATATCCCCCCAGCACCTTGGACCCTCTACATCCTAGATATCCCCCCAGCACTCTGACCCCTTTAGACCCCAGATATCCCCCCAGAACACTGACCCCTCTACACCCCAGATATCCCCCCAGCACTTTCACCTCTACACCCCAGATATCCCCCCAGCACTTTGACCCCTCTACACCCCAGATATCCCCCCAGCACTCTGACCCCTTTACACCCCAGATATCCCCCCAGAACACTGACCCCTCTACACCCCAGATATCCCCCCAGCACACTGACCCCTCTACACCCCAGATATCCCCCCCATCACTTTGACCCCTCTACACCCCAGATACCCCCCCAGCACTCTGACCCCTCTAGATCCTAGATATCTCCCCAGCACTCTGACCCCTCTACACCCCAGATATTCCCCCAGCACTCTGATCCCTCTACACCGTAGATATCCCCCCAGCACTCTGACCCCTCTACACCCCAGATACCCCCCCCAGCACTCTGACCCCTCTACACCCCAGATATCCCCCCCAGCACTCTGACCCCTCTACACCCCAGATATCCCCCCCAGCACTCTGACCCCTTTACACCCCAGATATCCCCCCAGAACACTGACCCCTCTACACCCCAGATATCCCCCCAGCACTCTGACCCCTCTACACCCCAGATATCCCCCCCATCACTTTGACCCCTCTACACCCCAGATATCCCCCCAGCACTCTGACCCCTCTACACCCCAGATATCCCCCCCATCACTTTGACCCCTCTACACCCCAGATACCCCCCCAGCACTCTGACCCCTCTAGATCCTAGATATCTCCCCAGCACTCTGACCCCTCTACACCCCAGATATTCCCCCAGCTCTCTGATCCCTCTACACCGTAGATATCCCCCCAGCACTCTGACCCCTCTACACCCCAGATACCCCCCCCCAGCACTCTGACCCCTCTACACCCCAGATATCCCCCCAGCACTCTGACCCCTCTACACCCCAGATATCCCCCCAGCACTCTGACCCCTTTACACCCCAGATATCCCCCCAGAACACTGACCCCTCTACACCCCAGATATCCCCCCAGCACTCTGACCCCTCTACACCCCAGATATCCCCCCCATCACTTTGACCCCTCTACACCCCAGATACCCCCCCAGCACTCTGACCCCTCTAGATCCTAGATATCTCCCCAGCACTCTGACCCCTCTACACCCCAGATATTCCCCCAGCACTCTGATCCCTCTACACCGTAGATATCCCCCCAGCACTCTGACCCCTCTACACCCCAGATACCCCCCCAGCACTCTGACCCCTCTACACCCCAGATATCCCCCCCAGCACTCTGACCCCTCTACACACCAGATATACCCCCAGCACTCTGATCCCTCTACACCCTAGATATTCCCCCCCAGCACTGTAACCATATACCATAAGATACCCCCTGTATTGTGACCCCACTACATCCCTGATACCCCCTACACTGTGGCCTCTCTACATCCCTGATACCTCTAGCACTATAACCACCCAAGCTACCTCAAGCATTGCTACCTCCTATACACCCCAGATCCCCCCTCAGCATTGTTTTCCCTCATACACCCTTAATATCCCCCAGCACCATTATTCCATCCATGTAGTACCCCCTTTTCCAGTGGAGATACAGTTCATGTAAACTTTTGGCTCTGTGCCCACCTCCAGCACTGCACTCACCTATACCAATCAAGCAGGCAGAAGGAGGGGTGGAGGAGGAAGCATCCCTCTGGGCATGCCAAGTCTTTCGGTGCAAACAGTGCTGGGTTCACTATGACACCATCCACAATGCTACTTCCGCAGGTGGGCTCTCAGTGCTGCCGACTAAGCAGCTCCCACTCCAGCTGCTACCCTGCAGCCTTCGAGTCCCGAGCATTCAAGCTGCATGGGGCGAAGTCAGAGCATCACTGGCGCTCCGGCCCTGCCCCTACCTGCTGGCTGTGAAATAATAGGTATCGTTCTGCACAGAAAAGTGCACCGCTGCCAGCCTGCTTCCCCTGTGTATTAATCACTTTCAGTGCCATCATGGGGCCCCCAATTTCAGGGCAGCGTGGGCTCAAGGACCAGCTGCTTTGGGGAAAGTGCAGGGGCCCCCCATGCAGCTGGGGCCCCTGGGCAGTGCCCAGGTGTGCCCTCTCGTTAAGACAGCCCTGCCAGCGGGAGACAGATGCATCATCAGACCGATGCTGCACCCACCAAGGTAAGTATGATTCTGCAAAAAAACGAAGCCCCATACAGTAAAACCTTGGATTGCGAGCATAATTTGTTCCGGAAGCATGCTTGTAATCCAAAGCACTTGTATATCAAAGTGAATTTCCCCATAAGAAATAATGGAAACTCAAATGATTCGTTCCACAACCATTTATTCATAAATCCTTTAGTTTATAGTCCATTGAAAAAAGATTATAGCAATGTTATAGGTTGTGTAACCATAAAATGTCCATCCACAAATGTCAGCCTCCACAAGTGGATTAGAAGCAAAATCCAGCAGGAGCTACAGAGTATAAAAGAGAAGAGAGGAGCCTCTAAGTGTAGCAATACAGTTACATTTAATTAAGGTACAACATTTAGAAACTCACATGGTTGACGATTAAAACAGGCACATCTAAGTATGCAGGCATCTGGGGTTAAGCTGTCTGCAATCGTGACCGGGAGAACTACCCTGCAGTAGAGCGTTCTGAAAGCGAGGCTTGAAACGCTCGTGGAGCGCAGTGTGGAAGGGACGACGTCAATGGCGGTGAGGAGGATGGTCTATGTGGACATCTTTACCCCGTATACCTGCATACTTAGATGTGCCTGTTTTAATCGTCAACCATGTGAGTTTCTAAATGTTGTACCTTCATTAACCCTTTCCATACAGGGCTGTTTATACCACTTCCATACCGGGCCTATTATGGCACTTCTCTCCTACATGTACAAATCATCATTCTTTTGCTAGAAAATTACTCAGAACCCCCAAACATTATATATATTTTTTTAGCAGACACCCTAGGGAATAAAATGACGGTCATTGCAACTTTTTATCTTGCATGGTATTTGCGCAATATTTTTTCAAACGCCTTTTTTTGGGGAAAAAAATGGTTTCATGAATTAAAAAATAACAAAACAGTAAAGTTAGCCCAATTTTTTTGTAAAATATGAAAGATTATGTTATGCCGAGTAAGTAGATACCTAACATGTCATGCTTTAAAATTGCGCACACTCATGGAATGGTGCCAAACTTCAGTACTTAAAAATCTTCATAGGCGACGCTTTGAAAATTTTTACAGGTTACCAGGTTAGAGTTACAGAGGAAGTCTAGTGCTAGAATTGTTGTACGCGCTCTAACGCACGCGGCAATACCTCACATATGTGGTTTGAACGGCGTTTACATATGTGGGTGGGACATATGTGTGCGTTTGCTTCTGAGCGCGAGCTATTGGGGACAGGGGCGTTTTAAAAAAAAAATTATTATATATTTTTTTATTTTACTACATTTTTTTTATTTTTACACTTTTTTTTACATTTTTCTTTTTTTTATCACTTTTATTCCTATTACAAGAAATGCAAACATCCCTTGTAATAGGAATGGTGTGTGACAGGTCCTCTTTATGGAGAGATGCGGGGTCAATAAGACCCCACATCTCTCCTCCAGGCTGGAAAGCATGAGATCGGGAAAAAAAATCTCATGCTTACTAGCCGCAATGGTGGCTTTGTTTACTTCTGAGGACCCGGGCGTGACGTCATCACATCGCGCCCCGGGCCTCCGACAGTCATAGAGATGACTTGTGACCATCTGGTCACCAGTCATCTCTATGCTCATCACGTGACCCACCACCGGCGCCGGACGATACTCTCCGGGTCCCCAATGGCACGGGAGAGCCCGGAGAAGCACCGGATGGCGGCGAGAGGGGGGGGTTGTCCCCTCCCGCCGCCTATAAGAACGATCAAGCGGCGGAACCACCGCTATGATCATTCTTATGGTGCGCAGAATCGCCGGCAGAAGACAAGGATATCTGAATGATGCCTCTAGCTGCAGGCATCATTTAGATATCCCCCCACAAACCCAGGACGTCATATGACGTCCACCCGGAGGGAGAGAGGGTTCCTGCCGGCATCATTTTACAAAGACCCAGTATGGAAGGGGTTAAATGTAACCATATTGTTACACTTGGAGGCTCCTCTCTTCTCTTTTATACTCAGTTGTGACATGACACTACTCTTATATCAAGACATCGCTTATATATCAAGTCAAAATTTATTAGAAAATGTAGCTTGTCTTGCAAAACGCTTTTAAACCAAGTTACTCTCAAAGCAAGGTTTTACTGTACTTCTCTTTTAAAGTGGTTGTAAACCTCAGACATGAAATATGAACAAAGCATATCCTTCTATAGTTCTCTCAATTAAGAGTACTAAATGTAATTTCTGTCTGCTGCGTCATTCCTCTGCTATCAGCATGAGTCACTTCTGACAAGTTTTCCTGACACCAAGAGAAAAAAGGTGACAGAGGGAGGGATCTCCAGCTGGTTGACAGCCTCAGCTCTGTTCCTGTGTGCTGTGTGGAGAGCTCTCCTCACTGAGCTCTACAGAGTGTAACTTCAGATCTCTGCCCCCTTTTTTTCTGAACTCTCAGACAAGCTTATAGATTCTGCACGGATGTAGTGAAGAGAGGGCTGCAGATAAACAGGTACAACTTATGTAGGAGGTATTGTTTAATCTCTGTGTATCACCTGGGGATAGTCCCTTCACTGGGTATAAGTAAGGGTTTACAACCACTTTAACTTTAGGTGAAAATGTATTTTAAACTAAACTTAAATTTAACGAAAAGTGCCCATTGTACAGGTGCTGGTTGTCCTTGTTGAAATCTAAAGTCCTATGGCTTTTTTGCCTATACCCCCACAGCCATAATCATCTGGTGCTGCAGGCGCAGGGGGTTATTTTGAACGCTGGTCCTATTGTATGCACTCATCAAGAGTGCTGACTATGTCTGCCCTTTCTGTCCCCCTCCTTCCTTCACAGAAGTCTTACTATACCTTTCAGCAATTAAAAGTACTCTATGAATGGGGAATGGGAGCATGAAGGTCCACCTCCTCCATTCATAAAATGTGCTAATTGACGGAAGCTATAGTACAGCTTTGGTAAATGGAGGAAGGGGTGGAAAGGGCGGGGAACTCCTGATGAGTGCCTGTGACAGGTCAGGTACATACTATGCCCCACATCACTGGAAGAATATATCTGCTTGGGTATCGGAGGGGGTAGGCAGAGGACTTTAGATTTTAACTAGGAGAGCTGGCACCAGCACAACGGACACCTTATAATTTTCCACATTTTGTCATGTTACAACCAAAAAGGTAAATGTATTTAATCGGGATTTTATGTGATAGACCAACACAAAGTGGCACATAATTGTAAAAAGGAAGGAAAATTATCATTTCAAAATGTTTGACAAATAAATATGTGAAAAGTGTGGCGTGCATTTGTATTCCGCCCCCTTTACTCTGATACCCCTAACTAAAATCTAGTGGAACCAATTACCTTCAGAATCACCTAGTTAGTAAATAGAGTCCATCTGTGTGTAATTTAATCTCAGTATAAATACAGCTGCTCTGTGAAGCCCTCAGAGGTTTTGTTAGAGAACGTTAGTGAACAAACAGCATCATGAAGGCCAAGGAACATGCCAGACAGGTCAGGGATAAAGTTGTGGAGAAGTTTAAAGCAAGGTTAGGTTATAAAAAAATATCCCAGGCTTCGAACATCTCACAGAGCACTGTTTAACTACTTCCCACCCGGCCACTGTACATATACGGCCGGATGGGTGCTCTCTCCTTCTGAGTGGACGTTCCTGAACGTCCTTCAGAAGGAGGGGGATTGCGCGCGCGCGCCGCCGGCGCCGCGTGCGCGCGCCCGCCGCGTTACCAAGGACCCGGTGCGCGTGCCCGGCGGCCGCGATTGCCGCCGGGCACCCGCGATTGCCCGGGAACCAAGCAGGAAAGTGGATCTGTGTGTGTAAACACACAGATCCACGTCCTGTGAGGGAGAGGAGGCTGATGGTGTGTCCCTTGTACATAGGGACAACCATCGGTCACCTCCCCCAGTCAGTCCCCTCCCCCCACAGTAAGAACACATTGAGGGAACATATTTAACCCCTTCCCGCCCCCTAGTGGTTAACCCCTTCCCTGCCAGTCACATTTATACAGTAATCAATGCATTTTTATAGCAGGGATCGCTGTATAAATGTAAATGGTACCAAAAATGTGTCAAAAGTATCCGATGTGTCCGCCACAATATCGCAGTCACAATAAAAATCGCAGATCGCCGCCATTACTAATAAAAAAATAAATTAAAAATGCTATAAAACTATCCCCTATTTTGTAGACGCTATAACTTTTGCGCAAACCAATCAATACGCGCTTATTGCGATTTTTTTTTTTTATACCAAAAATATGTAGAAGAATACGTATCGGCCTAAACTGAGGAAAATTTTAATTGAAAAAAAAAATGGGTATTTATTATAGCAAAAAGTAAAAAATATTGTGTTTTTTTTCCAAACTGGACGCTCTTCTTTTGTTTATAGCGCAAAAAATTAAAACCGCAGAGGTGATCAAATACCACCAAAAGAAAGCTCTATTTGTGGGAAAAAAAGGACGCAAATTTTGTTTGGGAGCCACGTCGCACGACCGCGCAATTGTCATTCAAAGTGTGACTGCGCTGAAGGCTGAAAAATGGCTTGGGCAGGAAGGGGGTTTTAGTGCCCAGTAGGGAGGTGGTTAGTCCATCATCCAGAAATGGAAAGAGTATGGCACACCTGAAAATCTACCATGACATGGCCGCGTGCCTAAATTGACAGGCCGGGCAAAGAGAACATTAATCAGAGAAGCAGCCAAGAGGCCCATGGTAACTCTGGAGGAGCTGCAGAGATACACAGCTCAGGAGGGAGAATCTGTCCACAGGACAACTATTAGTTGTGCACTCCACAAATCTGGCCTTTATGGAAGAGTGGCAAGAAGAAAGCTATTGTTGAAAGAAAGTCATAAGAAGTCCTGTTTTCAGTTTGCAAAAAGCAACGTGGGGGACACGGCAAACATGTGGAAGAAGGTGCACTGGTCAGATGAGACCAAAATTGAACTTTTTGGCCTGAAAGCAAAACATTATGTGTGGTGGAAAACTAACACTGCACATCACCCTGAATTCCCACCATGGAACATGGTGGTGGCAGCATCATGTTGTGGGGATGCTTTTCTTCAGAAGGGACAGGGAAGCTGGTCAGAGTTGATGGGAAGATGGATGGAGCCAAATACAGGACAACCTTAAGCCTCATACATACGATCAGACTTCCATCTGACTTTTTCGCGGATTTTGGTCCGAAGGGCGTTGGCCGTGAACTTGTTCTCATGGCAGAACTTTTTTAGCCAACATTCACCAAACCAGGTGGTTTTTCAGCTCTTTACGGCCACCCTTTGGGCAACTTCTGCTATTGTTGTCTGATGTTTAGCATTGGTTCCGAGCATGCGTGTTTGTACTTTGGATTTTAGTCCGATGGACTTGTGTACACACGATCGGATGATCCGACGTAACAAATTTGTTGGGAGAAAGAAAGATTGCCGCTCCAGGTGGGTGGATTCCGCTGATCACTCAGTAGTCAAGAAATCGAGGGTGCTGGCGATGCACTAGGCAGTTGAAAAATCAAATAATGAAAAAATGGACTGCCGCACTCCAAAAACCTTTCGGTGGCTTTTATTTAAAATGACATCAAACAAATGGCACTACAAGTCACAGCAAAGCAAAGGAACAGCTAACGCGTTTCACACTTTTAAATAGTGCTTACTCATAGTAACAAATTTGTTGTCAGAAAGTTTGAGAGCATGCACAGCGTACATTTTTCCGTTGAAATTCCGACAACAATTGTCCAATGGAGCATACAGATGGTCGGATTGTCCGATAAAACACGTCCGTCGGACTGTTGTTGTCAGAAAGTCTGATCATGTGTATGGGCCTTTAGAAGAAAACCTGTTAGAGTCTGCAAAAGACTTGAGACTGGGGCGAAGGTTCACCTTCCAGCAAAACAACAACCCTAAACATACAGCCAGAGCTACAATGGAATGGTTTAGATCAAAGTATATTCATGTGTTAGAATGGCCCAGTCAAAGTCCAGACCTAAATCCAATTGAGAATCTGTGGCAAGACTTGAAAATTGCTGTTCACAGACGTTCTCCATCCAATCTGACAGAGCTTGAGCTATTTTGCAAAGAAGAATGGCCAAAAATGTCACTCTCTAGATCTGCAAAGCTGGTAGAGACATCCCCAAAAAGACTTGTAGCTGTAATTGCAGTGAAAGGCTACAAAGTATGGGCTCGGGGGGGCTGAATACAAATGCACGCCACACTTTTCACATATTTATTTGTAACCATTTATCAATTTCCTTCCACTTCACAATTATGTGCCACTTTGTGTTGATCTATCACATAAAATCCCAATAAAATACATTTGCGTTTTTGGTTGTAACAAGACAAAATGTGGAAAATGTCAAGGGGTATGAATACTTTTTCAAGGTACTGTTAATACTGTCCCTTTTTCATTCAAACTAATAGCAGGAATACACATTTAAAAAATCGACCGATCGCTCGACCGCCGACCAACGAAACAGCATTTGTTGGTCGAAATCGTCGCCAACATTAACCAATCAAAAAAAATCTTTAAAGCCCTGTACACATGATCGGTTTTACCAATGAAAACAGTCCAATGGACTTTTTTCATCGGACAAACCGATCGTGTATGGGCCCCATCGGTCTTTTTTCCATCGGTGTAAAAAAATAGAACGTGTTTTAAATGTATCCGATGGGAAAAAAACGATAGCAAATTACTATCGTCTGTGTGGAACTCCATCGGATAAAAAACCCACGCATGCTCAGAATCAAGTCGACGCATGCTCAGAAGCATTGAACTTCATTTTTCTCGGCTTGTCGGAGTGTTTTACGTCACAGCGTTTGGAACGGTCGGATTTTTGACTGATGGTGTGTAGGCAAGACTGATGGAAGTCAGCTTCATCGGATTTCCGATGGAAAAATCCATCGGATTAGAATCCATAGGAAATCCGATCGTGTGTACAGGGCTTATAAGAGCAATCGGTTACATACGTAGTGTTGATGTCTCACGTACAAGTGGGGTAATTTACTAGTTCCGCTCATGCGTGATAATGTTCAAGAGATGTTTTACGGACGACCTTCACACCAATGAATAAAATATCGTTCGTTCCCAAGCGATACGACACAATTTTTCAATTTTTTCAATCGGTCTTTTTCGTTCACAATATCGATATTGGGTATTACTTGCTGGGCATCAACGAGTAGAAAATCGGCTGATCGTTCGCAGAACGAAAATTTTCGCCCAATTTTCTTATCGTGTATTTCTGCCATTAGACATTAATCCTTTCCTGCCCAGCCCCAGCGTCCCCTTAATAGGGTATGTGCACCTGGGAGGCAGGAAGGATTGGCGATCATGTGACCACTGTGATTGGCTGTCAAAGTGATCATATGATCGGGAGCCAGTCCCACCGATTACCAATTGTTAGTGGGTACTGAGAGATGTCTTTGACAGCTCAGCCCCTGTGCTGGGAGTGCATTCTCAGCACAGAAACATCGGCCACCCAGTGAGACATATGTGTGGCGTGTGGGTGTTAAACATGTGTCATGATGGCAATACATCAGCCATGCGTGTACAGGTGATGGATAAAATTAAGGTCCCAAAAAGAGGGGGTGACATTTTCGGATTGCTTAGCCGGAGAGAAGTGTTCTGGATTTTTCACCTCCAGACTCACATACCGCACAGGTTAAATTTCGAGTGGGATGTGAGTCATTTTTATGAATAATTGATATATAATAATTGATATATACAGTTTTCTCCGGCTGCAATCGGTATTCTGTCATCCTCTCTCTACATACAGATGACATTTAATTATAGACTATATCCTATATATATATATATATATATATATATATATATATATATATATATATATATATATATATATATATATATATATATATGTTTATTATCTGTATGTTTATACATTCTCCCTCTATTTTGGTATGGGGATTGGGCACCTTGGATAATTATACGTTATTTAGGCCTCATGCCCACGGACGTTTTTACAGCCGCGTTTTTGAGCGTTTTTTACAGCTTAAAAATGCCTGTCCATGTTAGTCTATAGCTTCATGCCCACCTAGACGTTTTTGAGCTGCAAATAGCATAGACGTTTTTAAGCTGTAAAAAAAAAAACGGGACCAGTGCGTTCCTCAGCATCGGCGTTAAGCATAAAAAAACGCGAAGCGTCAAAAACGCGCAAAAACGCAGCGATTGCGTTTTTAACCACTTCCCGCCCCGTCAATAGCAGATTGACGTCCAGGAAGTGGTTCTGTTATCCACACTGGACGTCATATGACGTCCTGCGGGATAACAGCCGCCGCGCGCCCGGGGGGCCGCGCATCGCGCCGATCGGTGGAGCGGTGGGTCAGTCTGACCCACCGCTACACTGATCTCGGTAAAAAGCCTCCGGCGGAGGCTTTTTACCACGTGATCAGCCGTGTCCAATCACGGCTGATCACGATGTAAACAGGAAGAGCCGTTGATCGGCTCTTCCTCACTCGCGTCTGACAGACGCAAGTAGAGGAGAGCCGATCGGCGGCTCTCCTGACAGGGGGGGGGTTCACGCTGATTGTTTATCAGCGCAGCCCCCCCTCGGATACCCACACTGGACCACCAGGGAAGCCCCCCAGGACCACAGGGAAGCCCCAAGCATGTGGATGGCCCCCATGGCCATCCACATGTAGTAAAATAATTTTTTTTTTTTAAAAAATATGCCAATCAGTGCCCACAAATGGGCACTGACTGGCACTATGATGGCACCACCTCAATGTGTGGTGGCTGGCATTGCTGGGCATCAGTGTCCATCAGTGCCACCTACTAGTGTCCATCAGCGCCACCTATCAGTGCCCATCCGTGCCCATCTGTGCCCATAAGTGCCCACCTATCAGTGCCCGTCCGTGCCACCTATCAGTGCCGCCTATAAGTGCCCATCAGTGCTGCCTATAAGTGCCAATCAGTGCCGCCTATGAGTGCCAATCAGTGCCGCCTATGAGTGCCAATCAGTGCCGCATACCAGTGCCACATATCAGTGCCCATCAGTGCTGCCTATCAGTGCCCATCATCAGTGCCCATCAGTGCCACCTCATCAGTGCCACCTCATTGGTGCAACCTCATCGGTGCCCATCAGTGTCGCCTTATCAGTGCCCGTCAGTGCCGCCTTATCAGTGCCCGTCATTGAAGTAGAAAAGGTACTTATTTACAAAAAAAATTAACAGAAACAAAGAAAAACGTCGTTTTTTTCTAAATTTTCGCTCTTTTTTTATTTGTTGTGCAAAAAATAAAAATCGCAGAGGCGATCAAATACCACCGAAAGAAAGCTCTATTTGTGGGAACAAAATTATAAAAAAATGTGTTTGAGTACAGTGTAGCATGACCGCGCAATTGTCATTCAAATTGCGACAGCGCTGAAAGCTCAAAATTGGCTTGGGCAGGAAGCTGTATAAGTGCATGGTAATGAAGTGGTTAAGCTCCTTTTTTTTTTCGAAAAAAATAAAATAAAACATTTATACAATAACATGGACAGGCGTTTTTAAGCTGTAAAAAACGCGGCTGTAAAAACGTCCGTGGGCATGAGGCCTAAGAGTTGAATGTTGGGGTTGGGCAGTTGAGAATTTGTTATCTGTTATGTCTCTTGATTAATATAAGAAGATATAGGACAATATACTTGTTTTGTCCTTTATTATTTTCCACCGCTCACCCACATTACTGCTTTTATCTTGTGGTAGTGCTTCTTGTTTTATGGAGCACACCTATGTTTTACATTTTTTGTCTCTCATATTTCTCTTGCTTTTTTTCATTTTTCTTTGTCTCTTTTTGTGAAGCTTTCCAATCTTGACAGGTACCTTTATTTTCATTATTTACCATTTAGGAGAGGAACCACCTGCTCATGTGCATTCAGTGTTGGATGCAGGGCGGCAGATTGGTGTAAGGATATTGTTTTTATGGTTAGTAGTATGTGTAGCACTACCCCCTTAGGAGCTGCTGGTTTTGTTTTGGGCCTACGTTCTGCCTATCAACCCCTTGCAATTGGCTCGAACCCTCCCTTGGCACAACTGGTATAAACGTTGGTGCACATACAAATTGTAATCCAAAGGGTATTGAAGGGAAAACTGGACTCCCGCAAAGCTTTTGGAAGTGTGACTCTTAGGCGGTGCAAACGCCAACTTTAAACTGCGCACTATCACACAATGCACTAAGTTCTGGTGCGTGGCGCACTAATCTAGTGATGGTGGGCCTTAACAGTCACAGGCCTATCAAGTAGTTAATGATATCCTGGGCAGGTGCCCGCTCACCCGAATAGGCCTAGTCCGCCTGGCAGGTTTCGTTGCTGATGCTCCGGTACACGATCTCTCCGCTGTCCCGGTCTTCCGTCCCTCACTCCGCCGCACAAGATGTCAGTAGGTGGAGATATCTGGACACCTTGGAATGTCAGCTGGGCTTCCCAAAGGAGAATTCTTCTCTCTTTAGCAGACAGGCCTCTCCGAAGACAGTAGGCCCAGGTTATGCGGCCTACACACACACACAGCAGGCCTCTCAGATGCTCCACTTGCTAGCAGGGCGATGTCCAGAGAGACCTTCCCTCCGTAGCTCCTCCTTTAAGTAAGCAGTCCCAGAAGGCAAAGCTACTAGGAAATGCACGTTGGGAGTACAGCTGCACTGTTGGTACTATAGTCTATTTACTACCCATGGCAAATGGAGTCTCTTTCTCCCTGTACTACGAGTTCCAGCATGCCTTGCTTTGATATTATTGAAAATAATAAGTAGATGCAATATAAAGATTGAACACCGGAGGGAGCTAAGTTCCTTCTAGTTTGTCAACTGTAGTCTGTATCTACATAGGAAAAACGGGAACCTTGCTACATATGTATAATTTTATTATTGTTTATTGGTCTGAGCCCACCCAGTTATGTGATAATACCAAATTAACATTCACTGTTGTCCCACTGAATCTCCTCCCCGCCAATCAGGAAGCAGGTCCTGAGACCCACCCTATCTGTGGTCGCTGCTGCCACCCCCTATTCAGGTGCCCGACCCCTGAATTACAGCGGCGGGGTATTTTTTGTAAAGCACCTGATTAGAGCCAGGTGCTTTACAAACACTGAACCGCCTCTCAGCCAATCAGGTGCTCAGGTCTGTTACCTGTTACCTGATTGGCTGAAACGACAGGCGCTGTAAGTGGATGCCTATATCAGACGTCCAATCATAGCAGAGGATGGGAAGAGAGGACGGGAGAAGACATTGAGGAGCGTGGAGGACACAGCCACCATGATCCGCTGGCCGCCTGAGACAAGGTAAGTGCCGGGCGGGCAGGGCATGCACACTGGCAGCATTTGACGGGCACAGTAGCGACAATTGATGGGCACACTGGCAGCAATTGATGAGCACACTGTCAGAAATTGATAGGCGCAGTAGCGGCAATTGATGGGCACTGTAGCAGCAATTGATGGGCACACTGGCGGCAATTGATGGGCACACTGGCGGCAATTGATGGGCACAATGGCAGCAATTGATGGGCACAATAGCAGCAATTGATGGGAACAGTAGCTGCGTTTGATGGCACAGTGGCAGCAATTTATGGGTACAGTGGCTGCGTTTGATGGGCACAGTGGCTGCGTTTGATGGGCACAGTAGCTGCATTTGATGGCACAGTGGCTGCGTTTTATGGGTACAGTGGCTGTGTTTGATGGGCACAGTAACTGCGTTTGATGGCACAGTGGTGGCAATTGATGGGCACAGTGGCTGCATTTGATGGGCACAGTGGCTGCATTTGATGGGCACAG
Organism: Rana muscosa; assembly: GCA_029206835.1. Taxonomy (NCBI): domain Eukaryota; kingdom Metazoa; phylum Chordata; class Amphibia; order Anura; family Ranidae; genus Rana; species Rana muscosa. The sequence continues at coordinate 687,256,681 of CM055117.1, forward strand.
TAGCTGCATTTGATGGCACAGTGGCTGTGTTTGATGGGCACAGTGGCTGCGTTTGATAGCACAGTGGTGGCAATTGATGGGCACAGTGGCTGCATTTGATGGGCACAGTGGCTGCGTTTGATGGGCACAGTGGCTGCATTGTGTTTGATAGCACAGTGGCAGCAATTGATGGGCACAGTAGCTACGTTTGATGGGCACAGTGGCTGCAATTGATGTTTGTTTGCGCCCCCAAAAAAATTTTGAGCACCAGCCGCCACTGATACAGACTAGTTTTGCTGTTGTGGGTTTAGTAACACTTTAATGCATTTGGGTAGAAAACTTCCCACTACCTGTTCTTCCCCCCACCCTCCCTAAACATTCACTGACTCCTCCCACAGTCCAGCGCTGTCCCTGGCTGCAGCACTGCCATAGGCTCCTGCTACGGGGGGGGGGCATGGCTCTGCCACACTGTGTGTGTCCATGGATGCACAGAGCCAAGCTCGGAAATGAGCGGCCAGGGGTGCCCCCCTTAACACACATCTTGTTTAGGGGGCACCGACTGAAAAAGAGAAGTAAGCAACCACTCTGTGCAATATTGTTGCACAGAGCAAGTAAGTATAAACCTCTTTTTTCTTTTAAGGGGAAAAAAGGGTTTATTATCACTTTATTGCTTGTTCTAGCAATGAAAACCCTGAATTGAGTGTAGATCTTGCTAGATGGGTCTGACAAAGGTTCCCATGGTTAGCTGTGATAGAGTGTGATCACACCTCAGTTCTGCAGATCGTACATCTGAAGTGTGCACCACCCAGTGGCCAGCAGGGAGGAGCATACACATCTAAAGGGATGCCGGGGATGTGTCCTTTCATAGAACGATCGGGCTCAGAGCTGCTGTGGCCGGAACAGCATTACAGTGACTGGGGCAGACCCTTGCCGTGCACAGCCATACCCTGCTTACAGTAGCGCACACCATGGCGGTGGAGGAGGAGGGGATCCGGGTCTTCCAGAGCGTGAGGATCAAGATCGGTGAGTGCCATTGTACTGCCAGCCTCTGATGGCATGGAATGCCCGGAGCCGGTAACATCCTCAGCGCACAAAACTTTTCCGATGCCCTATTCTGAGTGATGTATTTGCTGGAGCTGTGAGCCACATGAAGCAGCAGATCAGGACTATGTCCTACTACTACAACCCCTATCATGCCAGGACTATGTCCTACTACTACAACCCCTATCATGCCAGGACTATGTCCTACTACTACAACCCCTATCATGCCAGGACTATGTCCTACTACAACCCCTACCATGCCAGGACTATGTCCTACTACAACCCCTATCATGCCAGGACTATGTCCTACTACAACCCCTATCATGCCAGGACTATGTCCTACTACAACCCCTACCATGCCAGGACTATGTCCTACTACAACCCCTATAATGCCAGGACTATGTCCTACTACAACCCCTATCATGCCAGGACTATGTCCTACTACTACAACCCCTATCATGCCAGGACTATGTCCTACTACAACCCCTACCATGCCAGGACTATGTCCTACTACAACCCCTACCATGCCAGGACTATGTCCTACTACAACCCCTATCATGCCAGGACTATGTCCTACTACAACCCCTATCATGCCAGGACTATGTCCTACTACAACCCCTATCATGCCAGGACTATGTCCTACTACTACAACCCCTATCATGCCAGGACTATGTCCTACTACAACCCCTACCATGCCAGGACTATGTCCTACTACAACCCCTACCATGCCAGGACTATGTCCTACTACAACCCCTACCATGCCAGGACTATGTCCTACTACAACCCCTATCATGCCAGGACTATGTCCTACTACAACCCCTATCATGCCAGGACTATGTCCTACTACTACAACCCCTATCATGCCAGGACTATGTCCTACTACAACCCCTACCATGCCAGGACTATGTCCTACTACAACCCCTATCATGCCAGGACTATGTCCTACTACAACCCCTACCATGCCAGGACTATGTCCTACTACAACCCCTATCATGCCAGGACTATGTCCTACTACAACCCCTATCATGCCAGGACTATGTCCTACTACAACCCCTACCATGCCAGGACTATGTCCTACTACAACCCCTATCATGCCACGACTATGTCCTACTACAACCCCTATCATGCCACGACTATGTCCTACTACTACAACCCCTATCATGCCAGGACTATGTCCTACTACTACAACCCCTATCATGCCAGGACTATGTCCTACTACTACAACCCCTATCATGCCAGGACTATGTCCTACTACTACAACCCCTATCATGCCAGGACTATGTCCTACTACAACCCCTACCATGCCAGGACTATGTCCTACTACAACCCCTATCATGCCAGGACTATGTCCTACTACAACCCCTATCATGCCAGGACTATGTCCTACTACAACCCCTACCATGCCAGGACTATGTCCTACTACAACCCCTATCATGCCAGGACTATGTCCTACTACAACCCCTATCATGCCAGGACTATGTCCTACTACTACAACCCCTATCATGCCAGGACTATGTCCTACTACAACCCCTACCATGCCAGGACTATGTCCTACTACAACCCCTACCATGCCAGGACTATGTCCTACTACAACCCCTATCATGCCAGGACTATGTCCTACTACAACCCCTACCATGCCAGGACTATGTCCTACTACAACCCCTATAATGCCAGGACTATGTCCTGCTACAACCCCTATCATGCCAGGACTATGTCCTACTACTACAACCCCTATCATGCCAGGACTATGTCCTACTACAACCCCTACCATGCCAGGACTATGTCCTACTACAACCCCTATCATGCCAGGACTATGTCCTACTACAACCCCTACCATGCCAGGACTATGTCCTACTACAACCCCTATCATGCCAGGACTATGTCCTACTACAACCCCTATCATGCCAGGACTATGTCCTACTACAACCCCTACCATGCAAGGACTATGTCCTACTACAACCCCTACCATGCCAGGACTATGTCCTACTACAACCCCTATCATGCCAGGACTATGTCCTACTACAACCCCTACCATGCAAGGACTATGTCCTACTACAACCCCTACCATGCCAGGACTATGTCCTACTACAACCCCTATCATGCCAGTACTATGTCCTACTACAACCCCTATCATGCCAGGACTATGTCCTACTACAACCCCTATCATGCCAGGACTATGTCCTACTACAACCCCTATCATGCCAAGACTATGTCCTACTACAACCCCTATCATGCCACGACTATGTCCTACTACAACCCCTACCATGCCAGGACTATGTCCTACTACAACCCCTATCATGCCAGGACTATGTCCTACTACAACCCCTATCATGCCAGGACTATGTCCTACTACAACCCCTATCATGCCAGGACTATGTCCTACTACAACCCCTATCATGCCAGGACTATGTCCTACTACAACCCCTATCATGCCAGGACTATGTCCTACTACAACCCCTATCATGCCAGGATTATGTCCTACTACAACCCCTACCATGCCAGGACTATGTCCTACTACAACCCCTACCATGCCAGGACTATGTCCTACTACAACCCCTATCATGCCAGGACTATGTCCTACTACAACCCCTATCATGCCAGGACTATGTCCTACTACAACCCCTACCATGCCAGGACTATGTCCTACTACAACCCCTACCATGCCAGGACTATGTCCTACTACAACCCCTACCATGCAAGGACTATGTCCTACTACAACCCCTATCATGCCAGGACTATGTCCTACTACAACCCCTATCATGCCAGGACTATGTCCTACTACAACCCCTATCATGCCAGGACTATGTCCTACTACAACCCCTATCATGCCAGGATTATGTCCTACTACAACCCCTACCATGCCAGGACTATGTCCTACTACAGCCCCTACCATGCCAGGACTATGTCCTACTACAGCCCCTACCATGCCAGGACAATGTCCTACTACAACCCCTATCATGCCAGGACTATGTCCTACTACAACCCCTATCATGCCAGGACTATGTCCTACTACAACCCCTATCATGCCAGGACTATGTCCTACTACAGCCCCTACCATGCCAGGACTATGTCCTACTACAACCCCTACCATGCAAGGACTATGTCCTACTACAACCCCTATCATGCCAGGACTATGTCCTACTACAACCCCTATCATGCCAGGACTATGTCCTACTACAACCCCTATCATGCCACGACTATGTCCTACTACAACCCCTACCATGCCAGGACTATGTCCTACTACAACCCCTATCATGCCAGGACTATGTCCTACTACAACCCCTATCATGCCAGGACTATGTCCTACTACAACCCCTATCATGACAGGACTATGTCCTACTACAACCCCTATCATGCCAGGACTATGTCCTACTACAACCCCTATCATGCCAGGACTATGTCCTACTACAACCCCTATCATGCCAGGACTATGTCCTACTACAACCCCTATCATGCCAGGACTATGTCCTACTACAACCCCTATCATGCCAGGACTATGTCCTACTACAACCCCTACCATGCCAGGACTATGTCCTACTACAACCCCTATCATGCCAGGACTATGTCCTACTACAACCCCTATCATGCCAGGACTATGTCCTACTACAACCCCTATCATGCCAGGACTATGTCCTACTACAACCCCTATCATGCCAGGACTATGTCCTACTACAACCCCTATCATGCCAGGACTATGTCCTACTACAACCCCTATCATGCCAGGACTATGTCCTACTACAACCCCTATCATGCCAGGACTATGTCCTACTACAACCCCTATCATGCCAGGACTATGTCCTACTACAACCCCTATCATGCCAGGACTATGTCCTACTACAACCCATATTATGCCAGGACTATGTCCTACTACAACCCCTATCATGCCAGGACTATGTCCTACTACAACCCCTATCATGCCAGGACTATGTCCTACTACAACCCCTATCATGCCACGACTATGTCCTCCTACAACCCCTATCATGCCAGGACTATGTCCTACTACTACAACCCCTATCATGCCAGGACTATGTCCTACTACTACAACCCCTATCATGCCAGGACTATGTCCTACTACAACCCCTATCATGCCAGGACTATGTCCTACTACAACCCCTATAATGCCAGGACTATGTCCTACTACAACCCCTATCATGCCAGGATTATGTCCTACTACAACCCCTACCATGCCAGGACTATGTCCTACTACAACCCCTATCATGCCAGGACTATGTCCTACTACAACCCCTATCATGCCAGGACTATGTCCTACTACAACCCCTATCATGCCAGGACTATGTCCTCCTACAACCCCTATCATGCCACGACTATGTCCTACTACAACCCCTACCATGCCAGGATTATGTCCTACTACAACCCCTACCATGCCAGGACTATGTCCTACTACAACCCCTATCATGCCAGGACTATGTCCTACTACAACCCCTATCATGCCAGGACTATGTCCTACTACAACCCCTACCATGCCAGGACTATGTCCTACTACAACCCCTATCATGCCAGGACTATGTCCTACTACAACCCCTATCATGCCAGGACTATGTCCTACTACTACAACCCCTATCATGCCAGGACTATGTCCTACTACAACCCCTATCATGCCAGGACTATGTCCTACTACAACCCCTATCATGCCACGACTATGTCCTACTACAACCCCTATCATGCCAGGACTATGTCCTACTACAACCCCTACCATGCCTCCATGGTGGGCACAGGTGGTGATGCCAAGGGGTGCTGATGATCGCTTCTTCAAATACAATCCATCAACTTGCTAGTGTGCTGCTGGCTGTCAGTGATCAGTGGCAGAAGGAGCAGGTAACCAAGTGTACCCAGGACCTGGATGGCACTGAGTCATCAGAAGGCTCCTCTGACATCTGGAGGGCATCTGTCTATCAGACTCCAGCAGGAGTGGGGACATGCAGATAGCTCTTGTTATCAGGGGTTTCTGTTGTCACAAGTTGACCCTCTTGTGTTAAAGATGTGTGTGTGTGTGTGTGGGGGGGGGGGGGGATCTGTCTTTGCAGCTGCCCCCTGTGTGAGAGCAACTGAATTTTTTTATTTTTTTGCCCATGTCTGTGTCATTTGCCTTCTGGCAAAACCTCTCCCTGGACAGCAAAGGCTTTTTTTTTTTAGTGCAACAAAGCTTTCATTATTCTTTCCCAGTGGAAAATCTTTGTAAAGCAAGGCCCACAGTGACTTGAATACAAACTCAAGGCGGCTTGTTGCTTAGAGAACTCAAGAGTTAAGCAGGCATTTCAAAGAAAAAAAATGACACATTTCGGGTTGCGTTTCAGTTTTTGGAACATAATTGTCATGTGGAAGCTGAGCCCCGTTTTTCGCGTTACGCTTTTCTCAGAACATTAGAGAGTGATGTTAGATGTGGTAGTCCGTTTCTAAAAAAAAAAGATATGAAACTAGACAGCTTTTGTACGTGGTGTATCTGTTATTCGTACATGAGCCCAAAGACAGTTTGATAAAAGAGGAATGATTTACCCAACCTGGCAATATGCATAGAAACATAGAAAAGTGATGTCTGAAAACTTTATTGTCTGAATATAGATCTATGTTTGTCCCAAGCATGTTTGAAGCCATTTACTGCTGACTGTCTGACTACCTCTGCTGATAGTCACGACCTCTGCTGATAGTCACTACCTCTGCTGATAGTCACTTCCTCTGCTGATAGTCACTTCCTCTGCTGATAGTCACTTCCTCTGCTGATAGTCACTTCCTCTGCTGATAGTCACTACCTCTGCTGGTAGTCACTACCTCTGCTGACAGTCACTACCTCTGCTGATAGTCACTACCTCTGCTGACAGTCACTACCTCTGCTGATAGTCACTACCTCTGCTGGTAGTCACTACCTCTGCTGATAGTCACTACCTCTGCTGATAGTCACTACCTCTGCTGGTAGTCACTACCTCTGCTGATAGTCACTTCCTCTGCTGATAGTCACTTCCTCTGCTGATAGTCACTACCTCTGCTGATAGTCACTACCTCTGCTGACAGTCACTACCTCTGCTGACAGTCACTACCTCTGCTGATAGTCACTACCTCTGCTGGTAGTCACTACCTCTGCTGATAGTCACTACCTCTGCTGATAGTCACTACCTCTGCTGGTAGTCACTACCTCTGCTGGTAGTCACTACCTCTGCCGATAGTCACTACCTCTGCCGGTAGTCACTACCTCTGCCGATAGTCACTACCTCTGCCGATAGTCACTACCTCTGCTGATAGTCACTACCTCTGCTGGTAGTCACTACCTCTGCCGATAGTCACTACCTCTGCCGGTAGTCACTACCTCTGCTGATAGTCACTACCCCTGCTGGTAGTTACAATAATTTCTCTGGCACTTGTGAAGCAATATTCTAGCATCTATGCCATTCTTTCTCAACTTCTTAACATGGAAAAAACTTTCCAGCTTCAGGGCCCTTGCTAAATACTTACTATATCTACTGCTCACGGTACATTAGTGTTATGGTCACTGGGTACTCCCTACATTTGTTGTAATTGTATTCAGATAGCTTGAAATAATTGTTGTCAGTAGGTATTTATCCGAGAGGAAAAAGGTAGTCATTGCTCAATGAACCCCTATCAACATCTGGAGGATACTTAGTTGAGAAAGGCTGATCTATGTAGTACAGGGGTCTCCAAACTTTCTAAACAAAAGGCCGGTTTATTGTCCTTCAGACTTTAGGGGGACCAGACCGTGATCAGCGAGAGTAGAGATTTTCCTGGCTTCAGTGGGAAAGAACATCACCACTTTTGATATAAGGTGGAAGAATAGTGCCCCATCGTTGGTATTATTGGTAAGAATAGTGCCTCATTGTTGGCAGAATAGTGTCTCCTATCAGTGGGAGAATAGTGCCCCAAGGGCCGGATAAAGTTAAGCCAAAGGGCCACAGTTTGGAGACCACAGATGTAGTATATAAGAATCATGCTAGCAACCTTTAGAGTAGCCAATCTCAACAATGGTTCCACAGAACCCTAGGGTTCCTCAGGAGTTTGACAGTGGTTCCTTGAGTTGTGGGTGATTTAATTCTCATTTAATGGTGCAGGCGTAGTTCTGGGGCCAATGCCACTTTGCAAAGGCAGCAGCATGACACCAACTATCTTTTTATCAATTTGTAATGCCTCGTACACACGACCGTTTTTCCCGTCGGAAAAACTGCGATGAGAGCTTTTGGCCGGGAATCCCGGGCGTGTGTATGCTCCATCTGAGTTTTTCCGACGGGGAAACTGCTGGGAAAAAAAAGAGAGCAGGATCTCTTTTTTTCCGTCAGGAAAAAATCCTAGCGGGAAAACCGTTCGTCTGTATGCTTTTCCGACGGAAACAATTTGACGCATGCTCAGAAGCATAAAACTTCATTTTTTTGGTTCGTTGTAGTCTTTTACGTCACCGCATTCTTGGCAGTCAAAAGTTCACCGGACTTTTGTGTGACTGTGTGTATGCAAGGCAGGCTTGAGTGGAAATCCGTCGGGAAAAACATCGTTTTTTTTTTTCCGACGGGAAAACCGGTCGTGTGTACGAGGCATTAGAGTAGCATTCTGATCACTGCTGTAAGGGGGGCATTCTTCTCACCATTCACACTAACCACCAATGAACAGGTTGTAGCAGGGGTTCCCTGAGACCTGAAAATTATTTTAAGGGTTCCTCAGGGGTAGAAAGGTTGAGAAAGGCTGATCTAGAGGAAACCTAGGGTACCCTAGATGAGAAAGGCTGTCTATTTATGCATCACGCTAGCAAACTCTGGAGGAACTCTGGTTGTGAAAGGCCGATCAAAGAGGTATTTAGGAATCACACTAGCAACCTCCTAAGGAGCCCTAGGGTTCCACTGAACCCTGGTTGAGAAAAACTGATCTATATAGCGTTGAAGATTCATGCTAGCAACCTCTAGAGCAGGATTTCTCAACTAGGGATCCTTCAGAGGTTGCTAGGGGTTCCTTGATCAATGAACAATTTCTGCCTTTTAGATAAGTTCCCACCAACACCATTGATCTCTTTAGCTGTCTTTAAGCGAGTAATTCTTCCCAATTACCACAAATGTAAGGAGCATTCTTCCCATTCACAATCATACTAATGTATCATGAGATGTAGATATAGCAATTTCTAGCACTTGAAAGTTATTTCAAGGGTTCCTCTGTGTTAAAGGCTGAGAAAGACTGCTCTAGAGCAGGGGTCTCCAAACTTTCTAAACAAAGGGCCAGTTTACTGTCCTTCAGACTTGACCGGTCTAGGGCCATTGGGAGTAGAAAATGTCGAGAGGGAGTAAACAATACCATTCCTTTGGTGTCAGTGGGAGGACTAGTGCCCCATTGTTGGTGTCAATAGAAGGAATTGTACCCTTTTGATAGTGTAAGTTGGATGAATAGTGCCCCATTGGTGGTTTCAGCAATAAAAATGATTCACCATTGTTGGTGTCAGTGGATGGAATAGTGCCCCAAGGGCCGGATAAAGGCAAGCAAAGGGCCGCATCCGGCCCCAGGGCCGCAGTTTGGAGACCCCTGCTCTAGAGAAACCCTATTTGAAAAACACTGTACTATGTAGTGTAGCGGCCATCCCCTCACCCCGTCCTCTTTAGCCTAGGGGTATGTCACGCGACGGGGGTGAGGTGCGCTACGGCCCATGTCCTCCCCACTACTTGCGGGCGAGGTGAAGGCCAATACCTAATGTTTCCTCGGGCCGGTGTCCTGAACATGTACCGAGTCTGTCGTGCAGAAACCACCAAACCACCCTTTGCTCCCATTAACAGAGTCCATACACCGATCACAGTCCAACGGTTAGATTTATTCCGTATCTTCAGTTACAGGGCAATGCGATGGCATGATACGGTGGAATGAGCAGGTCGAGGCACTATACTGATCTGGGTCCCTACACCCCCTATACTATGACCAAGGGTTGTAGGAGTCTTGACATGAATACCTCCGTTGCGCTGCGGGCCTCTATCAGGGGAAGATGTCCTCCAAGGGAGTTACTGTAGGCCCATCCGTCACCGGGTTGACACTACACCGGGTCTTCGAACGAGTGACCTCCCCAGCCTCCTCACCTCAGATGCGGGTCCCCTCGCAAGGGGCACCCTGGAGCAACTCCACCCTCGCGGGACCCAGTCGGAGTCACCGGGTCCCAGGCCTCCTCAATAGTACCTCACCCCAGGCTGAAGGTGCCTGGGATGGACTCCATCTTCATCCCGGCCAGGCCTAGGGCGCCTAGGCCGGGACCTTGAACCGCCCGCACCCAGGCTGAAGGTGCCTGGGTGCGTGAAGAGATGATCCCCCGAAGACAGACAGACCTCGTGGCGAGGGCGTCTCCCCCTTTTATCTCCTCCCGTCGATACCACGGCGGGTTCCCCGCCCCGACCGTACCATCTCCAGGAAGGGACAAAGAAGGGTAGCACTGCGGTAGTGATTCTACCCCGAGCCAGTAGGTACACTGACACCTACTGGTCGAAGAGAATATTACACCACCCAATCCTCCACGAATAAGAAAAAGGGGTCTGAACCCTAACATAATTACACACTTGGGTCACACTACTCCCCAAGTGTACCCCACTAAATTGAGGACCCCGCTACAGTAGTATTTAAGAATCATGCTAGCAACCTCTCTAGAAGAACCCTAGTTGAGAAAGATAAATCCATGTAGTATTTAAGAATCACGCTGTTTGTATGAGATAACACATATCTTATAATGTAAATAATGCACATTTTTTTTATTTTTTTTACTGTTCATAAAAAAAATAAAAAAAAAATCTGATAGCAAAAATAGAGAATTTGTAACAGTGACTTAGTAAAATGTGTTCTTCTTTTTACATCCTAGCTGAGAGTCTTTCTCACAAGCAGGCAAGGAAACCCAACAGTTTGGTTGTGGTTTTCTATCAAGTGTCAGATCAGATGAGAAATTATTTCACTTCTAGGTGGGGCCATGCTTAGGTAAACCACAACATCCTGATTTTTATAAAAGAATACCTTTAAAGTTGGGTTTTTAACCAGCATTATAGTAAGTATTTACTTATAGGTGTAAACTTAGGTGACCATTCATCTCCACACTACTTAGCCCGGTATGATCTTGGACACAATTAGGCCAGTTTCACATGGGCTTCAGCTCGTATAAGATCAGAGTTTACAGCAAGCCTTGACAGTGCATTTGCACAGCTTTTAGCAAGCTTTGTTGAAGCTTTTAGTCCCTGTTCACACTGGTGAGACTTGTCATGCGATTTGACAGGTCCATATCGCATGACAAGTCGCATCCTATTGTCGGCAGTGGATCTGTTCAAATCGGTGCAACGCCAACTTTGCAGTGCCGCACCGATTTAAAAAAAAAGGTTCCTGCACTATTTTTTGCGATTTCAGGTGCGACTTGCATAGATATCTGTGCATGTAGTCGCACAGATGTCTGCCAAGTTGCACCTGAAGTCACACTGACCTGCGGCTTTAAAATCCTGCAATTTCAAGTGAAGTCGCACAATTTCAAAGTCATATTCGGTGTGAACAGGGCTTAAAGTACCAATTAACTCCAATTTGTAAATGTTGAACACAGATCCTAATGGGAGTGTTGATTGCCACTTTAAGCAAGGTGCTAGCAGGCTTGAAGCTTGTTGAAAGCTCAATGAAATGATTACAGGGGCATGATACAATCTCCATACAACTGCAGCTTGCATTATATCTCATATGACTGATTTTCCTTTTAGATTGTTCAGAAACAAATGTAGTGACTCCAATATCATTTGGTCATAAGTGTTAGGCCGGCCATACACAGAGCAAATTTCATTCCTGCAGAAATTTGCTTGATTCTCCCATCAACACAGACAGTGTTAATGCAGGAATCCCTCCTGCCGGGCCATTTTTTTCTCCCGGTGGGGAAGCCGTCCCAGCTGGGTGAAGACAGTGATTATCGCTGGAAGGAAGAGAGGAAAGATCCCTGGTGCCGCACATCTACAGGATCCTATGGTGGTATGAGAGAGACAACCTTAGCCTGGGCTCCTGCCAGACCATGCCCAGTATGTTTCACCCCGCCCCCGGAGCTTAGTCATGGGAATGAGGAAGACTAAGCTCTGAGGGGGCGGAGTGAAACACATTGGGGCGTGGCCAGGGGTAGCCCAGGCTGGGGTTGTCTCTTTCATAATACCATAGGACTCTGTAGATGTGTGTCACCAGGGATCCTTCCTCTCTTCCTTCCAGTGACTACAGGAGCTGGGACGAGTGCAATCCCTTGCTGGCACTCCTGCAGTGGTTGCAGCATCACCCACACTACTCCTCATAGTGACACGCTAAACAAACTGTGTGTCACAGTGATTATTGCTAGTGGCTATAGCTGCCGATAATCGCAAGAGAATCCGGCAGGCTGGTTATACCCAAGTTGATCGATCTTATTGGTTTGAATCTCAGCCGGTTCCTGCTTCGAACTGTGTATGGCCGGCCTTAGATCCTGAACAAGGACTATATACTGGCACATTGGGTTTTAGGCTAGGTTCACGCTGTTGCGATGTCAGAGTTCGCATGTGATCCGCACCGCACTGCAAGTGCACATCACATGCGATCTCTGTGCAGTGCGATTTCAGCCATACAAATCATATGGCTGAATTTGCATCAAACTCGCACAGGACCCTTTTTTTTGTCCGCAGCAAAATCGGATCGCATGGTTGTTCACACCCATGAGATCCGATTCCTGTCCGAGTTTGCAGATCGCACTGCGATATGCAAACTGATTTGGGGGTGTCATTAACTTTTAATTGACACTCCCAGCAGTTCGCATAGAGCAGTGTGAACTGCCGCCGGAAAGCCTGCAATGCGGGAACCCGCAGTGGATTTGCAGCGTTCCCGCATCGCAGCAGTGTGAACCTAGCCTAAAGGGCTAAACTGTCATAAGAGAAAATAGCCTGCTTCTGCTAGTGTCTTTCTAAAAATGCTAGCTTTCTGAATGTGCCTTGCTCCAATGCTTGAGTCACTGACCCAAAACAAAGATGCCGCAAATAAAATCTGAAAAAAACTGGAATTCCTTTTTGCGGCCAGTGAGTCATCCAGGCAATTGGTATTTTTAGTAGGAGGTCAGCCATGGCAGCCCACATTTTTCTATCTTGACAAGCTAAATTGAATCTCATGCTACTGGGTGACTCAAAGTAAACCTGTCACAAACCTGGTCAATAAAATCCTAGAAAATATAGATGTTATCTCCTGTAAAAAACACATTTCAAAACAATTAGTAGATCTAAAAGGCAGGCGGTGGGAAATTTTGTGGAAATCTCGACTTGTAAACATCATGCTTGGCTTCAACACCTTCTAAGCATCTTTGATGGTCCTTCAAAGTGATGGGTGGTCTCATGGATCAATAGGGATGCTCTGTAGGTTGAGTGACGGGTTGATCATGACTGAAGAGTAAAGCTTTGAATATAGCTTCATCTGTCTATTTCTGGGACCATTTTGACATATGGCTTTCACTGACAGTAACTTCTGCCTATGCATTGTTTTGCACTGTACACTGTTTTTGACGGGTTTGCATTAATCCCTTGTCAGTAATTAGCACATTTTCAGCTTGTCAAAAGAAATGTGGTGCAAATGAGGTCATTGTCAAGGAGTGCCTAATTGTTTATGAGATTAAAATCACCTCTGTATTTTAGCCCTAAATAGCCGAAGCTAACATGATCACCCTTTTAATGGATCCCTTTAAGCTGTTGAATCATGAAGGTTTTTTACAAGCTCATTAGGAAATAATCTGACATGTGAAAGAGCCTGCTTTCACCTGACATGGACTGGTGCAAGAAGTACAATGAAGGCTTTCCACTGGTCGCAGGACGGCATGCCCAACAGGCATAGGCGTGCGCACAGGGTGTGCCAGGTGTGCCTGGGCACACCCTAATCACCTTGTGCAGTGCAGATTGCCCTTACTACTCGGCCCCTTCCCTTTGTGAATGAACACAGTAAGGGATCGGTACCATGTGTTTGAGCTTTGGAGTGCACACCCTAATGCAATAGGCTGCGCACACCTATGCCAACAGGCGATCATTTTTACTAGCTTGCCTCAATGTTTTTTTTTTTTTTTTTTTGCAAGGAGCATTTTTACTGAATATGTTATCTGTTTGCCATGTGTGTTTTATCAAAGTCCTCTGTATCAGACTATATATTCTCTCCAGATATGGCAAACCTAACTGATTTTCCAGGTTGTGTTTATTGTCAGTTGTTTTACAGTAGCCTTTTGAAGATAGCTCAGAAGAAATTCTTCCTCCTTTACTACACAATGTGCTGGTTGTCTACATTATGAATGATGTCTTATGGTTGACATACAATAAATATATAATGTGTAGTAATTGTGAAAGGGAGGAAATCATTGTCAGTTTGGTTTATTCAGTCACACTTTCCATCAACCTGTGTTTACTAAGTTGTTGATTTTGGCTTAAAACGAAGGCTTCAAGTACACTACAGCTTTTAAACTTGAGTTTAGGAGCTCTTGGCGTTTTTTTTTTTTTTTGCCAAAGCTCCTAAACTCAACTACATAAAACCCTATGTGTCCACGTACACATATGCTTTTTGGATCGTTTAGGAACTCCTGCGATTAGTGGAGGTTCCACCTGCCTCAACCTTCCTCTCCTGAACGTGGAAGAATTGTGTTTAGAACAGGAACATTTTGACCTCCGGTCGGTGGTCATAATAGTCTATGTGTACATGAAGCCTTAGAATTGATTACCGTATATACTTGAGTATAAGCCGACCTGAATATAAGCCGGGGCACCTAATTTTACCACAAAAAAATGGGAAAACGTATTGACTCGAGTATGAGCCTAGGGTGTCCATCTGCATGCCTCACTTTGCCTCACTGTGTCCATGTGCATGCCTTAGTGTGCCTCACTGTGTCCATGCCTCACTGTGCCTTACTGTGCCCATGCCTCACTGTGCTTTACTGTGCCCATGCCTCACTGTGCCCATGCCTCACTGTCACTGTGCCCATGCCTCACTGTCACTGTGCCCATGCCTCACTGTGCCCAATCTCCCTACCTGATCTCCTGCGCTGTGTGACTAGACTGACATTTAACATGGGAGTCTATGGAAGGGGTGCCCGGCTTTGAAAAATGGGTGCTCCCCGGCCGTAGATCCCCCAGACAAAAAACTTTGCACACTTGTAGATGAGGAGTTGGGCTACATGTGTCTCATGTTTGGGGTCCAGGGGACCTAGGTACCGGGTCACCCAAAATCACCGGAGAAATTACCGTTTAACATGGGAGTCTATGAAAGGGGTGCCTGGCTTTGAAAAATCGGTGCTCCCCGGCCGTAGCTCCCCTGGACAACAAACTTTGCACACTTGTAGAGGAAGAGTGGGGCTATAGTGTGCCAAGTTTGGGGTCCAGGGGACCTATGGCTAGCTGGGATCAGGCGCACAAAGTTGAAGATGGACACGACGAGTATAAGCCGAGGGGGGCATTTTTCAGCACAAAAAAATGTGCTAAACAACTCGGCTTATACTCGAGTATATACAGTATGTCTGGATACATTGTATTCACTGCAGAGAACACAACAGAGCTGTGACCTGTTTTGGGATGAGAAAATTGAGATTGACTATACATTGCCTCATCCCCCTAGGGTAGTAGGTGCCTCCTGTTCTCATCAAGACATCTGCTCCTCTATGGCCAACACTATTTGATACTAGTATAAATCAAAATGAAACAGTAGTTCTGGGTAATAAGAAGCAAATAAACCAGGTTATTCTTTGAAATACATTTTATTTATTTATTACAGGTACTTATATAGTGCCATCAATTTACGCAGCACCTTACATATTTATTATACGTTCATATCAGTCCCTGCCCTCAAAGAGCTTACATTCTAAGGTCCCTAACTCACATTCATAGAAACACATACTGTGGACCAATTTAAACAGGAGACAACTAACATACTAGCATGTCTTTTGTAGTGTTAGAGGAAACCGCAATACCCAGAGGAAACCCACATAGGCACTGGGAGAACATGCAAGCTCCAGGCAGGTAGTGCCATGGTTGGTATTCGAACCAAGGCCCTAGTGCTGCTAGGTGGAAGTGCTATCCACTTTTAGCCACTGTGCTGCCCCAAATAAATTTTTGTTGTTGCATGTATTTGCATGCCGTATTACCATGGACAAAATTTGTCTCCATCAGGAACTTACAATATACCAAATAAATGTTACTACTTCAAGCTGGTCCACTCTTGACTGCAAAAGATTCCTTGGCTGCACATCTAGCTCGTCACTGAGACATATAGGCCAACCAGGTAGGTGTCACTTAAAGCTCTTGATACAGATATCTTTATTCCATAAAAATCAGGGTAAAGGAAGCAGATGGAATCACTAACGCGTTTCACACATACTAGCGTTTAGACACAGAGTAATATCCCTAGATGTCAGACTCCATTTTAACCAGCAACACTCTTCGATCCAGAGACTAAGGAACTTCCATTGAAATCAATGGGTACAAGTTGCCTACAAGTCGCCTAGAAGTCGGATTGAAATAGTACAGGAACCTTTTCTGAAGTCGGAGCGACTGCAGTAGTGTGCATTAAGACGGCTCCATTCCCTTACATTGATTTTCTCATGCAGCGCGACTTGAAGTCGGATCCAAAGTCGTCCCTGTGTGAATGGGCTCTAAAAATAATGTATCAATTTAACAAGCAGATCTGAGGACAAACAAAACCTACATAATTTAGCAGTATGTGTTGAACATAAAGCAGCATGCAAAAACATTTACTCAGACAAAATCTTTCATCTTTGATGTATAAAACAATTTAATGGCAAGACCAAACTTATATTGGAGTAGGTTACTATTGATGACAGCTGAGTTTTTGATTTGATGACCTTGATTGTTATGGAATAAAGATATCTGCATTGAGAGCTTAGAGTGCAGTCAACCTGATATTTGTTTGGTCTATAATATATCAAACACTCACAAGGAACT
Organism: Rana muscosa; assembly: GCA_029206835.1. Classification (NCBI taxonomy): domain Eukaryota; kingdom Metazoa; phylum Chordata; class Amphibia; order Anura; family Ranidae; genus Rana; species Rana muscosa. Next base: position 687,273,627 of record CM055117.1, read on the forward strand.
TCTTTTATCTTGAACTAATTTCTTAGCCATTTTGCTGACACTGAGATCTATTGATGAGCCTCAGTTTAAGATCATAATTGCTCACGCAGATACTGCTGGCCAGTAACTCTTCTGATCCAGCAATTATCTTCCCTGCACAGATTCACACCGTAAAGCTCTATTTTGAGTCCATTCAAGGCTCTTTTTTTAACCGTTGTCCTGATGAAGGGGGAGGTTCTTTGACTCCTGAAACGCATTGGATTTTTTATTAGTACAAACGAATAAATGAGTTTGGACTCTTTTATCCTTTGGTCTGGCGTCATTTCCATTTGTGCATGTGCTGCCATACATGTCAGTATGAGCAAACCTACACAGTAGACACCTTACGTTGTTCCATCCTACTTACAGAATTAGTGTAATTCTCCTAAAGGGGAGTTCCAGCCTTTTTTAAAGTTTATTAAAAGTCAGCAGCTACAAAAAGTGTAGCTGCTGGCTTTTAATAAACATACACTTACCTGTTCCACTGTCCAGCGCCGCGCCGCCTGGAGCTCCGATCCTCTCCCCCCTTCTCCGCCGGCGCCTCCATTCATTGTGTGGGCACCCGGCTGTGACAGCTTTCGGCTTCACGGCCGGGCACTCACTGCGCATGCGCGAACGGCGCAGCGCTCTCTGAATGGACAGGCGATCGCCTGGGACCTGTCACGTCCCAGGTGATCGCCTACAGGGAGGGGCCGACACAAGGCGATATGACGTATCGCCTAGGCGAGCCCAGGGCGGAAGGAGGAAGTGAGACATGAAGTCCCACTCCTACTGAAGCCCCCACTCCCCCCCCCAAAAAAATAACATGCCAAATGTGGCATGTAAGGGGGCGAGGAGTGGATAAAGCAGAAGTTCCAAATTTGGGTGGAACTCTGCTTTAAATGTGCCACTGGAGCCTCTAGTGTTGACTTAAAAGTCAGTATTTGCTTAGATAATACTAATGCATGGAAATAGATTGCGCAGATACTGGATCTTGTAAAACGGTAGGATAGGGGTTTGAACACAAATGAAAGAAGTGGGCATTTTGTAGATGGCTCTGGCTAAACTTTGAAGATTACCTGGGTAACCCACCTTGTTGTGCCAACTGTGCAGCTTTGCCTTTATTTTACTGACGCTGGTGGCAAAATAGTCCCTTACAGCAAATGAGGTTCATTGACTTCAGCCCTCCCCAGCAGCACATGCTCATCTTCCTTTTGGTCCCCCACTGCCTTGTGTGTGTCCACCAGGAGCACAAAAATACTTCTGAGTATGGGGGGCACTCATATGTGATAGTGCTGGTGCTTGGTGGTTGGCCACTAAGACCTGCCGAAATGTCACATGGGCGGAAGAGAATTCTCAACCCTTTGTAAGTCACAGCTTAGTGCATACAGAGAGCTTTCTCTGTTTGATCCCAGCAGTTGAACAGAGCAGCAGGGAAGCAAAAGTAAGGTGACTATAAGAAATTGGTGAGACTACCATTAAAGTAATGGTTGGCTGTATATTACATATCCTGCATGAAAACGGTTTCCTCCATGTGATCTATACACATAACCTTTACGGTTTGAGATGAGGAAGTGAGAAGTAGAAAGGAAATTGCTTCACCTAGCCATCCTCAAATCTTATATAATGTAATATAATTTGGTCTCATCTGCGAATTTAAAGCAAAAATTAAATTTAAATAGTGCATGGTGCATCAATTACCTTACTCCTCAGACTTCATTCCAAACTCTTCCTGCAGTGTAATGGATCAATGTCACTGTTTCCTTCATAAGCCAAGCTATTTTCCTGCTCCAAGGACCAGACATTTTTCCTGCTTGTTATCTACTTCAGCACTGGTCCCCCTCACCACCCGTGGATGTCTCCTGCCTCTGGAGCCTATAAGAGAGTACCTGGCTACTGGAAGTGTTGCCTCAGCCAATAGGAGGTGTCCGCATCACACAGGTGGTGTGAATTGCCCTGATTTGGGAAAAAAGCTTCTTGCCTTGTCTGTGCATTAAGACTGCTTTGGGCAAAGTTGCCCAGTGTTGCCCAATCAGGGGCGGACTGGCCTGGGGGGCAGGGTGGCAATCACCACCCTGGGCCGCTCTGATTCTGGGTAAAAAGGCTTGATTGATTGATGGGCACTGATCAGGTTGTACTGATGGGCACTGATGCATTCTTTTTGTTAAACCTCCTTTGTTGCTATTAACAATAAACGATGGTACCACATTGCTTCATATTTGTCTTACTTCATAACATCAATATCCGTTATAAAACCATGTGGGCAGGGATGGTGAGCTTATTCAGTGGTTCAATGGGCCACTTGACTGGACTTGCCCCCCAGGCCTAAGGCTGCAGGCCCTCCCCTGTGCCCAATACATCTGGTGTGAATGGACCTGGAGTAGGGGGCATAGACAGTAAGGCCCATTCACTTTATCGCATAGCGGGATTGAGTTTGACATGCGATTTTCACACAATTCTGCGTGTCACATAGGGCAGCCTATTCACTTGATTGGACTGCCCTATGCATGTTTGTTGCCCCGATTATGAGCAGGATAAGCTTCACCAATGACTCAGTTTGCTGCGATAGCCTTACGAGCCTGTCGTGTAACAATTGTGGTGGAATCGCATTGCTTTTTGGGTGCCATTGAATGATAATAATAAGCGTGTTGTGTTGCAATTGCCATGCGATTTGGGATCAGGGGCAGAATCGCAGCAATTCTGTCCGTGATCCAAAATCGCGTGAGACGTGAACAGGATCTAATAAACCCACAGCTAGATTTTGAATGGTAATAGCTCCCAAGTAGTGTAATTGGGGACAGATGGAGTGATATGGAACAAATGTTATCCTGACAGTACTTGTGTTATATGACACAAGTGTCTGCTATCAGCACTGAGCTCCGGCAGGAGTCGGGCTTAGATTACACTTGCTGTTGTGGGGTGGTAAAAACACTTGGTTGAGGTATACACATGCTGCTGGCAAAAATTATCCCCACTGTTGCATTCAGCAGGCAGTACCGTCTGCCAAACTTCCGCTATTTAAGTGAAAGTGACTGTACTTCAACTGCCCTGTAACTGTATCAGTGCACACAGTTGCATTGTGGTGGTGTAGACTTTTAGGAATTAAAACAGGTGGTGAGGTGGCAACATAAAGCCCTCTGACATGTAATCCACATGAAATGAAACCTTTGAAATAATTCACTGTCTGACACATCCGCTCTCATGAGGAGAAAATACAGTAAATATATTATAAAATCAAGTAATTCCTCAGGTGTAAGGTCTGATCACATCTCACGATTTGGGATCCTGGGCAGAATCCCCGTGATTCTGGGCGCGATCACGGCAGAGAGCATGACATGGTTTTGGGTGCCATTATTCTTTAAGCCGCCAGTTACTGTACACGCTGGGGAAGAAACGGCTCAGAGAGCCGTTTCTTCACTGCGCATGTGCTGATGACCTCATCGTCGCACTACAAGGTAAATATCTCCTAAACGCAGCACGTTTAGGAGATATTTTCAGTACATATAGGTAGGCATAGGCTTACCTATATGTAAAAATGTCTCTGGGGGGTTTACAACCACTTTATTCACTCCTTCTGCATTTGAGGCAGTGAGATGTCACGGCTATCGCTAACGATTTAGAATCAGCCGCGTTCAGACCAGTGACAGAGCAATATCTTGCTGCATGTGAATCCAGAAGGGGGGGGGAACCCAAAAGGTCACACAGGCCGCCTTTTTAATGATTGTGCTGCCTATATCTTTCACTAGCAGCAGAATCACCCATATGTCATCAGCCTAAGCTGGTCATGCATGGTTCAGCCAATTGAGCCAGTGGAAGGAATGAAACAACTGAGCCGAGTTACAAGGTGGATGGGGGAATCCTCCCGCTGTGTCATTGTATTCAGACAGCAGGCCATCAGAATACACACTGATCAGCACTGCAGTCGATTAGCTGCATGCGCTGAACGAGGTAGAGTTTTCCAACAAACCTGTTCATGAGACATCGAACATTGGATTGACCTCTCATGAACAAGAACGGCCATAGATGGATCAAAATTTGTTCGGTTCCTGATGAACCAGTCAACTATTGGTCTATCTATGGCCAGGTTTAGAAAGATGTTCACTATTGTTTCTTTATCATTTGCTGTTTTCTTGTTTTTGCTTTTTGTTAGCCTCTTTTAATCCATTAACAAACATCAGATGAAGGCTGTAGGCACTTGGTGAGTGGAAGAATGTGTTTCTCATTAATTGCAACACTGAATATTGCTTGGATACGTTGATGAGGAAACATTTTTTCCCCCCATGTGTTCTTTTTTTTTTTACCACTTATGCATACCACATAACACACTTTTGTTTACTCTGTGGTAAGGTCCACCCATTTTTCAGTGGTTTATTCTGTTATTTTTTCCCTTTGCACTGAAAAGGGTGGAGTGCTTGCAAGGAAGTGGTGGTGCTTCTGTTCTACAGAAACCCACTTGACGTTTGTCTGGTTTGATTTTGTGCTATGAATTTTGGCATGACATTCAGTTTACAGTTAAACTTTAACACATTTATTGGCTGCCTGACTTTCGCAGGTATTCATTAAAACAAAACAAAAAAAAGCTACCTACACCCTCCTGTCATCCTTGGCTGCATTTTGCTGCACAGGAAACCGAAGTGGTATTGAGAATCCAATTGTGAGAATCGCTCTCTCTTCTAGTAAAAAAAAAAGAAAAGAAGACTAAATGAACTACTAACCATAATTCATGAGAAACCTTTGTTTTTATCATGGTTATGAGATCTGTCGCAGTAAACACTTGAACATTTTAGGCCTCATGCACAGTGAACGTTATAAAAACATCAGTAGCGTTGGCTGTAGAAAGCTGTAGCTGTAGAATGAAATAAAAAAGGGGGGGGGGAACAGTTTTAAGCCCCCCTTTCCTCATGGGATTGCGTCAGCGAGGTTTCAAATATCCCCTCAGGTTTAAAAAGTGCGGGAAGGCTTCCCATTGGCCCTTGGCCTCAGGAGAGGTCAGGTGACCACTGTATCTGGGCAGCTTAGGGGGATTTGTGAGTAAAAATTCAAATAAAAAGGGGGTTCCGAGCCCCAGAGGTTCAGTCACCTCAGTAGCACAACAGCTGTGGTGTTCCCTCTCACCCTCCCTAAGTCGCAGCTAAAAAATTATTATATGGCGAGTATCACCTTTCGAGGGGGACAGTTTTGTTTTAAACAAAGTTAAACAAATTATTATTAAGACCCCTTTCACACTGGAGGCGTTTTTCAGGCGCTTTGAGAAGATGCGATTAAGGGGGGATATGATCAACATGTACAAATACTTAAGTGGTCCATATTGTGAACTTGGTGTTGAGTTATTCACTTTAAGGTTATCACAGAGGACTAGGGGGCACTCGTTACGTCTAGAGGAAAAAATATTATTTAATCTCCAAATACGGAAAGGTTTCTTCACAGTAAGAGCTATGAAAATGTGGAATAGACTCCCTCCAGAGTTGGTTCTGGGAAGCTCAGTAGATTGCTTTACCAATTATGGGTAGAGGAGTTAAATGACATCATGAAATTGGAGGAACTATTTGCAGATTATAATAATACCAGAGGCAATTTTTGGCTAAATAGTGAATTTGGCTAGATATCCAAAAACCTTATACAATTTTGGCCTAATTATAACAGCACCTCTAAATACTGGGACCAAGATAAATTAAAAGAGACTGCATAACCTCATCTTGGTGAGTCAAGAGAGCATCCTGGTTGAGTATCCCCTCTACCCTATTCCCTCCCTCTCTCTCTTGCTCTTACTTTCCTTTGTCTATTCCTTAACTATTATATATTCCTGTTCCCCCTTACTCTTTTTATAACATACCCATGGGCGCACCCTGAAATTTTCTCCATGTGTCTCCAACCCAAGTACCTACTACCTCCAAAAATATTGTATAGAACTAAAACATCTCTTGCCGTGAACATTCTTTGATGCCACGGGCCTCAACTCTCGTGGAACTTTACAGAGGATGGTTCTTTATTTCTGTTTTACTTTCGCTTATTTACAGATTCCAAGGGCTCTGTCATACTTCTATGTATAGGATAAACTGTGCTTTGGTCATGTGGTAAAACCCCTCTACTTCTAATAAAAATAGATTTAACCATAAGACCGCATTCACACCTGAGCGTAGCGCTTCGAGCGTTTTTACCGTCCTTTTGTCGCGCAAATTTGCGTCCGTCGTAACGCTCATTGTCGCGCTAGACGCTTGAATCGGGCGTTTCCATTACATTCTATGACTCCTAAAACGCCCAAATCTGCCCGATTCGCGTGACAAAAAAGGGTCCGGAACTTGTTTGAGCTTCAGGCGTTCGCCTTCAGGCATATTTGAGTGGAGATAGGAACCATCTCCATAGAGAATAATGGATTTTTTCCCCTCTAGCGTTTTGTAGCTTCAGGCTTAGGGCTACAAAACGCTCAGGTGTGAATGCAGCCTTAAACAGCCTGGCAGAGACTGAACTGTGAATTGATAACTATAGAAATCTTGGCAGTTACTCAGTTTGGCTCGTAATCTACCACTATTACTATTAAAATATTCTCAAACAAATTGAATACCTCAGCAGACAACATATACCGGTAGTTTACCACAATTTGGGTACAACGAACAACACCAAACATCCTTTAAAAAAAAAAAATTCAGGAAGCTTTCCTTCGTATCCTTCCTCAATCATTTGTTGTTTTCTTTTTCTCGAAAAGACTGAATGAAGAAAGAAAACAGAAATATGTTTCTTTGTACTAAACTTCTCAAACTAGCAGGAAAGTAGATAAGTGTTTCCGCCAGGGCAACTGTAGTGGTTACCTGCAAATCTATACTTTCATTTGCATGACTAACTCTTTTCAAAGGTCATTAGCCACTTTATTTATGTAGCAGATTGATCAGATTTTATCGAAATTGAAATGCAACCCTTGAGATGTATAGTTTGAGCACATCCTTCCCGCATTTTACCCAGGCTTTGATGTTGTGCATAAGTCTACCTATGTAATCTGGTGACCTGAAAACCCCCTATTCTCATGCATACCCACAGCAGGCTGCTTGCTCTCTCTCATATACAAAAAGTCTGAAGTAAAAGTAATTAGTTTCTCAGAACAACCACTTTGTAAGTTTGATGTGATTGGTGACATAAGGAACACATACATAGACTTTAGGAAGTCCACCCCCAGTGACCCTGTGTGGTGCTTACTAGATTATGGTTGCAATAGATTACTTGGAATACAGATTAAGGGGGAAAAAAGTTAATTTACTGGTTTTAGCACAGCTATCTTTAAGGGGCCAGTAGACCTCAGAGTGTGATCAACTCTGCAGGTACATAAATTTGGGCCACGCACACATACATAAGCCTGAACACTTGGCTCAGTCCAGCATTTTTTTTATACCTATGTGAAAGGGAGGGAGTGGGGCAATCAGATGCTGTTGGTGATATTTGGAGGACACAGTAATAATCAGAACAGGTTTTCTAACTTGTCCAATCATTGCCGGCTTGAGAAGTTAGTTGACTGGATTGGACAACTCATCTCTTGTCTATGGGCAGCTTTAGTATGTAGTTGAATACTTTAAAGTGAATCCTGCTGCTTTAAGAAAATTAAAAGTATTGACAGTGTATCATAAACCTGTTTTGCTCATTTGATTTGCTGCAGGTTATTTCCTAAAATACCTGCATCAGACTGTTCACACAGAATAATAAAATAGCTACCCAAATCAATACAATGTGACTAGTTTTATGACATTTAAGTATTCACATATATGTGATAAGCAGTAAATGTGCTTTAAAACAATGTATCAGCAACCTCTGTAGCTACAGGCACTGTGGAACAAGTCATCCTCAAAGTTACAACAAAAGCACTGAAGTAGTTCTCTCGGCAGCGCAGCTACCTCTGCTCCCCCTCCCAGCAGGGACCTGGCAGCCTTCCAGTCATTTGGTCACTAATGTAATAACTGAACCAGTGCTCTGGGAGGGAGGAGCAGAGGGAGCTGAGCTGCTGAGAGAATGCATTCAGACTTCAGTGCCTCTTCTGTAACTGAGGATAATTGAGGATAAATGACACCACTGTGCATACAGCTGCAGTGGTCATTTTGTTTTTGTTTTATTTATTTTGACTTAAAGCTTTGTAAACACTAATAAATACTAATAATTCTAGCATTTTAAAAGTGTACATAGCTAAATGGGCAGTGGTGTGAACCGGTCTATTGAGTATTACTATTGTGTGAAGTTGCAAGTAGGGCTGATGTATAGGAATACGCACGTGCTACTTACCCAAAGAGCAGATACTGTATATATATATATGTGTGTTATTATTTTTTTCTAGTATATTGTCCTTTTCCATCTTTAACATTACACTAATCAAATTAAAAACTTTACACAAAGCTTTAACTCTTGAGATTAATCTAGCTAATTCCCTATAGTGACCATTATCTTTTCTTTTATTTCTTTTTTTATAACTTTTATTTATCAGACGTTTCAATTTGAGGGTACAACACGGAGCCTTGGGGCATTCCCTGGCTCAAACATACATATGAAAACACTTAACATAGAGAACTAATACCCATGCTCAAATCCACTCAATAGACTGAAAAATGTTGAAGGACAATACAGCAGCAATCAACAATACCCTACCATTGCCCCTTAGAAGGACAAGGACACATTAATTACAGTAAAAGAGGTAGACTATCCCCCAACGAGAGCAGAAGGGATATAAAGCCCTAGAGGCAGAACTACAGATACACTCCCAAAACCCAAACAACTCCATCAGGGAAAAGAGTGGGGGGAACTGAATAGCTGATCAATTTGTGACTGTAGTAGAGGCAGAGTTGATCCAAATAGCCCATAGCTTGTCAATTTTTTTTGGGCAACCACGGGAAAGGTAAGTTGCTTTATAACGAGGAATGGCTGATTTAACTATAGTTTTCCAATAATATATGGTAGAAGCCCGGTCAGATTTCCACTTGAGTACAGTAACCTTCCTGGCATAAAATAATAGTAAACCCAAAAGGGTGCGTATGGCTCTAGCAAAAGCTAGGGAGTCAACCAATCCCAATAAACACACACCAACCGTTATTGGAATAGGGATAGTGGTTCAATTAGAAATAAACTGTGTGACCAAAATATTCGTACCTGTGCAGAAGACCCAAAACATACAGTATAGATAAAATCTGCTGGGTCACTTGTGCACTTCCAGCATTGAGAAGAAGTGCCAGGATATATTTTATGTAATCATTGTAGTGTGAAATAAGCTCTATGGAGAATCTTGAATTGAATTAATCTATCTCTGGTTGCTACTAACTGAAGGAATGTGGGCATTATCTTTATCTTCTGTATGGGAGCTTGTACAAATTCTTGCAAAGTGTGTTCCATCCATGGTTCTGATGCTGCATTACCTCTCCAAACCTACTTCAGCTTCATACACAGTGTAGCTAAAAGGGTTTGCAGCAAAGAATCTAGTGACAAAAGGTCGTGTCACCATCAACAAAAAAGTGCAGAGCTGTCAATTTCATATGGAAGAGGTGATAAAAGACTTGGTACATTGAGTAGACTTTGTGGATGGTTCCCTTGTTTCTTGGATAGCATTAATAGCTTCTTGATTGATTTTACTTGTTGCTTGGAGCTGGTCTTTACTTTTTCATTAGAATGATGGAGTTATATGTTTATGACTACGTTAACATTTTTATAGAATTTTAAAAGCTTTAGGTTATTGACCAAATGCTCTGAGATTTAATCTCTCAGTGTTTTTACAAGCTTGGTGCCATGGCTCCCCCTTGATGGTTTAAGAGCAGGCAGAGTACTTTGCTTGCACAAGGTGACCTGTCTGACTTTTTATAGTAAAGACATTTAATAGAAATAGTGCTGAGGGTGCAGTGTGATACACCATTTTAGAGATTGGAGGAAGTGCAACGCTGATGTAACTGTCTGGTAAATTTGCCCATTCTAATTGATTCATTAGTTTTCCCCTGTTTAGCTCTTTGATGAATGCTTTTGCCAATTTAAGCTTGTAGAAATCAATATTCATTTCAAGTGGAGATAAGACTGTGTGCTTTATATAGTACGGGAGGAGTGGTGATGCTATTAGGCCAATTGCCTTTGGTTAAGAGCTCTGCTATCACTAAGTGACCTTCACCAAGGTGTTAAGATTTGCCATGAGAATTGTGTGTGTGTTCACTTAAATCCTGCATTTAACGAAGAGAATCAAAATGTGCTTGAATTATTGGAATTAAAAATCTGATCTGTTTTTGTATCTGATCTGATATGTAAAAAAAATAGGTTTCTAGGAAAAGAAGACTGCAATGTATCATGGCACGTTGAAGCAATGTAGAAATCTTTTTTACTTATTTAAGTAAGTAGGTTTGCAATTTTATGCATATATACTGAATTTATCATATTAATTTGCCCCACGTGCAGGAGCTCAGAGATGTTATCTCCTGCATAGTTGTCAAGATGAAGGAAGAATACCTTGCAAGCTTTAAGAAGAAACATGCAGAGCCGTGGCCAATAATGGTAGTCAGTGGCAGGTTGTAACAACTCCCCTATTTTCCCTAGCATTTTTGGTGAGTGGCAGACTCTGTCGGGAATAAGAACTCTACCTCAGCATTGGTGGTCAGTGGCAGGCTCAGGCTGTAATAATAACCCCCCCCCAGCAATGGTGGTCTGTGCCAGACGTAGACTATAAAAGGAACCCTTCCAGCATAGGTGGTCAGTGGCATACTCATGCTGTACCAAGAAACCCCTTCCAGCATGGGTGGTTAGCAGTAGACGCAATCTATAATAGGGAACCCTTCCTGCATAGGCAGTAAGTGGAGGCTCAGGTTGTGCAAATAAACTGTCCTAGCATAGGTGGTCAATGGCAGACCTAAGCTGTAGCAAAATGCGCCCCCCCAGCATTAGTGGTAAGAGGCTTAGGCTGTAATAATAACTGCTCATCGTGGTGTTAAATAGTTTACTTAAATAAGAACACCCTCCCATGCAGCTACTCCGACCCATTAGCCGGAACCATAATTCTACTGCTGGGCAGAAATCACTATGCCCTGTGGTTTCAGCTTCTTTTACAGCGCAGTTACTCTGTATAATACCAGCAAAGAAACATGACCGTGTTTTTAATGCTTTTTCCTGCGATTAAAAAAAAGAAAACATTGGCTAGACTTGATCTGTTTTTACCAACCCTCAAAACCAGCTCCTACTCCTGACCACCTACCTACAAAATAACATGGTGCTCACCCAGGCCTGTACACATCAGGGGTTACACAATAATTTGATTCACAGTGTGGCAAATTTAACTCAAACTTTAACTCAAAATTCAAATTTTGTTTTTGAAGGATGTTGAGCGGGAAGGTTTCAACAGGCCACCCACAAAACAAATTTCAGCTAGTTCATCAGGAACTGGACAAAAAAATTAAGAACAGAATCTGTGTTTTTTCCAGACTTACAGGAACATATTTAGGCTTTCCTAAGGCAGCCCATAGATGATTATTTTTTATTTTTTTTGTGTCGTTCAATCAATGGGTTAACTTAAATAAAATGACCTGATTCTCCCATCCACCTCAAATGTGTGGATGGGGGAATCAGGTCATTTTATTTAGGTTAATCCTCCCGGTGAGCTATTGTATTCTGACAGTAGGGAGACTTCCCCACCGCCAGAATACACTGATTAGCACTGCTGACTATAGCCAGTTTCGCTGATCGAGGGGATGTTTTACAACAGGGCAGTTGGAACGATAGATTAACTTCTGTACAACCACCCTGCCCATACATGGATCGAAACTCGGCCGGTTCTTTAAGCAGAACAGGTATGTACACGTTCTGCAGCTGTGATGCTTTGCTCCGTGGCCTGGCAAAAATGATCCCCCCTGTCACGTTCTGCAGATAGTACCGCTGTCAAACATGATCGATTTCAAATAAGTCAGGTTGTGCTACAACCTCAATCCAAGCAAAAGGCTAACGATTGCAACTCATTTTTCCCATTCAGAAAACCCATTTGACTGTTAAAAGAATTCTGGAAGCCACAGTGTCACCTCTTGAATGCCTGTCAGCTGCTTCTGTGTCACTCACTGAAAATGATCCACCATGGATCGCTTTTCTGAGTCCATAGCAGGTGTAAACAAGCCTAATGCCTAATACACACGATTGTAAATTCCGACAAGAAAACCGTGTATTTTTATCCGACGTAATGTTAGCTCAAATTGTGTTGCATACACACGGTCACACAAAATTCCGATTGCCAAGAACACGGTGACGTACAACACAACAACGAGCTGAGAAAAAATAAGTTCAATGATTCCGAGCATGCGTCGAATTGATTCAGAGCATGTATAGTTTTTTGTGCGTCGGAATTGCATACAGACAATCGGAATTTCCGACAAATTGAGAACCAGCTCGCAAATTTTTGTTGTTGGAAATTCCGGCAAAAAAAGTCAGATGGAGCCTACACACGGTCGGAATTTCCGACCAAAAGCTCATATCGAACTTTTCTTGTCGTAATTTCTGATCGTGTGTACGCGGCATAACTGTTGATTTCTCTACTGTATCTACTGATAGCTGGTCTTAAGCAACTTTTATACTCTTCTATACCATCGGGAATGTAATAAATTCCAATGTTTCCTATGATTTTTCCATCTGATAGTTTCAGACAATGCCCTTGCCCTAGAGCTCAACCTACTTTGGAAAGTATTTTTCTTTGGAACTGTTTAATTAAATCCTTTATATTGAATATGCAATGGTTTCAGTCATGTTGCTTTTCTTTCCTTTTTTTCCCTCCAGGCGGTGCATTTCAAACTCTATGAACTTTTCTTAGTAAGTTTTGTATTAAAAGCCTTGACTATTTACTGTGCACAACCCTTGTCTGACCTGGGTTTGTTTTATTTTAAAAACGTATTTCTGTAGGTGAGAGACTGAATCCTGTTAGCTGTACCAGCTGCTTGGCTGGTTACCTGAAATAAACTCGTTAAGGCAGATTTAGACGCTGACGAGGCCATCTTAGCCCCACCTGTTGCTCTCCGCATGGCGGTTGCAGCCACTGAGACTCTCTGTTTATATGGTTCATCGAACCCTCCAAGCAGTCATCATTCTGTGAGCATGTATACTTGGCTGTTTTGGATCTGATGGTTTACACCATGCTCATCAAAGTTGACAAGCTCAGACCTACAGAGAGACTCAGAAGGCCTCTAAAATGGCCATCCAAACCGTTTATTTTTTATGTCTGTGGGCCTAGCTTCTAGTACTTTACAGTTCTTAATACCGTGTATTGCCCCCTTTAACATCAATGACAGCTTGAAGTCTTTAGTGGTATTTGTGAATGAGGCTCTTTATCTTCTCAGATGGTAAAGCTGCCTATTCCTCTTGGCAAAAAGCCTCCAGTTCCTGTAAATTCTTGGGCTGTCTTGCATGAACTGCACGTTTGAGATCTCCCCAGAGTGGCTCAATGATATTGAGGTCAGGAGACTGAGATGGCCAGTCCAGAATCTTCACTTTATTCTGCTGTAGCCAATGACAAGTCGACTTGGCCTTGTGTTTTGGATCATTGTCATGTTGGAATGTCCAAGTACGTCCCATGAGCAGCTTCCTGGCTGATGAATGCAATTGTTCCTCCAGTATTTTTTGATAACCTACTGCATTCATCTTGCCATCAATTTTGACCACATTTCCTGTGCCTTTGTAGCTCACACATCCCCAAAACATCAGCGATCCACCTCCATGTTTCACAGTAGGATAGGTGTACCTTTCATCATAGTCCTTGTTGACTCCTCTCCAAATTTAGTGTTTATGATTGTGGCCAAAAAGAAAAATTTTGGTCTCATTACTCCAAATGACTTTTGTGCCAGAAGGTTTGAGGCTTGTCTCTGTTCTGTTTGGTGTATTGTAAGTGGGATACTTTGTGGCACTTGCGTAGTAATGGCTTTCTTCTGGTGACTCGACCATGCAGCCCATCTTTCTTCAAGTGCCTCCTTATTGTGCATCTTGAAACAGCCACACCACATGTTTTCAGAGAGTCCTGTATTTCACCTGAAGTTATTTGTGGATTTTTTTTTTGCATCCCAAACTATTTTCCTGGCAGTTGTGGCTGAAATTTTAGTTGATCTACCTGACTGTGGTTTGGTTTACACAGAACCCCTCATTTTCCACTTCTTGGTTAGAGTTGAACACTGCTGATTGGCATTCTCAATTCCTTGGATGTCTTTTTATATCCTTTTCCTGTTTTGTACAGTTAAACTACCTTTTCCCGCAGGTCCTTTGACAATTCTTTTGCTTTCCCTGTGACTCAGAATCCAGAAACGTCATTGCAGCACTGGATGAAAGATGCAAGGGTCTGTCAGAAGTCCAGAAACTCATTGACCTTTTATTCACACACACTATTTACAAGCAAACAGATCACATTTCACCACCTTTGTGTGATCAGCTATAGCTATATACCTTATTTACCAAACCTTTTGGAATATAATAATAAATGAAAGTGTATGTGTTGGCACTTTCTTTCAGTCATAGTAGGGTTGAAACGTTTATTGTGTGTTTTTTTTTTTTGTCCTGCTGGGAAACTTTCCCATCCCTTCCCATCCTGAAGACACAACAAGAAGAGAGGCCAAAACCCCTAAAGCCATGGTTATTCCTAATTTAGACAGTTGTCACCAGAACATCTCCCCCTATTGGAAGATTTCTGATCAGCTCTTGCCATTGTGATCACACTAAAATGTAGGATTACCCCAGCAGGAACCCAGACTGCAATAAAAAAAAACTTGGCAGAGGGTCTAACCCTCCCCATTTCTATAAAAAAAAAAGAAAAGGTTAGCCTTTTCATACACTTTAAAGCCAATCTTGCAGTAGGAAGGGTCTCTGTGCTTCTTTTGAATGAGCTATACTGTATATAATCAGCACGAAGCAGCAAAAGAGGTGGCCTTAGGCGCTCTGATCCATCGGCTTTATTTCTTTAAACAAAAAAAGTGTAAAAATAAAAAAATTTGCGTGGACCATCTGACATTTACTCTAGCTGTTTGTTTTGTGTAGTATTTCATTGACAAGGACATCTGCGGGGGCTGTCATAGAGATGAATGGCTGTTCTGAGGATACAAGAACTTGTTAGAGTGCTGTAACTTTAGAAAGCGATTGGAGGTTTTTGCAGGCCATGCTAGGCAACCTCAGCTGCAGTCTAAGAAATCCAATCCAGCATATGAGTTGCTGCAGCTGATCAGAACATGTCCACTCACCTGTTCACCCTCCAGCCATAGAGAGTTCCCTTGATGTGTGCAACTAATATCTTCTGCTGAAACCTCATGTAGGCTGATGAGATCTTTCATTCTGACACAGATGAAATCTTTCTATCTGGAACAGATATATCTTCTTTAACGATTGAAGGTTATGTGTTGCCTGCATGTATTAGATTCCTAAATGTTGTAGCTTAAGCTTATTAGTTCTAGTGATACCAAGGGGGTTATTTACTAAAACTGGAGAATCCAAAATCTGGTGCAGCTCTGCATAGAAACCAATCAGCTTCCAGGTTTTATTGCCAAAGCCTAATTGAACAAGCTGAAGTTAGAAGCTGATTGGCTTCCATGCACAGCTGCACCAGATTCTGAGTGTACCCGTTTTAGTAAATCTCCCCCATAGTGTAATACTGTGTAGTATGCACCATATTGTGCATTGGTGCATATCTTCAGCACTAGGCCCCATTCACACTTCGCGTACCAGCAACTTGCATTCCCACACTTGATTTTGTGTTGACAATTGTCACGGGATTTTGCGTGTCGCGTATAGGGCAGCCTTTTCACTTGAATGGGCTGCCCTATGTGTGTCTGTTGTGACAAAGAAGTTCAGGGACCAAATTTTACCTTAGAAAAATCACATCGCGTTTGGGGTGCTATTCAGGATGAATGGCACACAAATATGTATCATGTTTGTTGCTGCGACGACTCTTTGCAATTTCTAATACCCAAGTGTGAACAGAACTTTAGTGTAAACCTGAACAAAGAATTGCTTTAGCCCCTTTTAATTGTATGTAGACCCAAACAGTATATAACTAAAAGCGTTTTGTATTATGAGTTCTGTAAATGCAAAACAGTATGTGTTGATCCTTCCAGAAATCTAGACAAATTGCTGTAGTACGCTGACAATGCCACTGCTGCTCTGAAAGCCTAAGGTTTTTCCAAAGCCCGGCCCAGGTTACCCCTGTGAACTACAAAACACCCCCCACTCCCATTTGGAGGTTAGGAGACGGGGAGGTGTTCTTTAGTCCAAATAATGTCTGAACCGCTTATGGTGACCACGCTGCTTCTGCATAGATGCAGTACAGTGGGCATCACCATAGGACAGGCAGTGATTTACTGACGTGACATGATGGGAGGGTGGCAACCGGCTTCCCCTCCCGCTGCTTGTAATAGCAGTCGAGCGGCTCGTGAGCCGCTCCCATTGTTTTTACAATAGAGCCGACCACCGGCTCTAAAAAATGATAGCGTTTAGCTGCAGGTGTTCCATCAAAATCAGAGACACCCTTCTGATTAGGTAACAGAAGTGAGGTTCTGTCAGCTGTGCATGCGTCCACGGCTACCAGGTTTGCTAATCTGACAGAACACCTGCATTCAGAAGAAGGTGGCAGTGGACATCTTAATACACCCAGCTACGTCTTAAATTTCATGGTAATTTTAGGAATAAAGTGAGCGTATAAAATAAATATACTGTGTTGACATCTTTGATGCTGTTTGGATGTTACATTTTGAAAGAAGCTGGATGCCAACAGTAGGAAGGTGGCGGAGGCCATGTTGGTACATCCCGCACTGCTCAGCGCTAAACCTTTAGGCTTTCAAAATTAAACATCCAAACAGCATCAAAGATGTCACTACACTATATTTATTTATATGCGCTCACTTTATTGCTAAAATTGCTCTGAAATTCCAGATGTAGCTGAGTGTAGTAAGATGTCTGCTGCCTTCTTCTGACTGCAGGTGTTCTGTCAGATGAGCAAACCTGGTAGCAGAGCACATGCACAGCTGACAGAACGTCACTTCTGTTACCTAATCTGACCGTTCTCCGATTCTGATGGAACACCAGCATCATCCCGGTACAACCACCGAAAGTCCAGCGACAGACGGGTACGTCGCTGGGTAGGAAGTGGTTAATGAAAAAAGCCTGAAAGAAAACTTATGCAGCCACTACAACTAAAGATTGGTAAACTGCAATATATTACATCTGTGTACTTACCTTTTTTAATCCGTTTTGGCCCCACCTTGTAAGGTACCATTTGACAACAGCTGTGAATGCCGGGACCCCTGATGTCATCCAAGGCCTCCAATGGCCCAGTCATTGACAGTGCTCCCTACTCTCCCCTGCAGCAGTCGCCCACTGCTATCCTTTTCTATATCTAGAATTGTAGCTAACCACTACCTTTGGCTACAACTTTACCTGTCCTTTTCTTACATTCCTCTTTTCTTGAGTTACATGAAAAATGTTGGTTTTGTGCGGATGCTGGTCAGTTGGCTTCCTGCTTCAGGGAAAGGGGGGAGGAGGTGACATATTCCACATCCTCTATGGAGGGGGGTGAAGACACAGACTAATGGAGGGTAATTTCACCACCTTGGATAAATATTAGAAACTGGAAAGTAGTAATGCCCAATTCCTGGGGGGTGGCATCTTCTACATCCTCTGTGGAAGGGGGTGAAGACACAGACTAATGCACGGTAATTCCACCACATTGGATAAATATTAGAAACTGGAAAGTAGTAATGCCCAATTCCTGGGGGGTGGCATCATCTACATCCTCTGTGGAAGGGGGTGAAGACACAGACTAATGCACAGTATTTCCACCGCCTTGGATAAATATTAGAAACTGGAAAGTAGTAACGCCCAATTCCTGTGGGGGTGACATCTTCTACATCCTCTGTGGAAGGGGGTGAAGACACAGACTAATGGAGGGTAATTTCACCACCTTGGATAAATATTAGAAACTGGAAAGTAGTAATGCCCAATTCCTGGGGGGTGGCATCTTCTACATGCTCTGTGGAAGGGGGTGAAGACACAGACTAATGCACGGTAATTCCACCACCTTGGATAAATATTAGAAAATTTAAAGTAGTAATGCCCAATTCCTGTGGGGGTGACATCTCCTACATCCTCTATGAAAGGGGGTGAAGACACAGACTAATGCATGGTAATTCCACCACCTTGGATAAATATTAGAAACTGGAAAGTAGCAATGCCCAATTCCTGTGGGGCCGACATCTTCTACATCCTCTGTGGAAGGGGGTGAAGACATAGACTAATGGAGGGTAATCCCACCACCTTGGATAAATATTAGAAACTTGAAAGTAGTAATGCCCAATTCCATAAAAAATGTCAGTTTCCCTGTTTTATTCTCTTGACTTTCATTTTTTTAGATAAAACTTTCCTATTGATCAAAGTCATGTCTTGTGATTTAAACGTTTTATTTAACTGTCCAAAGTTTTATTATATTATGTGAACAAAGCCTATTCCCAGAGACTGTATGTTTTGCAAATACTGTAAGCCAACATTTCGTCAGTTTACAGTAACATCTTTATTGCATCCTTGTTAAAGCAGGACCAGCAAAGGTTTATTGTGAAGCCATTGTGACCAGAGTTTTTATATATAAGCATTTTGTTGAGCAGGACTGATATAATTTCTTGTGATTCAGCCACACACAACATAGGGTTTTACACCTTTGTCAGAGCAGATGCAGCATATAACACATGTGCTATTCTGGCTGTGTGTTATCACTCATCACATATATTTTCTCTCTTTGCCAATTTATGTGTCTGCTTAAATATACCTTAGGCAGGTAGATTATGTTAGTGAGGCAGATATACATTTTCATGAGTATTCTTGAGAAAATGTAGAACTATGTTAGTACAGAGTGCGCGCTCTTTGTACTTCTCAGACCGTGCAGAAAAATATATTTATTGGCCTGGGCCCTGACGTGACCAAGATCCACAAGAATAGCTAAAGCTGCCCATGAATTGGGCAAATTTCCATCAGTGGGTGGCCCTGTAGGCACCACCTCGTCCAACATTCTTTGATTGAAGAAGCTGACTGGTAAATTGATGGCCCAACAGTGCTTGCATCCAATCAGATTCAGGCACTGTTTGAGTGTTTCAAAAGCAGGCTTCACCAATAGTCGCAGTGGGAGATTTATCCATCCATCCTGTTCAGAGCAGATAAAGAAATTGGTCTGTTTTTTTGTTTTTTTTTTGCATGCCAGTCTCATATCGAAACCCAATAGGTTACTAAAGTTACCAAGATTGACAGATTGCAACTTCGGAATTGATGTAATGTATTTGTTCATTTACAAGCATGCGTGGTCATGGTCACATTTTTTTTTCGGACATTACCATACTAATTGCACGAAAATTGTTTGTTCTGTTATCATCCGAAAAAAAAATTCATGCTTGTCCCTTCGTATATTTTCACATGAACTGTCGTGATCGGCTCTCAAAAGCTCCCAAAGCAATATTTTTCATCTGATTTTCTCATCGTGTGTACGAGGTATAACTGTGACCTGTATGATCATGAGGCGTGGTGCTGAAAGACCATCTAGTGTGGGCAAGAAAACTGGGTACATGCCACATGGTAGCCCACTTACAATTACATCTTCAATCTCCACCAATTGATACCCAAAGGATAGCCATAACCTATGAAAGCCAAGACGAGCTTAAAGTTATTGTAAACGATCACCTTGTAAAACAACCCAATCAGTTTAAAATAGAAATGAAAGGCAAAACATTTTTGTATAGATATAAAAAAACATTATAAATACCCTTTTTGCCTTTTTTAAGTGATCACATTCCCTCTGTTCTCAGCTGCAAAAGAGCTGGGGGGAGTAGAAGCAGCAGCACACTAAGCTTCCCAGTAAATGGCTGCGCAGTTGGGGGCGTGTCAGGAGATGTCTTATCATTAGAGGAGAGCAGGCTGAGTTCCCAGCAGAGCTAGAGGATGGACCACAGTGTGCTCTCCTGCTTAGTGTGGTCAGTTTTTAGTAGGAAAGCAGAGGGACTGGCAGGAACACCATGGATTTCACACAAAGGTAGCAATGTAAAGAGAACATTTATTCATACAAATACATGGTACAGCAGTATAGCAGGCACATATCAGGAATATGAAGTTTTGGGGTAACAAACGCTTTAATATTGGCCTAAATAGGAGGAGATTCATGTACGATTACATGTGCGATTACATACAGAGAGTTGCAGAGCCTCTCAGCCTGTCATTGATGTCTACAGGTTGTAGCTTTACGTAAACACTGTTTTGTACCCTTCACTGAAATACATTTATCTGAGTGGTGTATGGTCATGAACACCATGAATGAGCCGTAAAAGCTTATGCCGCGTACACACGACCATTTTTCTCGTCGGGAAAAATTTAATTTTTTCTCTTTGACGAGAAAAACGACCGTGTGTGGGCTTTTGGTAATTTTTCCCGATGAGAAAAACGGCATTAATCACGACGAGAAAAATTAGAACATGCTCTAATTTTTCTCGTCGTGATTCATGGCATTTTTTTCCGCGCCAGTTTTCCCATAGGGAAACACTGCCAGGGAGCCTATACACGGTCGTTTTTCTCGACCAAGAGAAAAAATGACGGGAAAAACGGCCGTGTGTAGGGAAACAAGCCGTTCCTCGTTTTTCCCGTCAATTTTCTCGACTGTGTTTTCACCGTCGAGAAAATCGATCGTGTGTACGCGGCATAATAAACTAAAGTAGAAAAATGCATAGCTCCCAATCGACCCTGATTTTGAGGGACTGTCCCTGATTTGGAGCAATGTCCCTTTGTCCCTCATTCCTCCTCATTTGTCCTTCATTTTGGTCTGATCTATATAGATGTATATAAAAAGAAAAGTTGAGGTTTCCGTAGATTGCTGGTCAGCTGGAGATCTTCCAATGTTATAAACAAAGCATTTTAGTGGGTTTGGCCTCCCTATGGTTAACTTTCATGTAGATTGACGGCGTCATCATAGCGACAGCTGGATGACAGTCCTTGCTTTTCATCATATGAGGTGAACGTCGCTGCTTCCTTTACTTTTATGTGGTATTATATTTCCAGTGTCTCCCACTTAGCCAGAAAAATACATCGCTTGTGACCTTGCTGTTTCCTTTAATCTATCAGTCTATTGATAAGGGGAACAATGTCTGACACAAAGACAATAGATAAATGCGACGAGACATTCTTGAGGAGTATATGAGAGAATGGCCTACAGAGAGGCTTCTAGGAAGTGAATGTGTAACTTGAGGTTGTGAGGTCATTTATCGATGGTCTCTCAGCAGGAACAATGTCCCCAGAATTATGACATCCTTGTTTTCTTTCTGATTAGCAGCAGCAGAATGCGAGTGGAAGATAAAACTGTGGCTTTCGATAATACTATGTCGTAGCCACAGGAATCTACAAATAAAACTGACATAGAACGGCTAGCAGACAAGCGCTTGAGCACTGTGTAAACAAACCGCATCAAAACAAGTTCAAATGATAACGTTTGTCTGCTTCCTAGAATTCCAGTTCTTTGGGTATTTGTTGTGTTTTTATTCCCTTTACTATATTTGACTTCTGAAGACAACTTGTGACTCGCTGCACATTCTATTCAGAGCCCACAGGTAAAATTTTGTATTTCATTTTGAATAAAGAATCAGAATAGAAATTTTCAAAGGAGACGCAGCCCATACGGGCTCATCTTTAACGGAGAGCGGATATTCCTATATCATTTATAAAAAAATCAGGCCACAGTATGTATCCAGCAAACCTCCATGGAGTTCTGCCTGCTTAAAGCGGAAATTTAACCATAACAACTAATGTTCTTTTGCAAGAAACATACATTTCACATGAATAATTTCACATGCTACCAAAATTGTGTGCTGTCAATTTCCTCCAGCGTTGCTCCATTTTTTTTGTTTTGGTGGAGGCTGCCATTTTGCTGAAGCCCAGAGCCCCTGAACAGCAGTAAATCATAAAACAGAACTAAACTCATTGATTTAAAGCAGAACTTTATCCATAACAACTTGATAAAAAATAATAATGTTCTTTAGCAAGGAACATACATTCCACAGCAATAATTATGCTACCAAAATTAGTGTGTGCTGTAAATTGCCTCCAGCATTGCTCCTGTTTCTTCTTGCTGGAGGCTGCCATTTTGCCAAAGCCAAGAGCCCCGTAGTAAATCATAAAGCGGAACTAAACCCATTAATTTAACAGTTAAAAAAAAAGTTAAATTCCTAGAATGCTGGGATTGGCAACTCGCCCATTTGCTTGTGCCCTCAACCAAACTGTCAAACCATCAAATGGCCTGTGTTGTAACCGATCACATGTGAAGCACCATTGCAGTTGCAGATCATACAGAAGCAGCTTTCTTGGTTGTAAAGGATAGGAGGGTTTAATTCCGCTTTGAGGCTGTCAGCAGATTGGCCTCTACAAATTTTACAGTGCCTACAAATAGAGAGCAACTGAGCATGTGCAGAGAAGGGTGACGGTGTATTACTGGATTTTAACCACTTGCCGACCAGCCACCGTCATCCTGTGGCAAAGTGGCACGATCCCGCAAATTGCCGTAGGTGTACATCGGCGCTGGATGACACTTTTGATTGATTTGATTTGATTTATTGTCATTGTAAAAACAAATTCACAATGAAATTACATTTCTACTCCACACATTATTCATACATCACAATTATCAACCATGCATTTACCACACAGGATTTATATATAAAAGTGTCCCCATATTATAAAAGTATAAAAAGTGTCCTCATATTAAAAACTAAACAAGACAATAAAATAAGACTATGTGACCTGCCTTTTGTGGGCACGCATGCTCCCATTGGCCAGTGGGGGAGCCAGTCAGTGGGTCCGGCAGACTTGATGTCCGCTGGCCACCCGCGATCGTTCCCTGCAGTGACAGAATGGGGATCTGCCTGTGTAAACAAGGCAAATCTCCATTCTGACAGGAGATCACACAGATCCGGTCTTTCTGCTAAGTCACACAGTCCCCCATACAGTTAGAACACACAGTGAGGGAACACATTTAACCCCTTGATCGCCCCTGATGTTAACCCCTTCCCTGCCATTGTCATTAGTACAATAACAGTGCATATTTTTAGCACTGATTACTGTAATAATGTCACTGGTTCCCAAAAAAGTGTCAAAAATGTCAGTTAGGTGTGTCCGATCTGTCCCCCGCAATGTCGCAGTCCCGCTAAAAATCACTGATCACCACCATTACTAGTAAAAAAAAGAATAATAATAAAATGGCCATAAATCTATTCCCTATTTTGTAGACGCTACAAAGCAAACCAATCAATATACACTTATTGCAATTTTTTTTCTTTACCAAAAATATGTTGAAGAATACATATTGGCCTAAACTGATGAAGAAATACATTTTTTTTTATATATTTATTATAGCAAAAAGTAAAAAATATAATTATTTTCAAAATAGTTTTTTTTTTTTTTATAGCGCAAAAAATAAAAACCACAGAGGTAATTAAATACCACCAAAATAAAGTTCTATTTGTGGGAAAAAAAGGACATACCGTATATACTCGAGTATAAGCCGAGATTTTCAGCCTTTTTTTTGGGGCTGAAAGCCCCCCCCCCCCCCCCCTCGGCTTATACTCGAGTCAGCAAAATTTTACATTGAAAATAGTACCTGAAAAAAAGTTGCAGCTGCGGCGTCCATCGTTCAAATCCCGCGGTCTCTTCCTGGTCCCTTCCGTGATAGGCGATTCTCATCAGACACTCTCCGCCTATCACGAACGTTCTCTCATCCTCAGTTTCCCAGAAGACGTCTGTGATTGGCGGAACACCCAACACAGTGTCTGCTGGGAAACTGAGGATGAGAGAACGTTCGTGATAGGCGGAGAGTGTCTGATGAGAATCGCCTATCACGGAAGGAACCAGGAAGAGACCGCGGGATTTGAACGATGGACGCCGCAGCCGCAACTTTTTTTCAGGTACTATTTCCAATGTAAAATTTAAACAGTGAGGATAGGAACAGTGAGGATAGGAACAGTGAGGATAGGAGACAGTGAGGATAGGAGACAGTGAGGATGGGAACAGTGAGGATAGGAACAGTGAGGATAGGAAACAGTGAGCTAGGAAACAGTGAGCTAGGGAACAGTAAGGATGGGAACAGTAAGGATGGGAACAGTAAGGCATTGTTGACCCTCGGCTTATACTCGAGTCAGTAAGTTTTCCCAGTTTTTTGTGGCAACATTAGGTACCTCGGCTTATGCTCGGGTCGGCTTATACTCGAGTATATGCGGTACATTTTGTTTGGGTACAACGTCGCACGATCGTGCAATTGTCAGTTAAAGCGACACAGTGCCGTATCGCAAACAATGGCCTGATCAGGAAGTGGGTAAATCCTTCCGGTCCTTAAGTGATTAAACAGTATGGACACTTATTTTTAATGTTTTATATAGCTATACCTGCAAAAGGGGCCAGCCTGAAGTGATCTAGCAGGACACTAAAGTGGAACTGCATCCATCAATTTAACAGTTACCCAAAACAGTGACATTCAAGGCACGCCATGAATGGTAACTGTCACCGTTGCTGGTGCTCTCAACCAAACTGTCAAGCCATAACAGATCACATAGCAACGTCTGATGAAAACAGAGACTAGGATGGCAGCTTCCATGGCTGTAAGGGAAAATAGGGTTTAGTTCCACTTTAACAGGGCAAAAAGAGCTCTATGATTGGTGACACTGATTTATGTGACTTTGACAGGTGGCATGACAATGCTCTCCCTTCAGGGGTTTTTTTCCAGAAAGTATCTGTTTATTTGCAGTGTGCTTTGCCATCTTTAAAGGCTTGAGGCCAGTGGATTGCAGAGCACATTTGTAAAGCACATCACTATACAGTGTTTGGCCATGCTTTCTAAATGAGCCTTTGAGCTTACCTGCTGGTCTAGTGATTTAAATGATGTTTAAACAATAATCTGTGAAAGAAACAGAACACTGATTAATTGTGAAGGAAATCACACCCATATGTCTGTTATTATTGGCTGTGTGTTCCACCCCTGCAGGAAGCCCAATTTGTGGGCATTTCTATGCTTCAGCATTGCCTAGTCTGCTGTCTGTTCTGTGAGCTCATCTATTAGGCATACCGACTTCATAGTTATTTATCAGATGGTTTAGAGGAGCTGCCCACAGGATACTGCAGTATGGATCTGTGTATACTGACATGCCCCCTTTCCCTGCATGAGCAACACAACCCTATAGATTTGTGTATGCTTACATGCCCCTTTGCAGGCTTGGCTGTTCCATCTGCATCGTGACACTGTACTATGGATCAATGCATGCTGACACACCCGCTTTCCCTTGCTGACATTCGCCATCCCCATGCATAATGACATTGCACTATAGATATGTGTATGTGCTGACACGCCCTTTCCACCTGCGTACGTAGCAATGGCGTTGGTTTGGGCTCTGGTGTATGCTTCTACTAAGGGAGAAACAATATCAATCACAATCAAATAGGCATTCTTCTCCTATTGAGCAGAGTGGTGGAACAGCGGTGGGGGGTAGTGGAGCGCACTGTTGACCATGCTAGCTAGTGAATCTACTCTGAATCCCTGTACACACGATCGGTTTGACTGATGAAAACCGTTCGATGGATGGTTTTCATCAGACCAACCGATCGTGTATGGGACCCATCGGTCTTTTTTCCATCGGTTTTAAAAAATAGAACATGTTTTAAATTTTTCCGATGGATAAAAAAACGATCGAAAACTCAGATCGTCTATGGGCAAGTCCATCGGATCAAAAACACACGCATGCTCAGAATCAAGTCGACGCATGCTCAGAAGCATTAAACTTCATTTTTCTCGGCTCATCGGAGTGTTTTACGTCACCGCGTTTGGAACGGTCGGTTTTTTGACTGATGGTGTGTGGGCAAGACTGATGAAAAACAGTTTCATCGGATTTCCGATGGACAAATCCATCGGACGAAAATCCATAGGTTATCCGATCGTGTGTACAGGGCTTTAGGGTGGTATTTATAGCTTTTGGAGTTTTCAGTCCTGCAGATTCTCAGCCATTTGCTGAATTTTCGTCTGATTAATGACATCGAGCTATAAACTTACCTCTATAGCTCTTTATCTTTGGCCAACAATCAGGCTCAATTTTCCATCCACTGCCTTGTGTCTCTATCGAACATTTCTTCTTGTTTTATACTCCATCCCTAATGATGCCATCAATGCAAACCAATGTTAAGAAGCAGTAGTGCGCTGGGATTGCTTACTATGAGGCCAGATGAACAGAATGTTCCTAGGCACTGTCACGTGTGTGGAAATGCTCTGCTGCTTCTAATTAGTTAGCCAAAGGTACATTTTTACCGATTTGTTTTGTCATATTAAACTGTGCTAACATATCACTGCTAGACAAACTTTATATTTTAAATATGAGTTCACTTTTTTTCACAAGCAAGTGTACTAAATGATGTTTTATATATTTTGTGTTTGTTGTACTGTAGGTCCACTGGACTGCAGGAGGAGAATCCTAACTTCCCTAAAAAGTTGTTATCTGTGTGTGATAGAGCTGGTTCGTACACTGGATCACATGTCGTTTTTTTTTCACTAGACGAGCTGGATCAAAATTTTACAGTTTTGTTCTTGCAGGCCAAAGGCTGTGCACATATAATCATCGGCTGTACATCAGATTAATTGTGAATGTCTTTTAGATATTTCAAACAGATTTATGAAACACGCTTGTCAGATATCTGTAGCTTCGCTAAAAAAATGCATTTGTTAGAAACTAATTTTCCATGGGGCTACTTTAAGAGCCGGTTCACACTGGGGCGGCACGACTTTGGGGGCGACTCGGCAAAGCGATCTCAAGATGACTTGAGAGGCAACTTGCAAAATGACTTCTGCATTGAAGTCAATGCAAGTCGCCCCCAAAGTCGTACAAGAACCTTTTTCTAAGTCGGAGCGACTTGTGTCGCTCCTATTAGAACGGTTCCATTGAATAGAGCGGAACGAGACTTGTCAGGCGGCTGTGTCGCCTGACAAGTCGCCCCAGTGTGAACCGGCTCTAAGTAACAGATTGTGTTAAGTGTTCATGAAGTGGCAGTTCCTGTGAATTTGGGAGGAAAAAAAAAATCTTACTGCTAACTACTTCTATTCTGGTCTCTTTTCCTTATTTCCCCTTATTCAAACCGCTTTCACTAGACAGGGTTGTAGACTCATTTATTTCCTAAAACCTATGTCAAGGCTGCTGTTGTGCCAGAAATGAACTTAAATTCCTGTTGTGGGCTGACAATGCACAGCATGTTTGTGGACTGAATGGTGTCAGCCCTGCTCAGCTCTCTTATGCTAAAGAAAGAGCTAGTTTTTTTTTCAATTATAAATTTTTTATTGTTTTATATAAACAGACATAGAATAAAAGACATTACCATACAAACAGAGTGTGACATACAAGTTCGCAAGCATTTATTTCAGACAGGTCTGAATATTCACCCGATATGGATATCCCAACTCGGGGTACTGTTATCACTGAGCTCGTGGCTATCTATTTAGTATCCTCCCAGAATGTTCCTCCTTACTCCATAACCTTCCGGTAGGGGGCGTCACTATGTCACATCTAGGATAAATCCAATTCCCCGTCCAACTCCCCCCCCCCCCCCCCGAGAGGGAGGGAGGGAGGGAGAGGGAGAGAGAGAGAGAGAGAGAGAGAAAGAGAGAAAGAGCTAGTTTACTGTCCTTTAGACTTTAGGGAGGCTGGATTGTGCCCAGTAGGATTTAACAATGCCAGATTTTGTATTGGGGGGAGAATTAGTTGGTGTCGTTGGGAGGGAGAGTGCGCCATTGTTGGTGTCAGTGGAAGGAATTATGCCCCATTGTTGGTGTCAGTGGAAGGAATAGTGCCCCTTTGTTGGTGTCAGTGGCAGGAATTATGCCCCATTGTTGGTGTCAGTGGCAGGAAAATGCCTCAGGGGCCAGATAAAGGCAAACAAAGGGCTGCAGTTTGTAGATCACTGTGCTAAACTATTGAAACCCTCCCAGTCTACTTATCTTTACAACTGATTGTTCTGTAGTCCAAGATAAGAAATGGGAGAGCACAAGAACTGTGTGAAGTACTCAGGATAGCTCTGAATTTCTGACATAAATAACAGCTTTTTTGCACTTATCAAACAGATATATAATAAAATGTTTTAAATCCTTGTAGTGCAGCTTCAAGCCTGAGGTATAATGTGTTTCTACAATGGCGCCAGGTTACAAAAGTGCCAGTATAAAAGAGTAGGACGCCGCTCACCCAGCCCGATGGATGTAGATGTGTGTAATGGCCTCAGCTGATGCTGCTCCACAGGCCACGCTTCTGATGTGTTTCCCCCACCGCCCACATTTAGCCATAGAGGTCTCTTTATGACTAGCCTGTGGAGCAGCGTTGGCTAAGGCCATCACGCACACCTACATGCATTGGGCTGGGTGATGCCTGTATGCTCATTGGAGCCTGATACACATATTGTATGCAAATACCAAGACTGTTTAAGGTAAACCTGTGTGAAACTGGTTAGAGAACTTTACCCTGAAGATCAGGCACCCGCAGCTTCCTCTACACGGGCTGTGTTTCTTTGTAGAGCACCCAGACACCTTACAACCTGGACCACACTGTAATGTAATTATCAACCAGCTTTCTGTTCACTAGCCCCTGCCCCACCAGCTCCTACTTCTTGTGGGTTACCTTTGGTTGGCGAGGCACCCATCGCAGTGGTGAGACAATAGTTGCATGCATGAGATATAAGGGCCAAGACCTGAGCAGCAGCAGTTGAAGTTGTTTATTTTAAAGCAGAACTAAACCTAATGGAATGCCATGAAAGGTACTGTATATACTCGAGTATAAGCCGACCCGAATATAAGCCGAGGCACCTAATTTTACCACAAAAAAATGGGAAAAATTATTGACTCGAGTATAAGCCTAGGGTGTCCATCTGCATGCCTCACTTTGCCTCACTTTGTCCATGCCTCACTGTGTCCATGACTAGACTGACGTTAAACATTGGAGTCTATGGAAGGAGTGTCCAGCTTTGAAAAATCAGAGCTCCCCGGGCCGTAGGTCCCCCAGACAAAAAACTTATAGAGAAGAAATTGGCCTACATATGTGCCAATTTTCAGGTCCAGGGGACCTACGACTGGCCGGTATCGGGTCTCCAAAATCACCGGAGAAATTACCGTTTAACATGGGAGTCTATGGAAGGGGTGCCCGGCTTTGAAAAATTAGTGCTCCCTGGCCGTAGGTCCTCCGGACAAAAAACTTTGCACACTTGTAGAAAAAGAGTTGGGCTACATGTGTGCCAAGTTTGTACCGGGTACCGTGTCCCCAAATTTCGGGAAAACAGGCACATTAAGGTGACTCGAGTATAAGCCGAGGTGGGCATTTTCAGCAGAAAAAAATGTGCTGAAAAACTCGGCTTATACTCGAGTATATACGCTAACTGTTACAGTTGGTCTCAACTGGACTGTCAAGCCATCAGATGACTGATGTCTTAACTGATCACATGCACAGAACCATGGTAGCTGCAGATCAAACAGAAGCTAAGACGACAGCTGTAAAAGATAGGAGGGTTTTGTCCCACCTTAAAGCAGAGCTCCAGGCTCCTTTATAAAAAAATTTAAAGTCATCAATCTACAAATACTGCAGCTGTTTAATATTAGGATACTTACCTGTCCAGGAATCCAGCGGTGTCTTCACCCGAGCCTATTTTTCAATCAGCTGCCGCCCCATCTCCACTAAGGGAAACAGGTTTCCTTGCGGTTTTACAGCCAGTTCCCTACTGCGCATGCACGGAGCGCGCTGCACTTTGTGAATGGCCCGGCGGCGGGGGAAGGAGGAGGGGGGCTGAACTTTAAAACCAGGTACCCCGCTCCCTCTTCCCCCCAAAAGGTACCAAATGTGACAGCGGAGGAGGGGGGGGGGTTGGAGGCAAAAGAGCAGAGCTTCCCCTATTGGGTGGCGTTCCGCTTTAAAGCCGCCCAATTTTTCGGAGTCTTCAGGGAAGCAAAGTCAGAATGTAGGCATCTGGAGGGCATTGGTATTTTTTATTTTTTTTATTTCGTTGACTACTCTAACACAATATGACTGCCATGGGGACCTATGGAGAGGTATCTAGTTTACATTGCTGGAAAAAATGATTATTATTATTAAATGACAGTTGTGGGTTCAGGGGCTCTGAGGTGTACAAGCAATATGCCTATAAAATTCAGTATGTGTAGTTCTAATGTTATATTACACTGATTGATGTGATATATTATGAAGATACAGTTACCTGGCACTTTAAATTCTCAGAAATGTTTCATAAAAATGGACTGTTGCAGACTAATCTTGACCTTTTCCGTTTCCTGGTATCTGCTAAATACACTAAAGTTTGTATACGGTTAGTGTAACATCCAGTACTGATATACTGTAGGTAGTGCGTTTTTTCATTCATTTACATAAATGGATATTACTGGAAAGCTACAGAAGTTGTGGAAAACAGGGGCCTCACATTCACATTTTTGTTGGATGATTCGACCCTTAGTAATTGTTTACAACTGGAGATTTCAGCTCCTAACATTCCCTAAATGACAAGACTCAAAGTTTATGGATCTGGGGGCTCGTTTTGTACATTTTGAGAGTAATCTAATACATATACCGAGTGGTTTCAGAGAATCTGCAACCAACCTCTGCATATTTCTAACTATAGGCTATATAGGATTTAGAGGTGCTTGCTTCAGGGCTAGATCTTTATGTGAGGGCGATCTGTGAATGCTTGCAGTTTACAGTTTACGATAAACGTGCATATTTTTCTTTCAGGATAAAATAAGACACAGTTTACCAAAGGAAAAAGATATACATAGTAACTATTTGGATACAGTGTGGTCCATGTATCAGTTCTGTCACACAGGGTGGATTTGATTTAAAGCGGAGTTCCACCCAAAAGTGGAACTTCCGCTTTAAGCATTCCTCGCCCCCCTTACATGCCACATTTAACATGTATTTTTTTTGGGGGGGGGGTGAGTACCTTTTTTCCAAAACGTCTTTCAGGACAGCACCCGAGAGATCATGGCTCCTCCTCCTACAGGAAACACCTCATCAATTAATTCTTTAATTGGAGGCCTCCACGTTGCTTCCATCAGTTTTTTGTGTTTCCTCCAGCCGGAGGAACACCTCTGGTGAGAGCCACGATCTCTCAGGGCTTTCCTGGGAGACAAGGTTCTCAGTCAGTCTTTTTTTCTTAGGAGAGTGATCCTCCCACTTACCTCCTAGCATGGATGGTCCCGTGGGCTCCCTCTCCCTCTTCCGTGCTCGGGGAGAGCCTGTACAGCCCGGGAGTGCTGCCTCCTTTTTGTCTTCAGAGCGGTGGTTTGCTGTGTTCTCGCCGACCGATTGCGAATAGCGGCGTGGAGCTTTACAGCGGCCGCCATTGTTCTGGTGGCCGAGGAGAGCCTCGGCCGCGTCCTGTATGGGAAGAGGCAGCACTTCCGGGTCGGCGCGCGCGTCATTTCCGGCCGCAAAGCGCAGAGGGAGAGGGCAGGGTCACCTGGTGCCTTAAAGTTCCGGTTCCAGGTCAGCGCGGCGGCGTTTTCGAATCTGGAACCGGCATTTTTTTCTTCACCACGCATCCGCAGACAGCTATGGACAGCGATGCAGCGGATAAGGGGGCAAGCCAAGGCACCAGCAAGGCTAAGGTAAGGGACTGTGTCCTATTTTACACTGGGCCGTTTTCTCCTGTGGGGGGGGTATTCACCTTCTTCCCCCTCCATCTCCCCCACCCCCCATCTCCCTGGTGGTGCAGTGGCTGGTGATTTAGCATGTCTGCATAATACTAGGGGTCTTTTTGTAAAAGGTGGTGGTGGTGCATGGCTTGCGGGGCACAAGGAAGTGAAAGTGTTTTTTCCTATGTGTACCTGGGTGTATTGATTTGTACTGTGTAACAGTTTTTTCTTAGCGTGGTCCCTGGTTTTTTTCTTTTCTGTTTGTGCAGGCCAAAAGTTCTGCTCAACCAGTGAAGAGAAGGTGCCCTGTCTGCAAGGAAAAGTTAAGCGAGGCTTGGACCAAGTCGCTTTGTGCAGATTGCACTGCAAATGTAGTCAGGGAAGAGTCTCCATCCTTTTGTGGTGATCTAGTATCTACAATTAAGGATGAACTCCGTGCCACCTTTCAAGCTTTTAGGTCAAACCTAAGAGAAGAACCAGGCCCTTCAAGGGAACCTAGGGCTCCGCAGCCTTCTTCAGAATCCCAAGACGGCTCTCAAATATTATTGGGAGGTCCGATAGACGCTTCCCAAGAATCTGCTTCCCTTGCTCCAGATGGAACAGACTCTGAGGAGGAAGAAAATGAAGCAGAGAGCGCTTCTAAGTACAAAATGTCGCTTGAAGAAGTCGCAGGACTTTTAAAAGTAATCCATGCGACTTTGGGGATTGAAGAGGAAAAGAAGGAGCTCTCCCTACATGACCGCATGTATGCAGGTTTGGGTGATCCAAAAAGCCGTGTTTTTCCAGTCCATTCAATAATCTCGGACATGATTAAAAAAGAGTGGTTGGAACCCGAGAAAAAGCCATTTTTTTTTCCCGGTCTCATAAGAGAAGATTTCCATTTGAG
Organism: Rana muscosa; assembly: GCA_029206835.1. Taxonomy (NCBI): domain Eukaryota; kingdom Metazoa; phylum Chordata; class Amphibia; order Anura; family Ranidae; genus Rana; species Rana muscosa. The sequence continues at coordinate 687,306,167 of CM055117.1, forward strand.
GACAACCCGGATTCCATCTGGAACAAGGTTCCAAAACTGGACTCTGCTTTTTCACAGGTCTCAAAATCAACTGACCTTGCCTTTGAGGACATGGGCATGTTAAAGGAGCCCATGGACAAAGGAATGGATTTGCTTCTTAAAAGGGCTTGGCAGTCTGTGATGAACAATCTAAAACCAGCAATAGCAACAACCTGTGTCGCTAGGAGTTTAGAACACTGGATTAACCAGACGAAGGCCCATGTTACGGCAGATTCTCCAAAACAGGAGATTCTGGACTCATTTACAACGCTTTCTGCAGCAGTATCATATATTGCGGATGCTTCAGCAGAATCCATTCGTATGTCAGCCAGGTCAGCGGCTTTGACCAATTCTGCTAGGAGAGCCTTGTGGCTTAAAACTTGGCCAGGAGATGCTGCATCTAAAAATAGACTGTGTAGCATTCCCTTTACACCGAATTTGCTATTTGGTTCTGAGCTGGAGTCCATTCTTGACCGTACGGCTGACAAAAAGAAGGCGTTTCCGGTCAAAAAACAACAGGTACAGACCCGTAAGCGTTTTTTTCGTCCCCAAAAAGGAGGGATCCGGTCAAGGCACTCGCCATGAAGTCCCTAATTCAGGAACTGATATCCCAGAGAGTCATTGTTCCGGTTCCAACAAAGGAGTTCTTCCAGGGGTTCTATTCTCACGTTTTCCTTGTACAGAAACCTTCAGGAAAGTACCGCCTCATCCTAAATCTAAAAATGCTGAATTTGTCAGTAGAATACAAAAGATTTCGGATGGATTCCATTTTCTCAGTAAGAAGCCTCCTGAGTCAAGGATGCTTCATGGCGTCAATAGATTTGCAGGACGCATACCTCCACATTCCTATTGCTGCCAGATCTCAGAGATATCTGAGGTTAGCACTGAGAGAAGGGAAGAAGGTGGTACACCTGCAATTCAGAGCTCTTCCATTTGGCCTGTCATCTTCTCCAAGGGTGTTCACGAAGGTAATGGCCGAAGCTCTAGCACCCTTGCGTCTAGAGGGAATTTCAGTGATTCCTTATCTAGACGACCTGCTACTGTTTGCTCAAACAAGAGATGGACTTCAGAGAAACTTGGATAGAGCACGTGCTCACCTAGAATCCATCGGATGGATACTAAACCTCCAAAAGTCCAATCTGATTCCCTCTCAGGAGGTGTTATTCCTGGGTTTCCGTATCAACTCTGTGGAGCAAAAGATTTTTCTCCCAGAAGAAAAACGGGAAAAGCTGTTAAAGGTTGTGTCACTCTTACAAACCAGTCAGCTTCTGTCCATCAGGAGGGTCATGTCAGCATTAGGAACCCTGACCTCTTCCATACCGGCAGTACAATGGGCAAAGCTCCATTTCAGGCCACTGCAAAAGTTTCTGTTAAAAATCTGGGATCGCCAGCAGAATTCACTAGATTCACTGGTGAAGATCCCCACCAAAGTAAAGAGGAGTCTCTGGTGGTGGAAGAACCAGGCAAGACTCTCAGCAGGCCTGTTATGGTCCTTTCCAACCCAGGTAAGGCTAACAACCGATGCCAGCTCCTGGGGTTGGGGGGCTCACATGAGCGGTCGTTGGGCTCAGAGATCTTGGTCCACAAGGGAAGCACTGAGATCTTCAAACTGGAGGGAACTAAAGGCGATAGAAATGGCCTTATTGTTCTTTGCAGAAGAAGTCCAAGGGCGACATACACAAATTCTGTCGGACAACGCCACGGCGGTGGCTTACATAAACCGACAAGGGGGCACCAGAAGCAGAATACTTCAAGGCCTAGTAGAGAGCATTCTAAATTGGGCAGAGCTCCATACTCAATCCTTGTCCGCGGTCCATCTAAAAGGGACCCTAAACAGGATAGCGGATTTCCTCAGCAGGAACCAGGTGTACGAAGCGGAGTGGCAATTGAATCCAGATGTCTTCAATCTAATAGTGAAGAAATGGGGACAGCCAAGAGTGGATCTCTTTGCGACTCAGGAAAATACACAAATATCTCTCTTTTTTTCCCTGAACAGGAACGAGTCATCTCTTGGGGTAGATGCTCTGGCGCACAGTTGGAATTTTCACCTCAGCTACGCCTTCCCTCCTTTTCAGCTGATTCCGCAGGTCATAACAAAAATCCAGAAAGAGGATACGACAGTAATCCTCATCACTCCCTTCTGGCCCAAGAGGCCTTGGTTTTCGGCTCTTTTACAGATGCAGATCAAACCATACTGGCATCTTCCCTTGAGGCAAGACCTTCTGTTACAAGGTCCGCTGTTTCACCAAGAAGTAGAAAAGCTAAAACTCACAGCCTGGCTTCTGAGGAGCAGCTCTTAAGGAGAAAAGGATTCTCGGATAGGTTGGTGGCTACCCTCCTATCTAGCAGAAAGAATGTTACCAGAGCAATATATCACAAAGTCTGGAAAGTCTTTAACTCTTGGTGCACTACATCCGGCAGACCATTAAAGCAGATTTCTTCTATCTTGGAATTTCTGCAAGAAGGAGCAGACAAGGGCCTAGCGATCAGTACCCTAAAAGTTCAGGTTGCCGCACTGGGGGTATATTTTGAGAAATCTATTTCATCAGAACCCCTAGTAAACAGATTCTTTAAAGCCCTCACTCGGGCTAGACCGATAGTGATCAAAAACTGTCCGTCATGGAACTTATCAGTCGTTCTACAGGCCCTGACCAGGGAACCTTTCGAACCTCTCAATTTAACCTCCCTGAAGCTAATTACTTTAAAAACAATTTTTCTAGTAGCTATTACAACAGCTCGAAGGATCAGTGAGCTGCAAGCTTTATCTATCAGGGAACCATTTTTTTCTATTTTTTCAGACAGAATTGTGCTGAAGACGGATCCTAACTTTTTACCAAAGGTTGCCTCAGTTCAATTGCCAGATGGTTGAGAATGGCTATCTCAGACGCCTATTCCCTTACAGGCCAGGAGAGTCCAGTAAGTATCAGGGCTCATTCTACTAGAGCTTCGGCGGTGAGTTGGGCAGAAAAAGCTGGTGCCACCCCCGAACAAATCTGTAAGGCAGCTACATGGACAAGTCTGACGACCTTTGCCCGTCATTATAGATTAGATCTCATGACGGCTGGGGACCAGGCTTTCGGAAGGAAAGTCTTACAGGCTGTTGTCCCACCCTAAATGGGGTAAGTCTCGATTATCCTCTCGGGTGCTGTCCTGAAAGACGTTTTGGAAAAATGCAAGTTAGACTTACCGGTAACTTGTTTTCCAATAGGCTTTCAGGACAGCAGGATCCCGCCCTTTTTTTATGCTGTGGCTGTAATACTATGTAATAACTGTCGCTTATGTGTTGCAGCTGGGGCTGGAGGTTCTCTACAAACAACTGATGGAAGCAACGTGGAGGCCTCCAATTAAAGAATTAATTGATGAGGTGTTTCCTGTAGGAGGAGGAGCCATGATCTCTCGGGTGCTGTCCTGAAAGCCTATTGGAAAACAAGTTACCGGTAAGTCTAACTTGCATTTTTTTCCCACTTCCTCCTTCCTCTTCCCACTTCCTCCTTCCTCTTCTCAGCCGCCTAGACCTAGACGGCCCCTCCCTGCCAGAAATCTCCTGGGACACGTCACAGTTCCCAGAAGATTGCCTGGCCAATAGCAGCGCGCAGCCGTAAGCTGTCACTGCCAAGTGCCCACAGTTGCTATGACGGTGTCGCAAAGAGAAGGACCGTTGGACAGGTAAGTGTCTGTTTATTAAAAGTCAGCAGCTACACTTTTTGACTTTTAATAAACTAAAAAACAGGTGGAACTCCGCTTTGGATCAAATCATGATTTAAATCACTAGTAAAAAGACTAGATTTAAATCATAATTTTTTATTTATTTTTTCACTGAAGTCGTTTTTTTATTTACATAAAAAGACAAAACACAAATAACAAATATACATTTATACAACCAACACTTAGGCCCCTTTCACACATGCGGACCGTATGTCCGCTTTTTCATTCATCCGTTTACGGATGAAAAAGGGACATACATTGGTCCCTATGAGATCGCGGGTGTCAGCGGATGAACATCCGCTGACACCCGATCTCCTCCGTGTCCGCAATCCTCCGATTCTGCAGACGGAGGAAAATCCTATTTTTCTATCCATCTGCAGAGCGGATCGGATGAACACGGACAGACGGACTGTGTTCATCCAATCCCCCCATAGGGGAGAGCGGAGATCTGACAGGGCTGTCCCTGCACAGTGTGCAGGGACCGCCCTGTCATTCGCCGGCTCGGCAGGGATCAGTGGAGTGATCCCCACTGAGCAAGCGGAGGTTCACGGGGATCATCACGGATCCGTCCCGTGTGAAAGGGGCCTTACTCTTTACACTCATCCCCCCAACATTTAAAATGCATCACCATATTTGCCTAGTACACTGTAGTTCACTTCTCCCCTTTGTGACAAAAATAGATTGTGTCGTTTCTATTTGAGCACTGTACATAATGCTAAACAACAGAAAAGGAAAACAAAAACAAAATCTCGGTATCCGCCGGAGGGGGGACCACTTTACCTTTAACACACGTCCTACCCCTATCTTCACGTCCAACCTTCCCATATTTTTTTTTGAACATTTTGGCATTTCCCCTTTTATTATACACAAATCATAATTTTTAAAGAGCAGCTGTAATCTCTGTCCCGCAGTGGCTCCTCCTCTGACCCGCTGCTGACTCACCGACAGTCCCATTCACTTTAATGGGACGGCTGATGATGCGGCAGTGACACAACAAGGTGAGGGACGTGGCGGCAGCAGGTGAGTGGATGTCCGCTAACAGGCGCTGCCATGATGGATCTGAAATAACAGGTGCTCTTTAAATGTAAGGACTCATTCTTGCTGGTAGTTAGAATCAGTAATATTTGCAAACAAAATGAAGGTTTCCTATTTAGCTGCCAGGTTAGTAAAACAGGGATATCAGAACGGATTCAATCATACAGTTTCTGGTGTACATAGATTTGCAAAACTATAGGAAAAAGGAATATTCCTGATCTTTGTTTTATCTCATGGTTACTGTGAAATTGTGTGAATGCTTAAAGTGGTTGTAAACCCATTACAACCACTTTAACCTACAGGTAAGCCTAGATTAAGGTTTACCTGTAGGTGAAAGAAATTTGCAGAAATAGCGGCACCAATGTCTACGGCGCCTGCGCCGTAGACATCGGGCGCAGGCGCACTGAGCGTGCTGTTTCTAATGGCGATCATGCCGTTAGTGGAGGCACCTGTGCAAATGTGCGGGAGTGATGTCATCGCGGCTCCGGCCAGTCACAGCGCCGGAGCCGCAATACCCGGAAGTCACCCCGGGAGAGATGGCGGTGTCGGAGGAGGCAAATGAGGGCCGCTGCGGGGGCTTCGATCTTAGGTAAGTAATACATAATGAGCTAGTATGCTATGCATACTAGCTCATTATGCCTTTTTCTTGCAGGGTGTATTTTTTATTTATTTTTACCGAGAGGGTTTACTTCTTCTTTAAAAGCAGTGCATGTTATCTCAGCTTGCAGAGCTTGGATTCATTGAATGAGTTTACCATAAATGTAAATATTGCAGAATTTACAGCCACGTGCTGTGTAACTAAGCTCCATTTCATGCTGAATAAACTAAATTATTAATGTATCTTAAATAGAAAACTATCTTTAGATAGATTTTTATTCCAAAAGTATTTTATTAAAATAAATTTGATAAAAATCCCTAAAATCTGATCTAAATCAAAAATATATGATTTTTTTTATTTATTTTTAAAAAAATCATAAATTTTTATCCACCCTGGTCACAAAGTGATTGTAAAGGTTAATTAAAAAAAGAAATAACAAACATATCATACTTACCTGCTCTGTGCAATTTTTTTTAACACAGAGCGGCCCTGAACCTTCTCATCTGGGGTCTACTGTCTGCTCCTCCTCTTCTCCGTCTGCCTTCTTAGCAAAGTTTCAGAAGCGGTGGGAAGGGGGGCTCTTTCCAGCCGCTCACCGGTGTTTCTCAGGCTTACCGTTTCTGCCGGCTCTCCTTAGAAACAACCCGATGGTGCAACTGGCTGGTCACAGAGGTGATCAAAGACTAGATTGTCTTTGATCACCTCTATGACGTCCGACACTTCCGGTCCTGGGTGGAAGTGAACAATTTTTTTAAAAAAAGCAGAAGATCAAAAAATATTTTTTTTTTTATAATTTGCCTTTAAAGGCATTTTGACCCAGATCTTGCCATAAAGAGGACCTGGCATCCTTATTTCTATTACAACGGATATTTACATTCTTTGTAATAGGAATAAAAGTGATACAGTGACAGTGTAAAAATAAAAATATATTAAATAATAAGAAAAAAAATTGCCATTCCACAAGCGTGCACAATTTTAAAGCATGACATGTTAGGCATCTATTTACTCTGTGTAACATCATCTTTCATATTATACAAAAAAATTGGGGTCTTTTTTTTTTTAAAATCATTATTTTTCCCCCAAAAAAATTGTGTTTGAAAACCGCTGCGCAAATACCGTGTGACATAAAGCTGCAAGGATCGAAATTTTATTCCCTAGGGTCTCTGCAAATATATATATATATATATATATATATATATATATATATATAAATATATATATATATAATATTTGGGGGTTATAAGTAATTTTCTACTGATTTAAAGGGATTGTAAAGAAAATATATATATATTTTTAAATAACAAACATGTTATACTTACCTCCACTGTGCAGCTCGTTTTGCACAGAGTGGCCCCGAACGGTGTCTTCTGGGGTCCCTCGGCGGCTGTCTCGACTTCTCCCCGCAAGAACTCACCACCTTCATGCGAGCGATCTCGCATGGTGATGAGTTCTTGCGGTCGCGCTCCCGTGATACAGCCAGCGGCTATTGCCACTCACTGTATCACTCGGCCCCGCCCCCGGCGCGCCGCGTCATTGAATGTGATTGACAGCAGTGTGAGCCTATGGCTGCGCTGCTTTCAATCCATCCAGTGTAGCCAATCAACGGCCAGGCAGAGAAAAGAGCAGGATGTCGGGGCCGAGCGCGGGACTTTCAAGGGCTCAGGTAAGTAAAACGGGGGCTGGGGGGGGGGGGGCAGTATTGTCGGATGTTTTTTCACCTTAATGCAGTGAAAAAACTTTTTCCTTTACAACCCCTTTAACTTGTAAACTTGTAAACAAAAAGTGCCAGAAAAGGCTTAAATGTACAACCACTTTAAAGCCCAAGTTTACTCAAGAAGTTTAAAATGAAATCAGCACAAGGGACGTTCTGTACAATCAATGAGAAGCGTTCCTTGTGCTGCTGGCCATGGTTGTGGTTGACATTTTCCAATTCTCTTATCCAACCCCCTAACCCCACAGCTATACTCCTTTGTACCATGGGGGTTAATACGAGCCAAAAGACCTGTCATGTGCGCTCCTCAATAGTACCGATTATGCTCACTCTTTCCACCCCTCCTTCCCCACCATTCATAGAAGCTGTACTATGGCTTGCTTGAATGAAATGCAAACTATGAATGGAGGAGGTGGGCCTTTCATTCATATGCCTGTCTTTCATTCATAGAACGTGTTTCATTAATGGAACCTCAGCCAGCAGCACAAGGGACATTTCTCTGTGACTGTAGTATCCCTTGTGCATTTTTTTTTTTTGGTCCAGCTTGGTTCTATCTAATCCCCCATATTTCACATCTGGAGGTTCGATGGGCCTTTCGCTGTGGACAGTAGCTGTCAGAACAGGTCTTTTCTGGTTTCTGCTCGAGCAACTTGTTGTCAGCATACTGAACACAGGGGGTCACTCGTTTGGAACCTCCACTGTTTAGAGAATGTCTTGTATTTTTTTACAATGAGTACGATGAGCCATAGATTATGACATCCACCCTTCTCCTTCTCCAGTCAGAGAATGAAAAAATACAAGAAATTCTCGAAATGGTGGCAGTGCCAAGCAAGTGACACCCTGTGCTCAATAGACAGACAGCAAATCAATCAAGCAGCTCCCAGAATCTATGTAGCACAGGCTACTACAGTGATTTTCTGCATCCCCAGCTGCCCTCTGGATGGGAGATATGAAGAATTAGATGCAATCAGGCTAAAGCCTCGTACACACGGTCGGACTTTTGGCCAACAAACTTCGTTTTGAGCAAGTTGGACCAACAATCCGACCGTGTGTACGCTCCATCGGACAAACTTTTTTCGTTTGGTTTTGGATTTCATCGGACAAAAGTTGGGTCTGCAAACGGACAAACTTTTGCCCAACAAAAGTCCGATGGAGCAAAGTCCGACCGTGTGTACAGAAAACCATCAGACTTTAGTCCGATGGACAAAACAACTAATGTTAAAATCAACCAACAATAGCAGAAGTTGACCAAAGGGTGGCAGTAAAGATCCGAAAAGAGCAGAAAAAACACGTGATGTTGTAAGAAGTTTTAAGAAAGTTTGCAGAAAAGTCCGAGCGTGTGTATGCTATGGGTGTTCCCAACCAACTCCGTTCGGACAAAAACAACGGAAAAGTCCGATGGAAGTCCGACCTTGTGTACGAGGCTTAAAACAATGGAAGAGTAAAAAAAGATATTTCCTGCAATTCAGCTCTAACAGAGCAATGAGAAAAATGTACTATCATGCCGCATACACACGATCGTTTTCAATGTCATTTTCCAAAACGACGTTTTTCTCGACGTGATTTTTCTTGTTTCCTCTCAAGCCTGTCTTGCATACACACGTTCATTAAAAAAAATGCTCGAGCAAAGCGCAGTGACGTAGCACACGTACGACGGCACTATAAAGGGGAAGTTCTGTTTGAATGGCGCCACCCTTCATGTTAGTAAAGTTTGTTGATCGACGATTCGCGCTTTTCAGCCTCATGCTTTTCAGTCCGTTACAGCGTGATGAATGTGCTATCTCCATTACGAATGCTAGTTTTACCAGAACGAGCGCTCCCGTCTCAAGCTTGATTCTGAGCATGCGCGTTCTTTTTCCCCTCGTAAAAGCATACACACTACCGTTTTTCACGACGGGAAAAAAAACGACATGAAAAACGACGTGAAAAAATAGAGCAGGTTCTAAAAAAAATTAGGCCGTTTTTCACGTCGTTAAAAATGCTCTAGAGCCTGCACACAATCGTTTTTAATGCCCAAGTTAAAAAATTGCATTTTTAACGACGTGAAAAAACGATCGTGTGTACGCGGCATAAGGCCTCATGCACACTGGATGTTTTTGCAGCTGCTCCTTGGGGGGGGCAGACTTTTTTTCCCCTGCCTCTAAACTCCCCTGCATGTTAGCCTGTGACCATGCACACATAGACTTTTAGCAGTGTTTAGTGGCTTATAGAGGCAGAAAAAAATCACTGCCAGTGCGTCCTGGAGCAGCAGCGTTTTGGCAGAAAAAAAAACACTTAATGCATTTTAATGCTTGTTAAACGGTAGGCATGTTTAGCGCTGAAAATCATTTCAGTAGCCAGTATAAATGATTATTCGGATCACTGACATGAATTACTGACCAAATGCTGGACGCCTGTAAACGCACCTAAACGTGCCTTAACGCGTTACACACTTTTATAAGTGTCAGGTGCTTTTTCTGCCAAAGCACTGCTACCAGGAGGGAAGGCTTTTTGGAGAGTTTCCAAAATGTCCTGTTTGCATGAAACCTAATGCCCTGTACACACGATCGGATTTCCGATGGAATAAAATCCGATGGATTTGTCCATCGGAATTCCGATGAAGCTGACTTTCATCAGTCTTGCCTACACACCATTAGTCAAAAATCCGACCGTCCTAAACGCTGTGACGTAAAACACTCCAAAGAGCCGAGAAAAATTAAGTTCAATGCTTCTGAGCATGCGTCGACTTGATTCTGAGCATGCGTGGGTTTTTTCTCAGATGGCGTTCCATACAGACGATCGGAATTTGCTATCGTTTTTTTTCCATCTGTAAAATTTAAAACATGTTCTATTTTTTTATACGGATGGAAAAAAGACCGATGGAGCCCACACGCGATCGGTTTGTCCGATGAAAAAAGTCCATCGGTCTTTTTTCATCAGAAAAACCGATCGTGTGTACGCGGCATCAGGCTGCAGCTGGGTTCATAAATTCCTAGTAGCTTTGCAACATGATGAAATTTGCCATCGACCACTTCTTAAAAGCGAAGTGCAGGAAAGCATATCGCAGTTTCGGGCATGGCTCTGCTATTTGATCACCTAACAATCTAATGTTGCTTGGATTGGTTATCCTTTATTTTTGAACCATTGCTTAATGTTCAATATTTGCGGAGAGAAACTTCTTTTGAATGTGTATGTAAGTATCCATTTTTCTTTATGTTTCTAATAAAATTCAAGTAAAAGAAAGAGAAGTGCGGGAATCTAAAATAATAAACAAACATACTCACCTAGATGGCTGCAGCATTGATCTGAGCTGAAGCTGTATCCCACTGCCTCTAAGACTGTGAACTCAGTAATCAAACACCACTGATCGCTCAGTTCTCACGTCCACTCCGAGCACAGAGCAGTGACTGTCAGTCACCGCTCTGTGCTCTGCCCCTCCAGCGCTCACTGGAGTTCCAGGCTGTGGGAGGATAGGAGCAGCTGGCTCAGGCTGTCAGCGATGATCTGAGAGGCTGGGCCAATTGTCAGTCAAGCATCTGTTGGGATCCCCACAGAACCTGGACCTGCTCTGTTGCGTCAGCCAACAGACTTTAGGCCAACTGTCAACTGAATCTGGGCAAAATGAGCGCAGTATTAAGTGCACTCCTGTGACCCACAGGAGAAGTATGGCCCAAAATGTTTTTTAATTTTTTTTGATTGTTCAAGTGGTTAGATAAAACACATAATTGTTGCATAGACTGCACTAAATGAAAGAGCCTAATTTGCATCTAATTGTGTTACGCATTTCTTGATTAATGCCCCTCAGTGGGTGTAGAATAAATAGGTCTAAATGACAATGACAAGCAGGTGAAGATTTTGCATTAAATTCTCTAACCTGTTAAATTAGATGCCCAGGACAAAATCAAAATGTATTTTTGTTTAAGGCTCGATTCACATATGAGCCGCATCCGTCGCACAGTAGGGGTCCGGTGCGTGCTGGCTCACCATTTCAGGTCCGATTTCAATTTGAATGAATTTGGACCTGAAACAGACCAAAAAATACACAAATTTTTCCTGCAAAACGCACCGGACCTGCTGCAAAGATATGTGAATCTGCTCCATAGAGAGCCGGTCACATTCTCCAGCTATGCGAATTTGCATAGGTGTGTGAACCCAGCCTGAATCACACTCTCAGGCCCCTTTCACGAGGCTGTCGGAAGGTCCATTCATTCCTATGGACAGGCGGGTGTAAATAGACTTATGTCCATTTACACCCGCCTTCCTCTGGGTCCATTTAGGTGAAACCGATCAGAGATAGTCAGGTGTAAAGGGACAGCGTAGTCCATTTACTCCTGATGACCCATAGAGCAGGGCGAGCTCTGTCCATGTCCACTCTGCTGACGTAGATGTGTCATCAGCTCACTCTTCTCCGACCAGAAGAGGATCTGTGACTAATCGGAAACCCCTTGTCGAAGGGGCCTTACTTTCTATCAGAATGTCTTTACCTGATGATGTTAGCTGAATTATTTCAAACTACTGATAATTCTTGTTTTTACTTACTTCAGTCCAAGTGGTGAACAGGAAATGTTTGTAATAAAAACTAATCAGAAATGTCCTGGGCTGAAGCCAATAAATGCCTAAGCTCTCTGGGTAAGAATATAATTGAAGCATACTCCGTTCAACTTTCCCCAATATGCTGTAACTATAATCTTGAGTCTTATCTATACTAGAGCCAAAGCACTAGCCCAGTGCTGGGATAGGAATTTTATAGACAGTATAAAAGGTAAAATTGGGTTGAAAGTGATGCTAGATTAGATAAGGTCTTGGTATTTGATAACTGATAGAGGGTCAGGCATAACTACATAATCATAGTTAATAGGCTTATGCTAGGGTCACATGTATCCACCAATGATTGCAGGACCTGGATCGAAAACGGATAACGGAACACTAAAGAAATAAATCATTAGGGTGATTCAGTATGACAAAATTGTTATTATTTAATTAATAGCCAACATGTTTCGAGGTAAATTCCCCTCTTTTCAGGGTTACATTTGTAAAGAATATAACAAATTTATTCTTTACGTTATGTAAAGGTAAAAAAAAAATATTTCTAAACTTGTTATCCCTGAAGAAGCAGCATTTATGTAATCTGTGAAACGTGTCAGCTCACAATGAAAAAAAAACAACAATTTCACTGTACCCTATCGTGTTAATGATCTATTCCTTTGGTGTTCCGTTATTTGTCACACTTCACATCGGTCTAAAAGGCCACTGAAGATGTCTGGTAGAGATAAAAGTGAAAGTTTTGTGTTCCTATTTTGTCTCAAAGCACTGGCAACACTTTGTAAAACATTTTCAGTAATCCAAAAAGTACAGGCAAAGTGAAAATATACCCTGTCCCGCAGGTGATTTTTAGTAATTTGGTATTAACCACGAATACAAGCAGCAAAATATAATGATCCACATGAATGCAAAGCATAAAAGACTCTAATGCCCCGTACACACGATCGGTTTTCTTGTTGGAAAAAGTCTGATGAGAGCTTTTGGTCGGGAATCCCGACCGTGTGTATGCTCCATCAGACTTTTCCAACGGAAAAACTGCTGGAAAAAGATAGAGAGCAGGTTCTCTATTTTCCCGTCAGAAAAAAAAACTGATCGGAATTTCCAATCGTGTGTACAAATCCCGGCACGCTAAATTACGACGCATGCTCAGAAGCATGGAACTTCATTTTCTCGGCTCGTCGTAGTCTTTTACGTCCCTGCGTTCTTGGCAGTCAAAAGTTCACCAAACTTTTGTGTGACCATGTGTATGCAAGGCAGGCTTGAGAGGATTTCCAACGGGAAAACCGATCGTGTGTACGGGGCATCAGGCTCTGTTTCCACTATTGCAACCCCAAAGTCGCGACATTTAAAATGTGACTCTGCAATGCGATTTCGTGCGACCAGTGAAAACCATGGGAGAACAAGTCGCACCGAAGTCAGAACAAAGTAGTGCAAGAACCTTTTTTGGAGTCACTACGACTTGAGTCGCACCAATTAGAAAGGGGACCATTGAAATACATGGGTTTTGACTTGTCATGCGACTTCACATGTGTCAAGTCCCACAACAACTCGCAGTAGTGGAGACAGAGCCTAAGGGCTCTTTTACTCAGGTCGAATCCATTCCGTTTAGGATCCATGAAGATCCTCTGCTGAATTGGAACAGAAGAGATGGCACTTTTTCCCCCAGTCTGCAAGCTGAAGCTTACAGACCCGTTAGGTCTATCTATAGGCAGATGGATGGAAATGAAGGTGCGTCTGTTTACAACCTCTAATCGGTTATGTTTAAGTAAAAAAATATAATGGAAAAGGATTAAAGAATGCAAATATTTTCCTTTTTTTTTTGGAACCCATATGGATTATGGGGTAATTTAGATGTAAACGGGCACATGTCCGTTTACATTTACCTGCTCATGATTGAACTTCTGTTCAGGTCCTCCTGAAAAACTGACTAATCGGGCCATACATGTGAAAGGACTCTAAGGGGCCCTTCACATGGGCCGTTTGCCATCTGATTAGCAGGGAATCCACTCACAGAGCAGAGCAGAGAGAGGCAGATGAAAGGTCTGTATCCTCTCAGTTTCAGCAGAGCAGACACAGTGTTCTGTCAATATCTCCAACCCATCAGAAACTCCAACCACATCACTTCTGGTTTATTTAAAACCTTAGTAATCAGAGATTTTGACGAATTGGTGGTTGGACACAACACCGACAACCGAATAGAGTCCAGTACAGGAAGACTGAGGTGTTTTGACAGCACAGCGGCTAACGAGGACAAAGTTGTCCCCATTTTGTTGGCTAGTATGGGAGCGGAGTAAGAATCTCCGCTCATAATATCCTGCACCGGACTCTATTCGGTTGCCAGCGTTGTGTCCAACCACCAATTTGTCAAAAACTCCAAATACTGCTGGTTTTAAATAAACCGGAAGTTAAGCGGTTGGAGTTTCTGACGGGTTGGAGAACTTGACAGAACAACAGACAGACCCCGCTCTGCTCTGTGGGTAGCGGGGAGTAAACGGACTGTTTGGATTGGCCGTGTGAAAGGACCCAGTTTATCACTACAAAACCACTAGTACCGTCATTTTGGTGCATTGAGAGGCCTTTCTTCAGTGCATATCGAAGATCCAGTAGCAATGTCAAACTGCATCTTATTGGAGATTTATTTTACTCTTTTTCCTTCGACATTTGCTGTGCGGCTCTCTGATGTTTTGCTGCCTTTGTCTCTCGGATATTTTGTTACCGTGATCTGTCCTCATTGAAATAAATGACTGGAGCTCAGGATTCACCCAGTGGTTTGATATTTATCTTCATTACACTTATTCGGTACTTGCCCTCTCACATCACTCACTGGGGCTCCTTTCTCTAACATGATGGCATTAACCTTTGTCTACATGATGAAAACCCAAAGAGAATTCCAATAAAGTATTTAATAAATAGGAAAGTGCCACCTCCACAAAGATTACTTTTCAAGATGAGCTGAGAATTTGTTCATGTGACGATTCTTTCTGCCCACTGCCTTGTGCATGTCTTCCTTATTTCCCTTGTGCTTCCTCTGTGTTGTGGTACATCTGGATTCTATGAAATTCCTTTCTGCATTTATCATTTCCTGTACAATTCAGCTCTACAGCCCGTGGCCTTGAAAAAGTTAGCTTTTTTTGTAAAACACCATTATTAATGCACACTGACCTCTTCCATGCTTAAGAAAGACAGGCATTAGCTTTCAGTGCATTGGGGAGGCCAGGCTGTGGTGTGCCTTTGTTGTGCAGTTATAATCGGTAGTCTTGTTTTGCGCCGGAGTTAGGACACTGGCAGCTTGTCAGTCCTTTCTGAGTGTGCGTGGGAAAAAGGAAGTGTTTTCCAGAAGACCATAACTGTTCAGGGAGAAAACCAGGATATTCCAGTCAGTTTTTATTTAAGTCGGCCACCCCATCTGTCATTACGCAAAAGTAAACATACCAAAAAGTGCTGGTCCATTGTATCTTTGTCATTTCGCACTCTCTTTTGGTTCCTTCCGTTTTTAAGGCTAAATTTGCAAACCATGGCTACTATTGTGGGTATAACGTAAACGCTTGCCTGCTGGATTTGGCAAAACTTATTACCAGGTTAGTAATAGTTTTAAAACAAATGTGTTCAAAGTTCCCATTATCATTTTATTCACTTTAATCATTATGCTTTAGTTGTAGTATATTCTTTTTTTTTTTTATAATTGACAATTTATTGTTAAAGTTTTTCCTTTTACAAAACAAGGAGAGGAAAAAAAAAAAAAAAGAAATTATAAACAAAGGACATTATATAAGCCCTGGTTCAGACTGGTGCGTTTTGACATGCGATTTGGCATGTCAAATCGCATGTCAAAACGGCGGCATTTGCCGCAAATTGCCGGCAATGGCACTGTCCTAATCGATGCGACACCGCACCGATTTCAAAAAGTAGTTTCTGTACTACTTTTTGCAATTTTGGCCCGCGATTTACATTGACATCTGTGCAGCAACCTGCACAGATGTCTCTGTAATCGCGGCCGAAATCGGGACTGACCAGCGGGAGTGAAATCATGCGAGTTTAGCTGAACACGCATGGCTTCACTCTCGCAGCCCAGTGTGAACCTGGGCTTAAGCCAACAACTGACCTGTATACAATAAAAACATAGGTTAAAAGGGGCTCATGGATTGAATCAGCAAGAGATCTGCAAGTGGTGGTTACAATATTTTCCAAAAATGATATAATGAACAGTCTAGTTTAATGAACATTATCACTTGAACCCATTCCCAAAGGGATCGCTTGAAACAGTACAGGGTCCAGGAAGGAAGTCTGACATCCAGCTTAATGCCCTCGTAAATCAACCATGAAGCAGCAGAAAGAGAAAGAAAATAACAGAAGAAGATAGGGTCCTGATCTCATCACTCCTGGGGATAGAGAACACTGGTACAACAGTCAGCAAGAAATAGCAAAGCCTCATGGGGGATCTTCTTGCATGCCAGGGCTCCCATACCGCGTTATGATGTTCCACTGTATGGGCAAGGCATGCTGTAAAGTTGTAGTATATTCTCAAGCCCTGTACACACGATGGCATTTCCTATGGATTCAAATCCGATGGATTTTTCCATCGGAATTTCAATGAAGCTGACTTCCATCAGTCTTGCCTACACACCATCAGTCAAAAATCCGACCGTTCCAAACCCCGCCACGTCAAACACTCCGATGAGCCGAGAAAAATGAAGTTCAATGCTTCTGAGCATGCGTCGACTTGATTCTGAGCATGCGTGGGTTTTTTCTCCGATGGAGTTCCACACAGACGATCGGAATTTAGTATAGTTTTTTTTTCCATCGGTTAAATTTAAAACATGTTCTATTTTTTCTCACCGATGAAAAAAAAGACCGATGGGGCCCACACACCATCGGTTTGTCCGATCGGTTATGCCCTGTACACATGATCGGTTTTACCGATGAAAACAGTCCGATGGACTTTTTTCATCGGTAAAACCGATCGTGTGTACAGGGCATAAGGCTGTGACCACATCTAAGCGGCAGCTAGTGGTAGGCAGCTGCCTACCACAAACTGCAAGCAAACATAGACGTGAAGCACTGCATTTTAGAATGTTAGGGAAAATGCATACTTCAAGAATTTTACAGCATCGTTGAGGACCATAAAAATGGTAATGCAGTGATCCAACTGGCGGTGGAGAGGTGGTAAAAATAGGTGTTTGATCTATGTATTTACCATCCCCTGAACGCCCACTTCCAAATTTTACATGGCAGCCAGAGAGAGAGTTCACATGGCTGTGATGCTTTGCGGTGCAGCCATGTCAAGTTTGACGGGCAGCACTACCTGTCAAGCTTTCTCATCAAAGCCAATGAAACTGGGTCAGAACCGCATCCCAAATGAGGCTATGGTGGGATCAGCATAGTACTTCAAGGAAAAATCCCCATTGGATAAACCAAATACCCATGGGAACTTAAAAGCAGGCATACTGGAGACAGTAGTATCGCCTCCTGAATGGAAGACTGAGAAGGGGATCCTCCAAGGATCACTTTTCAGGGCGTCAAATGCTGTCGCCCATATGAAAGAGGCTGCAAAATGCTGCATGATCAGCAGGCAAGAACATTAAAATGGCATGCAGGAAAAAAACAGCAAAACATGCATAAATGCATGTTAAAATGCATGTTAAAAATGCTCATAATTGTATACTTTTCACAAAGCATAACATGGGTCCAGCCTGATATCTAAACCTTCATGTACTCATAAACAGTTTTCAGAAATGGGCTTTGACTTTGGCTAATCTGTCAGGCAACAGTGTGGAGACCTTGTTAATTCCTGTGTTGATGGCCTTTGGGCTTGCATTGATGGCATCAGTTTGACATCAAATTGAGATGCTTTTGAGACCATTCAGATTTTATTGAATAGTGCATTTGACCTGCTGTTGACCTTCTTCTGACCTGAATTTGACTTACTTACAAGCATATTTGCATTCCTATTGACTTGTATGAAAATGCATATCTTGTTTTCACATAAACAAAAGCCATCAAAGGCCCTTGCTAGAACACCTTTAACCAGTTTCTATAGTCAAATAACGGCCAGGCAGGACGGCTCTATATCTAGGAGAACATGATATGACATCCTCGGCCTACGCTTTGGCACAATCTGTCTGGATGACAGATCAGTGTACTGGCCCACTGCTGGTACCATGTGATCTCTGTGACCAGTCACAGAAGATCACATGACAATTGTAGACAATGGATGGCTTCCATTCATGCCATTCCTTGTGTACTATTGTGTTGATCTCAGTGATTGGTCACAGTGATCACATGGTACAGACAGGGCCAATCACAGCCCTTGGGTACCATGTGATTAGCTGTGGCCAATCACAGCAAATCACAATAGTAAACACTGAATGAGTTGATTTTATTCAGTAAAAATAGTTGTTTATAACAGTGATATTCACTATATGCATTCATAGTGTGCAAAACAAATTCTGATCACCTCCCCAGAATAGTACAGTGTTACTATGGTAATACTGTGTTACTATGGTCACTGTATGTAATTTTTTTTTATAAAAATGAAAAAAAATATTTAAAACAATTGAAATTTTAAAAAAAAGAAATTGTTGTTGTTTTTTCTTTTTTTACATACTGTCACCAGTTAGTGTCCCTGATCTCTGCCACACCAGTTATATGATGATGCTGTGCTGCACTAGTGACAGTATGTAAAAAACATATTGTTAAAAAAAAAAAAAAAAAAGTGTATTTCTTAATTTTCCCAAAAACTGTGACAAAAAGCTACAACTTCAAAAAACTCTCCATGCTTCTTACTAAATACCTTGGGCTGTCTACTTTCCAAAAAAGGGGTAATTTGAGGGATATTTGTACTGTCCTGGCATTTTCGGGACATCAGCTACATCAGGATTGATCAGTGTTCAGATATGTATACCATAGTTTGTGGACTCTATAACTTTTCTACAGACTAAATAATAAACAATGCCGTGGGTTATTTTCACCAAAGAAATGTAGCAGAATACATTTTGGCTTAAATTTACGAAGAACGATTATTTATTTGCAAAATTTGATAACAGATACAAAGAAAATCAATTAGCAAAAAAAAAACAGCAGTGATTAAATGCCACCAAAAGAAAGCTCTATTGATTAAAATTTCATATGGGTACAGTGTTGCATGACCGCGCAATTGTCATTCAAAGTGCGACAGTGCTAAAAGCTGAAAATTGGACTGGCCAGGAAGGGGGTGTAAGCGCCAGCATTGAAATAGTTCATGGCTGTAACCTCATCTGGACTGACAGCAATAATTACTGTTTTTGTATAGCTGACCATACAGAAGTATGTGAAGTAAATTCTTTTCAACCTGTTATGCCTAGTACACACGATAGGAATTTCCGATGGAAAAAGTCCGACTGACTTTTTCCATCGGAAATTCCTACCGTGTGTGTGCCCCATCGAAGAAATTCCGATGAATCCCATCAGAGTTTTAATATAGAACATGTTCTATTTTTCTCCGATGGAATTCCGTCGAAATTCCAATGTGCTTTTGGCCGGAGACTACTCCGACCGTGTGTATGGGGCTTTAGTCATTACCGCTTGTAGCTGTTGGTACTTTGGAGTATACATGCATGCATGTCCTTACAAACACAAGTCTTGGAGCTAGTTCTTAAATTCATATGGCCAAAATATAATCATCAGGAGCCAGAAAAGAAGAGTATTATGGGCGAGAAGAATTTTTGTGCCCAAAATAGAAGCTGCTTTTCCAGGACTGGAGAAATTAGGAAGGAATGCCATGGGAAAAAGCATAAGGAATACCATCACTCCATAGATTTTTGTCTGTCCAAGAAGCTGAGATAGTGTATTCTGAAACGGCAATTTCCTGTTTTTAAACTTAACCTGATTTACGATGAGCCACATGTGATGGAACCAGTTTGGCCAGCCCTGTTATTGGTAGGTGAATGGAATTTCACTCCCCTTCATGCCCTGGTGTGTACAGCTAAACAGCAAAAGCTGGCTTATGATCTTATTTTCATTTGTCAAGGACACGTGTCGGTGTAGCCATGTCAAGGACACAACATGTATCGTTGGATTTTTTTGTTTTTCTGCATCCTTTTCGTATGTTCTGACCGGTTCACCTATAGCCTGGCCCTGTAAATTACTCTGCCTGAAAAGCTCACAATCTAGAGACTTGTGTTAGGAACTCGGGCAGAAAGAAGAACGCAAACAATGTAACGTTTATAATAAACACGTGCTTTTCAAATGCAAACACAAATTGAAATGCACATATTTGCATCTTTTTCACACATTTATTCACCTGTCGGAAAACAAAAAAAAATTGCTATTGTATAAGCATTAAATCAAATGTGTATATAACTAAATATCATTTTGACAACTGAATAACATTGCCAGCATGTCATTTGATAATGTTGGGACAAGTTTTCATCTTTATATGAAGGTGAAGGGCCCTCTGCAACTCTATGATTGTGTCTCACCATGTCTGCACGTGTATCCAGAAAAAGGTTAGGACTTACATATAATTATAATTAAGAACTGCTGTACAGCTGTACAATTTCTGCATCTGCCAGGATGAATGAACTCCCTTGCATGTGCCACTGATGGCCGGTATTTAGAGCCGGCAGCCATCCAAAATATCAGCTTCTGGTTTCATGAGAGGAGAGCATAGATTCATGTATCCTTGGCACTGGGCATTTTTCTGCGGGATGGTTAAAGCGGAGTTCCACCCAAAATAACAACAATATCCTATCCGCTTCATTACACAACATACATGTACAATTGCCATAAGATTATTATTTTTTGTCATTTAAATACCGTAACATAGCAGTCTAAAGTCCAACTTCCTGTCTTTCACTCCCGCGGGAGAAGGCGTTTCTATTCCTTTCCCCCGGCGCCGCAGTGTTATCTGGGAGCTCGCCGCAATGTCTCCTGGGAGCACAGTGTCATGTTTCACAAAAGACAATGCGGAACGCCGTCCTATTGTTGTGTATGCCATCACAATGGGGCGTGAACTTTCAATGACGCCGCCCGTTGTGATGACAATCAGGAAGTTTACGGCGCTGCTTGCCGTAAACACTGCGCATGCGCGGGAAAGAGTGGTGAATGCTGGGAGATGAGCATTCACCGCTTCCAGGAAATCAGTGCTTGTGGGCTTCACAATGCCCACAAGCAAAATGGAAACTGCCTATATCGGATTCGATAAGTTCTTCTTTTGCACGAAAACGGACAGGGGATATTTGAAGACACCAAACCAGTGAGTCTTACTTTGTGATGTAAAAACCCATTGAATGCAAAAAAAATCCGCTTTAATATACAAATTATGGATGGGAAGGGGTTATTAAAACCACACCGTGTTAAAGGATCAGTAAAGGAAAAAATAACAAACATGTTATGCTTACCTCCACTGTGCAGCTCGTTTTGCACACAGTGGCCCCGATCCTGGTCTTCTGGGGTCCCTCGGCGGCTGTCTCGGGTCCTCCCCGCAAGGACTCCACACCTTCATGCGAGCGAGCTCGCATGGTGTGGAGTTATTGCGGGCGCGCTCCCGTGATACAGCGGCGGCCATAGCCGCCGACTGTATCACTCGGCCCTGCCACCCGGCGTGCCACGTCATTGGATGTGATTGACAGCAGCGCCAGCCAATGGATGAGCTGCTTTCAATCCATCCAGTGTAGCCAATTGACGGCCAGGCTGAGAACCGAGGAGGATGACGGGGACGAGCGCGGGACTTTCGAGGGGTAAGGTAAGTAAAACGGGGGCTCGGGGGTGGCCGGTACTGTCGGATGTTTTTTCACCTTAATGCATAGGATGCATTAAGGTGAAAAAACATTTACCTTTACAACCCCTTTAATCTAACTGGAGTTTGTTAGATGGAGATTTTATTTTATGTTGCACATTTTACTGAAAATTGTGGAGATTCAATTCTGTCAAATTATTTGCATGGTGACTTTCTTAAAAAACATTAGAATAAAAAGTAAAAGTTGCCTGCCTTGCATCCTGGATTTCCGGCCACTTAGTGTAGGCAAGCTTGTCACTGGCCCTCCTTCTGGATTCCAGGGGAAGCTGAAGATCGCAAATATCTTGAGAAGATGTTTCTGCACAGTGCTGGAGCAACGTCTAACAATATTTGGGCTCCCTAGCTTTCTCAAAATCCTGGTAGAAGCCTCATTGATGCCACCCTCGTTTACGGGGTGTAATTTTACTTTTTTTAATTTATTTTTTATTTATAATTTCTTTTTATTGAAAATTTTCAAAAAAACATACAGTGTTCTGATAACCTCAGTTTACAATTGTATAAGGTCTAAAGCATTACAAAAAAAGTGAAGATTCCAAAAGTGGTGCACTGAGCCATATATTGCAATGGGATCGCACCAGGATTACCAAAAGGCTCACCTGCTCCAAAGTACAATAGAATAGTAGACCAGTGTTATGGCTTTCACTTTTTTTTTTTATATAATTTTTTATTTTTATTTACCGTATATACTCAAGTATAAGCCGACCTGAATATAAGCCGAGACACCTAATTTTACCACAGAAAACAGGGAAAACGTATTGACTCGAGAATAAGCCTAGGGTGTCCATCTGCATGCCTCACTGTGCCTCACTGTGTCCATGTGCATGCCTCACTGTGTCCATGCCCCCTGTGCCCATGCCTCACTGTGTCCATGCCTCACTGTGCCCATGCCTCACTGTGCCCATGCCTCACTGTGCCCATGCCTCACTGTGTCCATGCCTCACTGTGCCCATGCCTCACTGTGTCCATGACTAGACTGACGTATAACATGGGAGTCTATGGAAGAGGTGCCTGGCTTTGAAAAATCGGTGCTCCCCGGCCGTAGGTCCCCCAGACAACAAACTTTGCACACTTGTAGAGGAGAAATTGGGCTACATGTGTGCTATGTTCCGGGTCCAAGGGACTTACGACCGGCTGGTACTGGGTCCCCAAAATCACAAAAGAAGTGACTGTTTAACATGGGAGTCTATGGAAGGGGTGCCCGTATTTGAAAAAACGGTGCTCCCCGGCCGTAGGTCCCCCGGACAACAAACTTTGCACATTTGTAGAGGAAGAGCTACATGTGTGCCAAGTTTGGGGTCCAGGGGACCTACGACCAGCCGGTACCGGGTCCCCAAAATCTGGGAGATCAGGCGCAAAAAGGTGACTCAAGTATAAGCTGAGGGGGGCATTTTCAGCACAAAAAAATGTGCTGAAAAACTCGGCTTATACTCGAGTATATACGTAACTGTAATGTGTTTGGTGTCTACAAGATAAGCGGACCTTGCATCTTGATTAATAGTTAACCCATATTTTTCTGTGGTAGCAAATGCACTTAGCAGACTTTAATAATATTAAAAACACAGGGAGATGTGAAAATATGAATTTAGTTGATAGGATTTTCTTTTACCACATCCTAAATATATATTTTTAACTATGTTTTGTAATTCCTTTTATATTGTATTCCTACAACACGCCAAAGACCAGAAGAACAAGGATGAATGACACAAAATCACATGTACAGTTCCTTACGGGCAGACGTTAGTACAAAAAGGTCAGGCAGGGTTCAGGCATATTCTGAAAGGGTCAAATTGAATCCGATAGCACAATAATTTAATAATCAGAAAACAGAAGTCTCTGCTGTCAAGATAAAGCTGCTATATAGCATCAGGTACCCTGATAAGAAACAAGGACTGGTTACACAAAAAAAAAAAAAGAATGATTTTACAAGTTGGCATTGGATGGGTCACCTTGGTTTTGTTTATGGAGAAGGGCGTTTTGGGACTACAGGATTTTAGAATGGTGAAACTGCTTTTTTATTTTTTTGCTGCTTTTTATCAGTGACTTGCAGCATGCTGTATCTGGCTATGTATATGTTTCCCATAGGCCATCATGGAGCAGGAAATTTCATGGCAGCTTCCTGTGTGAGACAGCTGTGGTCTACATCCCACTTACAGGAAGGTGGCGAATTGATAGGCCCGCATGCATTTAGCTACATTCCATGTATATCATGAATTTATTTATTCGGTTTGAATCATGCCATTTTATGGTTACACCAATTTTGGACTGTTGTGTCTGTGTGTAATAAATAATGCACCAGGTTATAAGCTAATTACCATTTCTTGGTGCCCTCATACATAATAATTGAGAAGAGATGTGATTTATGCTCTTCATGAATAACCATGTGTACCTCATTTTCTTTCGTCTTGCTGATTACATTGTTGAATATATTCATGCATGTTCTGCCAGCAGCTGAGTGGTTTTCATAGGAACATGTCATGTACAACTAGATCAGACGTAACCCCTGCAGAGCACTCATAGCACAGAAATACATTTGGGTGGGGGGTAGAATAAACCTTCTGGCATTATTGACTATAAATGTTTTCAAACTAACACGTTGCACAAGTAGATGAACTCATATGCATGTTAAAACTATGATTTTTAAATGATGATGAAAGATATATACCAATAATCAAAAATCTGTCTCTGTCAGTGAGTCACCAGATACACAGCCCTGTTCCATGATCAGTACCAGCCTGCTCACCTCATGGGCTGATATGCTTATTACAAGAGGTTTGAAAGCTTGGGAGGCCAACCATGTTAATACCAGTCTGTATGTTCTTCAGCATTGATGAGTTACACCTCAGGCCTCGTACACACGACCGAGTTTCTCGGCAAGAACCAGCAAGAAACTTGCTGGCAGAGATGTCTTGCCGAGAAATTCGTTTGTGTGTATGGTTTCTCGTCGAGAAAACCGACAAGTAACCTCGATGAGAAAATAGAGAACCTGCTCTCTATTTTCTCGTCGAGATTCTCATCAGCCTGTTTCTCGACGAGAAAAGTGAGTGTGTGTACACTTACCTGTCCGCCGGGAAGCCCGCGCATGTTTGAAATGAATTCGACGCATGCGCAGTAGCTTCCTAGGCATAGATAGGGTATACCAAGATGGCGGCGATGGCATCGAATGTGACGAGCGCATGCTCGTCGTAGTCGATGACGTCACCGCGTACGCTCCTTTCAAAGAACCGCGGGTTCTTTGAATGGAGCGTGTGTACACTCGGCCGGGACAATTTTCTTGTCCAAGAATCTCGTCGAAAAAAACGACATGTTTTTTTCGACGAGAATCTCGGCCGTGTGTACGAGGCCTCAGTGTTCTTTTTTCACAGTCTTCAATTAGCTGAATTCTTCAGGAAAACTCTATGCTATGCAGTGACTTGATGGAAATAAACTCTAAAATTTAAGATATTCCAAACATGTGTCTTGCCATTTGTATCATACTGATATCTCTATCAATCTAACATGGTATGAGGACAAGCTTAAAGTGGTTGTAAAGGCACAAGGTTTTTTTACCTTCATACATTCTATGCATGAAGGTCACATTCTGTGAGCAGCAGACCCCCCTAATACTTACCTGAGCCCCCTCTTGATCCAGCAATGTCCATGAGAGTTTCGCCTCTCCAGGTACTTGCACTCCTGATTGGCTTTTGGCAGCAGCAAGAGCCATTGGCTCCCGCTGCTGTCAATCACAGCCAGTGAGCCAATCAGTAGACGGAGGGGGCAAGGCCAAGTCGCAGCTCCATATGTGAATGGACACACAGAGCCATGGATTTGAGAGTGCGCCTGCTTGGGTGCACCCGGTAGGGGGGAGGAGCCAGGAGGGCCAGCATTGGACCCAAGAAGAGGAGGATCCGGGCTGCTCTGTGTAAAACCAACTGCACAGAGCAGGTAAGGATAACATGCTTGTTTAAAAAAAAAAAAAAAAAAGACTTTAGTATCACTTTAACCACTTGCCGCCCGCCCTATAGCAAATTGACAGCGGCAAAGTGGTTTCAACATCCTGACTGGACGCATATGACGTCCTCAGGATATTGAGCCGCTGCGCGCCCCCGGGGCGCTCATCGCGGCGATCGTTGTTGCGGGATGTCAGTCTGACACCCCGCAACACAGATCTAGTTAAAGAGTCTCCGACGTGTCCAATCACGGCTGATCACGATTTAAACAGGAAAAGCCGGTCATCGGCTTTTCCTCACTCGCGTCTGTCAGACACGAGTAGAGGAGAGCCGATCGGCTGCTCCTCTGACAGGGGGGGTTTGTGCTGATCCATTATCAGCGCAGCCCCCCCAAGGATGCCCACACTGGACCACCAGGGATGCCACTAGACCACCAGGGATGCCCACCTTAAGGTATGCCTCCCTAGACCACCAGGGATGCCAATTAGATATGCCTAATGGATGCCAATCAGTGCCCACAATGGATGCCAATCAGTGCCCACAATGGGCACCACTGATTGGCAGGCATTACTGTTTGGCACTGATTGGCATCCATTAGTACAAAACATTACAGTACAGTGCCACCTATCAGTGCCCATCCATGCCACCTATCAGTGCCTATCCATGCCCATCCGTGCCACCTATCAGTGCCCATCCATGCTGCTTATCCGTGTCGCCTATCCGTGCCGCCTATCTTTGCCTATCCATGCCGCCTATCTGTGCCCATCCGTGCCGCCTATCTGTGCCCACCCATGCTGCCCATCTGTGCCAATCCGTGCCGCCTATCTGTGCCCATCCGTGCCGCCTATAAGTGCCCATCCGTGCTGCCTATCGGTGCCCAGTGCCACCTCATCGGTGACCATCAGTGCCGCCTCATCGGTGCCCATCAGTATCGCCTTATCAGTGCCCATCAGTGCCCATCAGTGAAGGAAAAAACTTACTTATTTACAAAGTTTTGTAACTAAAAAAAGTAGGATTTTTAAAACAGCTTACCTGTAAAAATCCTTTTCTTGGAGTACATCACGGGACACAGAGCGGCATAGTCATTACTATGTGGGTTATATAGAATTACCTTCAGGTGCTGGCACTGGCAACTTCCAAAACAGGAAGTACCCTCCCCTATATAAGCCCCTCCCATCCGGGAGCACCTCAGTTTTGTAGCAAAGCAATAGGTGTCCCCAAAAGAGGGGTGGGAGCTCTGGGTCCCGTGATGTACTCCAAGAAAAGGATTTTACAGGTAAGCTGTTTTAAAAATCCTACTTTCTTGTTCATACATCACGGGACACAGAGCGGCATAGTCATTACTATGTGGGACGTCCCAAAGCAATGCCAAATGAGGGGGGGGGGGATACACCATACATAAGCTGGGCGCCATCAGGCATGAGGATCTTTTGCGGCCTGCAACACACTGCGCCCAAAGGCGACATCCTCCTGACTTCTAACATCCACCTGGTAGAACCTAGTAAACGTGTGTACTGAAGACCATGTTGCGGCCTTACAAATTTGAGCCAGGGAGGCCTGGTGATGCACTGTCCATGAAGTTCCAACTGCTCAGGTGGAGTGCGCCCTAACTTTGAACGGAGGCGGTCTACTTCTCAAGCCATAGGCTTGTATTATGACCTGTCGAATCCACTTGGCTAAAGTAGATTTTGATGCTGCCTGACCCTTTCTGGGGCCTTCCGGCAGAACAAACAAAGAATCCGTTCTACGAATCTGAGCAGTGGCCTTTAGATAAGCTTTAACTGCTCTTACTACATTCAAAGAATGCAATAACTTTTCCTCTACCGAGCTCGGTTTGGGGAAAAAGAAGGAAGAACCACATCCTGGTTCAAGTGAAACCTCGATACCACCTTAGGAAGAAAGGCTGGGTGAGGACGTAATACTACTCTGTCCTCATGAATAACCAGACATGGCTCTTTACAGGACATGGCGGCTAATTCCGACACTCTTCTAGCCGAGCATATGGCTACTAAAAATATCAATTTTCTGGTGAGTAGAACCAAGGAAATGTGCCGCAAAGGTTCAAATGGCTGCTTCTGCAGAACCGACAGAACCAAATTTAGATCCCATGGACATATGGGAGCTTTAATCGGTGGAATAATACGAGTCACCCCTTGCATAAAGGATTTGACAAGTGAATGCATAGCCAGGGGCCTTTGAAATAGTATTGATAAGGCCGAAACCTGACCCTTGATAGTACTTAAGGCAAACTTCCTGTCTACAGCCCACTGTAGGAAGTCCAGAATTCTGCCTATAACGTACTTACGTGGATGCCACTTTCTGGCCTCGCACCAAGTGATGTACGCCTTCCAAACTCTATAGTAGATCTGCCTGGATACAGGCTTCCTGGCATTGATTATAGTTGATACCACAGAGTTAGAGAGACCTCTCTTCTTTAGGATGTGGGATTCAATAGCCAGGCCGTTAAACTTAGAGTTAGTAAGGAAGGGTGGTATATCGGCCCTTGCGAAAGCAGGTCCGGACGACGTGGAAGGGTCCAAGGACTCCCCACAGACATTTTGATGATCTCCGCGTACCAGGCCCTTCGGGGCCACGCTAGAGCCACCAAGATCACCGGCTTCTTTTCCAACCTGACTCTGCGAAGGAGTCGAGGCAACAATTGTAGCGGAGGGAATGCATATATCAGTCTGAACTGATTCCAAAGGGAACACCAGAGCATCCGAGCCGCAAGCGAGGGGATCCCTAGTCCGGGAGACAAATCTGTCCACCTTTGTGTTGAATCTGGATGCTAGCAGATCTACATCCGGTGTTCCCCACCGCTGACATATTGCTCGGAAGACCTCGGGATGAAGGGACCATTCCCCTGGGCATAACTGTTGGCGACTGAGAAAGTCCGCCTTCCAATTCTCCACCCCTGGAATGAAGACAGCTGACATACATGGGACATGCTTTTCTGCCCATTCCAGGATGTAACTTACTTCCCTCTGGGCTGCACAACTCCTGGTGCCTCCCTGATGATTGATATATGCCACTGCTGTGGCATCGTCTGATTGAATTCTGACAGGGGACCCTTGGAGTCTGGATACCCAGGCTACTAGGGCATACCGGGCTGCTCGTATCTGTAAGAGATTGATGGGCAGGGTTTTTACTACATTTGACCATCTGCCCTGGAGAGACCATTTCTCCAGTACTGCCCCCCAGCCTATAAGGCTGGCATCTGTAGTGACCACCTTCCAGGATATCGGACTGAAGGGTTTTCCCTTCTGGAGATTCTGGGGGATCAACCACCACAGAGACTCTTCCGAACGGAAGGGGACAAAGCCATCGGGAAGTCTAGAGCCTGAATTTTTCCGTTCCAGGCTGACAATATGGCCCTCTGTAAATTCCTTGAGTGGAATTGGGCGTATGGCACAGCTTCGAATGATGCTACCATCTTTCCTAGCAGCCTCATGCACAGGCGTATGGACGGCTGTCTTTTTGCACAAAGCAGACGGACCAAGCCCCTCAAAGAGGATACCTTGTCTAGAGGTAAGAAAATCTTCCTCTGGTCTGAATCCAGCCGTAGCCCTAGATATACCAGGTTTTTCACTGGCTGTAGGGCTGACTTGTCCAGGTTGATGACCCAACCGTGAGATTCTAGATACTTGATTGTATCGACAATTACCACTTCTAGCTTGGCAACTGAGTGGTCCATCAACAACAGGTCGTGTAGGTATGCCATTATCGTTACACCTCGTGTTCTTAGATCGGCCAACAGTGAGGCCAGAATTTTTGTGAACACTCGTGGTGCTGTGGCCAGACCGAATGGTAAGGCTCTGAACTGAAAATGGCGCCCTTCTACTGCAAAGCGTAGAAATTTTTGATGACCTGGAAAGATGGGAACATGCAAGTAAGCATCTTTGATGTCGATCGAGGCTAACCATTCCTCCCCCTGTAGGGCAGCGGTGACCGATCGGATCGACTCCATCCGGAAGGACCGGACGTTTAGAAATTTGTCTAGACTCTTTAGGTCAAATATGGGTCTTATGTCCCCGTTTGGTTTCGGGACTGTGAAAAGGTTTGAGTAGAAACTCAACCCCCACTCTTCCATAGGAACCTCCATAATTACTCCTTGGAGCAATAGTTGTTCTAACGCCACTAGGAGACACCTTCTTTTCAGAGGGTCTTTTGGCATGCCTGACCACATAAAATGGGAAGGAGGAGACTCTTTTAACTCCAACTTGTATCCCCGAGTTACTGCGGAGAGCACCCATCTGTCTTTGATCGTCTCCCGCCAGGTCTCTGTGAACAACTGAAGTCTTCCCCCCACCCGTTTGAGTGGGGGCAGCCCTTCATAGGCTTGACTTGGAGGCTGGTTTAGTACCTCTTCGGATCCAGGGCTTTTTATTACCCTGTGACTGTCCCTGATTTTTACCTCCTGAGTTTGACCGAGGAGGCCGTCGGAACTGCTTAGTAGCAGACGTCCCAGGGATAGGAGAGGTAGTCCTCTTAAAAGACGGACCCCTAGACCTCTTTTTAATTGGTAAGAGAGTACTTTTACCACTGGAAATCTTCTGGATATATTTATCCAGGTCTTCGCCAAAAAGGCGTTCTCCATGAAATGGGAAGCTAACTAAGAGCTTCTTACAGGGAGCCTCAGCAGACCAGTTCTTGAGCCACAGAAGCCTACGCATATGTACCAAAGACAGCGTGAGGCGGGAGGCCTGATGGATAGAATCCTTGATGGCGTCAACCGCAAAGCATAATGCTCTAGGCAGATCAGCCAGAGCCTGGGCCTGCTGGTCTGGCAAATCCCTCAGGACCATTTTCATTTGATCCTTTAAAGCTTGGCAGACCCCAATAGCTGCCACTGCTGGCTGTGTAACAGCCCCTGCTGTGGAAAAAGCAGATTTTAATAAAGATTCCAATTTTTTATCTACTGGATCTTTGAACATTTGAACATTATCTACTGGACATGTCAGTGATTTGTTCACAGAAGAAATGGCTGCGTCCACCGTAGGAACATTCCATCTCTGGGTGAATTTTTCCTCCATGGGATAGATCACCTGAAATTTCTTAGGTGGAACAAATAGTTTATCAGGATGTTCCCAGTCCTGGTATATAAGTCCTTCCAATAATGGATGAATTGGAAAGGAGCAATTAATCTGGGGAGCTTTTAGCGACCCCAACGAGGAGACAGCAGTAGTTGAGGGTTCAACAAGAGGCATTTTAAATGCAGATCGAACCATGTCAGTTAGGGTCTGGACCCACAATCTTTCAGTCTGTGATGCTGAAAATGGTTCATCTACTGTCGATACCTCAAAAACAGAGTTAACCTCCTCCTGATCCCCTTCAGGTAGGTCAGTCCCTTCCTGGGACTGTTGCTCTGCCAACAGGCACTCTAATGGAGGTGATGGAGATCTGGCGCGCTTTCTTTCCTGCAGAGAAGAAGCGATCAATGCTGCCAATCTCTGCTCCAATCCCTCCAGAGTTGAGGCAAAAACCTCCTCTGTTATATATGCAGGAGCAGGTGGACTGAGGACAGCCGCAGTACCTGGCACTCCCGGGGGTTCCTTATGGGTATTAACCTCTGATTTCTCAGGGGAGGAAGGTGCAGATGACTGCTCCAGATCCTCAGAGCCCGATGGAGACCCCCTACACTTCCTGAGAGGTATATCTCGGAGTTTTTTAGGCGGCATATTCCTTAGTTCAAAGCTGAGGTATTCCAGCCGCAATACACCCCTTTACTGAAATAGTCTAATGCAATCTGCTGCTATGTACATCAGTGGGTGTCTACTAATGCGTCTTTCTGGGGATGCCT
Source organism: Rana muscosa (assembly GCA_029206835.1). Lineage (NCBI taxonomy): Eukaryota > Metazoa > Chordata > Amphibia > Anura > Ranidae > Rana > Rana muscosa. The sequence goes on from CM055117.1 coordinate 687,337,256, forward strand.
GTATCAACCGCCCGCTGTAAGCCCCTATACCATGCTACCAGCTCCTTTTCATGCTCTGTGTCCATAGCAAGCAGCGTGGACTGAGTCCTTTTATCTTGCTGGGACGCCCGCACATGCGCAGAAGCGCTGGGCGCACAGAGCGCGTCATCCGCCAGGCTCCGCCCCCTTTTTTGAAGCTAAATCTTATAAAAAGAAAGCGTGTGCGCGCGCGCGCGTGCACGTGTGCGCTCTTGGCGCCATGTAGGGAGACGAGCCAGGGTCCCTGTTTCACCAGGACTCGGGGATGGAAGGAAACTACTTGGCAGCATGACAGAGGAATGCAGCTTCCCTGATAGAGAGCTCACTCATCTGCCTGGACTTTCACCATGGAAGGAATAGTCCCAAGAAAAAAAGACGTTCCACAGCGGCCTCTAGTGGACAAACACAGGTACCGCACTTTTGTCTTTTTTTTTTTTTAAAAACCTCCTTTATGAAAGACATTTCTAGGTTTACAGTTTTTAAAACTTCCTTTATGAAAAGACATTTCTAGGATTTCTTAGGCATGTACAGCTATTAGCGGGAATACCTTTAGGTAACAGGCAGAAATACATATTAGGCTTGGGGGTCCCCTCAATAGAACCAAGTTCCTGAGGGGCCCCCACTTACCTTTTCCCCGCCGCAGGACTTTGTTTGGTCCACAGAAGCCCAAACTTCACCTCTCACGGCAGGCATTGTACTAGACCTTCAGGGACCGGGTTCCCAAGGATTCCACTCCCCTGGACCTGTATAGCACCCTGCACAGATAGCCTCTTGGTTTTGGGTATGACCAGAGCTCTGGATCCCAGGGTCCAGCCCTCCTAAGAGAGGCATTACAGGCAAAACCCTGCTCTTCTCTGCAAGGCCCGGGTACCGACCGTTTAGCTATGAAGCTTTTTTGGTCGGATCCGGAATAGCTTGCTAAGGCCCAGAGAACCTGTACACAAGCCCAGATGAATACATGTTAACCTTGGCCAACACCTTAGACACTGGCAAAAAACTGAGGTGCTCCCGGATGGGAGGGGCTTATATAGGGGAGGGTACTTCCTGTTTTGGAAGTTGCCAGTGCCAGCACCTGAAGGTAATTCTATATAACCCACATAGTTATGACTATGCCGCTCTGTGTCCCGTGATGTATGAACAAGAAAAACGTTTTTTTCCGCAAATTTTCAGTCTTTTTTAAAAAATTTTAGCAGAAAATAAAAATCACAGAGGTGATCAAATACCACCAAAAGAAAACTCTATTTGTGGGAACAAAATGATAAAAATTTAGTTTGGGTACAGTGTACCATGACCGCGCAAATGTCATTCAAAGTGCAACAGCGCAGAAAGCTGAAAATTGGTCTGGGCAGGAAGGTGTATAAGTGCCCAGTATGGAAGTCGTTAAAGTTGTTGTAACCCTCAGACATGAAATATGAACAAAGTATATCCCTCTATAGTGTGTACTTGTGGCAGTTAAGAGCACTAAGTGTAATGTCTGTCTGCTGCTTTGTTCCTCTGCTAGCAGCGTGAATCACTTCTGACAAGTATTCCTGACACCAAGACAAAAAAGGTGACAGGGGAGGGATCTAAAGCTGATTGACAGCCCCAGCTCTGTTCCTGTGTGCTGTGTGAAGGGGTGTGTGTCCCTTCCTTCAATCAGCTCTCAGAGTTCTCCACCACCGAGCTGCGCAGAGTGTAACTTCACCTCCCCGCCCCTTTTTTTTCTGACAGCTCTGACAAGTTTTATAAATTCTACACTTTAAAGCGGAGTTCCACCCTAAAAATGAACTTTCTATTAACAGCTTGCCTTTAATGTAAAAAAATTTATAAAAAATAAAAAAATTTTTTTACTCACTTCTATCTGGCTGTTACTAGGCAGATTTCGTAATCTGCCTAGTTCCTGGTCCTAGGTGGCTCAACTTCCTGTCCTAAGACCCCATTGCCTCTGTGCATTACTGTGCCTAAAAATCGCCCAGTATGCACCTCTCCCTGAAAACCAGGAAGAAAAAGGAACTGGGCTTCACATGCCCACACATATGATGGATACGGCCACAACATGAGCTGGAGGATATAAGGCAAGTGTTTGCAATGATTTCTGGAATGATTGGGGAGCTATTAATGTTTTAGAGACTATTTGATTAATTTTAGCTTGCAAAAAATAAATAAAAAAATTATGCCCGGAACCCCGCTTTAAATGGCTGTAGAGAAGAGAATACTGCAGATAAACAGGTACAAGTTATGTAGGAGGATTTGTTTAATCTCTGTGTATCACTTGAGGCCAGTCACTTCATTGGATATATATGTAAGGGTTTACAACCACTTTAAAGCTGACGTTTAGGTATGAATTTTAATGCATATTTACATTGATCCAGCATGGACCAGAGTATGCAAATCTCATAGATGACCAATTGCTTGCCCAGATTTGCTGCCATTCAAAGAACGCCTTGTATTTGTTCTTTGATTGGATCAAGTTAGCGGATCAGTGTGCACATATATATATATATATATATATATATATATATATATATATATACACACACACACACACACACACAGTTAGGTCCATATATATTTGGACACAGGCATTTTAGTTAGATGCAATCAGGCTAAAGCCTCGTACACACGGTCGGACTTTTGGCCAACAAACTTCATTTTGAGCAAGTTGGACCAACAATCTGACCGTGTGTACGCTCCATCGGACAAACTTTTTTTGCATTTTTCTTGTTTTCATCGGACAAAAGTTGGGTCTGCAAACGGACAAACTTTTGCCCAGCAAAAGTCCGATGGAGCAAAGTCCGACCGTGTGTACAGGAAACTATCGGACTTTTGTCCGATGGACTAAACAACTAATGTTAACCACTTCAATACAGGGCTTTTATACACCCTTCCTTACCAGACCAATTTGTAGCTTTCAGCGCTCTCACACTTTGAATGACAATTACTCAGTCATGCTACACTGTACCCAAACCAAATTTTTATTATTTTTTTTCTCACAAACAGAGCTTTCTTTTGGTGGTATTTAATCACCGCTAGGTTTTTTATTTTTTGCAATATAAGCGAAAAAATTTAGATTTTTTAAAAAAAAAACACTTTTTTTTTGTTTTTATTGTAAAATTTTGCAAATAAGTAATTTTTCTTCATAAAATTGGGCCAAAATGTATACTGCTACATATCTTTAGTAAAAATAACCAAAAAAGTGTATATTATTTGGTCTCTGTGAAAGGTATAGAGTCTACAAGCTATGGTGCAAATCATTGAAAAATTATCACATCTGATCACACCTGATGTACTGAAGGCCTATTTCATTTCTTGAGACCCTAACAAGCCAGGAAAGTACAACTACCCCCCAAATTACCCCTTTTTGGAAAGCAGACATTCCAATGTATTTAGTAAGAGTCATTGTGAGTTTTTTGAAGTTGTACTTTTTTCCCACAATTCTTGGGAAATTTTTTAAATTTTTTTAAATTTTTATTTTTTTGCACAAAATTGTCATAATAACAAGTTATTTCTCTCACACAGCACATGCATACTTGCAATGACACCCCAAAATACATTCTGCTACTCCTCCTGAGTATGGCGATACCAAATGTGTGAGACTTTTACACAGCCTGGCCAAATACAGAGGCCCAACATTGAAATAGCACCTTCAGGCATTCTAGGAGCATAAATTGCACATCTCATTTCTCAACCACCTATTACAGTTTTGAAGACCCTGGAGCACCAGGACAATGGAAATGCCCATAAAATGACCCCATTTTGGAAAGCTAACACCCCAACGTATAATCTATGAGGCATAATGAGTCTTTTGAACGGTTCATTTTTTTCCAGAAGTTTTTGGAATATGTGGGAAAAAAATGAAAACGCATTTTTTTTATACAAAGTTGTCCATTTATAAGATATTACCAACACATAGCATGTACATAGCAAAAATGACACCCCAAAATACATTCTGCTACTCCTCCTGAGTATGGCGATACCAAATGTGTGAGACTTTTACACAGCCTGGCCAAATACAGAGGCCCAACATTGAAATAGCCCCTTTAGGCATTCTAGGAGCATAAATTACACATCTCATTTCTCAACCACCTATTACAGTTTTGAAGGCCCTGGAGCACCAGGACAATAGAAACGCCCATAAAATGACCCCATTTTGGAAAGCTAACACCCCAACGTATAATCTATGAGGCATAATGAGTCTTTTGAACGGTTCATTTTTTTCCAGAAGTTTTTGGAATATGTGGGAAAAAAATGAAACCGCATTTTTTTTATACAAAGTTGTCCATTTATAAGATATTACCAACACATAGCATGTACATAGCAAGAATGACACCCCAAAATACATTCTGCTACTCCTCCTGAGTATGGCGATACCAAATGTGTGAGACTTTTACACAGCCTGGCCAAATACAGAGGCCCAACATTGAAATAGCACCTTCAGGCATTCTAGGAGCATAAATTACACATCTCATTTCTCAACCACCTATTACAGTTTTGAAGACCCTGGAGCACCAGGACAATGGAAACTCCCATAAAATGACCCCATTTTGGAAAGCTAACACCCCAACGTATAATCTATGAGGCATAATGAGTCTTTTGAACGGTTCATTTTTTTCCAGAAGTTTTTGGAATATGTGGGAAAAAAATGAAAACGCATTTTTTTTATACAAAGTTGTCCATTTATAAGATATTACCAACACATAGCATGTACATAGCAAGAATGACACCCCAAAATACATTCTGCTACTCCTCCTGAGTATGGCGATACCAAATGTGTGAGACTTTTACACAGCCTGGCCAAATACAGAGGCCCAACATTGAAATAGCCCCTTTAGGCATTCTAGGAGCATAAATTACACATCTCATTTCTCAACCACCTATTACAGTTTTGAAGGCCCTGGAGCACCAGGACAATGGAAACGCCCATAAAATGACCCCATTTTGGAAAGCTAACACCCCAACGTATAATCTATGAGGCATAATGAGTCTTTTGAACGGTTCATTTTTTTCCAGAAGTTTTTGGAATATGTGGGAAAAAAATGAAACCGCATTTTTGTTATACAAAGTTGTCCATTTATAAGATATTACCAACACATAGCATGTACATAGCAAGAATGACACCCCAAAATACATTCTGCTACTCCTCCTGAGTATGGCGATACCAAATGTGTGAGACTTTTACACAGCCTGGCCAAATACAGAGGCCCAACATTGAAATAGCACCTTCAGGCATTCTAGGAGCATAAATTACACATCTCATTTCTCAACCACCTATTACAGTTTTGAAGACCCTGGAGCACCAGGACAATGGAAACTCCCATAAAATGACCCCATTTTGGAAAGCTAACACCCCAACGTATAATCTATGAGGCATAATGAGTCTTTTGAACGGTTCATTTTTTTCCAGAAGTTTTTGGAATATGTGGGAAAAAAACGAAAACGCATTTTTTTTATACAAAGTTGTCCATTTATAAGATATTACCAACACATAGCATGTACATAGCAAAAGTGACACCCCAAAATACATTCTGCTACTCCTCCTGAGTATGGCGATACCAAATGTGTGAGACTTTTACACAGCCTGGCCAAATACAGAGGCCTAACATCTAAGTAGCACCGTCATGTGTTCTAGGAGCATACATTACACACATAAATTCCTGACAACCTATCACATTGTTGAAGGCCCTTCATATTTCTAAAACATAGCATGTACTGTACATACCAATTATAAACCAAAATACATTCTTCTGAGAAAAAAGGGTAAAGAAAAGATTACCTGCGGTTTTAGTAGTGCAGTGGTCCAAAGAGGAGAGCATCGGTCCAGGCAGCAGGCAGGAACGTGGACAGCGACAGCAAAACAGGCAGCAGGCAGGAATAGTCAGTACAGGTAGAGATGATGTCAGCACAGCCAAAGCATTGGTCCAGATAGCAGGCAGGGATGTGGTCAGCAGTAGCAAAAGGAACAAAGGATCGTCCATGCAGCAGGCAGGAATACTGTCCATAGTTAGTACATGCAGCAGGCAGAGGTATGGTCAGCACAGCCAGAGTATTTGTCCAGGGAGCAGGCAGGACCATCAAGCTTAGGGCAACGGTCAGGAAAGAATGGGGACAGGGGTAGAGGCTTCTCCCACCCAAATCGCTTTGAAGCCTCCGGACAACCAGACCCTGTTCTGGGAACACAGAAAACCAAAAACTGGTTTTCTGAACTCAGAACACTATTCTGGAGCCCCTCACACATGTGAGACCCCTGTGTAGCAGGGTGAAAGATCAGTCCAAGGGGGCAGGCAAAAACATGGTCAACAGGCCGAGGTCAGTGCAGGTAAAAGGCAGAAATAAACGGTAGGCAGAGGCATAATCCATACAGTCCAGAGTCAGTTCACGTGAAAGGCAGAAACATGGCGGATAAACAATGCAGACGGTAGGCAGAGACATAGTCGAGAAACAGGCCAGGGTCAGTTCACATGGAAGACAATGATATGGTTGGTTGAGGCAGGGAAATATTCAGGACATATTGAAAACGGGGAAATGGCAGTATTAGAAATATGGGCTAATAGTTTTCGAGAGTGTGATATCGCTTGAAGCATTTTCCGATGCAAAGGCCAGGTTGGGAGGGACAGTCGGGACAATGGAAGCTGGTGTCTTTCCTAATTCCTCTTCTGGTGCACACCCGACATTTTTTTTGCCGTCGTCTTCCGGATCGTGATGGTGGAATATGGTCTGAAAAATGGCGCTCATGTAGTCTGCTGACACAATCTGAGTGAATGCTTTCTGGGGGGGATGTTTGTTGGTAGATCAGGGCAGTGACAATGTCTTCAATAAATCTCATGAAGGTGGTGGGTCTATGTGTGGATTTTTGGTAGACTATGAAAGAATTTAACAGGGCCAAATGAAAAAAGTAAATTGCGATTTTTTTATACCAGAAGAGGGATTTTCGGGTTGAAAGATAGGGCTGCAACATTTGATCATTTAAATCCACACCCCCCATGAATTTATTGTACTCATTGATGCAGGAAGGCTTGCGAACGGTACTGCGTCTTCTGTGAAGTTCCACCGAGGTGTCATCGTGGATGGTGGACATGATGTACACATCTTTCCTATCCCTCCACTTCACAGCCAACACTTCCTCGTTCCTCAAGCTTGCCGATTCCCCCTTTTGAATGGTTGTGGTGACAAGACGCTGTGGGAAGCCCTTTCTGTTTATTCTTGTTGTACCACACGCCAGAGTTTTTTTTAGGTAGAGGTGGCGGAGAAGGGGCAGGCTGGTATAATAGTTGTCCATATAAATATGATACCCCTTTTGGAGGAGTGGAAATACCAACTCCCAAACAATTTTTCCACTTATTCCCATGTACGATGGACACTCAGGGGGCTCGAGCTGGGAATCTTTGCCTTCGTACATGCGGAATGAGTGCACATAACCAGTGGCGCTTTCACAGAGCTTGTTGAGCTTCAAGCCGTACCTCGCCCGCTTACTGGGGATATATTGCTTGATTCCCAGCCGGCCTGTGAAATGCACCAGGGATTCGTCCACAGAAATGTTTTGGTCAGGGACATAAAGTTCGGCAAACTTCTTGGAAAAAAAATTAATTAGGGGGCGAATTTTATATAATTTGTCAAAGTTTGGGTGATCTCGGGGGGGGGCACTGTGAGTTGTCACTGAAATGCAGGAACCGCATTATAAGTTCGTATCGGGACCTGGACATGGCCGATGTAAAAATTGGCATATGGTGGATGGGTTTCTTCGACCAATACCTATTCATTTCATTTTTTTTTGTAAGCCCCGTGTTAAACGTTAGGCCTAAAAACAATCTAAGCTCCACCACTGTTAGGGGTCTCCATTCAAAAGGGCGGGCATAGCTGGAGCTGGGGTTGTTTTCAATGAATTGTTGAGCAAAAAGATTAGTTTGCTCCACAATGCCTTGAACCAATTCATCAGGGAAAAATAAATTAAAAAAATCAAGTTTGGAAAAACCCTCAGTGTTGACCTGCACACCTGGCTGTGCTGTAAAAGGGGGGATCGTGGCTGACCCTGAGGTAGAAGGCAGCCACAATGGGTTTGCCAAGCCATCTGGAAGCTGGGTTCGGGTCCTACTTCTTTGGCGTGTACTTGCACTGGGCCTTTCCTCCTGGGGTCTAGCAGCGCTTGCACTGGGCCTTTCCTCCTGGGGTCTAGCAGCGCTTGCACTGGACCTCGCCTCCTGGGGTCTACCGCCGTTGGCACTGCTGGTCTCTGCCTGGTGTTCAGACCGTCTTCTTTTTGGACGGACTGTGTCCTCCTCTAATTCGGATCCGGATGTGCTGCCTTCGGGGGGTTCATATTCCGAACCAGAATCGGAATCAGAACTGAGCGGTGAGAGCTCCCCGTTGCTCTCATCGGTCAGACTGAGTATTTGATATGCTTCTTCTGGGGTGTACACCTTTCTGGACATAGTGGGTACGCTGGTGAGGTGGCAGGTACTCTGGTGGCAGGTTCTCTGGTGAGGTGGCGGGTACTCTAATGGACAGGTACTCCTGATGGATTGGTGGTGGGTACTCTGGTGAGGTGGCGGGTACTCTGGTGAGGTGGTGGGTACTCCTGATGGACTGGTGGCGGGTACTCCTGGTGAGGTGGCGGGTACTCCTGGTGAGGTGGCGGGTACACCTGAATGACAGGTACTCCTGATGGACAGGTACTTCTGATGGACTGGTGGCGGGTACTCTGAGGTGGCGGGTACTCAGGTGAGGTGGCGGGTACTGCTGATGGACAGGTACTCCTGATGGACTGGTGGCGGGTACTCAGGTGAGGTGGCGGGTACTCCTGATGGACAGGTACTCCTGATGGACTGGTGGCGGGTACTCTGAGGTGGCGGGTACTGCTGATGGACAGGTACTCCTGATGGACAGGTACTCCTGATGGACTGGTGGCGGGTACTCTGAGGTGGCGGGTACTCAGGTGAGGTGGCGGGTACTCCTGATGGACAGGTACTCCTGATGGACTGGTGGCGGGTACTCTGAGGTGGCGGGTACTCAGGTGAGGTGGCGGGTACTGCTGATGGACAGGTACTCCTGATGGACAGGTACTCCTGATGGACTGGTGGCGGGTACTCTGAGGTGGCGGGTACTCCTGATGGACAGGTACTCCTGATGGACTGGTGGCGGGTACTCTGAGGTGGCGGGTACTCAGGTGAGGTGGCGGGTACTGCTGATGGACAGGTACTCCTGATGGACAGGTACTCCTGATGGACTGGTGGCGGGTACTCTGAGGTGGCGGGTACTCAGGTGAGGTGGCGGGTACTGCTGATAGACAGTTACTCCTGATGGACTGGTGGCGGGTACTCAGGTGAGGTGGCGGGTACTCCTGATGGACAGGTACTCCTGATGGACAGGTACTCCTGATGGACTGGTGGCGGGTACTCTGAGGTGGCGGGTACTCAGGTGAGGTGGCGGGTACTCCTGATGGACAGGTACTCCTGATGGACTGGTGGCGGGTACTCTGAGGTGGCGGGTACTCAGGTGAGGTGGCGGGTACTGCTGATGGACAGGTACTCCTGATGGACAGGTACTCCTGATGGACTGGTGGCGGGTACTCTGAGGTGGCGGGTACTCAGGTGAGGTGGCGGGTACTCCTGATGGACAGTTACTCCTGATGGACAGGTACTCCTGATGGACTGGTGGCGGGTACTCTGAGGTGGCGGGTACTCAGGTGAGGTGGCGGGTACTCCTGATGGACAGGTACTCCTGATGGACAGGTGGGTGGCTGGTGATCTGGTGGCAGGTACTAGATGACAGGTACTCTTTATTTAGGGGGGGCAATCTGGGCACAGTAGTACATATGTATATGTGTATAACATATGTGTAACTCACTGTTAGCTGATCTCCTCCTCACAGGTGTGTGAAGAGGAGAACCAGGCAACAGTGAGTTACACACAATTGTGTGTTTTGTTTACATTTAGTGACCTGCTGTGATTGGACACAGCCGGTCACGTGGTAAAGAGCCAATTTCATTGGCTCTTTACCCTGATCGAGGCTGGGCTGTATCCAAGGGAAAAACCTCAGCCCCGATCGCCGCGCTGCGCGCCCCCGGGGGGCGCGCGGGCGCCGTGCACGCCGCTGCGCAGCTCTGCATCATCAATTCCGGTAAGTTTATACCGGAATCTCCGCCGCCCGCCGCCACATTACTTGAATCGGTGTGTCCAGAGGGACACACCGGATCCCAGATCGCAGCGCTGCGCGCCCCCGGGGGCACGCGCGGGCGCCGTGCACGCCGCTGCTGCAGCTCTGCATATGGGAGCCGGTAAGCCGCTCCGCTGCCCGCCGCTGCTGCTCCGCCGCCACTCATTTACCCCCATCAGGGAACTGCTGTGTCCTAAGGAACACAACGGTACCTGGGAGAGCCGGCGAAGCACTGGATGGCGGCGGGAGGGGGGTGCCCCCTCCCGCCGCCTATAAGAACGATCAAGCGGCGGAACCGCCGCTATGATCGTTCTTATGGTGCAGAGAATCGCTGGCAGAACAAAAGGATATCTGAATGATGCCTCTAGCTGCAGGCATCATTCAGATATTCCCCTACAAAGCAGAGGACGTCATATGACGTCCACCCAGGATGGGAGATCCCATCTGTGGACGTCATATTACTATGGCTGGGTAGGGAAGTGGTTAAAATCAACCAACAATAGCAGAAGTTGACCAAAGGGTGGCGGAAAAGAGCAGAAAAACCACGTGATGTTGCCAAAAGTTTTGGGAAATTTTGCAGAAAAGTCAGAGCGTGTGTATGCTATGGGTGTTCCCGACCAACTCCGTTCGGACAAAAAAACCACGGAAAAGTTTGATGGAAGTCCGACCGTGTGTACAAGGCTTAAGTGTGATATTTGCATTTGGAATCTATTGCTGTAATCCTACATCATTTCTTCAAAGGAGCTTTCCATGCAAGTGAAACAGGCCATTGTAAGGCTTCAAAAACAAAACAAATCCATCAGAGAGATTGCAGCAACATTAGGAGTGGCCAAATCAACAGCTTGGTACATTCTGAGGAAAAAAGAACGCACTGGTGAGCTCAGCAACATAAAAAGGCCTGAACTAGGGTTGTCACGATACCGATACTACTGACTGTCCCTGTATCCTCCTCCAGTTCCCCCATCCGTGCTGCTCAAGGTCTAAAATCAAGAGAAGACTTCACGAGAGCAAATACAGAGGGTTCACCACAAGGTGCAAACCATTCAGAAGCCTGAAGAATAGAAGAGCCATATTAGACTTTGTCAAAAAAACATCTAAGAAAGCCAGACCAGTTTTGGAAAAGCATTCTTTGGATGGATAAAACTAAGATTAATCTGTACTAGAATGACGGGAAGAAAAAAGTGTGGAGAAGGCTTGGAACAGCTCATGATCCAAAGCACACAACATCATCTGTAAAACATGGTGGAGGCAGTGTGATGGCATGGGCATGCATGGCTACCAGTGGCACTGGTAATTGGTGTTTATTGATGATGTGACAGAAGATAGAAGCAGCCGGATTAATTCTGAAGTGTTTAGAGTCAGCCCGGATTCAGTCAAAATGCAGCAAAGTTGATTGGACGGCGCTTCACAGTACAGATGGACAATGATCCAAAACGCACTGAAAAAGCAACCAGGAGCTTTTGAAGGAAAAGAAGTGGAATATTATGCAATGGCCGAGTCAATCACCTGATCTCAACCCAATTTAGCATGCATTTCACTTGCTGAAGGAAAAAATAAAGGCAGAAAGTCCCACAAAGAACAACTGAAGACAGCAACAGTTAGAGCCTGACAAAGCATCAGAAAGGAGGTCACCCTGACTTTGGGTTCCAAACTTCAGGCAGTCATTGCCAGTAAAGTATTCTCAACAAAATATTAAAAATGAACATTTTATTTATGATTATATTAATTTGTCCAATTACATTTGAGCCCCTGAAAATGGGGGGACTGTGTATAAAAATGGTTCCTATAATTTGTACTTGTGTTCAACCTCTTGAATTAAAGCTGAAAGTCTGCACTTCAAATTCATTTGGATTGTTCCATTTAAATTTTATTCTGGTGGCATATGGAGCCACAAGTCTGAAAATTGTGTCTGTGACCAAATTGTGCCTGTGGACAATATATCTATCTATCTATCTATCTATCTATCTATCTATCTATCTATCTATCTATCTATCTATCTATATATATATATATATATATATATATATATATATCTTTTTATGTATATATGTCTATATAATATACTGTGTGTGTATATATATAAATTCAACTTATTTCTGTGTACAGTATAGTCTAAAGTCTATAAATAAGTACGGTGAAGCACAAACCCAAGGACAATATTTTGTCATTGCAGACTGCTTCCTGCTGATCCCCGCACTGATAAGGTTTGTCTGGTTGCAAAAACAACACAATTGCTTCAGCATGTAAAATGTGTGGATGGTAAAACAAGAGGAAGTGGCAAAAATTCTTTCCACAGTGAAGAAAAATCCTCTCTTAGGCCTGGTTCACACCTATGCATTTTTTAGTGCGTTTTCACTTTTGCAGAAACACACTACAGTCCATTTAACATGGTTTCCTATGAATGTAGATCACATCTGTTATTTTATGGAAAGGGCCAGGGACTTTTTTTCTGGTTTTTGGTTCCATAGACTTCAATGGATCAAAAAATGTGTATTGGAAAACGCAAAATGCACCTGCAATATGCAAACTGCAACCTGCATAGGTATGAAACAGGCCTTAGTATCGTTAACTTTTCACCAGGGATACCCTATTTTTACGAGTACAAAATGAACGGGCGAAAATTGCACTGTAAAGAGTTTCATGCGATTTGAACAGGAATGCGGTGTAATTCCTGTCTGAATTGCATGCGTTTCCCGCACCACTCCTGTGTAAACCCAATCTTATTATAATGATTTTGAACCTGAGTGCACACAGGAGCGGTGCGGGAAACCTCCCTGCTTGACGGGTTTGAGCTTGAGCTCCTCCTGTCTCTCCCATGGCTTTGTTCTCCGCGGCTCTCTCTCCCCATCCTCCAGCAGTTCCAACCATCCACTTGACCCCCATCCTCCCCTCCAGTCCAACTGTACCAGATTGCCACAAACCCCTGCTGTCAGGCGCCAAAAAGCCGCTTCACCGGTCAAGCTATTTGAAATACACGTGAGGATGCTGACCAATTGGAATCCATCTAGTCCGTACTGTCAGGCTGGAGGGAGAGAGCTGCTGGAAATGCAGGGAACAAAGCCATCGGAGAGGCATGAGGAGGAGCCAAAGCCGCAGCTGTCCACAGTCAGATCTGGAGCTGATGGAACCCGTCATGCAGGGAGGTTTCACGCACCGCTCCTGTGTGAGCTCAAAATCACTATGACATGCCCGGGTTCACTCAGGAGCGGTGTGGGGAACCGCATGCGATCCAGACAGGAATCGCACTGCATTTCTGTTCTTTGCAGTTCATTTTGTATGGGTGCAAATCACACCACAAAGTATCAGTTTTGGGTATCGGTAGTATTTCCATGAGTACCCGTGAAAATACTTGGTATAGGCACTGATATCGGTGTCTGTGCATCCCTACTTTTCACAATTATTTCCCTCTACCTGAAGTTTTGGTGACAGCTGTAAAATTATGGTTCATCACTTTCTGTTCTGTTGATAGTAGTTTGTAGCTATGAGCTTGGGTGTGTTGGGACTAGGATCTAGGGTTGCCACCTCATCCCTTAAGCCCAGGTTCACACTAAGCTGCGGGAATGAAGCCGTGTGAGATCAGCTGGACTCGCACAATTTCACTCCCGCTTGTCAGTCCCGATTTTGTCCGCAATTTTAGAGACACCTGTGCAGGTTTCTGCACAGATGTCAATGTAAATCGCAGCCCAAAATCGCAAAAAAAGTAGTACAGCAACTACTTTTTGAAATCGATACAGTGCCGCAAATGCAGCGTCGCACCGATTAGGATGATGCCATTGCCGGCAAATGCAGCCGATTTGACATGTCAAATTGTACCAATGTGAACCAGGGCTTAAACCCGAACACATATTAATTACACAGGTTCTGTGGCTGATTAAGGTTGTGTAACGGTACGCCAAGTATGAAAGGGGTTAACGCCGTTTAGGATATTCCCTCTCTGGACACACATCCACTGCCGATCCTCCACAGTCAGGCGACCGCTTCCCATAGGATTAATCCTTCCAAACATACGAGACACACACTCTGTATGAAGTTTCCAACTGGACTGACAATCTTTAATGACAAACTCCCAGTTTTATACACACAGAGAGAAGGTTCTTACATTCTCCTCAGACAATACACCTTTGACCAGACCTAATTTACATGAGCTAATTAACTACAGTGATGACTCAGACACATGACCTTTAGGCTAGCCTCACTGTCTCCCAATACACATCTGACATCTTAGCAGACACAGGTGGGGGCTGGATGTGGTGACATTAGCATCTAACAGTATGTGTCCCAACATCATGAAGGAGTCACTTTTCAGTTAACCTGTTGAGTTCATAATCAAACAGTAAATAGTTCTTTACAGATATCCTGGGGAATATTGTGGAAAAATATCACTGTCCCATTTTAAAGCAACCCAAGACATATTCTTAATGTCCATTATTTTCTTGCACACCCTGTGCCCAAAGTGACCCCTGTCACAGGTGGCAATTAAACTCAATTGGTGCCTTACCTGCATTAAATTAGCATCAGAACCTGTGTAATTCATATGTGTTCAGGTTTAAAGGGATGATGTGGAAACCCTACCCGAACCCACATGTGCGAGCCCACTAGGAAGCAATCATCTGCAGCCAGGGCATTCCCCACCCTGCAGCGCTACGTATACAAGGGGCATGTATACCAGGGTTGCCAACTTTCAGTAAATTTACGAACAGTTTGTAAAATCCATAATTGTTGCATCTGTCCATGAATGTCAGTTACGGACATGAAGCCTACATGTTCGTAATGGACATTCAAGGACAGATGCAAAAAATACAGATTTTATAAACTGTTCGTAAATTTATTGAAAGTTGACATTTAAGCACATCAATAAGACAAAAAGAGGGTGAGGGTTAGGGTGAACTACCCCCTTCATGACAAGACCATTTTTGGCTATTCGGCACTGCGCTATTTGCCAATTGCATGGTCATGCAACACTGTACCCAAATTAAATTGATATAATTTTTTTTCACACAAATATATAGAGCTTTCTTTTGATGGTATTTAATCACCACTGTGTTTTTTTTAAATTTTTTTATCATTACATAAACTAAAAAAGACAGAAAACTTTGAAAAAATAAATAAATAAAAAATTCTACTTTATAAGCCTTTGTAAGGTTTGCGACATATGCATTGTTGATGTATTTGGCATTGGCTGGGGAGATCAGGAGTTTCCCTATCTGGCAGGCACAACAGTAGACTATGTGCAGCGTCAATGCTGGGCTTCCTTGCTGTGCCATGCATGGATATTTCAGTATGAGAGACGCACACACACGCTGCTGTCTCCCAGAAATAATGACCGCATTTCCACCCTGTGATTTCCATCTCTAAGCCCCATTAGTATTGGCAGAGCTTTCCAAAAGCCGACAATGATGATTTGTAAACTGCCCTTCTGATGCTGTATGCTTATGCTGTCCTTTGATTGAGCCGAATGTTTTTTTTTCCCCCAGATGTATTTCCCTGCTTTATATTTGGGAAGTTGACATGCAGCTCTTCCCATATTTTTCTTCAACCTCTTGAATAATAATCTTTGGTGAGTCATTGCTAGCGGGAGCGTCTGCTTCCTCTAATTCTCTTCGCATCTTGAATTTAATTGTCAAATGTGAAAAACTGCTAAGCGCAGCCATTGCTTTCTCGTTTATTAAACTGGGTGGACCTTCAAGTAATGTTGGCATTACTAAATCACATTAAAGTGAAATTAAACCCAAAAACAAACCTTTATTATAGTTCAGCTTACCAATTCTTAGATGTGATGGCTGCATTCGTTTTATTTTTTAGGCTTTCTTTCTTTATTTCATTGGTGATCCTGCCAGCAAGTCTGTTTTTCAACAGAAAAGCTCTCTTGCTGTTACAGGGATGAGACAGACCATTTACCGCTGACAAGGGTGCTTAATCGCTTGTGGACCGCCTACCATGGATCTACTGAGCTGCATTAAGTACATGTACGTGATCCAGCACTTCTGGGTAGGGAGGCGCTTGCCGCCCCGGCTGTGCTGCCAGTCGCTACAGCACAAGCCAATCAGCGGGTCCTGGCCAATGATTTATGGGCCAAACGTGCTGATCGGCTGAGCTAATGACAGAAGAGAGCCAGGTGTAGGTGAAAAACACAAGGATCTCTACTGTCCACAGCGAGCTGCCATTTTTTTTTCTCCCTGCAAAGTAGAATTGTGGCAAAATGTGGGACGCATTTGCGATGCCATTACTTTTACGCCGTCGCCCAAAATAAGCTCCCGCTCTCTTTTGATTTTCGCTTTGCGCATTGCAATTTTGCCACGATTTATTGCGTAACAACCGGGGCAAAATTGCACCGTGATTGGGGTGCCATTAACAAGTAATGGCATTGCAAATGCATCCCGCTATTTGCCGCAATTCTGTAATCGCAGGCAGAATTGCGGTGATTTCGCCCACTATTCAAATCCTCTATGTGTGAATGGAGTCTAATAAATACTAGTGTACACAGAAACTGGTGAAGCTGTGTATAGTAACCAATCACCTTCTAGGTTTTAGCCCTCGTTCACACTGAAGACGGGTTTGAAAATGTGCGAGTTCAGCTGAACTCACACGATTTCAAATCTGCATTTCAGTGCGGGTTCATGCACAGATGTCTAGTGAAATCGCCCCGAAGTTGCCAAAAGTAGTGCAGGTGCTGCACCGCAAAGTCGGGACAGTGGTGTTGCCAGCAATAGGCTGCGATTTGACATGTCAAATTGCGCCGATGCGAACGGGGCTTATTGTCAAAGCTTAATTGAAAAAACTGAAGTTAGAAGCTGATTGGCTACTATGCACAGCTGCGCCAGATTTTGCGTGCTCCTCTTTTAGTAAATCCCCCCCCCCAAAGTGTTAGCTAGAGTTCAGCTTCAATTTGTTAGGCTCTGTTCACACCATGGCGTTCCGGATTGCGGGCAGAATTGCGGGTCGTACTTTGCGATACCCATTCTGGAACTTCTTTAGGGGGGACAGGCGTCCTGCGATTCTGTTTGCACCATTTTACTTTGATTTGTCAGGTGACAATCGTGATTGGGGTGCCATTGAAAGGAATCAGGGATCGCAGTTTTGCGGCAATTTAGGATCACGGGCAGGATCGCAGCGATTCCACCTGTGACCTGGAACGACATGGTGTGAACGGAGCCTTAGTATATTTAAATCTGCTAGTCCATCTAACACTCCTCTTCCCCAGACTGCGAATACTGCTGTCAGCTGTACCCCCTGTGCTCATTCAACCAGAATAGGGTGCAATCTAATACAAGAGGAGTTACTTGGCAGATCACCAGGTCCACTTTAACCACTTCAATACAGGGCACTTATACACCTTCCTGCCCAGACCAATTTTAAGCTTTCAGTGCTCTCACACTTTGAATGACAATGTGATCATGTGATTCTGTACCCAAACAACATTTTTATAATTTTTTCCCCACAAATATAGCTTTTGTTTGGGGGTATTTGATCACCTCTGGGGCTTTTATTTTATACGCTACAAATAAAAAAAGAATGAAAATGTTGAAGAAAAAAACGTTTTCTTTGTTTCTGTTACAAAACTTTGTAAATAAGTATGTTTTCTCCTTCATTGAAGGGCACTGATGAGGCTGCACTGACGGGGATTGATGAGGCAGTACTTATTGGCACTGATGAGGTGGCACTTATATGCAGCACTGGTAGGCGGCACTGATGGGCACTGATATGCAGCACTGATGGGCACCGATAGGTGGCACTGATGGGCACTCATAGGCGGCACTGATGGGCACTCATAGGTGGCACTGATAAGTAGCACTGATAGGCGGCACTGATAAGCAGCACTGATGGGCACTAATAGGTGACACTGATATACAGCACTGATGGGCACTGATAGGTGACACTGATGGGCACACATAGGCGGCACTGATGGGCACTCATAGGTGGCACTGATAGGTGGCACTGGAGGGCACGTATAGGCAGCATCGATGAGCACTGGTGGGTTGCACAGATAGATGGCACTGATCAGAGGCACTGGCAGGCATCACTGATGGGTCCATCCCTGGTGGGCTCTAGTGGGCTTACCTGGTTGTCATGGGTCGGCATCCCTGGTGGCCATAGGTGGGCGTCCTTGCTGGCCATGGGTGGGCATCCCTAATGGTCCTGGGTGGGCATCCTCGGGGGGGGGGGCTGCACTGATAATCAATCAGTGCAGACCCCCCCTTTAGGAGAGCAGCTGATCGGCTTTCCTCTACTTGCGCCTGTCAGTGCGAGTGGAGAAAAAGCCGATACACGGCTTTTCCTGTTTACACTGTGATCAACTGTGATTGGACACAGCTTATCACGTGGTAAAGAGCCTCCGTCAGAGGCTCTTTGGCTCTTTACCTAGATCGGAGATCCAGTGTGTCAGTGTGACACACCCGATCGCTGCACTGCGTGCCCCCGCGGGTGCACGATCGCGGCTTATTCTGCTGGATATCATATGATGCCCTGTCAGGATAACTGAACCACTTCCGGGCTGTCATTCTGCTTTCGGCCAGGCGGGAAGTGGTTAGGTAAAACCACCCGTAAAAATGCAAAAAAAATTGTCCCCCTGCAGATTTGAGTCATACTGTAGTAGTGTGCATCGCATACTAGTACATTATGACAGACTTACCTGCAAACAGAGTCCTCCGGTGCTGCGCTGTCATGTCTCCTAAAGCGCTTCCATCTTCACTTGTTCTTCCTTCCAGGCTTTGTAAGCTCAATCACCTGAATGGCCCGGCTGCCGTGACGTCACATCGCAACGGCACACGGAGCGGGCCATAAATGTGGACTGAGCTGCGCATGCGCGAGCTCAGATCATCATCAGACCCTTTCTGACAAGAAAGGGGAAGATTTATGACAGAAGAGACCTCTAGGGTCTTCTGTTATGTAAACCCTGCCTGTCAGCGGATTTTTACTTCCACTTTAAGCTTCTTAGATTCACAATCAGCACTTGCTTTGTGCAGGTGTATCCTCAAGTGTTCTTCATGTTGGCAAAACTGCAGTACATTATTTGACCAAAATATTGGCGGCGATCCCACACGGTCTTGCACAAATCAGCGTGTGAACTGAAGTGACACTAATGAATGTAGGAGCGGTGTCCTAATCCTGAGATTTGGTTTCAGCAAAGCTCTGCTTTCTCCTTTCATCTTTGTTGATGGATAAGAAGTCTTGCGCAGATTCGAAAGTGTTTGGACAGCGCAGTCAGTTCTATGTTTTCACTTTCATGATTAATCTGTCGCCAGGCTATGGACATTTACATGATCTTAAATTGATTGTAATTTTTTTTTCTTTTTTGTTAAAATAACCAACATGTTATACAGTACTTACCTGCCCTATGCGGAGTGGCCCTGAACCTCCTCTTCTGGGGTCCCCTGCTGGCGATCCAGGATCCTCCTTTTCTGAATGTGCCCCCGTAGCAAACCTCTGTAATGTGGGCACTCCTGCCAAGCTGAGCTGTGTGCATCCATTGACACACATAGTGTGCTGTCTGCTCACAGGTTTAATTGACAGCAGCAGGAGCCAATGGCTCTCGCTGCTGACAAGCCTCCTGTGAGAGAGGGGAGAGAAGAGCAGGGCTGCTGCAGACAGGCACAGTGCTGGATCGAGATCGGGCTCAAGTAAGTATTTATGGTGGGCTGGGGAGAGCTGGCAGGGAAGGTTTTTTTTTTTTACGTAAAGCAAAAACATTAATTAAGGTAAAATAAACCTTTGCCTTTAGAACCACTTTAATTGTGTTTTTTCAGTGCTGCTTAGCATAATGTAAAAAATACGAATACTAATATTTGGCAATAAAAGCTGAAGTCCAACCTTACCTTCAGTCTTGCACAGTTGTACAGGCTCCTCTCTTGTATTGAATTACTCTGATCTCACGGCACACTCTGAACTTCTCACAGTGTGCTTTAGAAGCTGCAGAAAGCCAGATAGAACCCATCTTATTTCCTGCATGGAGGACATCCAGCTTCATCTAGCGCTTTCCTCCCCACCCTGACCATTTCATTCATTGGATTTTAGTTAGGCTGGGTTCACACTTATGCGAATTGGATGCGGGTTTCAACTGTCAATTAAAGCAATGCAGTGCTTTATCGCAAAAAATGGCCTGGTCATTAAGGCGGTAAATCGTCTGGGGGTTAAAAAACTGCACCAAAAACGCACCTCCCCGTTGAATTACATCTTGTGTTACATTTTTGATGCAGTTTTTGAGTCACATGACCTATGAAAAACACACCATAAGCACAGTAATATCATGGTAAAATCGCGTGCGTTTCTCTATCGGCAAAAATGGCGAAAACACTATTTTCAGCCGATATGTTTCGGGGGCATCTCTAATTTTAGTCCTTTCAATCATGAAGGCGCAGCGTCACAAGTGGGTGTTACCTGCTGCAGTTTGCATACAATAACATTGCGCTTAGAAATGCCCACTCATCCAGGCGGACACCAGTCCATTTACCCTTTTATATTGTAAAGCGATGTGTAAACGGTTGGCGCTAAATAAAACCATCGGAGGTGGAGGGATTGTCACCACTATGGATAACATTGACCTTAAAGTGGTTGTAAACCCACTTTATAAACAAAGACCTACAGGTAAGCCTAGATTAAGGCTTACCTGTAGGTGCATGAAATATCTCCTTAACCTACACGGTTAAGGAGATATTTGCATTTAAATGCGGCGACGCTGATGTCACGTGCATGCGCATGGGGTTAACCCCATTCACAAATTCGGCTAGGTCGCAACATTCGACGACGTAGCCGAATTCGACGGCTCACGCGCGCATGCGGCGATACCTGGAAGTAACATTCCGGCTATCGCCGCAGCGATGGATGCGGCTAGAGGAGGGACACGGACGACTTCGGGGGCCCCGATCTAAAGTAAGTGGTACATAATGAGCTAGTATGCTAGTCATACTAGCTCATTATAGCTTTGTCTTGCAGGTTAGTAAAAAAATAAAAATTCGAAACAGGGTTAACAACCACTTTAAAGGGGAGTTCCAGACTTTTTTTATGTTTATTAAAAGTCAGCAGCTACAAAAAGTGTAGCTGCTGGCTTTTAATAAACATACACTTACCTGCTCCACTGTCCAGCGACGCGGCCGCCTGGAGCTCCGCTCGTCTCCCCTCCTTCTCCGCCGGCGCCTCCATTCATAGAGTGGGCACCCGGCCGTGACAGCTTTCGGCTTCACGGCCGGGCACTCACTGCGCATGCGCGAACGGCGCAGCGCTCTCTGAGTGGACAGGCGATCGCCTGGGACCTGTCACGTCCCAGGTGATCGCCTACAGGGAGCGGCCGCCACAAGGCGATATGACGTGTCGCCTAAGCGGTCCCTGGGCAGAAGAAGGAAGTGGGACAGGAAGTCCCACTCCTACTGAAGCCCCCACTCCCCCCCCCAAAAAAATGACATGCCGAATGTGGCATGTAAGGGGGTGAGGAGTGGATTAAGCGGAAGTTCCAAATTTGGGTGGAACTCCGCTTTAAGCGGTGAAGCTGTATTCCTGGACTTGTGGTTCACCAGCATTTTGGACTTTATTTTTATTGTTTGTTTGCGCTGCACTTTTTATCGTATTTTAACATTTGCTATATAAATCCTGAATAATAATAATATCTGCATATCTCCTCCCAAGAGCCAGCCTGTTACTTTCTTTAGGTCTGAGCCCTTCTATGAAGGGTACTATGATATTTTCAGGACGTTATGTACAGTATCCTGATGGCCCCTCCCACCAGCCATGATCTTCTTGCATTGCATAGTGAAGCACAGAGATCCAGGAATGATATTGAAATAAAGTATGCAGTGAAAATGGGAACTTTTTAGTAACTCCACTTTTGTTGAAAACTAAATATTCCCCTCTGGGTGATCTATGTACATTGCAAGGATTTTTAACAAACTTTGTTGCAGATTCCTACCTTTAGTTATTCTGAAGAAATAGTGGTTTGTTTCTCTGTGTCCATGTGCAAATTGAACCTGTATAGGAGTGATTTATAATTATCAATCAGCTGCTGCACCTGCAGGGCTCTAATGAGGAAAGTTGCAGAGTCTGCATCCCTTTTAGATGTGATTTCCCTTTTGTGAGTATCTCACCAAAAATGACATTTTTGTTGCAGGAGATGCTCACAATCTGATTTGTATCTTAGTGCGGACTCCTGGGAAAATGTGCCACAAAAGCAGAAAATTACATTTCTGGGGGCGTTCTGTATACCATCTGTCATCTGTATATAGAACACCTCCAGGTAGCCACATTGCATTGCATTTTACAGAAAATGACAGAGCTGCAAATTGAAAAGGAAAGGTACTCTTTAATAACATTTAGTTACAATATGACTTATTCTGTGAATATGTGATTATTTATATTTTTTGTAACTATTCTAACTTTTACTGTTTAACCACTTCCATACTGGGCACTTATACACCTTCCTGCCCAGACCAATTTTCAGCTTTCTGCGCTGTTGCACTTTGAATGACAATTGCGCGGTCATGCTACACTATACCCAAACTAAATTTTTATCATTTTGTTCCCATAAATAGAGCTTTCTTTTGGTGGTATTTGATGACCTCTGCGATTTTTTATTTTCTGCTAAAAAATAAAAAAAAGACCGAAAATTTTGAAAAAAAAATAGGATTTTTATAACAGCTTACCTGTAAAATCCTTTTCTTGGAGTACACCACGGGACACAGAGCTAGTCATTACATAATGGGTTAAGGGTCACCAGCGGTGATTGGACACTGGCACAACCAATGGAAGACAGTTCCCCTCCATATAACCCCTCCCATCAGGGAAGTACCTCAGTTTTGTAGCAAAGCAGTAAGGTTCCCATAAGAAGGGCGGGACCTCTGTGTCCCGTGGTGTACTCCAAGAAAAGGATTTTACAGGTAAGCTGTTATAAAAATCCTATTTTCTTTATCGTACACCACGGGACACAGAGCTAGTCATTACATAATGGGACGTCCCAGAGCAATGCTCATATGAAGGGGGGGAGACACAGATCAAAACAGGCCGCTTGCGGACCAGAAGCCCTATACTGCTGCCTGCAGCACACTTCGCCCAAAGGCGGAATCCTCATGTCCTTTCACATCTATTTGATAGAATTTGGAAAATGTATGGACTGAAGACCAAGTTGCAGCTTTACAGATCTGAGCCATCGAAGCCTGGTGATGCACTGCCCATGAAGCACCTATCGCCCTGGTAGAGTGCGCCTTAACAGGAAAAGGAGGAGTCCTGTTCTTTAAACCATAAGCTTGAATAATTACTTGTCTAATCCACCTGGAAATGGTGGATTTTGATACCGCTTGGCCCTTCTTGGGCCCATCTGGTAAAATAAACAAAACATCTGTTTTACGTATCTGAGCGGTTGCTTGCAGATACACCTTTACCGCTCTCAGTAGATCTAGAGAGTGTAATAATTTTTCCCCCGCCGTCCGCGGGTTTGGAAAAAAGGAAGGCAGAACAATGTCTTGATTCAAGTGAAAAGCCGACACCACCTTAGGTAGAAAAGCCGGATGGGGTCGTAGTACGATTTTGTCCTTGTGACAAATTAGATAAGGCTCTTTACAAGAAAGAGCTGCTAGCTCTGATACTCTCCTAGCAGAAGCTATAGCAATCAGAAAGGCCAACTTCCTACTCAATATAATTAAAGGAATATGGCGAATAGGTTCAAAAGGTTGCTTTTGCAACACTGACAATACCAAATTCAAATCCCATGGACACAAGGGAGTCCTAACTGGAGGATTTATCCTCAGTACCCCCTTAATGAATGTCCGAACTAGGGAGTGAGATGCCAATGGTCTCTGAAAGAAGACTGATAGAGCCGATATTTGCCCTTTGATGGTGCTAAGGGCTAAATTCATATCCACTCCTAACTGGCAAAAAGCAAGAATCCTGCTTATTTCATATTTCTGAGGATTCCAACTTCTGGATTCACACCAGGAAACGTATGCTCTCCAGACTCTCTGATAGATGAGTCTGGAGGCTGGCTTTCTAGCATTAATGAGCGTAGAAAGAGCCGGACCAGAGACCCCTCTCTTTTTAAAAATGTGGGTCTCAGCAGCCAGGCCGTCAACTTTAGCCTTTGTAAGGAAGGGTGGAATACTGGACCCTGTGACAGCAGGTCGTGTCGGAGTGGAAACTTCCAGGGCCTTCCTATCGCCGTTTTTACAATCTCGGCATACCGAGGCCTCCTGGGCCAGTTTGGGGCCACTAGGATTACTGGTATTCCCTCCTCCTTGATCCTGCGAAGCAGTCTTTGTAGAAGAGGGATCGGAGGGAATGCCTAGATCAGTGAGAACTGATTCCATGGAGTTATTAGAGCGTCTGTATTATTAGAGCGTCTGTCCCGTAGGCTAGAGGATCCCTCGTTCTGGACACAAAGTTGTCCAATTTCTTGTTGAACCTGGCAGCTAGCAGGTCTACATCTGGGTTTCCCCATCTCAGACATATGGCCTGAAAGATCTCGGGGTGAAGAGACCACTCCCTGGTAGCAGCTGCTGACGACTCAGGTAGTCTACTTGTCAATTTTCCATCCCTGGAATGAAGATTGCAGAAAGGCAAGGTACATGCTCTTCTGCCCATGCCAGGATCCGGTTCACCTCTCTTTGGGCTGCCCGACTGCGGGTGCCTCCTTGGTGATTGATGTAAGCTACTGCAGTAGCATTGTCGGATTGAACCCGAACTGGGTAGCCCTGTAACCTGTATGTCCAGGTTTTGAGGGCTAGATATACCGCCCGGATCTCTAGCACATTGATGGGCAGGATCCCCTGAGTCTTGGCCCAGGTTCCCTGGGTAGAAGCCTCCTCGAATACTGCACCCCAGTCCGATAGGCTGGTATTCCTAGATACCACCTTCCAGGCCACTGGGAGGAAGGACTTTCCCTTCCGTAAATTCCTGGCTTCTAGCCACCAATCGAAGTTGTGGCGTACTTGTGAGGACAGGCGCATGGGTATATCCAGAGCTTGGCTCTTCCTGTTCCAGGAAGCTAAAATATTGCCTTGAAGTAGTCTCGAATGAAACTGGGCGTAAGGAACCGCCTCGAAGGAGGCTACCATCCTTCCCAATAGTCTCATGCAAAGGCGAATAGACGGCCTCTTGTTTGCTTTGACCTTGTGGATCAGGTCTTTCAGAGACTGTATCTTCGGTTCTGGCAGGTATACCTCGTTTTGGGCTGTATCTATGATCATGCCCAGGTACCCTATCCTTCTTTGGGCCTGGAGAGAGGATTTTTGTAAATTTATAATCCATCCTAAATGCTCCAGGTATCCTACTGTAGTGTGTACAGCGTGACCCAATCCGTCCTTTGACTGATCTATTACTAGTAGATCGTCCAGATAGGCTGTTACCGCAATGCCCCGTGTTCTTAGGTTACTAACAGAGGAGCTAGCACCTTTGTGAATACTATGGGCGCGGTGGCTACACCAAACGGCAGAGCCACAAATTGAAAGTGGCGATCTTCTACCGCAAACCTTAGGAATCTTTGGTGAGCGGGGAGGATGGGTATGTGTAAATGTGCGTCCTTGATATCTATGGACGCCATGAATTTTCCGCCCTTTAAAGTGG
This sequence comes from Rana muscosa, assembly GCA_029206835.1. Classification (NCBI taxonomy): domain Eukaryota; kingdom Metazoa; phylum Chordata; class Amphibia; order Anura; family Ranidae; genus Rana; species Rana muscosa. The sequence goes on from CM055117.1 coordinate 687,362,939, forward strand.
CGGCCACGGATCGGATCGTTTCCATTCGAAAAATGGCGATCGTTCAGGAACCGATTTAGGGATTTTAGATCCAGGATGGGTCTGACATCTCCATTTGGCTTTGGAATCACAAAGAGGTTTGAGTAAAAACCTGAACCTCGCTCTTTTTGGGGTACGTCTGTAACTACCCCTTGAGCCCTTAAGTGATTCAAACCTTTGAAGAAGGATTCTCTTTTTTGTGGATCCTTGGAGAGTCTTGAACCTCGGAATTGAGAAGATGGGATCTCTCGAAATTCCAGTTTGTACCCTGAGGATATTGTGGATACTACCCAATTGACCTGGATTTCTGACCACCAAGTTGCTCAGAACTGACAAAGCCTTCCTCCCACTCGGCCGAGCGGGGGCGCCCCTTCACTGAGAGGCTTTGGGGGCTTGCTTATTAGCTCTTGCACCCCACGGCTTTTTGTTCTTCTGAGCTTGCCCCTTGGCTTTTGTGGGCGGCTAAAACAGGCCGCCGCCACTGGTTGGAGTCAGATTTCCCGGGAGCTGGGGAGAGAGCGTTTAAAACAAGATCTCTTGTTTTTCTTTCTCTCAGGTAAAAGTCATTTTACCACTTGATCTTCTGTATATATTTTTCTAAATCTTCCCCAAATAGGCGTTCGCCATGGAACGGGAACTTGCCAACAGCTTTTTGCATGGGGTCCCCGCTGACCAATGCTTAAGCCAAAGTACTCTGCGCATCTGTACCAGCTGGAGTGTAAGGCGTGATGCCTGTATGATAGAATCTCTCATGGCATCCACTGTGAAGCATAAGGCTTTTAGGCAAATTTTTCCCAATTTCTAGCCTGCTCTGAAGACAGTTCCTTCAGCCCCTGCTTTACCTGTTGGCTGATGACCTGACCCATACCGACTGCTGCTACTGCAGGTTGGGTAATTGAGCCGGCCAAAAGGAAGGAGGATTTCAACTTCCTCTCAGAAGGATCTTTTAAACCCTTGTACATTATCCACCGGACATGTCAGGTTTTTATTTACACAAGAAATAGCCGCAACTACCGCAGGCAGGCTCCATTTCTTAAAAAAAAAATTTTTTCCCCCATAGGATAAAGAATGTTAAACCTTTTTGGAGGTGAGAAACGCTTATCTGGATGTTGCCAGTTTGCGTATATTAGATCCTCTAGTAACGGATGAACCGGGAAGGAGCATGCACCTTGCAGGGATCTTAATGACCCTAGGGAGGAGACAGGTAATTCCGTTACCTCCGCAGAGGTTAACTTAAATGCACTGCTATAGCATTGTACCTGTGACCTTAAAATCTGGCTCCTCATCCTCTGCTGATGTAGCCTCCTCCTCCTCATCCTCCTCCCTCAGGTACTTCTGAAGGGAGGTCCAATACTGGAAGAGACCTGCTTCGCTTATTGTTCCTTTTTAGAGGACTTAGCGATTAAGGTAGCAATTTTTTCCCTCCAGATTATTTAGGGCAGCTGATAAAGTGTCCTCAGTGACATATACAGGCCCAAGCTCCACTGGGGAAGCCGCCATACCTGACAGAGGTAATGGCTCATCCTGAACAGGTGCATTTAGCAACACAGGAGAGAAAGGTACCGAGTCAGCACAGTTAGAGCCTCCTCTCAGGCGGTGGTGCTTTCTTATCTCTTTTTGTCCGTATTACTTCCCCTGGAAGGCTTACCGTTTAGACAAAATACAAGGTACCTAAATGCATATACTACCGTGTTCAGTTTAGCAAATACATTAAGTATGCAACTTTTAACACATAACTATGCATAACATGGATGTCTTCTAGGAAGTACCCAATCCAACCACATGGAGTCTTACGTCCCTGTATAGCTGCTGTGTTTCTCTGCCAGGAATAAGAGAACTAACGAGCTTGCTTGCTGCTGCAGTGCTTCTCACACTGACAGTCTTTTAAAATTGGCGCCGTTTCTGTGCCTGCGCGCGCCACGTGCCCGCGCACGCCTTCGCCCCCCCCCTCCGATAAAGCGCGCTCCCGCGCGCGCGCGCGCGGCCCTTAGCGCTATGGCGGTGGCCATAGTGAGAGAGGACTCTCATCAGCCCTTGTTCCCACTTACCTGCATCTGCAGGTGTCTGGTCGGCCACCGAAAGGAGGATCGGGGTGCCCCAGCAAGCTCAGCAGCGGAGGTGACGAGCAGTGTACTTCGCCGAAGCCGACACTGAACAGAGTGAGGTGAGTATATTCAGCTCTTTACTCCCCCCAGTGGTGGAAAAAAAGAAGACATCCACTTTTTGAAAAAGGTCCCAACCTAGTTATGGACCTTCTAATCTCACCTTATCCACGCCGCAGGTTTTTCTGCTGAAAAATTTCAGACAGATACCAAACTTCACCCTTCACGGTGGGCTATGTGTGCCAACCTTCAGGGATATGGGTTCCTATTTAAAGGATACCTCTCCCCTGGGCCTTGTACAAGACTCTTACCAGGACTTTATAGCGAAATAGCGAAAGTGCTGGATCTTAGAGCCCAGTCCTCCGAAGAGAGACATTACAGGCGACGCCTCATGGATGAGGCCCGGATCCCATCCAGATTCAGCTCATTTGTAGGCGTCTTGGATGGATCCGAAAGCATAGCTCTTTTACCCCCAGAGGGTCTCTTTGGTAGAGCTTTCCTTTAGCACCTCCTAACGCGTCCAACACCTTTCGACACTGGCGAAAAAACTGAGGTACTTCCCTGATGGGAGGGGTTATATGGAGGGGAACTGTCTTCCATTGGTTGTGCCAGTGTCCAATCACCGCTGGTGACCCTTAACCCATTATGTAATGACTAGCTCTGTGTCCCGTGGTGTACGATAAAGAAAAAGTTTTTTTTTGTTTCAGTTACAAAACTTTGTAAATAAGTTAGTTTTCTCCTTCACTGATGGGGCTGCACTGACGGGCACAGATAAGGCGGCACGGATGGGCACCGATGAGGTGGCACGGATGGGCAAAGATCGGCGGCACGGATGGGCAACGATCGGCGGCACGGATGGGCAACGATCGGCGGCACGGATGGGCAACGATCAGCCACACGGATGGGCAACGATCGGCAGCACGGATGGGCACAGATAGGCGGCACGGGTGGGCACAGATAGGCGGCACGGGTGGGCACAGATAGGCGGCACGGATGGGCACAGATGGACACGGATAGGCGGCATGGATGGGCACTGATAGGTGGCACGGATGGGCATGGATGGGCACTGATAGGTGGCATGGATGGGCACTGATAGGTGGCACTGTACTGTACTAATGGATGCCAATCAGGGCCAAACAATAATGCCTGCCAATCAGTGGTGCCCATTGTGGGCACTGATTGGCATCCATTGTGGGCACTGATTGGCATCCATTTAGTATATAATTAGCATCCCTGGTGGTCTAATGTGCAATACCTATAGGTGGTCTTCCCTGGTGGTCTAGTGGCATCCCTGGTGGTCCAGTGGGCATCCTCGGGGGGCTGCGCTGATAATGGATCAGCACAAACCCCCCCCCCGTCAGAGGAGCAGCCGATCGGCTCTCCTCTACTCGCGTCTGACAGACGCGAGTGAGGAAAAGCCGATGACCAGCTTTTCCTGTTTACATCGTGATTAGCCGTGATTGGACACGGCTGATCACGTGGTAAAGAGTCTCCGTCGGAGACTCTTTACCTAGATCGGTGTTGCGGGGTGTCAGACTGACATCCCGCAGCAACGATCGCCGCGATGCGCGCCCCCGGGGGCGCGCAGCGGCTCAAAATCCGGAGGACGTCATATGACGTCCAGTCAGGATTTTGAAACCACTTTGCCGCCGTCAATCTGTTATAGGGCGGGCGACAAGTGGTTAATACCAGTTAATATACGGTACAATTAAAGTCCAAACATAGCCTCTCCCTCCTTCTACAATATGACTTGTGTCGCAATTGTATATGCTATATATTTTTTTCCTTTCCTAATTTTTTTTCCTCACAAAAGTGGAGCTACACTTTAAAGAGGAACTGCAGTCTGCTCACATAATTTGTAATAAAAACATCTTTGTCACTCTGAAGCTTCCCTCCAACCACTTTGCATATTATTTTATATATATTGTGATTCTGTACTTGCAAAATATGCTTCAGAAATCTCCCTCCACTGAGTCTGGCTGCAGCCATTTTAACTGTGGGCAGCTGAAGCTGCTGCCTGTTCACTTCCTGGTTTTACACAGACACACCTCCAGCTCTGCAGCTCTCATTGACCCTCCTATGAGTCATCCCCCCTCCCTTCCTGGCAAACACTCCCGAGAGTGAGAGAGAGAGCTGCGCATGATGTCATAAGCCTAGACTAATGACCAGACAAGAAACAGGAAGTGGGCTGTATAAGGAATTTACTGGCAGAAAAAAATATTTTACTACCCAAAGTTAAAACAACAAGGGAAGAAGATTTAATAGATGGAAAGTTGAAAAAATGACTGAAGGTTCGCTTTAAAAAATGTAGTTAGCATATTGATGAGGGGGGAAATGAGGGAACCCAAGAATGCAAAATACGCTTTAGCCCTGGTTCACACCAGTGTGATTTGTCATGCAATTTGACAGTTCCAAATCGCATGACAAGTCACACCCCATTGCCGGCAGTGGAACCATTCAAATTGCTGCACGACAACTTTGAAATTGCTTCCTGCACATTCTGTGCGATTTCATGTGTGACTTGCATTGACACGTAAAGGCAGTCACACAGATGTCAGCAAGCCGCACATGAAATCACACCTTTCAGCGGCTTTCAAATCACGCAGAAGTGGTGCGATTTCAAAGCCACACTGATGTGAAGCAGGGCTTAGGCAGAAACCAGCTTATCACTACAGAATATACAGTATTCTATATATAATAACATTTGGATCCTGCTTGGTATTAGCTATACTTTGTAGCATGTTTATTCAAATGGGTTCTTTTTTTCCCCCTACTTTTATATAACAAAAACCTGTATAAATATGTGTATATAGCAATGTCCATGTAGAGAAATGTACATTCCTCTAGATGTAGAGACACTGGCTGACATACACATCTTTTGTATTGCAGGCATCAGGGGGTGAATGTAACAAACTCAGACCATGGGAAGCTCCAGCTTACACTTCCCCTTTATGCTGCTTGTGTGAAAGGAAGAAACTCTTTCCTGCTCTACCCCTAGTCATTTCCTCCACCACACTGAAAAACAGGTGTTAATAGGACACTGATTTATATGCAGACAGTATTTCCTGTGAAATCGGAGAAAACACTATGTTTTGTGCGCTGTGCTCTTGTTATCTAATGCTAAACCGGTGTGTAAAACTCTCCATATTAGTGCATGTGTTGTGGTACTCATTGCTCATCACATCTTGCAACTGAATCCAGAAAAATGTGCACATAGACAACAGTCACATGAACCGGCTGTTTGGGGCCAGATTGGGAAACAATCTATGATGGAAGATGGATATTGAATTTTGGAGTCAACAACAATGTGTCAAGCAGTGTTAATTTTGGCGTCAAATTTCATAGCCTTTTAGTTTTAGTTTTAAGTGGTATTTTAGTAATCTGAATTGTTTTAGTCGTATTTAGTCAACTAAAACCTGCAGTTCATTTTAGTCGATTATAATATCCTACATTTTAGTCAACTTAAATCTTTAGTACTTTAGGCCTGTAATGCACACAGTGCTCTGGACGGTTGGGAGGCCTGTAAATGCTCTACAGTGCTCTGGACAGTGGTCTGAGGAGGCGTGTAATGCACACAGTGCTCTGGACGGTTGGGAGGCCTGTAAATGCTCTACAGTGCTCTGGACAGTGGTCTGAGGAGGCGTGTAATGCACACAGTGCTCTGGACGGTTGGGAGGCCTGTAAATGCTCTACAGTGCTCTGGACAGTGGTCTGAGGAGGCGTGTAATGCACACAGTGCTCTGGACGGTTGGGAGGCCTGTAAATGCTCTACAGTGCTCTGGACAGTGGTCTGAGGAGGCGTGTAATGCACACAGTGCTCTGGACGGTTGGGAGGCCTGTAAATGCTCTACAGTGCTCTGGACAGTGGTCTGAGGAGGCGTGTAATGCACACAGTGCTCTGGACGGTTGGGAGGCCTGTAAATGCTCTACAGTGCTCTGGACAGTGGTCTGAGGAGGCGTGTAATGCACACAGTGCTCTGGACGGTTGGGAGGCCTGTAAATGCTCTACAGTGCTCTGGACAGTGGTTTGAGGAGGCGTGTAATGCTGCACAGTGCTTTTGACGGTGGTCTGAGGAGGCTTGTAATGCACACAGTGCTCTGGACGGTTGGGAGGCCTGTAAATGCTCTACAGTGCTCTGGACAGTGGTCTGAGGAGGCTTGTAATGCACAGTGCTCTGGACAGTGGACTGACGAGGGGACAGGACGGCAGGAGAGTCTGTGTGAGGCTGTGAGGACTGTTTACCATATCCCGATCTGTACATCTCGCTACGAGCCTGTTATAGAGTGGTGCACTGTCGCACCTGCAGTATGTGAGTACCCCGGCAAGGGATCCAGGGCCGGACGGGCCTGCCGGGATAACGGGAGATTTCCCGGTAGGCTGCCTGTCCTGGGGCCGGTTTCATTTGCGGCTGCAGTGCTCCCCTCTCTCCTGCTCCTGTGTATCACGGAGCTGCCTGTCTCGGTCTGTGTTCGGTGGCGGCGGTGCTGTAACACTGTCCTGCCCCCTTAGACCGGCTCGTGTGATAGTAGATAGAGTCAGTGTTCAGCCTATCACAGGAGACGGTCTAGGGGGGTGGGACCGTGTTACAGCGTCACCGTCACCGCCGAACACAGATCCAGCCAGGTCAGCTCCATGATAAACAGGAGCAGGAGAGAGGGGACAGGGAGCACTACAGGAGATGCCCGCCCTGTGTGCCTGGATAGGAGGATCGGCAGGGGGACCGCATATAGAGGAAATGAGCTTTCTATATTCCTCCATACAGCCGCTGAATGCTTGCAGAAGGGGGGGGGAGGAGAACCAAGCATTCCGTGGCTGTATGGAGGAATATAGAAAGCTGATTTCCTCTATACGCGCCCCCCTGCTTCTCCTCCTATCCAACTTCTTTTGTGGCTCCCCCCCCAGTGCTCTCCTCCCCCACCATACTCTCCAGCCCCCCCACAGTTCTCTCCACCACTGTTCGTTCTGCCCCCCTGCTGTCCAGCTCTCCCCATCCTTCTCCAGCCACCATTCCAGTGCTCCCCACCCCTGTTCTTTCCCCCCCCCCCCCAGTGCTCTCCAACTCTCCCCATCACTCTCCAGCCCCCACCCCAGTGCTCTCCAGCTCTCCCCATCACTCTCCAGCCCCCACCCCAGTGCTCTCTAGCCCCCCGTGCTCCCCACCCCTGTTCTTTTTGCCCCCACCCATGTGCTCTCCAACCCCGCCAGGGCTCTCCGCCCCCCATAGTGCTCTCCAGCCCCCCGTGCTCCCAACCCCTGTTCTTTTTGCCCCCACCCATGTGCTCTCCAACCCCGCCAGTGCACTCCGCCCCCCATAGTGCTCTCCAGCCCCCCGTGCTCCCCACCCCTGTTCTTTTTGCCCCCACCCATGTGCTCTCCAACCCCGCCATAGCTCTCCGCCCCCCATAGTGCTCTCCAGCACCCCGTGCTCCCCACCCCTGTTCTTTTTGCCCCTACCCATGTGCTCTCCAACCCCGTCAGTGCTCCCTGCCCCCCATAGTGCTCTCCAGCACCCCGTGCTCCCCACCCCTGTTCTTTCTCCCCCCCCAGTGCTCTCCAGCTCTCCCCATCACTCTCCAGCCCCCACCCCAGTGCTCTCCAGCCCCCGTGCTCCCCACCCCTGTTCTTTTTGCCCCCACCCATGTGCTCTCCAACCCCGCCAGTGCTCTCTGCCCCCCATAGTGCTCTCCAGCCCCCTGTGCTCCCCACCCCAGTTCTTTTTGCCCCCACCCATGTGCTCTCCAACCCCACCAGTGCTCTCCGCCCCCCATAGTGCTCTCCAGCCCCCGTACTTTCCACCCCTGTTTTTTCTGGCCCCCACTGGTGCTCTCAAGCTCCCTCCATTGCTCTTCACCCCCCCAGTGCTCTTCACTCCTCCCTGCTCTTTGTACCCCCCAGTGCTCTCCACCCCTGTTCTTTCTCCCCCCCAGTGCTCTCAAGACCCCCCCCCCCCCAGTGCTTTTTACATCCCACACTCTTGGCCCCCTCAGTGCTCTCCAGCCCCCCCTCTCAGCCTCCCATGCTCTCCACCCCTGTTCTTTTTGTCTCCCCCCAGTGCTCTCAAGCCCCCCCCAGCGCTCTCCGCTCCCCACCCCTGTGATCTCCACTCCCCCCTGCTCTTTGCCCCCACCCATGTGCTCTCCAACCCCACCCGTGTTTTCCGCTCCCCCTTCTCTCCAGCTCCCCCCCCAGTGCCCTCACTTCCCCAGGACCAGAGGACAGGCTGACTAGGGTCGGAAAATGAGGACGGCTGAAGGTGCAGGTGGCCAGGGACCACTCCATCTCACAGCAAACAGATTCTCTGGAAGGAGCACTGTCCCCATCCAAAACGAGAACAGACCCTGCCTGCTGATGGTGATCATGGATATCCTGCTGGCATGGAAGGTACCGTACTGAGCATCAACAACACACCTTCCTACAGACAGGGACTGCAGACTGGGACATGGGGCATAGGAGAGGCTGCATTTATGGGCACAGTGAGACTGCATTCACGGGCACAGTAAAGCTGCATTTGATGAGCACAGTGAGGCTGCAATGGTGGGCACAGTGTGGCTGCAATGGTGGGCACAGTGTGGCTGCATTGATGGGCAAAGTGAGGCTGCATTGATGGGCACAGTGAGGCTGCATTTAATGGGCACTGATGAGGCTGCATTTGATGGGTACTGGTGGGGCTGTATTGAGCTCTTGTATCATGTCTGCAGCCTCTGACCATCTCCTGTATCATGTCTGCAGTCTCTGAGGGAGTCTGGAGAGGAGTCAAGAGTGGGAGCACCGCCGGGATGGGGGTCATGGGAGAAGTCAGATGTGTGGGGACTGTGGAGAGGAGACTATATAGGATAAAACCAGAGCCACCAAGCTGGAGCCAACTGACTGAGCCCTGCACGGTGTACCTGAGAGGAGGTCAGTGACAGCACCGCTAGGCCAATCTGAGGGGGGGTCACTGATGTAAGGGGGGAGTGAATACGATAATGTAAGGGGGCATTGATATAAAGGTTTCCCCCCTATATCAGTAACCCACCCCCCCTTACCTTAGTGTATTCTTTCTGCGGAAGGTGGTCCCCCCCGCACGTTCTGAGTTCCTGGGGTCCCGCTTGATGATTGACCACTTTTACCACTTTTAACTGGAATTTGCGTTTTATATATATATAAAGCCCTATGTGCTTTCATATCTGTCTTTAATACACTCTTCAAATGTGCTTTAAAATGTATGGTTTTCCCTTTCATGAACAAGAAAATAATGACGTTATGCTGGTATAATAATGCTGTGGGGCTGGTATGAAATTTTTTCCAGGGCTGGATTTTATTCCCAGTCCGGCCCTGAAGGGATCTCTCTTTTTATTTAAATAAATATTGTTAAAACGTTACTTGCACCATCCGGGTTTTTTTCTTATATATTCTATGATCTGGAGCTGCCTGCCAAGGAACCAGGAACCCAGGATTATCCATTAGAACCCAGGTGTGGTTCATAAGCGTGCACAGACCAAGCTTATGTAGTGCACACACCCCTCTTTTTACCTGCATTAATTTTGGCTCCTCGCAGGAAGGGAGAGGCACACCGCACCACAAGCCCGTACCATCCTGTGTAAAGAGGTTAAGTGGTGTTAGTTTTGGGCCTTGTCTGCAGCCAGAGTCAAAGTCCTCCCGAGAATGATCTCACCTCTACATTGGATAGATGCAAGTCCTTGCTTTCCCCAGGAATGTGAATGTCCACACTAGCTGAAAGTCCAACTCAATATTTATTTCTCATAGGATAATAAACAGCCTCTTTGATAGCAGACAGGTTGGAGCGAAGATACAGGGCAGCTTAGATGTGGAGAAGGTCCAGGCACAAACACAGCTTAACTCTTTAGACTGTTTAGGTTTCTCAAACAGCTTTGGCGCACGATCTCTGCCACAGACCGCGAGGTTGGTCTCTGCCACAGACCGGGTGAATAAAGTCACTGCTACTGACTTGGAGAACAGGGTCACTGCCACTGACCGGGTGAATAGGGCATAGCCCTATGAGGCCACTGCCACTGACCTTGAAAGTGAACTTCCTTCTTAGAGTATCTGGCCCATGTCAAGGAGAAAACATCCCTCCGGAGAGTTACCAGAGGCCCCCTCCGTCACCACGACTCTGTGCTGGGTCTTCGGAAGGGGTTACCACCCTGGCCTCCTTGTCCCAGATACGAGTCCCCTCGCAAGGCGGCACCCTGGGAGTCCTCGATCCCTAGCGGACCCCAGCCGAAGGTGCTGGGCCCCGGGCCTTCAAAATAGTACCTCACCCCAGACTAAAGGTGTCTGGGATGGAACAGGAACTCCACCCCCGGGCCTAAAGCACCCGGAGATGACCCTCACTCACCCCCAGGCCGAAGGTGCCTGGGCGTGAACCTCGAACGGAAGATGTCCGCCCCTTTTATACTCTCTCCCGACAGGCACAGCAGGTTCCCCGCCCCGCCGTACTACTGCCGAGAGGGGACACAAAAGGCACAGCCCTCTATTGATGGTTCAACCCTGGCCCACGGTGACAGCGCCACCTGTAGGCCACAGGGAACTGTACACCGATACTATCCCCAGTGAACAGAAATGGTCCATAAACCCTAACAATCAGTGTGTCTGAGCCTAATTACCACTCAGACACTCCCCCTAAATTGAACACCCCGCTACACTTAGTTGCAAGGTCACACGCTCTAAGGTGAGCGTCCATTACCATAGGGGAGCACCTGTGTGACTACACCTTGGCATGACTTTTGGATCACTCACTGGGCCGCGTGTTGCTGTATGAACTGTATTATACATCACCCTTGGATTGCTGCTATTGATTACATGCACTAAAGCACTGTGGAATTTTTCATTCATTTCTATCCACACTGAAGCACCTTAGAATACTTTTTTATGGACTTGTGTGTCATTTTTTAGGATTGGACTGTTTACCACTATTATTTACTATGCATGTTTATGCACTTATGATTTTTCTGAAACAATTTTTTTTTTTTTTTTTAATCATGCGATTTTTTTGATGCGATTTTATATAATTTTTTTGTAATCATTATTCATATATATTTACTTGTACTATTTGTTTGCACATATCTATATCACTTACCGGACACATATCCCCCTTACCTTGTATAGTGGTGTGTGCACTATCATTTCATTAGTGCTGCGTTTTGTTCATTTATTATAATGCACACAGTGCTCTGGTCAGTTGAGGAGGTCTGTAATGCTGCACAGTGCTCTTGAAAGTGGTCTGAGGAGGCTTGTAATGCACACAATGCTCTGGACAGTGGACTGAGGAGGCTAATGCACACAGTGCTCTGGATGGTCTTCTGAGGAGGCCTGTAATGCTGCACAGTGCTTTTGACGGTAGTCTGAGGAGGCATGTAATGCACACAGTGCTCTGGACGGTGGTCTGAAGAGGCCTATAATGAACACAGTGCTCTGGACAGTGGACTGAGGAGGCTAATGCACACAGTGCTTTGAAAGGTCTTCTGAGGAGGCCTGTAATGCTGCACAGTGCTTTTGACGGTGGTCTGAGGAGGCATGTAATGCACACAGTGCTCTGGACGGTGGTCTGAAGAGGCCTATAATGAACACAGTGCTCTGGACAGTGGACTGAGGAGGCTAATGCACACAGTGCTCTGGATGGTCTTCTGAGGAGGCCTGTAATGCTGCACAGTGCTTTTGACGGTGGTCTGAGGAGGCATGTAATGCACACAGTGCTCTGGACGGTGGTCTGAAGAGGCCTATAATGAACACAGTGCTCGGGACAGTGGACTGAGAAGGCTATTGCACACAGTGCTCTGGACGGTGGTCTAAGGAGGCCTGTAATGAACACAGTGCTCGGGACAGTGGACTGAGAAGGCTATTGCACACAGTGCTCTGGACGGTGGTCTAAGGAGGCCTGTAATGAACACAGTGCTTGGGACAGTGAACTGAGTAGGCTAATGCACACAGTGCTCTGGACGGTCGTCTGAGGAGACCTGTAATTTGCACAGTGCTAAGCACGCCACACCACTAAGCACGCTATGGTCGCTACCTTACTTGCTGGGAGGGGAAACACTCACAGACTTTACAGGCAGAGCTCCAAGGAAACAGGAGTTTACGTGGGTAAACGCTCCTCCCTCGCATTTTCTTTCCAAAAATTGGAATTGATTTTTGTCATAGTTTTCATCAATTGATGAAAATGTGGGGTAATTTTCGTTTCGTTTTCGCCCCTGACGAAAATTAACACTGGTGTCAGGTGGGAGATAGGTCTTTCTCACCAGTCAAGAGACAGTTTTAGATCTGGACAAGTGCTCCTGGAATCACTTTGAAGTTAGGACCTCCTTGCTAAATTTCAGGTGACCATCAACCTTCACAGAACCAATGATCACTATTCAAGTGTATGCATGTATATCCCAATTCTTTCTTCTTCTTTTTTTTAAAGTTTTGGGTGGAGTGGGGGAAGGGTTAAGGCAGCTTGATGGCAGGGTTCAGTAGGGCCAAAATTCGATCCATATATGGGCAAGCTATTTCTACTGAAGTCGATCCATTGATCGACCTTCGTACAACCAACTTGTCAGACGGCTATAGCTGCTAGCAATGATCATTATGTTCTGGCGGCAAAGTGCTGCGGGAGAGATTCCTTCATCAACGCTGACTGTTTTGATGGGGTAATCAAGCAATTTTCTTTCCTTCTACCCATGGTGCAACCATTTCGAATTTATCTTTAGTTGACGTAACAAAAAATAAATAAAAAATTAGATGTGGTTGGCTGCTATGGATTGACACTTTGCATAGCATTATATATTTTTTTTGAGCTGCCCTTTGGTTTTCTGTGTTTCTTTGCTTGTGATCTTAGGATTTCAGCTTGTGCAAGCTCCAGTAAATGCTATATTCAGCGAGACAGACATGTAGCAGGAACTCAGTGTCTGACACTATTTTAACTATCCAGCTTTCCAGAGAGCCTCCTTCACAGATCTGCTCTACTCCCCTGCAGGCAATACATACTAAAGCCAGTCATAAACGTTTCTGGCTGAACGAGAAAAAAATCCAAAGATTCCCACATCTGCACTAAACAGCATGAATGGAGGTCTCTCCACTGCTGGGTGTTGTCTTCTGACAGCTGACTCCTACAGCTACTTGAATACCCGAACAGTCACTGCATTTGCCAGTCTGTTTGACCGATAATGTTCCACCTGGCTTAGTCGATTTTTAAATTGACCTTTGTCAAGCCGGGTGATGACCAGGGGTGTCAAACTAGCGGCCCTCCAGCTGTTTTGCAGAACTACGAGTCCCATCATGCCTCTGCCTGTGGGAGTCATGCTTGTAACTGTCAGGCTTGCAATGCCTCATGGGACTTGTAGTTCCACAACATCTGGAGGGGCGACAGTTTGACACCTGTGGACTAGACCATCCAACTGCACAAATGCACTAGGCTGATTTTGCCGAAATTGTATGAAATTCAAGCCGTGTGATTATAGATATAATGTTATTCTACAGTCAGAGAAATCTTTCTTATGCCTCGTACACACGACTGGTTTTCCTGTCGGGAAAACTACCATGAGAGCTTTTGGCCAGGAATCCCGACCGTGTGCATGCTCCCTTGCAATTTTCCCGACAGGAAAACTGCAAGAAAAAAAAAGAGAACAAGTTTTTTTTTTTTCTCACCGGGATTCCTATGTGAAAAACTGCGATGGAGCTTTTGTCCGGCCATGTGTATGCTCCATCGCAGTTTTGTGTCGGGAAAGCCTCTCGTGTGTAGGGGGAAAAACTTACCGAGCAGGTTCTTGGTTTTCCCCTCGGGATTCCCGGCGGACTTTTTACCACCGGGAATCCCATACGTGTGTACTAGGCATTAGTGGTGTGTGTACAATGACATACAATCTGTCCAATTCACAAAGCTTTAATAAGAGGCTCCGTTCACACTAGTGCGACATGTTGCATAAGTCACATGACAAGTTGCAGCCCATTGGTTTCAATGGCACCCATTCCAATCTATGCAACTTAACCACTTCAATACCATGCACTTATACAGCTTCCTGCCCAAGCCAATTTTGAGCTTTCAGCGCTGTCGCAATTTGAATGACAATTGCGCGGTCATGCTACACTGTACCCAAACAAATTTCTTATCAGTTTGTTCCCACAAATAGAGCTTTCTTTCGGTGGTATTTGATCGCCTCTGCGATTTTTATTTTTGGCACAACAAATAAAAAAAGAGTGAAAATTTTGAAAAAAACTATGTTTTTCTTTGTTTCTGTTAATTTTTTTTGTAAATAAGTACCTTTTCTACTTCAATGACGGGCACTGATAAGGCGGCACTGACGGGCACTGATAAGGCGACACTGATGGGCACCGATGAGGTGGCACTGATGAGGTGGCACTGATGATGGGCACTGATAGGCGGCACTGATGGGCACTGATATGTGGCACTGGTATGCGGCACTGATTGGCACTCATAGGCGGCACTGATTGGCACTCATAGGCGGCACTGATTGGCACTTATAGGCGGCACTGATGGGCACTTATAGGCGGCACTGATAGGTGGCACGGATGGGCACTGATAGGTGGGCACTTATGGGCACAGATGGGCACTGATAGGTGGCGCTGATGGACACTAGTAGGTGGCACTGATGGACACTGATGCCCAGCAATGCCAGCCACCACACATTGTGGTTGTGCCATCATAGTGCCAGTCAGTGCCCATTTGTGGGCACTGATTGGCATATTTTTTATTTTACTACATGTGGATGGCCATGGGGGCCATCCACATGCTTGGGGCTTCCCTGTGGTCCTGGGGGGCTTCCCTGGTGGTCCAGTGTGGGTATCCGAGGGGGGGCTGCGCTGATAAACAATCAGCGCGAACCCCCCCTGTCAGGAGAGCCGCCGATCGGCTCTCCTCTACTCGCGTCTGTCAGACGCGAGTGAGGAAGAGCCGATCAACGGCTCTTCCTGTTTACATCGTGATCAGCCGTGATTGGACACGGCTGATCACGTGGTAAAAAGCCTCCGCCGGAGGCTTTTTACCGAGATCAGTGTAGCGGTGGGTCAGACTGACCCACCGCTCCACCGATCGCCGTGATGCGCGCCCCCCCGGGCGCGCGGCGGCTGTTATCCTGCAGGACGTCATATGACATCCAGTGTGGATAACTGAACCACTTCCCGGACGTCAATATGCTATTGACTGGGCAGGAAGTGGTTAAAGTAGAACAGGCAAAAAGTTTTAGTTTTTTTTTATTTTGAATAGAGCAAGGGAGGGCTATATCCCCTGTCAGATTTTTGTTTTCGCCATCTGTGTCCCTTTGCAGAGATTTACCTTCAAGTCATTCTCCATGGTTTTCAATGACTACCATTCATATTGGCACGACTTTAAGTCGTGCCGACTTTAAAGTAGTTCCTGCACTACTTTTTTCCTGAAGTCCAATCAAAGTCGGATCCCGTATTAACGGATCTGACTTTGGCATGCGACTTGTGCATAAAGGGGAACTCCATGGCAATTTTTTTTTTTTTAAAACCGGCATGGTTTTTTAAAAAAAACCTTCATGAGCATACCTGGCTCTTCGGTTTGGTATGGATTTTAATTGCTGGTGGGGGGTTTATTGGAATCTGGGAGCCCCCTTTAATAAGGGGGACCCCAGATCTCAGCCCCCCACCCTATGTGAATGAGTATGGGGTACATTGTACCCCTACCCATTCACCTGGAATAAAAAGTGTTAACAATAAAACACACTACAGGTTTTTAAAGTAATTTATTAGGCAGCTCCGGGGGTCTCTTCCGACTTCTCCGATCTCTCTCCGGCCTCTTCTCCATGCTCTCCGGTTCTCCTCCTGCTGTCCGGTCGTCTTCTGCTGGGTTCTTCTGCTCTTTTGCCTGCTCTTTTGCTAGCTCTTGCCCGGTTTTCTCAGTTGTCTTCTTCTGATGTTGACGCAACGCTCTCTCCCGCTGTAATGCCATGTGCGCAACGACTTATATAGGCATGGGCGGGGTCACCGGGTAATGTCATCCGATGACCCCCGCCCCTTTATGACGTCACCGCCCCATCATGCCCCCCGGGATGACATCACATGGTTGGGGGGGCGGGATCTGGGGGCCCCCTTATTAAAGGGGGCTCCCAGATTCCAATAAGCCCCGCGCCCGCAGACCCCGACAACCAACGACCAAGGTTGTCGGGAAGGGGCCCTTGTCCTCATCAACATGGGGGCAAGGTGCTTTGAGGTGGAGGGGCAGGGCCCCAAAGTTGAGGGCATGCAGCCTGGTACGGTTCAGGAGGGGGGGGGGCGCTCACTCGTCCCCACCCGCTTTCCTGACCTGCCGGGCTGCATGCTCGGATAAGGGTCTGGTATGGATTTTGGGGGGGACCCCCATGCCGTTTTTTTTGGCGTGGGGGGTTCCCCTTAAAATCCATACCAGACCGAAGGGCCCGGTATGCTCATGAAGGGGGAACCCATGCCGTTTTTTTTTTAATTGGCGTGGAGTTCCCCTAATTATTGGGGAATCAAAGTAGCGTCCCTGGTCATTGAAGTCGTACTTCAAGTCGTAGGGCAAAGTCGGATCCACAGTCGTATGACTGTCTTGTCAAAATCGCGGCCGCAAAATCGCGCGACTTTGGAGTAGCACAAGTGTGAAAGGAGCCTTAAAGTCGCACTCAAAACTGCACGAATTTGGAGCCACACTAGTGTGAACAGAGTCTAAGTGTATTCTCTGCACCACCAGTTCATGTTTTTGAGCGCCTTATACAACAGGGGTTTTTCGGGCTTCCTGGGAGAATGGGGGGGGGGGGGGGGGGATCAGCACGGATTTAAACTTGACGGTTATTGAGGAAGTGATGTGAAACATAGAAAATAACCAATTTCCAAAAAACAGAACTGAAACATTGTTTTCTTTCAATTAGTCTGCTACTTCGTAATAACTACCCTGCCATTATAAGATCATTTAGATCTGATATGATGTGCAAGACTGAAACTCTCCCATAAAGAAACATAATAAAGTATATGTATAATATATATATATATATATATTTATATTATGCAGAGAGAAAGGGAGCACGAGAAAGAGAGATATGACATGCTTGTAAGGAGCCAATTGAGCTTTTATTTAAAGATGAACTCCAGCAGGAAACGTGTACATTCTCTCTTGCATTGGGGCTGCACCAGCGCTGCAAGGGTTAACTAATTGTTTAGGTCTATATTTGCTTACCTGATGCTCTGCTCCAGGGCCGCCATCAGGAATTTTGGGGCCCCTTACACAGCTTCAGGCATGGGCCCCCTGGAGCCGAGGAGAACCGGGGGTGGGGGTGCTGCCGCCGCGAATTGAGAAACGGGGGGGCTGCCGCAAATTCAGAAGCGGGGGGGGGGGGGTGCCACGAATTGAGAAGCAGGGGGTTTGGGTGCTGACGAACACAAAAAAAAAAACAGAAGAACAAAAAAACAAAAAAAAGGGGGGTTGCCATCCAGGGCCCTGGGGACCTCTGGGCCCCTTATAAAAAAAAAAAAAAATTATAAAAAAAAAGGATGTTTCCATCCGGGGACCTCCGGGCCTCTGGGGACCTCTGGGCCCCTTACAAAAAAGTAAAAAATTAATTAAATAAAATAAATAAATAAAAAAAAATGTAATAAAAAAATGAATAATACATTTTTTTTATAAAAAATAAATAAAAAAAGGGAGGTTTCCATCCGGGGCCCTGGGGACCTCCAGGCCTCTGGGGACCTCTGGGCCCCTTACAAAAAAAAATAAATGAATAAATAAATTAAATTAAATAAATAAATAAAAAAAAATTTCAATAAAAAAATTAATAATAAAAAAATATTATAATTTTTTTTTTTTAAAAAGGGGGGTTGACATTCGGGGCCCTGGGGAACTCCGGGCCCCTGGGGACCTCTGGGCCCCTTACAAAAAAATAAATAAAAATAAAAATTATATATTTTTTTAAAAATAAATAAAAGGGGGGGCCATCCGGGCTCCTGGGGACCTCCGGGCCCCTTACAGGTGTACTGGCTGTACCCCCCTGATGGCGGCCCTGCTCTGCTCCTCCGCACTGCTAGACTGGTCCCTTCAGCGTCTTCTCCCCCATGCTCCAGCAGCCTAAGGTCCTGACATTATCAAGACTGATGAAGGGTCCATAGCTCTGCATTGGACGTGATGACCCTGAGGGACAGTCCACCACCAGAACATGGGGGAGCGCCATCTGCTGGGGGAGTGGAGAACCGGGTAAGTAAAAATGCTTTTACTCTCCCCTAGAGTAAAAGAGCAGCTAACCCCTGCAGTGCAGGCGCAGCCCTCTCTGCAAAGGAAGGATTTTCAGATTTCCCGGATCTAGGCTTTTAAAGTGTACAATACTTCATAGCAACCAATCAGAATTCAATATATACTGATCTGACTTAAGTAAACTTAAATTGTTACTAAACCCACAACAGTAAAATCAGTCTGTATATGCAGTAAAGCATGCTTGTTATACTCACTGTGGAACCTAAGGGGTTAATCCTCTGCGTTGTGTAAAAAGGCTGTTTGATCCTGTCTTCTCTGGTCCGCCCCTTCTTCCACTGGGGGCACTCTGCACACGCTCAGTTTGATGTGTATTGATAGAGAGAGGCACAGGTCCAATCAGCACTGTCCAGACAGAAGGTTTGGGGTCCTGCTGCCTCATAGGACAATCAGAGTAGAATGGAAACTCCACCTACAAGCTTTAACCAGACACTGATAGAAGTCACAAGACTGCTATCTACTGCTGATGAGAAAAGGTATTTAGAAGTTGATATACTATTGCATTTCCATGTTCTGTGTACTTGTAGGAGACCAGATATAATGAATGCAGGGTCCTGGGTTTAGTAACACTTTAAGCCCCCATTCAAACTGGTGTAACTTGTCATGAGATTTGACCATTTTCCTTCCACTCCACAATTATGTGCCACTTTGTGTTGATCTATCACATAAACTCCCAATAAAATCCATTGACGTTTTTGGTTGTAACATGACGAAATGTGCAAAATGTCAAGGACATCTCTGGATTTCTATCGAGATCAACTTGTGGGGTTTTTGTTGCACTTATTGAAGAGATATAACAAACTGATTCCAATCGTATATTAAAGAGAGCAATAGGAGCACATACGAGAAGTTCTTTGTTAGGGTTTCCATGCACGTTAATGGGTATCATTTTTTTTTTCAGGAACTCCACATATTATGCAAACTTAGAGGGGTGAAAAATTGATTTGCAGTCACGAGATGAAATGTCATGAGATTATTCACTTAGGAACAAACAGTGCAGTCAGATACAAGTTTATGGCATAAATCGCTCACAAAGGAAACCCTCGTCATTTTTTTTTTTCTTAATAAATATTTTGACAGGGGTCAATTTCATACAAATAATCTTACCAATGTGCATAGTTCATTTTTATGTAGATTTTCCTGTTGTCTCCTTAAGAGCCCATTCACACAGGGGCGGCACGACTTGTCCCGCGACTGTGCCGGGCGATCTTCACACGACTTCAAAGGTGACTTGCAAAATGACTTCTGTTTTGAAGTCAATGCAAGTCACCCTGAAGTCGTCCTGAAGTAGTACAAGAACCTTTTTCTAAGTCGGAGCGACTTGAGTCGCTCCTATTAGAACGGTTCCATTGTACAGAACGGGACGCGACTTGTCAGGCGGCTGAGTCGTCTGACGAGTCGCCCCTGTGTGAATGGGGTCTTAGAGTTACCAAAACAAAGTAATACAAGGACATAAATAAATAACTGATTCTATTTGTATCAAATCAGGCAGGCCCTTGTAGTACATAGCTTTATGGTATTGTACGATCAGATTGTATAGTGTATGGTCAGCTTTAGAAAGCCGCAAGTTTAAATGCATTTCTCCACTAAGCTTCCAGCTTTCTTGTAGAGCTGGTTTGGATGACTGTAAAGTCCCCTGATGATGTCTACATCTACACTCCCCTGAGCCCCTTCACTGTGTGAAGATTTTACATCCATATGCTGATCTCTCCTGTGAAGTATGAACCAGCAAGTGCTCAGCTCCCTGGTGGCTCTTGACAGGGAAGCAGCCACTTAAACACAGTCTGTGCTCCATCATCATAGTACAGGAGTTACCTGATATCTCCCTAAAGCCGGCCATAGACGGTACGAATCTAGGCCGGTTCAGCAGGAACCAGCCGAGATTCGAACCTTGTATGGGCAGGCTGATTGTAATCAAGTTGATCGATCAATACAACCAGCCTGTCGGATTTGACATGCGATTTTTGCTAGCAGCTGTTATAGCCGGTAGCAATAATCATTGTGTTCTCCCGGCAGGGGGCGGCTTACCCCTGCCCCCCCCGGCGGGAGAACACAAAGGCTTTGCGGGAGGGATTCCCCCATCAACACTTACTGTGTTGATAGGGGAACTGAGCGATTAGTTGCAGGAAAGAAAATTTACTCCATCCATGGCCGGCTTAAAGAGGACCTGTTGTCTGCATTACGCTATCACATAAGGGGATTGTTAGCTCCCCATTGTGATAGCAATGAAGTTAACTAACTATATGCAAAAAAAAACCCTGTCAGGTTTTTTTTTTCACAATTTGTGTCTCATTGCAGAGATTTACCTTCACTTCCTGTCCCTTAGCCAAACAGGAACTAAGAAGAAATCTCTGCAAATTAAGGGAATTCATTGGGGACCCCCAGGTCCCCAGAACTAGTGTCCCCATTGGAAGATTTCCCCTCTATTACTTTTCCTCACCCCTACGTATAAGCACATACAAATTCAAAAGCTTGCATCAGGTGGGCATGCATACAAAACTGACGATGATTCGACACACACCAAAGTGAGATTACTAATGTAGGGCCATTATTCATTGTTAATTCTAAATTGATGACCTGTAAAGACTTTTAAAAACCACGGAAGCACGCAATTTGAGGCTTGACGTATTCGGCATCTGTTTTACCAACACAACCTCATCTTTTATATTTAGATACATAACAATCTCAAAATTTGAGTGTTTTTTTTTGCACCCATACAAAGTTGCGTCAAAGTTGCACTCCAAAGTCAGTGCAACTTTGGAGTCCTACAGGTGTGAATGGAGCCTGATGCCCCATACACACGATCATTTTTCATGCCGTTAAAAATGCCATTAAAAAAAATGGCCATTAAAAATGATCGTGTGTATGCTCCAGAGCATTTTTAACGACGTGAAAAACGGGCATTAAAAATTTCGAACATGCTCTCTTTTTTCACGTCGTTTTTCATGTCGTTTTTTTTAACGACGTGAAAAACGATAGTGTGTATGCTTTAACGACGTGAAAAAAAATGCGCATGCTCAGAATCAAGTATGAGACGGGAGCGCTCGTTCTGGTAAAACTAGCGTTCGTAATGGAGATAGCACATTCGTCACGCTGTAACGGACTGAAAAGCACTAGACTGAAAAGAGCGAATCGTCGCTCACCAAACTTTGCTAACATGAAGGGTGGCGCCATTCGAACGGAACTTCCCCTTTATAGTGCCGTCGTACGTGGTGTACGTCACCGCGCTTTGCTTGAACATTTTTTAAAATGATGGTGTGTACGCAAGACAGGCTTGAGAAGAAACAAGAAAAAAAATGACGAGAAAAACGTCAGTTTTAAAAATGACATTAAAAATGATCGTGTGTATGGGGCATAAGGGCCCTTTCACACGGTCCGTGTCCATGTGCGGGCTCCTCTTTGCTCAGCGGGGATCGCTCCGTCGATCCCCGCTGAGCAGGCAGATGACAGGTCTGTCTCCGCACACTGTGCATGGACCGACCTGTCAGAGCGCTGCTCTCCCCTATGGGGGATCGGATGACGACGGACCGCAGAGTCCGTTGTCATCCGATCCAATCCACCAGACGGATGGAAAATAGGGTTTTCCTCCATTACACTTTGGCGGGTCGGATGTCAACGGGCATGTCACCGCTGACATCCGTCGCTCCATAGGGGTGTACGGAGCGTCCGTTCAGGTCCGCCTAAAAAGCTGACAGGTGGACCTGAATGGTCTGTCCGTGTGAAAGGGGCCTAAGACCCCATACACACTAGATTTTCTGCAGATTTTTGTCTTCAGATTTACCAAAACCATATACCGTATATACTCGAGTATAAGCCGAGGCGCTTAATTTTACACAAAACACTGGGAAAACGTATTGACTCGAGTATAAGCCTAGGGTGTCCATCTGCATGCCTCTCTGTGCCTCACTTTTTCTCACTGTGTTCATGTGCATGCCTCACTGTGTCCATGCCTCACTGTGTTCATGCCTCACTGTGTCCATGCCTCACTGTGTCCATGCCTCACTGTGTCCATGCCTCACTGTGTCCATGCCTCACTGTGCCCATGCCTAACTGTGCCCATGCCTCACTTTGTCCATGACTAGACTGACGTTTAACATGGGAGTTCCGGGTCCAGGGGACCTACGACCGGCCGGTACCGGGTCCCCAAAGTCACCAGAGAAATGACCGTTTAACATGGGAGTCTATGGAAGGGGTGCCCGGATTTGAAAAATCAGTGCTCCCCGGCCGTAGGTCCCCCGAACAACAAACTTTGCACACGTGTAGAGGAAGAGTGGGGCTACATGTGTGGGGACCTATGGCCGGCCGGTACCGGGTCCCCAAAGTCCGGGAGATCAGGAGCAAAAAGGTGACTCGAGTATAAGCCGAGGGGGCATTTTCAGCACAAATAAATGTGCTGAAAAACTCGGCTTATTCTCGATATATACGGTAATATGAGGTCAAACCTTTAAGCTTCATACACACTATATGATTGTTGGCAGGGGATTGTCTGTTGACAGACTGTTGTCCTAAAATCTTACTGTTAGTACGCTCCTTTTGACAATTGTCCAACTTTTGGGCAACAAATGTTGGATGACAGGCTAGTAAATTTTTGGCGGACAACGGTTTGACGTCTGATTTTCGTATGGTCAGTACACAAATCCGTCACACAAAAGTCGAAAGTACAAACACGCATGCCCGGAATCAATGCTCACCAAACACGAAATTAGCAGAAGGGGCCCAAAGGGTGGCGCTCAAGAGATGAAATTCCTTGTAGTACGTCACTACGTTCATGTTTGTGGCACGACAATCGTGTACCGTTAGTATGCAAGACAAGATCCTGGCACACGGCCTTTTGACAAAAATCAGACGCTCGGTTGGCCAACAATCGTACCGAGTGTACGAGGCTTTAGGCTCTATACACACCTGTAGGACTCCAAAGTTGCGCCGACTTTGGAGTGCAACTTTGACGCAACTTTGGATGGGTGTAACTTGGATATGACTTTGGCTTGGACCAGTGATAATGGACAACTGTTGCACACAAGTTGCATTGTATAACATTCAGGTACGACTTTCATGCAACTTCTGAGGGGTTGACATTAAAGTCTATGGCCTTCAAGTTACATGAAAGTCGGATCAAAGTACTGCATGAACTACTTTGAAGTTTCTGCAACTTTAAGTCTCGCATATATAAATGGGTATCATTGGAAAACATGGGGAAGGACTTGTCATGCAACTTTGATATCCAAAGTTACATGACGAGTCGCACAAGTGTGAATGAAGCCTAAAACGCTAATTTTGATCATTTTTTGTACTAACGTTTAGGAGCGTTTAGCGTTTTTTTCTCCCAGAAAAAAACCTCAAAAAAAACCCCTGCAAAATAGAAGGGTTTTTTCTGCCTCTAAACGCTGAGCTTAAAATGGCCTAATGTGCATGGACAGATGAAATAACATTAGTTGCTTCTATAGGCACAACGCTAAACTCATCTAGGAGCAGCGGTTTTTTTTAAGCCTAGTGTGCATGGAGCTTTAACAAAATAAAATGTAACAGAGATGTACCATGGCAGTAGAACCTAGCCTTTATCTCATATATAAAAGTTGTTTACAAGTTTACCATTAATGTTCTGGTAATTCATCCAGAGTCTGGAGAAAGACAGCAAAGAGGCAGCCCAGTGGAGTATGCCCTGTCAACAACATTATGGACGTACACACTCATCTGATACATAACCCATTCGGTGATTAGAAATCCGTCTGTTAGACATTGCAGAAAAGTGGGGCAGAACAAGTCTGCTTTCTCAGAGTAGCTTTACATCTCCCGGGACGTATGAGATGGCCTTTAATGTTACTCTAGAAGATGCTTAACAAGTTTGTTTATGGCTTGTAGGAAACCATCAAGACCAGGAATGTAAACATGTTCACTTCTGGTTTATATATTATACACTTTCATTTCAAGTTGGTTATCCCTTTAATTAAAAGGTCTGTCCAGCCAAAACTGATATTTCAGTTTATGATGGATGTTGGAGCGTTTAACCACTTGACGTTGACTTCTTTTTCCTAGGATTCTATTTGTGAGATATTTTGTGCTTGATTTCCGGGACCTGTTGCAGCCAGTAATTCGAATTCAAAATAAGAATTTGAATTTAATTTGATTTCAAAATATGAATATGAATTTAATTCATTTCAAAATATAAATAATACAACAAGAGCACAAAGTTGTAGGCAGGAAACCTCCTGGTGGACAAGAATAGAGTGGGGATTCAGGCTATTGGAGTATCCAAGACTAAAGTAATCAGGGGCTGATCAGTCCATCGGGCATTAAAGCCGAGTTCCACCCACTTTGTAGATGTCCAATTATTTTCATGCCCATCTTGAATGTTTTTTGAAAAGGCAATACCTTTTTTGCCCATATCTTCAACAGCACTTCCGGCTGTGGCCGCCTAGGCAAATTTTGTCACTAATCGATTTGCATGGACTCCTGGGATATTAGCGTCATTTATCACAGAAGTCCATGCGAATTGACTAGTGACAAAATCTTGCATTATTTCCAGACTGGAAGTGACACGAATGGCAACCTGTCGGGAAGAGAGAGCGTCGAACCGTGGCAATACTGCACAGGCACGAGATCGGGAGGTGCATGCTGGGTAGCCAGCTGCACCGAATCCTGGAAATGAAGAGAAGAGGGCTTCAGATGCCCACAGCACAGATGGAACCTGCCTACTTCCGAGATCTGGTTCGTTTTCCACAATTTAAACATAAGCTAAAAGGGAAGAAGGCCTTGTTGGGCATGGTGTGTGGGATTTTTAGAGGTGCTCATTGAGGATATTAGCACAGTGAAAATATGGAAAAATAGGAAACAGATAGATACTTCTAAAAAATCTAAATTTAATACATGGTTTACATGGTATAAAAACAAACAGGAAAGAAGATACAGCGCAGTGTATTCATTCCTTGTACGTCACAGATTAATCGTCCTACATGTTTCGCAAAAATGATGCTTCTTCAGGGACGCACGTGACTTTAATTCATCTAAAAATGAACATATATGTTTAGAAAAAATATAGAAAAACAATATAGTTACATTGTCATATTTAGTATTCATTATGAACAAATATAGGAAAGAAATTGGTTCACAGTAGAGACGTGCATATAATATCTCAGGGTTCCCGTGGATCCTCATACAGATAAAGTGGTGACACCTGACACAGATAGTGGGGTTGGCACGTCTTTGCCCATATGCAGCTGTGCACATGCAAATGTGTGGGAGACAATGCAGGTGTCCTGGGTAGGGAGTAAGGCAGAATGTCAGTAAAATTGTAAGGATTTATATTTATGTGTAAAAAAGTTATTAAAAAGGAAGGTATATGTATATACGCTGTGTGGTCAACATTGACCCACAGTCAATTTATAGCGTCTAACATCAAAAAAATGATAAAATAATAAATATGCTTACTTTTCTGAAAGATGCAGATCATATGACCTGGGAGCCTAAGCTAAAAGGACAACATATATGACATTATCTAAATGTTGCAGTTTAAGTGTACACAATTACGGAGTGTTTTAAAAAAAATATTTGGGGGACTAGAACTCCCCTTTAACTGTAACTAAAATATCACTTTAGGGTGAACTTTTGCAAACTCGTTGTAACATGTTTAGTTTCTGATTTTCAATCCCATGTGATGGCGCCGACCAATTAGAATGCTCCGAAACGTCCCTCCTGATGGGGCAAGTTTTGGAGATTCAGCTGTGGGGATTTCTAGGCCCCGGACCCCTAACGCGACTATATCAGGGCTCAAATCGGGAGATCGCCACCATCCAGGTCCAGGTTATTTACCAGTCCAAGAAAAACTTTTACAACAGTGTTAAGTATGTAATAACTGCTAAGTTAGAAATAAAAACAAAGTGTTGTCATGATCACAAAGGAAATAGAGCCCACCCAGTAAAAAGCACGCTCTACTCCATTTATAGACTGGCATATAAACAGCGTTTATCATTTTTTCAACAGCTGGCCATTCATTTATTTAGATGATAAGACCATAGATAATACTGTCAGTGTTTAATGTGGTAAGATTAAACCTAAAACCTCTGATCTTTTGGGGTAAATGTGGTCCTCTTCCGTGTGTTAATAAATACAGCTGTGCTCCTTGTGCTTCTAGCGGTCCCTGAGGTCCAGGCTGGAGGGAAACTTCTTTTGAGAAATGTGGGGGCTGCCATTGCTGATTTCTCCTTGTAAAAATTGCTTAGTTGTCAAGCTGTTTTGCTTGAATAGTTTGAGTCACTGATCCAGAGAAGTATGCAGATAAGGACTGAGTCATAGAAAAGGTACAGGCATTTCATCATACATATACCAAAAAATTCAGGGAAAGTTATGGCTTTTGTTTTTGTGTGTGTGGTTAGTGATCAGTGAAGGCACTCCCACTTTGTGGCTAATCTGAAATTTCAACTGATGTGCAGAAAACCCTATAAGAAATGTTATACATCCCAGGACCATTTGGCTGGCCAAAGACCAGGCCACTTTCTTTTTCGTACATCACGGGACACAGAGCGACTTAGTCATTACTAATGGGTTATATAGTTTACCTTCAGGTGTTGGCACTGGCCAATTCCAAACCGGAAGTACCCTCCCCTATATAAGCCCCTCCCACCCGGGAGCACCTCAGTTTTTTGCCAGTGTCTAAGGTGTTGGCCAAAGAGTAACATGTGTTTTCACTGGGCTTGCGTACAGGTTCTTTTGGGCCTTAGTAAGCTGTTCCGGATCCCACCAAAAAAAGCTTCATAGCTAAACGGTCGGTACCCGGGCCTTGCAGCAGAAGAGCAAGGTTTTGCCTGTAATGCTTCTCTTAGGAGGGCTGGACCCTGGGATCCAGAGCTCTGGTCATACCCACGACCAAGACGCTGTCTGTGCAGGGTGCTATACAGGTCCAGGGGAGTGGAATCCTTGGGAACCCGGTCCCTGAAGGTTTAATTACAATGCCTGCCGTGATAGGTGAAGTTTGGACTTTTGTGGACCAAACAAAGTCCTGCGGCGGGGATCAGGTAAGTGGGGGCCCTCAGGAACTTGGTTCTATTGGGGGACCCCCAAGCCTAATTTGTCTTTCTGTCTGTTACCTAACGGTATTCCCGCTAAATATCTGTGTTTGCCTATAACTACTGAAAATGTAAAATTTTAATAGTAGTCAAGGAAAAAAAAAAAAAAAACAGGGACCGCGGTACCTGTGTTAAACCACTAGAGGCCGCTGTAGTCCATTTTTCTTGTAAATGTGGATCTTTGGTTTTCTCAACTCAAAAGATCCAGGCAGCTGGTAAGTTTCTCTGAGGGAATCCACTTCCTCTGCCCTGTTGCTGCGTTCATCCACCGCACAGGCCCTCCGGCAAAAAGGGCCCTGGCTCCTAGTCCTCTGTTGGTTTTCGAAAAGGGCGCCATTGGCGCACGGGCGCGCGCGCGGGCGCGTGCACGCGCCTCCTATGAAAAAAAAGGGGCGGGGCGGGTGGATGACGCTCGATGCGCGCCGCGGCGCTTCTGCGCATGTGCGGGCGTCCCAGCATGGTTAAAAGACACAGTACAAGTGTCAGCTGCATGCAAACAGAGCTAGCAACTAACAGTGGCACACAGAGGCGGTTGATGCAGGCATCCCCATAGAAAGGCACTTTAGTGGACACCAGCTGGTATATAGCAGCACCTGTGTTAGACTATTACCAGCAAAAATTGGTGTATGACGACGGGAATACCTCAGCTTTGTGCTTAAAGGATATGTCGTCCAGACGCTCCGGAAATAAATCTTCCAGGAAGCCAAAGGGGTCTCCATCGGGCTCTGAGGATATTGGGCATGCTTGCACTGCACCAATCTCCCCTGAGAATGCAGAGGTCAGTAGCCGTAGAAACCCCGCAGGAATGTCTGGTGCTGCGGCTGTCCCCAGTCCACCTGCTCCTGTATATATAACAGAGGAGGTTTTATCCTCAACTCTGGGAGGATTGGAAGAGAGATTAACAGCATTGATCGCTGCTTCCCTGTCACAGGAAAAGCGCGTCCGATCTCCGTCTCCTCCTTCAGAGTGCCTGTTAGTGGAGGAACAGCCCCACACAGAGATCGACCTACCTGAAGGGGATCAGGATGAGGTTGATTCACTTATAGAGGAATCAACAGTGGAAGAACCTTTCTCAGCTTCTCAGGCTGAAAGATTATGGGTTCAGTCTCTGACTAACATGGTCCGATCAGCATTTAAAATGCCTCTGGCGGAACCACCATCCACTACGGTTTCCTCGCTGGGGTCGCTAAAAGCTCCCCAGGCGGTCTGTTCCTTCCCAATCCACCCTTTATTAGAAGGGCTTATTTACCAGGATTGGGAGCATCCTGATAAAATATTTGCTCCCCCCAAGAGATTTCCGGTGATCTATCCCATGGAGGATAAGTTCATAAGAAAATGGAGGGTCCCTATAGTGGACGCAGCCATCTCTTCTGTTAACAAATCACTGACATGTCCAGTAGATAATGTTCCAATGTTCAAAGACCCAATAGATAAAAAATTGGAGTCTTTACTAAAATCTGCTTTCTCTACAGCAAGTATGGTGACACAACCTGCGGTAGCAGCGATTGGAGTCTGCCAAGCAGTGAAAGATCAGTTGAAACAAGTCTTAAGGGACTTACCAGATCAGCAGGCTCATGCCCTAGCTGACCTGCCTAGAGCCTTGTGTTTTGCGGTGGACGCCATAAAGGATACAATCCAACAGGCCTCCCGCTTTACGCTGTCTATAGTACATATGCGTAGGCTTTTGTGGCTCAAAAACTGGTCTGCTGAAGCTCCCTGTAAAAGACTGCTGGTTAGCTTCCCATTTCATGGAGAACGCTTATTTGGAGAAGATCTGGACAAATATATCCAGAAAATTTCTGCCGGTAAAAGTTCACTCTTACCGGTTAAGAACAAGGGTAGAAGTCCTTCTTTTAAGAGGCCTACCTCTCCAGTCCCGGGCACATCGGCTGTGAAGCAGTTCCGACGGCCTCCGCGGTCAAATTCAGGGGGCAGAAATCAGGGACAATCACAGGGTAACAAGAAGCCCTGGATCAAGAGAGGTACAAAACCTCCCCCTAAGGCATGAAGTATTGCCCCCGCTCAATCGGGTGGGGGGAAGACTTCAGTTGTTCACAGAGACCTGGCGGGACACCATCAGAGACAGATGGGTGCTCTCCGCAGTAAGTCTGGGATACAAGCTGGAGTTAAAAGGCACTCCTCCTGCCCAATTTATGAGGTCAAACGTGCCAAGAGATCCCCAAAAGAGAGGATCCCTCCTTCTGGCACTAGAACAACTATTGCTCCAAGGGGTAATCATGAAGGTTCCCCTGGAAGAAAGCGGATTCGGATTTTACTCGAACCTTTTCACAGTCCCCAAACCAAATGGGGACGTGAGGCCCATATTAAATCTAAAAGGGCTAAACAAGTTCCTAAATATCAGGACCTTTCGGATGGAGTCGATCCGATCAGTGGCCACCGCCCTACAAGGGCAGGAATGGCTAGCCTCGATCGACATAAGGGATGCTTATCTGCATATTCCCATCTTTCCGGCCCATCAGAAATTTCTACGCTTTGCAGTAGAAGGGCGCCATTTTCAGTTCAGAGCCTTACCTTTCGGTCTGGCCACAGCACCACGAGTGTTCACAAAAATTCTGGCCCCATTATTGGCCAATCTAAGAACACAGGGTGTAACGATAATGGCATATCTAGACGACCTGCTACTAATAGACCACTCAGTGGAAAAGCTGGAAGTAGCTATTCACAAGACAATCGAGTATCTGGAATATCACGGTTGGATTATCAACCGGGACAAGTCAGCTCTAAGACCAGTCAAAAGTCTGGAATACTTAGGGCTAAGGCTGGATTCAAATCAGAGAAAGATTTTCTTACCTCCAGAGAAGGTGTCGTCTTTAAGAAATTTGACCCACTTAGTGGGTACAAAAAGAAAACCATCCATACGTCTCTGCATGAGGCTGCTGGGAAAGATGGTGGCTTCATTCGAAGCGGTACCCTACGGTCAATTCCATTCAAGGAATTTGCAAAGGGCCATACTGTCAGCCTGGAACAAAAAAGTTCAGGCTTTAGACTTACCAATGTCCCTGTCCCCTTCCGTTCGCAAGAGCCTCCATTGGTGGTTGGTGCCCCAGAATCTGGAAAGAGGGAAACCCTTCAGTCCGGTTTCTTGGAAGGTGGTCACTACAGATGCCAGCCTCATCGGCTGGGGGGCAGTGCTGGAGCAATGGTCTCTCCAGGGCAGGTGGTCAGAAGCAGAAAAGGCCCTGCCCATCAATCTCTTAGAGATACGAGCAGCCCGGTATGCCCTAGTAGCATGGACATCCAAACTCCAGGGGTCCCCTGTCAGAATTCAATCAGACAATGCCACGGCAGTGGCATATATCAATCATCAGGGTGGCACCAAAAGTCGTGCAGCCCAGAAGGAAGCAAATTGCATCCTGGGGTGGGCAGAAAGATATGTCCCAGCCATATCTGCGGTTTTCATCCCAGGAGTGGAAAATTGGAGAGCGGACTTTCTAAGTCGCCAACAATTATGCCCGGGGGAATGGTCTCTTCACCCCGAGGTTTTCCAGGCAATATGCCAGCGGTGGGGAACACCGGATGTAGATCTGCTAGCATCCAGATTCAACGCAAAGGTGGACAGGTTTGTGTCTCGCACAAGGGATCCCCTAGCTTGCGGCTCGGATGCCCTAGTGTTCCCTTGGGATCGGTTCAAGCTGATATATGCATTCCCACCGCCACAATTGTTACCGGCGATTACTCCGCAGAATCAGGGTAGAAAAGAAACCAGTGATTCTGGTGGCTCCAGCGTGGCCCCGAAGGGCATGGTACGCGGAGATGGTAAAAATGTCAGTGAGGAGTCCTTGGACCCTCCCACTTCGTCCGGACCTGCTTTCGCAGGGACCGATATACCACCCTTCCTTACCAGCCCTAGGTTTGACGGCCTGGCTATTGAAGCCCACATTCTGAAAAAGAGAGGGCTCTCTAATTCTGTGGTATCTACCATGATCAATGCCAGGAAACCGGTATCCAGGCAGATCTATTATAGGATCTGGAAAGCGTACATTACGTGGTGTGAGACCAAGAAATGGCATCCACGTAAGTACATGATAGGGAGGATTCTGGACTTCCTACAGTGGGCTGTAGATAGGAAACTGGCCTTGAGTACTATCAAGGGTCAGATTTCGGCCTTGTCAATATTTTTTCAAAGGCCCTTGGCTTCGCATTCACTAGTCAAAGCCTTTATACAAGGAGTGATGCGTATTAGCCCTCCGGTTAGTATTCCCATATGTCCTTGGGACTTAAACCTGGTTCTGTCGGTTCTACAGAAACAACCGTTTGAACCATTACAACACATTTCCTTGGTTCTTCTCACCAGGAAATTGGTTTTCTTAGTAGCCATTTGTTCGGCTAAAAGAGTGTCGGAATTAGCAGCTATGTCCTGTAAGGAGCCATATCTGGTTGTCCATAAGGACAGAGTAGTATTACGTCCTCATCCAGCCTTTCTTCCTAAGGTGGTATCGAGGTTTCATTTGAACCAAGATGTGGTTCTTCCTTCTTTTTTCCCCAAACCTAGCTCAGTAGAGGAAAAGTTATTACATTCTTTGGATGTGGTAAGAGCAGTTAAAGCTTATCTAAAAGCCACTGCTCAGATTCGCAGAACGGATTCTTTGTTTGTTCTGCCGGAAGGCCCCAGAAGGGGTCAGGCAGCATCAAAATCTACTTTAGCCAAGTGGATTCGACAGGTCATAATACAAGCCTATGGCTTGAGAAAGAGACCGCCTCCGTTCAAAGTTAGGGCGCACTCCACAAGAGCGGTTGGAACTTCATGGGCAGTGCATCACCAGGCCTCCCTGGCTCAAGTATGTAAGGCCGCAACATGGTCTTCGGTACACACGTTTACTGGATTCTATCAGGTAGACGTTAGAAGTCAGGAGGATGTCGCCTTTGGGCGCAGTGTGTTGCAGGCCGCAAAAGATCCTCATGCCTGATGGCGCCCAGCTTATGTACCCCCCCCTCATTTGGCATTGCTTTGGGACGTCCCATTAGTAATGACTAAGTCGCTCTGTGTCCCGTGATGTACGAAAAAGAAAAAGGGATTTTTATAACAGCTTACCTGTAAAATCCTTTTCTTGGAGTACATCACGGGACACAGAGCTCCCACCCCTCTTTTTGGGACACTTATTGCTTGGCTACAAAACTGAGGTGCTCCCGGGTGGGAGGGGCTTATATAGGGGAGGGTACTTCCGGTTTGGAATTGGCCAGTGCCAACACCTGAAGGTAAACTATATAACCCATTAGTAATGACTAAGTCGCTCTGTGTCCCGTGATGTACTCCAAGAAAAGGATTTTACAGGTAAGCTGTTATAAAAATCCCTTTTTTTGCGATTCGGCACTTTGCTTTAACTGACAATTGCGCGGTTGTGCGACGTGGCTCCCAAACAAAATTGACGTCCTTTTTTCCCCACAAATCAAGCTTTCTTTTGGTGGTATTTGATCACCTCTACGGTTTTTATTTTTTGCGCTAGAAACAAAAATAGAGCGACAATTTTGAAAAAAAAAACGATATTTTTTACTTTTTGCTATAATAAATATCCCCCAAAAATATATAAAAAAAAATTTTTTCCCTCAGTTTAGGCCGATATGTATTCTACATATTTTTGGTAAAAAAAATCGCAATAAGCGTCTATTGATTGGTTTGCGCAAAAGTTATAGCGTCTACAAAATTGGGGGTAGTTTTATGGCATTTTTATTAATATTTTTTTTTTTTACTAGTAATGGCGGCGATCAGCAATTTTTATCGTGACTGCGACATTATGGCGGACACTTTTGACACCATTTTGGGACCATTGTCATTTTTACAGCGTTTAGTGCTATAAAAATGCACTGATTACTGTAAAAATGACACTGGCAGTGAAGGGGTTAACCTGTAGGGGGGCGCTGAAGGGGTTAAGTGTGACCTAGACAGTTATTCTAATTTTTAGGGGGCGTGGCTTGCCGTGGCACGTCACTGATCGCTGTTCCCGATGAAAGGGAACAGACGATCAGTGACATGTCACTAGGCAGAACGGGGAGATGTTGTGTTTACACTAACATCTCCCCGTTCTTCAGCTCCGTGACACGATCGCGGGACACCGGCAGACATCGAGTCCGCGGGTCCCGCGGGCACGGTCACGGAGCTCACGGCAGGGTCGCGAGCGCACCCCAGGCGGCACGCGCGCCTGACTACACAGCGGCAAATTAAAGGGGACGTATATATACGCCCATTTGCCTGTCCGTGCCATTCTGCCGACGTAAATGTTCGTGTGGCGGTCGGCAAGTGGTTAACGTCCCTTTCACACGACCATTCCCATCAGGTCTTCATGTCAGCTTTTCAGGTGGACCTTATCGGGCGGTCTATTCACCCCTATGGACCAGACTACCTTTGATCTGATCCAGTCTGCAAAAGAAAAAAAAAAACGAAAGAGGGTTCCATCCTTCTCCGTCTAGGCAGATCAGAAGGCAGTCAGGTGTAAATGGACAGCAGAGTTCTGTCCGCACTGCATAAGGCTCCATTCACGCTTGTGCGACTTTTCATGCAACTTTGGACATCAAAGTTGCATGACAAGTCGTTCCCCATGTTTTCCAATTATGCCCATTCATTTATACGTGACTTAACGTTGCAGCAACTTCAAGGGCCACAGACTTCAATGTTAACCCTCAGAAGTTGCATTAAAGTTGTACCTGAATGCTATACAATGCTTATTTAGACAAACCCAAAGTCATATCCAAGTTGCACCCATCCAAAGTTGCATCAAAGTTGCACCAAAGTTGTACTCCAAAGTTGAGTCTTACAAGTGTGAATGGGGCCTTAACTGAGTGGACACTGACCTGTCATTCGCCTGCTCTGCTCAGCAGAGGATCAGTGGACAGCAGGGGATCATCCTCTGTGAAAGGGGCCTTAAAGCGTTTGTCACCCCAACTCTTCAGATTCATGATATGTGGCTGCTGTACCATGTGCTCTTGTATGAAAAAGTATCCTGTTCTGTTTGTATTGCTTTCTTTTTGTAAAATCCCTGATGTTCCTGCCAGCCCCTCTGCTTTTCTATTAAAAACTGACCACACTAAGCAGGAGAGCACACCCATGGTCAGTTCTCTGGCTATGCTGTGAACTCAGTGTGCTCTCCTCCAATGATCATTCTTGGGATCATACTATGCTGGGAAGCTCAGTGTGCTGCTGCTCCTACTCCCCCTAGCTCTTGAACCCCTTTCACACTGGGTCAGTGGCCGCATTAGCGCTAGAGCGCTGCTCATTTTAGCAGTGCTTTAGCGCTGTTTAAGCGCCACTAGTTAGAGAGCGGCCTCTGC
Source organism: Rana muscosa (assembly GCA_029206835.1). Classification (NCBI taxonomy): domain Eukaryota; kingdom Metazoa; phylum Chordata; class Amphibia; order Anura; family Ranidae; genus Rana; species Rana muscosa. Next base: position 687,397,619 of record CM055117.1, read on the forward strand.
ATAGCATTTCTGGATGCGGCCATCTTGAGTAAGAGCAGATGAATCATGTAGCTTTTACTTTGTGGAATCCATCTGCCCTTAGCTCAGGCATACAAGCAGCAGGGTGTGCTTAGCTCTAGCAAACCCCTCCTTCCCTCATGAAGACTCTTGGGATGTATGACATAATTTGCCCGGGCATGGAACCTCAGAAGTAACTGAAGAGATGTAAAAAAAAGATTGAAACAAGTAAATATGATATCATTTCCGATCTCTTTACTAATGATAGCAGCATAAGGATTACAAATAATCACCAATGGTTCCAATTTAAATACTGCTTTGTCCAGTGCTCTCCATCACACTACATACAACAAAGCACAAATTGCAATGTAAACACCTTTTTCTTGCTTTGCTTTACATTTTCTATGCTGATATGTGCTCGCAAATCACCAGGCCCCTATGTGTGATGTTTAGGGCCAACAGCAGCAGAGAAATCACTGACTGGGTTCCACTGTTCTAGGCATTGCTGGCAGGGAAAATAGTCTCCTCCCACCAGCTGCAATTTTTTATATATAGCTGTATGCAGTGCGATGAGGGAGCAGTGAGAGTGGCAACATTTAAAAGATAGGCATTATAATGCCTACGTTTCTATTTGAACTCCTTGGAGACAGCGCTTCCTGGCCCTTTAAGGGGTTTAGGATGCCGGGAGGTGGGGTTTATGATTATGTGACCGCCATGATTGGCTGTCACGGCGGTCATGTGATTGCAATCAGGAGCTTTCTGTTAGCTGCCGGTAACTGTGCCAGGAGCACGCAGAGGGCGCGCACTCTTGGCACAGCTGTATTCTCACCAATTCACGCAAAGGCCCACCCGCTGAGAGGCCACATACTTGCAGGTGGCCAGTGTCAATGAGTTAATAGAACTGAGATCAGAATTAAGCTGGCCATACATTATACAATTTTCTTATTCAATTTCCTTTAGATTTAACTTTAACTATGTAGTACAAGGGCCTGCCTGATTGCATACAAATTAAAAGTGTTTAGGTATGACCTCATCTTATATGGTTTAAATCTAAAGGAAAATTGTATAATGTATGGCCAGCTTTACTCTAAATTAGTGGAGCAAATATTTTGGAAGTAAACCCTCTTTAAACCCCCCCCCCCCCCAAAAAAAAAAAAAACAACCTGCAAGGCAAAGGCATAATGAGCTAGTATGACTAGCATACTAGCTCATTATCAATTACTTACCTTTGATCGAAGCTCCCGAAGCCGTCCTCGTCTCCCCCTCCGGCCGCAGACATCTCTCCCGGAGGTTACTTTCGGGTATCGCGACTCTGGCGCTGTGATTGGCCGGAGCCGCGATGACGTCACTCCGCGCATGCGCACGGTAACGGCGGTAACGGCACACGCTAGGGAAGATACGACATGGAGTTTCTAGGCTTACCTATAGGTAGAAGTACAAAAATAGGGTTTACAACCACTTTAATATGCAGACATTTGTAGTTCATGAAAGTTGCCTGACACAGATGGAATCTCAAAAGACCACAGCCTAATATCCAGAGGCACTGTAAAAGCACTACCCATTCTGACTGCAAGTGTCATGGGTAAAGTATGTCCAATGAACAATCGACTTTCTTGATTAATTATGTTGTCATTGTTTCTTAGATAGCATTATCAATGAGTGAGTGGAGATCTTCAGGAACATGGCTTACTAATGTCTGCAACATTTCCTGTTCAGTAAACCAGAAGATTTAGCTGTCTCATTGCATTGATACTCATTTTATTGGTCTGACTGGTGTGCTGGAACCTTCAAGAAAGTGTTTTTACAAGCATTTAATTGCAAAGTACCGTATATACTCGAGTATAAGTCGAGTTTTTCCGCACATTTTTTTTGTGCTGAAAATGCCCCCCTCGGCTTATACTCGAGTCACCTTTTTGCGCCTGATCTCCCTGATTTTGGGGACCCAGTACCGGCTGACCGTAGGTTCCCTGGACCCCAAACGTGGCACACATGTAGCCCCACTCTTCTTCTATAAGTGTGCAAAGTTTGTTGTCTGGGGGACCTAGGGCCGGGGAGCACCGATTTTTCAAAGCCGGGCACCCCTTCCATAGACTCCCATGTTAAATGGTAATTTCTCCGGTGACTTTGGGGACCCGGTACCGGCGGTCCTAGGTCCCCTCGACCCGAAACTTGGCACACATCACATGTTACCCATTTCTCCTCTATAAGTGTGCAAAGTTTTTTGTCTGGGGGACCTACTGCCAGGGAGCACTGATTTTTTCAAAGCCGGGCTACCCTTCCATAGACTCCCATGTTAAACGTCAGTCTAGTCATGGGCACAGTGAGGCATGGACACTGTGAGGCACAGTAAGGCATGCAGATGGACACCCTAGGCTTATACTTATACTTGAGTATATGCGGTAATAGGAACCCTTTGATACTAATCCCCTTTATCCCTTTTTGACTTTTGTGCACAAACCTGCAACAATGCAGTACGGTCTGAAAACTCACTACGGGTTTTAGGTTTTATCAGACCACAGTTCTTGGTTGCGCTGTACATCATACATTCCCTTCGCTTTTGTTTATTGTATAGTGGTGTGGCTGATTTCAGTTTCACTAGTAGTCCTGTCTAGGGATGAACTTGGGTTCAGTCCAAACCTGGAAGGTAGCTGTCAGTGGTGGGCCAATAAATTGTGGGCTTCCCTGTAGCTTCATAATAAATACACAAAGGGGCAGGGAAGCTCCTGACATCATTGGCCGAATATGACCCTGTTGCCATATTGGGTCAATGATGTCACGAGCTTCCCTGCTCCTTTGTCATTGCGAAAGACAGAAATTGCCGCTCTAGGTAGGTATAGTTTGGTAAGATGATTCTCTCAGAGACCGAGGGTGCTGGCAATGCACATGGCAATGGGAACAAGAATGATGAGGATAGCCGCACTCCAATCCAACGTAGTTTATTCAAAAGGAAACAGGCACTACAAATAACAGCATGAACCAAGAACAACTGACGCATTTCACACTCTAGTTCAGTGTTTACTCATAGCTGGGCTATGAGTAAACATAATATTTTATTGAGCCTACGGCTACAATATGCAGTCAGACCTTTATGTTATATGAGTGTACAGAACTGCTTTCACAAGAAGCTTTGTAAGAGTGCAGTGCCTATAGACAGTGTTTAGGAATATTTATGTCTTTCATCAGTCTAATCCCTGCTGGCAATGAGTAAAGTGCTGTGCTCAGGTGGCACAGCTGACTAGAGCTGCAGTCTCCGAACTGACAGCAGGTCCACATCGTGGCCACCCTGCTGGGATTAATGTGTAATTTCTTAGTGATATGAGGATTTGTAGCTTGAGCTGTCTAGATCTTTTCCAAGAATATATGCTGGCATGCACTATGCTTTGCACAGAGGGAACTGAATGGACATTTTCTCATAGACTATGTCTGTGATAGACATCTGGCTTCAAGTTACAAATCTGTCTATTTTTATATCCGCGTGTGTACTTTCCTTTTCTTGTGATGGAAAATGTAGAAGAAATGTGAACTAGCCTCTCCTGTTGAGGCTTGAAGATGCCTACAGAGGAGTATACTAGGAATCTGGGATCACCTATAATTCTATAAGCTCAATGAAAGAACAGTGATGATTTTCTCTCTAAGTAATATTGTTTTAGGGGGGCATCTTGATAATGTTGTGTTACATTGGCCTTGAGTTGGTGGTGTCTTGTGTCCAAATCTGTATGGTTCACATTGGGCTGCGGGAGTGAAGCCGTGCAAATTCAGCTGAACTCGCACGATTTCACTCTCGCTGGCAGTCCCAATTTCAGCCGCGATTACAAAGACATCTGTGCAGGTTTCTGCACAGATGTCAATGTAAATCGCGGCCGAAATCGCAAAAAGTAGTACAGAAACAACTTTTTGAAATTGGAGCAGCGCCGCAGATGCGGCGTCGCACCGATTAGGATGGTGCCATTGCCGTCAATTTGTGGCAAATATCGCCGTTTTGACATGTGATTTGACATGCCAAATCGCATGTCAAAACGCACCAGTGTTAACCAGGGCTAAGCTTACATATTCACCTGTGTGATTTTTTTTCTCCATATTACTTGTTTCCCTTCTCACTCTAAAAGTATGCTGGTGTGATTTCTCTCTCAATACGTATTCTACAATATATGCACTTAGAATGCAGAGTACATTGTTGTGGGCTTTGTCCCACTTTTTGTGATTACTGGCAGAATATAGCCACATAGGCTGGTTGAAAAAAGACACAAATCCATCCAGTCCAGCCAACAAAAAGGGGAAAGAATTATACAGTCCTATATACACAATTCTATACCCACAGCTGATCCATGTGTGTGTGTGTGTGTGTGTGTGTGTGTGTGTATATATATATATATATATATATATATATATATATATATATATATACACATCTTCAAGTCTTTCTTTTATATAATACTGTAAAATGGAACACTATTGTTTCTCACTGCGTTACCGTCAGATTATCTCTATCTGAGCATTATATTCTGTGGCAATGTGATTCCGAAGTGATGTACATGTCCAACTGCTTTCTATTCTTTTGTTGAGTATACATGCTCTCTTTTTTGGACTTGTGAAAACTTATAATAAAATCAGTTTAAACATACCGTATATACTTGAGTATAAGCAAACCCGAATATAAGCCGAGGCACCTAATTTTACCACAAAAAAACTGGGAAAATGTATTGACTCGAGTATAAGCCTAGGGTGTCCATCTGCATGTCTCACTGTGCCTCACTGTGTCCATGTGCATGCCTCACTGTGCCCATGCCTCACTGTGCCCAATATCCATACCTGATCTCTGGCGCTGTGTGACTAGACCATGGATATGCAATTAGCAGACCTCCTGCTGTTGCAAAACTACAAGTCCCATCATGCCTCTTCCTCTGGGTGTCATGCTTGCTGCTGTTAGAGTCTCGCTATGCCTCATGGGACTTGTAGTTTGGCAACAGCTGGAGGTCCGCTAATTGCATATCCCTGGACTAGACTGACATTTAACATGGGAGTCTATGGAAAGGGTGCCCGGCTTTATACATGTGTGCCAAGATTGGGGTCCGGGGGACCTAGGGCCGGCTAGTAGTGGGTCCCCAAAATCACAGAAGAAATGACCGTTTAACATAGGATTCTAAGGAAGGGGTGCCCGGCTTTGAAAAATCGGTGCTCCCCGGCCGTAGGTCCCCCGGATAACAAACTTTGCACACTTGTAGAGAGAGAGTGGGGCTACATGTGTGCCAAGGTTGGGGTCCAGGGGACCTACGGGATCAGGCGCACAAAAGTGAAGATAGACACCGACTCGAGTATAAGGTGAGGGGGGCATTTTCAGCACAAAAAAATGTCCTGAAAAACTCGGCTTATACTCAAGTATATATGGTAAGTGGGTAGAACTTCCACCTGTAATAATCTTTAAAAGTACCTGTATACTGCACTATTAACCTCTACGTTGAGCAGCTGCAAGCGCCACAACTCGGCATGTCGTTGTGCAATAGCATAAACAGTGAAATAAAGTAACGTTTTATCAGAAATGCAACATCGAATATACCTATCAAACAATTGTTATATCATATCAAACCAATCAAAATAAACACAATAAGGTATCACCACCTATACAGTGTATATGAGTTGACAAAGTGAAAAAAGTCCATATAGGAGATCAAATAAAGAAATGTCCATAAATATTAGAAGTGAATTAAACATCAATATTGATGGGAAAAAAAAAACCTTGTTGATTCAACCAAGAAGAAACCACGGTGTGTAAGCCGCCACCAATATAGAGGTTTAAATGCGTTTACCAGACTGTGTGGACTCAAATGTTGTTAACATTGAGTCAGATAGGCATCAGGAGAATAAGCTCTCCCACACTAAATGATGTATGGTTGGTCCAACATCCAATGCCACATCAATCACGGTGAAACCTCTCTCTTATGTAGTAGGTCAGTCATCATGAACGTAAAAAGATTCTCCACATAGTGTAAAACCATTCACATAGTATTTATTTGAAAGAATATTGCATTTACATCAAACAGGAGTTAAAAAAGCATGTCATCAAAAAATCCAGTAGAACTTGGTATTGAAACACAGTAGTTAGATGACCACTTCCACCTGGCAGCACTAGGGTCGTTGGTTCGAATCCCAACCACAGGACTTCCTACACAGAGTTTGCATGTTCTACCTGTGCCTGCATGGTTTTCCTTCCACCTGCCAAAGACAAGCTGGTAGGTTAATTGGCTCCTGTCTAAATTGTCCCTATTATATGTATGTATGTATAATTGTGAGTTAGAGACCTTAGATTACAAGCTCATTGGGGGCAGGAACTGATGTGAATGTGTAAAGCGCTGCGTAAATTGACGGCGCTATAAAAAGTACCTATAATAAATAAAAGAAAGGAATACTGGTTGTTTTCTACCCCAATTAGCCATAGGTTGTGTTAAAATGGGTATACTACTGCAGTAGGGAGAGGTTAGAATGCATCACTGGACAAGGAACTGATGTTAAGGGTGATAATGTACGCTGTATATATCTGTACAATGTCTGTGTACTATGTAAGTATGTTAGAAAAGACACTGCTCACCAGCCACAGTTACTAAAAATGTTAACATAGATTATATGGTTGTGCACCATGATTAAAATATTTTTTATCAAGCAACGCTACTTTATTGGGAAACATTATTTGAATACTGATACTATTGTTTTTGTTATCCGCCCTTAATAAAACTGGCTTTGTTCTTTCCTCTGTAGGTGAAGCAAAGAATCTCCCTTCGTATCCAGGACCAAACAAAATGCGAGATTGTTATTGTACTGTGAACCTAGACCAAGAGGAAGTGTTCAGGACCAAGATAGTAGAGAAGTCACTCTGGTAAGGTTAAAAAAAGTTTGAAGGACTTGTGTAAAAGATTTATTTAAAAAGCAATATTAAAAATGTACAAAACAATGCAATAAATCACAACTATAATAAAAAAAGCATAATTTTTTTTCCCGGTGTCGTAGAGAAGGTTTAGAACCCCTATAATGTCATTGGAAACATAGAAGAATTAAGTCCATGTGGTCTATCAAGTCTGGACCATTTAAAATATATATATATATATATATATATATATATATATATATATATATATACATATACAGGTGATACGCGAAAAATTTGAATATCGTGCAAAAGTTAATTTATTTCACTAATGCAACTTAAAAGGTGAAACTAATATATGAGATAGACTCATTACATGCAAAGAAAGATAGTTCAAGCCGTGATTTGTCATAATTGTGATGATTATGGCTTATAGCTCATGAAAACCCCAAATCCACAATCTCAGAAAATTTGAATATTGTGAAAAGGTGCCTGTAAAGCGCCTGAAAAACGCCTCCCCTGCCACCCCAGTGCGAGAGCCCGAGTGCTTTCACACTGGGGCTGTGCACTTGCAGGATGTTAGAAAAAGTCCTGCAAGCAGCATCTTTCAGGCGGTGTGGGAGCCGCTCTTCCACCGCCCCTGCCATTGGAATCAATGGGCACTGCTGCCGAAGTGCCTGCAAAGCAGTTCGGCAGCGGCGCTTTGCGGGCAAATTTAACCCTTTATTTGGCCGCTAGTAGGAGAAAAAGCGCCACCATTACAGCGGTAAAGCTTTTTTAGCGGTGCTTTACTGTTAACGCCCCACCCGCTCCAGTGTGGAAGTAGCCTAACAGGTACGTGATTTGGCGGCAAGTGGGTAATATGAAAACTAAGCATTATTGACCTATACAATGTCCATATAACACTACTCATTTAAAAAAAATATATAACTCTTCCTGTGAGGAAGAATTTCTCCGGTATAATCTTGCTTTCAGTTACCAGGTTTTTTGCCACTAGTGCTCTTATATTGTTGATGTACGCTGTTACATTCCATACTTTCAACTTTTTTTGCGTTGTATTTTCCTCTTTAGATGTCCCAGGGGGTCAGTGCTGACACTTTGAGCCCATTCATATACATGTACAGAGTAGTGCAATCTATAAAGTGTTACTTCTGTAAAATGTCACAACACATATTGTTTAGAAATAGCAGTTCTGTCTGGACCACCTTCCTGCTTTTTTTTATGCAGATACATACTGTGCATAGCCCAAATTTAAGTCATTAGTTGGAATAACGTGCACAGTGCATAAAACCATGATATGATAATGACTTTTATTAGGTGATGTATGCCTGTGACAGTGACAATCTTCCATATGTGGAATAGATACGCTAACTTTTCTGTGGATGTAACCGGATTTAAGCTTGGCTTTATCACTATGGGTGAACTCAATGTGTTAACACAGTAAATGGATGTGTAATAGCTTTGGCATATTAATAGCCCTCTCTGCACAGCAGTAGCTTAAAATAAAATCTATTAACAAAGAGTTTTTTTTTTTTATGGGGTACCTCATTATTATTCCTCATGCGAGTCCCTCTGCAGACAAAGCTCAGTGGTGTCTCCTAAAGAGAATCCTGAATGCTCAGCAGGGTTTCATGTGTTCAGAAAGGGTACGGCAGGTTACAGGGTGCACTCACTGAATATACAAACAGGGTTAATGCATGCACTCTTTGTGGGTTACACCACATGAACCCATGAATCCGCTGACTTGCCTTTTGCTCTATTTGTGAAAGCATGTTACTTCTTAGTGGCGACAGGTTATTTTAATTATGATTGTTTTGGATATCTATCTGTTGAAAGCACACATTTACAATCATATACTTCCTTTATTGATAAAAAAAAACAATGACCTTAAGGTCTTTTAGGTACATTGAAGGAATTGTAGCAAATGTATCTGCCGATTGCTCCATGCTTCTGTTCTGTAGAGAAAAAACAGTACATTTCACTGCTAAGTGTGAGGATTTGTCTTCTTTTTTTTATTTTTTATAATTATTTTTATTGAAGTTTTCCAACACATACAACACATACAGCTTAAGCACCTACAGTTATAAAAAAGGAGCATGCACAGTGGATAATACAATTTGCAATGTGAACTCAGCGATATAATGCATAGCCATGAAAGGGTACAGCAGCACCGCCCAAATAAAATCTAGGAGGGCATCCGCTATGATAAAACCCACTAGTCAACAAAGATAAATCAGAAGTCATCGGAGGAAAGGGAAGGTAGAAGAGCAAGGCAAGACCTTGACACAATGACCTGGTTCACCCTCAACTCACTAAGCTGTTTCAGGCTCATCTAACCAATTGCGCCAGACCTTGTCATATTTCAGCGAGCAGCCCAGATTAGCATAAGTATCCTTGTATAAAGGAAGGCTGCTGTTCACTAAGTGTTTCCATTGCGCCAAAGAGGGGGGGGCAGGCTTCCTCCACTGCATAGCGATATTCTTACGGGCATAGAAGAGCAGCAAGGTAATTAGCGTGCGCTTGGCAGAGGACGGCACAATGGTCTCAATGAGCCCCAGAAGGCACACCTCCATTGTCAAAGGCACAGCGACTAAGGCAACTCTGTTAACCAAATCCAGCACCCCAACCCAATATTGCTGAACCCCTGAACAACGCCAGAAGATATGGGAGAAGTCGCCCGGTGAGGCGCCGCATCTCCAACACTCTGAGGAATGAGCAGGGTCCATCCTATGAAGTCTGTGTGGGGTGAAATAAGCCCTATGAACTATCTTGTATTGCACTAACCTATCATGCATGGAGACTAGGGAGTTGAAGGGGAGGTCCCACACATCGTCCCAGTCATCATTATCCAACGTGGGGATATCAGACTGCCATTTATTCCAGAGTTTGTCCAGAGGTGGAAGAGACACAAAGATCAAGTACGAATAAAGATGCGACTGGACCATAATGCACGACGATTGCGAAAATTGCGCCGCAAATGCATGGGCCAGTTGAAGGTATCTGAATAGGAAATGGTTGGGGAGGTTGTATTGGGAGGAAAGGTGTGAGAAAGGGAGTAAGGAGTTTGAGATACTATGTGTGACACTAGTTTGATACCGTATTTTGTCCACGCGTAGGGGTTTGGGATTTTGTAAATGTGGGATAAACTGGGGTTCAACCAGATAGGGGCGTTGGGGGAGATTTCAGACTGTTTACATTTCTCAATGGCTAATCCTGTCCGCCATGCCCGCAGGGTGGTAAGCATAGAAGGGGTCAAAGGATAAGGGGCACTAAGGCCCCTAAAAAGTAATAATTGAAGAGCTTCCAGCGAACCGACCACTGTTGCTTCCAGCACAGTCGACGAGTTCGTTCTGTCCGGCTGTAGCCACCATGCCGCTGTCACCAACTGCGCGGAGAGGTAGTACTTATAACAGTCCGGAAATGCCATGCCACCCTGCGTTCGTGGCCTCATTAAAGTCGTCAGTCAATATCTGGGAGGAGAGGGGCCCCACAAGAAGGAAGAAAAAATGCAGTTCAATTTTTAAAAAAAGGACTTGGGCACCCATTGTGGGGAGTGACGGAAAAGATATGTTAGTTTGGGAATAATCTTCATTTTTATGAGATTAACTCGCCCCCATAATGACAGGAGCAGGTTACTCCAGGATTTGAGTTTCGCTTGGGACTCCAAAAGTACTGGGGTAAGATTTAAAGATATAAAGTCCGAGGCTGAACTGGAGACATGTACCCCTAAGTATTTAAAGGAATCTACCCACAGGAGGGGGCTATCAGGAGGGGATGTGGACCTGGCCGCTGGATCAATTGGGAATAGGAGGGATTTGGACCAATTTATTCTAAGACCGGTGACCTCAGCAAAGGTGTCCATAACATTTAGCGCTCCCTGCAGTGACGGGCCGGCATCATTCGGGAAGAGCAGCATGTCATCCGCGTACAGGGCTACCCTCTCCTCCAGCAACCTGAGTCGGAGACCCTTAATGTGCGGTGAGGTGCGAAGTGCCTCCGCCACCGGCTCGATAGCAAGGGCAAACAAAGCCGGAGAGAGAGCGCAGCCCTGCCTTGTTCCCCTGGTAAGCCCGAAGGGGACAGATAGTCCACCCCCCAAGCGCACCGAGGAAGTGGGGCATTTGTAAATCACCTGGAGCCACTTGATAAATAACAGAGGAAACCCCATTCTGCGTAAGGTTTCCCATAAGAAGGGCCATTCGACCGTATCGAAGGCCTTTTCCATGTCTAGAGAGGCCACCGCTCGAGATCCCTTATTGAGGTGGTAAGCGTGTTAGTGAATAGCCTTCTGAGATTAACATCTGTGGACCTACGGGGCATGAAACCCGTCTGGTCTGGGTCTATCACTGAAGGTAGCATGGGATACAACCGAAGGGCCAGAAGTTTAGTCAGAATTTTAAAGTCAGAATTAAGTAGTGCAATAGAACGATATGAAGCACAGGAAGTGGGGTCTTTGGGAGCCTTATATATCAGTGTCAAGTAGGCATGGTACATCGATCCAGGCAGACCACCGTCTGCCAGACATACAGTATACAATTGTGCCAACGGGGGTGCCAAAAGTTCTACATGAGCCCTATAAAAGTCTATCGGAAGCCCATCTGGCCCCGGCGCCTTGCCGGGGGGAAGGACCGGATAGCCTTTATGACCTCCGAGACCGTAAAAGGTTGGACCAAAGTCTCTCTTTCGTGGTCAGAGAGCCAGCCAAGCGCCAACGGATCCAACAGGCCGTTCAGCGACTCTGGCTGAAACCCTGAGGGCAGACCGGACGAGTATAAAGTGCCATAAAAGGAGTTGAACGTCTGCAGGATATCGGAGGGGGAGGACACCGTTCCGCCCCCGGGGTCTGTAAGGTAGATACAAGGGTAAGGGGTTGGTCGTGTTGTGCCATCATGGCCAGCAGGCGGCCATTTCGGTCACCTTGTTCAAAGGCCCTCTGTTTACCCCTATAGGACTCGAGTCGCGTGACCTCAGCCAGGTGTAACTGCAGTTCCCTCCGAGCCGCTATACATAGCAGTGTGGTCATCAACAGCCTTCTGCAGCTCCATAGTTGCTGCCGATTGTTGTTTTTTAACGTTAGCAATAGAAGAAATATACTGTCCCCTCGTGAAAGCTTTAAAGGCATCCCAGACAAAGTCGGGAGAAGAGGAGTCTTTATTATTTTCCCAGAACTCAGACAGCAGGGGCGGCAGTTTGTCAGCAATGTCAGGATGAGAGACCCATTGTGTGCCCAACCTCCAGAGCGCAGCGCTCCGGGAAGCCGGGGAGCGAAGCACCACCACCAGGGGACTATAATCTGATAGCCCGCTAGACAGATAGGACGTCTCCAAAACATCCGCTAACAGTGCAGGGTTGGAGAAGGTCAGGTCTATCCGCGACGCAGTCTTAAAGGATGCCGAAAAACATGAATAGGCCCTTGTGGTAAGGTGCTTCCACCTCCAGACCTCTACCAGCCCCACCGCCCGAGCCCAGGCAGAGAGGTCCATACACTGTTTCTTAGGCGGGGTAGGTCTATCTAGTTCAGGCGATAAAATGGCATTGAAGTCTCCCATGACCAGCACCCTCCCAGAAAGGTGAAATCTTTTCTAGAACCTCATACAATAAAGTGAATGAAAACAGGGGAGGGATGTACACATTAATAACAATATATCTGACAGACCATAGCGTGAACACCACTATTGCAAATTTCCCCTGTGGATCAGTACGGATCTCCTCGATAACACAGGGGAAATTCTTGTGAATAAGGCCCGATACACCTCTGGCGTATGTGGAATATGTGGCATGTATCGCTCGCTGTATCCACGTTTTTTTGAGAGTCAAAATCTTACTGCCCATGAGGTGAGTCTCCTGGAGGAGAATAAGCTGGGGGGAGTGAGATTTTAAGTATTGGAATAAAAGGGCTCGCTTGAATTTAGAGTTAAGACCCCTGACATTCCAGGAAAGGACGGTGAAGGAGTCAGCTAATTGACTAGCCATCGGGCGATGGGGAAAAATAATTGAAGAGATACTCTAAGGGGCATGTATGGGCGCACCCCATGAGCAGCAAGATCCCGGTCACATTGCAGAAAATACTGACAGTACTTAAGCATAACACAAAACAGAAATAGACAAATAAGAAATAAAAAAACATAAGAACAAAGGGACAGCTAAATCCCTAATCAAACTTCCCAGGCACAAGTGCCTATCCTACTATGTCCCAGCCTTCCCCCTAACAGGGGGGAGGGTCTGGGAATAGTTTTTACCCCAAAAAAACCTTGAATAAAGAGTGCTAGTTAACCCCTAAACTGGGGCCCTAAACTTCTGGTAGTAGTTCATCCACTCTGGCGGCGGGCAGTGTCTCTTCCGTCTCGTAAGAACCGGGAGCAGAGGGACGGGGGATATCAATCCTACAAACAAGTAACAACAAAGTGAGCGAAGAACAAAGTCCGCGACTCAAGAAGCGACAAAAAAAAACAAAAAAACAAAAACAAAAGGCAAACAAAAACACGTGGGGGTCCCGTGTAAAGGTACATTTGAGGTAACTCCGGTGGTTGAATAAAGTATAGTAGGATAGAGCGAACAAGGATGTGGAAGATCCGTGCATCAGAAGAATCAGTGAGAAGAACCCTTCAACGCAAGTTGGTCAGCCAGTCGTCAGCGTCCGCTGGGTTGTCGAAGAAGCGGACCGCCCCATCATGTTGGACTCGCAAGCGGCTTGGATAAAGCATGCCATACTTAATGTTCTTATCTCTGAGACGTTTGCGGACATCATTAAAGGTTTTTCTCTTTCTCTGCAAATCCGCCGAAAAGTCAGGGAAAAGGAGGACAGAGGAGTTGCAATATTTGAGCGTGGGATGTTGGCGGGCTTCCGAGAGAATCCTGTCTCTGTCCCGATAGTTAAGGAAGCGGACTAAAAAAGGCCTGGGGGGTTTTCCCGGGATGGCTCGGCCCGTGGGCACCTGGTGGGCCCTCTCCACCACGTAAGTAGGGGGAACGTCGGTAAGGCCCAGGAGATTTTTAAAGAACTCCTCCGCAAATACAGCAGGGTGGTCCCCCTCTTCTCTCTCAGGCAGACCCAGGACCCTGACATTATTGCGCCTCAACCTGTTCTCGGCATCGTCCGACTTTGCGACAAGGGACTGTACTGTGCGCTGCAGCTCGGCAATAGAGGCGGCATGGGAGGCCGTAAGATCTTCGGTAACTGACACTCTAGTCTCGGTTTCGGACATTCTACCCCTCATTTTGTCAAGGTCGTTTCGGATGAGGTTACACTCTTCAGCGAGGTGGTCGATGCGCACCAGCAGCGAGGTCTTACTCTGCTCTATCGCAGCGAGGATCATAGCTGTACCATCCTGAGCCAGTGGGGCTGGCCCCTCTGCCAGCAGAGCTTCAAGGGGATCCATTTCTAAGTCGGCCAGCAAGGCCCGAAGCCGACCCACAAGTATGGGATCAGATTGTGGGGAAGATGGCAGTGGCAACCGGAGTGGTGCATTGGTCTTCGCGGCTTTAGAGGACCCCCTCCCTTTATTGGAGGAGGAGGGCATCTGACAGTCAACCAGGGGGGCCCACTATACAGGAGATTCGTCTGTGTTCAGATGAGCACCCAGGAGGCAGGTAAGGGGCGACCCAGGCCGACGGCAGGTGTTGAGGCACAGGAGGGTATATGCCAAACCGGCCGTCAGCGTCAGCCAACAGCCCGGACTCCACAGCAGGCACCAGGCAGAGACAGCCCACCGGCTGGACAGGCCGTCAGTGGTTACCAGCAGCCCCCCACCCCACAGCAGACGAATAGGTAGGGACAAGGTGGTAAGGGTGTAAAGCTGGGACCAGGGCAGCAAGATTGAGGCAGAGGGGTGGCAGGGGACCTAAGAAGTTGGGCTCCAGGAGCAACACTACCGACTCAGATTGAGCAGTCCCAGTGTTGCAGCACCCCAGGTCCTGGCAGGGGTGGCCGGGTGTGAGGAGATAGGTGATCCGCGCTGTAGCGCTCGTCGATGTCGGCCGCGGTACACCTCCGGCGGGACGTCAGTTCCGGAAACACCGGTGCTTCGCAGGCCACGTCCTCCACGGACCCCTCCAGCAGCCAGGCGGACCTCCGGATCGTGCCAGGAAGGTGGATGGGCAGGCAGACGTGGTCGGAGGACAGTCTCTTACCTCTAGGCAAGCTGGGATCGGGCCTCCCCAGAACAGCACAGGCCGGAAAGATGGCGGCGGCCGCAGGTGTGTGGAAAGTCAGGTGTGTAGGCGATCCGGGCAGAGAGTCTCCGCAATGTCGGCCCAGGATGAGACAGGGGACACAGGGGAATAAGCTGGCACGAGTGTTTATTCGTTTTAGGCAAAGTATATGCACGGATGGCAGAGGGTTTAAGTCAGGATACCCGGAGCTTCTCAGATACACGTCCGTCGGCTCTCACATCAGGACACGCCCCCCAGGATTTTGTCTTCTTTAATCCCTGTACAGTAAAACCTTGGTTTGAGAGTAACTTAGTTTGAGAGCGTTTTGCAAGACAAGCAAAAAATTTGAATAAATTTTGACTTGATATACAAGCGATGTCTTGATATAAGAGTAGCGTCATGTCACAACTAAGTGAAAAAGAGAAGAGAGGCACCTCTAAGTGTAGCAATATGGTTATATTTATGGCCCGTACACACAATCCGAATATCGGCCGAAAACGATCGTCCGAGGAAGAATCGTACGATTTTCGGATCGTGTGTACACTACTTTCGAGAGCCGATCACGACAGTTCATCCGATATTATTCGATCGGACAAGCACGAAAATATTCCTCGTACGATGTCAGATCGTATGATTTTCGTTTAGTCAGTACAGCTGTCGCCCGAAAATACAACACATATACATTACAACACATGACATCACTTCCGATTTTTTTTTTTCTGTCGTACGAGAATTTTCGGGACTTTAGAACTTATTCAATTTCTACTTGCGACTATTAAGCGAAAAAAGTCGTACGATCTGTCGTACGATATTCGGATCATGTGTATGGGGCATTAATAAAGGTACAACATTTAGTAACATATTGCTACACTTTTTAGCTCCTGCAGGACTTATGAATAAATGGTTGCGGAATGAATCATCTGAGTTTCCACGATTTCTTATGGGGAAATTTGCTTTGATATACAAGTGCTTTGGATTACAAGCATGTTTCCGGAACAAATTATGCTCGCAATCCAAGGTTTTACTGTACTTGTTTTTGTAATAAAAAAAACTTTGGAGGGATTTACTAAAGGCAAATAGACTGTGCACTTTGCAAGTTCAGTTGCCCTCTGCAAGTGCAGTTGCTCCAGATCTTAGCAAAATGGAGGCAAAGCTTCACTTTGCAAAGAATACCCAATCACATACAAGGGAGATAAAATAATAATTAAAAAAAAACACAGCATTTTGCTTGCACATTCTTGGATGATGGAAGTTAGCGGAGCTTCCCCTCATTACTAAGCTCTGGAGCAACTGCACTTGTAGGGTACACCTGCACTTCCAAAGTGTACAGTCTATTTGCCTTTAGGGGTGGTGCACCTGAATTGCACAGGAACGCGGTCCGCATTCATGTGCAATTCAGTGTGGCACTGGATTGTACCAAAAGTAGTGCAGGCACTACTTTTCAAAACTGCACCAGATTGCAAAGTACTACGCTGTGTTTGTGATCTGCATTTTGGGATGTCTCTAGGAATATATTTACATCTGTAGCAGATCGCCCACCCAGTGCGCTTTGAACATGGTGCGGGGAACACGCATGGAAAATTGTTTTTCCCAACACGGCATTTTGGTGTGAACGAGTTCTTAAAAAATCCACCCCATTGAAACCTCAGAGTCCCGTAGATGTTTTTCTAGTAAACCACTAAAGATGAAAGGCTCAATGCAGTAAAATTAATCAGGGTGCTGGAGATGCTTGAATTTGCATCCAGTTCTGTGGGAAAACGCAGTGAGTGGATTGCTGGGGTGTTCTATAAATAGTGCCATAGTAGAAAATAAATAAAGTTAGAATGGTTTGGCAGTTTTAGAAAATCACAACTCTCTGAAGACCAAAATGGAAGACCATTGGTATATCCAATATATTATAGCATATAAGGATTTTGTAGCTATTACATTATAATTGTTATATTTTAAAAAAAGAAACAAAAGTAGACTGTATGTTGATTGTGTACTGTTTTGTGAGTTGCATATAGCCCACCTATTAAAGAGAAATTTGGCATTGCAGACAGGCCCGGATTTTCTCCCTTCTTGTGATTTGCATATTGTGTTATTGAAGACATACCTAGTGTATTTGTACACTGTTTTTATACAATAATAACTGTAAATATATGCATTATGCAGCATACCCAGCAAGGAATTAAATACCTTTGAGTCAAATATTCTGCTTGGCACTGTAATCTCGTCCTGGAGGGGGCCCAGAGGCAGAGCAGTGGTGATGGGAGAATCCTAGCTGCCTGGAAGATGTGGAGACAGATGAACACTGGACTGGATGTGAAGGTCCTCAGTCAGGAGGAGAGGGCTGGGACGTCTCCGGCGCCAGTTTTCTTATAGGTTCACTCCAGGATTTCCTTCTTGCCCATGAGCAGGAAAAGTAAAAGACCCCTCCCATTTGTCTGACGCCGTGACGGAACATCGGGACTTGTTGATAGTAGTCGCCGGTCGGGACGCCGGGTCGGAACATGGGGATTTGCTGCCGGTGTTCTGCCGATGCGTGTCCCCCCCTGTACTACGCAGGTGCAGCGCTTGCGCAGTACGAACCAAAAGCAGGCCGACGGAAATAGCCGAAGATAAATCGCTCAGAGTAAGCTGAACACGGCGCCTGCGCAATGACGACGATATTGTGACAGACGCTGCCGCACGCTCCCGATGCTCGTGCAACTCTGCAAGGGGGCGGGTGCATTACTGTTATATCGTCTAAGGGGCGGGTAGCTACTGAAGAGGCTGAGTTTTCAATTGATGGGCAGAGCTGATAACTTGGGGGTGGTATTAGCAATATACTCGTGCAAAGCCGCCCAACAACATTGCAAAAGCCACCCTTCATTTGTTTAACCTCCCTAGCGGTAATCCCGAGTCTGGCTCGGGGTGAGTTTTCAATGCTAAGAGCGGTAACCCCGAGCCAGACTCGGGCTGCATCGCAGTATCCAGGGGAAGTAACTTACCTTGTTCCCTGGATCCTGCGATGTCCTCCCGCAGTGTCAGCGAGCCGTGTCTCGCTCGATCCTCACTGCCGAGTGCCGAACTCCGTTCCCTGCCACGTTGCGGCGCACGGGGGCGGAGTTCGGCGCCAAATTCAAAAAAGGAAACAAATAGTATACATACAGTATACTGTGATCTTACAGATTACAGTACTGTATGTAATAATTACACACCCCCTTTGTCCCTAGTGGTCTGCCCAGTGTCCTGCATGCACTTTTATATAATAAAAACTTTTCTTTCTGCCTGGAAACTGGAGATTGTCCATAGCAACCAAAAAGTTTCCCTTTATGTCAAAAGTGATTTTAGACCAGCTAAAAAATAGCGATAATAAATTACAATGACTCGCAGAATTGAGAGATAGCGATTTGTGGGGAAATTCATCATCAAACAAAAAATCTAATGACAGCAACAATTCTGCAACTGAGCAAATTTCAGTGTTTTTGATTTGATTACATTATTGAATAATTTTTATTATAATTACATTACTATTTGTTATAATTATTTATAGTTATTTATTATATTATAATTTATTATTTTGTGTTTCAAACTTTATCATACCCGGGTTTTCTACTAGACTCTTGTTTGGTCAGGTTTAAGTAAGTAATTACTAAGAATCGCAGGCCTACAATACATAACACCAAATTTTCATGCAAAATAATTGTACCGCTTTTGGTACATAATTACAGACAGAATCATACCGCCAGGGAGGTTAAACACGCCCCGCTAAGACGTATAGTATATTGCTAAAAGCACGGCCAAGTTATCAGCTCTGCACATCAGTAGAAAACTCGGCCTCTTCTGTAGCTCTCCGTCCCTTAGACGATATAACAGTAATGCACCCGCCCCCTTGCAGAGTAGCACGAGCATCGGGAGCATGCGGCAGCGTCTGTCACATGATGGTTGTCATTGCGCAGGGGCCGTGTTCAGCTGACTCTGAGCTATTTATGTTCGGCTATTTTCGTCGGCCCCGTTTTGTTTCATACGCCTGCGCAGTACAGGGGGGACATTATCCGCCGGGGGACTTTTTTCGGCAGGACACCGGCCGGGACGACAGGATTTTTTCACCCCCCCGGTTGCTGCGGCGCCGCCCCTGCACCCACTGCCGCCCCGACGCCTGGCCTCGGTGGCCTTGTCTGGAATCCGGCCCTGATTACAGAAGCCTGAGAAGCAAGGTGCATTTGAGCCATTGATGGCTGTTTGGCAGTTCACATTTGGTGATTAGCAGAATATACACTTTATGATTAGCCTATAAAGATAGTCAGCTAGATTAGCTTTTATACCTGATTCATTGCACCAAATTAAAATCTGCCCAAGGTTTTAAATATGCAAATTAGCTTTACTGGCAAACTTCACAATCTAAATGATCATTTACCAAATTACATCTGACATTCCAGATGGATGTCTCTAGTTTATGCTGAAGATCATAAACTTGCTATATGTGCAAGACCAGCTTGGTTTCCAACTCTCTCAAAGGGGTGGATTTACTAATACTGGAGCGTGCAAAATCTGGTGCAGTTCTGCATAGAAACCAATCAGCTTCCAGATTTATTTATTTTTTATTTTTTTAACAAGTTTTTATTGGAATAATGAAAGACACTTGAACAGGTGTAAAGATAAGTACACAAGTACAAAAGAGAACATAAGGCTGTTAGTCAGGTTTAAAACAATGGTACATAGGAATATCGGTGTAGCTAGTTGGGTACAACAGGTAGGGCAAAAACAAAATGTAACACATGACACTAGCTCACTTGAAGACTAACCTTATGGGGTCATGAAGTTATGAAGATATGAAGATATGAAGAGAGGGAGCTGTATACACAAAATTCTCACCTAGTGAGGGTACAGCAGGTCATCCTAGATAAATACCTAAAAAGCAATGCAACCGGAAGGTGGAATACTGGATGGATCTGTCTACGCGCCCCTGTGTTTAGAATCAGGAATAGGGGAAAAATCAAAACAGAAACTAGGAAAGAAAAATGGGGGGAGGGGGAAGGAGCTCCAGAGACAGTGGTGTGCTGTTCATTCCATTACATGAATGGCCCCGAGAAGGAACAGCCCTGGTGGGCCATCCGGAATGTATAGACTGTGCAGCTTCCAGATTTTATTGTCAAAGTTGAATTGAACAAGCTGAAGTTAGAAGCTGATTGGCTATCATGCATAGCTGCACCAGATTTTGCACTCTCCAGTTTTAGTAAATCAACCCCAGAGTGTCTGTGCCTCTCTTTCACCCATGATCAAGTATAATATTTGTGAGTGGAGAGCGGAGGGCTGGTGTAGTGAGCAGAGAACCAATTTATATGCAATTGTATTGCCACGAATTATGTCATTCTGGCCTCAGCTCCACACTGGCTTTTACTGGTAGGACTGGTAAAATAGATGCTGGATGGCAATTCAAGGTTAGCTGCTTAAACATAAAAACCAGGAGATTTTCTAACTCCCTCATATTGGTTCAACGAAATGTGCCTGAGCAAGCAAAATACTGCTAGTATGGCCCCAGATTGGATCCTTTAGAATATTTCCCTCTTGGTACACCCGCTTCACGATTTTTCAATGAACTGCTAAAGTGAAGAAATGTTCAATTACTGAGCTGTAATTGAAACGGCAAACTTCTCCTGTGTGGTATAATTGAGAACTATAACGAGGAGTCATATGCCTCATCAGTACAGCACAGATTACATCTACATCTCATTTACTCTACTGAACAGTCATTTTCCAGAGGATCCACTCAGAATGGCCAGTTTTAAGATTATTTTTATGGCTATTCTCCTGTGTTTTGCTGATGTGTCTCTACTGATTTCCCAGCATATCCAATAAACTAGATTACGACAACAATCCCAGCTGGGAGCAGTCGTTGGGCCTGAAATATATACTTATACCAGGAGCAGGCTAAACGTCTCGAAAGCTAAACTAAGATTTCACACAGTGTTAGCCAAGGCCCGTGTGAAGCAAATTGGAGTAATGAAATGTTGAGAAAATATATGTAAATAAATAATTTGCAGTATTACCAATTTGGGTATTTGCTTTTTTGTAATTCTTTATTTATACATTGTGAGTTTACAATCAGAAGTACAGATTACAAGATAGCATCTCGACTTTACAGTACTGTCTCAAAACATATAGGTTCATACACGAGCAGTGCGCTCTTAAAGTAGGTTTGGCATTTGCTTTTTTTTAGACAATCTGGCCATCAGTATCGTATGCTATAAACAGCATACATATACGTTTGGTCCATTGGGAAAGGTGTGGTCTCAGTCAGCAAAGTCAAAAAAGTTATAAATTGATTTGCATTTTAATGAGTGAAATAAATATTTGACCCCTTCGCAAAACATGACTTAGTACTTGGTGGCAAAACCCTTGTTGGCAATCACAGAGCTCAGACGTTTCTTGTAGTTTGCCACCAGGCTTGCACACATTTCAGGAGGGATTTTGACTCACTCCTCTTTGCAGATCCTCTCCAAGTCATTATGGTTTCGAGGCTGACGTTTGGTAACTGGAACCTTCAGCTCCCACCACATATTTTCTATGGTACTAAGGTCTGGAGACTTTCCAGGCCACTCCAGGACCTTAATGTGCTTCTTGAGCCACGCCTTTGTTCCCTTGGCCATGTGTTTTGGGTCATTGTCATGCTGGAATACCCATCCACGACCCATTTGCAATGCCCTCGTTGAGGGAAGGGGGTTCTCCCCAAGATTTGATGGTACATGGCCCGTCTATCGTCCCTTTGATGCAGTGAAGCTGTCCTGTCCCCTTAGCAGAAAAACACCCCAAAAGCATAATGTTTCCACCTGCATGTTTGATGGTGGGGATAATGTTCTTGGGGTCATAGGCAGCATTCTTCCTCCTCCAAACACAGCGAGTTGATGCCAAAGATGGTCTCATCTGACCACAACACTTTCACCCAGTTGTCCTCTGAATCATTCAGATGTTCATTAGCAAACTCCAGATGAGCCTGAACATGTGCTTTCTTGAGCAGGGGGAACTTGCAGGCACTACAGGATTTCAGTCCTTCACAGGGTAGTGTGTTACCAATTATTTTCTTGGTGACCATGATCCCAGCTGCATTGAGATCATTGGCAAGATTCTCCTGTGTAGTTCTGGGCTGATTCCTCACCGTTCTCATGATCATTGAAACTCCACGAGGTGAGATCTTGCATGGAGCCCCAGAAAGAGGGAGATTGACAGTTATTTTGGGTTTCTTCCATTTGCGAATAATCGCACCAACTGTTGTCACCCTCCCACCAAACTGATTGGCAATGGGTTTGTAGCCCATTTTAGCCTTGTGCAGGTCTACAATCTTGTCCCTGACATCCTTGGACAGCTCTTTGGTCTTGGCCATGGTGGCGAGATTGGAATCTGATTGATTGATTGCTTTTGTGGACAGGTGTCTTTTATACAGGTAACAAGCTGAAATTCGGAGCACTCCCTTTGGCCCCTTTCACACGGAGGGTCCGTTCAGGTCCGCCTGTCAGTTTTTTAGGCGGACCTGGACGGACGCTCCATGTAGCCCTATGGAGGCACGGATGTCAGCGGTGACATGTCCGCTGACATCCGCTCCGCTTCGCCAAAGTGTGACGGAGGAAAACCCTATTTTTCCTTCCGTCGGCGGAGCGGATCGGATGACAACGGACTCTACGGTCCGTCGTCATCCGATCCCCCATAGGGGAGAGCGGCGCTCTGACAGGGCGGTCCCTGCACAGTGTGCGGGGACCGCCCAGCCATCCGCCGGCTCAGCGGGGATCAACTGAGCGATCCCCGCTGAGCAAGTGGAGCTTCACGGGGCGGATCATGACTGATCCGCCCCGTGTGAAAGAGCCCTTTAAGAGAGTGCTCCTAATCTCAGCTCGTTACCTGTATAGAAGACACCTGGGAGCCAGAATTCTTGCTGATTGATAGGGGATCAAATACTTATTTCAACCATTAAAATGCAAATCAATGTATAACTTTTTTGAAATGTGTTTTTCTGGATTTTTTTGTTGTTATACTGTCTCTCACTGTTAAAATAAACCTACCATTAAAATTATAGACTGATCATTTCCTTTGTCAGTGGGCAAACGTACAAAATCAGCAGGGGCTCAAATACTTTTTTCCCTCACTGTAAGGCTGATATTTTTCAACCCAGTCCAGCAGAGGAAAAACCCTGTTACTGATGCATCAAACTTACCTAGCAACTAATAATCCACTTGGAATTTTGACGCAGTTACAAGGTATTCAACTCAATGACAAAAATAAATTCTGACTAGCATTCTATGGGGTTGATTTACTAAAGGCAAGTAGACTGTGCACTTTGCACTATGCAAGTGCAGTTGCTTCAGAGCTTTGTAAATGAGCAGAAACTCTGCTGGCTTCCATCATCCAATCATGTGCAAGCTGTTTTTATTTGTATTTTCCTTGCATGTGATTGAGTATTCTGTGCAAAGTGAAGCTTTACCTCATTTACTAAGCTCTGGAGCAACTGCACTTTGCAAATGCACAGCCTATTTGCCTTTAGTAAATCAACCTCTATGTGACTGCACATAACATGTCACTACAAGTTCTAAAACGTAGCTGTTTTTACACTTGGTTATTTGTCTGTAAAAATAACAAGTTGAAAGCCCCGTGGCAGTTAAAAGTGGCAACCTGGTGGATTTTATTAAAATTTTCTTTCATTTTTTTCATTTCTTTTTTGGCACTTCTATTTTACGGGGATAAGTAGCCATACCTGAATTGATAAGAGCTAGAGATATGACTGACTTCGTTTACACTGCCCTATGCGAATCTCTGTGGGTGTCACTACACAGTTAATGACACCCCCCAGATTGGTTCGCAGTGCGAACTGTCAAATTGTGCAGGAATCAGATCGCATAGGTGTGATCCGATTCCAGTGCGGGGCAAAAAAAGAGTCCTGCAGCATTTTCGTGCGAACGTGATGCGAGTTCAGCCATACATCTGTATGGCTGAATTCGCACCGCACAGACATCGCATGTGATCTGTACAGCAATGAGGTACGAATCACATTCACAAATGTGAACCCAGGCTGAAAGACAACTGTATTTTTGTGCAATTACCATCTAAATGTATTCCACCCCATGCCCCACACTACTGTAAGGTCTTATACTCACCCTTCAATGATCTGTAAACTCTTCTTGAAGTCCTTTTGCACAAGTGGGGACAAAATCCCATTTGCTTCTAGGAATAGATGATCTGTGCAATCCAACCAGATCCACACATTAACACTGAAATGCAGGTATATAAAAAAAAATAAAAAAAAATAAAAAAAAAAAAAAAAATATATATATATATATATATATATATATATATATATATATATATATAATCTCACAAAATGAGTACACCCCTCATATTTTTGTAAATATTTTATTATATCTTTTCATGTGACAACACTGAAGAAATGACACTTTGCTACAATGTAAAGTAGTGAGTGCACAGCTTGTATAACAGTGTAAATTTTCTGTCCCCTCAAAATAACTCAACACACAGCCATTAATGTCTAAACCGCTGGCAACAAAAGTGAGTACACCCCTAAGTCAAAATGTCCAAATTGGGCCCAAAGTGTCAATATTTTGTGTGGCCACCATTATTTTACAGCGCTACCTTAACCCCCTTGGGCATGGAGTTCACCAGAGCTTCACAGGTTGCCACTAGAGTCCTTATCCACTCCTCCATGACGACATCACGGAGCTGGTGAATGTTAGAGGCCTTGCGCTCCTCCACCTTCTGTTTGAGGATGTACCACAGATGCTCAATAAGGTTTAGGTCTGGAGACATGCTTGGCCAGTCCATCACCTTTACCCTCAGCTTCTTTAGCAAGGCAGTGGTCGTCTTGGAGGTGTGTTTGGGGTCGTTATCATGTTGGAATACTGCCCTGCAGCCCAGTCTCCTAAGGGAGGCGATCATGTTCTGCTTCATTAGGTCACAGTACATGTTGGCATTCATGGTTCCCTCAATGAACTGCAGCTCCCCAGTGCTGGCAGCCCTCATGCAGCCCCAGACCATGACACTCCCAGCACCATGCTTGACTGTAGGCAACACACACTTGTCTTTGTGCTTTCAATGAAGCACCTGACAGTTGCTTCCTTCCTGTGGCTGTCAGCTGAAAAGCTATGCAGGGAGATCAGTGCTTGCAACTGTCCCCACCGTCACACCAATCATCCCCGACCAATCCTCCGACTTCCCTCCTCCTCTGACCCCCGTATCTTCCTCCTCTGACCCCCCTGTGTGCTCCTCCTCTTTTCCTCCCCCCTGTGCTCCTTCTCTGGTCAACCCCACCCCTGTCCTCCTACTCCCCCTTTTCCCACCGCCGCCGGCTTCCCTTCCCTCCTCTCCCGCCAGATGCTATGGAAAGCAGAGGAAGGGGCCAGTAAACATGTAATTTACCAGCCCTTACCTTTTCTGAAATGGACACAGTGAGCAGTCACTGCAGATCGCTCCTGTGTCACTTTCAGAACTGAGCATAGTAAACTGTGTTTACGTCAGTTTATAAAAGGGGAGGAGCCTCTGACTCCTGTTCATTCATCTTCAGTGCAGCTGAGGCTACAGACAAAGGGACTGGGGAATCTTTGCCCTTGCTCCTTTTCTCTGTCTCAAAGGGGAGATGTCAGGGGTCTGTTTATACCCCTAATATCTCACCAAAGCCCACCAACAGGGCTAAGAAAAAAATTGCAATAAATAATTAAAAAATTAAATTGTAAAAAAAATGAAAAACAAATTTAATTGCAACAAAATAAATAAAGATAAAACACTGACACCATCCACTGCTCTATTGACACTGTCCACTGCCCTGCTAGCACCGTCCACTGCCCCATACCCCCCCCCCCCCCTGAATCACTGTGAACATTTAAAAAAACATAAATACATTTTTAAAAATAAAGAACTACTGACACTATCCACTGCCGTGCTGACACCATCCTGCACACACTACCCACTGCTGTACACTCCGCACTCCTCACCTGCACACTCTACCCACCGTCATACACTCTGCACTCCTCTCCTGCAAATACTACTCACCTCCATATACTCTGCACTCCTCTCCTGTACATACTACCTGCCACCATACAATTCATACTCCTCTCCTGCACATATTACCTGTAACCATACAAATAATACTCCTCTTCTGCACATACTACCCACCGCCGTACACTCCGCACTCCTCATCTGCACATATTGCCCACCGCCATACACTCCATACTCTTCTGCACATACTACCCACTGCCAAACACTACATATTCCTCTCCTTCGCATAATACCCACTGCCATATACTCTGCACTCCTCTCCTGCACATACTACCCACTGCTGAACACTCAGCACTTCTCACCTGCACATACTACCCACCACCATACACTTTATACTCTACTACTGCACATACAACCCACCGCCCTACACTCCATACTCCTTTCCTGCACATACTACCCAATGCCGTACACTCCGCACTCCTATCCTACACATAATACCCACCTCCATACACTCCACACCCCTCTCCTGCACAAACTACCCACGCCGTCCACTCCGCACTGTACATTCCCTATTTAACATTACCACATTCTGCACCATGTAAGTCCTCTCAGACTCTATTAAACCACACACCCTTTAAGCCACGCCCAATATTTAGCTCAATTTATACCACACCAACATTTCATTGCAGCGTGCTACACCCGCTGCATTCTATTTTAACAATGCCTAGGGCCCACTTTTTAGCTCGCACACGGGCCCTCTGATTTCATGATACTCTCATATATGCTCATTTAAAACCCTGTTACTTAGTCTTCTTTCTGTGAAATGCAGAAACAAGTAAGGTGGCTTCTAAAAGCCTAAGTGAAGAAATATATGTCAGAATACTTAGTTTAAAAAGCCAAAGTTGAACAGGCCATGCTTTACATGCCAGTTTTTTTTATGTGTCTAATAAATAAAAGTTGCTGGCAATTGGCACTGGAGTTTAGCGAAAACCATGACGTTTTTGTTCACTGATCCATTATTTTAAGCATGTAAAATGTTGCTGCCAACTGCTGTATTTAAAAGCTGTGTCATACATAAGTCAAAAGCACTTAAAATATACATATCAATTTTAAACTGGTGAATAAATAGCAATTTTTTTTTAACTTGGTGCCTAGGCAAGTTATAGCGAGGACAAGCTTTATGTGAATGCTGACATCTTGGAAAGACAATAATTGTTCAGCATCTTGGTGCCTGCTTTGCTGAATGGATAAATCCAGTAATATTCTGGTAGTAGTAGCAGACCTTTTGGTGCCTATAGCCCCCGGTCTACTTTGTATATAGCAATAGGCAGCCTTGGAGAGATGGAGATCTATCTGAACAATATGGAAGAGATCAAAGATCACCAGGGGGTACCTCATTTACGTTAACTACTTCAATACCGGGCACTTTCACCCCCTTCTTGCCCAGGCCAATTTTCAGATTTCAGTACTGTGAAAATTTGAATGACAATTGCGCGGTCATGCAACCGTGTACCCAAATTAAGTTTTTATAATTTTTTTGATGCAGATAGAGCTTTCTTTTGGTGGTATTTAATTAAGGCACATTTTTTTCTTTTTCCGAAACAAATTAAAAAAGCCCAAAAATTTTGGAAAGAAAACAGTTTTTCTTACATTCTGTTATAAAATTTTGCAAATAAGTAAATTTTCGTCTTTACTGATGTGCCCTTATGAGACTGCACTGACGGCACTGATGAGGCTGCACTGATGAGGAGGCACTGATAGGGGGTCCTGATGGGTTTTGATAAGCTGCACCGATGAGCACTGATAAGGCTGCATTGATTATCAGGGCAATGATGATCAGTGCTCTGATTATCAGTGTAGACAATGTTCTCACTTTGCCCTGTCAGACTTGCTGGGGAGACAGACAGCATGCGAGAAAAGGAATGCCGATAACCAGCAAATCTGTTTACTTGTGACCAGCTGTGATTGGACACAGCTGATCACATGGTAAAGAGCAACTATGATTGGCCCTTTACCGTGGTCTGTGTCCAAAGGATACAGCAGTCACAGAGCGCACCCCAGGGGGCATGCAGGAGGTGCAGTTCTGGGAGGATGTCCATGGCCCTCTCCCAGAACTGGAAAGTCGCGCTGTAGCCATCTTTCAGCTATAGCGCAGCCTGGAAGCAGTTAAGAAGTTAACTTATCTTCACGTTCACATTTTTTTCACATGTGGAGAGGAATTTGTTATTTCAAGTCTGAGGCAGGGGTCAAGAGTGTGTTATGTATAGAGTGGAGGGGTCAGGAGTGTTTTATGTACAGAATACATGGGTCTGGAGTATGTAACATACAGAGTGGAAGGTCAGGAGTATGTATTGTACTGAGTGCAAGGGTCAGTGTTGGTCATGTAGGGCAAAATCAAAATGATAATGTCTCTGCAAAGAGCATTCACTGATTTCCTTATACTCGGTACCTTACGTGCGCACTGTTTCCATTGCATGTGGTAGGAATACTAGTTTCTTCTCTTTAGACACAGTTACAATATTTCCTAGATAGCATTATCAGTTTTTCAAGTCTCAAACAAGCTGATCTAAACATGCTTGCCATAAATCAAGCTCCCATCAGGATCTGCCATGACAAGTAGTGTAAAAATATGGGCAATCCTGTATCCATTATACAGTAGTGTCATATAGTGAGAGCTAATTTTTCTCTGTGACTATGAAGTGAATGATTGCTCTCATCCCAGGATTTAAAAATAATGCAATACAAGAGTTCCATTTACAGTAGCTGCTTTGTCATTCAGTGTCCTGCGGCATTAAGACTGATGATGGCCAGTTTCCACAGGCATTCCACTTCACGGTTTGGAGGTGGATTATGCAACTGCTTCCTGAATACTTGATTTATATACTGTAACGTATCTAGGAATCCTGTGATTCCTTTATTTTCAGAATGGATTGCACTCTTCCTGTGCTTTTCTTTTAGACCCCAACGTATGTATTAATTCTCTTTTTTTTCATTTTTTTTTTAATATAGCTCTCATTTAACTTCTATATAACACCCATGTAATCTTTACATATTTCAGAGTTTTTTAAAGACACTTACTTGGCCATTAAATCTTTCACATCTTGTATTTTTTTTTTTATAAAGTAAACTATTCCCATCTACCTGCTTAAATGAAATATTAAGCTACTTTATTTTTACATTCCTCATCATGTTGTAATTGACTTTCTGGCCAGCCAAAAAAGATTTGCTTTACACCAGGAGTCTCCAAACTTTCTAAATAAAGGGCCAGTTTACTGCCCTTCAGACTTTAGGGGGGCCGGACTGTGGCCATTAGGAGTAAAAAGGTCCCAACGTTCGTGGGAACAAACGATGCCCCATCTTTGGTTTCAGTGGAAGGAATTGTGCCCCATTGTTGGTGTGATTGGGCCCCATTGTTGGTGTTTTTGGGAGACATTTTGCATCATCCTTGGCATCATTGGGATGAATTGTGCCCCTTCATTGGTATAACTGGGGGGGGGGGTTATGTCCCATTTTTGGTATCAGTGGATCAAATAGTGCCCCAGAGGCTGGATAAAAGCAAGCAAAGGGCTTGCAAGGCCACAGTTTGAAGACCACTACATTACACATTTGGAGTGAAGCAACAGGTTTTCTTCAATTCACCCTATACCTTCGACATACGCTTACTTTTCTTTCACTCCCCTGTTACCTTATTCAGTGCTGGGAGCTGATATAAATATTAATTGTTGCAGAAAAATGTAATAGTAGTTTTTCCAGTTTAAATATGCCTCAGTTGACTATTGTACTAGGGTATTTGCATAAAAGGCTGGTAGATAATTGGACCATCCTATGTGAGATTCCATATCATTCAGATTGGGAACATAACTTCATCAATATATTATATTCTCTTCATATTACATACAATACTGTCAGTGCAAAAAGTATGATTCTTGTCTGGTGTAGGATCTGTAGCTACTGCCCCTTTGTCATCTACTGTTTGTTTTGACTGTTTATAGCTAGGTTGAAAAATCAACAGATCATTGGAGACATAGTTTTAGTTTTGCCTTTATTTATCTGTAAGGCAATGTCATAATGTGCTAGTATGCATCAGTGCTTTATTCTGCCCCTTGGGGCATTATTCCCCTCACTGTCGGCAACAGTGGGGCATAGTTCCTGCCACTGACACTGACAATGGGGCACTAGTCCTCTCACTGACACCAACAATGAGGGGGCACTATTCCTCCCACTGACACCAATTATGGGGCATTGTTTACTCCCACTGACGCCAGGGAACTTTCTTCTCCCACTGGCCACAGTCCAGCCCCCCCTAAATTTGGGAGGATAGTAAAGTGGCCCTTTCTTTAGAAAATTTGGAGACCCCCGTTCTAAACCATTTAGGATAAAACATTTTTGTCTATCACATTGGTCCATTGGAGGTGCATTTGGATTTGCTTCTGCTCCTGGCAGTTCTAGTATACAATGCTAGCCAACAGTAGAAGCTTTTATTTGTTCAGTAAATACTAGACGGAAGGCCTAAAGTGGTGGAGAACTAACCTTTGATCTGTACAGTATGTACATGACATGATATGTTTTGGCACCTATTTATGGAAGTGTTTCAGCAAACATTGCTAGTCAAGCTAATATATGTTTGGTCTGCGTTCTACTACAAGTCTCACTACAATGAGTTGTGCATGATGTAAACTTGCTTATCTTGCATGGGTCCCGTAGATGCGGGAAAGGAAACATTAGAATGCAACAATTGTATTATTGTGGAAGTATACAATATCATTGCTTGCAAAGTAAGTTTAATATGTGCCTTAGAATTTTGTTGAATGAGGCTTATATATTTTATATAATATTTGGTTGCTACGAGTTTGTGTTTAAATACAGTCTTGATTTTTTTTGGATGATAGTAACAGTTGTAGGTGACTGTACAGATAATAAATTGTGTCTGATGTACATTATATATCGATAGGTAAAACTATAAAGACTATCATTTAACATGATTTGAGATGTGTTTCACCTGACATGGGTCAGTATCGGGAATTGTACCTCTCATGTATCTAACTCTTCTATCTGCTCTTAGGTGTAAATATGGAAATGCTGGTTGTGTGTTTTAAACTAGAAGGCTAAAACGAAATGAACATATTATTTTACATAATAAGGTTGTCCATAAGAGTCCTAATGTTCAAAAGACACTGGTCATCCTGAGAGGAGGGAGCAATTAGCTGGGTTTGGTTTTCGTGAATAATGACTCCTCCAAGATCTGGTTGGGACCTGCGTGCATAGATTTGCACGTTTATATTATACCAACATGCATATCTTTGAATATAACCTTTTTAGTCTTAATGTAAAAAGGAAATGTTTTTCTTGTGAAAAAAAATAAAAGGAAATGGTTGGCTCTTTTTGCAATATGCTTTTAAAGAGTACGGTTTATGGTCACTTTGTGGGTTAAAGCAAATAAGGAAGAAAGCACAAATTTATACAATAGCTTACCCCTTCAAAAACGCTGCTTTGTCTTCTTGCAGAATGCATATATTTTCATTGGAGCAATATGCTTTTCATTAGGCATCATTATTAGTTTGACAGTAAGTGAATACACTTTGCTGGCTTTTCTAACAGGGACTCCATTCAGTATAAAATGGGAAGTTAATTTGTTGGTCATAACATCAATCACCATCTGTCCCCAAATAACTTTCCTTGGTGAGATAAAACAGATTAACTGTGTATGGAGTTGTTTTCTTGAAGTTCTCCTTTAAAACCTGACGCCCCCCCCCAGTCCCATCCGTTGTCATTTTTACTTACTTAAGTCCAGCATCTTGTGACCCTGTACCATGCCTCTTCCAGTAGTAGATACTGGTGATCTGCCAATAAAGTTCAGGTCAACTGACCAATCTTGGTGCTGTCCCTTGCGTCTAGATGTTGTGCCAAAGATACAAGTCTTCATGACTCTGTGGGACCCCATTGATCTTTAGGATTCTGTGAGGACCCAGCCAATGGCGTCAGTCAGTAACAATGGATTATGCATAGGCACCCGAAGAAGGACCCTTACTTACTGCAGTCCAAAAAAAAAAGAAGACTCCAGACCTAGCCTGTTATGTGACCAACTTATGCCCCTTTCAGACTCCTTTATGGACAGCAGGGGAACAGCTCACAGATTCCCTGCTGATCAGAGCAGAGCAGGCGGAGTGTCTGCTCAGTTTCTATAGAGCGGACACGAAGACAGCCCACTCTGCTTTATGGGCGGACTGGTATAAACAGACCCCGCTGTGCGTCTACACCCAATGCTGTGCATTTACAATCGGCTCTGACTAAACAGCAGAGGAGGAATCCCGTTCTGTTTTTTTTGTTGGCAGGCTGGATTGGACCCGGAGGCAGGTGGGTGTAAACTGACACAAGTTCGTATACACCCGCCTGTCCAAAGGGGTAAATAGACTGTCTGCCTGATTGGAAGCACCATATGAAAGGGGCCTTAGGTAGGAATTCTGGACTTTTTGTTAAATTGTGTGCCAGAAGAATTCAATACATATCCCAAGTGTATTCAACCTAAAATTGTATTTTTCTACACTTTACATTAGTGCCTATTCACATTGTTCATCTTTACTGCAGAACTCCAATTCTTTCCTATTCAAACTTATGATTTGCAATTCAGTGTTTTTTTGAAGGCAACTATAAACACCTGTTCACATCTACAAGTACAGGTGATACTCAAAAAATTTGAATATCGTGCAAAAGTTCATTTATTTCTCTAATGCAACTTAAAAGGTGAAACTAATTTATGACATAGACTCATTACATGCAAAGCAAGATAGTTCAAGCTGGGATTTGTCATAATTGTGATGATTATGGCTTACAGCTCATGAAAACCCCAAATCCACAATCTCCGAAAATTAGAATATTACATGCAATCAATAAAACAAGGATTGTACATAGAACAATATCGGACCTCTGAAAAGTAGAAGCATGCATATGTACTCAGTACTTGGTTTGGGCCCCCTTTGCAGCAATTACTGCCTCAATGCGGCGTGGCATGGAAGCTATCAGCCTGTGGCACTGCTGAAGTGTTATGGAAGACCAGGATGCTTCAATAGCAGCCTTCAGCTCTTCTGCATTGTTCGGTCTCATGTCTCTCATCTTTCTCTTGGCACTGCCCCATAGATTCTCTATCATAGATTCTCTATGGGGTTCAGGTCAGGCGAGTTTGCTGGCCAATCAGGCACAGTAATCCCACGGTCATTGAACCAGGTTTTGGTGCTTTTGGCAGTGTGGGCAGGTGCCAAGTCCTGCTGGAAAATGAAGTCAGCATCCCCATAGAGCTTGTCTGCGGAAGGAAGCATGAAGTTCTCCAAAATCTCTGGGTAGACGGTTGCGTTGACTCTGGACTTAATGAAGCACGGTGGACCAACACCAGCAGATGACATGGCTCCCCAAATCAACAGACTGTGGAAACTTCACACTGGACTTCAAGCATCTTGCAGTGTGTGCCTCTCCATTATTCCTCTATACTCCGGCTCCTTGGTTTCCAAATGAGATGCAAAATTTGCTCTCATCAGAAAAGAGATCTTTGGACCACTGAGCAACAGACCAGGTGTGTTTTTCTTTAGCCCAGGTATTCAGGAGTGGCTTGACAAGAGGAATAGGACATTTGAAGCCCATCTCCAGGATCTGTCTGTGTGTGGTGGCTCTTGATGCACTGATTCCAGCCTCAGTCCACTCCTTGTGAAAGTCCCCAACACTTTTGAATGGCCTTTTCCTGACAATCCTCTCCAGGCTGCAGTCATCCCTGCTGCTTGTGCACTTTTTTCTTCCTCACTTTTCCCTTCCACATAACGTTCTATTAATGTGCTTTGATACAGCACTTTGGGAACATCCAACTTCTTTTGCAATTACCTTTTGAGGCTTTCCTTCCTTATAGAGGATGTCAATGATGGTTTTCTGTACAACTGTCAGGTCAGCAGTCTTTCCCATTATTGTGATTCCTACTGAACCAGACTGAGAGATCATTTAAAGGCTCAGGAACCCTTTGCAGGTGTTATGGCTTAATTAGCTGATTAGAGTGGGACACTTTGAGCCTGAGATATTGCACCTTATTACAATATTCTAATTTTCTGAGATTGTGCATTTGGGGTTTTCATGAGCTGTGAGCCATAATCATGACAAATAGGACAAATCACGGCTTGAACTATCTTGCTTTGCATGTAATGAGTATAAATCATAGATTAGTTTCACCTTTTAAGTTGCATTGGTGAAATAAATAAACTTTTGCGCGATATTCTAATTTTTCGAGTATTACCTGTATGTGTAACCAACCACATTGTGTAAGCAAAGTTGTGAAGAGGCCCTTAGGTGGCCCACATGAATATCAAATATTTGAAGTAAAACAACTAAACATAATTAAAAGCTTAATTTAAAGGCTTAATTACTTTTTTTCCTAAAATAACAAACATGTTATACTTACCTGCTCTGTGCAATGGTTTTGCACAGAGCGGCCCTAATCCTCCTCCCCTTCCTGGCATCCCCCGCAGCCACTCTTGGCTGAATTATTTTCTGCGTGTGCCACCATAGCAAGTAGCTTGCTTTGGAGGCACACGTGCAGGCATGCTCTTGAGCCCTGCTGTGTGCATCCATAGACAGACACAGCGCAGCCTGGCCCTGCCCCCCCACCCCCTCACAGGTTTTCATAGACAGCAGCAGGAGCCAAGGGTTCCCGCTGCCGCTTCTGTGTCCTGTGAGAAGGGCGCAGATGCGGTCAGGCACAATGTTGGATCAAGATATGACTGAGGTAAGTATATAAGGTCGTGTGGGAGTGATACAACTCAATCAGTGAAATGCATTCAGATAAAAAAATTGTCTTGCCTTTAGAACCAGATTAAGTAAAACGTGTGAATTTTACTGCATAAAATGCATTTCAGATAGAAATCCTAATCTTTTCATAACTGCTCTATAATTATGCACGGCACTTAACATAAAGCCAAAACTTTTGGTTCTATTTTGGATTACGTAGGGGAAGGTTAAAACTGCTGTCAGGGTTTTCTCACTATCTGTGTCTCATTAGCAAGATTTCCCTTCACTTCCTGCCCTGTAGACTCAACAGGAAGTGAGAGGATATCTTTCAAGGTTCAGGAAATTCCCTCTTAGACATTTGTCACAGAAACAAGAATCTCCATTAGAAAGATTCCCCTCTATTCATGTTCTGGTGCCAAGTTTTGCCATTAGTTATACTTTAAGTGAATTTTTAAATGGAAAATTTAAAGTGCCAATTTACAGCTACATGTGTGTGTTACCATGCAAAGCGCCTTGAGGTGATTTAGTTCGCATTTGTTAGTGCTATACAAGTTTTTCACTCACTCACTCACTCACCATTCACACTGCAATTTGCAAGCATAAGACCTCTTTTACACTGGGGCTGCCCGTGCGTTAAAGCTTTTCGGACGCTAGCGGGGCCCTGTTTAAGCACCGCTTTTCGGACGCTAGCGGTCGAAGAAGGAGTTAAAAGTGCCCGCGTTGCGGCACTTCCGAAACGCTTTTCATGCGCTTCGGAAGCGCTGCCCGTTCATTTCAATGGGCAGAGGCGTTTTAGGAGTGGTGTATACAGTGCTCCCAAACCGCCCCAAAGATGCTGCTTGCAGGACTTTTTCTAATGCCCCGCAAGCGCAACCGCCCCAGTGTGAAAGCACTCAGGCTTTTACATTCGGGCAGCATTGGAGGCAGTTTTCAGGTGCTTTACAGGCGCTCTTTCTAGCGCTAAAACGCCTGAAAACTGCCTCAGTGTGAAAGGGGTCTAAGTGTGAACGTACCCTTAACCATCATCCTAACCACATCAGGGCTGCATAAGGGCTCATTCACATGGGCGTAGAGGCCCATACAGCACACAAGAGCTGTACATCTCTGCATGATGAGCGGGTGACCCCATACAGCTGTTGCTTCTCCAATGACTAACAAAGGTTCTGGAAGCATAATCGTACATCTCTTGTATGCTGTATGCGTCTCTGTGCCCATGTAAATGAATTTAAAATAGGAAAAAAGGAAATCCTGTCATTTACTGTTAGGGGTTGGAGAGAAAACAAGAATGTCTACATCGCATGGGAACATATGTGTGACCTCTAAAAGCAAGCCCTATTGGGACTTTATCACTAACTGAAGACTTGAGCAGTGTGACTGAACATTTCTATCATTAGCTGCTTTTGTATCTGTTGGTCACATGAGTGTTGTATGGTTTATACTAGGGTTGTCCCGATACCACTTTTTTAGGACCGAGTACAAGTACCGATACTTTTTTTCATGTACTCGCCGATACCGATTACCGATACTTTTTTTTTAATGTCATGTGACAGTTTTCAAACCACAATACAGACTAATGATATCTTCTTTATAATTATGAAGAACTCTAACTCAAGACATTATAAAAGAATAAAAAACTGTTTTATTTGCTTGTCACGCAGTAATAAAAAAAACTCAAAGAATTTTTACAGAACATGTTGATAAATACAAAAAATATATATTTTACACTGCACTGCAGTTCAGGTGATTCCAGGGAAGAAGACCCCCCCCCCCCTCCGCCCAAGATGAGCTCACATCCTGCCCACCTGAATAGTTAGTTCTTATTCATTAGAGAGCCCCCCCACCCCCCCCGCCGCCATTCTTAGTGGTTAATTAATGGCTTATCTAAACTCCCCCCCTCCAACATCGAAAAAACAGGCAGGAGAGTCAGGGCACAGGACACAGAACACAGAGTCAGGGCACATCCAGCAAAATAGGAGGGTGACCACTGACCAGCACAAAGACAGGCAAGGAGACCTTTGGATCGTAACAGGGGAGGGAGGAAGGAAAATAAGTGTGTGTATGTCACCCCGCTCTCCGCCCCCTGCCCCGTTCTCCGCCCGCTCTCCACCCCCTCTCCACCCCCTCTCTCATCAGTTGGACTCATTCGGGAGCATTTGTGTGCAAGTTGCAACTGTCACCAATTAAATTTAAAAATGTACTTGCCCGCCTGTAGAATCCTCTGCTCTCCGCTCTGCTCTGGTCTCCGCCTCGCTATGATCCCGGCTCTGGTCTCCGCCTCACTATGCTCCCGGCTCTGGTCTCCGCCTCGCTATCCTCCCCGCTCTGGTCTCCGCCCCGCTCCCCGCCCCGCTCTCCACCCACTCCCACTCTCTCAAAGTATCGGACTGGGCATCGGGAGCATTTGTGCGAGTACAAGTACTTGCGCAAATGCTTGGTATCGGTCCCGATACCGATACTAGTATCGGTATCGGGACAACCCTAGTTTATACACAGGACTACGCATTGTAAGGAAGTGGTTTGGTAAAGCTGTGTGTGAGTAGAATGGGGCCTAGCAAACACTCAACAAATGTGCTCAGTAAACACTGCAGGGTAACATACAAGCTGACAGCTAAGTGTAGGGTCAGTTGGAAATTTCAGTGCAGTGTCCTTGGGTAAACAGTTCAGGTTTATTTGGTTGCTGGATTGGTTTGACTAGATTTTGGTCGTTAAATATCTATGTGCTCTTTTAGGCTGGGTTCACACCATCCAATTCGCAATAGCAGGGGATTTTGACTGGCTCTCTATGGAGCCGGTTTACATATCTGTGCCTCGGCTCCGGTGCAAATTTGCACAGCTGCCCTGTGCGTTTTTTGGCATTGTTCAGTTCTGAATTCAGCAAAATAATTCAGGCTGAAATCGGACCTGAAACGGTGAATCAGGACACACCAGACCCCTGCTGGGAGCGGCATGCGCCAATGTTTTGAACTCAGACTAAGATGTCATTTGAGCTTCACATTAAGAAATGTATGTCTTGTTTGTTATGTCACTCTTTTGTAAATGAAAGACAAATCGAGTGTTACATTAAACAGACAAGATCAAAGAATGCCTCCACAGGTAAGGTTTTAGGTAAATCAGTTGTTTTGTCCTGTTTGCCCTCTGCTTTTAGGGTGGGTGGATTTGAGCTTTTCATTGCTCTTTCTGTAAGTCATTCACCATTGTTATGCTCACAATAATTGATATGTTTTCTTTGCCTACAGTATTGTTACTGTATAGCAGTGATCTCCAAAATTTTCAGTTCGAAGGCCACCGTCTTATACAGTTTCATTAATCACTTCCCGACTGTGTTATAGCCGAATGATGGCTACAGCGCGGTCGTCCAGTTCTGGGAGTGCACTCTGTGATCACAGATCGGGGTAAAGAGCCAATCACAGCAGCTCTTTACCATGTGATCAGCTGTGTCCAATCACAGCTGATCACGATGTAAACACACTTGTCAGTTATTGGCATTCCTTTTCTCATGTGAGGAGATGAGAGAGCCAGTAACTGGCAAGTGTGAAAGGGGACATCTACACTGATAATCAGGGCACTGATCACCAGTGTCCTGCTTATCAGTGCAGCCCCAACAGTGATGCTGCCGATCAGTGCCTTCTCATTAGTGTGCCTATCAGTGCCACCTATCAGTGCCCATCAGTGTCGCCTGTCAGTGCCCATCACTGCCGCCTATCAATGTCTTTCAGTGCTGCATATTAGTGGCCATCAATGCCGCCTATCAGTGTCCTTCAGTGCTGCATATTAGGGCCCATCAGTGCTGCCTATCAGTGCCCATCATTGCCGCATATCAGTGCAGCCTCATCAGTGCCCACTAGTGCCGCCTATCAGTGCTGCCCATCAGTGCCGACCTTATCTATGCCCATTATTGCAGCCTCCTCAGCACACATCAGTGAAGGAGAAAAATTACCTGTTTGCAAAATTTTATACCCGAAACTAAGAAAAAGGCAGATTTGTTGTAAACATTTTTGGTCTTTTTTCATTTGTTTAGCAAAAAAATGAGGAGGGAGCAGAGGGCAGGTCTGAGCAGCGCTCTGTTTGTCTTATGGAGCCAGCTCGAGAGCGAGTATGCACAAGTGCGCCCATAGCAAGCGGCTTGCTAAGGGGGGCACTCGGCAGGGGGTGGGTGAAGAGCCAGGAGCCCCAGCCGGCGAACCGAGAGGAAGAGGATCGGGGCTACTCTGTGCAAAACTATTGCACATAGCAGGTAAAAATGACATGTTATTTAAAAAAAAAAAAGAAAAAGTTTGTCTTTACAATCACTCTAAAGTAAAAACCTTCAGTCTTTCTAACCACTTTAATTATTTAATGTACGTATTATTCATCATGTTTAACAATAAAAAATGCAGCTTTTACTACAATACTCACCTCTTCTCCAGGACTGTTCCCCGCAGACTCTCCATTACTGCTCTCGAACGCCACTTCTCATCTGAGTTGAATGATGACCATTGCCGTCACAAGTTCTTCCAGGTCTCCCTACCCATGGTCTGATACAAGCAATCAGGCAATGGCTGATTCACAGGAAAGGATATACATGCAGTGCCTCTTTAGCCATGTTTGCTCCATGCACTCACTACGCTATGGTGGAAAGATATACAAATCAGATCAGAGATAAGGAACGGCCACTGGTGGGGACAAAGGCCAGAAAGGACTGTTTCAAGCAATCATGCCACATTGAAATTGCTATGATGTGGTGTTATGGAGTCGCTTTAGATGAAAAATAGAGTTCTTTCAGTAATGTTTCAATGACTGAGGCACTGGTTCACAAGTTATAGTAAGACGTTTCCAATCTATCCGTTTGTGTGCTAAGAAAACTATAGCTATAATGCCATGTATATCAGTGCATGCAGTGGGTTGTACTGCGAGTGACATTGAGGACAGACTAAACCTGTCTGTTTAGAAAATATGACACAGGGCATTTCTCTTTCGTGCTTAATGCAGTATTAAACCCCAAAATAAAAATATAATATAGTACAGTTTACCAATCCTTCGGTGTGATGGCTGCATTAGTTTTCCTTTATTTTTACCTAGTGATTCTGCCAGTAAGTCCATTCGTTTTTAACTTTCTATAACAGACCAAGCTGCCCAGCAAAAGTGGGGACAAACCATGTAACACCGACAGGGGTGCTTACAATGATCAGCTTTTATTTATTTATGTAAAACCTTTATCCCCAAAGGAACAACTGTACTGTTTAAAAAGTGTTAACTGGAGACTGGCTTAAATGTGTTAATAAAGTCCATCCAAATCTGTTAGGCATGTAATACTACCCCCCCCCCCCCCCCCAATTGAGAATGCATGCTGCTGTCCAGAGGTGTCTCCACCAGGCCAGATCACCAGGTGAGAATAAAGAGGGAAAAAGTATTAAAAAAATGCTGTAATCACATTTAAAGCAGAACAATCCTAGCAACATTTTTTCATTCCCACGCAGTGGGGCTGTGCCCACACCGCATGGGTTAACCATTCATTTTGGTCTAGGGGTTCTTAAAGCAGGGATATACTCACCTAAACCTACGATCCTTCCAGCACAAGACTGGGAACTTCGGCTCCTGCCCAATACCACCCCCCTCTAGCGGTCTTGTGCGGTGGACTGTTCCTGATGTCATCACACTCATAGACCGTCTCTGGAGGTGAAGACGTCAGGAACAGTCCACCGCTGGACGTGGGGGGAGTGCTGTTTTTCGAAGGATCAGGTGAGTATAGGCTCATGTTCACCCCTACACAAAACGAGCAGCTAAAGTGGTTGTAAATCCACAATAATAAAAAAAAAGACCTGCAAGACAAAGGCATAATGAGCTAGTATGCATAGCATACTAGCTCATTATGAAATACTCACCTTAGATTGAAGCCCCCATAGCGGTCCCCGTACACCGCTCTGGCTGGCGACGTCACTCCCGGAGTTACTTCCGGGTATCACGGGCTCCGGCGCTGTGATTGGCCGGAGCCGCGATAATGTCACTCCCGCGCATGCGCGTGGGAGACGCCGGTAACGGCACACTCACTGAAAACAACGGCACGTACGTGCCATTGCTTCAGTGCGCATGTGCCGATTACATTGGCAAATGCAAATACAGGGTATATCTCCTAAACCGTTCAGGTCTAGGAGATTTCCAGGGTAGCTACAGGTAAGCCTTATTATAGGCTTACCTGTAGCAAAGGATTTACAACCACTTTAAGGATTAGTAAACTGCAATCTAAAACTGTTTTGTTTTTTGGGTTTAATAACAATTGAATCTTCTAAATCAGACTAGTCTGATTGCACAGGATAGCTCACAAACCAGTCTGATTGGACTATGTGTAATAGAATAAGTAACATGTTATGCTAAAAATATATTGTTTTCCTCTTTAGTGTCTCTTGCATTACTCTTCTCCTTATCTGTTAATTTATCAGAGTTTTGCTTTTTTGGATACATGCATTTAAAAGATGCCTTATCCTTATTGTACAATATAAATTTGCAGCTGCTTATGTTACAAGAAACGTATTGACATTTGTGTCTTCACTTCATTTGCTTTTCTTATGTATTCATGTTTAATCCTACAAAGGCAAATGTAAAAAATGGAAGTGTTTGTCTTTTGAATACCCTGTAATGCCGCGTACACACGATCGGTTTTTCCAATGAAAAAAGACCGATGGACTTTTTTCATCGGAAAAAACAATCGCGTGTGGGCCCCATCGGTCTTTTTTCCATCGGTGTAAAAAAATAGAACATGTTTTAAATTTTTCCGATCGAAAAAAAAAACGATAGGAAATTCTGATCGTCTGTGTGGAACTCCAACGGAGAAAAAAAACACGCATGCTCAGAATCAAGTCGACGCATGCTCAGAAGCATTGAACTTAATTTTTCTCGGCTCGTCTGAGTGTTTTACGTCACAGCGTTTTGGACGGTCAGAATTTTGTGTAATGGCGTGTAGGCAAGACTGATGAAAGTCAGCTTCATCGGAAATCCATCGGAAATCCGATCGTGTGTACAGGGCATAAGAGACATACCGTACTTTTTATAAACAAACATGAATATTCATTTTGCTTATCTTCCTTTTTTTTCCCTCCTTACAGCCCTTTCTACGGAGAAGACTTCTATTGTGAAATTCCACGAAACTTCAGACACCTATCCTTCTATATCTTTGACAGAGATGTTTTCCGCAGGGACTCCATCATGGGTATGAGTCATAAGAAATTGTTTTGGGTCAAAAATCTGTGCTATGTTTAGGAAATAATGAATGATCAGATTGTTTTTTTAAAGATGAAGTGCATTTTCAGAAGGGCATATATTTTTTTCCATCATTAGTTTTTGAATTAGCATTTACCTTAAAGAGGAAGTAAACCCTCTTTTTTTTTTTCTTAAAAATAAAAACGTGAAAGAGAAAGGCATAATGAGCTAGTATGCTATGCATACTAGCTCATTATGTGACACTTACCTGAGATCGAAGCCCCCGAAGCGCTCCTCGTTCCCCGCCGCCATGTCCCCTCCGAGCGCCTTCTGTGTTTCGCTGCTCCGGCGCTGTGACTGGCCAGAGCGGTGATTACATCACTCCCGGCACAATCCCCGCGCATGCGTGCGGGACCGGCATTTTCCGGCATTTCCTATTCGAAAATCGGAAGGCTCAGTGCGCATACGCCGTAGACATCGGTGCAGTCTTTTCTGCAAATATCTCCTTAAATGTGTGGGTTTAGGAGATATTTCTTGCACCTAGAGGTAAGCCTTAATCTAGGCTTACCTGTAGGTGCAAGTTGTCAGAGTGGGTTTACAACTACTTTAAAGTATAACTAAAGACAAACTTTTTTTTTTGTTTTGGATAGCATTGGAGCGGCATTAGAATCATTTTTTTTTTTTTTGGCTGTTTGTGCCACCATTAGGGAGAGTCATCCTTTTTTTTGGTTTTCTGCAGAACAGAAATCTTCCAATGGGGACACTTTTTCTGGTGACCCTGGTGACAATCACTTTCCTCTAACTTCCTGTATTGGCTATGGGACAGAAAGTGAAGAAAAAGCTCACCAATGGGACACAGATTGTGAAAAAATTGACACGGGTTGTAACTATCCCTTATCCAAAATGACAAAAAATATTTGCATTTAGTTCTATTTCATTGTTTCATCATGCATTACCACATGCCAATAATGTGGCATGTTGTGTGTTGTGTTAGGGCAGCTCACTAGTTTGGAATGGGTTGCCAACAAACGGCAATGGAACAAAATCCAGACCTGCACATTTTTTGTTGTGTGTGTAGTGGTGTGCTGCAATGTGGGACTGTTAGCACCTGCTATACTATAATATGGGGTGCCATTCTAAATGAATGGCATGGCTACACACTGCACAGAGTGCTTTGTGTTACTATGTGTTGAAATAACACACGGAAAAAGGGGGCGTCAATATAGTGATTTGTAGATTAAGCACAGTAGATAAATGACTACAGTGACTTTTGACAAATTTTGATATATTTGGGTTGATGTACTAAAGGCAA
Organism: Rana muscosa; assembly: GCA_029206835.1. Taxonomy (NCBI): domain Eukaryota; kingdom Metazoa; phylum Chordata; class Amphibia; order Anura; family Ranidae; genus Rana; species Rana muscosa. Next base: position 687,440,827 of record CM055117.1, read on the forward strand.
GTAGGTGTTTCACTTTGCAGGGGAATTTTCTTTTAGCTTAATAAATAAGTCAAAGCTCTGCTGACTTGCGCAATCCAACCATGTGCAAACAAAAGTACTGTTTTATTTTTATTTTCCTTTCACTTGATTGGGTATTATTTGCAAAGTGCATTTCCGCCACGTTCACTAAGCTAAGCTTGTTTGCCTTTACTAAATCAACCCCATCAGGCCCACAGATAATGCATTATTCAGAAGTAGCCAGATGTAGTAAATACACTTCTTTCAATCACAGCCAAATGTTAGGAATTGCGCTAATGTGAGTTTTTGCCCACAGAGCATTAAAAAGAGCTCAGGCAGTTCTCAGAGCCTCTTTAAGACATCACAGAATACCACTATTTGGCTTTGGCACATGTGGTGGAGTGATTTAACCAGTTCCCGAAAGATGGCTACAGCATGGGCTTACTTTGCCAGGAGGGCGTCCATGGACGTCCTTCCATGATCGCTCTACCCGGGCGCCCCCCTGTGGTGCGCACGCAGCATGTTTTATAATTGATGCATCTTTAGGACACAGATCGGGGGGAAAAGGGCCAATCACAGCGGCCCTTTACCACGTGATCAGCTGTGTTCAATGACAACTGATCACAATGGAAACAATGGAAACACAAGACGGTTATCGGAATTCTTTTCCTCATGCTGACAGCTAACCAGCTTGTGTTAAAGGTACATCTACACTGATAGTCAGGGCACTGATTATCAGTTCAGTCCCAACAGTGCCCACCAGTGCTGCCTTTCAGTGCCCACCAGTGCTTCCAATCAGTGCCCAGTGCTGCCAATCAGTGCCCACCAGTGCCTCTTCATCAGTGTCTCCTATCATTGCCCATCAGTGCTGCCTATCAGTGCCGCCTCATCAGTGCCTATCAGTGACACCTCATTAGTGCCCATCATTGCAGCCTCATCAGCAGCACATCAGTGAAGGAGAAAAATTACCTTTTCAAACAATGAATTTTTTTTTCGTTTTCAAAATTATCAGTCTTTTTTCGTTTGTTTAGCAAAAAATAAAAAACCCAGTAGTAAATAAATACCACCAAAAGAAAGCTCTATTTGTGTGCAAAAATGCTAACAATTTCATATGGGTACAGTTTATAATGACCGTTTATAAGTCCGTGTGTAAGTCCCCTTTTCAGTTTAAATGACGCCTGGCATCAGTCAATCCTTTTCTCTGAGGCTAGGCATCATACGCCTGCCCCTGCCCTGGGCTCAAAGGGGGATGCTGCAAAAAGCTGTGCCATCATGTGGTGTCTGCTCTCTGCAGCATTTAGAATGAGCCCACCAATAGAGGAAGGGCTGAAAATGTCACCATACCAAAGAAACCTGGAAAAAATATTTATTTCCCCTTTTTTAAGTGCTGGGTGCTCCACCGGCCAGGGGGGATGAGGAATCCCATGGAGTTTCGCTTTATATTGACCAGTAGTGTTACATATTTTATTATATACTTTATTTATTTACATCGGACTCAGAAAGGCCACTTTCACACTGAGGTGCTTGAAAAACTGCCAATAAAACACTGAGCGCTTTTGAAGCGCTTTTCAGGCGCTTTTGAAGCACTTTCAATTCATTTCAATGGAGAGGGGCGTTTTTTCAGCGCACTGCCCCAGTGTGTCATTTGCAACCCCAGGAATTTCTTTTGCGTAGTTTTTAGATGCCATCTTGGCATCTGTTTAATCTACAACTGCCATGATGCTGCACATGTGATCAGTTATGACACCAGCCATTGGATGGTTTGACAGTTTGGTTGAGAGCACAACCAATGGGAGTGTTACTTTTCCGGCACGTGCCGGAAATGAAACTGTTTTACGGATGGGTTTACTTCCCCTTTAAGGTTTGACAATTACTTTGGCTCCGAGCTGCTTTAATTTTAAGTTGAAATGAACATGTACGGAAATTACCAAGTGCTTTATTGTGCTCTTCTCCCACAATTTCCTATTTTACTGCTTGTTTTGTGGATTATGGGTATTTACAGCCTTCAAAATCTCAGAGAGAAAGCTTTGCTCTGTATAATGGCATTTACATGGGAAATGCAATCTGCTTTAATCCTGGTTTATCTTCTCTTTAAAGAGCTTTTGGATAAAAGTAATTTACGGAACAGCACATCCAATTTGATGTCATTTTGCACTGCTAGACCGTTTCAGAGACATAAATAAAAGAGTAATGAAAATTTGTTTTTTAATTTTGTTGGTTTCATCTAGGAATGCAGCGAATGTCTATGTAAAGAGACCCACATTTTTGTTAATGAATTCTCATTCCTTTTATATAAGCCTTTATACAATATGGCAAGTTCCATGGGCAGTAAGTTATTGAAACCACTTCAATACTCAAGTCTGTTTGGTTGGCATGTATATCTGTACCATTGTTCCTTGTACTTTTCTGCAAAAAAAAAGATAAATAACTAAAAACTGGAACATGCAAAGCCTGAACACAGAACATTCATATCCAGCAGCAAACTTTTTTTTTTTTTTTTTTTTTACCAAGCGGTCAGCTAGTAGGACCATCCTTGGTGAGTCATTGGCCAACAAACTCAAAATGAAAGTTAAAAACTATTTTAGCACAACAATAAATTAAGTTTAGCCAGTTTGGTCTTCAATGTATTAACAATGGAAAATGAATTGCATTCCATTTTAAAGGTAATCTTGCTGCATATATGATTTTAAACCTACAGTAAACCCCCGGTCTATCGCGGTTCAGTTTTTGCGGTCCCGGTATATTGCGCTATTTTAATTAGGACCTATAAATTTTGATATTGCGGTAATATTTCGCCATTTCGCGGTTATGTAGCGGTGAATCAGAGCGAGGCTGCGGTGGAACGCATGCCTCGCTCGTGGACCGCACCGAGCATGGTGACGTTAGAGGGGACGGTTACGCGATTTGGAGCATGTGCAGATGACAATATTTTTGTGTTTTACAATGCTCTTGCTCTCTCTCTACCTTTTATGTGTTTCTATTGCTTAAAAGTGTGTTTAAAGACCTTTAAAGTGTAAGTAAACCCTCCTATCGTTTTCAGCCAAGGAAGCTGCCATCTTTGCCTCTGTTTAATCTACAACTGCCATGATGCTGCACATGTGATCAGTTTAGACACCAGCCATTGGATGGTTTGACAGTTTGGTTGTGAGCACAACCAATGGGAGTGTTACATTTCCGGCACGTGCCGGAAATGAAGCTGTTTTATGGAGGGGTTTACTTGCGCTTTAAATGCTATTAAAAAGTTAACAAAACATGCCTAGGGTGTATTTAAATAGGGTCTTTCTATTTAGCGGATTTTCACTTTTCGCGGGTGGGTCCGGAACGTAAACCCCGCGATGGAGGGGGATTTACTGTATTGCTAAATCAGCTGCTTTATCAGACCTTATTCAGTATGTTTTTTTTTTTAGTTACAGGAGTTACTGCTCCTGTGTGTTCTTGTGACTTGTAGAACAATTTTAGAACCAGTCATGTGATATTCCAAATTTGGGTGATTTCTGACAGATTGAATTATCAACTGGCATCATATCTTTAATAGTCCTACCCCAAATCAAATGGTCAAATTTAAATACTTACATTGCTTGAATTGAAGCAGCGTTAAACCAAAAACCTATTATTTTGCAGCTTACCAATCATTAAATGTGGTGGCTGCATCAGTTTTCTTTTCTTTGTCTTTTCCTAATCTGTTTTCATCTGGTGATCTGGCCAGTAGGACCTCCTGTATTAGTGAGACACAAATCTGGATGAATGAGCACAGGAGACACAGCAGACAGCAGCATGATCAGTCTGGGGGTGGGAGAGAAGGATAGTGTTAAAATGTATTAGCAGATTTAGATACACTAACAATTTGAAGCCAAACTCTAGCTCACACTTTATTATCAGTTACAACATGAATGAGTGTTGCATGAAGAAATAAAAGCTTATCATGTTAATCACCACAGCCAGTGTTAAGTGGCTTGTCTCATCCATGTAAACCGATACATTCTGCTGGAGAGCGTGCGCTTTTGAAAAACAAAATACTTGCTGATAAAGAAATGAATACAGCCACCACATCTAAAGCCCTGTACACACGATTGGATTTCCTATGGATTCTAATCCGATGGATTTTTCCATCGGAAATCTGATGAAGCTGACTTCCATCAGACTTGCCTACGCACCATCAGTCAAAAATCCGACCGTCCCAAACGCGGTGATGTAAAACACTCCGACAAGCTGAGAAAAATTAAGTTCAATGCTTCTGAGCATGCGTCGACTTGATTCTGAGCATGCGTGGGTTTTTTGTCCGATGGAGTTCCACACAGACGATCGAAGTTTGCTATCGTTTTTTTTCCCATCGGATAAATTTAAAACATGTTCTATTTTTAATCACCAATGGAAAAAAGACCGATGGGGCCAATACACGATCAGTTTGTCCGCTGAGAAAAGTCCATCGGACTGTTTTCATCGGTAAAACCGATCGTGTGTACAGGGCATAAGAATCAATATGCTGCAAAATAATAAATGTTTGCTTTTGGTTTTAATACTACTTGCAAAATACAGAGTATGATATAATTTACTGAGCTACGTTATATTTGCGTAGAATCCATTTATTTATTATTATTATTTTTTTATTTTATTTGTTTATTTAAGTGTATTTATTACCTTTGTATGATAAGGAAACCAGTACATCATGTGCAATTATGTTTTAGCTTTGCCTTTACCGACCATGTCCAATGCTATATTAATGGACAACAGTGTCATTTTAATTTAGGACAGAGCTTTTTTTAGTTCAGCCTGCTGCATTTTGAGAGGCGGAAGTAAGGAGAGCCGAGGCTGCACAGAGGAATGTACAAGTTAGTTCAGGTTTCTCTTGGTAATCCTTCCATTCCATAAACACACAGTGAAGGCAGACAGGTCCGTTATTTATTACCAGTGCCCATGTTTCTCTGACACATTATACATAACTCCCAACATTTTGAGATGGGAATGAGGGACACCTACTAACAAACGTATGTAGGCATAGGACACGCCCCCTGCCACACCCCCTTAAAGGAGAATTAACCAAAAAAAGGTTAATTCAAATCAAAAGGGCTTTTTTTACCACTACTATTCCTTCATATTGGCTTCTAAAATGTACAAATGCAGCAATTTAGAAATTGGATGCACTTGGAAAAAAATTTTTGAAAGATAAAAAGTGCATTTTATATATGGATCAGACCAAAATGAGGGACAAATGAGGGGGGCAGAGGGACATGTCAAATCAGGGACAGTCCCCCGAAATCAGGAACAGTTGGGAGCTATGCATTATGATATATGCAAAGCAGAATAAAAATAACCTAAAATATTTACTCTTTATTACATCTAAGCTGTTTGCAGTTGTAAGCTCATGTATTGGCTTTGGCCAAGTTGCTTTAATGTCACACATTTAAAGGCTATACCCAATGGCCCAAATCTTTTATTTGGATATATTTTACAGTATTTACTGGTAAATAGGCAATTGCTGTCATTTTCCCAGATAGCTTTAATGCATGACCCTAGTTTAAATCTAACCAGAGACTCACATAAACTCTTTGCCCTGGTTCACATTGGAGCGATTTGGCATGCGGTTTGACATGTTAAATCGCATGCCAAATCGGCGGCAATTGCCAAAAATGGCACCGTCCGAATCGGTGCGACGCCGCACCGATTCCCAAAAGTAGTTTTTGTGCTACTTTTGGGTGCGATTTCCATTAACATCTGTGCAGAAACCCGCACAGATGTCTCTGAAGTCGCCCCCGAAGTCAGGACTGACATGCGGCAATAAAAAACAAAAAGTTCAGCTGAACTCGCACGATTTAATACCCGCTGTCAGTGTGAACCTGGGCTTAAAGTGGATTTAAACCCGAAATGTTTTTATTTTATTTTTTGCTGTCACAATGTAGTGTATAAGATTTCCTATCATTTGTGCCAGGTCTTGCCACAAAGAGTTAATCCAGCTCTGAGCAATCCTCTTTTATTGTTCAGTGAGATAAAAGGGACAAACAGAGAAACACCTTTGTCCGTTCCGCCCCCTTGCTCTGAGTGACAGGTTATTTACATATCTCGTGCACTAGCTTTAGACAGGCATTATTTTTTAATTCCCACCCCCACTCCTTTTCTGAAGTCATGTGGTTACTTTTCTGGATTTTGACTGGATGTTAGTGATCATAGCAGAAGGAATACACAGGAGAAAATGCATGTTGACAAGGGGAGTGTAGAGGTGGGCGGGGAGTCTACTGACATCACAACTCCACCCACCGAGCTCCAGACAACAGATCCACCCACAGAATCTGCAGTTTTTCAGGTCTTATAACAGACAGATGGGAGACATTTGACAGATAAGGATACATGCAGGAGGCATCTATATCCTTATAGATCAGCACTATGGCAGTAGTTTAGAAAGGATGAGAGTGGGTTTACATCCACTTAAATGCACATTTTTCCTCCAGCTAAATGACTTGTTACCTGCAGTTGCCTCTTTCCATCATATTTTAGGAAAAAGTAAAACAAGAACGGATCTGGATTAGTGATGAGCCGAACACCCCCGGGTTCGGTTCGCACCAGAACCCGCGACCGGACCGAAAGTTCGCACGAACGTTAGAACCCTATTAAATACAATGGATGCGAACGTTCGAAATCTAAAGTGCTAATTATAACGACTATTATGCATGTTATTGTCCTAAAAAGGGTTTGGGAACCCGGGTTCTGCACCAGGGGACATGTATCAATGCAAAAAGAAGTTTTAAAAACGGCCGTTTTTCGGGAGCAGTCATTTTAATGATGCATAAAGTGAAAAAAAAAATGTCAAATATTCCTTTAAATATCGTACCTGGGGGGTGTCTAAAGTATGCCTGTGAAGTGCCACGTGTTTCCCGTGTTTAGAACTGTCCCTGCACAAAATTACATTTCTAAAGGGAAAAAAGCCATTTAAAACTGCTTGCGGCTTTAATGTAATGTCTGGTCCCGGGAATATGGATGAAAATCTTTAAGAAAAATGGCATAGCTACCCCATCACACCCCCTCCCCCCCTACCCCAGCCCATTACCAGCCCCTTTGGGTCTTGTATGGATATTAAGGGGAACCCCGCACACAAAATAAAAAAGGCCCTATATACTCTGAACAGCCGTATACAGGCGGTGCATACAAGACAGAAACTGTAGGTTTGTTCTTATGTAGAATCTGTTTGTAATTTTGAACAGGTACATTGTTTAAGTGTAGCTCCAGCCAAAAAATCTATTTTTAAGCTTTTTGGAAAACATAGGGAAGGGTTATCACCCCTGTAACATTTGTTTTGCTGTCTGTGCAGTGTGCACCTGTTCAGAACAGTTCACCTCACTTTCCGTCCCAATGACAAATGTTTTTTGAAAATTTGTTTTTTTTATTGAAACAAGAATTGGTGATAAAGCATCAGTGGAGAGGAGACACTTTTTTTTCCCATATTAACTCTTACAGGAGAGAATTTGCCTTCCTAGGGGTAGCTTTCCTCTCACTTCCTGTTGTATCCTTCCGTTTGCAAGGAGGAGTCGTTTGTAAGTTGGATGTTTGAAAGTAGGGGCCTGCCGTATATACTCTGCTGAAATTTGCCCCTTACATGTTGGTGTTGCCACAACACTGTGAGCCCTCACAGTTACTCTTGGTGGGCGCATGAATGGGCCCTGCTGTGAATTATTAGATCAAGAATTGTAATTGCATGCCCCTGTTGAACAGGGGCTGAAAAATTGGGCCTTTGGTGGTGGTGGTGGTGGTGTTGACACAACACTGTAAGGCCTCACAGTTACTCTTGGTGGGCGCAGGAATGGGCCCTGCTGTGAATTATTAGATCAAGAATTGTAATTACATGCCCCTGTTAAACAGGGGCAGAAAAATTGGGCCTTAGGCACTGGTGCCACAACACTGCAACCCCTCACAGATACTGTACTTGGAGCACAGCAATGAGCCACTGGTGCTGGTGCCACGACACTGCAACCTCTCCCAGATACTCTAGTTGGAGTGCAGGAATGATCCCTGCTGCAAAGCATTGCATAAAAAATTGTAATTACATGCCCCTGTTAAACAGGGGCTGAAAAATTGGGCCTTAGCCACTGGTGGCGGCACCCAGAAACAAAAATGTTCTTCCAAGCTATCATCATCAATCGGATCATTGAGGAGGAGGAGGATAGTCAGTCAACATAACAGGACAGTCTCTCAGCATCAGCATCAGTCTTGAAAGGATGTGACATTTGAAAATAAATTAGTCTGTTATATCAGCTTCAGGTGTTTGGTAGCTGGTGGTGATCCAAGACTGGTTCATCTTTATGAAGGTCAGTCGATCAACAGAGTCGGTGGACAGGCGCACCCTGTGATCCGTGACAAATCCTCCAGCAGCACTGAATGTGCGTTCTGAAAGAACGCTGGATGCAGGACAGGCCAGTAGCTCAATTGCATACTGTGCAAGCTCTGGCCAGTGATCCATCCTCAAGACCCAGTAAGCCAGAGGATTTTCGGTGGGGAAGGTGTCCAAGTCTGACCTTGCCCCTAGGTATTCCTGCACCATGTATATCAGACGCTGGCGATGGTTGCTGGAACCGATCATACCTTGGGGCTGCGGACTAAAGAATTGTCTGAACGCATTGGTCAGACGGCCACCTTCCCCACCGCTCCTTCTTTGACTGACCGAAGCCTCAGCAACTCGTCCAGGAGTTTGTAACCTCCCAGTCTCTGGGAACGCGTTGCACAGACCTTTCTGCAAGGCCTCCCGGAGTTGTCTCATCCTCTGCGACGGTAAGATAAGGTCCGCAACCTTACCCTTGTACCGTGGATCAAGGAGAGTGGCCAGCCAGTAATGGTCCCTCTCCTTGATCCGAAGAATACGAGGATCCTTCCGCAGACTTTGCAGGATCAGGGAGGCCATGCAGCGTAGGTTAGCTGAGGCATTCGGTACGGAGTCCTCTGGGTCACTAAGGACGACATGATCCGCAGCCACCTCCTCCCAGCCACGTACAAGTCCACGGGTTTCTTGGGACTGTAAATCATCCCTAAAAGACTGCTGCTGATGATGCTGAGTGCCAGGCTCCACCTCCATGCTGACACAATCCTCCTCCTCCTCCTCCTCCTCTTCCTGTGCGATGGGTGGGACAGAAGGAACACTGTCTGGGTAAAGGGGGCCTTGAGAGGCAAGGAAGTCCTCCTCTTCCTGCCTCTGTTCTGCCTCAAGTGCCCTGTCCATTATTCCACGCAGCGTATGTTCCAACAGGTGGACAAGAGGTACAGTGTCACTGATGCATGCACTGTCACTGCTCACCATCCTCGTGGCCTCCTTAAATGGTGCCAGGACAGTGCATGCATCCCTGATCATGCCCCACTGGCGTGGTGAAGAAAACCAGAGCTCCCCTGACCCTGTCCTGGTGCTGTAGTCGCACAGGTACTCATTGATCGCCCTCTGCTGCGTGTGCAGCCGCTGCAGCATGGCCAACGTTGAGTTCCACCTGGTGGGCATGTCACATATAAGGCGGTTCTTGGGCAGGTTCAACTCCTTTTGCAGCTCAGCCAGGCGAGCACTGGCATTATAAGATCTGCGGAAATGCACACAGACTTTCCTGGCCTGCCTCAGGACATCCTGTAAGCCCGGGTACCTGCCCAAGAACCGCTGCACCACCAGGTTAAGGACGTGAACCACACAGGGCACATGGGTCAGTTGTCCCTGTCGGAGGGCGGAGAGGAGGTTGGTGCCATTGTCGCAAACCACCATTCCTGGCTTAAGCTGGTGTGGCGTCAACCACCTCTCGGCCTGCCCCTGCAAAGCGGACAGAACCTCTGCCCCAGTGTGGCTCCTGTCCCCCAAACACACCAGCGCAAGCACGGCATGGCATCTTTTTGCCTGCGTACTTGCGTAGCCCCTTGAACGCCTACGGAGCACCGCTGGTTCCGAGGACAAAGCACAGGAAGAGGCCATGGAGGAAGAAGAAGAGGAGGGGGTGGAGGAGAGAGGTGTGTCACAACCAGTAGTAGCATTTTGGAGGCGTGGCGGCGGAACAACCTCCAACACTACTGCACCTTGTCCTGCATCCTTCCCAGCTGCCAAAAGAGTGACCCAATTGGCCGTGAAAGAAAGGTAACGTCCCTGTCCGTACCTGCTGGACCATGAGTCAGCGGTAATATGCACCTTACTGCTGACCGCCCTGTCCAGCGAGGCCAAGACATTGCCTTCCACATGCCGGTAGAGAGCCGGAATCGCCTTCCGTGAGAAAAAGTGGCGTTTGGGAACCTGCCACTGAGGAACCGCACATTGCACAAACTCACGGAAGGGGGCCGAGTCTACCAACTGAAAAGGCAGCAGTTGAAGCGCTAGCAATTTAGCTAAGCTAGCATTCAACCGCTGGGCATGTGGATGGCTGGGAGTGAACTTCTTTCGACGGTCCAGCAGCTGGGGCAGGGAAATTTTCCTGCTAGAATCGGATGTCGGTGTACTGCTAGCAGAGTGAAATGCAAGTACTTGGCTGTGACACACCTAATTCTACACCTTCATTCCTCTCAGTGCAGGTTTCAGAGAGGACTGAAGGTATAGTGGGGTTGGAGATCCCAGCTGATGCGGTGCAAGGAGAGGTCCGCTTTGTTCTTTGGTGTGGGTCTTTAAGGTAGGCTTGCCAACGAGCTGCATGGCAGGTCAACATATGTCTGGTCAAGCATGTGGTGCCCAAGCGGGTGATGTTTTGGCCACGCGATATACGCTTGAGACATATGTTGCAAACAGCAGCTGTGTGATCTGATGAACACGACTCAAAAAAGGCCCACACCAAAGAACTTTTTGAATAACGGGCAGAGGCAGCGCCCTGCACAGGCGGAGCTCTGCGGTGTGATTCTGTCGGTGTGCTGCCCTTACGCTGGCCCCCCGAGGGCATCCTGCCTCGTTGGAGATGTGCCTCCCCCTCATCCTCCTCCTCCTCTCTCCTATTAGGCACCCATGTGGAGTCAGTGACCTTATCATCCCCTCCCTCCTCATCACTGGAGCCAATCTGGCAGTATGCTGCAGCTGCTGGAACATGACTGCCAGATTGGTGTCCTTCTTGAGCATCCCCCTCTCTCTGCTCTCATGCTACTGCCTTCCTCTAGCTGGGTATCATCATCAGACCCTTCGAAACGCTGGGCATCCTCCTGGAGCATGTACCCAACACTGTGCTCAAACAGTTCGGGGGACTCCTCAGGAGGACATGGTTGGTCTAGGGAAGGAGTGACTGATGATGACATTGATACGAGGGAAGAGGACGCTTTGGCAGTTGCTTTGCCAGTACCCTGAGCCTGGGTGAGAGAGGATGAGGAGGGCTTGGTCATCCACTCTACCAAGTCTTCGGCATGATGCGGCTCAACACGTCCAGCTGCCGAAAAGAAGGACAAGCGTGTCCCATGGCCACGTGCTGATGGCGATGCACCGCGTCCACGACCAGCACTGTTGTCTCTAGACACAGAGCCTGCTTGCCCTCTTTTATTGGCTCCTGACTGTCTGCCTCTCCTTGTTTGCCTTGCAGACATTCTAATGGCCTGCAGGGAGATGGGAAAACCAGCAATAAGGCCTAGCTTCAGGAGTATATTTTGCAGGAATCACACTACGCCTGCTGTAAGTGCTGCAAATGCCTGTTGGTGTAACACACTAGGAAAACACAGCAATAAGGCCTAGCTTCAGGAGTATATTTTGCAGGAATCACACTATGCCTGCTGTAAGTGCTGCAAATGCCTGTTGGTGTAACACACCAGGAAAACACAGCAATACGGGCTAGCTTCAGGTGTATAATGTGCAGGAGGCACACTCCGCCCGCTGTAAGTGCTGCAAATGCCTGTTGGTGTAACACACTAGGAAAACACAGCAATACGGGCTAACTTCAGGTGTATAATTTGCAGGAGGCACACTCCGCCCGCTGTAAGTGCTGCAAATGCCTGTTGGTGTAACACACTAGGAAAACACAGCAATACGGGCTAACTTCAGGTGTATAATGTGCAGGAGGCACACTCCGCCCGCTGTAAGTGCTGCAAATGCCTGTTGGTGTAACACACTAGGAAAACACAGCAATAAGGCCTAGCTTCAGGAGTATATTTTGCAGGAATCACACTACGCCTGCTGTAAGTGCTGCAAATGCCTGTTGGTGTAACACACTAGGAAAACACAGCAATACGGGCTAACTTCAGGTGTATAATGTGCAGGAGGCACACTCTGCCCGCTGTAAGTGCTGCAAATGCCTGTTGGTGTAACACACCAGGAAAACACAGCAATACGGGCTAAATTCAGGTGTATAATGTGCAGGAGGCACACTCCGCCTGCTGTAAGTGCTGCAAATGCCTGTTGGTGTAACACACCAGGAAAACACAGAAATACGGGCTAACTTCAGGTGTATAATGTGCAGGAGGCATACTCTGCCCGCTGTAAGTGCTGCAAATGCCTGTTAGTGTAACACACCAGGAAAACACAGCAATAAGGCCTAGCTTCAGGAGTATATTTTGCAGGAATCACACTACGCCTGCTGTAAGTGCTGCAAATGCCTGTTGGTGTAACACACCAGGAAAACACAGCAATACGGGCTAACTTCAGGTGTATAATGTGCAGGAGGCACACTCTGCCCGCTGTAAGTGCTGCAAATGCCTGTTGGTGTAACACACCAGGAAAACACAGCATTACGGGCTAACTTCAGGTGTATAATGTGCAGGAGGCACACTCCGCCCGCTGTAAGTGCTGCAAATGCCTGTTGGTGTAACACACCAGGAAAACACAGCAATACGGGCTAACTTCAGGTGTATAATGTGCAGGAGGCACACTCCGCCCGCTGTAAGTGCTGCAAATGCCTGTTGGTGTAACACACTAGGAAAACACAGCAATAAGGCCTAGCTTCAGGAGTATATTTTGCAGGAATCACACTACGCCTGCTGTAAGTGCTGCAAATGCCTGTTGGTGTAACACACCAGGAAAACACAGCAATACGGGCTAGCTTCAGGTGTATAATGTGCAGGAGGCACACTCCGCCCGCTTTAAGTGCTGCAAATGCCTGTTGGTGTAACACACCAGGAAAACACAGCATTACGGGCTAACTTCAGGTGTATAATGTGCAGGAGGCACACTCCGCCCGCTGTAAGTGCTGCAAATGCCTGTTGGTGTAACACACCAGGAAAACACAGCAATACGGGCTAACTTCAGGTGTATAATGTGCAGGAGGCACACTCCGCCCGCTGTAAGTGCTGCAAATGCCTGTTGGTGTAACACACTAGGAAAACACAGCAATAAGGCCTAGCTTCAGGAGTATATTTTGCAGGAATCACACTACGCCTGCTGTAAGTGCTGCAAATGCCTGTTGGTGTAACACACCAGGAAAACACAGCAATACGGGCTAGCTTCAGGTGTATAATGTGCAGGAGGCACACTCGCCCGCTGTAAGTGCTGCAAATGCCTGTTAGTGTAACACACCAGGAAAACACAGCAATAAGGGCTAGCTTCAGGTGTATACTGTGCAGGAGGCTTAGCAACAATGACACTGACACTGTCCCCTGCCTATCCTTCTCTCTCCCTGCACACAAGGTTTAGCAAAGAATATGACACTGACACTCTCCCTGCCTATCCTTCTCTCTCCCTGCACACAAGGTTTAGCAAAGAATATGACACTGACACTGTCCCCTGCCTATCCTTCTCTCTCCCTGCACACAAGGTTTAGCAAAGAATATGACACTGACACTCTCCCTGCCTATCCTTCTCTCTCCCTGCACACAAGAATAGCACAAAGAATATCAACACTGTCCCTGCCTATCCTTCTCTTTCCCTGCGCCGGAACACACTACACAAGGCCGCCGCGCTGGCGGCCTTTTATAGTGTGGGGCGTGTGCTAAACCCCCTGAGCTATAATTGGCCACAGGCAACCTGCCTGTGGCCAATTATGGCTCTCCTAGCTGCGCTGTGATTGGCCAAGCATGCGGGGTCACAGTGCATGCTTGGCCAATCACAGCGCCGGGATTGCATTGCAATGGCGCAGTGTATTGTGGGCCATTCGCGTCACTCGAATTTGGCGTGAACGGCCCAAATCGTTCGATGTTCGCCGAACGGTCGAACAGCCGATGTTCGAGTCGAACGTATGTTCGACTCGAACACCGAGCTCATCCTTAATCTGGATTAATCAAAAGTGAAATTCCGTTGGGTAAATAAATATAAGCAGTGTTTTTGTTTTATAAAATTTGGCAGTTATAAATTATGTTATAAAAACATTGTTGCAGATCTAGGCTGAGCATCATCTCCTGTTTTATTCACAAAATTATTATTATTATAATACAGGACTTATATAGTGCCAACAGCTTGCACAACACTTTACAACACGAGGGCAGACAGTACAATTACGATACAATTCAATACAGAAGGAATCGGAGGGCCCTGCTCATATATATATTATTTAAAGTGGTTCTAAAGCTAAAACATTTTTTTTTTTTTTTTACCTTAACCACTTGACCCCCAGATGATTTACCTCCCTTCATGACCAGGCCATTTTTTGCGATACGGCACTGCGTTACTTTAACTAACAATTGTGCGGTCATGCGACATTGTACACAAATAAAATGTGTGTCCTTTTCCCCCCACAAATAGAGCTTTCTTTTGGTGGTATTTAATCACCTCTGCAGTTTTGAAAACATTTTATTATTTTTTTCTTACTTTCTGCTATAAAACACATCCAATAAAAAAATTCTAATTTCTTCAACAATTTAGGCCAATATATATTCTGCAGCACAGTGTGCCTGCATGCCCCAGACCCGGAAGTGCTGGATCACCTACTAGTTAGAGCCCCTGTATATCTAAGTGATACGGTCAGCAAGTGGTTAATGTATCCCCTGCAATAAAGTGGTTGTAAACCTCAGTCATGAAATCTTAGCAAAGCACATATATCTGTAGTGTTTACTTATTTCTCTCCGAAGCTCTGCTTCGTTTCTCTCTGGTGCTTTGTTCCTTTGTTATCAGCATCAGTCATTTCTGAGAAGTTATCTCAACACATCAGATACAATTTGTGTCGGGGAGGGGGGCTCAGCACGGAGCTTGTCTATTTACAACACAGTTCTTCTGCTGTGTGGAGGAGGTTGTGTTGCTTTCCTCCAATCAGCTCCCACACACTAACTGCAGCCTCTCTGCCCCCTTCTCTCTGCTCCTGACCGATTGAGAAGGTTTCTTACACCTTTCTGACATTTTGAAGTTGTGTGGGGAAGAGAAGACCGCAGATAAACAAGTAAAACCTATATAGGAGGATTAACTTAATATCTGTGTATCATCTGAGGCTATTATGCTGAGTATACAGTGGGGAAAATAATTATTTGATCCCCTGCAGATTGCCCACTTACAAAGAAATTAAGGGTCTATAATTTTTATCATCACCTTCCCGCCCATAGTCATATGACATCCACAGGAGGGATCTCCCATCCTGGGCGGGCGTCATATGACGTCCTCGACTTCCCGGCCTGCCGCGTCACTCGGGAGCCGATGTGCATGCCCGGCGGCCGCGATGTCCGCCGGGCACCCACGATTGCCAGTAACAGAGCAGGGACGTGGATCTGTGTGTGTAAACACAGTCTGTCTCAGGAATGATTCTGCATGTCTGCCCCCATAGCAAGTGGCTTGCTGTGGGAGCAGGTGGAGAAGAGGAGGAGCTAAGAGCGCCGGGGGAGACCCCAGAACAGGAGGATCATGCAGTACCATTGCACAGAAAAGCTAGGCATAACATGTTTATTATTGTAGTAAAAAACTATTTTAACTTTAGAAACGCACTTGTAGCACACCCCCGTAGGAGCTGCTGGTTTTAATTTGGGCCTTGCACGTTACCTCAGTATTCGTTGTCTAGGGGAAGAAAGTCTGTAGGAACTCCAATGTCCACACAAGATGTAAAACCCTCTGCAGTTAGGTTTTATTTTCCTTTGCATAAAACGTATAAAGAATAGTAGAAGGGTGAAGGCAAGGGGTAGGTTCAGGTACACAGTACAGATCACTGGGGAAAAACTCCTCAACTATACAGTCATTCCCCACTCTTCCTGGAGTGAGTATTGCTCACCCGGATAGGCCCCTCTCACCTGGCCTAGCAGCCGGTATGATGCACGAACAAATGTCAGGACCAGTCTCTGCCACAGACTTGTGGTGCACAGAATTGGATAATCCGGGATCCTCTGCCACAGGACTTAACTCCCGAACTTCCAGCCAAACAGTCAAGAGCCTTTAAGCCGACCCGGTAGACTGCAAGGTAAACTTTAGTTGTGGTGCATCCTCCAATAGAATTACCAGGCCCTCCTCAAGACACCAGCCTTCCGCTTGGTCTTTTCCAGGACAGGTCCTCCCCTGGTTTCCTCCATTGAGTGGCTTCCTCAATGGAGGAAACCAGGATCACCTTCAAAGGGTAGGCCCCAGTCAGCATAACTGGGCCTACGAGGCTGAAATCACACAATATACCCCTAGCGCCAGGAGGGCCGCGGGGGGACGAAGGACCCCAAAAGATGGCGTCTGCCCCTTAAGTACCCTTCCCCAGCATGCTCAGTGGGTAGACCACGCCCACTGAACTGTTCCCGGGGGAAGGTATCCAATGCACTCTGACTTGTCAATCTTCCACACTGGCCTGAGGTGGTAACGCCACCTACAGGCAAACAGTGGGAAGTTCTCCAACACAGCCATAGCCGGAACAGAGGCTAATTTAACATTAATCCTTTACATCTGAGCCCAACTATTGGCTCAGATACCCTCTAAATTTAACATAGCGCCCACTCATTGGGAGCAGGGCGCTACACACTTTTGTTGGCATACTCTTCATTTTTAAAGCTGCAAAACCTTTCACATCAATGCAAAACTCAGTCAACTATACAACGGTATATAGTGCTACTACACAGAAATAATACATTTGTACAGTTAGTTTGGCTGCATCTAGAGAAAATAGAATTCTGTGCATTCAGGATTCGATTAGAAACTCTAAACACAGCTAAATGCATGTAAACCCTTGTAGAAATATGTAGATACGACTAAATGTGAGTAAATGCACCTAAACCTGCTTTAAAGGAGAAGTTTGGGGTTTGCAAAAAATGTAACATATATACTCGCCTCTACGCTGCAGCATTGATGTGATGCTGCATTTGTCCCACTTTGGCTCTAAAGCCTCGTACACACGGTCAGACTTCCATCTGACTTTTCCGTGGTTTTTTGTCCGAACGGAGTTGGTTGGGAACACCCATAGCATACACACGCTCTGACTTTTCTGCAAACTTTCTTAAAACTTCTTACAACATCGCGTGTTTTTTCTGCTCTTTTCTGCTCTTTACCGCCACCCTTTGGTCAACTTCTGCTATTGTTGGTTGATTTTAACATTAGTTGTTTTGTCCCGATGGTTTTCTGTACACACGGTCGGACTTTGCTCCATCGGACTTTTGTTGGGCAAAAGTTTGTCCGTTTGCAGACCCAACTTTTGAAATGAAATCCAAAACCAAACGAAAAAAGTTTGTCCGATGGAGCGTACACACGGTCGGATTGTTGGTCCAACTTGCTTAAAACGAAGTTTGTTGGGCAAAAGTCCGACCGTGTGTACGGGCCTTTAGACTGAGAACTGAGCAATCACTTGACCACTGCTCACTCAGTTCTCGATCTGCTCAGAGTGGAGAGCAGGGACTGTCAGTCATTTCTCTCCGCTTTCCTCCTACAATGTTCACTGGAGTGCTGGGCAGGGAATAGGGCAGGCGCAGCTGGCTCTGGCTCTCGAGTGGTGATCCCAGCTGTCAGTCTAGCAACTGGGAGGATCCCAACAAAATTGTCGGGATCTTTCCAGAGCCTGGAGCAGCTCTGCCATGTCAACTGATAGCAGGCTAAAGCTGATTCTGCCATATCAGCTGGTTCTATGTCACAGGAGAGCCACCAGGGAAGTATGATCATAAAAGCCTTGTCCCTACTTCATTTTTTTAAAGCAGGAACATCTTAATACAGGGAAAGTGTTCTGGAAAGCCTAATGTTCTTTATACTTTCCAAATCACTTCTCCTGCATTTAGTAACGTTAAACACAGGAGTGCCAGTGTGAATGAGGCCCTCAGCCTCACAGGTGCACCATCCAGCCTTGCATCCAGCAGCCTGTTAGAGTCCATAAGAGGCTGAAAAATGCCACGGCTAAACGCCCAAGTGTGTATGAGGCCTAGAAAGTATTTTTTCAATGTTTCAGCATGACCACCTTTCTATAAGCTCCTGCTGTTTAAATATTTTATTCATAGTTTGCTCTGGATTGTACATATTTCTGAAGATACAGTAACAGGAACAGTAACTGTGCTTCTTTCTTATTAGGTAGGATATAGGCTAAAATCAGTGTTGCTGAAAATGTGTGTGCCTTGGTAAATAGCATTTTTGAAATGAGTGAACCAGGGTGTTGGTCAGATATCTGCTGGCACAACCTATTTAGTACCTGTCATTTAATGTGACACCCTATTCTTTTTCACTCTCGGTCTCACAGTTCAGGTCTCCTGGTGGCAGCTGTACTGAATGCTATCCCTCTCCCTGCACATGGATATTGTGCTCCAGCTTGTTGTCATCGCTGTGTGCAGTTTCATTATTTTCAGACAAATGTGTTCCACAATTTAGTTTGCCCAGTGAAGCACAAAATGAATGATTTGGATCTTGTATTAAAACCCAATTGCTTGGTTGCTTTTCAAATTAGGTCCTCGCAATTTCCTAATACCATGAAGACAACTCCAGTGGTTCAGGCATAGTTTGAACAATGCTTGTTATTTCAGAATGTTTCCTTGTTTAGATTTTTTTGCCTGGTGCATGATAGGATATTGAAGTCATATTCAGTTTCAAATGGACTTATTGTTACTAATGTTTGCGTGTGCTATAGCTATTTTGATCCTCTGTAGTTGTCAGTCATATATACACTCAGTGGTCACTTTATTAGGTACCCCTTTGCTAGTACCGGGTTGGACCCCCTTTTGCCTTCAGAACTGCTTTAATTCTTCGTGGCATAGATTTAACAAGGTGTTGGATTTCCTAGAGATTTTGGTCCATATTGACATGATAGCATCACGCAGTTGCTGTAGATTTGTCAAGTGCACATCCAGGATGCAAATTTCCTGTTCCATCGCATCCCAAAGTGCTCTATTGCAGTGGTCATCAACCCACTAACAGGCCAGGTATGCAAGATAACTGAAATACATCACAGGTGATATCATTTGCTGCTCAGTGATTGCAGTATTCTAGTCTGCATCTCCCCAAGGTAATACATAAAACCGGGCCTGTTAGTGGGTCCTGAGAACAGGGTTGATGACCACTGCCCTATTGGATTGAGATCTGGTGACTGTGGAGGCCATTGGAGTACAGTGACCTCATTGTCGTGTTCAAGAAACCAGTGGTGAGATGATTTGAGCTTTGTGACATAGTGAATTATCCTGCTGGAAGGAGCCATCAGAAGATGGATGCACTGTAGTCATAAAGGGATGGACATGGTCAGCAACAATACTCAGGTAGGCCGTGGTGTTTACACAATGCTCAATTGGTACTAAGGGGCCCAAAGTGTGCCAAGAAAATATCCCGCACACCATTACACCACCACAACCAGCCTGAACCGCTGATAAAAAGCAGGATGGATCCATGCGTTCATGTTGTTTACACCAAATTCTGACCCTACCATCTGAATGTCGCAGCTGAAATCGAGACTCATCAGACCAGGCAACGTTTTTCCAATCTTCTTTTGTCCAATTTTGGTGAGCCTGTGCGAATTGTAGCTTCAGTTTCCTGTTCTTAGCTGACAGGAGTGGCGCCCGGTGTGGTCTTCTGCTGCTGTAGCCCATCTGCTTCAAGGTTCGATGTGTTGTCCATTCAGAGATGGAATTCGGCATACCTTGGTTGTAATGAATGTTTATTTGAGTTACTGTTGCTTTTCTATCCATTTCGACCATCTATGGCCAGCCTAATTTTTTGTGGTAAAAATTTAGACTATTGTATTGTTTTTGTGTTTACTTGTGTGAGCGTTGTCTGTTAAATCAGGCTTTTATACATGTATGGAAGTCATATAGGTGTAAACAGGTATGATCTTCCATGTGCCATTTACTACATACTATACAGCGATGTTCCCTTGGTTATCTTCTGAAGATTTACAAATCCCCTCCCTCATTTTAGATATATTTTTAACTGAAAAATAATAAAAAGCAGTATGAATTGATGTTGACACTTTAGTTTTTGACGTTTTGCTTTAAAAGAACATAAAATACTATTTTAATCGATCTAATTAGGAGTTGTCGTGTAATACATTTAATAAGATAACGCTGGTTGATAATACAGTAAGCTGAGTAGAGATTCTCAACATAGCAAGCCCAAATAAATGAGAAAACAAGCGTTTAATAACATAATTGTCTGGGCTAAAAATAATTTCCTGGCATTATGTGAAGACAAATATAGCGCTGTCAGATTGTAGCATTTAGCGAAAGGTAATGTTCACAGTAGGAGCGGCTCAAGCAGGCAAACAACAAGTAGGTCTCCCATCATCCTTTCCATGATACATAACTGCTACAGAATAAGATCCAACAATGATCTTATTACATACTCTGACCTACTTATTTATTTTCTTATTTGTAACTTTTATTTTCTACCATGGTAATGGTGTTATTTATTTATTTATTACAGGTATTTTTATAGCGCTATCAATTTACGCAGCGTTTTTTACATTTCACATCAGTCCCTGCCCTCAAGGAGCTTATGACCCCCTCTATTAATGGTTTCCTACTCCTATGATACCGAGCTCCCCAGACTTACTGTATTTTTTGGCGTATAACATGCACTTTTTCCCCCTTAAAATCAGGGGAAAATCGTGGGTGCGTGTTATACGCCGTTCCCCCGCTGAAACGAGCGAGAGGAGCCGAGATACACAAAGGCGAAGTACACTCGGCTTTACTCGGCTCCTCTCGCAGTCCCACCCACCTCCACTGACATACAGAAAGCCGAGTGTACTTTGGCTAGTCTCGGCTCCTCTCGCAGTCCCGCCCCTGACTGTGAGCAGAGCCGAGTCTAGCCGAAGTACACTCGGCTTTCTGTATGTCAGCGGCGCAATCAGTGGAGATGGGCGGGACTGCGAGAGGAGCCGAGTCTAGCCGAAGTACACTCGTCCCCGCTCGCTCCTCTCCACAGCGGAAATCGGCGCCAAATTCAAACATTGCAGAGACTGGCACTGGGCATGGCTGCAAAGGCACTGGGCTAGGCATGGCTGCAAAGGCACTGGGCAAGGCATGGCTGCAAAGGCACTGGGCAAGGCATGGCTGCAAAGGCACTGGGCAAGGCATGGCTGCAAAGGCACTGGGCAAGGCTGCAGATGGACACTGGGCAAGGCTGCAGATGGACACTGGGCAAGGCTGCAATGATGGACAAGGCTGCATTTAAATGTAAGTTTTTTCCATGAACTTCCCTCCTAAAAGTTTTTTTCCTTAAAATTCCCTCCTAAACTTGGGGTGCGTGTTATACGCCGGCGCGTGTTATACGCCGATAAATACGGTGGGTTTTACATGAAAGCAACTCTGACTGGATGTTATAAATGGGAATAGTTAACATAGCTGGCTAACTAATCTGAAATATTGGGATTTCTTGACATGGGTCATGGGTGTACTCTGCAGTTCTGTATTTGTGTGAGTTAAACATTAAAAAAGAGGCAGTGCCAGTGAAGTAGTGCAGCTGATCCGTTATGGGTTATTGCACTTTGCATATAGTGATTGTCCTCAGCTATATTTCTTGCCCTATTACATAATGTATACTTTAAAGAAAAACTAAAGGCAATGCTTTTTTTTTCATTTTGGATAGAGCAGTGGCGGCTGGTGCTCATAATTTTTGGGGGGCGCAAACAAACTGAATAATTCTGAAAAAAAAACCATCAAGTGCAGCTCCACTGTGCCATCAAATGCAGCCACTGTGCCCATCAATAGCCACCACTGTGCCCATCAATAGCCGCCACTGTGCCCATCAATAGCCGCCACTGTGCCCATCAATTGCCACCACTGTGCCCATCAAACGCAGCCACTGTGCCATCAAACACAGCCACTGTGTCATCAAATGGAGCCACTGTGCCCATCAATTGCCACCACTGTGCCCATCAAACGCAGCCACTGTGCCATCAAACGCAGCCACTGTGCCCTTAAAACGCTGCCACTGTGCCCATCAATTGCCGCCACTGTGCCCATCAAACACAGCCACTGTGCCATCAAACGCAGCCACTGTGCCCATCAATTCCCGCCACTGTGCCCATCAATTGCCACCACTGTGCCCATCAAATGCAGCCGCTGTGCCCATGAAGCGCAGCCACTGTGCCATCAAACACAGCCACTGTGCCATCAATTGCCGCCACTGTGCCATCAATTGCCGCCACTGTGCCCATCAATTGCTGCCACTGTCCCATCAATTGCCGCCACTGTGCCCATCAAACGCAGCCACTGTGCCCATCAAACGCAGCCACTGTGCCCATCAATTTCCACCACTGTGCCTATCAATTTCCGCCGCTGTGCCTATCAATTTCCGCCACTGTGCGTATCAATTTCCGCCACTGTGCCTATCAATTGCCGCCACTGTGCCATCAAATGCTGCCACTGTGCCCCATCAAATTCTCCCACTGTGCCCATCAAATGCTGCCAGTGTGCCCCCCCCACCCGCAGCGAGCGGTGTCCTCCATGCTCCTTGATGTCTTCTCCCGTCCTCTCTTCCCATCCTCTGCTATGATTGGATGCCTCATAGGCGTCTAATCACAGCACCTGTCCTTTCAGCCAATCAGGTGATGGGTAATAGACCCGAGCACCTGATTGGCTTAGAGGCGGTTCAGTGTTAGGAAAGCAAATAGTCATTCACTTTCCTAACACAGCTGGGTGAACTGCGAACGCCAAGCATGTCGCTCGCTGTTTACCTTTTTTGACGCCTATTAGAGCCTGTTGCACACAGTATATGCAATAACCCAGAGCAACCTAAAAGAATAGTTCTTGTCCTGCTCTGATTAAACCAAGGTGGCTGATATAGGTTAATGCACTTTGTTGCAAGTCCTATATTGTACTATATGGGTTAATTAAGGAGGTCCACTTTTTTGTCTTTTTTGACACTCCTCCCTCCATATTTCTCCCCCCCTCCCCAAAAAATATATAAAATAATGCTTGTGTTTTCTCTGTCTCTATTCTAGGCAAAGTTGCAATACTGAAAGAAGATCTTCAGAAGTACAACAACAGGGAAACATGGTTCCAAGTTCAACATGTGGATGCTGATTCAGAAGTACAGGTCAGCTTACAGCCATAACCCAGTGGATATAAAATAAAGTATTTCCCATGACACACATAGGTTACTACAATGGCTCCTTAGGTTCTAGTGAGCACCCAGAGCGGATGAAGTGGATCTGTCTCTGGTGCTTGAGTGCTGGTGTTTCTGTATGGTCATGGTTCTCCTCAGAAACCAATCACAACCTTCCATGGAGGCTGGTTTCACACTAGTGTGAATTGGATGCGGGCAATTCGCAATAGCGGGAGATTGTGACCGGATCTCTATGGAGTAGAGTAGTAGAGTAGAGTAGAGTAGAGTAGTATCTCTATCTCAGTAGCGATTTGCACGGGTGCGTCTTTTGGTCCGTTTCAGGTCCAAATTCAGCCAAAAATTGGGCCTGAAATCGGACCTGAAATGGTGAACGAGGACACGCCAGACTCCTCATATGTGAACCCAGCCTTAAAGAGTAACTCCACATTTGTTGAGAAACATTCCCCTCTGAGTGATGTACAGTATGTACATTGCAAGGAATTTAACAAACTTTTTTTTTGCAGAGTCCTACCTTTTACTATTCTAAAGAAATAGCAATTTGTTTGTCTGTCTCCATGTACATGTGCAAACGAATGTGAATGGGAGTGACTTTATAATCAATCAGCTGCTGCACTTGCAGGGTTCTAATACGCAAAGGGCAAGATGTGAATCCCTTTAAACGAGATTTCTCTTTCAGGGTATATTTCCAAAAAAGGACATTTTTGTTGCAGGGGATGTCTAAAATCTGACTTTAGTGCAGACTTCTGGGAAAATCAGTGAGCCAATCACACAAGCAGGAAATTACATTTCTGGGGGGTGCTCTGTACACCATCTGTGTACAGAATGCTTCCAGGTTGCCATATTGCATTTTACAGAAGATTACAGCTCTGAATATTGAAAAGAAAAGGTCATTTTTAATAACCTTCAATTACAATATGACTTGTGTAGCAATTGTATATGCTATATTATTTTTTTTATTTGTTATTTTTTCCATGAAAGTGGAGTTACCCTTTAAAGTGTTTCTAAATCCAAGATCATAAATAAAATTTTATATTGCAGCTTACTAGTCTTACTAGATATGATGGCTGCATTTTCTTTTCTTTAATCTCATCTGGTGAGCCTGCCAGTAACACATATCCTGTCATAGGGTGGCAAGTTTGTTCTCACTGTACTATGCTACATCTATGGAAAAAACATATTGTTACCCTAGCACAAGAAAAGTACTAGGTCTACAGAACACACCCCCTACAGGCTGGATTGATGTGACCTGAGTCTGTTTCTAAGATACTTATCAAGAGCGCTCTCTTTTGGAATATATGTGCCTTGACTAATTTGGCTACCATACTGTCTTTATGGTGATTTACTCACATTGGGTCTGGATAGCTCCCCATTGGGAAGTCAGTCTTTCTATTTTAAGATTATATGTACAACACCATTGGCTGTTTATTGATTGTACCTGAATTTCCCACCGAGAAGCAGTGGTTTCACCCTGGCTTACTCATTTGCACCTCTGTAGGTAACATGCTATGAATTCCAGTCCACCCTACTGGCTGATATTACTCTATTAAAGATTAGGAGTGGGTTCCAGTGTATTGATTCTGTCACATTTCTCCTGAAGAAGGATTCCAGAAATGCGTCGAGTCCACACGTAAACTGTAATTGGAATCTTTGCATGTTGTGAACTCCTATGTGCAGAGTAATTTTTAATGCTGTGTAATATATTTTTAATGCTACATAATATACCGTATTTTTCGGACTATAAGACGCACTTTTTTCCCCCAGAAATATGGGGGAAAATGTCCCTGCGTCTTATAGTCCGAATACATAACAGGGGCCCCGCCTCCCGCCGTCGCTGGCACCGCCCCTGCCATCCGCTCACAGCCTCTGGAATTCCCGACCGCCGCCACTAGCCACGCCCCCCCCGCCGCAGTGTCAGGGGCTTCGCGAATCCAGTTAGAGCCGCTCTCTCTTTCTCTTTGGCTTACAGAAAGGGAGGAGGGGGGCGGCGGGGGATATACAGACAGCCCGCAGCTCTCCTCTCCCTGTCACAGCGCCACTGCCGAGTTCTCTGGCAAATAGAGAAGCGGCGCTGTGACAGGGAGAGGAGAGCTGCGGGCTGTCTGTATATCCCCCGCCGCCCCTCTCCTCCCTTTCTGTAAGGAGAAGAGAGAGAGAGAGAGCGGCTCTAATTGGATTTGCTGGGTCGCCACCCAGCTTCCTACCCACTGTTTCCCCCCCCCATGATTGGCCACAGCAGAGGGCCAATCAGAAGACACTGGGGGCATCATGGGAAATGAAGTCCCTGCAGAGTTCTGGCACCAGTTCCCCCAACATGCAAGCACTCTGCTGGAGGGGAGGGAGGGGGTGTTAGAACTTGAAGAGGAGCAAAAGAGAATACTCTGCTGGGGGACACCACCAGAGAGCCACACTGTACCCGCACCACCAGAGAGCCACGCTGTACCCACACCGCCAGAGAAGGAGCCACACTGTTCCCGCACCACCAGAGAGGGAGCCACATTTTAACCGCTGTAC
This sequence comes from Rana muscosa, assembly GCA_029206835.1. NCBI lineage: Eukaryota > Metazoa > Chordata > Amphibia > Anura > Ranidae > Rana > Rana muscosa. Next base: position 687,466,589 of record CM055117.1, read on the forward strand.
CCGCACCACCAGAGAGGGAGCCACATTGTACCCGCACCACCAGAGAGGGAGAAAGACCGAGCCACTGCCAGGATACAGACATGCTACACTACTGACTAGAGTCACCCCGGGCAACCCAGAGTGAGCGAACGTCCAGCCAGAGGGATCACTGTTGCGTTTTCGCTGGGTCTGGTAAGAGGGCCTGTTGGCCATTATCCATTACTATTCCCAGGGATTGAGCCATTAGGAAGTGCCTAACCTGATATCCTCTAGGCCTTATTGACCGCCACAACGTCCCTCTCTGTCCTCTTCCCACGGCGTCCCCTCTGTCCTCTTCCCACGGCGTCCCCTCTGTCCTCTTCCCACGGCGTCCTTCTACCAGGGCGTTACTCTGTCCTCTTCCGAGGGCGTTACTCTGTCCTCTTCCGAGGGCGTTACTCTGTCCTCTTCCCAGGGCGTTACTCTGTCCTCTTCCCAGGGTGTCTCTTTGTCCTTCACCCACGGCAACCCTCTGTCCTCTTCCCACAGCGTCCCCTCTGTCCTCTTCCCATGAAGATGACAGGGCGGGCCTTGACAGGAAGGGGTGGGTCATATTTAAATTAGGGGGTGCGCAAGTTTAGTCAGGCCTAGGGCAGCACAAAACCTAAATACACCCCTGATGGCATGGTCACTCTGCGTTTACTATGGCAATGGTCACTCTGCGTTTACTGTGGCATGGTCACTCTGCGTTTACTGTGGCATGGTCACTCTGCGTTTACTGTGGCATGGTCCCTCTGCGTTTACTGTGGCATGGTCCCTCTGCGTTTACTGTGGCATGGTCCCTCTGCGTTTACTATGGCAATGGTCAGGCTGCATTTTATAGGCACTGGAAAATATTTTAGTACACCATTTGGTTCAGAATATTTTTTTTCTTGTTTTCCTCCTCTAAAACCTAGGTGCGTCTTATGGTCAGGTGCGTCTTATGGTGCGAAAAATACAGTAGTTGTTTTTATGATACTCAGTTTCTCTTCTATATGTCCACACAAAGTCGATGACTACATATTTTGTTCATAGTTGTACATGATTTGCTGGGATGTGGGCATATAGCACACATAATCTGTGTTTTCCTCTCGCTATAAGACGCTCATAAGACTATACAAAGTTGCAAATAGATTTCCAGAGACATGGGCCTCCGTCAGTTTACCATGAGTTTGACGCTTTTTTTTTTTAATAAGGAATGTAATCAATTGGTAATCTGCAAGTTTTTTCCAGTATTTGCTCTTTGCTCCAGTCTTTTACTATAACCTTAAATCATTAGCTGAAGACATTTAAAGAAACGTACCTTTAGCCTTTACGTTGTCCCATTTGCAGCCGCCATCTTGCCTTTTGCAAAGCACAGAAATGGCAATGCAAAACTATCACTTACAGCCAAGCTGCCAAACCCACCTCAGTCCTTCCTGTGCACATTTTGTGTCCCTTCCCTCTACAAAGCAGTAGGCCTATGTAAGAAGCTAGGAAGATTGGTTAAAGAAGAGCATGGCTGTTAAAGTGGTTGTAAAGTCAAAAGTTTTTTTTAATGCATTCCATGCATTAGGATAAAAAGCCTTTTGTGTGCAGCAGTCCCCCTCAGCCTCCCTAATACTTACCTGATTCCATCTCTGTCCAGCGATGTCCACGAGTGTCTCAGCCGTCCCAGAACTCTTCCTCCTGAATGGCTGAGACACAGCAGGGGGGCCATTGGCTCCCACTGCTGTCAATCAAAGTCAGTCAGCAAATCAGGAAAGAAAGGGGGCCGAGTTGAACCGCAGCACCGTGTCTGATAGCTCAGCTTGGGTGCCCCCATAGAAAGCTTCTTGCTGTTAGGGGACTCAACAGGAGGGAGGGGCCAGGAGCACCGAAGAGGCACCCGAGAGGAGGAGGATCTGGGCTGCTCTGTGTAAATCCACTGCAACAGAGCAGGTAAGTATAACATGTTTGTTATTTTTATAGGAAAAAAAAACGAGACTTTACAATCACTCTAACATTTGGCAAAGAAATATCTAAGTTTGTACATCAGTAACAGTACTGTTAAGTCTGCTTAGAATGCACAATTCGGGGAAAAAAGAAGCACATTTGGAACCGCAAATTATAAATATTTTCTTAACTCACCATATGTTTAATCTTAATCCTTGCTCTGGATTGTGGGCTGGCCCTCTGCATCCTGACTTACAGTAAAGGACTGCTGGTGTCAGGAGTCAGTCTCAGAGACTGCAATAACAGTAGAGAGACTCCCATTGACCATTTGGTTAGTACACAATCAGTTCACCCTAAGGAACAGGGTCTAAGCATTAAAGGGGTTGTAAACCCTCATGTTTTTTCACCTTAATGCAGCCTATGCATTAAGTTGAAAAAATGTCTCACACTGACCGGCCCCCCAGCCCCCCCCCCGTTTTACTCACCTGAGCCCTCTGTTCCCTCAGCGGAGACACGCTCTTCCTCTCTGCCCGGGGTTCTGGGCTCTTAAATTGGATAGATTGATAGCAGAGCAACCATTGGCTCCCGCTGCTGTCAATCAAATCCAATGATGTGGGGGCCGGAGCTGAGTCCGGCATTCTGTGTCTATGGACGCAAATGCTGGACTCGGGAGCGCGCCCGCAAGGTAACCCCCCGGGAGAATGCTTCGGTTTACCGATGAGGGGAGCAACTGCGAGAGCCGCAGGGGGACCCCAGAAGACGATGATCGGGGCCACACTGTGCAAAACAAACTGCACAGTGGAGGTAAGTGTGATATGTGTGTTATTTAAAAAAACTGAAGGTTTACAATCACTTTAACCGGTATTCACCTGACCTCCTGATGGAGGAGATAGGCTTTGCTTGTGTTAGTACCAGGTCATAGTTACATAGTTATTAAGGTTGAAAAAAGACACAAGTCCATCCAGTTCAACCATATAAAAAAATAAACAAATGATATACTTTCCCATATACCCAATTCTATACCCACAGTTGATCAAGAGGAAGGCAAAAAACACCAGCAGAGCATGATCCAATTTGCTACAGCAGGGGAAAAAATTCCTTCCTGATCCCCCGAGAGGCAATCGGATATTCCCCGGATCAACTTTACCTATAAATGTCAGTACCCAGTTATATTATGTACATTTAGGAAAGAATCCAGGCCCTTCTTAAAGCAATCTACTGAGCTGGCCAGAACCACCTCTGCAGGGAGTCTGTTCCACATTTTCACAGCTCCTACTGTGAAGAAACCTTTCCGTATTTGGAGGTGAAATCTCTTTTCCTCTAGACGTAAAGAGTGCCCCCTTGTCCTTTGTGTTGACCGTAATGTGAATAACTCAACACCAAGTTCACTATATGGACCCCTTATATATTTGAACATGTTGATCATATCCTCCCTTAATCTCCTCTTTTCAGAGTGAATAAAATCAGTTCCTCTAGTCTTTCCTCATAGCTGAGCTCCTCCATGCCTCTTATCAGTTTGGTTGCCCTTCTCTGCACTTTCTCCAGTTCCCCAATATCCTTCTTGAGAACTAGTGCCCAAAACTGAACTGCATATTCCAGATAAGGTCTTACTAATGATTTGAACAGGGGCAAAATTATATCTCTTTCTCTGGAGTCCATACCTCTCTTAATACAAGAAAGGACTTTGCTCGCTTTGGAAACCGCAGCTTGGCATTGCATGCCATTATTGAGCTTATGATCTACCAAAACCCCCAGATCCTTCTCCACTATGAATCCCCCCAGTTGTACTCCCCCTAGTATGTATGATGCATGCATATTCTTAGCCCCCAAGGGCATAACTTTACATTTATCAACATTAAACCTCATCTGCCACATAGTCGCACAATTAGACAGAGCATTGAGGTCGGCTTGTAAATTGGCGACATCCTGTAAGGACGTTATTCCACTGCATAGCTTGGTGTCATCTGCAAAGACAGAAATGTTACTTTTGATCCCAGGCCCAATATCATTTATAAAGACATTAAAGAGTAAGGGTCCCAACACTAAACCTTGGGGTACACCACTGATAACCTTAGACCATTCAGAGTAAGAATCATTAACTGACTCTCTGAATTCTGTCTTTTAACCAGTTTTCTATCCATTTACAAACTGATATTTCCAAGCCTGTAGACTTTACCTTACACATTAGCCGTGTGTGGGGAACTGTATCGAACGCTTTTGCAAGATTCAAGTATACCAGGTCCACTGCCACCCCTCTGTCCAAGGTTTTACTTACCTCTTTATAAAAAGAAATCTTCTGTCTTTCATGAATCCATGCTGTCTGTTGCTTAAAATATTTTTTTCCAGCAAGAACTCATCTACGTGGTCTTTTATTAATCTCTCCAGTATCTTCCCATCTATAGAAGTTAAACTAACAGGTCTATGGTTACTTGGTAAAGACTTTGTTCCCTTTTTAAATATAGGCACCACATTGGCCCTGTGCCAATCCAGTGGTACTATTCCTGTCTTTAATGAGTCCCTAAAAATGAGATACAATGGCTTTGAAATTACAGAGCTCAATTATTTTAGGATCCGTGGGTGTATGCCATCTGGTCCAGGTGCTTTATCCACCTTTATTCTGTTAAATATTTCTGGACCATATCACTTTTGAGCCATTGTCGATTTGGGGCTGTGTCACTACCACCCCCCATTATAGACACAAGCTCCCCCATGCTCCTTTGTATACACAGAGCTGAAGAAAGTATTTAATAAATTAGCCTTCTCTTTGTCCCCAGTCACCCACTCTAGATTATTTTGTAAAGGGCCTACATGCTCAGACTTGACCTTTTTACTATTAATATATTTGAATAATTTTTTGGGTTTGTCCTATCTTTTGCAATCTATCGTTCGTTTTGAGTTTTTGCATCCTTGATTTACTTTTTACATATTCTGTTATATTATTTGTTACATTTAAATGACACTAGTGTTCCTTAATTTTTATATTTTTTAAAAGCTCTTTTTTTATAGTTTATAGCTTTTTTAACTTTGGCCGTGAGCCACATAGGTTTTATTTTTAGCCTTTTAAACTTATTGCCCATGGGAATATACTTTGCAGTGAGTTCACAAACAGTCTTTTTGAAGAATTCCCATTTCTGTTCTGTGCCCATTGATGCCAATATTCTCTCCCAGTCTAAGTCCTGGAGAGCAGCCCTCATCCTTGGAAAATTTGCTCTCTTGAAATTAAGTGTTTTCATCTTTCCCGTATGTAAATTTTTCTTGCAGCTAACATCAAATGAAATCATGTTATGGTCACTGCTACCCAGGTGTTCCTTTATCTGAACATTAGTAATAAGCTGTGCATGGTTTGAGATTAAGGTCCTCAGGATCATCTCAACAAGAAGTGAGCAAACCAGGGTCAAGTAACAGATATAGCAGGTAGGGATCAAGCAGAAGTGTAGTCAGTAAACAAGCCACAGGCTGGTAATATATGGTTGCAGGTTGGGATCAAGTGGAAGCATAATTGAGAAACAAGCCAAAGGTTGGTAACAAATGGTAGTGGAGATAAGGGCAGCTGCAGGTATGCAAAGGAGCAAGATTCTAGCTGGAGAGAGCACAATAATCTGGCAAACTGGATATGCAAAGGCATGGCTTAAATAGAAGGTTCATGGGAGGAGCAAGGAGTTCAAGGTTCACCAGAAACAAAGTACAAGACAAAATTATCTAAGGGTTCAGACAGGATCTTAGATGGCTCAGCAAGGAGAGCTCCTGCTGGATGCATCAAAGGTCGTGCGTTCAGATTCCGGTTGTGACAGCTGGTCACACATTGTACATGATGACACTAGGGTGCCACCAATGGACAGAGGTTCACAGAGAAGTTTCTTAGGTGGACCGGACAGAGAGGAGGAGCCTTCGGGAGTGAAGTACAGGGTAAGTAAAGCATCTTTTATTGGCATCCTAGACAAAAGCAAGCATTTAACCCACTGTAAAGGTAGTTTTCCAATTTCCCCAGAATTCAGCTTTCATGAATATAGTTTGTGACATTTTCATAATTTCATTGGCGTCACTGCAAGCTTTACCAGTGTTTATGAGTCCATCTCTGATTGTGGGATACTGAATTCATAAACTCTTTTCCCTTAGGCACCTGTAATGTGGAAATACTGAAGAACATTACATTTTCTCCCTGGTTGTCTGAAATTACAAGAACACAAATTGTGTTATGGCAAAATGTAATTTTAGACTAGGTCAATGTGACCAGACCGAAAAGATTAAGCTGCAGTTGCCCTTATTTGCACAAATTACTTTAAACAGCATATAAGCGTATATGCATTGTGTAAGAAATGTTTGATTTCTGTGGATTTCATCCTCAGCTATAGCGGTGCATGGTTTTAATTTCTGTTTCACTTGCCTAATGTCCAACACTTATGCACTGAAAGCCAGGAAAACAACCAAATATACATCTGAAATACATATACTGTATGTTATACCATATGTTCTATCTGTCAAAAATGTGGAATTCTGTTTAATTAGTGCTGTGATCCAAACACCTCTGCCATTAAGCATAGCATGGTCAATGACCTTATTTTACTCTACTGCAGTTAAGCAGAACAGCTTGGTCACTGACCCACCCTTAGCCTGCTAACAACAAATACATCACTCTGTTTACTTGGCTCTCTACTTTGGTCAGCAAGCTGCCAGTGTTAGATTGACAGCACTGAACCTGAATTCTACTGTGTAGAGGATTACAAGAACCTAATGTAATACAGATTCACGTATTTTACTAGATCGATATAAAAAGAATTATTTTTGAGTTATGTGAGCACTGCTTTGCATTGGTTGACCAAAGCTCAGTTCACACAGGTGGTAAAAGGGTTGTAAAAATAGGTGTTTTTTTACTGTCCCCCGAACTGCTTACAAATTAACATGATGGCCGCTCAGGTGACCAAATTTAACCTGGCATGTTGTATTTGGCAGGTGGTGCCACTTGTCAAATGCACTTATTGAAGTCAATGGTACTACCCCGAAATTACATGCCAAGCAACACAGTATTTTAATGGAAATTGCCTGTTGGCGATAAAAAAATAAAATAAAAAAAGGGCATTCAGGAGGCGGCACCTGAACACATGCAAACAACTTCCGAAACGCCTATAAAAAGCGATCTATTGCAGATCGTTTTTCAGAGGGCCAGTAAAGTCCACAACCTGTGTGAAAGGGGCCTCACTGTTACTGGAAGGGTCTGCCTTTATTATAACCGGCCAGTCACTCTTAATATGATAAAGATAGCATTCCTTTACACAAGAGCGCATAAAGGCATCTCATCAAACAGAAAATCTAGTTTGCAGGTGTAGCTGAGCCTCACTCTCCCTCGCCTATTGTGAATGGCTTGTGTCTAGGGGTACCTGAGAGAGGAGAGTGCAGGAACACTACGCCAAGCTCTCCCCTCGTATGTGTATGAGGGTTGAGCAAAGTCACTTGAATTACCTCCGGGTCGGTTCACTGCCTACGAAGCCTTAGTTGTTCTGTGGAGATGTGTCTGCCAATAACATAGAGCCCCACACCAATCGAACGTCCAACACTCCTTTATTTCTCTGCTTTCAGGGTGAACACAATCAGTTGAACTTTCAGTTATGAACAAAACCGGGGTGTGGATACGAGTAGGCCCAGGCACAACTGAACTCTGCTATTCCTTTGCTAGCGAATAGGCTTGGCGCACGGTCTCTGCCACCGACCGTGAGTTTTGGTCGCTGCCACCGACCGGATGAACCGTTGAGGCCCCTGCCACAGGCCTAATAGCAGGCCTCTGCCACTGACCTGAGTTGAATAGCTGGACCGCTGCCACCGGTCATAGAACATGAACCACCTTCCTCTTTGAACTTGGCCCCTGTTTGGGAAGATATCCCTCCGGGCGGTCTCCAGAGGTTCATCCGGCACTGGCAATCTGCTGCACCAGGTCTTCGGATGAGTCCCTCCTCCGGTCCCTTATGCCACTGGATTCGGGTGCCCCACTCCCGGGGCCCCCTAGGACAATCCCTCCCTCGTGGGACCCAGCGGAAGGTACTGGGCCCCAGGCCTCCGGCTGAGTACCTCACCCCAGACTGAAGGTGTCTGGGATGGAACACAAACTCCAGGTGTCCAGGCCTAGGCCGCCTGGACCCCGACTGCGAACAGCAGCAATCAGGCTGAAGGTGCCTGGGACTCGACCCTCGTGGCGAAGATGTCCTCCCCCTTTATACCCTCTCCCAGGATGCACGGCGGGTTCCCCGCCCCGCCGTACAACCGCTGCGAGAGGCCACAAAGGGTACGGCACTCCAGCGATGGTTCAACCCCGGCCCAAAGTGACAGCGCCACCTGCTGGGCCGCAGGGAACTACACATCACTGGTGTCTTCACCAGAATTTAAAAGTATATACCCGCTACACTGGTAATGCTTTTAAAGTGGTTTCCAGCTTTGTGAAAAAAAATTGAAGCAGTGAGCCAATCACATGAGCAGGAGCATTCATTTTTGGGGGGAAATGTTTGCATGAATAGGGGAGTGTTGCCAAGATTCCAAGAAAGAGAAATTTGTGTGTTTTTTCTTGTAGGATGGGAAAGTTATAACTTGTTTTGGAGTAAAATGCAAAGGTAACTAGCAATGTTAATTGTCAAATGTAGCAGAATCAGCACCTTACCCCCCACTACTGCCAGCTCCAGTGCTCTCCTCCTCTCGCTCTGGTGCTACAGAACTGTGTGTGTGTGTGTGTGGGGGGGGGGGGGGTCCCTTGATGTCATCACATACAATGCAGGGCAATCAACCAGGTATTGTAAGTGGTGGGGACATGCAAGCAACTGTGGCCAGGAGCATCTTAGTTAGGAGGCTGTGGGGGACCGGTTGCTGGAAAGCATAAGAAGGTATTTGTACTTTTTCCAGCACCCCTGCAAATAGTCCTTGCAGTGCTGGGGGCGCCTACTGCAAGGATTGGGGCTTTAATTAATGCATGCTTAAAGTGTATCTAAATCCAAAGAAAAAATGTAAGATACATTGCAGTCTACCAGTCCTATAATTATTATAATTTTTTTTGGGGCTTTTTCCTTTATTTTCGCCTTGCAATCCTGGGAACAACACACGTCCTGCCCCTTTTATGCCCACACTATTTTCTTCACTATATCTAAGGATGCAATGCATGGTTGTCACACAGGCTGGACTTCAAACATGTTAGCATAGCTTCCAACTGTCCTTGATTTCGAGGGACTGTCCCTTATTTGGAACAAGGCCCCTCTGTCCCTCTTTTCTCCTCATCTGTCCGTCATTTTGGCCTGATCTACGTAATTGTATATAAAATGCACTATTTATCCTTCAAAAAGTGTTTCCCAGCGCTAAACCTTTTCTCCAGTTTCTAAATTGCGGCATTTGTAAATTTCAAAAGCCAATATAAAAGAATAGTAGTGGTAAAAAAAAGGTATTTGTGGGTTTAACTAATCATTTTTTTTGTATAATTCTCCTTTAAGGGGGAGTGACAGGGTGTGTGTGCCCTATGCCAACATACTTTTGCTAATAGATGTCCCTCGCTCCCATCCCAAAATGTTGGGAGGTATGATGCCCACAGAAAGTGACCACTACACTGCATTTCTGGCAAGATCAACAGTTATTTCTGTACTTGCTAAAAATGTTCTTGGCCTTAGAAAATGGGAAAAACAATGCAGACACCACATCTAAGGACTGGTACACTGCAATCTATTACATATTTGTTTTTGGATTTAACTATAGTGTTGTGATGTGGCGAGCAGCCTTTTTAGCCATCTGTTGCTAGCTGAGCATACTGGGTAATGCAGAAGAGCGACAGCTGTGTTGAAAAGGAATCGGCTACAGAAAACTCCATAAGCATGCGCTAAAAGTTGCAGGGTGGCAAGAAACTGGAGTGCTGGAAAAGGTTGATGTATATGTTACAGACATATAAAATGTCAATCCTGCTGTTATAGATGCACCATTGATTACTATTGCAGGCTTCTGAAAGACGGTATCCTACAGTAAATGGCATTATAAGCTGCTATTTTTAATTTTGAAAAAAAACAATTTCAAGTCTGATCAGTGCTCCATCCTAGATGTTGAATCCCTCTCCTTTATTGAAGAGACACTAAACCTACATCCATTGATATAGCTCTGATAGGCCAAAAGGAGCACATTTTTTATAGTGAAAATGTTTTTGAATCGGACCTGTTCACATATGTGGCCTGACCGCTCCATGATGGTTGTGATTATGCAGGAGTTAAAGAATAGTGAGCTTTTGTTTTGTTTTGCTTGTGGGAATGCTGTTCCTTCCTGTGTTCACTTCTCTTTAATGTTGCAGCCAATATTGATAAGAGCTGAGTAATGAAGAACCGCGTGGTGTCGGCTTTTTTATATCAGACTTTCAGTTATGGCCGTTGATGCCTGGAAGTTTGCCAGTTTCACTTCACACTCCCCTCTTGCAAGTTTGGTTGCTTGAATGATTATGAAAAAAGATGAAAGCTCATTCATGTAAACATAAACAAATACACACCACGGGCTTACTTCCATTATATTTTAGAAATATTCAGTAAACCCATTGAGCAGTTCCTAAAAATCCCTTATTGGTTAGACCCCAGGTGCCTAACCTGCAGCCCTTTAACACTTATTCTGTGGCATACAGTAGTCTGTGTTTTGATGCTTAAAGGGATATTTAAAGTGGTTGTATCCTCTGCTTGGTGATTTTTACCTATAGGTATGTATATAATAAGGCTTACCTGTAGGTAAAATGAATATCTCCTAAACTTGCACGGTTTAGGAGATATTCGCCCTGCATGCAGCCACTGACATAAGCGGCACATGCGCTCTGAAGGTCCGGCGGATCGTGCCGGAAATTCAGAGCTGCTTGCATGCGTGGGAGTGACGTCATCGTGGTTCCGGCCACTCACAGCGCCTGAGCAGCGAACGCGGAATAAACGCAGAGGAAACATGTCAGCTCCCTCAGCGGTGACCGAGAGGCGGTGTGGACGCTTCGTTCTAAGGTAAGTACTTCATAATGAGCTAGTATGTAGTGCATACTAGCTCATTATGCCTTTGCCTTACAGGTTTTTTTATTTATTTTTTCTCAAGGCATACAACAGCTTTAAGCACTTTCAGCAGCTGATTTAACCACTTCAATACCATGCACTTACGCCCCTTCCTGCCCAGGACAATTTTCAGCTTTCAGCACTGTCACAATTTGAATGACAATTGCGCGGTCATGCAACACTGTACCCAAACTAAATTTTTATAATTTTCTTCCCAAAAATAGAGCTTTCTTTTGGTGGTATTTGATCACCTCTGTGGTTTTTATTTTTTGCTAAACAAACTAAAAAAGACCAACATTTTTGAAACAAAAAAAGAGTTTTTTTTAGTTTCTGTCATAAAATGTGTTTTTCCCCTTCACTGTCGGGTACTGATGAGGCGGCACTCATGGGCACTGATGAGGCAGCACTGATGGGCACTGACGAGTTGGCACTGATAAAGTGGCACTGATGAGCACTGATGAGGAGGCACTGATATGTAGAACTGATGGGCACTGATAGGCGGCACTGGTATGCAGCACCGATGGGCACCAATAGGCGGCACTGATATGCAGCACTGATAGGCGGCACTGATGGGCACTGATATGTGGCACTAATGGGCACTGACAGGTGGCACTGATGGGCACTGACAGGCGGCACTGATGGGCACTGACAGCCGGCTGTGATGGGCACTGACAGGCGGCACTGATAGGCAGTACTGATTGGCACTGACAGGTGGCACTGACAGATGGCACCGATGGGCAGCACTGATGATAAGGTACTGATAAGTACGGACAGGTGTTACTGCTGGGCAGTGATTGGCACTGTGGTGGACACTGGCAGAATTTTATTTTTGTACATTGCTGGGCAGTGATTGGCAGGTGTTTGGTACATTTCAGGGGGCTGTGCTGATAATCAATGTGCTGATTATCAGCACAGACCCCCCCCCCCCCTCTGACAGGGAGAGCCGCCGATCGGCTCTCCCTGTCAGCACGAACCGAGGAATGCACTTCCTGGTTCACGCGATGATCAGCTGTGATTGGTCACAGCTGATCACGTGGTAAGAAGCCTCTGACAGAGGATTCTTATCACGATCAGAGATGCGGGGTGTCAAACTGACACCCTGCACTCACGATCGCCCGCATGTTATCCTGCTGGACGTTATATGAGGCCCAGTCAGGATAACAGAACCACTTCCCGGACGTCAATATGCTATTGACCGGGCGGGAAGTGGGTAATCACTTACCGAGTATACACTTTCTTCATCTTTTAATCCTTACCTGGGTTCCAGTTACAGCTAGTGCCATGACTACTGCCCCAGGTTTCAGGGTGGCTCCTTTCACTTGCAGTCATCAGGAGACACTCTTGCATGCAGGTACTAGAGTTGTGTGTCATTACATGCATCAATAGAAATACAAAATCCTATGTCGTCACAAATGGGCAGCTGAAATCTTTTGATGAACTGAAATCTCTACATCAGTTGCCAAATACCCATTTTTTTCAGTATATACCGGTACATTTAAGACATGCATACCAAACACAGTTTAAACATATAAGGACTTCTTTCTCAGTGTCTGCTCTTGAATCCTTACTAAGGGAGGATGATCTTCAAAAGCCCCTATCTACTATTTATAAGTTCCTTTTCCATGATACTGTTCGGCTTATGAGTGTGTGTAGAGCTACGGTAAGTGGGAGTCGGTGGTCCCTGATTTGGACTGGAAGGATGTTTGGGATGAACCCTTTACCAGAATAATCTCGGCCTGTGACCAACTGATCCACTACAGATATTTGCATCGTATATACATGACCCTGGCGAAGATAGCTAGAATTTTTGGTTTAGTCACCTCTTTTTGCTGGCGTTGTTCTGCAAGGGGGGCTGACTGTATGCATATCTTCTGGGATTGTCCTGGTATACAGAAATACTGGAAGGATGTTTTGATATGTATACAGTAGGGGACAACTATCTCTCTAAGTCCTTCGATAAGGCACTGCCTGTTCGGACTGGTGGATGATCTGGCCCCCACTACAGCAATACGGACCTTACTTACTTTATTATTTTTTCATGCTAAGAAACGCATAGTTCTGTCTTGGAAGAGTTCTACTTCTCCATCGGTAGAGTCTTGGAAGGCTTCAGTGAATAGGGTTCTACCCTTCTATAAAACCACATATTTGAGCAGGGGGGTGCTTCTCAAATTTAATAAGGTCTGGGGCGGGTGGATGGCTTCACCCCTCACTGTAACAGACTAGTTTTAACCTTTTAATAATGTTATCCTTTCTGTTCCATGTGACCTTCTGATATGCACCTCATCACCACTGACAAGGTGGGTTGGTGGTCTCTCTACAATATTGAATGGCGGGACGCACAAATTGTATCGTCTGGAGAGTGTAGGTAGTTTTTCACATGGATCTTTGTGCTTTTGGTTGCTTATGGGTGGGTGGTTGTGTCCCTTCTGAGAAGGCGGTGTGGGTCAGGTTGGCAAGCTTCACAGGCAGTGTTCATGCACTTGTTAAAATTTTATGCACTTTTTTTTGTGCACTACTTGTTTTATTTTATTTTTTGGTATGGCTCATCGTACTGTGATGGCCTATTCTTGAATGTTTTATTTAATACTCTATGTGTTTTTTGAAAACAATAAAAATAATTTTCCAAAAAAAGAAATACAAAATCCTGTAGCTTAGGATGGCAAGACACTACCCTGCTCCTCCTTCCACCTCCATCCTCCCTTCTCCAAGCTAACAGACTGGCTTGAGACTGCCCTGTCCACTGTTAACTTTTTCTGTGAAGACCGAGATTTTGGGGAAGCAGCGCTGAGAATGCAGGAGCTAACCATATTGAAATTTGTTAGCTGCAAGTGCTAAGGTAAGAATTTTAACAAATAGTTTAATGGATGGTGTTTATTTTTTTGTGCTCCATCTGTTAAGCTATAAAAAATGCTGAGGATTTAATATTACCTTAAAGGTGGAAAGGACAAATTTCCATAGACTGACATCTAGTAGTTAAATGGTTTGGGTTATTTATATATATATATATATATATATCACACTATCTTACTTTTTTCCTGTGCTGTCCATGGGATCACATGCATCATGCACACCCCCGCAAACATGCATAGAGCACAAAAAACACCAGAGCAAGTTATAACTTAAACAACCAATTTTATTAATCTCCATGTAACATTTTTTATTTTATATATATTATTATTATTTTATTTTTTTTTAATTTTTTTTGGATAATTATTGGCCACGGCCTGATTCACTGGTTTTCAAAACATAAATCCATAATCCACCAATTTTAACTTTTAAAACATACTTTCCAACCAAGTGTTTATCAATACCCGTACTCAACCCAGCCACTGAGACTCGAGCTGATTATTACTTGAACTTGACTTTCCTTAATTCTCCCCTCTGGCAATTCACCAGAGGGAGCCTACCACATGAATTGGCCGCGACGGGAAAAAGATGGGGGGGGGGGGGGTAGGGTGGGGAGCTCCTCCTGCTGGAATCTTCTGGTATCGCACCACTAACCTGCCTGGAACTGCTCCTTAAATGGACCAGAAACCAGCTTCTAGAATTTTCCTGATCTAACACCTGATTTCACTAACCAATCCCTTACTGATTCTCAGATTTCCAGAACTCTCTAACACACCTGAGCTTAATCAAATCTACTGACTGGGGTTTTTTTTTTTTTTTTTTTTTTTTTAAACTATTGACTCTCTAGCCCTGTAGCTAAACCTTCTTAGAAACTTATGTATTAACCTTGCAGTTACAGTGACCCCATGAGGAAAGGGGAGCCTATATGGCTACTCCCTTTCCTTCCCCATGGGATCACATGCATCATGCATACCCCCGCAAACATGCATAGAGCACAAAAAACACCAGAGCAAGTTATAACTTAAACAACCAATTTTATTAATCTCCATGTAACATTTTTTATTTTATATATATTATTATTATTTTATTTTTATTTTTATTTTTTTTGGATAATTATTGGCCACGGCCTGATTCACTGGTTTTCAAAACATAAATCCATAATCCACCAATTTTAACTTTTAAAACATACTTTCCAACCAAGTGTTTATCAATACCCGTACTCAACCCAGCCACTGAGACTCGAGCTGATTATTACTTGAACTTGACTTTCCTTAATTCTCCCAACCGACGGGAGGGGGGCTTGCAGCACCCCTCCCGTCCCCAACCCCCCAAACCGCGGCCAACTCTATGCATGTTTGCAAATTTGTGTTTAAGATATCTAGACCTATGGGCGATAGATGCACCCCGTCATCCCTATATAGACCCTGTAAACCGCCCTCCAGCTCATGGTTCCGAAATGAAAAACCCATACCATCGCTCAGAAACTTCGCCATGGCTCTATTTATCCGCTTGCGGACCTTCTCTAGTGGCTTGAAAACTGCGGATTCCAACCACCTCAGACGTGGAATTATCTCTGAGAACCCAAACACCGTATTTGGAGAGGCTAAACGTAAAAACTTAAATGTATCCTTCATATCGGTAATCAGATCAAATGTCTTTAACTTCCCAATGTCATTACCACCAACATGTATAATTATTATATCTGGAGCCTCATGTAAAGCGTATAGCCTACTTAATTCAAACAACAAATCCTCCCACATCATTCCCCTACGACCATACCAATGAATCCGGAAGGCTGCAGGGTCCAGGCCCAAATTCTCCGAATATATTCTATCAGCAGCTCTCTTCTGTGCCCAAAAAATAAAAGAATGCCCTATAATCCAGACTGTATGTAGGGGACCTGAAACAAAATAATTAATTAATATGGACGAATGTATAATTTGTAACAATCTGACCTCCATCTACCAATCTTCTTAATTGTACTCTCCTCTAGACCAATCCTGGCAGCCTCTGTGGCTGCTCCTATTCGAAACGAGTGAGTCGTTATTTTAGTGTTGCTCAACTGAAGTTTTGCTAAACATTTCTTCAATACTGATGAAAACTGGTAAACTGTTACTGGTAAACCATCCTTGTGAATGAACAAAAACCCTGAACTGGGCGGGCGAACTGCCATGTAAGCCTGAAGGGTCCTTACTGGGCAGATATTCTCAACACTATACCTCTTTAAAGCCACCCAATTACCAACACCAACCGCATCCGTCTTACTTGTAGCTATAAATAACTTTATATTATCTGAACCCATAAACAAATTAGATAATAACATGCCTATGTTACTTCTCTTTGATGCAGGAAGGATCTCAGAAATCCGAAACGCACCGAAGAATGCGAGCGTAAACACTGATTTAAAAAAGGACAGCTTCATAAGCAGAAAAGCATACTTCTGAAGTTATCCCACCAATCCGTGCTAATATAGCCGGGGTAATTGGGGACCTCCTATCCTTTCTAAAATTATTCTTCCTGTATCCCTTTAGCACCTGCCGCACCGAGAAAAAACTGTGACAAGCCGGCAGATTATAAAGGCGCAGAAAAAATGACACCCCTGATAATGTCTTACTAATGTGAGACCAAGAATACTGTTTCAACATTAATGATTGTAGAAACAGAAGTACTAGGTCCTCCGAATGATTAGATAAAGACAGACTCATCGATGCTAAAAAGATTGACCACAATAACCATGAAGAACTGTAGCTCTTCCAGGTAGAAGCCGCCACAGAGTCCTGGATGTTTTGGAAAATTATGCTATCTCCCATAAACGGGAAGGGAAGATTACCCCCACTGGATCCGCTTCTGGCAGCAGCTTGAAAAACCGGTCCATCTGCAGGCGAGAAAGAGCGTCAGCAACGACGTTATTCTTTCCTGGGACGTATTTCGCTTTTAACCAGATGTTCCATTTTAAACACATAAAAACCAAATATCTTAAATAAGAAACCACGGGAGGAGATTTAGATGACAAACTGTTAACTGCAAAGGCTACTCCCTTGTTGTCAGTGCTCACCAGCAACCTTCTATTGGCGAATAAACTGCCCCATATTTCCAATGCCACTACCACTGGGAATAGCTCTAATAATACTATATTTCTGCAGAACCCATTGATGACCCACCTGTGAGGCCACCCAGCAGCGCACCAATGGTTTCTCCAAACCGCCCCAAAGCCAACCGAGCCAGCTGCATCTGTTTCAAGGTGAAAATCCTTGTCCAGCACAAAATCATGCTGCCACATGGTTTTCCCATTAAATTGCTCCAGAAATTGCAACCAGACCATCAAGTCCTGCTTGATCTCTAAAGATAGCCTGATATGGGCCAACGGGTTCTTTAATCCTGAAATGGCAGCATACAATCTTTTTGGAAAAAACCCTACCCATGGGAAGAACCCTAGTGGCAAATGCCAATTGCCCCAAAAGGGGCTGCATTTCTTTCAATGTCACCTTTTTTCTACCCAAGAAAAAATGCAAAGATTGGGATAATTTGCCGATTTTTTCACCAGGCAACCGAAATTCCATGGTGACCGAATCCAGTGTTATACCCAAAAAATCAATACATGTTGTAGGAAAAACAGTTTTATCTTCCGCCAATGGTATCCCAAAATGTTGGCATACTAATTTGAATGAAGATAATAGCTGACCGCAGTCCTCTGAACCTTCCGGGCCTAAAAATAAAAAGTCATCCAAATAATGAATAATAAAGGTGGAATGTGATACCATACTTACCACCCATTCTATAAATGTTGAGAAAGCTTCAAAGAAAAAACAAGAAATTGAGCAGCCCATCGGCAATGCTTTATCAACGTAAAATTTATTGTCAAAACATATACCGAGTGAGTTGAAACAATCTGGGTGCAAAGGAAGAAGCCGAAAGGCTGATCGAATATCTGCCTTTGCCATCAAAGCATTTTTCCCTAGCAACCGTATCTTCTCAATTGCTAAATCAAAAGATGAATAAGACACTGATATAGCCTCAGTGTTGATTTGATCATTCAAAGAACTGCCAAAAGGAAATGATAAATGGTGTATCAAACGAAACTCATTTGGCTCTTTCTTAGGTACCAAACCCAAAGGGGAAATCCTGAAATCCAAAAAAGGGGGGATGGTCAAACGGACCCTCCATCCTTCCTGACGCGACCTCTTTTAGCAATTTTATTTTTACTATTAAAGGTGCCTCATTAACAGATCTCAGATTTTCCACTGCTGTACAACCTTTACCTTGAAAACTAGGTAACTGGAAACCCACTGTGAACCCGCTAATTAGCAATGAAGCTATCTGCTGGTTTGGATAGAGAAGCAGCCATGGCAGCATGCTTGAGAGCATCACTGGTGTTGCTGCTTTTGGAAATACCTTCCTTTGCATTTGCTTGTAATTTCCGAAAACATTTGGAAACTGGGTGATTCCCAGCACAAAAAGCGCATTCGTGCTTGTATTTACAAGACGCCATCCATTTGCAATGCGCATCATTGTAAGCAAAGCACACACCCTTCTTATAATTTACATTAGATGATACCTGGGGCCCTGCAGCCGCAGCTGAGCGAAAAATTGATTGTTTTTGAGGCAGAAATAAATTGAGCCATAGGCCAACATCTTTTGAACCCCATTGTAGAGATGGCTGCACCGCTAGCTTCTGCCTAAATGCTTCATCGTATAGCAACCATGACAAGCCACTGAAACTCCTGTAGGCTTCTAAAACGATATCAATGTGTTGAAATAAAAGGGGGCTTAATTCAGGGGATTTTTCACAAAGCACACTAGCGTATATTATAAATGATTGTAACCACCCATAAAAGGACTTAATGAGAGCTTTGCGACGCTCCTCCTCTGTCCTATCATCTTTTTTATCAAACCTGGATGGTTCTTTTGAAGGGGGAGGAATTGAACTGAGATCAATATATTCCCCCCTCCAAATCTTTTCCTTTACTGTAGAGGCTAAGTGAAACCCCAGCGGGGACAGAAAACAAGGCATGCACTCTTTTTGCCCTGTGACTTGCACCCCTCTTACTGCTTCTACATTACTGTTATTAGATGCACTGGCTAACTTAGATATACACATGGGCTCAGCTGTACAAGCTGGCCAAACCCCTGCACTGTTATCTCTGGGAACCTGCTGATTTGTAGCCTGTGCCTGCATTACAGTTAACAATCGTTCTAAGGATTTAGCTAATATAGATAATTGATGTGCTGTGTTTGACTCACCAACTGCCCCCTGAGCAGGGATCACTCCAGGGGATGACACCGGCGATGCACACCGCACAGGGATTCTGTCGGCTTGTTGGATTTCAGGCTGTGTGGTCACACATGCAGCTCTCTGTCCTCCCTTTCCGCCCTTGCGAGCCCCCTGCCGACCACGGGCGGGCTGCTGGCGTACTTCTCCTGTTGCTGTTGTTGTCCCCAGCGTGCTTTGTCCCCTCTCTCCGGGCTCTGTCATTGCGCATGTGCGCCGGCTCCTATAAGGGAGAGAAGAAAAAGTTTGGCTGCCATGGGCAGAAGCGGGTTGATCCGGGCTTGCGCTCCTCCTCAATGGGCGTCTTCTCTTGCTTGACCTCCGACCAGCCTCCTCTTCTTCTTCTGCGGCGTCATCCGTCCCCGCCGCTGTATGATGGGGGAATCCCGCGACCGCTCCCTCCGCTCCAGGGCATGGCTGTTGGTGTGGTCCCGCCGCGCTGTTCGTTTGCCCAGCTGATCGGTCCTCCGTGCTGCTTGCTTCGGGATCAGGATATGAAGGTGAGGCAAGACACTGTCGAATCCATTCTTCCCCTCCCGCAGCCTCGGCTTTTTCGATCAGTTGACGAATCAGGGCTTCCATGACGATACGGGAGCTCCTCCTGCTGGAATCTTCTGGTATCGCACCACTAACCTGCCTGGAACTGCTCCTTAAATGGACCAGAAACCAGCTTCTAGAATTTTCCTGATCTAACACCTGATTTCACTAACCAATCCCTTACTGATTCTCAGATTTCCAGAACTCTCTAACACACCTGAGCTTAATCAAATCTACTGACTGGGGTTTTTTTTTTTTAAAACTATTGACTCTCTAGCCCTGTAGCTAAACCTTCTTAGAAACTTATGTATTAACCTTGCAGTTACAGTGACCCCATGAGGAAAGGGGAGCCTATATGGCTACTCCCTTTCCTTCCCCATTCCTTTTCTTTATTGAAGTTTTTTTTTTCCGAACTAAAAATAGATCATGCTGATGCAAATTGTGGCGCACGTGGGTGTAGGGAGCACAAATGTGGAAGTAATAAAGCATATCTAAAAAAAAAAATAAAAAAAAATAATAATAATAAAAAAACATATATTGCAGATTACTAGTCCTTACATGTGTTGACCTGATTACTTTTTTGCTTTTAGGACTTATGCCATGTACACACGACCGTTTTTAATGACGAGAAAAATGAAATTTTTTAAAATGGTCATTAAAAATGATCGTGTGTGGGCTTCAGAGCATTTTTCACGACGATTTTACATCGTCGTATTTCTCGTTATGAGAAACTGGCATGTGTAGGCTTTAACGACGTGAAAAAAAATGCGCATGCTCAGAATCAAGTATGAGACGGAAGCGCTTGTTCTGGTAAATCTAGCGTTCGTAATGGAGATAGCACATTCGTCATGCTGTAACGGACTGAAAAGCACAAGGCTGAAAAGCGCGAATCGTCGCTCAACAAACTTTACTAACATGAAGGGTGGTGCCATCCGAATGGAACTTCCCCTTTATAGTGCCGTTGTACGTGTTGTACGTCACCGCGCTTTACTCAAGCATTTTTTTCCACGATAGTGTGTAGGCAAGGCAGGCTTGAGAAGAATCACGTCGAGAAAAATGCCGTTTTTTTTCAATGACATTAAAAACGGTTGTGTGTACATGGCATAAGAGCATTTTCAGAAAAAAACTACTCATCTAGCCAGAAAGGCAGTGTCTGTCATTACCTGTTACCTTAAAAGAAAGTGCAAATAATCTTATCTTTGAGTAAACTACTAGTCCCATCAATTCACCACGTAGTGAAGTTAAACAAAAGCAGATATGTTTAAAGTTTAGCCTGGGTAAAGCCCCTTTCACACATGTGGACTGTACGTCCGCTTTTTCATCCATCCGTTTACGGATGAAAAAGGGACATACATTGACACCCGATCTCATCTGTGTCCGCAATCCTCCGATTCTGCAGACGGAGGAAAATCCTATTTTTCTATCCGTCTGCAGAGCGGATCGGATGAACACGGACAGACGGTCCAGGTTCATCCAATCCCCCCATAGAGGAGAGCGGAGATCTGACAGGGCGGTCCCTGCACAGCGGGCATCAACGGAGCGATCCCTGCTGAGCAAGTGGAGGTTCACGGGGCGGATCCTCACGGATCCGTCCCGTGTGAAAGGGGCCTAACAATCATGGTTGTCCCCAGGATAAAGCCGGCCATACACATATAGGTTTCTTTTGTTCAGCCGGGGGGCTGCATTTCTCCCTTCTCGTATACCGACAAACGGTGCCATTGGCTGTCAGGATACCCCAACAGTGCCTGCTTCTGATTGTATGCAGTCACTGTTCACCTGAACAGTGACCGCATCCTTGACGTTCTCAACTGAAAAATTTACTTTTGTTGATCTGGGTGTTGCCAACAGGGCCACTTATGGAACTCGGAGCTGAATTGGTCTAATTTCATGTACAGTATATGCGTATGGACAACTTTAGAAGAAGCTCTTCTATGTGTACAGTTCCGGCTGTTCTTGTCCTTTTATGTCCCTTTACTGCTGTCCAGCTACCTATAGCGTTACACTCACTGAATATTAACTGCAGTCCTTTGGTGATGTTAGGGACTGCACCTGAGTAATAATACGTTGACCACCTCTGGGTTAGTTGCTTAGGGTACCCAACAGGGGTGATATTGGATTATAGCCAGGTCTATCCCTCCTTTCTGTCCAGAAACAAAATTTACATTTGTTCAGAGCAAACTAGAAAATATGAGAGTATTTCCAAGAAGGATCTATTACAGAGATACAGTATGTTTCAGGGCCTAACCCAGTGCTGCACATACACTTTCCATATTTGAAATTATTCCATGACCAAGCACAAGTTGAGCATGGAAAAGCGTCCCGTTGCTGTCTATCATCTCTATAACTTCGCTATACAGCTCTACATGACTTTCCACTAGAATATTCTTTATGATTGTATGTTTTATTCATAGGCTTTAAAGCGGTTGTATACCCGCTGCTGCTTTTTAATTTTTTTTCCATACCTGAAAAGCAAAAGGCATAATGAGCTAGTATGCACCGCCGAGAATCCCTGCTGCGCCAATGCTGCGCTGCAGTCAGCGGCTCATTGCGAGGGGAATATCTCCTAAACCATACAGGTTTAAGAGATATTCTTTTTACCTACAGGTAAGCCTTATTATAGGCTTACCTGTAGGTAAAAGTTAAAAAATAGGGTATACAACCGCTTTAAGGAGCTTTTAGAATTGTATCTATGCTTCTAGAGCAGGGGTCTCCAAACTTTTGAAACAAAGGGCCAGTTTACTGTTCTGGTCATCAGTGGGGGTAAACAATGCCCCATCCTTAGTATTAGGGAGAAAAATAGTGCCCCATCATTGGTGTTAGTGGGAGAAATAGTACCCTACTGTTAGTGTCATCAAAGTGGTTCTAAAGGTAGAATTTTTTTTTTTTTATCTTAAAGCATTTTTTTCATTAAGATAAAAAAACCTTCTGTGTGCAGCAGCCCCCCTCAGCCCCCCTAACACTTATCTGAGCCCATCTCAATCCAGCAATGTTGCACAAGAGACTCAGCTTTCCGAGACCCCCCACCTCCTCATTGGCTGACACAGCAGCGGGCGACATTGGCTCTCGCTGCTGCCAATTAAAGTCAGTGAGGAGAGAGAGAGGGGGTAGGGCTGGGCCGCGGCTCTGTGTCTGAATGGACACACAGAGCGGCGGCTTGGCTCGGGTGACCATATAGCAAGCTCTGGGGGCAGGAGGGAGGGGCCAGGAGCGCCGGTGAGGGACCCGAGAAAAGGATGATCTGGGCTTCTTTGTACAAAACCATTGCACACAGCAGGCAAGTATGACATGTTTGTTATTTTAAAAAAATCAAAAAACAAGACTTTCACTTTAAGAGGAATAGTGCCCCAAGGACTGGATAAAGGCAAGCAGTTTGGAGACCCCTGCTGTAGAGAGTAAGACATAAGGAAGCAAGGGAGGACATACCTATCGTACATTTCAGGTCCGATGGCTCTTTTTCAGAGGTAGCAGATCTATCTTCTGACACTTCCAGACTCAGATAGTTAGCACTTACCTGGTCATAAAAATGATTCATGCAGCATCTGAACACTGTGCCATCCTCTACTGCCTATTGATTGTTGCTAACTGTAGTTACTTTAAACAGAATCATATACCTTTTCATTTATAATTGTCAAAAATTCTGCACAAAGCTTGAATTCTGAAAGGCGTACACTCAAACTGACTTGAACCTGTTAAACTGATCTCAAATGTCATATATACCAACAATCAAAACAGTCAAACTTTTCTGTAGCAATTGACATTTTAGAATACAGCCTTATGGGTTCTGTTTTCTTTGTTAATATACCATGATGCAGAAGACCTCCTCTGTGCTGTCTAGTTGGAGGCAGGGAGGTGGCCTCTATGTCAGGCCTGTCTATTTATTGAAACTATATTTATCCTTTATGTCAACAATAATTTTTTCCTGTAATTATTTTTTTTTTTTTTACAGTAAATGCTGATGAAAGTTAGTTTTGCAGCTGTCAGCATCCCTGTAGAGATGATGAATTTCAAATGTGTGTCGTTATCCTAAGCCAATTCTTACACCATATTATCAGGAACTGCTTGAGTCCTATTTGTATCTATCGTAGCAGCAGATCGTAGGCAGTATAGTAAGCTAAAAATTCTAATGCCCTGTACACACGATCGTTTTTTCCGATGAAAAAAGTCAGATGGACTTTTTTCATCGGAAAAAACGATCGTGTGTGGGCCCCATCGGACTTTTTTCCATCGGTGTAAAAAAATAGAAGATGTTTTAAATTTTTCCGATGGAAAAAAAAAGATAGGAAATTTCGATCGTCTGTGCGGAGAAAAATTCACGCATGCTCAGACTAAATTACAAGACGGGAGCGCTTGTTCTGGTAAACCTAGCGTTCGTAATGGAGATAGCACATTCGTCATGCTGTTACGGACTGAAAAGCACGGAGACTGAAAAGCGCGAATCGGCTAACACCAAACTTTTACTAACACGCGGTATCACGAAATCAGCAAAAGCAGCCCAAAGGGTGGCGCCATTGGACTTGAACTTCCCATTTATAGTGCTGTCGTACGTGTTGTACGTCACGGCGTTTTGGACGGTCGGAATTTTGTCTGATGGTGTGTAGGCCAGACTGATGGAAGTCAGCTTCATTGGAATTCCGACGGAAAATTCCATCTGATTTTATTCCATCGGAAATCCAATCATGTGTACAGGGCATAAGTGTGCTCTGTTTGTTACATTGTAAAAGATAACAACCCCAGGCTCCTGATGCTCTCTGAAAACCAGCATAAGCACCATATGTGGATTGTAGAAGTAAATGTTTCTAGTAGCACGTCTCTTGGAGTTCTTTTTCATATACACCACAGTGGCTGGTTGTCTAATTTGCATTCTCTCATATTATAATGAGTTTTATATGTAAGAGTAGCCATAGGCATGAGTTAATGCTTTTTGGTAACCTCATGTCTGTGGGTTTCCCATAGGTCCCCTATCTACCTGCTATAGGGGTACAGTTCATACATTTGGTTAGAAAGACAGTTGTCAAGCATGATACAGTATTGTATTGAAGACGTATTTTAGACCTGACCCTTCCTTATTGCCCTGCCTCTCTATGGGATGAACACATGGGGACTGATAAGAATTTCTGACCAATATTTCTCTACTTCTGTTCTGAGGACCTACTGTACATTACTGATACTGGGCTATTAATAGTGGACTCATCTTTGGACACTCTATGGCAGTAATGGAGAACCTTGGCACTCCAGAAAGAAGCGATACTTTACTCCATAGACACAATAGGGGCTATATCATGAGGGAACTTCATATTAAGAGACCATAGAGCAGTGATGGCGAACCTTGGCACTCCAGGAGGTTTTGGAACAACATTTCCCAGGATGCTCAACTACACTGCAGAGTGCATGAGCATCATGGGAAATGTAGTTCCAAAACATCTGGAGTGCCAAGGTTCGCCATCACTGCTCTATGGTCTCTTAATATGAAGTTCCCTCATCATATAGCCCCTATTGGGTCTATGGAGTAAAGTATTGCTTCTTTCTGGAGTGTGAGGGAGGTGCAGTAGTGGCTACCTTTATACAATAAATGTGTACTAAGGTGATGACAACCATCAGAGCTTGATCTGTTTTGGTAGCTCGTTCATCCATCCTCTGCTAGACCTCTGTGCCGATGCTGTAACTTTGGGTACTACCAGCTAAAGTTGGAGCTGTACATAGCTGTAGTATGGGGCAACCAGTTGATGGGCTTAACGGATATATGCTCCTAGAGCAGTGATGGTGAACCTTTGCACCCCAGATGTTTTGGAACTATATTTCCCATGATGCTCATGTACCAAGGTTCACCATCACTGTCTTACAGGGAAGTCTTATTTGTTGGAACAAAACATATGACTTACTGTGGCTATGTTGCCGAATGACTTTCTGACACATTATAGCCTTTTATGCTGAATATCATCTTGCAAGTTCACATCTCTTCTTGATTGGAAGGACATTTATGGTGCTTGCACATTGCGATATTTCAGTCCCTTGGATGTCCCGTGCAGTTATCAAAATTGATTACATTAAAGCATGGACATTATATACAGCGGATAAAATAAGTATTGAGCACGTCACCATATTTCTAGGTAAATATATATATATATATATATATATATATACAGTATATATATATATATATATATATATATATATATATATATATATATATTTTTTTTATTATTATTTTTTTAACAGAAGGAGGTAAATATGTTTGTAAAGGTGCTATTTACATGAAATGTTCACCACATGTCTGTAACAATTAATGCAATCCATACATACAAAGAAATCAAGACAAATAAGTTCATAAATTAAATCATGTGTAATAAAATGGAATGACACAGGGAAAAAGTATTGAACACATGAAGAAAGGGAGGTGCAAAAAGGCATGGTAAGCCAAGACATCAGCTGGTTCAGTTTCAACTGATGGCCTATAAAAAGGTGTCTCCTTACCAAGGTGTCACACAAAAAAACATCTCATGATGGGTAAAAGAAAAGAGCTCTCTCAAGACCTTCACAAACTTATTGTTGCAAAACATACTGATAGCATTGGTTACAGAAGGATTTATAAACTTCTGAATGTTCCAGTGAGTACTGTTGGGGCCATAATCCGGAAGTGGAAAGAAAATAACTTCACCATAAATCGGGCAATACCAGGTGCTTTCTGACTTGTCAGAATTATCAGAAAAGTTGTCCAAGAGCCAAGGGCCAATACTTATTTTACTCACTGTATGGTGTTATATGTCGTGACTAAATATAAGAGGAGGGCAATTTTGTCTGTGTTTTTAGTGAGATATTGTCTGTGTTTATGATTTTAATCATAATTTTATTGGAAGCTGGCCAAGTGGAGTACTGGAGTATATTTCTTAAAAATGTTTTCTAGTTTCAGAGGAGGAGGTTGAGTTTAAACCAGTTTTTTTAGTGTCAGAGCCACATATCTATAACAAAACCAAAAAAAATTAAAAATAAATACAAAGCACTGTTGGATCAAAAACCAGAAAAAAATCCCTGACCCTTTCCATAAAATGCACAGTTATGAACTACATCCATAGGAAACCATGTTAAATGGACTGTAGTGGACTGCAAAACTGAAAACGCACTTAAAAATGCATAGGCGTGAACCAGGCCTTACTGAACACCTGAGGCTAAAAGCTGATTGGTTACTCTGCTCAGCTGCTCAAGAGTCTGTCTGCTATAGTTTTAGTACATTCCCTCCTTTTTGTTTGGAATTGATGCACCTGGAAGGAATTTGGCAGATTTTAATCTGAACTTTCTTGGGCTGTACATTGGGGTGAAAAAATAGGTGGTTGTTCCGTGGTTTTACCAGCCACCAATCAGAGCTTTAACATTACAGCCTGACAGGATTGCTTTGTGTCCATGGCAATTTTAATGTTCATTGCAGAGTTTCACAGGTGGCACCGCCTTTCAAACTCGCCCATTGAGATCAATCAGACTAAATGCTTGGCTCACAGTTGTGGTGTGATCCCACAATGTAAAACTGCCAATCAGCAATGAAAAACAAAAAATAGAAAAAAAAAACAGGCATTAGGAGGCAACAGCAGCACCTATACTGCCTCCTGAAAAGCAAATCACTGCAGCTGGCTTTTCAGAGGCGGTAAGGATTACCGTCTTCCTGAAAGAGCCCTAATGCCGTGTACACACGATCGGTTTTTCCGATGAAAAAAGACTGATGGACTTTTTTCATCTGAAAAACTGATCGTTTGTGGGCCCCATCGGTCCTTTTTCCATCAGTGTAAAAAAATAGAACATGTTTTAAATTTTATCGATGGGAAAAAAAAACCAATAGGAAATTCCGATTGTCTGTGTGGAATTCCATCGGAGAAAAAACCCACGCATGTTCAGAATCAAGTCGATGCATGCTCAGAAGCATTGAACTTAATTTTTCTCGGCACGTCAGAGTGTTTTACGTCACCGCGTTTCGGACGGTCGGAATTTTGTCTTCATCAGAATTCCGACGGAAAAATCCATCGGGGAAATCCGATCATGTGTACGTGTGTACAGGGCATATCTGTTCATCTCCATTACATGGGGGGGGGGCAAGGAAATTGGTAGTTAATGGAAATTATCTGTAAACTTTGGTGCAGCTCACAGGAAGTCAGAAGGCGATCAGCAGATATTTTCTGTACTTGCTGAAAGTGTTTTTATCTTGAAAAAAGAAAACTAATTCCACCAAGACATCTAAGGAATGTAATCAGCTTTCTTGTGAAAAAAAAAAGTAATGTAATCTGCAAAATATTAAAAAAAAATCTTGGGTTTTAATATTCTTTTGAGCCCCGTTCATACTGCTGTGATGGCAAAGTCGTGGGACTTTGCCCTACGACTTCCTTCCGACTTGATCTGACTTAGATGTAGATTTATAGTGAACATTCGTATAGGATCCACTGGCACATTTATACTAGTGCATCCGCAGTGTCACCCTGTGGGGATGTACATTTAAGCAATTCTTTTTCAAACCTTTTAACAGGAAGGACTGAATGATTATATGACCATTGTGGTTGGCTGTCACAGTAGTCACATGGCCAGGAGCCAGTCCCAGGTGTCTTTACCGGTTTGGTCACAGATACCTTGGCCTACCCATGAATGCATATATGTGCCATATGGCTGTTAAAGCCCACCCTGTTTGCCACTACACATATGTGTTACGTGGGCGGCAAGAGGTATACACTTATTCGTTCCAGTTATTTGTTTTCAGTTACAGATTGTGTATAAGAATTAGTCTGTGTTCCTATATCACCAAATTAGTTATTTTTGTCATTAACAACCAATCAGCTGTTATCTTTGAGCTTCTTTCTATCCCTGGAAAGAGAAAATGAGCATGCAATGATTGTTAGCATTTCTCCTTGTCAAATGTCAGGTGCAGTGGTCATTATCTGTAACTAATTATACATCTGTTTGTATGTAAGTTAAATAATCTATAATAACCGTGTGAAAATACCATCAAGGTTAACAGCTGTGCCATTGCTACAAATAAACATGCGCCTTAGTCTGCTATATAAATGTAAAAAGAGAAAAGTTTACAGTTCATCAAGAGCTATGATGTAATCAGCTGCAACTGTGCTAAATAGTGCCAGCCGTGGAAAGACCGTTACACTCTGTCTCCAAAGTATGATTCCATCTAGTTACACCCTTCATTTTTAAAATCACATCGACGTCACGCTCTACTTTTACAAACCATATATTGTCTTGGCTGACTAACTGGCTAAAATTCGTCAATTTTAGAACTTTGTTTATAGAACCTCAGTTCCTTGGCTGATGCATGATCAGGATCTATACATTTTAATACATTTTAGCTGATATATTGCAAAACTTGTTTTATTTTCATATTACCCAGTACTTTGTTGTTAATAAAAGTTATGGTCAGTGAACATTTTGGATGGAGTGGTGAATATGGTAAATATGCTTGTTCAACAATTTACAGTACACTTTATGGATATAGCATGTCAGTGTACACTGCTTTTTTTTTTTTTACCAAACACTGGAGCCAGATTAAATGTGTTAACTCTAGCAGGCAATAATGTAATCACTTTCATGTTCTACCCTGTAATGAATTAATAAGGAAGCGATTATGTCATTTTTGAATCCAGAACTGAGCTAAGGAACACCCCTGCACATAACCTAATATATCAAGTAGAACTCGGGCCTGTGTAAAAACAAAAAACAAAAAAAAAAACACTCTGTTGTTATTAGAGATGACCCAGGTGTACATCTTCCTCCTGTAAATGTTGTGTAGAAATGGCATGGAGGCACCATGGATTACTGCGGTCGAGTTACATTACCCAGTATCAGCAGTGTGATCCATGAAATAAAACAATGACCCAGTTTCTACGGTGGAGTTACCATGACTTTAAATCTACTTTTTGCTGACCCTCACAGGCATTAAAATCTTTTTAAAATTACAAGGCTTCCATGATATCTCATTGAGAGAACACTTTTATTGCCTGAAAATACATCACCACATTAGGTCTTTATTGGAAGATAACTCAGCCTTTAAACACTGTTGTCATAATGAACCACACTCCTCAGGTCCCATTTCTTTCATTTACACCTCCATTAGGACTCCTACAGAATATAGCCCAGCAACTTACCTAACAAAATTGGGTAAGAAGCTGGGAACAACACTCCATTTCGGAGACTGTCACAGGAAAGTTGGGATGCAACTGCCAAAAGTTTGAGGAATGTCCTAGCACTAGAGAAATTCTTCATGGTCCTCTATAGATGGTATCACACCAAGTATTTCCTCACATACATGGCACACATCTGGTGGACCTTCTGTTGAGGTAATAGATTACGAATAAAGGTATATAATCTCAGCTAACTAATGCCAGAACCTGGAGGACCCCCACATTGAACTTTGACAAATCAAAAACCAAATGAATGGTATAATAATCACAGGAAAACTAATGGCAGTTCTGACGTATACACACAAGATATTCCTAAAATTATGGCAGCCTTGGATATCGTACACAGGATTGACTACGCTCACTAACTTTTTGATTGGTAGATGACCTCTAGACTAGGGCTGGGCGATTTTCCCCCAAAAAAAAAAATCTGCGATTTTTTTATAAAAAACTCGATTTACGATTCGATTCGATTTTTTTTTTTTTTTTATTATATTATTTTAAAGTGCATCAACAAACAAAATTGCAAAGGCAAACCCTTTCTCTAACTGCAAAGTCAGTGTGCAACAAACACACAATATATTCCAGCGCTCATGGAACATACATTATTAACTATTGAAAACTCTTGAAACTTTGTGTGTGATTCCTTCTGTCCCAGCCTTGCTGCGATCCTGGCTCTGCATCCTTTTGGGTTGGAGGGCCCTCCACACGCTGGTCTGCCTGTTGTCCATCATTCAAGGTACTGCGCTCACACGGAGATCATGCCACAGGCTTTGTTTTGACTTTTTTAACCCCTCCTTGCTCCACGGATGTCACTGCAAGTTTAACAAGTTTGTCACCACTGGCAACTGGAGAGTTAAGATTCATTTGCCCTCTGCACATTTGGGATTGGATCCCTCTCTTTATTGTGATAAATGGACTAAGCTTTTTTATCAATTCTTCAAGAGTTTTCAATAGTTAATAATGTTCCATGAGCGCTGGATTATATTGTGTGCATGTTGTGTATTTTGTACTTCTGGGTATGGATTTTTTCTTCCTGCGCTGGATCCTGTTTTTTCCCCCTTTTTGGATACTTTGTACTTCCCAAAATATTTGGTATTTTCTTATTATTATTATTATCATCCATTATATTTTTTTCTTTATCCACCAATTTAGCGCTTGTGACCTTTTGTTGTTTTTTGCAGTGTGCAACAAAGATTGTTAAACATCCAAATTATTAATACTGTATTTGGATTTAGCTAATAAAACAACAAAAAATCCTGAGGTTACTTGTCTCACTGTGCCCGTGTCTCACTGTGCCCATGCTTCAATCACTGATGCAGATTTTCATGGTATACGGATTTTACTGCTACACCGGTGGCCATTCCAGTAGTCAAAAGCCGCGCCTCCTCCTCGTCTGTGATAGGCGGAACACTCAATTTCCCAGCATTCAGTGTTCTGCCTATCATGGTCATCCTCATAACACAGACGAGGATGAGAGGATGTCCGTGATAGGCTGAATACTGCCTGCTGTGAAATTGAGTGTTCCGCCTATCACAGACGACGAGGACTCGGGAGGCGCGGCTTTTGAACACTGCAATGGCCGCCGTCTGTCTGCATGACACACTGATCAGGTAGGCAGACGGCGGCTGCAGCGAGTAGATGTAATTGGGGTAACGCTGCCCAGTGCCATTCCGGATACGCCCCCTGCAGTCCTGCTATGGAAACTTTGAAGGGAAAAAAAAAAAAAAAACATTTAAAAAAAAAAAAATCTAAAAAAATCTATTTTCTTCAAAACTGAATCGATTTGAGCTCAAAACTCGATTCAAGATTAAAATCGATTTTTTTCCCAGCCCTACTCTAGACTCTCATATCCCTTCATCCCCCCCCCGTCCTTTTTTTCTCTCCTTCTTCCTTTCCTACCTCTACTTTATCCCTCTTCCCCTTCCACCCCCTCCCTTCTTATCAACCCTTTTCTTAAACCCTTCCCTACCTCTACCCCTTTCCCTGATTATTTTCCCTACCAAAACCCCTATTTATCTGCTTTCTCCATCTCTTCCCATCTTCCTGACCCCAGTAATAATTTGGCCACAGCTTTCCACCTCCTCACTTTCCTAGACAACCCTACTGCCTCTCAAATGTTGTCTTCCTATACTGCACTATAATCAATGATATGCATAGGTCTGCGTGGTGTTATTATTATACCATTGCTCTGTAATTGTCTCTTTTATGGCTGCCAATATATACAGTGCTTTGTAAACATCTAAAATTGAATACAATTTTGTGCTGACCTCCTCTTGTCATGCTGATTCTCTTCAGTACTTTCGGCGTCACTAATCTGGAGCAAGCGTTCTGATGATATTCTAACTTCATTGAATGCATACATGTTTCATGTGATTTGGAAACTGTTGAGGTCTTTGACTAAGCATGGCACCCAGGTGAATATAATTGTCAGATGGAAATCAGCAATAATTGGTGGGAAGACTTTGTCTAAGAGAGATGTTGTGCTTGAAATTGCAATTTTATTTACATTTTTGCTACCTGTTGATATCACAGAGCTCCTCTTCTACTTTTATACTAATTCAATGCATATAGTTTTTTGAAGGATTTGGTGCGGAGAGGAAATGCACACTAGCCTTTAAGGGTTATAAGATGTGTGAGGTAACAGGACACGAAAATGCAATCTTTTATGGCTTTTTAGTAAAGAAACACATTACTTGTTACAGTACCTTTTGTAGTATCTTTCAGTGTGTCTATAGTTAGGCCCATCTGTGTTTGAAACATCAGCTCAGTACCAACAATGCTGCTACCGGTATCAGATGCTGCTTTAATATTGCTGGGTGTATTGCTGTGCCAACTAATTCATCATTGATAACAATTTCCGGAAAATACTTTGCTGCTAAGCCTGTATGTTGGACAATATAATGCACAGCACCAGTCTTGGCAGACTTTTGTAAACTCAAGTCTTTATCATCACAGGTTAATTAAAAATACAGTATACACACATTGTTACAGCATTTTAAACCTAAATGTAATAACTATAAGGTATTTTCTGCACAGTAAATAAGAAAAGATGGGCAAAAACAAATTCAAATGACCAAGTATGGTTTTAGGGTTTCAAACTACCAGAGGCATATTTATGAATCTCATGACTGTCCCATGAAAGTAGAGATCTGATTTACTACATATATGTGGTTAGTTAGCCCATTTTTGCACAAGCCATGTCATGTGAAAATGCATAAGATTGCTGAATTAACTTGTCATACAACAGGGCAATAATTCATTCAATGTATTCTAAACTGTACTGTAATTTAAGACCAACAGTAACCGTGTATATAAGATAAATTAAGTGTATGTTTGAGAAGTAAGGGGCTCACAAAAGGAATAAATGTAGAAAAGCATACATTTTAATCAATGGTGAACTATATGCAGGTATTTTTATTGGTATTTATCTTAACACACAGATGAAAAGAAGGATAATGTAGTGGACTTCGGGTCCAAAAGCAAACGAGGGCTCCACAGAAAAATTTTGTTGGCAGTGACACACAAATGCCACACTCATATGATAAAGACATTTTGGCTAATAAACATATAGTAATGTTTCTTTTTTATGATGTGGGGGGCATTCCTTTGTAAGGGTAAGAACTAGGTTCACAAGTTCATTAGTCTGGAACTAGTGACTACCTCTGTGTTTAGTGTTTATAGAATGCCATAACTGCAGACTAGTTGGTATTGGCAAAATATACCCAAAATTAATGCCGAACTTAAAGTGGTTCTAAAGACAGAAGTTTTTTTTATCTTAATGCATTCTATGCATTAAGATAAAAAACCTTCCATGTTCAGCAGCCCCCCTCAGCCCCCCTAATACTTACCTGAACCCCATCTCGATCCAGCAATGTTGCACGAGAGACTCGGCTATCCAGGACTCTCCCTCCTTATTGGCTGAGACACACAGCGGGCACCATTGGCTTCCACTGCTGTCAATCAAAGTCAGTGAGCCAATGAGGAGACAGTGGGGGCACTCAGCAGGAGGGAGGGGCCAGGAGTACTGGCGAGGGACCCGAGAAGAGGAGCATTGGAGCTGCTCTGTGCAAAACCACTACACAGAGCAGGTAAGTATAAAATTTTTGGTATTTTTAAACAAAAAAAAACAAGGCTTTAGTATCACTTTAAAGTGTATGTAAATAGTGAACTTCTTTTATTTTCTACCTTTTGGTCTGTTAATTATATATAAATATACACACTATATTTTCAGAAGTATTGGGACGCCTGCCCCTTTACACGCACATAAACTTTAATGGCATTCCAGTCTTAGTCTGTAAGGTTCAATATTGAGTTGGCCCACCCTTTGCAGCTATAACAGCTTCAACTCTTCTGGGAAGGCTGTCCACAAGGTTTAGGAGTGTGTCTATGGGAATGTTTTTACCATTCTTCCAGAAGCCTATTTGTGAGGTCAGGCACCAATTCATCCCAAAGGTCGTCTATCGGGTTTTAGGTGAGGACTCTGTGCAGGCCAGTCAAGTTCCTTCACCGTAAACTCGCTTATCCATGTCTTTATGAACCTTGCTTTGTGCACTGGTGCTCAGTCATGTTGGAACAGGAAGGGGCCATCCCCAAACTGTTCCCACAAAGTTGGGAGCATGAAATTGTCCAAAATATCTTGGTATGCTGATGTCTTAAGAGTTCCCTTTGAAAATGAAGGAAAATCTAATATTTTTAATTTGTGACCAGAATAACAATAAAGAGGAAATCTTTTAATGGGGACACCTGTTCCTGTGTCAATGTCTAAAAGAACATTCGTCTTACTTTGAAGACATTCCTTTTCACTTCCTGTTCAGTCTTGAGACAAGAAGGGAAGAAAAATGTTCTCACTGGGACAAAGCAAAAACGATTAAAAAAAATATTGACAGAGCTGATCACTATATACTCCAGGAGTAGGCAACCTGGGGCCCTCCAGCTGTTATAGAACTAGATTTACCATGAGGCAATGCAAGGCTGGTAGTTACAATTATTCCCAGAGGCATGATGGGACTTGTAGTTCTGCAGCAGCTGGAGGGCCCCAGGTTGCCTACCCCTGCATACTCTATTTAAAACATTTTTTTTTTTACTTTATATATTATTTAAGTCATAATGGAAAAATAAGGTTTAGTAAACAATAATTTGGCATCATTTTTTTTTTCTGAAAAAAAAAAGCTGTTTTCTGGTAACACAAGAAAGTGTATACCAACTGTGCCATTTCAAGGTGTGAAGAATTAATTAAAAGTGCTAATAGTAGAGGAGAAATCTACAACAGTCAATTATACCTGTAGAAATAGTTATTTTCCTGTTTACATTCTTACATTACTTTTAGCACACAATTCTCTGTTTTTTAGGGGAAAGTTCACCTGGAGCTAAGGTTGAGTGAAGTCATTACTGACACTGGTGTCATCTGCCATAAGCTTGCAGCACGGTAAGAAAGACCACACATTATCTTTAAATAATTATCAATGTTTAATGGATATATTTTTTCCCGAATGTTGTAGAAAAATTCAAAAAGTACCGTATTTAAAAAAATTGTAAATACAAATGTTCACATTGCAAAACCTTAAAAGCCATTACCATTCTCCATGCTGTTTTTTTTTTTTTTTCCAAAAGGAGAAAAAGCAGTTTCTTTGCTTATCATTAAAGGATAAACTTACTTTTAACGTGTTCCGAAACCCAGGACCCTGCATTCACTATATCTGGTCTTCCACAGTACACAAAACATGGAAATGCAATTATTTTAGGAAATATAAACTGCAAAATACCTTTTTTCCTCTGCAGTATATGGCAGTCTTATGATTTCTATCAGTTCCTGGTGAAGCTTGTAGGAGGAATTTTCATATTGCACTGAGCTGTCCTATGAGGCCGCATGACCCCTGACCCTCTGTCTGGACATCTCTTGACAGTACTGATTGGCCCTGTGCTAATCACATGCACTCTTCCAAGAAAAAAATAATCTCTCTAGCAATACACACAAAACCGAGCATGTGCAGTCTGACTCCAAAGGCTTTGTCTTATCCAGACTTGTCCACGGGGACAGTGCAGGGAGGGGAGGATCTGTGCATACAAGATCAAGCAGCCTTTTTACACAATGCAGAGGATTACCCCTTAGGTTCCACAGTGAGTATAACAAGCATGCTTTACTGCATATACAGACTGATTTTACTGTTGTGGGTTTAGTAACACTTTTTAAAGTAAAAAAAATTAAATGAACATTTTTTTGCAGGTAAAAAAAATGTTCATTTACTAGTTTTCTTTTAGGAGCCTAGAAAGCATTGCATCTGCGATCGGGAAGACCACTGATGCCATTCTGGTCTCCTGCAGACTGTCCATGTGAGCTGTCTGCCATGTACATTGTACAGCCAGGCAGTTTCACACTGACAGGAAAACTTAATGAATTACCACAGCAGTCAACAACGCCATGGTAGTTCACTGAAAACTATAAGCCGACAGCCGCAAAGGATGTCGGGACTTGTAGTTCAATCCCACACAGAGCTCTGTGAATAAATGACGTGGCCGTGTGGGCAGAGCCCCGCATGGCCACACTGTTTATAAAGTGACAGCTAGTAATTCTCAGAATACTGCTCCTACAGGGAGAGAAGGCAAAGGGGAGCAGCTGCAGCATTGGGAACATGTTGCATGTTCCACCCTAAAAACGGGTGGAACATGTAACATGTTCCCAAAAGTAAACGTATCCTTTAAAACATCTCAACAACTTATGAAACTAGGACAGAGCTTTCTACACATTTTTTTGGGCGTGTAGCGCACACTGAATGTCCACAACTGGTTAACATTGACCTATATTATTATTTTTAATATTATTGTTGGTAAGCCTCATACACCAACAGGCAGCAACTCTTTCTTTGGCAGTCTTCCTGTGATTACTAGTATACCGATATGTATGGTAAGGATTAGGCTATTCTGACAGTTCCTACTCCCTACTTGGCTTCAAACTGTTGAAATATTTTGCCTCTTACACACTAGACAAATGTATGCTGTTGTTGAAAGGCCCATTTACAACAGAATGCATGTAGCAATGTGTTTCTAAATTTTACCACCTTGCTTCCTTTCTTTTTCCAAGTAAAGCTAGACAAAATTTGTGCCACGTATCACCTGCCATTTTCTACTGATTCAGCCAAAAGCTGTAGATGGCTCTTTCGGGCACCACCCAACTACTAGATTGAAATGAGGATAAATGAGAGTATTCCCGCGCCTGCCAAGTCTATGGGTCGTGGTACTGCAAGCACTGAAGGTGATATCAGAACCCAAGTGCACTACCTTTACATTTTATTTTACTAGATTGAAATGTTTAAAGAACTGGGTGGAAAATTGTCGGCTGAACAGTGACTGCATCCAATCAGATTTAGGCACTGTTTGGGTATTTAGGCAGCCACAAGTGCTGCAGCTGCTTAAATACAATACAATACTCAGACAAAAAGGTTATAAAAAAGTAAAACAATGGGCAGACTGGATGGACTATTTGTTTTACCTTTCTGTTTCAGATATTATTTTCTTGTGTGCATCTCCTTGTAATGTTCCAAGGGCAAAAAGGTCCTAATTAGGGCTCTATTCGCACAATGATTACAGCATGAAACATGTACATTTACAATGGATGTAAAACACTGAACTGCGTTTGTATTCGTTGATACTAAATGGGCTCATGTACATGGGCTACATAGGCTTTCTTGTCAAATGCAGCTTCTTCACAATAAAATGCTACTGCGCGTGGTTGGTTTGAAAATGCAAAGTTTTACAAGCAAAGGGTGTGTTCGATCTGTTTAGCTTGCAGGTCAAACACACTTCTATAGTACATTGCATCCAAAGAAAAGCAGGTTAGATGCATCCTCTCAATTGCCATGTGTGCTACTCCATTAAAATCAATGTAATTTTGCTGACCTTTGTTTGATGTGCATTTCAAATGCAGACATCCCAACCGGCAAAAACTCATTTCAGGGAGGTGGCAAACTCATTTTAGGGAGGTGGCACGTGGCGCTCCCCCCCCCCCCCTCGGTGGACTCACCGATTTTACAGCCCCTTCTCAACTCCAATTGAAGTTTTCACCTGCTGCAGCTCACACACACACCTATCTAACACCATGCTATGTGTGTGTCTGTGCACATCAGTGGTTGGGGTTGCTAGCATGGGCACAGCAGGGAATGAGGGATCGGTCATTTTACAAGGGGTCTCCAGCATCCTGGGTGTCCTGTGCTGTCCACTCTGAATCCTCCTGTGAGATATAGAGTGACACTGCAAGATCGGCATCGGCAAGATCGGCACAGACAGGTACAAACAGTGCTGGGACTCCCTGCTGGATTCTACGGTATAGCGACAGTTGGAGAGGTTTTGCTTACATTCACTATAAAGATTTTTGTCTCATTCACACAAGCACACTCATTTGATGCATGCCTGCTGGTTTGTGCTAGGACAGTGCAATGCATTGTTAAAATGCATCATATTGTTTAGTTATTTTAAGATGTAGTCAAAATTAATGAAAGACAAGTTATTCATATGGATATGATGCGGTGATGTATGTTGTGCTGCAATATAAACGCAGACGTGCTGCTAGTTTATACAACACACACCAACACTTAAATGTAATAAGAAATTACGTACACAGCTTGCTAAATACAGTAAGGGATGAATGCATTCAAATTTGCTGGAAAATTTGATTGTTTTCTAATATCTTTCCAGTAGTGCTCTTGCTGATGTCTGCACAAAACACATTACTTTGCAGTGGGAAAGTAACAACATACAGCAACTGTGGTGGCTCACCGTCTGGTAGTATGTCACTCTGTGCTGATAGAACATATATCTGGGATAACATCCTCCCACATCATTTGGGGGAGTGTTGCTTTACTTCTGCCGGCCGTTCTTCTCCACATAGAAAGCCGAGCTGCAGGGGGCGGGGCCAGTGTATTTGATGGATGGAACCCTCAGCCAATCAAAGTGTACAGTTCTCTCCTCACACTCCCTCGACCTGAGGCGCTCACTGAATGGGCAGAAGTTCGGGGAATATGCTTTATCATGTGAACGCTGTAGGAAAGTTTGAGCCAGGGCGCTGTGTGCTTTTTAACACTGTGTGGGACTTATCCAAGCTTGCGCCCCTCTCCTGTATGGTAACATTTCGCCCAGCCCTGGCCATTCCCATGCGTTCCCGCAGGACTTCGTGTCTGAGCTGACAGCCGGGATATTGCAGGGCACTTGCGGGAGACTCCCGCAATTTGCGGGAGACTCCTGCAATTTGCGGGAGACTTGAGATGTCTGCAAATGTATGCCAAATGCTTAAGAACAACACCTGTCAACATGAACCCAAAATGTTACTGGGGTGCTATGTAGAATAAAATGAAAATACACCACACATATACCAAGTTCTCATGCACATCAGTAAACCATATAAAAACACAGGGTTTGACACGCATAACGGCAAGCACATGTGAGCAAGAGTTTTTGAAGTATTTATGACTAAATACTTCTGCTAATAGGTGTCCCTCGTTCCCATCTCAAAAAGTTGGGAGGTTTAGGGAGTGTCTAACTACTTTCTGTGCGGGCCCAGCTCCTCTACCCCTCATCTCCCTACATAACTTTTTATGCAGCTGCAGTTAGAAGAGTGAAAGTGAATACTTAGATTGTCACTTTAGTCTGCTGACATCACATCCAAGATGGTTGCACCCAGGAGCAGTATCAGACCCTTTTGTTGTCTACACAAGGGAGAATTTTATAGCTAAATAGCATGCATAAAATATGTTAAATGCACAATGGTATAGGAAGATTGATGAAATTAAGGATCTGACTACAGGGTCTCTTTAATATATGATTTACAGTGCTTACGGAAAGTATTCAGACCCCCTTAAATTTTTCACTCTTTGTTATATTGCAGCCATTTGCTAAAATCATTTAAGTTCATTTTTTTTCCTCATTAATGTACACACAGCACCCCATATTGACAGAAAAACACAGAATTTTTGAAATTTTTGCAGATTTATTAAAAAAGAAAAACTGAAATATCACATGGTCCTAAGTATTCAGACCCTTTGCTCAGTATTTAGTAGAAGCACCCTTTTGATCTAATACAGCCATGAGTCTTTTTGGGAAAGATGCAACAAGTTTTTCACACCTAGATTTGGGGATCCTCTGCCATTCCTCCTTGCAGCTCCTCTCCAGTTCTGTCAGGTTAGATGGTAAACGTTGGTGGACAGCCATTTTTAGGTCTCTCCAGAGATGTTCAATTGGGTTTAAGTCAGGGCAGTGACGGAGTTGTTTTGATAGCCACTCCTTCGTTATTTTAGCTGTATGCTTAGGGTCATTGTCTTGTTGGAAGGTAAACCTTCGGCCCAGTCTGAGGTCCTGAGCACTCTGGAGAAGGTTTTTGTCCAGGATATCCCTGTACTTGGCCACATTCATCTTTCCCTTGATTGCAACCAGTCGTCCTGTCCCTGCAGCTGAAAAACACCCCCACAGCATGTTGCTGCCATCACCATGCTTCACTGTTGGGACTGTATTGGACAGGTGATGAGCAGTGTCTGGTTTTCTCCACACATACCGCTTAGAATTAAGGCCAAAAAGTTCCATCTTGGTCTCATCAGACCAGAGCATCTTATTTCTCACCATCTTGGAGTCCTTCAGGTGTCTTTTTAGTAAACTCCATGCGGGCTTTCATGTGTCTTGCACTGAGGAGAGGCTTCCGTCGGGCCACTCTGCCATAAAGCCCCGACTGGTGGAGGGCTGCAGTGATTGACTTTCTACAACTTTCTCCCATCTCCCGACTGCTTCTCTGGAGCTCAGCGACAGTGATCTTTGGGTTCTTCTTTACCTCTCTCACCAAGTCTCTTCTCTCCCGATAGCTCAGTTTGGCCGGACGGCCAGCTCTAGGAAGGGTTCTGGTCGTCCCAAACATCTTCCATTTAAGGATTATGGAGGACACTGTGCTCTTAGGAACCTTAAGTGCAGCAGATTTTTTTTTGTAACCTTGACCAGATCTGTGCCTTGCCACAATTCTGTCTCTGAGCTCTTCAGGCAGTTCCTTTGACCTCATGATTCTCATTTGCTCTGACATGCACTGTGAGCTGTAAGGTCTTATATAGACAGGTGTGTGGCTTTCCTAATCAAGTCCAATCAGTATAATCAAACACAGCTGGACTCAAATGAAGGTGTAGAACCATCTCAAGGATGATCAGAAGAAATGGACAGCACCTGAGTTAAATATATGAGTGTCACAGCAAAGGGTCTGAATACTTAGGACCATGTGATATTTCAGTTTTTCTTTTTTAATAAATCTGCAAAAATGTCAACAATTCTGTGTTTGTCAATATGGGGTGCTGTGTGTACATTAATAAGGAAAAATTAACTTAAATGATTTTAGCAAATGGCTGCAATATAACAAAGAGTAGGGCTGGGCGATTTTCCCCCCAAAAAATCTGCGATTTTTTTATAAAAAACTTGATTTACGATTCGATTTTTTTTTATAATATTAATTAAAGTGCATCAACAAACAAAATTGCAAAGGCAAACCCTTTCTCTAACTGCAAAGTCAGTGTGCAACAAAGATTGTTAAACATCCAAATTATTAATACTGTATTTGGATTTAGCTAATAAAACAACAAAAAATCCTGAGGTTACTCTTAGTTGAATTGAACTGTGCCCGTGTCTCACTGTGCCCAATGCCTCACTGTGCCCGTGTCTCACTGTGCCCATGCTTCAATTACTGTGCCCGTACCTGATGCAGATTTTCATGGGATACGGATTTTACTGCTACACCGGCGGCCATTCCAGTATTCAAAAGCTGCGCCTCCTCCTCGTCTGTGATAGGCGGAACACTCAATTTCCCAGCATTCAGTGTTCTGCCTATCACGGACATCCGCTCATCCTCATAACACAGACGAGGATGAGAGGATGTCCGTGATAGGCGGAACACTCAATTTCACAGCAGGCAGTTTTCAGCCTATCACAGACGACGAGGACTCGGGAGGCGTGGCTTTTGAACACTGCAATGGCCGCCGTCTGTCTGCATGACACGCTGATCAGGTAGGCAGACGGCGGCTTGCGGTTAGTTAGTGTTACATTACATCTACTCGCGGCGGTTGCGGCGAGTAGATGTAATTGGGGTAACGCCGCCCAGTGCCATTCCGGATGCTCCCCCTGCAGCCCTGCTACAGAAACTTTGAAGGAAGAAATAAATAAAAAAAATAAAATAAAAAAAATAGATTTTCTTCAAATCTGAATCGATTTGAACTCAAAACTCGATTCAAGGTTAAAATCGATTTTTTTCCCAGCCCTAACAAAGAGTGAAAAATTTAAGGGGGTCTGAATACTTTCTGTACCCACTGTATGTATTTGATTAAAAAAAATAGTGTTTTTCTGGAATGGTGGTTGAGTTACAGTACAGTTAAATATGCCATTTGTGTTTTTGTTTGACATAGTACTGAAGATCTGTCAGTTTACAGTGTTTGCTTTTTTTATGTGTGTAAGGTGGCACCACCATCAGGAAAGACAAAGCTCTTAAGATCCAACACAAATACTTGTTTTATGAATGTGAAACATAATAAAATGAGTTATGGTAAAAGCAGTTGTTAATCATATTATTATCAGTTGTAAAAGTCGTATTTTATGTTGCAGGAACCATTGTCCGAGTGTTTCTATCACGTATCTGCAGCAGTCTACAGTGGCTGATAAGGACAAAGAGTGTCCTTGCCTGAAGAGTGTGAACAGGCTGCTTGCTGCCTGAATGATAGAAGGCCATTGTTGGACACTTGTTACAATATATTGCTTACAAATGAGCGCATAAAAACGGAGCCAACAGACAAGTGGAATATATTACATTTCTCCTCCCATCTGCAGATTTCAGCTGCTTACAGAAAGGACTTATGCTAATTACACCATGAAATTGGTGGTCTAAGGAAGCTAACGCCTGTTTTAGGGGTTATGTTTGTGCTATTTCTGGCGAGACCAGACCATGTCCTACACCCTCTATGTGGCTGCAGAAGCATATTTTTCTCTTCTGGCACTAATAATTGATAAACCTTGAATGTATTATTTAGCCAGTAATATGACTGAAACCTTTTATTTTTTCTGTCAGTCCTTTATTTAGGGTTACAAGTAGTATTTAAATACTCCAGACCTGCCCACACATGGCCCCTGTTTAGATTCTTCTTCCTTTGAAGGCACAGAGGCATACATAATGTATGCTTGTTCCAACTAAAAGAGTTGTTATATTTTTTTTTAAATTGCAATAAAATTCATTGTAACAAATTCTGTAGGCCACCTGTTTCTTGACCCTCCATCTCCTCGTCCCTTTTTAGCTTGTAAAACCCAGCTTTGCACACTAGAAGCTTGTTAAACAGCCAAGCAGCAGTCTCTCTAAGGTCCTTCTCCCCTCCTGCAGGTTAAGCAGCAGCAGCTGGCAGTGACAGGTCAGTTGCCAGCAGCATGCAGGACACATCATGGTTGTACATACTGAAGAATTTGATAAGGCATGGTTGATACTACAGGTCTACTACTTAACAAGCTTCCAGGATGTTGTATTTTCAATATGTGTCCCTTGCACACTGGAACTTTAAATCTTTTCCTCTTGATCATGCCACCATACAGTGGCAGGGGTTTATAGACTTTAGTACCTTGTCATTTCCATAGCAATTTCGTATGCTGGCTATGGTGTCACAAGTCTAAATACATCATAGGGATGTGGAAGGATTAGGGAGAAACACAGGGTTACTTCTTTTGATGTCAGTTTAAGTGGCTATGGTTATTAGTATATGTATGAATGAGAGTTGGGGACCTTAGATCGTAAGCTCCTTGAGTGCAGGGACTGATGTGAATGTGCAATATATATATATGAAGCTCTGCATAAATCAACGGCACTATATAAGTACCTGTAATAAATAATAAATACAAAATATATAAATGAAAAGAGGGAGCAAGACTGACTTTTTCCACTAAGTGGGCATCAGGCACAATACTAAGATTCCACACAGGTTAACTGTTAACATAAGCCAGAACCTGATTGGTTTAGATGCAAGCAAAGCAAAGTTGTGCTTTATAGATTACTTTTTTTCATAATTACATTGTTAGGTTAAAAAAGACAAGTCATCAAGTTGAATTCTCAAAACCCCTAGAAAATCCATAGAAAGGCAAAAAAACTCTTCTAAAACATGGTCCTAGTTGCTTTAGGCCTCTTGCATATAGCCCTTACAACGTAAATTTCTGTGTATCTCACTCACGTAGAAAGCCTAGGTTACAGCCACCCGTAGACATGATTAGCTGTCCATGGCTGTGCTTAGATTTAAGCCGATGCTCATGTAAATGTTCATATAGCATACGGACGTAAGCAAAAGATACAAAATTTTCTTTTTTTTTGCAAAGGTCTGTATGCTATGCAAGTGTTTATGCACACGCCATCGTATACCCAAGTACAGATGTACAG
Source organism: Rana muscosa (assembly GCA_029206835.1). Lineage (NCBI taxonomy): Eukaryota > Metazoa > Chordata > Amphibia > Anura > Ranidae > Rana > Rana muscosa. The sequence goes on from CM055117.1 coordinate 687,510,749, forward strand.
CACTAGTGCTTCCCATGGGTAAATACATCAGAATTTAAGTTGCATGGGCTCAGATGTCCATTTTCAAGAGGCCTTGACATGAGTGTTTTGTTTATAGATGTCTTTCTATAAGATAAGATTTCATAAAAAAAATCTCTACTACGTATCTTTGTGAATGCAAGTAATCATTGTTCTTTTAGGAAGACATCCAGCCCTTGAAACCAGCTACTGTATCTGCAAGAGCCAGTCATGTGGAAGAGTATTCCACATTGGCAAAGCTCCCACAGTAAAGAATTTTTTTTTCCTCCTGCCACAATAGATGGTCTCGTATCTTTTGTGGTGACCTGAATAAAGCAGATTTACTAGTTATTGTTGTATTAATAAAAATTGTATTATTACCATTGCCTTGTGCTCCTGTAGAAGTACAGTTTGACATCTTTAGAATTTGACATCCTAGTATACAAACATAAAAACAAGCTCAAGAAATTACTTTAAACCATATTTTGTCATTGAAAAAGTAATAGGTTGTGTTTTCCCTATACTAAAAACCAAACAGCCAAGGTAGCATTCTTATGATGCAAAGGAATACGGCAGCAATTAATGTAAGTGAGTACAGAATAGATTCTGTTTTTTGTGCTCACTTCCATTGAATTGCTTTGTATAAAGCAGAGTCTACGTAGACTGGTGAGTCATCCACACATTGCCCTGCTGATGCAAGGTGCCTGCTGCTTCCTGCGCTCTGGATTTACAATCATTTAATCTTTCTGTACAAATCCTACACATCCCCTGATTTCTCCTGAGGGGCTTAATGACAGCCCCAGCCTCACTTTTATTTAGTTGAGGTTGCCGAATAAGAGGTGACGTGGAATGAGCAGGCATGAGTCATTGACTATTTGTTACCATAAACGGCACCGTGTGTGTGTGTTCAGGCGGTGTGCTCATTCACATTTTTTTTAATTTTTTTTATGATTGTCTTTAATTCTGTATATATGTTGCAAATTTGGTTGTCTGATTATCACTTACGTTTCAGCGCTAATGTGCTTCTTATACATATTCATCCATTATTTTTAATTACAGAAAATTTGTATTGAGGAAATGTGGGGGTTGCTATTGCTGACCTCCCTCAGAAACTGTTAGTTGCATGGATTTAGTACTTTCTGAGTCACTGAACCAAAGCAAGCACACAGCCAGCGAAAACAGAGGGACGTTTAAACACTTGATCTGCGTACTTGTTCCACGTCAATGCCTTATAACGTACAGCAGTCAATAAAGCATGACCCACACAGTTATAATATTCAGATGAGCTTGTAGACTCTTATGTTCGTTCCCTATAGGTGTCCCTTAATTCAGCGTTTATTGCATCTGCCTATTTTGTCTATAAAATTTCCTTATCTGTAGTGGACATAAGCTAGAACAAAGGTATTGCAGCATCATCGGAAACATCTAACAATAGTTGCCACCAAAAACAATAATGGCACCAGCTATTCCTGACCATGAATCCTTATTAATGGGTAGGTTCTAAAATTCCAAGCAGTGTTGTGAGCCCTGCCCTTGTTCTCCCCTGCAGGAATACAAAACACCTCCCTAGAAAAATAGAAAGTGTTATGTAATCCAGCAGGGAAGAACTTAGGCAGGGCTGACTTCAGATTTTAGTGCTGCAGAGGCACTGTGTTGTCAGCTCAGGCAGAAGTTGGGAGCTCACTGGATTTCTGGCGGGATCGTCCAGTATTTTTCTGCACTTGCTTTGTTTTTAAAGTGGTTGTAAACCCTATTTTACAACTTTATGCTACAGGTAAGCCTATATTAAGGCTTACCTGTAGCTAACGAGGATATCTCCTAAACCTGCACGGTTTAGGAGATATCCCCTGTCCCCCGCTTGTGCCTATGTCATCGGCACATGCACACTGGGGAAAACTGAAGCAATGGCACCTACAGTATGTGCCGTTGCTGCAGTCTCTGTGCCGTTACCGGCGGGTCCCGCGCGCATGCCAATCACAGCGCCGGAGCCACGATGCCCGGAAGTAACTCCGGGACGACATGTCGGAGGGGGAGACGTGGACCGCTGCGGGGGCTTCGATTTGAGGTATTAATATCTAATGAGCTAGTATGCTATGCATATTAGCTCATTATGCCTTTGTCTTGCAGGGTTTGTTTTTTTCTCGTTTTTTTTTAAGAGGGTTTACTTCCTCTTTAAGGAGACATAGCATGGGCCAACATGCATTTATTGCAGAGATGAACAAAATCTATAAGCTCAACACTAGTTTCTTATATAAAAGCATATGTCTAAAGACATGCTGGTAGGTTAATCAGATCCTGTCTAAATTGGCCCTAGTATTTGTATGAATGTGTGTTTAGGGACCTTAGGTTGTAAGCTCCTTGAGGATAGGGACTGATGTGAATGTACATGTAAAGCGCTGCGTAAATTAACGGCGCTATATAAGTACCTAAAATAATAATAATAATATAAAGGTTCTCCAAGCTAATTTTACAACTTTCTTCTTCAATAAAATAATGTTTATCTTCTTTAGTACTTTAACTGCTTCATTACTAGGCACTTTCACCCACTCCCTGCACAGGCCAATTTTTAGCTTTCAGCACTGTCACACTTTGAATGACAATTGCGCAGTCATGCAACGCTTACCCAAATAAAATATTTATCATTTTTTTCATACAAATAGAGCTTTCTTTTGGTGGTAATTATTCACTGCTGTTTTTTTTTTTGCTAAAAAAAAAAGCAAAAAAAGACCGAAGATTTTTTTTTTCTTTGTTTCTGTCAGAAAAGTTTGTAAATAAGTAATTTTTCTCCTTTACTGATGGGCACTGATAGGCTGCACTGATGGGAACTGATGAGGCAGCATTTATGGGCACTGATGAGACGGCACTAAAGGGCACTGATGAGGTGACACTGATGAGGAGGCACTAATATGTCTCACTGATGGTAGGTGGTACTGATATGCGGCACTGATGAGCACTGATAGGCGGCACTTATGGGCAATAATAGGCGGCACAGATAGGTGGCATTGATTAGCGGCACTGATAGCGGCACTGATGGGCACAAATTTGCATCACTGATGGGCACAGATTGGTGCAACTGATGGGCACAGATTGGCATCCCAAATGGTCACTGACTAGTATCACTGCTGGGCACTGCAGGGGCTGCACTGATCATCAGGGCACTAATCATCAGTGCCCTGATTAGCTGTACAGGTCTCCTCTGCGAGGAGATGCAACTGATCGGCTCTCCTCTCCTCTACATGTGATCAGCTGTAATTGGACACAGCAGATCACATGGTTAAAGAGCCACGTCATCGGCATTTGTAACGCTAGGTTCACACTTGCTCGCATGTGAATAGCAGCCCTGTGCGTCTATGCAGAGCAGCGTGATCTGGCTGCAGGTGGTTGTGGGTGCTGGAATGACACCTGTTCCCAGACCCGCAACCACCCTCAGCCAAAATCATCACAAAGAACAAGACATTTCAAGTTGATAAAGACCAAGGTATGTATAGCACAGAACACTTTGTTATATGCATGAAAATTGGATCTACCTAGCTTTAATATTACAGAGCCTGGCATTGGGCTTTAAGTAATGTTATGCACCAATGCTACTTTCTAGGGCCATAAATACCAGTTTAGTGAGTTTACCAGTGAGACTCAATTGCTCGTGAACGTTGTCCCAGAATTTCAATAATACGGGACAAAAGTCTGATTGATTTTTCAATTTTTTTTCCATACCACCCAGAGTGGTGCAAAGTTCACAGATCTGGATAAAAGAAAAATCTATTTTTTAGCTTTACTTCAAAGGTTAGCCCAAAAAAAAAAAGAAAATTCTTTCGGTAAGGACTTTGTGTGGTCAGAAGATGGCATCCTTATTTTTCCTCCAGTCACAGGTCAGTCAAGTTAGTCATCTGAAGCATGACGGGAAATTTTCTCAGGCGCTTTTTCCACTGTTAATAGCCAAAACAAATCTTCCATGTGATCACCATATGTCTTGAATGCTCTCCATTTAAGACTTGTTTGTATTTTTTACATAGATATGTATTATCCTAAAGTGAGTAATATGTTACTTTAAAATATTTTTCTTCAGGGATTTCATATTTTAATATTGCCACAATTTTGAAGCCTTGGGATACCAAAATTTAAGTTGTTGAGCATGATTCTTTTCAGGATTTATTGTGAGGACCATATTATGCTCAACCTGTTTTTAAGAAATCTGGCAATTATTGAAATCCTCAGGCACTATTACTAAGTAATGTAAAAGACTACCAAAAGTGTGCTGTTTTGAAATGTATGATTTGTTATGTCTTGGTGAGGTGTTGTGAACGTTGACGTTCTCGTCAACCTAACAACCGTGTTATACTTTTGAAAGTAAAAGTCCTATCTAATAGAAGACAACACCTTGTTAGCCAAAAAAAACCCCACCTTGGTGGTACTAAAGCTGGCCATAAATTGCTGGCAGTTTGGATGGTTCCTGATGAAAGGGCTGAAATTCACTCAGTGGGTGGCCCTGGTGGCCCCACTCTGTTCAAAAAAAGTTGATTGTTCCATCTACTTTTGTCAAAGGGACTTGTTGACAAATTTTCATTTGAACAGTGCCTGCATCCAATCAAATGAGTATTCTGAAAGCTGCCGCTGCTACAAGCCCAGTAGGGGAATTCATCCACCCATACTCCTAAGCGTAGATGGAAGAATATGTACTATTTCTTTTGGTAAGCCTTCAACAAACAAACCTGCAGAATATAAGAAATCTAATGCCCCGTACACACGGTCGGAATTTCCGACAAGAAAAGCTCGATGTGAACTTTTGGTCGGAAATTCCGACCGTGTGTAGGCTCCATCTGACTTTTTCTGTCGGAATTTCCGCCAACAAAAATTTGACAGCTGGTTCTCAAATTTTCCGACGGAAAAAGTTCTTGTCGGAAATTCCGATTGTCTGTATGCAATTCCGACAGACAAAAAAAAACCGCATGCTCTGAATCAAGAAGAAGAGCCGCACTGGCTATTGAACTTAATTTTTCTCGGCTCATCGTACGTGTTGTACGTCACCGCGTTCTTGATGGTCGGAATTTCCGACAACTTTTGTGTGACCGTGTGTATGCAAGTTTGAGCCAACTTTCCGTCGGAAAAAAATTCACGGTTTTCCTCTCGGAATATCCAATCGTGTGTACGTGGCATTACAGTACATGGCCAATTTAGGGGCTTGATTTCCATGCACTCTCTGTCCAGTGAGATTGCTTCTGTGCAGATCTAGATATGAACGTTTTTTGTGATACTTTACTCATATTTGTGCATCGGCAAAATCCCTTTGTGGTTTTCTTATTTAATTTCCCCAATACTAGTCTCAATAATTTCTACTCAATTTAGTAAAGTAGCATGTTCTCTGGTAATATAATTTGCAAACCTATTTATCTGGGTCCAGGCAGAGACGAGTTTAGTGTATTGGTAGCTCCTAACTTACAGTACAGTAGACATCCTCCGGTTCATATTAAATATAGAGCATTCACTCAAAGATACAAATTTGTCTGTCATTGTTTTGAGTGAGTGTGAGTGAATAACTTGTATAGCGCTACAAATGCGAACTAAATCGCCTCAAGGCGCTTTGCCTCCATGGATGTTCTAAACCTTCAGAAGAGGTGGGTCTTACGTTTTTTCCTGAAGGCCCGATGGTTTTCTTCCATGCGGATGTCCGTGGGTAGAGCGTTCCTTAGCCATGGTCCTTGGACTGCAAATCTTAATTTTCCCTTCCATTTGTAGTGGGACTTGGGGATGTGGAGGAGGTTTTGGTTGGTTGATCGGAGAATGCGATTGGGGGCGTAGTGTTTTATCTTCTCGCATAAATATTGAGGAGCGTATCCTTGTGTGCACTTGTGGGTGAGACAGAGGGTCTTGAATGTGACCCGATCCTTTACGGTTAGCCAATGCAGGGTCCTCAGTGAAGGGGTGATGGATTCCCAAGGTTTTTTCCCTGTTACCAGTCTGGCTGTCGTGTTCTGGACAACTTGTAGGCGCGAAATCTGGTATTTAGGTAGTCCTATGTAGACGGAGTTTGCGTAGTCGAGTCGGGAGTTGATGATTGTTCCAACTACTACTGCTATGTCCTCTTCTGGGATGAAGGGGATGAGTCTACGCAGCAGGCGGAGGAGATGGTGCGATCTGCTGACTTCTGATCCTATTTGAGCATCCATCGACATCTCCGAGTCAAAGATGACTCCGAGACTTTTGACATTGGTGTTTTGAAAAGAAGAGAAAAATGTCTTCAAATCAGTACTTACTACCCCTGTAGATGCCGACATTTTAACAGGGAAAGTATTTTACCAAATATGTGGAGCCAGAATAATAAACTGAGATGAAGTACCTGCAGTTCTTTTTTACCGTAACTATTTTGCTCTAAAGCTAAAGATGAAAATTCTGTTTAAGTCGTCTAATAAGGCAAACCCCGACCCAGTACACAGTCAATGGTCCCTGTGTATAATATTTTGATCATAGTAGTGTACATTTGCAAACCTATGTGGAAGTGACGTGCAACATTCAAGATGCCTACAGTGCAGATTTTCTCAGCTCCAGTCTACAATCGCCCCTGTAAATTGATTTCCAGATTTTCTTTATTTTGTCCAAATGATTTTATTAGGGGCAATGGTTTAGCTGCTTCCATAGAGAATAATCCTCAAAGTATGGCCTGTTGGGTGAACTGGAGTTTAAAATACACTTGCATAGTGCTATTAATACTTTATGTCTATATAATGAGTCATTGTGCAGTAGTAGTATTCGATAAACAATTATGCATGTAATGAATGTTTAATGTATATGGGACAGTTTTTATTTATTATATATGAATTAAGCAAGACTTTGTAGTGGGACCGCCCACATCTACCTAAAGTATTTATTATGATTACTGGTATAGCGATACTAGTTTGTTAAAAGTAGTATGTATGTAGTAGTACTATTCAGATTTTTTGAAATGTCTGTATTTGATATGATACACGTTTACACAATTTTATGCTTATTCTACAGGGTATTAGAGTGCCGTGGCCTCCCCATTGTCAATGGCCAATGTGATCCTTATGCGACTGTAACTTTACTGGGTCCAACAAGGTAAGTGTGCAACCCAATACTGCACATTCTGACAGGGTGTTTTAACCACTTAACGACCGCCCACTGTAAATATACGTCGGCAGAATGGCACCGACAGGCACAATCACGTACATATACGTGATTGCCTTTGTATAGTTGGGGGGTCCGATCGGACCCCCCTTCTTTACAGTGAGCGGTGGTTATTTCTTCGGGAGCGATCCGGGATGAGGGGACGGCCGTTCGATTCCGGCCACCCCCTTTCGATCGCTCCCGTCGAATGAGAAAGCTTCCCTGCCTGTGTAATGTTTACACAGGCAGAGGAAGTGATGTCATCTCTCCTGCGGCACTCACATATACCGAGCGCCGTACAAGAGAAGACACACAGGTTAGTGCACAAACAGCACACTGACACCAGGACACATAAGCACATAAATCGCCCCCCCCCAGACACCCCCAGATCACCCCCCAGTCACAGTGTCACTGATTGCAGTGACCATTTATTTACTGATCACTGCAATCAGTGACATTTGTGACTGTAAAAGTGTCACTACAGTTTAGTTTTAGGTCCAGTGTAGCCCCCTAACCCCCCTAATAAAGGTTTAACCCCCTGATCGCCCCCAGATATCCCTTTCACCCCCTAGCACCGCCGTCGCTAAGCGATCATTTTTCTGATCGCTGTTTTGTTGTCAGTGATGCCTATCGGTAGCCAGTTATTTTTTTTATGTTCGCCGCAGGTTTTTATAGCGTCAGGTACCCCCATATATTACCTAATAAAGGTTTAACCCCCTTGATCGCCCCCCAGGTAACCCTTTCACCCCCTATCACCACTGTCGCTAAGCGATCGTTTTTCTGATCGCTGTCTTATTGTCGGTGATGCCGATCGGTAGCCAGTTATTTTTTTTATGTTCGCCGCAGGTTTTTATAGCGTCAGGTACCCCCATATATTACCTAATAAAGGTTTAACCCCCTTGATCGCCCCCCAGGTAACCCTTTCACCCCCTATCACCACTGTCGCTAAGCGATCGTTTTTCTGATCGCTGTCTTATTGTCGGTGATGCCGATCGGTAGCCAGTTATTTTTTTTAGGTTCGCCGCAGGTTTTTATAGCGTCAGTTACCCCCATATATTACCTAATAAAGGTTTAACCCCCTTGATCGCCCCCCAGGTAACCCTTTCACCCCCTATCACCACTGTCGCTAAGCGATCGTTTTTCTGATCGCTGTCTTATTGTCAGTGATGCCGATAGGTAGCCAGTTATTTTTTTTAGGTTCGCCGCAGTTTTTTATAGCGTCAGGTACCCCCATATATTACCTAATAAAGGTTTAACCCCCTTGATCGCCCCCCAGGTAACCCTTTCACCCCTATCACCACTGTCGCTAAGCGATCGTTTTTCTGATCGCTATCTTATTGTCGGTGATGCCGATGGGTAGCCAGTTATTTTTTTTAGGTTCGCCGCAGGTTTTTATAGCGTCGGGTACCCCCATATATTACCTAATAAAGGTTTAACCCCTTGATCGCCCCCCCAGGTAACCCTTTCACCCCCTTTTGCCAGTGTCACTAAGCGATCGTTTTTCTAAACGCTGTATTAGTTATGCTGGTGCCGATAGATAGCCAGTTATTTTCTTTAGGTTCGCCGCAGGTTTTTATAGCGTCAGGTACCCCCATATATTATCTAATAAAGGTTTTAACCCCCTAATTGCCCCTAGTTAACCCTGCGTCACACCCCAGGCAGCGTCAGGTTAGTGCCAGTAATGCCAACACCCACGCCTGAAGCATACACCCCCCTTAGTGGTATAGTATCTGAACAGATCAATATCTGATCTGATCAGATCTATACTAGCGTCCCCAGCAGTTTAGGGTTCCCAAAAACGCAGTGTTAGCGGGATCAGCCCAGATACCTGCTAGCACCTTCGTTTTGCCCCTCCGTCCAGCCCAGGCCACCCAAGTGCAGTATCGATCGATCACTGTCACTTGCAAAACACAACACACATAACTGCAGCGTTCGCAGAGACAGGCCTGATCCCTGCGACTCCAGTGCTGTAGGAGGTGTTTTCACCACCACAGTTAAAAAAAAAAGCACATATGCCGAAGCATTGGGGCAGCAGGGGCGGAGGAGCGATTTTGCTCCTAATGCCGAGTACATACGGTCGAAATTCCGACGGAGGCTTGCCCGTGGAAAAGTCTGACCATGTGTGTGCGGCATAATTTTTGCGGGAGGATGCCCCAATGCTTCGGCATATATAAATGGTGCATGTGTGCCCATCATTAGAAGTGGGTGGATGAAGGGCGGTATTCTAATGGTGGGCATACCCACCGATCAATCTTTTTTTTTCGTTCAGCCAACAGGCTGCATGAAAAAAAAGATTACAATACATGTCCAACAAGGACCAGCAACGTACTGGTATGTTGCTGGACTTTGAATGGTTGTACCAGATTGATGCCTGCGAGTTTAGGTATCATCTTGGTATCATTCTTTTCAGCCAGCGGCCGGCTTTCATGTAAAAGCAATCCTAGTGGCTAATTAGCCTCTGGACTGCTTTTACAAGCAGTGGGAGGGAATGTCCCCCCCCCCAGATATAAAAAGCGCCATTGGGAAATTGGGAAAGCATTTTATTACACCGATCTTGGTGTGGTCAGATGCTTTGAGGGCAGAGGAAAGATCTAGGGTCTAATAGACCCAAGTTTTTTCAAAAAAAGAGTACCTGTCACTACCTATTGCTATCATAGGGGATATTTACATTCCCTGAGATAACAATAGAAATGATAAAAAAAATATATGGAAGGAACAGTTTAAAAATAAAATAAAAAAGCAAAATTAGTAAAAAAAAAAAAAAGCACCCCTGTCCTGCCCTGCTCTTGCGCAATGGCGAACGCAAGCGTGGGTCTGGCATCATATGTAAACAGCAATTGCACCATGCATGTGAGGTATCACCGCGAAGGTCAGATCGAGGCCAGTCATTTTAGCAGTAGAACTCCTCTGTAAATCTAACGGGGTAACCTGTAAAGGCTTTTAAAGGCTTTTAAAAATGTATGTAGTTTGCCGCCAATGCGCGTTTGTGCGAAATTTTAAAGCATGTCGTGTTTGGTATCTATGTACTCGGCCTAAGATCATCTTTTTTATTTCATCAAACATTTAGGCGATATAGTGTGTTTTAGTGCATTAAAATAAAAAAAGTGTATTTTTTCCCCAAAAAATGCGTTTGAAAAATCGCTGCGCAAATACTGTGTGGAAAAAAAAATGAAACACCCACCATTTTAATCTGTAGGGCCTTTGCTTTAAAAAAATATATAATGTTTGGGGGTTCAACATAATTTTCTTGCAAAAAAAAATATGATTTCATGTAAACAAAAAGTGTCAGAAAGGGCTTTGTCTTCAAGTGGTTAGAAGAGTGGATGTAAGCTTCCTAATGTTGTGTATAAAATGCCAGGACAGTTCAAAACCCCCCCAAATGACTCCATTTTGGAAAGTAGACACCCCAAGCTATATACTGAGAGGCATGTCGAGTCCATGGAATATTTTATATGTTGACACAAGTTGCGGAAAAAATACAATTTTTTTTTTTTTTTTTTTGCACAAAGTTGTCACTAAATGATATATTGCTCAAACATGCCATGGGCATATGTGAAATTACACCCCAAAATACATTCTGTTGCTTCTCCTGAGTACGGGGATACCACATGTGTGAGACTTTTTGGGAGCCTAGCCGCGTACGGGACCCCAAAAACCAAGCACCGCCTTCAGGCTTTCTAAGGGTGTAAATTTTTGATTTCACTTCTCACTGCCTATCACAGTTTCGGAGGCCGTGGAATGCCCAGATGGCACAAACCCCCCCCAAATGACCCTATTTCGGAAAGTAGACACCCCAAGCTATTTGCTGAGAGGTATTGTGAGTATTTTGCAGATCTCGCTTTTTGTCACAAAGTTTTGAAAATTGAAAAAAAATATATATATATATTTTCTTTCTTCATTTTCAAAAACAAATGAGAGCTGTAAAATACTCACCATGCCTCTCAGCAAATAGCTTGGGGTGTCTACTTTCCAAAATGGGGTCATTTGGGGGGGTTTTGTGCTATTTTGGCATTTTATGGCCTTCGAAACTGTGATAGGTAGTGAGGAGTGAAATCAAAAATTTGTGCCTAGAAATCCTGAAGGCGGTGCTTGCTTTTCGGGGTCCCGTACGCGGCTAAGCTCCTAAAAAGTACCACACATGTGGTATTCCCATACTCAGGAGAAGCAGCAAAATGTATTTTGGGGTGCAATTCCACATATAACCATGGCATGTGTGAGCAATATATCATTTAGTGACAACTTTTTGTAATTTTTTTTTTTGTCATTATTCAATCACTTGGGACAAAAAAAAAATAATATTCAATGGGCTCAACAGGCCTCTCAGCAATTTCCTTGGGGTGTCTACTTTCTAAAATGGGGTCATTTGGGGGGGTTTTGTGCTATTTTGGCATTTTATGGCCTTCGAAACTGTGATAGGTAGTGAGGAGTGAAATCAAAAATTTGCGCCCTTAGAAATCCTGAAGGCGGTGCTTGGTTTCCGGGGGCCCGTACGCGGCTAGGCTCCCAAAAAGTCCCACACATGTGGTATCCCTGTACTCAGGAGAAGCAGCAAAATGTATTTTGGGGTGCGATTCCACATATAACCATGGCATGTGTGAGCAATATATCATTTAGTGACAACTTTTTGTATTTTTTTTTTTTTTTTTAGTCATTATTCAATCACTTGAGACAAAAAAAAAAAATATTCAATGGGCTCAACATGCCTCTCAGCAATTTCCTTGGGGTGTCTACTTTCCAAAATGGGGTCATTTGGGGGGGTTTTGTACTGCCCTGCCATTTTAGCACCTCAAGAAATGAGATAGGCAGTCATAAATTAAAAGCTGTGTAAATTCCAGAAAATGTACCCTAGTTTGTAAACGCTATAACTTTTGCGCAAACCAATAAAGATACGCTTATTGACATTTTTTTTACTAAAGACATGTGGCTGAATACATTTTGGCCTAAATGTATGACTAAAATTGAGTTTATTCGATTTTTCTTATAACAAAAAGTAGAAAATATCATTTTTTTCAAATTTTTCGGTCTTTTTCCGTTTATATCGCAAAAAATAAAAATCACAGAGGCAATCAAATACCATTAAAAGAAAGCTCTATTTGTGGGAAGAAAAGGACGCAAATTTCGTTTGGGTACAACATTGCATGTCCGCTCAATTTACAGTTAAAGCAGCGCAGTGCAAAATTCTGAAATCACCTCTGGTCCTTTAGCTACCAAATGGTCCGGGGTTTAAGTGGTTAATAGCTATCTGTGTCAAGCATGTCAAACTGACTGGTTTCACATTTATAATACTATTTAAGGCTGTAAATGGCCCTTACAATTGCATTTTTATTTCCATCTATTTGGCTTGTCTTGCATTTTATTAGTCTCTTTTGTCTGGGTTCTTTTATTCATGAACTTTAAGGCCTCATGCACACATGATGTTTATTTAACTCTCCTAGAAGCCAGCAGCGTTTTTGCAGAAAAAATGCCTAGAGCTTGTAAAAGTGTCTTAAAGCGGAGCTCCACCCTAAAGTGGAACTTCCGCTGATCGGAACCCTCCCCCCCTCCGGTGTCACAATTGACACCTTTCAGGGGGAGGGGGGTGCAGATACCTGTCTAAGACAGGTATTTGCACCCACTTCCGGGAGTCCTCTCTGCGGGAAATCTGCGGGAAGCACGTCACTTCCCGCAGATTCCCCGTTGTGTTCTGGGAGACACTCGGCTCCCAGAACACAGGGGACCATTCAGAACTGCGCAGCACAACTCGCGAGGATGGTGGTGGGGGCAGCAGAGTGACGAGTGGGAGTGATTCTTACTGTGGGGGGAGGGGACTGACTGGGGGAGGTGACCGATGGTTGTCCCTATATACAAGGGACACACCATCAGTCTCCTCTCCCTGACAGGACGTGGATCTCTGTGTTTACACACAGAGATCCACATCCCTGGCTCTGTAACTGCCGATCACGGGTACCTGGCGGACATAGCAGCCACCAGGCACGCGCATCGGCACCCGCGTGACACAGCGGGCACAGCTGTTCCGCGATGCGCGCCTGCGGCGGCGCGCAACGCGGAAGTAAACAGGAGGACGTCCAGGGATGCCCTCCCGGCAGTTCAGGTCCGCGCTGCGGCTGTCTTTCGGCTATAGCGTGGATCTGAAGTGGTTAAGACATGTTCGGGTGTCTGGAGGACAGAAAAATCATACCGCTAAATACATAATTGAATATTAGATATGTTTAGGTCATTGATGTCTGTAGCCTTTATTAATGGGATCTGGTATGATATATACTTGGATAACTCAAACCGGTGTCTGCTGTGCACCTACCGCATGACTGTTTGAATAATAATGTAGTACCACCATTTTTATACAGTATGTTGGTAGCAACCCCTTGTACATTTACAGCTACAAAAAACCTGTCCAGATATAAAACTGGTAGGTTCCATTGCTGACCTGTTTTTAAAAGATGCACGTTCTGGTGTTGTCATCTTCATTCTCACTTCACTACTCATGAGTCAGTGTCCTAGAGCAAATATGCTGCCATTTAAGTTACATAGTTAGTTAGTCAGGTTGAAAAAAGACACAAGTCCATCCAGTTCAAACATAAAAAAAAAAATAATATCATACAATCCCATATACCCAATTCTATACCCACAGTTGATCCAGAGGAAGGCGAAAAACCCAGCAGAGCATAATTCAATTTGCTACAGCAGGGGAAAAAATTCCTTCCTGGTCCCCCGAGAGGCAATCGGATTTTCCCCGGACCAACTTTACCTATAAATGTTAGTACCCAGTTATATTATGTACATTTAGGAAAGTATCCAGGCCTTTCTTAAAGCAATCTACTGAGCTGGCTAGAACCACCTCTGGAGGGAGTCTATTCCACATTTTCACAGCTCTTACTGTGAAGAAACCTTTCCGTATTTGGAGATGAAATCTTTTTTCCTCTAGACGTAAAGAGTGCCCCCTTGTCTTTTGTTTTGACCGTAAAGTGAATAACTGAACACCAAGTTCACTATATGGACCCCTTATATATTTGTACAAGTTGATCATATCCCCCCCCCTTAATCTCCTCTTCTCAAGAGTGAATAAATTCAGTTCTTCTAATCTTTCCTCATAGCTGAGCTCCTCCGTGCCTCTTATCAGTTTGGTTGCCCTTCTCTGCACTTTCTCCAGTTCCCCAATATCCTTTTTGAGAACTGGTGCCCAAAACTGAACTGCATATTCCAGATGAGGTCTTATTAATGATTTGAACAGAGGCAAAATTATATCTCTCTCTCTGGAGACCATACCTCTCTTAATACAAGAAAGGACTTTGCTCACTTTGGAAACCGCAGCTTGGCATTGCATGCCATTATTGAGCTTATGATCTACCAAAACCCCCAGATCCTTCTCCACTACGGATCCCCCCAGTTGTACTCCCCCTAGTATGTATGATGCATTCATATTATTAGCCCCCAAGTGCATAACTTTACATTTATCAACATTAAACCTCATCTGCCACATAGTCGCCCAATTAGACAGAGCATTGAGGTCGGCTTGTAAATTGGCGACATCCTGTAAGGACGTTATTCCACTGCATAGCTTAGTCTCATCTGCAAAGACAGAAATGTTACTTTTGATCTCAGACCCTATATCATTTATAAAAATATTAAAAAGTAAGGGTCCCAGCACTGAACCTTGGGGTACACCACTGATAACCTTGGACCATTCAGAGTAATAATCATTAACCACTACTCTCTGATTTCTGTCTTTTAGCCAGTTTTCTATCCATTTACAAACTGATATTTCCAATCCTGTAGACTTTACCTTACACATTAGCCGTGTGTGGGGAACTGTATCGAACGCTTTTGCAAAATCCAAGTATACCTCGTCCACAGCCACCCCTCTGTCCAAGGGTTTACTTACCTCTTCATAAAAAGAAATCAGGTTTGTCTGACAACTCCTGTCTTTCATGAATCCATGCTGTCTGTTGCTTAAAAAAATTTTTTCCAGCAAGAACTCGTCTATGTGATCTTTTATTAATCTCTCCAAGTATCTTCCCAACTATAGAAGTTAAACTAACAGGTCTATAGTTACTTGTTAAAGACTTTGTTCCCTTTTTAAATATAGGCACCACATTGGCCTTGCGCCAATCCAGTGGTACTATTCCTGTCTTTAATGAGTCCCTAAAAATTTGATACAATGGCTTTGAAATTACAGAGCTCAATTCTTTTAGGATCCGTGGGTGTATGCCATCTGGTCCAGGTGCTTTATCCACCTTTATTCCATCTAAATATTTCTGGACCATATCACTTTTGAGCCATTGTTGATTTGGGGCTGTGTCACTACCACCCCCATTATGGACATGAGCTCCCCCATGCTCCTTTGTATACACAGAGCTGAAGAAAGTATTTAATAAATTAGCCTTTTCTTTGTCTCCAGTCACCCACTCTAGATTATTTTGTAAAGGGCCTACATGCTCAGACCTGACCTTTTTACTATTAATATATTTGAAGAATTTATTGGGGTTTGTCCTACTGTCTTTTGCAATCTGTCGTTCATTTTGAGTTTTTGCATCCTTGATTTCCTTTTTACATATTCTGTTATATTCTTTGTAACATTTAAACGACACTAGTGTTCCTTCATTTTTATATTTTTTAAAAGCTCTTTTCTTATAGTTTATAGCTTTTTTAACTTTGGCCATGAGCCATATAGGTTTTATTTTTAGCCTTTTAAACAGAGAATATACTTTGCAGTGAGTTCACAATCGCTCTTTTTGAAGAATTCCCATTTCTGTTCTGTGCCCATTGATGCCAATATTCTCTCCCAGTCTAAGTCCTGGAGAGCAGCGCTCATCCTTGGAAAATTTGCTCTCTTGAAATTAAGTGTTTTTAGCTTTCCTGTATGTGATTTTTGCTTACAGCTACCATCAAATGAAATCATGTTATGGTCACTGCTACCCAGGTGTTCCTTTATCTGAACATTAGTAATACGCTCTGCATGGTTTGAGATTACCAGGTCCAACAGAGCATCATTCCTAGTTGGAGCCTCAATAAACTGGACCATAAAATTGTCCTGTAATAGGTTTATAAATTTTTGCCCTTTAACTGTCCCAGCAGTGCCATTACTCCAATCAATTTCTGGGTAATTAAAATCCCCCATTATTATTACCGTCCCAGCCCTTGCAGCCCTTTCCATCTGTGCAAGGAACTGAGTCTCCACCTCCTCATTAACATTGGGTGGCCTATAACAAATTCCAATGATTAACTTTGAACTACGCACATCTGTATGCAGTTCCACCCATAATGCTTCAGACTCATCACACTCTCCATCCACCAGGTCCTCTTTCATACTCGCTTTGAGATCACTTCTCACATAGAGACAGACCCCTCCACCTTTCCTTTTTACCCTGTCTTTCCGAAAGAGTGCATAGCCAGGAATATTAATAGCCCAGTTATGTGAGGAATGAAGCCAAGTTTCAGCAATACAGATTACATCATAGCTCTCCTGATGCACCAGAGCTTCCAACTCACCTATTTGGCTTGGCAGACTTCTGGCATTGGTGAACAAACACTTAAATGCATTAATATATTTTGACCGGTCACATACTATCCTCTTGGGTGTTCCGAGATTGCAACTAGGACTTGCTACTATTCTTACCATGGGTTTATGTGCTTTGGTTACCCTATCACTAATTCCCCTAATACTACCCTCTGGAATATGTTCCACGCTGACTATCTCTATCTCTGGACCCTCCCCCCCCCCGTCACTTAGTTTAAAACCCTTCTAACTTTTTGGCCATCTTCATTCCCAGCTGATCTGAAGTGGAAACTCCCTATCTGCTGGCCAGAGACATGATCTCTTATGAAAAAAATTAAAAAAATACCCTTGCAACAGGGCTCCCCCTGCATGTTTTTGCCTAGGGTACCAGTAGGGTACATTTACTTACCCCATCCCTCACTCCCGCAGACTCCTCCTTCCATGTTACCTATCCAACCCAGCCTCTTCTCTTCAGTACTCCAGCAGGTGGTCACAGCTGTGATGTCATCACGTATGATGTAGGCCATCACTCCTGCATTGTAAGTGAGGATGTCGAGGGTCTGTCTACAAGCTGGAGCAAAGGAGAGAAGTGAACACTGCCTGCCAGGGTAGCAAAGGATAGGGTAAGTTAATGTACTTTTTTACTGATACCCTAGGCAAAAACAAGTATGTAACCCTTGCAGTCTAGGGAGAGCCTCCCTTTAAAGGTAGTTCACCTTTAAACATGCATATAAAATATGAACAGAGTAGAAGGGCAGATGTTTTCTGGTTTACTGAATCTCCCTGTTCATACTAGATTTGTTTCCTCCATGATGCCTACAAGGAACTGCATGTGTGCAAATTTAAGTTAAGCTTGGCAGCGCTGTCCAATTCCTTGTTTTATTCTCTGCTGATAGAAAGAATTTTCTTTCTTGGCTAGAATCAAGCCAAAAGAAACCTTTTCGCAGCAGACCTACATAGGGGTAAGCTCCAATGGCTGTGTTAGGATTGCTTCCATTTCAAGAGAATCTTCCAGGTAAGCCTAAAGATCACCCTATGCCATGATAGTGTGTTCCATACCTAACAGCCGTACACCTTTTCCATTACTTTGCAAAGGCTGCTATAGGGAGCATTTTGGTTCACATATTAAACAAAGCTCAGAAAAATAGAAGTGTTTTGTAAACCATTCCAATATGTTGTGTTTATCTGTATCAGCATTATTATGTATTTTCATACATTGCATTGTACTTAGTGTTATATAGATGTTGCTGCTGCTATAGCTTTAACAATGTGTTGGCATAATATGTCTGCGGTCTCTTTTCCCTGATGTTTTTTTTTGTCATTTTAGGACTGAGTCAAAGAAAACTAAAGTCAAGAAGAAGACTAACAACCCACAGTTTGATGAAGTGTTTTATTTTGAGGTTGGTATTTATGTGGGCGGGGTGATGAAATGAAATCTCAAATCCTCAAATGTTTGGAAGCTTACACATGTGAATTGCCAACTGTCTTTCTTTGAAATTCTAAATTGCTAAGCAGCCATAAGCAGCTAATCTGCTCCGCAGCCATAAGCAGCCACTGAGGTAGTTTCCTTTTTATTTCACCTGCAACATACAATTCTACATTGAGCTGGACCTTTTTATTTTCTACTAACATCCTCCTTTCATGGTGCATATCATTCTTAGGCCTCATGTACATGGAGCTGAAAAAATACCACTTATACAGGCTTTAACATTTTTTTTTCTGCCTGTAAAAAAAGCCTGTGTTCAGGTGAGGAGCTGAAGAGCAGAAAAAATGCAGAATACGCTTAAAGCTTTGTTGCCCCAGCATTTCTTGGTCCTGATATGTGCCTGCTGTACTACTGTATGTACTTGTATGAGAAAGTATCCAGTTCTCTTTGCATTGCTTCTGTTGTGTAAAACTCCCAGGGTTACTGCTAGTCCCTCTGCTTTCCTATTAAAAACTGACCGCACTAAGCAGGAGAGCACACTGTGGTCAGTTCTCTAGCTGTGCTGGGAACTCAGTGTACTCTTCTCCAATAATCAAACTTGTTCTGACAGCCCCCCGCTGCACAGCCATTCACTGGGAAGCTCAGTGTACTGCTAACTTTCCTCCCTCAGCTCTTATGCAGCTGAGAACAGAGGGGATGTGATCACTTCTAAAAAAGGGAAAAATTGTATTTATAATGTTTTTTTATACAAATGTTTTGCCTTTCATTTCTATTTTAAACTGAATGGGTTGTTTTACAAGGTGCTCGTTTACAATCACTTCAAATGCGTCTAAACCCGCAAAAAAGCTATACCTGTCTAACTTTTGAACGATAATGTATTCCAATGGCCAGAATAAATAAATATTAATCCTTAAATGTTAAGTGCGCCTAACGCGTGTGTTACATGGGCATTTTAGCACATTTTTAAGCAACATTTTCCTGCATTCTGGCATTCAGAGGGGCTTTTACAGATCCCCCGTGTGCATGAGGCCTTAAGTATACAGAAGCTTTCTTCATTTGTTTTGCTGGAGTGTGGCTGTGGATTAATGATTAGAAATGTCTGGAAATTGTTTAATTGAGGGTCTGGTTTTTGGGTTTCTTCCACCTTTTTTTAAAGATCCAATTTTTTTTATACTGATACTTTGTTCACTATATCCTTGTAAGATGCTGCTCCTAAGCACCCAGGTAGTGGACAATTGGAATAAAACCATTTAACTTTGAAGACTACCCTTTGAAGCCTGCAAGCTATTCAACTTAGTTGGCTGAATTGGACAAGATGCCCATTTTCTTCCATGCCTAAAAATGGTCCACTTGTTAATAAGAAAAGACTTTATGGAGAAACTTGGTCATTATAACCACCTGTGCTCTGGTCTAAATGTAAATCTGCGTGCAGTCTTTAATAAAGAAGCTGCCATAATTTTTAAATACAATAGTGTATCACCCTGACAGCTATCCACCCCCTGGCACCCTGATAGTTCTCAGACTCTGAAACCATTATAGCTCTCTCACCCCTGATACCATGATAGCTCCGTGACCCCTGATAGCATGAGAGTTGTCTCACCCCTGATATCATGATATCTCTTGGACCCCTTATACCATGATAGCTCTCTGTCTCCTGATAACATGATAGCTTTCTGACTATCTGACACCTTAATAGCTATCTGATCCACTATACCCTGATAGTTCTCTAACTTTAACACCGTGAAAACTCTGACCCCTTACACTGTGATCCCTCCCTGATTATCTGACACCCTGGTAGCTCTCTAACCCTGATAGCCAATTCCCTGTGACATGTCCATAGATTATGATGATTAATGGGAACTTAGTGAAGAACTAAAAACAGCAAAAAATCCTGGGCTCAGTAAAAGTGGCCTTTACAGCGCCCCTTTAAAAGAAAAATGTCTACTATATCTGATTGAAAAGAAACATGTCTACTATATCTGATTGAGTTTAGATTGCCAGGGCTGCAAATAAGAGAGCAAGTCTTTGCAGTTGTTTATTTTTTTTTTATTATCACTTTACGTGTCATAGTTTAACATCTTTTACAAAGTAGCTTAAATTCCTAGCAATTTTTAACATAAAAACTTATTTTATACAGAACCTTTTAGCCACAACACTAATACTTAACACTAGGCTACTGTCGGGGCTGGGCTCAGCCCTCCCTTCTCAGTGCTCAGCTGTCAGTTTATTGCCAGCACTCATCGTTCCATGGTGCCTCACCTGGTGATCATTTACTGCTCGTCAGCCAGCCCCTTCTGGCTATTTAAACTGCCTGGTTCAATTCTCCCATGCCTTCACCTTGGTCAACATATCTGAAGATTCTCTGCTGTGTTCCTGTTAAAGACTTGCTTGGCTGATGTCCCTTCTGTTTTCTGATCCTGTTTGCTGTCTCTGACTATGCTGATCTCTGGCTTCCTGATTTACTAGCTTGCACTGACTATCCACTTTGATTACCAAACCCTGGCTATGTTTTTACTACGTTTACTATTTATACAATTTTTTTACCACTACATTAAAAGGTGTGATTTTTACTGCATTTTCTGTCTCTGTGTGATTCATGGTTCCTGACAGCTGGGTATATTGGCTATTCTGCAATATTGTGATGTGGTAGCTGGAGTTTTTTATTATTAATTGATAAAATGTTCAGAATGCACCTGCTCTTGCACTTCAACATCTTCCTCTCCTAATTTGTGTTTGCTTTTCTGACTCATTGGCTTATGTGTTTGAGGAGGAGGTGGAGCATGGGACAAAAATATCTAAAGACAACACAGTTGTATTAGCAAGACTTTGGGCTTGGACCTTCCTGGTTAGAGTGAATGAATGCTTTGGGTTAGAACTCTTCAGTGACAATTAAGTTAATACAAAGAATATTGTTGGCGTATTGTACAGTAGATGTTTTTTTTGCTTCCACTTTTTTTCGTTGAGATTTCAATGACCAAGTTTATTGAATACCTGTAAATGTACTTGTATTAGATAATTTTTGATTTTTTTTTTTCCTTGAACAGGTGACCAAGCCAAGTAGTTACAATAAGAAGTCTCATTTTGAAATAGAAGAAGATGATGTAGACAAAATGGAGGTTAGGTATGTAACAAACATACATCATATAGTTTTCCAGCTTGTAGGGATGGATTTGGGGATCTAAAATACATTTCATTATTTTTTTATTACATATACTGTATATCAGGGTGTGATGGGGCTGCTTTAAGTCTTTATTATTTTATGCTTTAGGGCTCACAATCTAGACTAAGCTGCCACTGATGCCATGCTGTCACCAGAAGCCCTCATTACCAATCAGGAACCAATCAGTGTTATTCCTGGTCATATGATCAGCTTGACAGCCAATCATGGTGTACAAGCATACCTGATGGTCCTACTGTCACTGTGTGTAAAAAAATAAAAATAAACTTATTTGTGAAGATTACTAAAGTAGGTAAAAATATATTTTATTTTGCATCTTTGTCTATTTATCAACATTTAACTGACTGAAGAGAAGAGTTGAGTATAGCCTCAATTATAAAAAAATAAACTAACAATATATTGTGCCCTCATCCGTAGTAATGTTTGAGGAGGGAATCCATCAGACATAGGGTAGTGGTTGCTAGAATCATCTTCCCCTAATAGTCACTCAGGATTAAAGGATTTTTTTTCACAAGAAAACTCAGGATTAAAGGTTTAATGGACTTTCTCACTGATATGACAACATACAAATATTACATAAAAAATATTTATTGATGTGTATAAACAAAAAAAGACAATAATATTTTAAAAAACAAAGGCCAAACCCCACAGTATAGAACAGCATGAGTCGGTGACAAAACAGCCGTATACAATCTATCAAAGTGGAGCAGGCCAAGCCTCAACCTTCCCCCCTTCTCCCCCCCCTTTCCCCCCCCCTCTCCTCTTCTGAAATATGGCCTTTTTATAAGTCTATATCCAACCTTATTTGCCATTAACGTGACACATTCCTGTAAACGTGCTGTTTTTCTTTCCAATCCCTTAAATTGTATATTGGTGATTTCTGTCAAACATATTGTTATTGATAGGTACCATTAATCATCTATTAAAAGCTCTATATTACTATTATATGTATATTGTTATTGTATTACACCTTATTGTTTTTGGTCTCTGGCTGCTGACGTTACATGCGATGCGGCGGCTTCCTATTTCCACCCCATTGGCGGATCAGTTCTCTTCCTGGTCGGGATGACTATGTCATCCCGTACTTGCGTCGTTTGACCTGGCCCCACGGCCATGGGTTAATTGACGCGCACTTGCACGTCAGGTGTGCACAGTGTGGAAGGGATGACCCCTTGACGTCACGCGCCGCACGTGACTTGCGGCGTGTCTGACGGCGGGGTCGGGGAACACACATAAGTGGCTTGTTCGCAAGCCCTTGGTGTGAGTGGTGCATGCACACTCCCCCTGGAAAACCATATGTGAGGAACAGACATGCCGAGGTGAGTGCTCTATATAGCAACAAGGCGCTTAGTTGCCTTTCAATCTGTTTAAAATTGCTGTTTTTTTTATATGCAACTTTTTGGTTTCATATACAGCCTATAACCTTGTCCCTCTACTTCGCCGGACTTTGGGCTCTAAATCTGGTCTATCATAACCCTCTGGCTGTCTAGATCCTCCTTAGGTTTTCCTCATCACTGCAATATGTTTGAATATTGGTAAGAGCCTATTACATGTGCTGGCTATATAGTCCAGTCTTTACCCCAAGTGCCCTAATTTTTTCCCTTCCCCCCCCCTTCCCTCCCCTTCCCCTCTGGGTTCCTTGGTCTGTCTCCCCTCCCTCCCTGGTTTGTATCTGCTGGGCACAGTGGTTTGGTGTCTGTTGGTGTTTCCAGTACATTGGGGGTCGAGGTCGGCTCTTTTCGTATTAGAATTTTTTCCCCCCTCCCCCCCTTTCCCCCCCCCTTCCTCCCCCCCCCCCACATCTCCCTTCCCTTCCCTCCCTTTCCCCCCCCCTCTCTTCCCCCTTCCTTAATCCCCTCTTCCCCCCCCCCCCCTCCCCCCCCTTTTTTCTTCACCTCCCCTCTCCCTCTCCCTCTCAATCGTTTCCCTTTCCTCCAATAATTTTTTTCTCTCCCCCTTCCCTCCCTCTCTCTCTTTCCTCCCCCCCCTCTTTCTTTCCCCCCCCTCTTCCCATGTTCCTTTCACTTCCCCTCTCCCCCCCTCTTTCCCCCCCTCCTTTTCCCTCCCTTTTCGTCCCTTTCCTTCCCTCGTTATCCCCTCCCTTCCCCACCCTCGTTTCCTCCTTTTCCCTCTCCCTCCCCTTCCTTTCCTCTCCCCTCCCCCCTCCCCTCTCTCCCCCCCCCCCTCTTTCCCCCTTTCCCCCCCCCCCCTCACTATCAGCACTGGGTGTCCCATGTTAAATTGGCTCAAATACAAATTATCTAATTCAATATTATTTTAATCATTACTATTAGATTGTATCAATCTGCACCATATACGTTTTTTCCCCCTCATCCGCCGCGGGGGGTTTACCTGGGCAGTCGCTGCACCTCTGAACGTCTCTACGGTGAGCAGTCCACATACCTTGACTTTTTGATTATATTGTCGATATTAAATACGTTCTATAATTGTATTAACACATTGCTAGAGTATTTATTATGTATATTATGTCTTGTACAGACCCTCCTGAAGAAGCGGTTTTTCTGCCGCGAAACCGGTTGAGGCTTGGCCTGCTCCACTTTGATAGATTGTATACGGCTGTTTTGTCACCGACTCATGCTGTTCTATACTGTGGGGTTTGGCCTTTGTTTTTTAAAATATTATTGTCTTTTTTTGTTTATACACATCAATAAATATTTTTTATGTAATATTTGTATGTTGTCATATCAGTGCCTGAGAAAGTCCATTAAACCTTTAATCCTGAGTGACTATTAGGGGAAGATGATTCTAGCAACCACTACCCTATGTCTGATGGATTCCCTCCTCAAATTTAACTGACTGAGAATGGAAAGGTAAACCTTCATTACTACCACTTGATCAGTCTCAGTATTATGTAAGGAAAAGAAACACAGTTGGTATACTTTTAGCAGTGGAACATTCTTATAAAGTCATAAAAATATTTTATTTTATCCACAAATATGGGGATTATGCCTAAATAATGTCATTCAGTTTGGCGGCTGAGTGTTTAAAATGAACTTGGATGCAACATCTTACATGGAGCTCCAGACCGAGGGTGATTGATGGTTATTTTGCATTTCTTCCATTTGTGAATAATCGCTCCAACAGTTGTCTCCTTTTTACCAAGCTTCTTGCTGATGGTCTTGTAGCCCATTCCAGCCTTGTGCAGGTCCGCAATCTTGTCCCTGATGTCCTTTGACAGCTCTTTGGTCTTGCCCTTGATGGTGAGGTTTGAATGGAAGAAAGATTCTGTGGACAGGTGTCTTTTATACACATAACAATTTGTCGTTAGGAGCACCTTCTTAAATTGACAGGACTAATCTGTGTACCACATGAGTACTAGGGCTGCAACTAACGATTATTTTCATAATCGATTAGTTGGCCGATTATTGTTTCGATTAATCGATTAATCGGTTAATAACCGTAAAAAAAAAGGTAATTTTACTTCATTTTTACATAATTTTTTTGGGCCAATTTGTTGTTGGGCAGACTAAAAAACACAAACTGCCGCAAAAACACATTATTACATGCTTTTCTGCAGCTTCTCTATTGAAGTCTATTGAACCGAAAAAAACAAAATAGCACCGTTTTGCGTTAAAAAAAGTACTTGCCCTTTCCAAATACGCATCAGCTGAAAAAAACATGGATGTGAACGTGTCCCATAGGAAACCATGTAAATGACCTGTAGTGTGTTTCTGCAAAAAGCACCAAAAAAACACAGAGGTGTGACCCAGGCCTGAGATGTTTAGTAACATAATGGGGTTAAAAAAAACTAAAATTAGTACAAAAAGAGCAAATAATCGCTGTAAGGGGTTCATTTTTTACTGTGTAACAGTGAAAGTAATATTTACAGTAGCGATTTGCTCTTTTTGTACTGTAAAGGGCTCATTTTAGTTTTTTTTTAACCCCATTATGTTACTGGCCGATTAATCGATTATGAAAATAGTAATCGATTAATTTCATAATCGATTAGTTGTCGAATTATCAATTAGTTGTTTCAGCCCTAATGAGTACATACTGTAGTCAGTTTGTGGGAGAAAGAATTATTGTTGGTTGGTAGGGGATCAAATACTTAATTTACTCACTGAACTGCAACTCAATTTATAACATTTGTATCATGTGTTTTTTTCTGGATTTTTGGTTGATATTCTGTCTTTATCATTTAAGATACACCTATGATAAAAATTATAGATCCTTAATTTCTTTGTAAGTGGGCAAACTTAAAAAATCTGCAAGGGATCAAATAATTATTTTACCCACTGTATATGTGTCACTGGACAGTAGCTGTCCTTCCTTTGCCAGAAATGCATGTTAATTACATGTAAAGTCCAAAAATACAATCCTACCCTTAAAGTGGATGTAAACCCGATTTTTTTTTTTTGTTTCTGTCACAATGTAGTGTATAAGATTTCCTATCATCTGTGCCCAGTCTTGCCACAAAGAGTTAATCCAGCTCTGAGCAATCCTCTTTTCTTTTTTCAGTAAGATAAACGGACAAACAGGAGAACTTTTGTCTGTTCCGCCCCCTTGCTGTGAATGACAGGTTATTTACACATCTCATGCACTAAGCCTGAGACAGGCATTATTTTTTAATTCCCACCCCCACTCCTTTTCTGAAGTCATGTGGATAGTTTTCTGGATTTTGACTGGATGTTAGTGATCATAGCAGAAGTTCAGTGTAAGGAATACACATGAGAAAATGCATGTTGACAAGGGGAGTGTAGAGGTGGGCGGGGAGTCTACTGACATCACGACTCCACCCACCAAGCTCCAGACAACAGATCCACCCACAGAATCTGCAGTTTTTCAGTTCTTATAACAGACAGAGGGGAGACATTTGACAGATAAGGATAAATGCAGGAGGCATGTATATCCTTATAGATCAGCACTATGGCAGTAGTTTAGAAAGGATGAGAGTGGGTTTACATCCACTTTAATATAAGTGCGTACAAAGATGTTTTTAGGAATCACAACAAAAAAAGTAATACAAAACATTTTTAGGTGGGAGGTAGTTTTGTTACATTTCATGAAATAGTTAAATTGTTTCCTAAAGAAACATTCTGTACTGTACAACATATACCATCTATGTTGTAACTTTTATTTTTAATCATAATAACTGTCTGTCTGTCATCAACAATCTATGCAACATATGGCTTGATTTTTCACAAATGTGCATATTGTCATAAAGAAACTAAAGGTTTAGTCAAACACCCTGGAACAGTATTTCTTCTGACTGACTATACACAGCTGACATAATCTATAAGAAGTGATGTCAAAGTTTGGAAATTTGCCAGCCATCTGTGCTTTCAAGTCTGTGCTTGAAGTATTTTATATGTCATGGTATATGCTCTGATTTCCCTATTATCAACAACTGTTCATATACTGTATGTGTGCCCTTTATTAAAGTTTTTTTTTTGTATGTATTTATTTTGTTTTACAGTTCTGAAAGCTGGTATGTAGTTTGTCTTCTTTCTCTAATGCTTAACATAGAGGGTTGTATCTCTGGGTAACTTTGAAATCTTTAGCTCTTTGCTGACTTTTGCAGAGCTCAGGTCTCTGCTACTCAACTTTAAAATTAACCCTTGCCCAGACCAAGCATGTTAAAATATTTCACAAATTCCAAACGTTTTAAAACATTTACCTATGTAGCTAATGGCATTTAGGAGACATTTATCATTAAAATTTCACAACAAAACGACACTACATTCATACCTTTTTTCCTTGTATTTATTTATGGCAGCAGCTTGCCTGCCTCCTTATGTAAAACACAGCTGGTGCTTACCTGCAATAAACCCACTTTAGAGTCTTTGCTATGATCTTTGAAGATCTTTGAGATGTAATTATTTCACAGTACATGCATCTAGATAGGTCTGGTAATAAAAGCATTGCAAACTGATGTCAAAAGTAAGCTCATCCACACAGCCCAAAGGCCATCCACATAGGCTCTTATTCTGGCTAATAAAAACTGAGGACAGGGACAATATGACTGGTTAATGTGGGTTGCAACAATTTATATATGTATATTTCCCCTGTCTGAAAATATAATTTGTCAATATCAGATATTAAGTTGTTTTTGTAATTTATCATTTGCAGAGTTGATCTGTGGAATGCAAGTAACTTAAAGTTTGGAGATGAATTTCTTGGAGAGCTTAAAATTCCATTAAAGGTTCTACGACAGTCCAGCTGCTATGATGCATGGTATATAATTATATTTATGGTGTGATGCTTGTATCTCAGAATTTTTTTTTTTTTTCTTTCAGTTAGTCAAGCTTTTTTGTGTTGTATTTTCTTTACGTTTAAAGCCCAACTCTAGGCAACTAAAAAATTATCCCTTACAGTAGAACTGTGCCTGCATTGCAAAGAGTTCAATGTGCGTTTTGGTTCTAGGTGAACAAAAAAAGAAAATGTACTTACCTCATCCTTCCCACATCTAGACTAGTCCCTGCAGCTTCTTTTACCCCATGCTCTAGCAGTCTAGGGTCCTGATGTCATCAAGACCAAAGCATGGTCTATAGCCCCTTGTCCCAATCAGCTACGTGTCCCAATCTGACAGCAACTCACCCTCACCTGCATGGCTGTCAGATTGGGACAAGCAGATGTGCCCGTGCAGTCACTGCATCTCAGTAGATATGAATGGGCTGCCCTTCATGCAGCACCTGCTGGCTGCCACATAAACCAGGCATTCATACATGAGTATGGGTGTCATGGCCTGCCTGAGTAAGCCCTTAGGATGTATTTACATATATGTATTTTACTGCATGAAGACATGGTTCTTCATTCATTTTTTAAAATGTGTGTTGAAGAAAATGTGAAAGAAGGCTGTAATTGCTGACCCCATTCTGGAAATGCTATGTGCCTGGCTGTCTCTGCCCTCAATACTTTCTCACAGAGTCACTGAGTCGGAACAAGAATGCAGAATAGAGGAGAGTCATAATTTTTGATCTGCATACTTGTTGTGGGGGAGTGACTCAGAAAATATTGAAGCCTTTGGAAAAACAGCAGGTAATTAGTAATTTCAAAAGGATGGCTAGTAATAGTATCCCTTTTAATGTCTTAGTATAGTTTTTATTTTATTTTAGATAAAAGCATAGAAAAAACAGACATTTAATTTATACTTGCAGTCTTTATTGAGTTTAATACATTGTTGTTAAAGAAAATATAAATGGGTATACAAAACAATTCAATACATAATCGGACACTTGCAATCTTTATTAAACTTTTTAGAAACAACTTTAGATTTGATTGTAATGTGTCCTAAAACTTGCTAGCAAATTTGACTTTTTTAGGAAGCGTCTATTCCCTGCACAGCCCCCTGCCTCCTTGTATTTCATAGCTTAAGCCTCGTACACACGGCCGAGAATCTCGTCGTAAAAAACACGTTGTTTTTTTCGACGAGATCCTTGGACAAGAAACTTGTCCCGGCCGAGTGTACACACGCTCATTTCAAAGAACCCGCGGTTCTTTGAATGGAGCGAACGCGGTGACGTAATTGAATACGACGAGCATGCGCTTGTCACATTCGATGCCGTCGCCGCTATCTTTGTACACCCTATCCTATGCCTAGGAAGCTACCGCGCATGCGTCGAAGTCATTTCGAGCATGCGCGGGCTTCCCGGAGGACAGGTAAGTGTACACACACAATTTTCTCGTCGAGAAACAGGCTGACGAGAATCTCGACGAGAAATAAGAGAGCAGGTTCTCTATTTTCTCGTCGAGATTCTAGTCGGTTTTCTTGACGAGAAACCATACACACAAACGAATTTCTCGGCAAGAAATCTTGCTGGTTCTTGCCGAGAAACTCGGTCGTGTGTACGAGGCTTTACTCTTCTTATGGGAGATTCTAAATACACTCTGTAATGACCCATCACTTCCACCTCTCCCCTCACCTGAAAACCGGCACACAGGAGAAGATGCTGACACAGGAGGGAAAGGTGAGTATCTCTTTCTTTAGTTCCACTTTAGCCACTTAAGCCCCAGACCATTTTGTTGCTAAACGACCAGGCCCCTTTTTGCGATTCGGCACTGCGTCGCTTTAACTGACAATTGCGCGGTTGTGCGACGTGGCTCCCAAACAAAATTGACGTCCTTTTTTTCCCACAAATAGAGCTTTCTTTTGATGGTATTTGATCACTTCTGCGGTTTTTATTTTTTGCACTATAAACAAAAATAGAGCGACAATTTTGAAAAAAATTCAATATCTTTTACTTTTTGCTATAATAAATATCCCCAAAAAATAAATAAAAAAAATATATATTTTTTTTTACTAGTAATGGCGGCGATCAACGATTTTTATCGATTTTTATCGTGACTGCGACATTATGGCGGACACATCGGACACTTTTGACACATTTTTGGGACCATTGTAATTTTTACAGCGATCAGTGCTATAAAAATGCACTGATTACTGTAAAAATTACACTGGCAGTGAAGGGGTTAACCACTAGGTGGCGTTGTAGGGGTTAAGTGTGCCCTGTTGAGTGCTTCTAACTGTAGGGGGGATGGGCTGTGTGTGACAAGACAGTGATCACCGCTTCCGATTACAGGAAGCGGTGATCACTGTCCTTGTCACTAGGCAGAGCGGGGAGATGCTTGTTTACATAAGCATCTCCCCGCTCTATCTCTCCGTGAGATGATCGCGGGTGTCGCCGCAGCGATCGAGTCAGCGGGACCCACAGTCGGACTGACGGAGAAAGCGTCAGGGTCGCGCGCGACCACACAGCGGCATCTTAAAGAGTGAAAAATGGGGGGGTGTAATGGCGCTTGCTAAAAACAAAACCCTTTAATTATAGTGCAACCAAGTGGGTATATAATAAAGTTAAAAAATATAAAGGCTAAATAGTCCGTGATGTGATAGCATCATACACAATATGTATAAAAGAATAATCCTCCAATAATAAAGGCAAAAAATCCAATGCAATAGATCCCATGCAAAGGTATAAACAACAAATGTGAGTCTCAGTAAAAAATACAAATCTTCTGTGCTAAAAAAGAGATATCTGATACCAATAAAGTGCAAATAGTGAGTCTCTGTGTAGTCAAAAAATGAATGAATCAAGTATCCAAAAGTACAATAAAAAATGAGTCTCTGTGCAGTATAAAAAATATAAAATCCAAAGTAGTAGTGCAGAACAGAGCCACCATCCGCAAGTGGCTAATCACATGCAGGTGCTTCTATCCAAGTACTCTAAACCAAGTGCCCATGTTTCCCCCAGCCTCTCACCTTGGCTGGCTTGTAAACAAGCCTCTTCAGTTGACCCAATGGCAGATGCAGCTCCTCAGTAGGGATGAGCTCAGGCGTGTTCGCATTGAACACATTGAGAGCCCGCCAAGGAAGTCGGCACCGTCGGAACCGTGCTGCACTAATCACAGGCAGGGAGACATTGTCCCGATGCTCGGCTGCAGAGATCGGGAAATGTCTCCCTGCCTGTGATTAGCGCAGCGCGGTTCCGACGGTGCCGACTTCCTTGGCGGGCTCTGCATGTGTTCAATGCGAACACGTCTGAGCTCATCCCTACTCCTCAGCAAGATTGATATCCCTCAATGGCTATGGATCCCGGCGTGACCATGTGATTCCTCTGCATCAGTAAACGCTTTGGAGTGGGGCACTAGGTTCTCAGAAGTGAGATAAAACACAGGGGGGCTCCCATAGTGTGATACCATTTAAAATATTTATTTAAAACAACAGGGAAACACTTACATCAATTACTGTTCAACAGACGCATGTAATCTCATACAAACAAAGGCACTTCCGCTCTCGGCCGCTGGGCGGAAGTAATGTCACCACTGGCTCTCCTCCCTGGTCCCTTACGCGTTACGTGGCTGTACACACCACTTAATCATAGGGCATCTTAAAGAGGACGTACCTGTACATGCTTGTGCCTGTCCGTGCCATTCTGCCGACGTATATATACAGGAGGCGGTCCTTAAGTGGTTAAGTGACAGCTCTGAGTCTAAAGAAATCGCATCCAAGATGGTGGCACTCAGCAGCAGTCTCAGGGCTTTGGGATTTCTATACAAGGGAGACTTTTACAGGTATATTAGATCAATAAAATACATTAGATGCACATATAATCTTATGGGAAGATTGTGGTTGAAATTCAGTTGTTTAGCATAAGGGTCTCTTTAGTGCATGAGCACAGGGTTCAAAACTGATTTCCATGGTGCCAGCAGCAACTGTCAGGGTTTTCATGCAAGGCCGCAATAGACCAGTTATCTGAGAATAGGGAGCTCACACCACATACAAGGAGGCAGTGGCATGGCTAGGGGGTGGCCTTTGGGGCTATAGTTCCAAATCTGGGGCCCATAGCCCCGAGTCTCTGCAGGGATCCCCAACCACAGAGCCTTGGCCCACTACCGGCCTTTCTGCAGCCGCGCTGCGAGTGCGGCGGGCAGCACGGGAGAGCCGTAGAACGGGCAGACAGCACGAAAGAGCTGGACGGGCGAGAGAGCAGAGAGATGACATCATCTCTCACCGCCCGCCCTGCATCACCGCTGTTCTGCCCTGATGAAGGGGGGCTCTCTGGGATCCCTGATGTAAAGGAGAGGGTCTCTGGGGACCCTGATTTAAGGGAGGGGACTCTCTGGGGACCCTGGTGTAAGGGGGAGGTTCACTTGGGACCCTGATGCAAGGGGGAGGCTCTCTGTGGACCCTGATGTAAGGAGGGGATCTCTGGGGGCCCTGATGTAAGTGGGGGGCTTTCTGGGGATCCTGATGCAAGGGGAAGGCTCTCTGGGGATTCTAATGTAAGGAGGTGGCTCTCTGGGGACCCTGATGTAAGGAGGAGGCTCTCTGGGGTTTCTGATGTAAGGAGGAGGCTCTCTGGAGACCCTGATGTAAGGGGGAGGCTCTCTGGGGACCCTGATGTAAGGAGGGGCTCTCTTGGGATCCTAGTGTAAGGGGGGGCTCTCTGGGGACCCTAATGTAAGGGGGGCTTACTGGGGACCCTGATGCAAGGGGGAGGCTCTCTGGGGATTCTCATGTAAGGAGGAGGCTCTCTGGAGACCCTGATGTAAGGGGGAGGCTCTCTGGGGACCCTGATGTAAGGGGGGCTCTCTGGGAACCCTAATGTAAGGGGGGCTCTCTAGGGACTCTGATGCAAGGGGGAGGCTCTCTGGGGACCCTGATGTAAGTGGGGGTGCTCTCTGGGGACCCTGATGTAAGCAGGGGGGCTCTCTAGGGACCCTGATGCAAGGGGGAGGCTCTCTGGGGACCCTGATGTAAGTGAGGGGGCTCTCTGGGGACCCTGATGTAAGGGGGAGGCTCTCTGGGTATCCTGATGTAAGGGGGGAGCTCTCTGGGGACCCTGATGTAAGTGGGGGCTCTCTGGGGACCCTGAATTAAGTGGGGGGGGGCTCTCTAGGGACCCTGATGCAAGGGGAAGGCTCTCTGGGGATTCTGATGTAAGGAGAAGGCTCTCTGGGGACCCTGATGTAAGGGGGAGGCTCTCTGGAGACCCTGATGTAAGGGGGGCTCTCTGGGGACCCTAATGTAAGGGGGGCTCTCTAGGGACCTTGATGCAAGGGGGAGGCTCTCCCGGGACCCTGATGTAAGGAGGGGCTCTCTGGGGACCCTGCTGTAAGGGGAGGCTCTCTGGGGACCCTGATGTAAGGGGGGGCTCTCTGGGGACCCTGATGTAAGGGGGGCTCTCTGGGGACCCTGATGTAAGGGGGGTTTTCTGGGGACCCTGATGTAAGGGGGAGGCTCTCTGGCGACCCTGATGTAAGTGGGGGGGCTCTCTGGGGACCCTGATGTAAGTGGGGGGCTCTTTGGGGACCCTGATGCAAGGGGGAGGCTCTCTGGTGATTCTGATGTAAGGAGGAGGCTCTCTGGGGACCCTGATGTAAGGGGGAGGCTCTCTGGGGACCCTGATGTAAGGGGGGCTCTCTGGGGACCCTGATGTAGGGAGGGGCTCTCGGGGGACCCTGATGTAAGTGAGGGGCTCTCTGGGGACCCTGATGCAAGGGGGAGGCTCTCTGGGGATTCTGATGCAAGGAGGAGGCTCTCTGGGGACCCTAATGTAAGGGGGAGGCTCTCTGGGGACCCTGATGTAAGGGGGGCTCTCTGGGAACCCTAATGTAAGGGGGCTCTCTAGGGACCCTGATGCAAGGGGGAGGCTCTCTAGGGACCCTGATGCAAGAAGGAAGCTCTCTGGGGACCCTGATGTAAGGACGGGATCTCTGGGGACCCTGATGTAAGGGGGAGGTTCTCTGGGGACCCTGATGTAAGTGGGGGTGCTCTCTGGGGACCCTGATGTAAGGAGGGGGCTCTCTTCGGACCCTGGTGCAAGGGGGAGGCTCTCTGGTGATTTTGATGAAAGGAGGCGGCTCTCTGGGGACCCTGATGTGAGGGGGGCTCTCTGGGGGCCCTGATGTAAGGGGAAAGCTCTTTGGGCACCCTGCTGTAAGGGGGAGGCTCTCTGGGCACCCTGCTGTAAGGGGGAGGCTCTCTGGGGACCCGATGTAAGGGAGGGCTCTCTGTGAAACCTGATGTAAGTGGGGGCTCTCTGGGGACCCTGATGCAAGGAGGAGGCTCTCTGGGGACTGTGATGTAAGGGGAGGCTTTCTGGGGACCCTGATGTAAGGGGGAGGCTCTCTGGGGACCCTGATGAAAGGGGGGGCTCTATGGGGACCCTGATGTAAGGAGGGGCTCTCTGGGGACCCTGGTGCAAGGGGAAGGCTCTCTGGGGATTCTGATGTAAGGAGGAGGCTCTCTGGGGACCCTGAGGTAAGGAGAAGGCTCTCTGGGGTTTCTGATGTAGGAAGGAGGCTCTTTGGAGACCCTGATGTAAGGGGGAGGCTCTCTGGGGACCCTGATGTAAGGAGGTGCTCTCTTGGGACCCTAGTGTAAGGGGAGGCTCTCTGGGGACCCTAATGTAAGGGGGGGGCTCTCTGGGGACCCTGATTCAAGGGGGAGGCTCTCTGGGGATTCTGATATAAGGGGGAGGCTCTCTGGAGACCCTGATGTAAGGGGGGCTCTCTGGGAACCCTAATGTAAGGGGGGCTCTCTAGGGACCCTGATGCAAGGGGGAGGCTCTCTGGGGACCCTGATATAAGTGGGGGTGCTCTGTGGGGACCCTGATGTAAGTGGGGGGCTCTCTGCGGACCCTGATGCAAGGGGGAGGCTCTCTGGGGACCCTGATGTAAGTGAGGGGGCTCTCTGGGGACCCTGATGTAAGGGGGAGGCTCTCTGGGTACCCTGATGTAAGGGGGAAGCTCTCTGGGGACCCTGATGTAAGGAGGGGCTCTCTGGGGACCCTGATGTAAGTGGGGGGGCTCTCTGGGGAACATGATGCAAGGGGAAGGCTCTCTGGGGATTCTGATGTAAGGAGGAGGCTCTCTGGGGACCCTGATGTAAGGGGGAGGCTCTCTGGGGACCCTGATGTAAGGGGGGCTCTCTGGGGACTCTAATGTAAGGGGGGCTCTCTAGGAACCTTAATGCAAGGGGGAGGCTCTCCGGGGACCCTGATGTAAGGAGGGGCTCTCTGGGGACCCTGCTGTAAGGGGAGGCTCTCTGGGGACCCTGAGGTAAGGGGGGGCTCTCTGGGGACCCTGATGTAAGGGGGGTTTTCTGGGGACCCTGATGTAAGTGGGGGGGGCTCTCTGGGGACCCTGATGTAAGTGGGGGGCTTTCTGGGGACCCTGATGCAAGGGGGAGGCTCTCTGGTGATTCTGATGTAAGGAGGAGGCTCTCTGGGGACCCTGATGTAAGGGGGAGGCTCTCTGGGGACCCTGATGTAAGGGGGGCTCTCTTGGGACCCTGATGTAGGGAGGGGCTCTCGGGGGACCCTGATGTAAGTGAGGGGATCTCTGGGGACCCTGATGTAAGGGGGAGGCTCTCTGGGGACCCTGATGTAAGGGGGGGCTCTCTGGGAACCCTAATGTAAGGGGGCTCTCTAGAGACCCTGATGCAAGGGGGAGGCTCTCTAGGGACCCTGATGCAAGAAGGAAGCTCTCTGGGGACCCTGATGTAAGGAGGGGCTCTCTGGGGACCCTGCTGTAAGGGGAGGCTCTC
Source organism: Rana muscosa (assembly GCA_029206835.1). Taxonomy (NCBI): domain Eukaryota; kingdom Metazoa; phylum Chordata; class Amphibia; order Anura; family Ranidae; genus Rana; species Rana muscosa. The sequence continues at coordinate 687,545,970 of CM055117.1, forward strand.
TGGGGACCCTGATGTAAGGGGGGACTCTCTGGGGACCCTGATGTAAGGGGGGCTCTCTGGGGACCCTGATGTAAGGGGGGTTTTCTGGGGACCCTAATGCAAGGGGGAGGCTCTCTGGGGACCCTGATATAAGTGGGGGTGCTCTGTGGGGACCCTGATGTAAGTGGGGGGCTCTCTGGGGACCCTGATGCAAGGGGGAGGCTCTCTGGGGACCCTGATGTAAGTGAGGGGGCTCTCTGGGGACCCTGATGTAAGGGGGAGGCTCTCTGGGTACCCTGATGTAATGGGGAAGCTCTCTGGGGACCCTGATGTAAGGAGGGGCTCTCTGGGGACCCTGATGTAAGTGGGGGGGCTCTCTGGGGACCCTGATGCAAGGGGAAGGCTCTCTGGGGATTCTGATGGAGGAGGAGGCTCTCTGGGGACCCTGATGTAAGGTGGAAGCTCTCTGGGGACCCTGATGTAAGGGGGGCTCTCTGGGGACTCTAATGTAAGGGGGGCTCTCTAGGGACGTTGATGCAAGGGGGAGGCTCTCCGGGGACCCTGATGTAAGGAGGGGCTCTCTGGGGACCCTGCTGTAAGGGGAGGCTCTCTGGGGACCCTGATGTAAGGGGGGGCTCTCTGGGGACCCTGATGTAAGGAGGGGCTCTCTGGGGACCCTGATGTAAGGTTTTTTTTCTGTGGACCCTGATGTAAGTGGAGGGGCTCTCTGGGGACCCTGATGTAAGTGGGGGGCTCTCTGGGGACCCTGATGCAAGGGGGAGGCTCTCTGGTGATTCTGATGTAAGGAGGAGGCTCTCTGGGGACCCTGATGTAAGGGGTAGGCTCTCTGGGGACCCTGATGTAAGGGGGAGGCTCTCTGGGGACCCTGATGTAAGGGGGGCTCTCTGGGGACCCTGATGTAGGGAGGGGCTCTCGGGGGACCCTGATGTAAGTGAGGGGATCTCTGGGGACCCTGATGTAAGGGGGAGGCTCTCTGGGGACCCTGAATTAAGTGGGGGGTGCTCTCTGGGGACCCTGATGTAAGGAGGGGGCTCTCTTCGGACCCTGGTGCAAGGGGGAGGCTCTCTGGTGATTTGATGTAAGGAGGCGGCTCTCTGGGGACCCTGATGCAAGGGGGAGGGTCTCTGGGGACTCTGATGTATGGAGGAGGCTCTCTGGGGACTCTGATGTAAGGGGAGGCTTTCTGGGGACCCTGATGTAAGGGGGAGGCTCTCTGGGGACCCTGATGAAAGGGGGGACTCTATGGGGACCCTGATGTAAGGAGGGGCTCTCTGGGGGCCCTGATGTAAGTGGGGGGCTTTCTGGGGACCCTGATGCAAGGGGAAGGCTCTCTGGGGATTCTGATGTAAGGAGGCGGCTCTCTGGGGACCCTGATGTAAGGAGGAGGCTCTCTGGGGTTTCTGATGTAAGAAGGAGGCTCTTTGGAGACCCTGATGTAAGGGGGAGGCTCTCTGGGGACCCTGATGTAAGGAGGGGCTCTCTTGGGACCCTAGTGTAAGGGAGAGGCTCTCTGGGGACCCTAATGTAAGGGGGGGCTCTCTGGGGACCCTGATGCAAGGGGGAGGCTCTCTGGGGATTCTGATGTAAGGGGGAGGCTCTCTGGAGACCCTGATGTAAGGGGGAGGCGCTCTGGGGACCCTGATGTAAGGGGGCTCTCTAGGGACCTTGATGCAAGGGGGAGGCTCTCTGGGGACCCTGATATAAGTGGGGGTGCTCTGTGGGGACCCTGATGTAAGTGGGGGGCTCTCTGGGGACCCTGATGCAAGGGGGAGGCTCTCTGGGGACCCTGATGTAAGTGAGGGGGCTCTCTGGGGACCTTGATGTGAGGGGGAGGCTCTCTGGGTACCCTGATATAAGGGGGAGGCTCTCTGGGGACCCTGATGTAAGGAGGGGCTCTCTGGGGATCCTGATGTAAGTGGGGGGGCTCTCTGGGGACCCTGATGCAAGGGGAAGGCTCTCTGGGGATTCTAATGTAAGGAGGAGGCTCTCTGGGGACCCTGATGTAAGGGGGAGGCTCTCTGGGGACCCTGATGTAAGGGGGGGGCTCTCTGGGGACTCTAATGTAAGGGGGGCTCTCTAGGGACCTTGATGCAAGGGGGAGGCTCTCCGGGGACCCTGATGTAAGGAGGGGCTCTCTGGGGACCCTGCTGTAAGGGGAGGCTCTCTGGGGACCCTGATGTAAGGGGGACTCTCTGGGGACCCTGATGTAAGGGGGGGCTCTCTGGGGACCCTGATGTAAGGGAGGTTTTCTGGGGACCCTGATGTAAGTGGGGGGGCTCTCTGAGGACCCTGATGTAAGTGGGGGGCTCTCTGGGGACCCTGATGCAAGGGGGAGGCTCTCTGGTGATTGTGATGTAAGGATGAGGCTCTCTGGGGACCCTGATGTAAGGGGGAGGCTCTCTGGGGACCCTGATGTAGGGAGGGGCTCTCGGGGGACCCTGATGTAAGTGAGGGGCTCTCTGGGGACCCTGATGCAAGGGGGAAGGTCTCTGGGGATTCTGATGTAAGGAGGAGGCTCTCTGGGGACCCTAATGTAAGGGGGAGGCTCTCTGGGGACCCTGATGTAAGGGGGGGCACTCTGGGAACCCTAATGTAAGGGGGGCTCTCTAGGGACCCTGATGCAAGGGGGAAGCTCTCTGGGGACCCTGATGCAAGGGAGAGGCTCTCTGGGGACCCTGATGTAAGGAGGGGATCTCTGGGGACCCTGATGTAAGGGGGGTGCTCTCTGGGGACCCGGATGTAAGGAGGGGGCTCTCTTGGGACCCTGGTGCAAGGGGGAGGCTCTCTGGTGATTTTGATGTAAGGAGGCGGCTCTCTGGGGACCCTGATGTGAGGGGGGCTCTCTGGGGACCCTGATGTAAGGGGAAAGCTCTCCGGGGACCCTGCTGTAAGAGGGAGGCTCTCCGGGGACCCTGCTGTAAGGGGGAGGCTCTCTGGGGACCCTGATGCAAGGGGAGGCTTTCTGGGGACCCTGATGTAAGGGGGAGGCTCTCTGGGGACTCTGATGTAAGGGGAGGCTTTCTGGGGACCCTGATGTAAGGGGGAGGCTTTCCGGGGACCCTGATGTAAGGAGGGGCTCTCTGGGGACCCTGCTGTAAGGGGAGGCTCTCTATATATATATACACACACGCATACATGTGTATGCCCACCCAAGTGTATGACTTTCTTTACTTTGCCTGCTATGGGCTCTAGCCCCAGATCTTTTGTAGACCAAGCAACGCCCCTGCAAGGAGGTCTGTTATACATAATAAACTAAAAAAATTGACAAACTGCCTTGTCCAATTCCGTTGTTTGATGAAAATACTTATAAAATGATCCAAGAATAAAATAATAAATCACATATTGAATCCACAATCAGCTGAAGCCTGCACAATCAGGCCAGATTCATAAATCCTTTACACATATCTTCACAATATTATACAATGTTGACTGCAGTCAGCGTTTGGAGATATGTGTGAATGTGAAGGATTGATGAATCCGCCCTGATCATGCCTGTTTTGACCTGATTATGACTTTGATAAACAATTTTTTTGTTTATTCTTCTGAGTACAATTTAATAAGTATTTTTAATTTAAAAAGAAAAACAAGGACATGGCGCTTTGTCCATTTGTTTTGTTTTTTTTGCATGTGCACGGGTGTGAAAAGATTCCTAATGGCATAGGAATTAAGCATTGATTTTTCTGTGTATGTGCCATTTTATTTTTGCGCAAGCTACGGTATATCTCTACTATTTTACATTGGGCAGCTCTTTCATTGTATGCAGAAGCTGTTTTGGACTTATTATGAACGTCCCATTCTCTTTTGCTTATTATTTTATAAAATTTGGAATATTTTGAAGCAGCTTTTATAGTAATAAATGATACAATAGCTGCTCTTTTCCTTACTTTATTTTTGGCATGCCGTTAAATGACAATAGAAAATTCGGTTGAGTGTTCGTTTAGCAGCGTGTAGACATGTCAGGAGCTGTTGGAGTGGAAACAGTACACAGTACACCCAGGTGACGATTCGTTCTATCCTTTTCAATAAAACCTTCCACTAGTTATGTGCCTTAGCTCCTGGGCATGCTTAGTATCTCTAATACTCTGATATTGTTCATTGATTCAAATGTCTTGCACATGTTACTGCTTGTGCTCTCACTATATAGCATTTGTAAAGGACACCTCAATGTGAGACGCCAACATTCCAGTTTTCTTAGAGCAGGACACCATGTAATTCTCTAATTAAACTTACTACAGTAGATCAAGCTGCTCCCTAAATATAAATCAGGCAGTGACGAAGATTTGTACTTGTTTCCTATTTACAGATTATGTAATTCTTTGTCGTCAGAAATTGTTATTGGGTGTAGCCAGTATGCTGAAGATAAATTACGGACAGACATATATCAAACTCCATTGAACTGTGTCATATTTAACTCTGTCTATGATTCTATCCATGGATGTTATTTCAGGAATCAAAACCTTATTTTGGGATGTAGTCTCGCTGTATAATTAGCATTTATTAATGCTGTATGGTGTTGGTTGGAATAAATTGATTGTCCTACAAATATTATCTTATTTCAGAAGTAACTTCTTCATTATTCATCACTTGCAGATTAAAAAATAAACATTCCCTTCTTATTTTGTATAAACCAGGTACCTGCTTCAACCAAGAGACAATGGCAAATCAGGAAAACCAGAGGAACTGGGGTCGTTAAGGTTAAATGTGGTTTACACAGAAGATCATGTGTTTGCTAGCGAATACTACAACCCTCTCCGAGACCTTTTGTTAAAATCTGGAGATGTTGAGGTAAGACAGATTAGGAGTAAAAGCAAACAATATGTCATGCATAAATGATATAACAATCATACCAGGAATTTTTACAGTTCTGCAATTTAGATTAGAATTAGGGATTGTAGTAGAGGTAGAGTTGGGTTGTAACTTGCTGGTTTACGTGGGAAGGTCTGAACTTATAGTATTTTATGAATAGAGGGAACTGTGAAGAGCCTATATTAATAACAGTCTATTTTTTAATTTATTTTTTTATTTTGCCTAATGCCTAATGTGTCTACTTGTGCTTAATGAGCTCCCCATCTTTCTCTGGTAGTGCGCTACCATGTGGCTTTGTCTTTACACTCTTCACAGAAACAAAAAACATTCTAGCATACGTTGTTTTTTTTTGTTGCTTTTTTTCCCTACCAGTGGTGCTCCAAATTTATGTGTCGCCACCACTCCAGCCAAAAATACCAAAGTTACAAGAAAACAGAGTTGATGAATATAGTAAAGGTTAAGGATAGTTTACTCAAATAAGCACATACAACAGTGAACACACTTTGGCACAGTTAGTGCTACACTAACTCAAAAGACTAGGCGTTTTCACTGCTGTATGTGCTTCATTGAGTGGAATCCTGGTTTCCTTTACTACACCTGTGGACACCATTTTCTTGTATGGTTCATTACTGTGAATCAGTATAGTTGTGGAGTTATACCTGGTTTCCCTGAAGGGGTGGATAAATGTCGGTTTCCCAAGCAGCAGCAGCAGTCTTCTTTGTCCAACCAAACAATTTGAATTTTTTTAGTTCTAAAAGATTTGAGAAAATTACATGCCTCTAAATTATATTGCTATCTATTAGCCCATTGGAAATATTTCACCCCCTACTCTGTCCTTGTGACATCAGGATAAGAAATGAGGCAGTGGTTGTCTTCAAGATAGTACAAGAAGTTCTAAGTTGTTTTTAGCATGCCACCGGACTAATAAAAAAGTTACAGTCACTATAAACAACATGAAAATCTTAATTTTAAAACACCCTTCTATATTATTAAAACTTGAGAAGTTCAAATGGCTAATGTCTGCTGGTCTTAGGTATAAAGCAATAGTTTTTAGCTATTAAAATCCTAACTTGAAAATTGATTGTCTTTACTGATTCACAGGTTGTCGCGAGTTAGGACATACCTGCAGACACATGATCATTTCCCAGTTAAACTCTAATGCCATGTACACACGGTCGAGTTTCACGGCGGTGAAAACACCGCCGTGAAACCCGACGGGAAAAACGAGGAGCGGCTTGGTCCCCTACACACGGCCGGTTTTCATGACAGGTTTTCTCTTGGTTGAGAAAACCGGCCGTGTGTAGGCTCCCTAGCAGTGTTTCCCTATGGGAAAACTGCAGCGGAAAAAAATGACGCGATTCGCGACGAGAAAAATTAGAGCATGTTCGAATTTTTCTCGTCGTGATTCTTGTCGTTTGTCTCGTCTGGAAAAATGCTGGAAAGCCTACACACGGCCGTTTTTCTCGTCCAAGAGAAAAAATGTAATTTTCCCGACGAGAAAAGTGATCATGTGTACGCGGCATCAGGCCTCCTTCACACGGGTGTTTAACTGCATACACTGGATTCCAGTGGCAAGAATCTATGGATTCTTGAGGCTGGAATGACAGGTGTATGTGAATAGCAGATCCTCGGAGCCTGTGCAAGGTAAAGACAGGCTGACAGCAACTGTTGCTTTCACACACCAAGCAGTTACCTGCGGTTAGCTGGACATAATCATTATAATTTTTTTCTGCCTTCAAAAGATCTTCAGAATTCCACCATCCATGCTATGTGTGGATGGACGAATCTCCCACTGTGACTGTTATATTTTGACAGTCGGCACAGGTCGCTGTCAAAATACCCCAACAGCAGATGCGTCTGATCGGATGCAGCCACTGTTTGGCCAACAATTTTTTTCCGGGCTTCATCAGTTTTTCAGTTGCGGGATGTAGGGTGAAAGGTGGCCACCAAGGCCACTTATGCCGCGTACACACACTCGGAATTTCCGATGGAAAAAATCAGACGGAATTTTTTCATCGGATATTCCGACCGTGTGTATGCCCCATATGACTTTTTTAGTCGGAAATTCAGACGGAATTAGATAGAGAACATGTTCGGAATTTCCGTTCGTCTGGATGCAATTCCGACGGACTAAAAACCACACATGCTCGGAAACAATTTGACGCATGCTCGGAAGCATAGAACTTAATTTTCTCGTCTCGTCGTAGTGTTTTATGTCACCGCGTTCTTGACGGTTGGATTTTAGTGTGACCATGGGTATGCAAGACAGCTTGAGCGGAATTCCGTCGGAACTCCGTCGGAAAAACCCGTCGGAGTTTATTCCGACGGAAATTCCGCTCGTGTGTACAAGGCATTACTGAGTAAATTTTGGTCAGTACAGCAGAAATGGGCCGCAATTCAAGCAGTATGTAGCCAGCTTAAGCTGCATATTTGATGAAGATCAATTTATGTATTTTGGCCCTATTTTATTACTTTTCTTTTTTTATCACATGTAGCACCCTCCTAGCTAGGTTGCTAGGATGTTATGTAAATTAGGTATTTTTTGGCTCCTCTGTAGTCATTGGAGCAGTGGTTGATTTCTTTTGGCTGTTCTGGGTTTCACAGGCTGCAGGTTTGGTTGCTCTCCCCTGCCTTCCACAATGTTCTGCAACATAGGAGTGGAGCAAGGCAAATGGGCAACATGAATATTTATGGTGCTGCAGCCAATCCCTGGGGTGTGTGCCCAAAAGGGGCCTGGGAAGTGCACAAATAATTTGAGCTGCAGAACAGCATTGTCTTCCTGTTTAACAAATTACCCCTGTTCAGTTGGGGAATGGCTACCTACCCACTACTCCAGCTATTCAGTTTTTTTAAGTTGTTGGTCCCAGCTGTTGCAGAGTCAGGGAGACCTACATCTGAGAGCATATCGGACACCCTGAGACTTTACCTAAGAATCCAGTCCGCATAGCTTCAGTGGTAGGTGCCTGGAGAAAGCTGAATGGGCACAGCTGCTCCACTTGAGAGTACTGCCTTATTGCAAGATCCTGGTGACTGTGTACTATTGGGATTGCTGGGTCTTATAGTTCCTCTCCTGAGAGGTACATACCGACCAGTCCCCTCTAGTTTGTGGAAAGACGTTGAGCTAAGTAGTCCCTCATATATTAGTTTGTCTTTAAATGTTTGCATAATGAGGTAGCTCTTAGGGCCTAAGACCTTTCTCTACACCACATCCCTTAAGGTATATTATTTAATTCCAGTCATAATATATTGGGATTTTTATGGTGCCAAAACACAATCTAAAAAAAAAAAAAAAAGTATTTGGCAACACTCCAGAAGAAGCCATTGTTGGCGAAACATGTAAAGGAAACAACAGTGTAGCCTATGCAGAAGAAACAACCAATCGTAATGTTTTGCTGTATATACAATTTTTTTTTTTTTTAATATGATTTCAATGAATATGAAATAAAATTATACTTTAAAAAAAAAAAAAAAAAATTGTTTTGGCACCATAAAAATCCGTATACATTAGTCTACTCTAGTTTCTCATGTGAGGACTGTCCATGAAAACGGGTCAAGTAATTTCCCTCTTGAGAAGTAAATACCTCTGGCCTCTATTAGTCTCCCACAGGAAGAGCTGTTCTGAGCTGTGCAGAACTGTCCTTAAAGTGTGCAACATAAAGAAGAGTGTCCTCCTGTGTCTGTCATTGGTTCTGGAGTATCCCATACTACCCTACACCCCCATTCAGGCTATTCCACAATAAAACCACAAAAAATACATCCCCTAGACTGCGCTTTGTGTCAGTGTGCCTGGACTGTGCTCTGTGTCTGCTGGCAGCCTCTGCATTAGTGAGGGAGAACCATAGTCATCATCATCATCATCTGTGCTGGAAGTGTGTAGTGACTGTGCCTTTGACCATCATTAGCCAGTGGCCATTATGGAGGTAGCGCTATAGACAAAAAAACAAACAAACAACTGGAAGCCTTAATAAACCATACTCAAATGTCAGCCTAATGCAATCTGTAGACCAATTTTTCCTCTTCCCAGAGTTGTTTCCATATATACTGTAAAGACTGTACATACTACATTTCTGAGTGAATGGACTTTTTACATTTACAGCATATGCATAAATAAAGCATACAGTATATAAAGAAATATGTAATGTTTTATTAAAATGAGGGAAGTTTGTTCTGAAATACTTATCTAAACATTTTTCTCAGAACAGCTGAACAATGGTTTACCTTGGTGTGCTCTTTCAGTTTTACTGCTTAGCAAGAAATAGGGTGTTGGTTGTCTTGTTCTGACCGTACATCCGTTCAAAGGTGACTCTTGTGGTTTGTAAACTGATTGAATTTTGTGATGAGCAGAAAAACACACGGTTATGTGTTCATGTGTGAAATCGACACACCCCAGCCTTCCTATTAAAAATAAAAAAGAGGAAGCCCCATATTTTTACCCAGTGTTGCATAGTTACATAGTAGCTGAGGTTGAAAAAAGACACAAGCCCATCAAGTCCAACCTGTGTATGTGCTTTTATGTTAGTATTACATTGTAGTAGAAAAAACTAAAGCAATAAACCGCGCTAGCCTATAAACATAAACAAAAATACAGCAGCACCTGTTTATATAAAGTAAACGAAAATAAAAGGAACAAGTGCGCTAATGTGAATTAACCAATGTATGAATGTTAGTACCAACACATAGAAATATATACATATGAAGTCCAATAGTGATGACAGTAGGTAGGTCTGGAATATATCCAAATAAAAGTCCATTCAAAAATCAAAAAATGAAGAATGAAGGGAAGCCGTGAAGAGGTGACCCGCATCAGATTGGAATTCGGTGCATGCACACCCGTGTCCACCACCAACAATACAAACTGCTTACCAGAGGTAAGAAACAAATAAGCCCATCCGCAATCCCAGGGGAAAATCCAGAGAGATCCAAACGTCACTTGATGTGCAGTGGTTGCGTCAAAGATTTCCCAAAAAGAGAGAGGAGGCTCAATAGTGCATTACCCAATGTTAAATTTATTTATAAAAAGGGGTATAAAAACACTTACACAATATAACATTAAAAGAGCATAACAACCGGCCGGTCCGCCGTACCTGTCCCGTGATGATGGCGTCAGCACGCTCACCTTCCCGACGTACGTTTCGTGTTCCTACACGTCGTCATGGGGATCAGGTTACGTGCTGACGAATTACGAGATATAGAAGAAGAAAAGCCAAGCCTCACTCTGAGCGGCCAATGGAGTCGGGGCAATTAAACCAAGCCTCCATACCACCAGAAAGGCCCGGCCATGAACCAACACATAGCCAAGCCTCATTTTGATCACAGGCAGCACTATGGAAGAAAAAAGAGTCAAGCCTCATTCTAAGCGGCCAATGGAGTCACGGCAATTAAACCAAGCCTCCATACCACCAGAAAGGCCCGGCCCTGAACCAACACATAACCAAGCCTCACTCTGAGCGGCCAATGGAGTCGCGGCAATTAAACCAAGCCTCCATACCACCAGAAAGGCCCGGCCATGAACCAACACATAGCCAAGCCTCATTTTGATCACAGGCAGCACTATGGAAGAAAAAAGAGTCAAGCCTCATTCTAAGCGGCCAATTTAGTCACGGCAATTAAGTATTACATTGTATACCCCTGTATTTTGTGGTCGTTCAGGTGCCTATCTAACAGTTTTTTTGAAATTACTGATGCTCCCCGCTGAAACCACCACCTGTGGAAGAGAATTCCGCATCCTTACCACTCTTACAGTAAAGAACCCTCTACGCAGTTTAAGGTTAAACCACTTCTTGTTTATCTTTATTGTGGGGTCACCAGTACGGTATTTGTACATTAAAATCATATCCCCTCTCAAGCGTCTCTTCTCCAGAGAGAATAAGTTCAATGCTCGTAACCTTTCCTCATAACTTAAAGGTCCTCCAGTCCCTTTATTAGCTTTGTTGCCCTTCTCTACTCTCCCCAGTTCCAGCATATCCTTCCTGAGGACTAGTGCCCAGAACTGGACGAGATACTCCAGGTGCGGCCAGACCAGACCAGAGTCTTGTAGGGTGGGAGAATTATTGTTTTATCTCTGAAGTTAATCCCCTTTTTAATGCATGCTGATATTCTGTTTGCTTTGCTTGCAACAGCTTGGCATTGCCGAGCTTCTAGGACCATCAGGTCCTTTTCCATCCTAGATTCCCCAGAGGTTATTCCCCTAGTGAGTGAATTGCATTCATATTTTTGCCACCCAAATGCATTATTTTACATTTTTCTACATTAAACCACATTTGCCATGTGTTTTCCCACCACATAAATTTTTTCAAATCTTCTTGCAAGGTTTCCACATCCTGCGGAGAAATTATTGCCGTGCTTAGCTTAGTATTGTCCGCAAATACTAAGATTGAGCTGTTTATCCCATTCTCCAGGTCGTTTATGAATAAATTAAATAGGATTGGTCCCAGGACAGAACCCTGGGGTACCCCACTTTCCACGCTGGCCCAATCTGAGTACTCCCCGTTTATCACTACCCTCTGAACTTGACCCCTGTAGCCAGTTTTCAATCCATGTACTCACCCTATGGCCCATGCCGACAGACCTTAGTTTGTACAGTAAACGTTTTTGGGGAACTGTATCAAATGCCTTTGTGTTTTATATTTTCTTTGTATATAAAATTAATTATCTAAAATTTCATGTCAGTCGTAGTGTTAATTTACTACAAACATTCCACTTTATTGGAGTAATGATAAGTGGAAATCAAAAAAATGGCTCTTGTACAGACCTATACTGTATGATATTGTATATTTATGTACTGTAGTCAATTTCTATTGCAGCCCCCACTGACCTACTCACATTTTGCGAGTGGAAAATGATTGCTGCCGAGTGTGGGGCTGCCTCGGAAGGGCGGGGGTGAGCACCGCTGGCAGGTGGGGTTGAATGGGAGCCATTCTCCCAGCCAGGGGAAGACAGAGGAGAGGCGAGTCGGCCGGATCATCAGAGAGCAGGGATTGCCCGCTATAACAGATTTAATTTGAATTGCCCGGTGTTCCTGGAGCTCACCGTCACACAGTCCCACCTCCTGGCCCGACGCCTTTGAGAGACAGAACACCGGTCCAATGCCGGGGCGTGTCTGACGTCATCAAAGGTGCCGAGCCAGGAGGTGGGACTGTGTGACGGTGAGCTCCGGGAACACCCGACAATTCAAATGAAAGCTGTTACAGCAGGCAATCCCCGCTCTCTGATAAAACAGCCGGATCGCCTCTTCCTCTGCACAGGTGAGGCTGCATTGATGGGCACAGGGCATGCTGCATTGATGGGCACAGGTCAGGCTGCATTGATGGGCACTGGTTATGCTACATTGATGGGCACAGGTGAGCCTGTGCTGATGGGCACTGGTGAGACTGCACTGATGGTCACTGTTGAGGCTGCACTGATGGGCTGCACTGATGGGCACTGATGAGGCTGCACTCATGGGCACTAGTGAGGCTGCACTCATGGGCACTGGTGAGGCTACACTGATGGGCTCTGGTGAGGCTGCGCTGATGGGCACTGGTGAGGCTGCACTGATGGGCACTGTTGAAACTGCACTGATAAAGTTGTTGTTAATATTTATTTTTGTAACTTAATTCTGCATAAAACATTTAAGTGTAATTTTCATAAGACAATTTATGAGGGTGTGTTGAGGGGCAGGATTAGGGGCGGGGCATGGTAGGGGTTGGGTGGGGCAACTGGTGGCGAGTAATCCTAAAGGCCTGGCTAGTAGCTCAGGACTTGAAATGAAATTTTGAGCCCTATTTTACTGTATTTATCATATTCATATAATCTGTAACCCTGGCCTAGGACAGAAAAGAAGAGATCTGCAACTGTCTCATTTAATGCTGGACGGTGGGAAATATATTTATTTAAAGCAGTATGAAACCCAAAAACAAACATTTATTATACTGCAGCTTAACATTTCTTACATGTGATACCTGCATTTGTTTTCTTTTTTAGGCCATGCAACAATAGCAGGGGCGCTTACAGTGATCAGGTTTTATTTATTTAAGTCAAAAGTCAAAAATAATAGGGAAAAAGAACGAGGAAAGGACAAGTAGTCAAATGGAGGACCAAGCCATGGTATTCATATGCCATATAAACTTTATTAGAACAAAAATTATGTAATAGTGAAAAATACCCTCTAAGTACTATACAATTCTATTCAGATTTATTTATTTAGGACCTTTATCTTAAAAGGATACCTGCTGTAACTGTTATAAAGTGTTTTCTGGAATTTGGCTTTATTATGTTAGTGTTAAGTCTGCTACTATATCTAACACTTCCCTCCCCCCAGACTGACAAGGCTGCTGTCCTAAGGTGCCTCTGCGCTCCTTCATCCAGAGTGGGGCACTCTAATACAGGAGGTGTGTTACTGGCCTAAGAAAAGAGAACTGATGCAGCCACCACAGCTAATGAATGTTTGGTAAGCTGCTTGTGGGTGGGTGCAGCGTGGTGCGGCTGAAGTAACTTAAACACAGTCCAAATGCAATAGAAATAATTTATGTTGTCGTATGACAGTTCACAACAAGCCCAGCGGGAAAGGCAGCCTGACCAGAAACACTCATAGTTGAACAACAGATTGTAGCAGAGCAGATCTCAGCCAAACTGACAGCATCTGTCTTGAGGGGTGGAATGCAGCCTGGCCAGCCCGTGACCAAGTAGGGAGGCTTCCAGGAAAAGTGGTGAATCCGTAGGCTTTGCCTAGTCATCTAAAACCTCTGTCTGCTGCCATTACTGTCCCTGACAGATGGGTGACCTATCTCTACTCTACACACACTTGAAATGTGTGCCAAACTCCAGCCAGGGTTCTAAATTGACCCAAGATGGCCGGCAGAGTCTCACAGGCTGTCAGCATTCAACCAGATCGCATTCCCAGTGACCCAGGAAACCATAAAGGAACCTTGTTCCCCTTGACTCCCTTTCCCTTTGCAGTGCCGCTGCTGTTGAGTGCCACTTGCAGTGGAGAAAATACACTGTTGTATATATAATTTTTGGTTTTGGGTTTAATCTGCTTTAATCTAGTTTAAACCTTTGAAATCTATTTTACATCTTTTTTTATTACATTCTATGATCCCTTGCAGAGCAATACCTAGGGCCCCTTAAGTCTTCTGCACTGAGGTAGCATGCAATACAAGGCATGTATTAGCAAAAATGATTGCAACAAGTGTACTGTCCCCAGAAAGGTTTAATGTGCATTTTTTTGGTCTGTTATGGTGCATTGGTAGTCCAATCATAACGAATGGGCTGCCCTAATGCACTTATGCACTCTGATGAACCGCGTTATTTTTATGGAGATCTTAGAATGTTAGAGCTCTGATTCTTAGACCCATAGAGCTCCATTATTCTGTGCAGTGTTTGTTGGTGTTTACCAGAGGGGAGTATACAGGGAGAGTGTGCTGCTTATTTATTATATAGTCACAGACTGGGAGAGTAGATATTAATAAGCACAGAAACTGTAGATCTTTTTTTTCTATAGTGACCCATGAGACCCCACAAGCTGCAGTACATACCTGCTGTGTTGGGCTTTGGTCAAGTGGTTGACATCTGGCCCAGGGCTTGACTGATATGAACTATATCAGACAACTCAAGCTTGCTAGCCTAAATATACTAGACCTAAGATAAGGTGACACAGAAAAGTGTACATGTGACCATAACTTAATAAGTGTTGGAATTCTCACAGACACTGTGTTGCTTTGTTTATACTTTAAAGCTTAGTTATCATAACCTAATTTACGTTTCTTGCTTACGTCATGTGTGTCGTCTTTTGTTTTGTTTGATCTTCTTAGTTTGGCAGCAGTAGAAAGCAAAATGACATACTTGGGGGTCTAGATATAGGGCTTCCTGTTCCTGGTATAATCATTTGACTTTGTCATGGTAGAAAAATGTAACTCAGAAACTACCCAAAGTTCTCAATAATCACAGAAGAGTAAAACAATAATTAGCATTGCATTAGCTGCAACTTGGTGAGGTTCTTCTTATAATTTGTTGGTGTTTGTGCTATGCTGTAGCCTTCTGCACTGAAACTTGTCACCCACACTTTCATGTTTAGCCAGTTTCTGCTAATATATCTCATTATGGCAGACATGCTGGAAACAGTGTGGTGAAGAGAGCAGTCAATATTTTTATAGTATCATTTATTAAATTGTTGGTATTGTGCTTCAGTGATGTGATCCTAGCTGTTCCGTATAACATTTCCAATTACTGCATATCATTTTCCATAATAATGAACCCATGCACCTAGGTTAGGGTGACCAGACATCCCCGGTTTCCGGGGACATTCCCTGGATTGAGGACACTGTCCCCGGACCAAGTCTGTCGCCGGTTTTGTCCCCGGATTGGATTTGAACAGGGGCTGGGGCAATTTCAAAGACAGTCAGTGCAGATTTTTAAAAACAAAATCTGAATTACACACCCCTGCTCCACCGCTCCTACTAGCTTAGGGGGGTGTATTTTTTCCATTATCTGTGGCCCTTTCTGATGATCATGTGCTGGTCGGAGCGGAGGGAAAATTTCTTCAGTTTCAGGTGCCCATTCAGCTCCACTCGCATGTTCTTCTGCCTTGGCTCAAGTCCCGGCCAGCCGTCTGCCTGCTTATCTCCTTGCCTTCCCTGGCGGAGTGATCTTCCTCCGCTTCCCACCCAGTAGTAGCCAGGGCACGAAGAGTGAGACTTGACAGGTTGTGAGGCGACGGCAGTGCCGTCGGGCAGAGAGTCGCTGATTGCCTCCATTACTAGTAAAAAAAAAAAAAATGTCCCCGGATTTCATTTAGAAAATCTGGTCACCTTAACCTAGGTGATATTTCTGTACCTTGCATTGTTTGGTATATCATGGTGAATGGTAATATGGATAAACAATTAAAGTATAACTAAAGGGAATTTAGCTTGGGACAGAGTGGAGAGGGATTAGAACACCTGCTAGTTTTTATTGCTGTCTGTGACCCCATTAGGGAGATTTATCCTCTATTAGTCCATTACCATTAGCATTGAACATTAAAGTAAAAGAAAATCCCAAATTTTGGGCTGTCCCCAGAAAAATAAGAGTGGAAATCTTCCAATGAGCAACACTTTTTCTGGTGGCCTGGGGATCCCCAAGCTGTTCCCTTTATTTGTAGCAATTTCCTCTCACTCTCTTTTTTGGCTATGGGACAGGAAGTGAAGGTAAAGCTTCCCAGTGGGACACAGATGGAAAAAAAAAGGGACAGGTTAAAAATTCTCCTTTACTCTATCCAAAATATAAAGATGCCTTTCTTTACACACACATAAACTTTAATGGGATCCCAGTCTTAGTTTGTAGGGTTCAATATTGAGTTGGCCCACCATTTGCAGCTATAACAGCTTCAACTCTTCTGGGAAGGCTGTCCACAAGGTTTAGGAGTGTGTCTATGGGAATGTTTGACCATTTTTCCTGAAGCGCATTTGTTAAATTAGGCACTGATGTAGACGAGAAGCCCTGGCTCACAGTCTCTGCTCTAATTCATCCCAAAGGTGTTCTATCGGGTTAAGGTCAGTACTCTGTACAGGCCAGTCAAGTTCCTCCACCCTAAACACCGATCCATGTCTTTATGGACCTTGTTTGTGCACTGGTGCGCAGTCATGTTGAAACAAGAAGCGGCCATCTCCAAACTGTTCCCACAAGGTTGGTAGCATGAAATTGTCCAAAATGTCTTGGTATGCTGCTGCCTTAAGAGTTCCGTTCACTGGAACCAAGGGGCCAAGCCCAACCCCTGAAAAGTACCCCCCCCCCCACACCATAATTGACTGAAAGCTGAGACTGAACACCGCTGACCGCTCAGAGCTCTTAGAGCAGAGAGCTGGTGACTGTCATTCACCACTGTATGCTCTGCACTACACACACACACACTGGAGCACTGGTCTGTGGAGGGGTTGGGAACGGCTGGCTCAGGCTCTCAGTTGCTCGCTGAGAGGCTAAGCCAGGTGCCGGTCCAGGGTCCTGGGTGGATCCCGGCCATATTGTCACAATCTTTCTCCAGCCTAAACCGGCTCTGTGTCGTCAGCCAAAAGTGGGCTTCAGTCAGCTGTCAGCTGAAAATGGGTCTCAAATGAACTGCACTCCTGTAAACCACAGAAGTACAGCCAAATATGCTTTGGCTGTACTTCTCTTTTAAATAAACCCATTTTCTTGCATTGCTTCATAAGCCACAGGTTCAAGGTAACTATACATAGATTTAACCACTATTGAGTGGTGAACATAATACCTATGTGCTTCTTCAGAACTCAGTTTAAGCAAAAACAGTAGTGATTTTTGAGGAAAGAAATTCCGAAAGATAATTTTCTCCCTTGCAGCTTTGGTCAACAGAGTGGGTACCTGCAGAAGTCACAAAGGTTAACTAAATATATTACTGTATCCTGATCCAATCATTATCAGCTGGACTGTAACATAATAATTTTTTAGGCCTCATTCACAATTGCATATGGAACCCACCATGATTTCCCATTAGAGGTCAGCAATGTTTCCTGGGAACAGCTGCAGTTGGTAAGTTCCATTCAAAGTAATAGGGGGCTTTACAGCACAGCCATGTTGTTGTTGCCAATTGCATGTAATCGAACATGTAGAGATTACCTGTGGATTATCAGCACTAGACGCAACAACCCATTGCTTTTAATGGGACTTCCTGCAACATGTGTACTTTGATTAAACCTGCCATTATGAGAGCAGATTTAGAACTTGACAACAGCATCAAAACATGGATCAATTCTGAGCATATGAACTTAGAAATGTCATGTTAGCATCTACCACATGTGTTTACTTGGGCGGTTATGTAAATCTAACAGCTATGTACATACGTTGTGTTTTAAATAGGTGCAATAACTATTTAAACAGGAATGAGTGCTTGACGGTGCTATGTTACATCAACTGTTTAAAATGAGGACACTTCTAATCTCTGATATCTTCTCTCTCCAGCCTGTTTCAGCATCTGCTGCACATGTGTTGGGTGAAGTGTGCAGAGAAAAACAGGAAGCTGCAATACCTCTGGTGCGACTCTTTTTACATTATGGGAAGATTGTGCCATTCATCAGTGCAATAGCAAATGCTGAAGTCAACAGAACACAGTGAGTGTCCGTTTTCAGTAGAATGAACCTGGGATGTCAACACCTGACTAAATATATGACACTGCTGTTATGTCTTTAAAGTGCATTTGTCACTTTGTAGCAGATCATATGCTAAGAAGAGTTTTATTTTTATTTTTTTTACATTTTTAAAAAGGTTATAGTGCATCTTATTACTGTTAAGTTATCAAAAATCCAAACAAATGATGCGTCACTTTTCTATCTTTTATATTAGAAACTACTGGCATAAAAGATTTGGAAAGGTAGGAATGAGCATGTGTAGAAATAGACACCACATGCCATTTAGTACTAGAGAAACAAGGGAGGGGCAGGAGGTCATATGCCTCGGGACTTTAAAGGTGTCAAAAATAATAGTAGTTGGTGACCAAATGAATGATCAACATAGAAATTATAGAAAAATAGAAATAATTTTAATTACAAAAAATATTAAAACATGAGATATTTTGATATCCAACAAGTTCGATTATTTCCAAAGATACAGATGTACAGCACCGTGATTTCTCAACATGTTTCGCTCCTAAACAAGCTTCTTCAGGAAATAAATAATCGGTAATTTACTGTACTAGAGGTAACAAATAAAGAATATATAAACACTCATGTAAATGCCATTAATATAGACAAATAGTTAGTAGGCAACCATACAAGAATTTAAATACAAAATAACACGTAGACAAAAACTATGAATTATATACAGTTAATGAAAGAGGGGCATATTATATGTAGTTGCATTACACTGCATTTTGAATGAGAATGAAGGATGTGGTCAAAAGGAGTCTTACCCGTAATCTGTATAGAAAGAGATCTATCAAACTGATTCATTAAAAACACATGGAGGTGTCAGAAGGAGTCCACCAAAGTCCACCAAGGGATCTCCCAGAACAAAAAAAGGGTCTCATATAATCCTACAGATGGTTAAAAAAAATGGGTGTTTTCAATAGAAGAAAAAAACACCCCAAAAAAAAAAGAGATTAAAGTTAAACAAAAAAGAAGAAATTCAAATAGGAGTAGAAAAAATGAATTGAAGGAGTTTATACCTTTAAATGGAATCAATAGATATAGAGTATTGGTATCAGTGAATCCAAAGTTGCAAACCCAGTCCACTTTAGCGAGCAAGACACAGAGCCTCAAAGGGTCAAGAGAAGATATTCTCACTAAATCCAGAAACAAAGGGAGAAGACACTGGCATAAAAAAATAAAAATATTTTTTAACCCTCCACAGATCTCTAAGAGGCTACATTATTATGTGTTCTAAGTCTGAAGGGCAGGCCCACTTTGGTGCACTACTCCATCAATCTGTGCTTTTCTATTTCAGGTGTTGCTGTTGTATTTTGAACTATGTATATTCATGTTATAGTACTATTGCCTAACATGCTGGAGAGCTAGGTGCCAGTTGCATTGATGTACTTAAAGTAAGCGTGTCACAAACTTGGCCAGTTCAATTCTGGAGGAAAACTAAATGGCAATAACATTTCCTTTTCCAAATCTCTTTCTGTAGCTTTTTACAGGATATCAGCTTTACCTCTAACATTACATAACATAACCTAGTATGATTGCATGCAAGAAGGATGGAAGTGAAATGTAGGGGCCCCTGTCTATGGCTATCATATGGTCTTTACAGATTTGTTCTATTAATTATCCACACTACTGAAAATCATTTGTGTGCTTTATTCTTAGTAACCCCTATGGTGAATGTACACTGTAAGCCCTCGTTCACACTGAATGCGGCTTCAAAATCGTACGATTTCTCTTGAAATGGTATGATTTCAAAGCCACAGGTCAGTGTGACTTCAGTGCGACTTGGCTGACATCTGTGCGACTTCATGCACAGATGTCTATGCAAGTCGTACCTGAAATCTCAAAAAATAGTGCAGGAACCTTTTTTCAGATCGGTGCGGCACCGCAAAGTCAGTGTTGCACCGATTTGAACAGTTCCATTGCCTACAATTAGGTGCGATTTGTCATGCGATTTGGACCTGTCAAATTGCATGATAAGTCGCACCGGTGTGAACGGGGGCTCAAGCACTTACATATTGGGTCACTTTTAAGGAAGCATAATTTCTCAAGGAAATAGGATAAAAAGAGATTTGCTACTTTTAAAACCTTTAATAAAATAAATTTGAACAGTCTTTGTCCAAAGGAGGACAGAACAATATCTCTTAGGCCTTGCCTGGTTTGCATCCAATGGATAAAAAAATTCCTACAAGTGGCACAAATTTCCCCAAATGGCAGATCAGTTCTCTGGGTCAAAACATTCCCATATTACCATTTAGTAATTTAACTGTGTATCTCAATGTAAATTTGCCATTTGCTATCTCGCGCTGTAGGGTATTCCACTTGCATCTTTTAAAAACTGATCGTAAAAGCAAAATTCAATAATATGCTACTGATAACATTCTTAATTATTTGAATAATTTTCCTAAACAAATGTTTACACAGTACTCCCCAGCTCAAACATAACACACAATAAAATAGGTCAAATAAAGCAATCTCATTATTGTTAAACAAGAGATTATAACAAAACTTATGCCGCGTAGACACGATCGGACATTCCGACAACAAAACCGTGTTTTTTTTTCCGTTGGATTTTCGCTCAAACTTGTCTTGCATACACACGGTCACACAAATGTTGTTGGAAATTCAAATCGCCAAGAACTCGGTGGGGTACAACACTACGACGAGCCGAGAAAAAATAAGTTCAATGATTCCGAGCATGCGTCAAATTGATTCCGAGCATGCGTAGGATTTTTGTGCATCGGAATTGGATACACACGATCGAAATTTCCGACAAGAACTTGTCGGAAAAATTGAGAACCTGCTCTGAAACATTTGTTGTCGGAAATTCCGACAGCAAATGTCCGATGGAGCCTACACACGGTCGGAAGCTCACATCGAACATTTGTTGTCGGAAATTCCGAACGTGGGTAGAGTTGTATACAGATATTAACTTTAAGGTTACTCCAAAAAAGACATCATATTTTTTACATAATGCGAACTCTAAATAATATATTGTCCTTTTGCACTTTCAAATAACAATGTAGTCAAAGAAAGAATTGACAGGCCTATGAACATCAGATAAAACATGTTTCATTAGCATATTGATGGGAGCTAACATTATAATGGAAACAATAAAACCCACCAGAAGAACATGTAAAATAGAACAGAAACTCCAGCTAAAAGTAATAAAAATCTGACTAATGTTTTTCTACCTATTACTGTGTCAAAATTCTTCCTACTAAAGTAAGTGAAGGGGAATCTTTCCAATGGAAATACAGATACATGGAGATAAACCTGAACAAAGTCTGGAGATATACCCCAATGAAGGTTGCAATCCTGGGGATAAACCCAACATGGACTGAAGCTTGTCAGCTGATTAAAGTTTTGCCTGTGAAGACATGATCGGTGTAGAGCTTTTCCCATGGATTAAACTGACTCCGTACTAACAAGCCTAATTGCTATTGATGGCGAAAAGGCTTTTGACAGTGTAGATTGGTGTTTCTTGGAAGTAACTTTCATTCAAATTGCCCTAGGACCAACGTAACCCCATAGACACAATTTTAGTGAAATGCCTCCTTTTGGATCAGATTCAAATCAAACATGGAACACAGCAAGGCTGTTCCCAATCCCTTCCTATTTACCTTCTAGTTATAGAGCATGTGACTATTTCTATACAAGTTACTCCAATACATGTGGCATCACTTTTTGAGATTACCACTATAAAATTTCAAAAAATAAGCAAGCTTATTTGTTCATTAATGTGCATTAATGTTTAAGTTTGATGCAGTGTTTTCTTTGTGCCAGTTTTTTACATGAACATGTATAGCGCCTTATTCTTTACTTTTTAATTCTACACAGTTTAGTGATTTGTTCACGTTAAGGGGGGCAGCTGTTGGTTTATATGTTCTCCTCCCCAAAAGGCGCCATTTTTTTGGTATACATTTTAAATAACAAAGTACCTAAAAGGGACCCCATACAGAACAAAATTCTTAGAGGTAGTGCTCGAGATCACTCAGGGATGACTGATGTACCCTTTGAGGATGAAGCAAAAATTTGAAAGTTGAATTTTATATTGATGCTCAATTATTCTGTAAATTGGACATCTGAATGTTTAAGGTATTGGCAAGTACAGTAGATGTGTTGCCTATTTACATACTTTTCATATTTCTATAATCCAGCTGTATGCAACAGTGCCAGGTACTGTTTAATAGTGCAGCCACTGGCATGGCCCCAGGTCTCTTGCACTCCAGATTGGTGACTTCTGCACATAGGGTTGTCATTGAAAAGCAGGCCCTGCATTGCCCATTCTATGAGTTGCAATATGCAGAGTTGCTGGCAATGATTACAGTTACCCTCGTTGTTAATAAAGCAGTCAAGAATTGTACTATATTGATATGCAAAGTATATGAATGAGAAATTAGACCTGCTAATAGTCACTAACTCCTTGCAGATTAAAAAAATTAAAATAAAATAAAATGCAGCATTTGTAGCTTGGGTAAAGTTCAACTTTACATGTACTAAATAAGTCACATCTAAAAGTTTTTTTTTTTTTCCCCCAAACTAAACAAGCCACTTTTATCACCTTTCATTATAAGTGAGATCCCCCTTACTTTTATTAATCTGACTGGCCACCTCTAAACCCACTCTTCTCCAGAGTAAACTCTTCTACTTCCTTCTTGTACGTAATATTAAAAATGTTACCTTACATTTGATTTATGCCAGGACATAGCCCTGTGCGCTGCCATGTGGAAATTATTTGGCCACATGGGACAGCATCCTGTTGTGGAAACCCACTGTTGAATTTAAACTCCTTTATGCTTCATTGCCATAGAAATCCGTGATGATAAACCATAAAGCAACCGAGTGCCGTCACATCACATTTTGCAAGTACTGCTATACGCTGCAGGAGGGAGGAGATTTGACAGGCTGTCATTCATCCTCTCATTTCCTTACTAACTACCAAGGTGGTCAGTGAGTTTTAGAAAGCAGTGGCACTACAGCTGTTATTTTCTTAATCATGGCATAATTCTGGAATCATGATTAACTGACTTGAGTAACATTGAATTATAAATTAATCATCACTGTAATAACCGGTGTGAAAATGTAATATAGTTATATTAGGTCAGGAAAGGTTTCATGAAAAAAGCTGCTTTTCTTGCTCTGATTTTCAGTGGCAGTGATTATATGTATGTGGTGTGAGTAAATTTGGGTTACATAGTGGGTGCACCAAGCTAAATCAGGATTAACTATATATATATATATATATATATATATATATATATATATATATATATATATATATATTGTGACAGCAGGAAGGTAAAGTCACCTGGTTGCATCCAGGGGGGTAGATATATTTCTCCCAGATTCAGGCTTTATGCTGACTTATACAACTAGGGAGGGAGTTGATGAAGCCCAGCTGAGGCTAGTGGGCTCATGGATGACTCATACCTCTAGGGAGAGGGCTGGGCGTCGTGCAGGCAGGGAGTTGATGAGACCAGCTGAAGCCTGTCAGTTCGTTTAAGGCCTCTATAAAAACTCCCAGCTACATTAGATGTTAGCTCATGCCTGGACCCAGACCTGTGTGGACTGTCTAGGGAGAGTGAACCCCTGTGCGGTGAGGCAAAGCCTGTGTGGCTATTTGTTTGGACTTTTACTAAACCAGGGACTTAGGGACTAGGACAGCACCAGGCTGATCCCAGTTGTTAGTTTAGGAAACCTGCATGTTTAGTCAGAGGTCAAACTGACCAGGATTTATTTTGTTTATGTTTCTTTTTGGCTTTGCTGTGTTTTTGTCACTGTACATAGAGAAATAAACCGCACCTTTTGATTTTGAAAACCACAACCTCCGTCTGTTGGCCCTGTTTTTGTGTGGGGAGCCCAACCAGGGGGTCACACACACCCGCTACCGAGTTAACCCCCTCACAGTTGGTGGAGAATGCGTGCAGTTTTTTTAAGCCAGCATGGAGGAGATACTGAAACAGCTGGCTCTAGCAAATGCCAATCAACAGCAGACAAATGCAGGTTTGCAAAGGAGCCTTGCAGCCCAGCAGCAAGCTCATCAACAAGCCCAGCAGCAATCTGAGGCCCGCTTCATAGACCTGTTACAGAAGCAAGAGCAGAGACTACAACAAATGGAAGCAGTAATGCAGCAACGTCCGCAGACCAGTGAGGAAAGCCGTCCCACTAATACCGCGTCCTTTGGGGTGAGTCGTTTATTGACAAAAATGACTGGAGAGGATGATCCAGAGGTATTTTTGACCACATTTGAAAGGACTGCTGAAAGAGAAAAGTGGCCTGAGGAGCAGTGGGCTGGACTGGTGGCTCCTCTGTTAACTGGTGAATCGCAGAAGGCTTACTATGACCTAGAGCCTGACCAAGCAAAAGACTATGTGATGCTAAAAGCTGAAATATTGGCAAGGCTGGGTGTCACCCTGGCTGTCCGGGCTCAGCGTGTGCATAACTGGACTTTCCAGCTTGGAAAACCCCCCAGGTCTCAAATGTATGATCTCATTCACCTGAGCAGGAAGTGGCTACAGCCAGAGACTTTGTCTGCACCAGAGATTGTGGAACGTGTTGTAATGGATCGGTTTTTGAGAGCTCTTCCTACTGCCATCCAAAAGTGGGTAAGCCATGGAGACCCAGAGACGGCCGGTGGTCTTGTGGATCGTGTAGGGAAATACTTGGCTACAGAGAACCTGACGGCCTCTTCCAGAGACTCTCGGACTTTCCACCCTAAGACCAGACCATCCCCAGGGGCGGATAAGAGGATTCCAAGGGGTGAGGGTGGAGAGAGTGAGAGGGTGGGAGCTCTACCCAAAGTTTGGCGAGAACAGCCTGGGAAGTCAGGGGCTCAAGAGGCAGCCAAATGGATTGTTTGCTACCGCTGTCGGCAAGCGGGACATATTGCAGCAAATTGCCCGGTTGTGGAGGAACCCATTGTGACAGCAGGAAGGTAAAGTCACCTGGTTGCATCCAGGGGGGTAGATATATTTCGCCCAGATTCAGGCTTTACGCCGACTTATACAACTAGGTGGAGAGTTGTATAAGCCCAGCTGAGGATAGTGGGCTCATGGATGACTCATACCTCTATGGAGAGTGTGGGGCGTCGTGCAGACAGGGAGTTGATGAGATCAGCTGAAGCTTGTCAACTCATTTAGGCCTCTATAAGAACTCCCAGATTCATTAGGTGTATGCTCATGCCTGGAAGCAGACCTGTGTGGACTTCCTGGAGAGAGTGAACCCTTGTGCGGTGAGACAAAGCCTGTGTGGCTATTTGCTTGGACATTTAAAACCAGGGACTTAGGGACTAGGACAGCACTAGGCTGATCCCAGTTGTTAGTTAGGAAACCTGTATGTTTAGTCAGAGGTCAAATTGACCAGGATTTATTTTGTTTATGTTTCTTTTGCTTTGCTGTGTTTTTGTCACTGTAAATAGAAAATAAACCACACCTTTTTGATTTGGAAAACCACAACCTCCGTCTGCTGGGCCTGTTTTTGTGTGGGGAGCCCATCCCGGGGGTCACACACACCCGCTGCCGAGCTAACCCCCTCACAGTTGGTGGAGAATGCGGGCAGTTTTTTTTAAGCCAGCATGGAGGAGATACTGAAACAGCTGGCTCTAGCAAATGCCAATCAACAGCAGACAAATGCAGGTTTGCAAAAGAGCCTTGCAGCTCATCAACAGAGCCTTGCAGCTCAACAACAGAACTTCGCAGCCCAGCAGCAAGCTCATCAACAGAGCCTTGCAGCCCAGCAGCAGACAAACGCAACTTTGCAACAGAGTCTGGAGGCTCAGCAACAAGCCCAGCAGCAATCTGAGGCCCGCTTCATAGACCTGTTGCAGAAGCAAGAGCAGAGACTACAACAACAGATGGAAGCAGTAATGCAGCAACGTCCGCAGACCAGTGAGGAAAGCCGTCCCACTAATACCGCGTCCTTTGGGGTGAGTCGTTTATTGACAAAAATGACTGGAGAGGATGATCCAGAGGTATTTTTGACCACATTTGAAAGGACCGCTGAAAGAGAAAAGTGGCCTGAGGAGCAGTGGGCTGGACTAGTGGCTCCTCTGTTAACTGGTGAATCGCAGAAAGCTTACTATGACCTAGAGCCTAACCAAGCAAAAGACTATGTGATGCTAAAAGCTGAAATATTGGCAAGGCTGGGTGTCACCCTGGCTGTCCGGGCTCAGCGTGTGCATAACTGGACTTTCCAGCTTGGAAAACCCCCCAGGTCTCAAATGTATGATCTCATTCACCTGAGCAGAAAGTGGCTACAGCCAGAGACTTTGTCCGCACCAAAGATTGTGGAACGTGTTGTAATGGATCGGTTTTTGAGAGCTCTTCCTACTGCCATCCAAAAGTGGGTAAGCCATGGAGACCCAGAGACGGCCGATGGTCTTGTGGATCGTGTGGAGAAATACTTGGCTACAGAGAACCTGACGGTCTCTTCCAGAGACACTCGGACTTTCCACCCTAAGACCAGACCATCCCCAGGGGCGGATAAGATGATTCCAAGGGGTAAGGGTGGAGAGAGTGAGAGGGTGGGAGCTCTACCCCAAGTTTGGCGAGAACAGCCTGGGAAATCAGCGGCTCAAGAGGCGGCAAGAAGGATCGTTTGCTACCGCTGCCGGCAAGCGGGACATATTGCAGCAAATTGCCCGGTTGTGGAGGAACCCATGCAGTGTGACTTTCTGACGGGCAGACGTCAGTCGCTGTGTGCGACAGTCGCATGCACTGCCATTCGAGGAACTGAGAAACATTTATGCAAAATGTGTGTTAATGGTAGAAATGTTGTGGTATTGCTGGATTCAGGTAGCCTTGTGACCCTGATAAAGGCTGAGTTAGTTAAAACAGAGGTCTCTGGGAATAGCAAGGTAGCTGTTATTTGTGTGCATGGGGACACCCGAGAGTATCCAGTGACTACAGTGTGTTTCGAGACCCCCAAAGGTACCCTCTCTCATCCAGTGGGCTTAGTATCTCAGTTACCGCATGACGCCATTGTGGGAAGGGATTTTCCGAAGTTCTGGGAACTGTGGGATGATCCTGAGCCCCCCACTGGTGCCCCTATGTACCAGGAATGTGATAGCCAGAACTCCCCTGAGAGTGGTGAGGACTCTCCGGAATTTCCCTTGTCAGTATTGGCAGGGGAGACTCAAGAAACTGGAGAGGAGCCCACCTCCTCAGACGAAAACCTACCGTCTGTGGAGTTTTCTGATCTTGAGGTTCACAGGGAAAACTTTGCCACAGAACAGTTGAAAGACCCCGCCCTAATAAAGGCACGGGAAAACGTAGTGAAAATAGATGGCGAGTTAGTGAACCCAGATAATACCTGCACTTACCCATACTTCAGCGTAGAGAAGGACCTACTGTATCGGGTGGCAAAAAGGGCAGAAGAAACCGTTGAGCAGCTTGTGGTGCCCAAACCGTACAGGAAGTTGGTGTTGGAGTTGGCCCATGGGCACATTCTTGGAGGTCATCTGGGGACAGAGAAAACCCGAGAGAGGGTATTACAGAGATTCTATTGGCCGGGGGTGATGAAGGACATAGAAAATTATTGTTCCTCCTGCCCTGTGTGTCAGAGGTCGGCCCCGATGCCACATTTCCGTAGCCCGCTGGTCCCTCTACCCATCATTGAGGTCCCGTTTGAGAGGATCGCCATGGATTTGGTAGGTCCTATAATCAAGTCCGCTAGGGGGCACCAGTACATATTAGTTATAATGGACTATGCCACCCGTTATCCAGAAGCGATCCCTCTCCGAAATACCTCGGCCAAAACCATAGCCAAAGAGCTATCTCTTGTGTTTAGCCGGGTGGGTATTTGTAAAGAACTGCTTACGGACCAAGGTACACCCTTTATGTCCCGGGTTATGAAGGAGCTATGTAAATTGTTCAAAGTGACGCAATTACGTACATCTGTGTATCACCCCCAAACCGATGGGCTGGTTGAAAGATTCAACAAAACCCTAAAACAAATGTTGAAGAAAGTGGTGGATAGAGATGGAAAGGATTGGGACTGTCTACTTCCTTATCTGATGTTTGCTATTAGGGAGGTGCCCCAATCCTCTACGGGATTCTCCCCCTTTGAGTTACTGTATGGGAGACACCCAAGAGGGCTGTTGGATATTGCCAAGGAAACTTGGGAAAGTGAGAGTTCTCCCCACAGGAGTGTGATTGAGCATGTCGCCCTGATGCAGGACCGAATTGCACAGGTAATGCCCATCGTGAAGGAACATTTGGCCCAAGCGCAGTTAGCACAGCAGAGAGTGTACAACCGTGGAGCCAAGACCCGTACCTTTTCCCCGGGGGATAGGATACTGGTACTGGTCCCTACGGTTGAAAGTAAATTCCTTGCCAAATGGCAAGGCCCCTACGAGATAATGGAAAAAGTGAGCGAAGTGAATTACAAGGTCAGACAACCAGGAAGGCGAAAGCCCGAACAGATCTATCACGTTAATCTGTTGAAAGCCTGGAGGGATAGAGAGTCCCTAGTCGCAGACACTTGGTCACCAGCTCAA
Source organism: Rana muscosa (assembly GCA_029206835.1). NCBI lineage: Eukaryota > Metazoa > Chordata > Amphibia > Anura > Ranidae > Rana > Rana muscosa. The sequence continues at coordinate 687,574,380 of CM055117.1, forward strand.
ACTGGTTGCGTGATTCCTGAGGTTGGAATCGCAGCCACCTTGTCACAACCCCAACAACAGGAGGTTAAGGAGTTTGTGCTTCGCAACAAGGAGGTATTCTCTGAGCTGCCGGGACAAACATCTGGGGTAGAGCATGACATTATTACCCCGCCCGGTGAAAGGGTGAAGTTAAAACCCTATCGGATCCCAGAGGCCCGACGGGAGGCAATACGGGAGGAAGTACAGAAAATGATGAACTTAGGGGTGATAGAGGAGTCCCAAAGTGATTGGTCTAGTCCCATTGTGTTGGTGCCTAAACCGGATGGGAGCTGGCGATTTTGTAACGATTTTCGTCAGTTGAACAAAGTTACAAAATTTGACACCTACCCCATGCCACGTATAGATGAGTTGATCGACCGGCTGGGAACAGCCCGATACATGACGACTCTTGACCTCACAAAAGGGTATTGGCAAATCCCCCTGGCCAAGTCGGCCAAAGAGAAAACCGCATTTGTAACCCCAGACGGGGCGTTCCAATATAAAAGAATGCCGTTCGGGTTACAGAATGCGCCGGCCACATTCCAGCGGAAAATGGACCAGATGCTGAGGCCCCATCGGAAGTATGCTGCGGCTTACCTGGATGACGTAATTGTCCATAGCACAGATTGGGCCTCACATCTGCCAAAAGTGCAAGCAGTCCTGGACTCTGTTCGGGAAGCGGGGTTTACGGCTAACCCCAAGAAGTGTACCATTGGGCAGGAGGAGGCCAAATATCTTGGGTACACCATTGGGAGGGGAGTAATAAAACCCCAACTCAACAAAGTCGAGGCCATCCAGAGTTGGCCACGTCCCAACAGCAAGAAGCAGGTACGAGCCTTTCTGGGAATCGCTGGGTATTATCGGCGATTCATTCCCCACTTTGCTTCTAAGGCTGTGCCCCTAACCAACCTGACGAAGGGGAAAGGGTCGGTCATGATTAAATGGACCCCCGAGGCTGAGGCAGCATTCCAATTCTTGAAACAAGCCTTATGTAGCCAGCCAGTGTTGTACTCACCCGACTTCTCTAAAGACTTTGTCGTACAAAGTGATGCGTCAGATGTGGGGTTAGGAGCAGTATTGTCCCAGGTCTGGAACGGGGAAGAGCACCCAGTCATTTACCTCAGCAGGAAGTTGAAGTCCCATGAGGTAAATTACGCCACCGTTGAAAAGGAGTGTTTAGCGGTGAAGTGGGCTCTAGATTCCCTTCGGTACTACCTGCTAGGTAGGCACTTTGACATGGTTACGGATCACGCTCCGTTAAAGTGGATGGCTCAAAACAAGGAAACAAATAGAAGAGTGAATAGGTGGTTCCTGGCCCTCCAGGAATTCAACTTCACAGTAAAGCATCGCCCTGGCGTTCAAATGGGGAATGTGGATGCTTTGTCTCGAGTACATGAATGCCTGATTGCTGGTGTTCCAACCCCGAGGTTAAAACAAGAGGGGGGGGTATGTGACAGCAGGAAGGTAAAGTCACCTGGTTGCATCCAGGGGGGTAGATATATTTCGCCCAGATTCAGGCTTTACGCCGACTTATACAACTAGGTGGAGAGTTGTATAAGCCCAGCTGAGGATAGTGGGCTCATGGATGACTCATACCTCTATGGAGAGTGTGGGGCGTCGTGCAGACAGGGAGTTGATGAGACCAGCTGAAGCTTGTCAGCTCATTTAGGCCTCTATAAGAACTCCCAGATTCATTAGGTGTATGCTCATGCCCGGAAGCAGACCTGTGTGGACTTCCTGGAGAGAGTGAACCCTTGTGCGGTGAGACAAAGCCTGTGTGGCTATTTGCTTGGACATTTAAAACCAGGGACTTAGGGACTAGGACAGCACTAGGCTGATCCCAGTTGTTAGTTAGGAAACCTGTATGTTTAGTCAGAGGTCAAATTGACCAGGATTTATTTTGTTTATGTTTCTTTTGCTTTGCTGTGTTTTTGTCACTGTAAATAGAAAATAAACCGCACCTTTTTGATTTTGAAAACCACAACCTCCGTCTGCTGGGCCTGTTTTTGTGTGGGGAGCCCATCCCGGGGGTCACACACACCCGCTGCCGAGCTAACCCCCTCACACCATGCAATGTGACTTTCTGATGGACAGACGTCAGTCGCTGTGTGCGACAGTCGCATGCACTGCCATTCGGGGAACTGAGAAACATTTATGCAAAATGTGTATTAATGGTAGAAATGTTGTGGTATTACTGGATTCAGGTAGCCTTGTGACCCTGATAAAGGCTGAATTAGTTAAAACAGAGGTCTCTGGGAATAGCAAGGTAGCTGTTATTTGTGTGCATGGAAACACCCGAGAGTATCCAGTGACTACAGTGTGTTTCGAGACCCCCAAAGGTACCCTCTCTCATCCAGTGGGGTTAGTATCTCAATTACCGCATGATGCCATTGTGGGAAGGGATTTTCCGAAGTTCTGGGAACTGTGGGATGATCCTGAGCCCCCCACTGGTGCCCCTATGTACCAGGAATGTGATAGCCAGAACTCCTCTGAGAGTGGTGAGGACTCTCCAGAATTTCCCTTGTCAGTATTGGCAGGGGAGACTCAAGAAACTGGAGAGGAGCCCACCTCCTCAGACGAAAACCTACCGTCTGTGGAGTTTTCTGATCTGGAGGTTCACAGGGAAAATTTTGCCACAGAACAGTTAAAAGACCCCGCCCTAATAAAGGCACGGGAAAACGTAGTGGAAATAGATGGCGAGTTAGTGAACCCAGATAATACCTGCACTTACCCATACTTCAGCGTAGAGAAGGACCTACTGTATCGGGTGGCAAAAAGGGCAGAAGAAACCGTTGAGCAGCTTGTGGTGCCCAAACCTTACAGGAAGTTGGTGTTGGAGTTTGCCCATGGGCACATTCTTGGAGGTCATCTGGGGACAGAGAAATCCCGAGAGAGGGTATTACAGAGATTCTATTGGCCTGGGGTGATGAAGGACATAGAAAATTATTGTTCCTCCTGCCCTGTGTGTCAGAGGTCGGCCCCGATGCCACATTTCCGTAGCCCGCTGGTCCCTCTACCCATCATTGAGGTCCCGTTTGAGAGAATCGCAATGGATTTGGTAGGTCCTATAATCAAGTCCGCTAGGGGGCACCAGTACATATTGGTTATAAACGACTATGCCACCCGTTATCCAGAAGCGATCCCTCTCAGAAATACCTCGGCCAAAACCATAGCCAAAGAGCTATCTCTTGTTTTTAGCCGGGTGGGTATTTGTAAAGAACTGCTTACGGACCAAGGTACACCCTTTATGTCCCGGGTTATGAAAGAGCTGTGTAAATTGTTCAAAGTGACGCAATTGCGTACATCTGTGTATCACCCCCAAACCGATGGGCTGGTTGAAAGATTCAACAAAACCCTAAAACAAATGTTGAAGAAAGTGGTGGATAGAGATGGAAAGGATTGGGACTGTCTACTTCCTTATTTGATGTTTGCTATTAGGGAGGTGCCCCAATCCTCTACGGGATTCTCCCCCTTTGAGTTACTGTATGGGAGACACCCAAGAGGGCTGTTGGATATTGCCAAGGAAACTTGGGAAAGTGAGAGTTCTCCCCACAGGAGTGTGATTGAGCATGTCGCCCTGATGCAAGATCGAATTGCACAGGTAATGCCCATCGTGAAGGAACATTTGGCCCATAGCACAGATTGGGCCTCACATCTGCCAAAAGTGCAAGCAGTCCTAGACTCTATCCGGGAAGCGGGGTTTACGGCTAACCCCAAGAAGTGTACCATTGGGCAGGAGGAGGCCAAATATCTTGGGTACACCATTGGCAGGGGAGTGATAAAACCCCAACTCAACAAAGTCGAGGCCATCCAGAGTTGGCCACGTCCCAACAGCAAGAAGCAGGTACGGGCCTTTCTGGGAATCGCGGGTTATTATCGGCGCTTCATTCCCCACTTTGCTTCTAAGGCTGTGCCCCTAACCAACCTGACGAAAGGGAAAGGGTCGGTCATGATTAAATGGACCCCCGAGGCTGAGGCAGCATTCCAATTCTTGAAACAAGCCTTATGTAGCCAGCCAGTGTTGTACTCACCCGACTTCTCTAAAGACTTTGTCGTAAAAAGTGATGCGTCAGATGTGGGGTTAGGAGCAGTATTGTCCCAGGTCTGGAACGGGGAAGAGCACCCAGTCATTTACCTCAGCAGGAAGTTGAAGTCCCATGAGGTAAATTACGCCACGGTTGAAAAGGAGTGTTTAGCGGTGAAGTGGGCTCTAGATTCCCTTCGGTACTATCTGCTAGGTAGGCACTTTGACATGGTTACGGATCACGCTCCGTTAAAGTGGATGGCTCAAAACAAGGAGACAAATAGAAGAGTGAATAGGTGGTTCCTGGCCCTACAGGAATTCAACTTCACAGTAAAGCATCGCCCTGGCGTTCAAATGGGGAATGTGGATGCTTTGTCTCGAGTACATGAATGCCTGATTGCTGGTGTTCCAACCCCAAGGTTAAAACAAGAGGGGGGGGTATGTGACAGCAGGAAGGTAAAGTCACCTGGTTGCATCCAGGGGGGTAGATATATTTCTCCCAGATTCAGGCTTTATGCTGACTTATACAACTAGGGAGGGAGTTGATGAAGCCCAGCTGAGGCTAGTGGGCTCATGGATGACTCATACCTCTAGGGAGAGGGCTGGGCGTCGTGCAGGCAGGGAGTTGATGAGACCAGCTGAAGCCTGTCAGTTCGTTTAAGGCCTCTATAAAAACTCCCAGCTTCATTAGATGTTAGCTCATGCCTGGACCCAGACCTGTGTGGACTGTCTAGGGAGAGTGAACCCCTGTGCGGTGAGGCAAAGCCTGTGTGGCTATTTGTTTGGACTTTTACTAAACCAGGGACTTAGGGACTAGGACAGCACCAGGCTGATCCCAGTTGTTAGTTTAGGAAACCTGCATGTTTAGTCAGAGGTCAAACTGACCAGGATTTATTTTGTTTATGTTTCTTTTTGGCTTTGCTGTGTTTTTGTCACTGTACATAGAGAAATAAACCGCACCTTTTGATTTTGAAAACCACAACCTCCGTCTGTTGGCCCTGTTTTTGTGTGGGGAGCCCAACCAGGGGGTCACACACACCCGCTACCGAGTTAACCCCCTCACAATATATACAGAATCTCAAAAAAGTGAGTACACCCCTCACATTTTTGTAAATATTTTATTATATCTTTTCATGTGACAACACTGAAGAAATGACACTTTGCTACAATGTAAAGTAGTAAGTGTACAGCTTGTATAACGGTGTAAATTTTCTGTCCCCTCAAAATACTCAACACACCACCATTAATGTCTAAACCGCTGGCAACAAAAGGGAGTACACCCCTAAGTGAAAATGTCCAAATTGGGCCCAATTAGCCATTTTCCCTCCCCGCTGTCATGTGACTCGTTAGTGTTACAAGGTCTGAGGGGAGAATGGGAAGCAGGTGTGTTAAATTTGGTGTTATCACTCTAATTCTTTCATACTGGTCAATGGAAGTTCAACATGGCACCTTATGGCAAAGAACTCTCTAAAGGATCTGAAAAAAAGAATTGTTGCTCTACATAAAGATGGCCTAGGCTATAAGAAGATTGCCAAGACCCTAAAACTGAGCTGCAGCACGGTGGCCAAGACCATACAGCAGTTTAACAGGACAAGTTCCACTCAGAATAGGCCTCGCCAAAGAAGTTGAGTACACGTGCTCAGTGTCATATCCAGAGGTTGTCTTTGGGAAATAGACGTATGAGTGCTGCCAGCAGTGCTGCAGAGGTTAAAGGGGTAAGGGTTCAGCCTGTCAGTGCTCAGACCACATGCCACACACTACATCAAATTGGTCTGCATGGCTGTCATCCCAGAAGGAAGCCTCTTCTAAAGATGATGCACAAGAAAGCCCGCAAACAGTTTGCTGAAGACAAGCAGACTAAGGACATGGATTACTGGAAACCACGTCCTGTGGTCTGATGGGACCAAGATAAACTTATTTGGTTCAGATGGTGTCAAGCGTGTGTGGTGGAAACCACTTGAGGAGTACAAAGACAAGTGTGTCTTGCCTACAGTCAAGCATGGTGGTGGAAGTGTCATGGTCTGGGCCTGCATGAGTGCTGCCGCCACTGGGGAGCTACAGTTCATTGAGGGAACCATGAATGTCAACATGTACTGTTACATACTGACAATGATCCCCACCCTTTGGAGACTTGGCCGCAGGGCAGTATTCCAACATAACGATCCCAAGCACACCTCCAAGATGACCACTGCCTTGCTAAAGAAACTGATGGTAAAGGTGATGGACTGGCCAAGCATGTCTCCAGACCTAAACCCTATTGAGCATCTGTGAGGCATCCTCAAACAGAAGGTGGAGCAGCGCAAGGTCTCTAACATCCACCAGCTCCGTGATGTTGTCATGGAGGAGTGGAAGAGGACTCCAGTGGCAACCTGTGAAGCTCTGGTGAACTCCATGCCCAAGAGGGTTAAGGAAGTGCTGGAAAATAATGATGGCCACACAAAATATTGACACTTTGGGCCCAATTTGGAAATTTTCACTTAGGGATGTGCTCCCTTTTGTTTCCAGCGGTTTAGACATCAGTGGTGGTGTGAGTTATTTTGAGGTGGCAGCAAATTGACACTGTTATACAAGCTGTACACTCACTACTTTACATTGTAGCAAAGTGTAATTTCTTCAGTGTTGTCACATGAAAAGATATAATAAAATATTTCCAAAAATGTAAGGGTGTACTCACTTTTGTGAGATACTGTGTGTGTGTGTATATATATATATATATATATATATATATATATATATATATATAAATATACTTGCATCACACTTTTTATGTCCTTGTTTATATATCCCAAGATTGTATATGCTTTTGCAGCTCCAGCTGTATGTTAAGTGCTGCTGTTTAGTTTAGGTAGATCTAAACTCTATCTGGACAACCTTTATTTTGCTAAATCACTGTGTATCAATTTTCATGGCTTTCCCGTGGATTTATATCCTTTTCTTGGATCTTATGCCCTGTACACACGAGCGGAATTTCGGTCGGAAAAAAGTTGGATGTTAAGAACGCGGTGACTTACAGCACTACGACTAGGCAAAAAAAATAAGTTCAATGCTTCCAAGCATATGTCAAATTGTTTCCGAGCATGCATGTTTTTTTCCCGTCGGAATTGCAAACAGACGATCGGAATTTCCGATAGGAATTTTTCCGTTGGAAAAATTGAGAACCTGCTGTCAAACTTTTGTTGGCGGAAATTCCAACAGCAAAAGTCTAATGGAGCATACACACGGTCGGAAATTCCGATGAAAAGCTCACATCAGACTTTTGCTGTCGAAATTTCCGCTCGTGTGTACAGGGCATTAGCATTGCTTCAGGGTGGGGAGCAGAATGTACACATTGTACAATGTGTGCGAAAAGTTAGAAAACAACCGATCCAGTGGCAAAAGTGTTGAATTTATAGCCCTACAGTTCTTGAAATAAAAATCAATCACAGGGCAGTACATTGTTTTTTGTTAGTCAGCTGACTTGTCCACCTAAACTATGAGAATAAGCAGTGAAGTGTCTGAAAGATGGCTGTCCCTATGTATACATATTGTGAGGGGGTTAGCTCGGCAGCGGGTGTGGGTGACCCCCGAGATGGGCTCCCCACACAAAAACAGGCCCAGCAGACGGAGCTTGTGGTTTTCAAAATCAAAAAGGTGCGGTTTATTTTCTATTTACAGTGACAAAAACACAGCAAAGCAAAAGAAACATAAACAAAATAAATCCTGGTCAAGTTGACCTCTGACTAAACATACAGGTTTCCTAACTAACAACTGGGATCAGCCTAGTGCTGTCCTAGTTCCTAAGTCCCTGGTTTTAAATGTCCAAGCAAATAGCCACACAGGCTTTGTCTCACCGCACAGGGGTTCACTCTCCCTAGACAGTCCACACAGGTCTGGTTCCAGGCATGAGCTAACATCTAATGAAGCTGGGAGTTCTTATAGAGGCCTAAATGAGCTGACAAGCTTCAGCTGGTCTCATCAACTCCCTGTCTGTACGACGCCCCACACTCTCCCTAGAGGTATGAGTCATCCATGAGCCCACTAGCCTTAGCTGGGCTTATACAACTCTCCACCTAGTTGTATAAGTCGGCGTAAAGCCTGAATCTGGGCGAAATATATCTACCCCCCTGGATGCAACCAGGTGACTTTACCTTCCTGCTGTCACATACCCCCCCCTCTTGTTTTAACCTCGGGGTTGGAACACCAGCAATCAGGCATTCATGTACTCGAGACAAAGCATCCACATTCCCCATTTGAACGCCAGGGCGATGCTTTACTGTGAAGTTGAATTCCTGGAGGGCCAGGAACCACCTATTCACTCTTCTATTTGTTTCCTTGTTTTGAGCCATCCACTTTAACGGAGCGTGATCCGTAACCATGTCAAAGTGCCTACCTAGCAGGTAGTACCGAAGGGAATCTAGAGCCCACTTCACCGCTAAACACTCCTTTTCAACGGTGGCGTAATTTACCTCATGGGACTTCAACTTCCTGCTGAGGTAAATGACTGGGTGCTCTTCCCCGTTCCAGACCTGGGACAATACTGCTCCTAACCCCACATCTGACGCATCACTTTGTACGACAAAGTCTTTAGAGAAGTCGGGTGAGTACAACACTGGCTGGCTACATAAGGCTTGTTTCAAGAATTGGAATGCTGCCTCAGCCTCGGGGGTCCATTTAATCATGACCGACCCTTTCCCCTTCGTCAGGTTGGTTAGGGGCACAGCCTTAGAAGCAAAGTGGGGAATGAATCGCCGATAATACCCAGCGATTCCCAGAAAGGCTCGTACCTGCTTCTTGCTGTTGGGACGTGGCCAACTCTGGATGGCCTCGACTTTGTTGAGTTGGGGTTTTATTACTCCCCTCCCAATGGTGTACCCAAGATATTTGGCCTCCTCCTGCCCAATGGTACACTTCTTGGGGTTAGCCGTAAACCCTGCTTCCCGAACAGAGTCCAGGACTGCTTGCACTTTTGGCAGATGTGAGGCCCAATCTGTGCTATGGACAATTACGTCATCCAGGTAAGCCGCAGCATACTTCCGATGGGGCCTCAGCATCTGGTCCATTTTCCGCTGGAATGTGGCCGGCGCATTCTGTAACCCGAACGGCATTCTTTTATATTGGAACGCCCCGTCTGGGGTTACAAATGCGGTTTTCTCTTTGGCCGACTTGGCCAGGGGGATTTGCCAATACCCTTTTGTGAGGTCAAGAGTCGTCATGTATCGGGCTGTTCCCAGCCGGTCGATCAACTCATCTATACGTGGCATGGGGTAGGTGTCAAATTTTGTAACTTTGTTCAACTGACGAAAATCGTTACAAAATCGCCAGCTCCCATCCGGTTTAGGCACCAACACAATGGGACTAGACCAATCACTTTGGGACTCCTCTATCACCCCTAAGTTCAGCATTTTCTGTACTTCCTCCCGTATTGCCTCCCGTCGGGCCTCTGGGATCCGATAGGGTTTTAACTTCACCCTTTCACCGGGCGGGGTAATGATGTCATGCTCTACCCCAGATGTTTGTCCCGGCAGCTCAGAGAATACCTCCTTGTTGCGAAGCACAAACTCCTTAACCTCCTGTTGTTGGGGTTGTGACAAGGTGGCTGCTATTCCAACCTCAGGAATCACGCAACCAGTTTGAGCTGGTGACCAAGTGTCTGCGACTAGGGACTCTCTATCCCTCCAGGCTTTCAACAGATTAACGTGATAGATCTGTTCGGGCTTTCGCCTTCCTGGTTGTCTGACCTTGTAATTCACTTCGCTCACTTTTTCCATTATCTCGTAGGGGCCTTGCCATTTGGCAAGGAATTTACTTTCAACCGTAGGGACAAGTACCAGTATCCTATCCCCCGGGGAAAAGGTACGGGTCTTGGCTCCACGGTTGTACACTCTCTGCTGTGCTAACTGCGCTTGGGCCAAATGTTCCTTCACGATGGGCATTACCTGTGCAATTCGGTCTTGCATCAGGGCGACATGCTCAATCACACTCCTGTGGGGAGAACTCTCACTTTCCCAAGTTTCCTTGGCAATATCCAACAGCCCTCTTGGGTGTCTCCCATACAGTAACTCAAAGGGGGAGAATCCCGTAGAGGATTGGGGCACCTCCCTAATAGCAAACATCAGATAAGGAAGTAGACAGTCCCAATCCTTTCCATCTCTATCCACCACTTTCTTCAACATTTGTTTTAGGGTTTTGTTGAATCTTTCAACCAGCCCATCGGTTTGGGGGTGATACACAGATATACGTAATTGCGTCACTTTGAACAATTTACATAGCTCCTTCATAACCCGGGACATAAAGGGTGTACCTTGGTCCGTAAGCAGTTCTTTACAAATACCCACCCGGCTAAACACAAGAGATAGCTCTTTGGCTATGGTTTTGGCCGAGGTATTTCGGAGAGGGATCGCTTCTGGATAACGGGTGGCATAGTCCATTATAACTAATATGTACTGGTGCCCCCTAGCGGACTTGATTATAGGACCTACCAAATCCATGGCGATCCTCTCAAACGGGACCTCAATGATGGGTAGAGGGACCAGCGGGCTACGGAAATGTGGCATCGGGGCCGACCTCTGACACACAGGGCAGGAGGAACAATAATTTTCTATGTCCTTCATCACCCCCGGCCAATAGAATCTCTGTAATACCCTCTCTCGGGTTTTCTCTGTCCCCAGATGACCTCCAAGAATGTGCCCATGGGCCAACTCCAACACCAACTTCCTGTAAGGTTTGGGCACCACAAGCTGCTCAACGGTTTCTTCTGCCCTTTTTGCCACCCGATACAGTAGGTCCTTCTCTACGCTGAAGTATGGGTAAGTGCAGGTATTATCTGGGTTCACTAACTCGCCATCTATTTTCACTACGTTTTCCCGTGCCTTTATTAGGGCGGGGTCTTTCAACTGTTCTGTGGCAAAGTTTTCCCTGTGAACCTCAAGATCAGAAAACTCCACAGACGGTAGGTTTTCGTCTGAGGAGGTGGGCTCCTCTCCAGTTTCTTGAGTCTCCCCTGCCAATACTGACAAGGGAAATTCCGGAGAGTCCTCACCACTCTCAGGGGAGTTCTGGCTATCACATTCCTGGTACATAGGGGCACCAGTGGGGGGCTCAGGATCATCCCACAGTTCCCAGAACTTCGGAAAATCCCTTCCCACAATGGCGTCATGCGGTAACTGAGATACTAAGCCCACTGGATGAGAGAGGGTACCTTTGGGGGTCTCGAAACACACTGTAGTCACTGGATACTCTCGGGTGTCCCCATGCACACAAATAACAGCTACCTTGCTATTCCCAGAGACCTCTGTTTTAACTAATTCAGCCTTTATCAGGGTCACAAGGCTACCTGAATCCAGCAATACCACAACATTTCTACCATTAATACACATTTTGCATAAATGTTTCTCAGTTCCCCGAATGGCAGTGCATGCGACTGTCGCACACAGCGACTGACGTCTGCCCGTCAGAAAGTCACACTGCATGGGTTCCTCCACAACCGGGCAATTTGCTGCAATATGTCCCGCTTGCCGGCAGCGGTAGCAAACGATCCTTCTTGCCGCCTCTTGAGCCGCTGATTTCCCAGGCTGTTCTCGCCAAACTTGGGGTAGAGCTCCCACCCTCTCACTCTCTCCACCCTTACCCCTTGGAATCATCTTATCCGCCCCTGGGGATGGTCTGGTCTTAGGGTGGAAAGTCCGAGTGTCTCTGGAAGAGGCCGTCAGGTTCTCTGTAGCCAAGTATTTCTCCACACGATCCACAAGACCATCGGCCGTCTCTGGGTCTCCATGGCTTACCCACTTTTGGATGGCAGTAGGAAGAGCTCTCAAAAACCGATCCATTACAACACGTTCCACAATCTTTGGTGCGGACAAAGTCTCTGGCTGTAGCCACTTTCTGCTCAGGTGAATGAGATCATACATTTGAGACCTGGGGGGTTTTCCAAGCTGGAAAGTCCAGTTATGCACACGCTGAGCCCGGACAGCCAGGGTGACACCCAGCCTTGCCAATATTTCAGCTTTTAGCATCACATAGTCTTTTGCTTGGTCATGCTCTAGGTCATAGTAAGCCTTCTGCGATTCACCAGTTAACAGAGGAGCCACCAGTCCAGCCCACTGCTCCTCAGGCCACTTTTCTCTTTCAGCAGTCCTTTCAAATGTGGTCAAAAATACCTCTGGATCATCCTCTCCAGTCATTTTTGTCAATAAACGACTCACCCCAAAGGACGCGGTATTAGTGGGACGGCTTCCCTCACTGGTCTGCGGACGTTGCTGCACTACTGCTTCCATTTGTTGTAGTCTCTGCTCTTGCTTCTGTAACAGGTCTATGAAGCGGGCCTCAGATTGCTGCAGGGCTTGTTGCTGAGCTTCCAGACTCTGTTGGTGAGCTTGCTGCTGGGCTGCAAGGCTCTGTTGATGAGCTTGCTGCTGGGCTGCAAGGCTCCTTTGCAAACCTGCATTTGTCTGCTGTTGATTGGCATTTGCTAGAGCCAGCTGTTTCAGTATCTCCTCCATGCTGGCTTAAAAAAAACTGCCACTGGTTCTCCACCAACTGTGAGGGGGTTAGCTCGGCAGCGGGTGTGGGTGACCCCCGAGATGGGCTCCCCACACAAAAACAGGCCCAGCAGACGGAGCTTGTGGTTTTCAAAATCAAAAAGGTGCGGTTTATTTTCTATTTACAGTGACAAAAACACAGCAAAGCAAAAGAAACATAAACAAAATAAATCCTGGTCAAGTTGACCTCTGACTAAACATACAGGTTTCCTAACTAACAACTGGGATCAGCCTAGTGCTGTCCTAGTCCCTAAGTCCCTGGTTTTAAATGTCCAAGCAAATAGCCACACAGGCTTTGTCTCACCGCACAGGGGTTCACTCTCCCTAGACAGTCCACACAGGTCTGGTTCCAGGCATGAGCTAACATCTAATGAAGCTGGGAGTTCTTATAGAGGCCTAAATGAGCTGACAAGCTTCAGCTGGTCTCATCAACTCCCTGTCTGTACGACGCCCCACACTCTCCCTAGAGGTATGAGTCATCCATGAGCCCACTAGCCTTAGCTGGGCTTATACAACTCTCCACCTAGTTGTATAAGTCGGCGTAAAGCCTGAATCTGGGCGAAATATATCTACCCCCCTGGATGCAACCAGGTGACTTTACCTTCCTGCTGTCACAATATAATGAAAAATTATACATGTAATCAAAGATTAGTTACATCGAGCTGATTCCTCTTGCATGTATATTACAAAAAAAAAGAGAAGAAAATATTATACATTACCTTTTAAAGCAAATTTGTCAGACACTTTTTACATTTTAAAACTAAAAGTGCTGCCTAAAGGTGGGTACACACTATGAGGAAATCATCCGGTTTTCCTCGATGTTTCACAACAAGTCGAGGATGCAAATAATGTATGAAAATTCTCGTACGACACAGGTTTTTTTTGTTGTTTAATGTTTCTGATCATGCATTATCTGATTTGTCTCATACGAAAATAGTACATTTTAAACGAAAATCGTTAGTTCTGTTCGCGTACAATTTTTTTTTTTTTAATTTGTCCCTTCATAAATTCTTGTTTGGAAAGTCTGAATCGGATGTCAAAAGTTGTGTACACAGGATCCGAAAATCGTGCATCATATGAAATTTTTCTTTCAATTTTCTTATAATGTGTACCCTACCTAAAGCTGAGTTCCACCCAGAAGTGGAACTTCTGCTCATTTTTCTCACCCTCCCACCCTCTGGTGTCACATTTGGCACCATTCGGGGGGAGGGGGGATCAGACCTGTCCGCACTTCCGGCAGTCTGGGCCACGGCACATTACGTCAGCAGCTCGGCTCCTTCCTCCTCGCACATATGCAGTAGGGACCCGGCGTGAAGCCGTAATGCTACACTGCCGGGTTCCCTTACCCGCAATGGCGCGGCAGCACCTGACAGCTGATGGAAACATCAGCTGCGGTGCAGACATCGCTGGACTCCGGGACAGGTAAATGTCCTATTATTAAGTCTGCAGTATGTGTAGCTGCTGGCTTTTAATTTTTGCAGGGGTGGGCAGACCTCTTTAAGATTAAACACCACAAAGATGCCTCTTATTACTTTTTTTATCTTCTGCATGATGTTTTGATTATTTATTAAATGCCAGACTTTCAAAATTTTGGATTAAGCCTCAGTCGTAGTCGCTAGTAAGGGCACTGTTACTGGACAAGTTGTTGAAGCTTACTACTGAGAGGAAAAAGCATTTCTCTGATGTAGAGCTTTTCTCTTGTACTAGACTAAATATTGAATTGCGATGTTTGCTGCATCACTTTATTAGTACAGATGCCACTCAAAAGTTCCCAATTCAACTATACCCTAACAACTGCTTGAACTGATACAAATTAGCAGTGTACCTACATTCATGACTCTCCTTCATTACAGAATTATGGTTACATCTTAGTGGGGTTGAACATAAAGTCTTCATTACATGCAATGCAATTGCACAACCAACAAAAAATATATTTGATCAGCAGTCTGTAAGCTTGCATAGAGCAACTCCTTCTTACTTAAGCATGATATTAATATGTTCTCAAAAGTCATCTGTTAATTTATTTACACTGTAATTCTTCCTTCCATAGAAAAAGTGCATTCTTTGTGGACTTTTAATGGAATGTTATAAGATCATCTTTAGCACCTGACTTCTTTCATTCAAAATTTCCCCATCTGTTTTTTAGCATGAAATGTATATAGTATGCATGCATGTATCAGCATGAATACAGCTCTTGATGCATCCATTGTATGAGGATTACCTGAAAGGTATCTGGGAGGTCAAAAGGCTCATCCTATGACTCAGGGTTCCATAACCTAAATTCTGTTGGTGCTGGTCACCCACTTGCAGTTTTACCCAGTTTCAGGTTGTAAAGAATATAATTATTGATGGAATATTAAAATGTCTGATATTCAGACATAGTTAATAAAGCATTGACCTAAACAACATTGTGATTTGCCCAGGAGAAAAGTATGAATTTGTTCTCCGAGATGTTTGGAAGAACCTAACTGCTGAGTTCCTTAAAAAACTGTACCTAGAAGAATTGAAAAATAGATACTGTTTTGGAGGCAAACGGTGATCACACCAATTATTGATTTGAATTTCCCTTCTG
This sequence comes from Rana muscosa, assembly GCA_029206835.1. NCBI lineage: Eukaryota > Metazoa > Chordata > Amphibia > Anura > Ranidae > Rana > Rana muscosa. The sequence goes on from CM055117.1 coordinate 687,589,510, forward strand.
CTCATTTACTTTATTTTGTTAATTGAAAAAAATAAACTATTAACACTTCTATTATATTTCTGAAAGCATTCCTAATTGACAGCATTTTTTCATACCTGCCTACAACGTTTGCACAGTACTGTGTATGTGTGTGTGTGTGTATATATATATATATATATATATATATATATATATATATATATTGTGAGGGGGTTAGCTCGTCAGCGGGTGTGTGTGACCCCCGGGATGGGCTCCCCACACAAAACAGGCCCAGCAAACGGAGGTTGTGGTTTTCAAAATCAAAAAGGTGCGGTTTATTTTCTATTTACAGTGACAAAACACAGCAAAGCAAAAGAAACATAACCAAAATAAATCCTGGTCAAGTTGACCTCTGACTAAACATACAGGTTTCCTAACTAACAACTGGGATCAGCCTAGTGCTGTCCTAGTCCCTAAGTCCCTGGTTTAGTAAAAGTCCAAACAAATAGCCACACAGGCTTTGCCTCACCGCACAGGGGTTCACTCTCCCTAGACAGTCCACACAGGTCTGGTTCCAGGCATGAGCTAACATCTAATGAAGCTGGGAGTTCTTATAGAGGCCTAAATGAGCTGACAAGGTTCAGCTGGTCTCCTCATCTCTGTCTGCACGACGCCCCACACTCTCCCTAGAGGTATGAGTCATCCATGAGCCCACTAGCCTTAGCTGGGCCTATACAACTCTCCACCTAGTTGTATAAGTCAGCGTAAAGCCTGAATCTGGGCGAAATATATCTACCCCCCTGGATGCAACCTGGTGACTTTACCTTCCTGCTGTCACATACCCCCCCCTCTTGTTTTAACCTCGGGGTTGGAACACCAGCAATCAGGCATTCATGTACTCGAGACAAAGCATCCACATTCCCCATTTGAACGCCAGGGCGATGCTTTACTGTGAAGTTGAATTCCTGGAGGGCCAGGAACCACCTATTCACTCTTCTATTTGTTTCCTTGTTTTGAGCCATCCACTTTACCGGAGCGTGATCCGTAACCATGTCAAAGTGCCTACCTAGCAGGTAGTACCGAAGGGAATCTAGAGCCCACTTCACCGCTAAACACTCCTTTTCAACGGTGGCGTAATTTACCTCATGGGACTTCAATTTCCTGCTGAGGTAAATGACTGGGTGCTCTTCCCCGTTCCAGACCTGGGACAATACTGCTCCTAACCCCACATCTGACGCATCACTTTGTACGACAAAGTCTTTAGAGAAGTCGGGTGAGTACAACACTGGCTGGCTACATAAGGCTTGTTTCAAGAATTGGAATGCTGCCTCAGCCTCGGGGGTCCATTTAATCATGACCGACCCTTTCCCCTTCGTCAGGTTGGTTAGGGGCACAGCCTTAGAAGCAAAGTGGGGAATGAATCGCCGATAATACCCAGCGATTCCCAGAAAGGCTCGTACCTGCTTCTTGCTGTTGGGACGTGGCCAACTCTGGATGGCCTCGACTTTGTTGAGTTGGGGTTTTATTACTCCCCTCCCAATGGTGTACCCAAGATATTTGGCCTCCTCCTGCCCAATGGTACACTTCTTGGGGTTAGCCGTAAACCCCGCTTCCCGAACAGAGTCCAGGACTGCTTGCACTTTTGGCAGATGTGAGGCCCAATCTGTGCTATGGACAATTACGTCATCCAGGTAAGCCGCAGCATACTTCCGATGGGGCCTCAGCATCTGGTCCATTTTCCGCTGGAATGTGGCCGGCGCATTCTGTAACCCGAACGGCATTCTTTTATATTGGAACGCCCCGTCTGGGGTTACAAATGCGGTTTTCTCTTTGGCCGACTTGGCCAGGGGGATTTGCCAATACCCTTTTGTGAGGTCAAGAGTCGTCATGTATCGGGCTGTTCCCAGCCGGTCGATCAACTCATCTATACGTGGCATGGGGTAGGTGTCAAATTTTGTAACTTTGTTCAACTGACGAAAATCGTTACAAAATCGCCAGCTCCCATCCGGTTTAGGCACCAACACGATGGGACTAGACCAATCACTTTGGGACTCCTCTATCACCCCTAAGTTCAGCATTTTCTGTACTTCCTCCCGTATTGCCTCCCGTCGAGCCTCTGGGATCCGATAGGGTTTTAACTTCACCCTTTCACCGGGCGGGGTAATGATGTCATGCTCTACCCCAGATGTATGTCCCGGCAGCTCAGAGAATACCTCCTTGTTGCGAAGCACAAACTCCTTAACCTCCTGTTGTTGGGGTTGTGACAAGGTGGCTGCTATTCCAACCTCAGGAATCACGCAACCAGTTTGAGCTGGTGACCAAGTGTCTGCGACTAGGGACTCTCTATCCCTCCAGGCTTTCAACAGATTAACGTGATAGATCTGTTCGGGCTTTCGCCTTCCTGGTTGTCTGACCTTGTAATTCACTTCGCTCACTTTTTCCATTATCTCGTAGGGGCCTTGCCATTTGGCAAGGAATTTACTTTCAACCGTAGGGACAAGTACCAATATCCTATCCCCCGGGGAAAAGGTACGGGTCTTGGCTCCACGGTTGTACACTCTCTGCTGTGCCAACTGCGCTTGGGCCAAATGTTCCTTCACGATGGGCATTACCTGTGCAATTCGATCTTGCATCAGGGCGACATGCTCAATCACACTCCTGTGGGGAGAACTCTCACTTTCCCAAGTTTCCTTGGCAATATCCAACAGCCCTCTTGGGTGTCTCCCATACAGTAACTCAAAGGGGGAGAATCCCGTAGAGGATTGGGGCACCTCCCCAATAGCAAACATCAAATAAGGAAGTAAACAGTCCCAATCCTTTCCATCTCTATCCACCACTTTCTTCAACATTTGTTTTAGGGTTTTGTTGAATCTTTCAACCAGCCCATCGGTTTGGGGGTGATACACAGACGTACGCAATTGCGTCACTTTGAACAATTTACACAGCTCTTTCATAACCCGGGACATAAAGGGTGTACCTTGGTCCGTAAGCAGTTCTTTACAAATACCCACCCGGCTAAAAACAAGAGATAGCTCTTTGGCTATGGTTTTGGCCGAGGTATTTCGGAGAGGGATCGCTTCTGGATAACGGGTGGCATAGTCCATTATAACTAATATGTACTGGTGCCCCCTAGCGGACTTGATTATAGGACCTACCAAATCCATGGCGATCCTCTCAAACGGGACCTCAATGATGGGTAGAGGGACCAGCGGGCTACGGAAATGTGGCATCGGGGCCAACCTCTGACACACAGGGCAGGAGGAACAATAATTTTCTACGTCCTTCATCACCCCCGGCCAATAGAATCTCTGTAATACCCTCTCTCGGGTTTTCTCTGTCCCCAGATGACCTCCAAGAATGTGCCCATGGGCCAACTCCAACACCAACTTCCTGTAAGGTTTGGGCACCACAAGCTGCTCAACGGTTTCTTCTGCCCTTTTTGCCACCCGATACAGTAGGTCCTTCTCTACGCTGAAGTATGGGTAAGTGCAGGTATTATCTGGGTTCACTAACTCGCCATCTATTTTCACTACGTTTTCCCGTGCCTTTATTAGGGCGGGGTCTTTCAACTGTTCTGTGGCAAAGTTTTCCCTGTGAACCTCAAGATCAGAAAACTCCACAGACGGTAGGTTTTCGTCTGAGGAGGTGGGCTCCTCTCCAGTTTCTTGAGTCTCCCCTGCCAATACTGATAAGGGAAATTCCGGAGAGTCCTCACCACTCTCAGGGGAGTTCTGGCTATCACATTCCTGGTACATAGGGGCACCAGTGAGGGGCTCAGGATCATCCCACAGTTCCCAGAACTTCGGAAAATCCCTTCCCACAATGGCGTCATGCGGTAACTGAGATACTAAGCCCACTGGATGAGAGAGGGTACCTTTGGGGGTCTCGAAACACACTGTAGTCACTGGATACTCTCGGGTGTCCCCATGCACACAAATAACAGCTACCTTGCTATTCCCAGAGACCTCTGTTTTAACTAACTCAGCCTTTATCAGGGTCACAAGGCTACCTGAATCCAGCAATACCACAACATTTCTACCATTAACACACATTTTGCATAAATGTTTCTCAGTTCCTCGAATGGCAGTGCATGCGACTGTCGCACACAGCGACTGACGTCTGCCCGTCAGAAAGTCACACTGCATGGGTTCCTCCACAACCGGGCAATTGGCTGCAATATGTCCCGCTTGCCGGCAGCGGTAGCAAACGATCCTTCTTGCCGCCTCTTGAGCCGCTGATTTCCCAGGCTGTTCTCGCCAAACTTGGGGTAGAGCTCCCACCCTCTCACTCTCTCCACCCTCACCCCTTGGAATCCTCTTATCCGCCCCTGGGGATGGTCTGGTCTTAGGGTGGAAAGTCTGAGTGTCTCTGGAAGAGGCCGTCAGGTTCTCTGTAGCCAAGTATTTCTCCACACGATCCACAAGACCATCGGCCGTCTCTGGGTCTCCATGGCTTACCCACTTTTGGATGGCAGTAGGAAGAGCTCTCAAAAACCGATCCATTACAACACGTTCCACAATCTTTGGTGCGGACAAAGTCTCTGGCTGTAGCCACTTTCTGCTCAGGTGAATGAGATCATACATTTGAGACCTGGGGGGTTTTCCAAGCTGGAAAGTCCAGTTATGCACACGCTGAGCCCGGACAGCCTGGGTGACACCCAGCCTTGCCAATATTTCAGCTTTTAGCATCACATAGTCTTTTGCTTGGTTAGGCTCTAGGTCATAGTAAGCTTTCTGCGATTCACCAGTTAACAGAGGAGCCACCAGTCCAGCCCACTGCTCCTCAGGCCACTTTTCTCTTTCAGCGGTCCTTTCAAATGTGGTCAAAAATACCTCTGGATCATCCTCTCCAGTCATTTTTGTCAATAAACGACTCATCCCAAAGGACGCGGTATTAGTGGGACGGCTTTCCTCACTGGTCTGCGGACGTTGCTGCATTACTGCTTCCATCTGTTGTTGTAGTCTCTGCTCTTGCTTCTGCAACAGGTCTATGAAGCGGGCCTCAGATTGCTGCTGGGCTCGTTGCTGAGCCTCCAGACTCTGTTGCAAAGTTGCGTTTGTCTGCTGCTGGGCTGTAAGGCTCTGTTGTTGAGCTGCAAGGCTCTTTTGCAAACCTGCATTTGTCTGCTGTTGATTGGCATTTGCTAGAGCCAGCTGCTTCAGTATCTCCTCCATGCTGGCTTAAAAAAAAACTGCCACTGGTTCTCCACCAACTGTGAGGGGGTTAGCTCGTCAGCGGGTGTGTGTGACCCCCGGGATGGGCTCCCCACACAAAACAGGCCCAGCAAACGGAGGTTGTGGTTTTCAAAATCAAAAAGGTGCGGTTTATTTTCTATTTACAGTGACAAAACACAGCAAAGCAAAAGAAACATAACCAAAATAAATCCTGGTCAAGTTGACCTCTGACTAAACATACAGGTTTCCTAACTAACAACTGGGATCAGCCTAGTGCTGTCCTAGTCCCTAAGTCCCTGGTTTAGTAAAAGTCCAAACAAATAGCCACACAGGCTTTGCCTCACCGCACAGGGGTTCACTCTCCCTAGACAGTCCACACAGGTCTGGTTCCAGGCATGAGCTAACATCTAATGAAGCTGGGAGTTCTTATAGAGGCCTAAATGAGCTGACAAGGTTCAGCTGGTCTCCTCATCTCTGTCTGCACGACGCCCCACACTCTCCCTAGAGGTATGAGTCATCCATGAGCCCACTAGCCTTAGCTGGGCCTATACAACTCTCCACCTAGTTGTATAAGTCAGCGTAAAGCCTGAATCTGGGCGAAATATATCTACCCCCCTGGATGCAACCAGGTGACTTTACCTTCCTGCTGTCACAATATATATACACACACAATACCTCAGATTGATGAACTACCTCATTAACATGTGCAGAAAACCTACTTTTTCAGACAGAGCACAGATCTCAAATTGGGTTGTTAGGGATACCTTGTACTGTCTTTCAATGGCCATATATTTAAGTCTCTGAGCCCAATTAGTGGGACAATTTATGTATATTGAATTGTGCTGATAATACTTTTCCAACTCTGACCTGCAATATATTTGAAATATTTTTTTTAAATTTTCTAGGGATCCAAACACAATTTTTAGAGGCAACTCGTTAACATCAAAATGTATAGATGAAACAATGAAACTGGCTGGGATGCATTATCTGCAAGTTACATTAAAGCCAATTATAGATGAGGTAAATAATATTTCTATCTATACACATGTAAAGTTTGGTTGTTTCCCAAGATTAACTGTGTTCTGTTAAAAAAAATGCAAGTTGTCCAAAAAGTTGCTATACTAATAGCTTGGAAAACCTGCTGTGTGTTCACATTAAAGGGTTAACAGGTTGCAAAGATACTGCTGCAACAGAAAGTAATAGGAAAAAAAGATTTCAGTGCCTCTGGTGACATAGTTACAAGTCCAACCTGTGTGAGTGCATTTATGTAAATATTACATTGTATATCCCTGTATGTTGTGGTCGTTTAGGTGCCTGTCTAATAGTTTATTGAAATTATTGATGCTCCCTGCTGTAACCACTGCTTGTGGAAGAGAATTCCACATCCTTACCGCTCTTACAGTAAAGAACACTCTACGCAGTGTAAGGTTAAACCACTTCTCTTCTAATTTTAGTGAATGGCCGTGTGTCTTTTTAAATTCCCTTGCATGGAAGAGTTTTATCCCTATTGTGGGGTCACCAGTACGGTATTTGTACATTGAAATCATATACCCTCTCAAGCGTCTCTTCTCCTGAGAGAATAAATTCAATGCTTGCAGTCTTTCCTCATAGCAGAAATCCTCCAGTCCCTTTATTAGCTTTGTTGCCCTTTTCTGGACTCTCTCCAGTTCCAGCACATCCCTTTTGAGCACAGGTGCCCAGAACTGGACGGCATACTCTAGGTGCGGCCGGACCAGAGTCTTGTAGAGTGGGAGGATTATAGTTTTATCTCTCGAGTGAATCACCTTTTTAATGCATGCCAACATTCTGTTGGCTTTGCTTGCAGCAGCTTGGCATTGCATGCCATTTCTGAGCCTATCATCTACTACGACCCCCAGGTCATTTTCCATTCTTGATTCCCCCCAGAGGTTCTCCCTCTAGCAAGAAAATTGCATTCATATGTTTAGCACCCAAATGCATTATCTTACATTTTTCAACATTAAACCTCATTTGCCATGTAGTTGCCCAGCCTGTTATTTTGTTTAGATCTTCTTGCAAGGTTTCCACATCCTGCATAGAAGTTATTGCCCTGCTTAGCTTAGTATTGTCCACAAATACTGAGATTGAGCGGTTTATCCCGTCCTCCAGGTTTATGAATAAATTAAATAGGATTGGTCCCAGGACAGAACCCTGAGGGACCCCACTTTCCACACCAGACCATTCCGAGTACTCCCCATTTATCACCACCCTCTGGACTCGCCTCCGTAGCCAATTTTCAATCCATGTACTCACCCTTTGGTCCATGCTGACAGACCTTAGTTTGTACAATAATCGTTTGTGGGGAACTGTATCAAATGCTTTTGCAAAATCCAGATACACCACATCTACAGGCCTTCCTTTGTCTAGATGGCAGCTCACCTCCTCATAGAAGGTTAATAGATTGGTTTGGCAAGAACGATTTTTCATGAATCCATGCTGACTAATTATACCGTTCTCCTTACTAAAATCTTGTATATAGTCCCTTATCATCCCCTCCAAGAGCTTTCAAACTATTGATGTTAGGCTAAATGGTCTGTAGTTTCCAGGGATATATCTTGGTCCTATTTTAAATATTGGTGCTATATTGGCTTTTCTCCAATCAGCTAGTACCATTCCAGTTTCTAGACCGTTCGTAAAAATTAGAAACAATGGTCTGGCAATCACTTGACTGAGTTCCTTAAAGCGGAGTTCCATCCAAAAGTGGAGGAACTTATGCTCATCGGATTCCCCCCCCTCCGGTGCCACAATTGGCACCTTTGGGGGGGGAGGGGGGACATGATACCTGTGTTCCCCGGAAGTGCGGGGCTGCGGCCCTTGACGTCAGTGCGGGGCTCTCTCCTCCTCCCCCGGCCACCGGGCCAGTAGGAGAGAGGATCGGGCCTCGCGCATGTGCAGTAGGGTTCCCGGCGTAAAGCCAAAAGGCTACACTGCCGGGTACCCTTACCCGCAATGGCGGCGGCAGCACTCGACAGCTGATGGAAACATCAGCTGCGGGTGCCGACATCGCTGGACTCCAGGGCAGGTAAGTGTGCATTTATTAAAAGCCAGCAGCTGCAGTATGTGTAGCTGCTGTTTTTTAAAAAAAAATTTGGGGGCGGAACACCCTCGGGTGTAAGCCATCTGGTCCCGGTGACTTATTAATGTTACGTTTTTTAAGTCTATTTCTAACTCTATCCTCTGTTAGCCATGAGGGTGCTTCCTGTGATGTGTCATGTGGATAAGCCTTGCTGTCATGGATATGCATTAATGTCTGTCTGCCATCTTACCTTCCTCCTCATGTGTTCATCTAGAGACCAGACCTCCTTCACCTGGCTTCCTTTATAATCTCCTCCCAGCCTGACTCCACCCCAGGCCCTATCACAGAACACTATATTAACCTGTGCACTGCAAGCCTGCTTTGCTGATCAACGTGTTTGTTAGGCATTGTGTGTTTGGGTTCCTGCCTGCCGTGTGCTACGTCTGTCTCTCTGTTACGTTATTGGCTTGTCCCCGACTATCCCTGTCTGCTCGTGACCCTTGACCTTCGGCTCGTTCTTTCGTTATCCTTGTCTGCTTGTGGCCCCTGACCTTCAGCTTGTTATTCGGTTCTCTCTTATCTTGTGCTGCTGCTTCCCCTCTTTTCCCCTTATCCTACGGGGCGTGAGCTAGGAAACTCCAGGGGCCGCGACCTGGTCCCAGCCTGCAGCATAACATCCTCACCACTAGAGGCCCTGGAGAAGACCAGCTGGGTCTTAGACTCCGCGCCCTGGGGAATCTTGGCTCTAGCTTCCGTTAGGATCCCGGTTGTGCTCCTCTGGTCCCGCTTTCCACAACCACCCAGTTTCCTATCCGCAGAAGCCAGCCATAGGGTTCACTACCTCGCGGTGCACTCCTGTCCCCCTACGGTGTGCATCTGTCACCTGGCCACAGGTGACCCTGACAGTTTGATCAGCCATGAACCCGGCTGACATCCCGCTCCCCGCGGATGATCCATTGCAGGGCATAGTTCGCAGACTTAAAACCCAGGAATCAAATCAGACTCAGGTGATGCGATTCCTCCAGGATCTGGCTTCTCGATTCGAGTAGCTTCAGGTCTCCTTGGGAACCCCGAATCCGCAACCCCAAGTACAACCAGCGGCTGTACCTATCGCACCAGTCGCAGCCTCACACTCACTAAGATTGCCAGCTCCGTCCCGTTTCTCTGGGGACTCCAAGGCCTGCAGGGGGTTTCTCAGCCAATGCACAATTCATTTTGAGCTTCAGCCTCAAAGCTTCCTGTCTGACCGGGCTAAGGTAGCCTATATCATTTCCCTCCTCTCCAGTGAAGCTTTGGCCTGGGCTGCCCCCCTGTGGGAGAGGAACGATCCCGTGGTTTCCAGTCTGTCCGATTTCTTGAAGCTCTTTCGTAATATCTTCGAAGAGCCGGCTCGGGCTTCTTCAGCGGCTAGTGCTGTCTTACGTCTTCGCCAAGAATCTAGTTCAGTGGGGCAATATGCTCTTCAGTTCCGTATCCACACAGCTGAATTGAGCTGGAATAATGAGGCCCTGGTCGCTACCTTTTTACATGGCCTCTCTGACCGAGTGAAAGACGAATTAGCGGGAAGAGCCATTCCCGTCGGTCTGGACGATGTAATTTCATTATGCAACCAGATCGACATTCGTTTTCAAGAGAGGTCCTTAGAAAAAAGACGCCAGCACTCTCTGGGTCCTAGCCAGTCTGAGCTCCCCTCCCTTCATTCCGTGGAGCATCCTCTACCTGCTGAAGAACCTATGCAGCTGGGCCGGACCAGACGACCCCCCGAAGAACGTGCTAGGCGCAGAACTCTGGGCTTGTGCCTCTATTGTGGGGGCAAGGGTCATTTTCGTGACTCCTGCTCGCTTCGTCCGGGAAACGCTCGGGTCTAATACATTTGGAAGGTGGAGTATTGGACCCAGAAACATCACCTTCTCGCCTGCTCTTGCCGGTGTTCCTTCATGTAGGCACTTCTCCTCAGTCAACCCTTGCATACCTGGATTCCGGGGCTGCCGGCAATTTTATGGATTGGAGAACTGCTTCTTCTATGAAGCTTACCCTTTCACCTCTCACTACCCCATTGGTAGTCTCGGCAATTGATGGCACTGTTCTCCCAGGGGGCCCTATTCGCTTCCAGACGCTACCCATTAGGATGTCGGTAGGGATTCTCCACCAGGAGTGGATATCCTTTCTTATTCTACCCAAGGCCTCTACCCCAGTTGTATTGGGCCTCCCTTGGCTACAGCTCCACTCTCCACATGTGGACTGGGTCTCTGGGCAGATCCTGGCCTGGGGTTCCTCATGTTTCTCGTTGTGTCTTCTCAAGGTGACCCCCAAGGAGAGTCTTCCGGTTGCTGCCACTTCTGTTTCTTCTGATCTTCCTGCTGCATACAGCGATTACCGGGATGTGTTCTGTAAGAAATCAGCTGAGGTGCTTCCTCCCCACAGGTCTTTTGACTGTGCTATTGATCTTGTCCCCGGAGCAACTCTACCCAGGGGTCGTACCTACCCTCTGTCCATCCCAGAGACCCAGGCCATGTCGGAGTATGTCGCAGAGAATCTGGAGAGAGGTTTCATCCGGAAATCCTCATCGCCTGCAGGGGCAGGGTTCTTTTTTGTTGCCAAAAAGGATGGTACCTTAAGACCCTGCATCGATTATCGGGGTTTAAATGCGGTTACTATTAAAAATCGATACCCCTTACCCTTAATATCTGAGCTATTCGATAGGTTGAAGGGTGCCTCCATTTTCACCAAGTTGGATCTCAGAGGCGCGTACAATCTCATTCGAATACGGGAGGGTGACGAATGGAAGACTGCATTCAACACTAGAGACGGGCATTACGAATATCTGGTGATGCCTTTTGGTCTGTGTAATGCTCCAGCCGTGTTTCAAAACTTTGTCAATGAAATCTTCAGAGATCTGCAGTACCAGTTTGTTGTCATCTATCTGGATGACATTCTGATCTTTTCTGAAAATCTGCTCGTCCACAGAAACCATGTCCGCACTGTACTTCAACGTCTTAGAGAGAACAATCTCTATGCCAAGCTGGAGAAATGTTCCTTTGAATGTTCTGAGGTCCTGTTTTTGGGGTGCTTCGTCTCATGTTCGGGTCTTCGTATGGACCCTGGGAAGGTCTTGGCTATCACCAACTGGCCTCTTCCTGCTAGCCTCAAGGCCACACAGTGCTTTCTTGGCTTCACTAATTATTATAGGCAGTTCATAAGGAATTACTCTTCCATTGCCGCGCCTATTATCGCTTTGACCAAGAAGGGTGTGAATGCCAGAGACTGGCCTCCCGAAGCTGTCTCTGCATTTCACAACCTGAAACAGGCCTTTGTTTCTGGCCCCCTCTTGAGGAGACCAAATCCTGGGAATGCATTTTTTATTGAAGTGGACGCTTCCTCAATGGGGGTGGGAGCTGTGCTTCTTCAAATCTTTGAGAAGAGACGCCAACCATGTGCGTTCTTCTCCAAAAAAAATTCTCAGGCAGAGAGGAATTATGCCATCGGTGATCGGGAACTTCTCGCAATTAAATTGGCGTTAGAGGAGTGGCGTCATCTCTTGGAGGGTTCCCCTCACTCCATAACGATCTTTACCGATCACAAGAATTTACAGTATCTACAGAATGCTAAACGTCTGAATCCTAGACAGGCCAGGTGGAGTCTCTTCTTTGCCCGTTTTAATTTCACGATTACCTACAAACCTGGTTCCTGCAATGGTCGGGCTGATGCGCTCTCTAGGTCATTTGACACTTTGGACGAGGAGTCCGCCCCTGAACCTGAGCCGATCATTCCAACCTCATGCATTGTTGCCCACTCTACCACCCTGAAGTCAAAAATTCCGCCTGGTAAGACCTTTGTCCCCACTGAGCTAAGAGCTAAGATCCTTCGTTGGGGACATGATTCCAAGGTGGCAGGGCATTCTGGATTCCTCCGATCCTTCCTACTCATCAGTCGTCACTACTGGTGGCCTAATCTCCGCTCAGACGTCAAAGACTACGTTAAAGCTTGTCATGTCTGTGCTCAGTCCAAATCCTCCACACAAGCTCCTGCTGGTCTCCTCATGCCCTTGCCCATTCCTAAGGAACCCTGGGCCCATATTGCCATGGATTTTATCACCGATCTCCCACTGTCTGAGAATAATACAGTCATTTGGGTGGTAATCGATCGATTCTCCAAGATGGCTCATTTTGTTCCTCTTCCTGGTCTTCCTTCTGCCCCTGCCTTGGTTCCCATTTTCATTCGGGAAATTCTCCGCCTACATGGGGTCCCTTCTCATATTGTTTCCGACAGGGGAGTCCAATTCACGTCTCGTTTTTGGAGAGCCTTTTGCAAATCCCTCAATATTGTCTTGGATTTTTCTTCTTCTTACCATCCCCAATCCAATGGACAGACTGATAGGGTTAATCAGGAGTTAGAGGTCTTTCTTCGCACCTTTGTGTCTTCTCACCATGACGATTGGTCCTCTCTACTCCCGTGGGCAGAATTCTCCCATAACAATCATGTGAATACCAGTTCGCAGAAGACACCCTTTTTCACAGTTTATGGAAAACACCCTCAACTTCCTCTTCCCATGATCTGTTCTCCAGACATTCCAGCTTTGGCTTCGGTTCAGGAGTCTCTCAATTCCGTTTGGGGTCACGTTCATGATTCCCTCCGGGCAGCTGCTGAAAAATTCAAAGGCTTTGCCGACCGCCGCAGGCGTAAACCGCCTTCTCTTCAGCCAGGGGACAAAGTCTGGCTCTCTACCAGGAACATCAAGCTCCGAGTTCCTTCTCTGAAGTTTGCTCCACGATTCATCGGTCCATACACGGTAACTGCTAAACTGAATCCGGTTTGTTTCAAACTCCAGATTCCTAAGAGCCTTAAAATCACTAACTCCTTTCATGTTGCTCTTCTAAAGCCTTTAGTCCTCAATAAATTCTCTCGTCCTCTCCCTACCGTGGCGCCTGTCTCTGAGGATAATCAGGAGTACAAGATCAGTCAAATTCTGGACTCCCGACTCTGTAAAGGCGTTCATCAGTACCTCGTTCATTGGAAAGGGTTTGGTCCTGAGGAGAGGTCTTGGATCACTGCATCTGAGGTCTTTGCACCTCGTCTGTTAAAGGAGTTTCATCTGAAGTTTCCCTCTAAACCTGGGCCCAGGCGGGGAAGGGGGAGGCCTCGTAAGAGGGAGGGTACTGCCATGGATATGCATTAATGTCTGTCTGCCATCTTACCTTCCTCCTCATGTGTTCATCTAGAGACCAGACCTCCTTCACCTGGCTTCCTTTATAATCTCCTCCCAGCCTGACTCCACCCCAGGCCCTATCACAGAACACTATATTAACCTGTGCACTGCAAGCCTGCTTTGCTGATCAACGTGTTTGTTAGGCATTGTGTGTTTGGGTTCCTGCCTGCCGTGTGCTACGTCTGTCTCTCTGTTACGTTATTGGCTTGTCCCAGACTATCCCTGTCTGCTCGTGACCCTTGACCTTCGGCTCGTTCTTTCGTTATCCTTGTCTGCTTGTGGCCCCTGACCTTCAGCTTGTTATTCAGTTCTCTCTTATCTTGTGCTGCTGCTTCCCCTCTTTTCCCCTTATCCTACGGGGCGTGAGCTAGGAAACTCCAGGGGCCGCGACCTGGTCCCAGCCTGCAGCATAACATCCTCACCACTAGAGGCCCTGGAGAAGACCAGCTGGGTCTTAGACTCCGCGCCCTGGGGAATCTTGGCTCTAGCTTCCGTTAGGATCCCGGTTGTGCTCCTCTGGTCCCGCTTTCCACAACCACCCAGTTTCCTATCCGCAGAAGCCAGCCATAGGGTTCACTACCTCGCGGTGCACTCCTGTCCCCCTACGGTGTGCATCTGTCACCTGGCCACAGGTGACCCTGACACTTGCAGTCTTGGTTACTGAATCCCCCCGTTTCCCTCGTGAAGACTGAGGAGAAGAATAAATTCAAAACCTTTGCCATCTCTCCATCTTTTGTAACCAGGTTCCCTTCATCATTCTTTATGGGGCCAATATGTTCTGACCTCCCTCTCTTACTCTTTATATACATTAAGAATTTCTACTCTCCTCCACTATGTGCCTTTCATTTTCTATCTTAGCCACCCTGATTGCACCTTTATATTTCTTACTGTATTCTTTGTAAAGTTGGAATGCTGATGATGACCCCTCAGCCTTGTATGTTTTGAAGGCCTTCTCCTTTGCTTTAAAATGCATTTTTACTGTTGAGTTAAGCCACCCAGGACTTCTGTTAGCTCTTTTAAATAGATTTCCCATTGGGATGCACTGGCCAATACATTTATTTAATATGCTCTTAAAGCACACCCATTTTTCCTCCGTGTTCAATGTTCATAGGATTCTATCCCATTTAATATCTTCTAGCAAGGAGCGTAGTTTAGGGAAGTTGGCTCTTTTGAAATTCAGTGTCTTTTGTGAGGGGGTTAGCTCGGTAGCGGGTGTGTGTGACCCCCTGGATGGGCTCCCCACACAAAAACAGGCCCAGCAGACGGAGGTTGTGGTTTTCAAGATCAAAAGGTGCGGTTTATTTCTCTATTTACAGTGACAAAACACAGCAAAGCAAAAAGAAACATAAACAAAATAAATCCTGGTCAGCTTGACCTCTGACTAAACATGCAGGTTTCCCTAACTAACAACTGGGATCAGCCTGGTGCTGTCCTAGTCCCTAAGTCCCTGGTTTAGTAAATGTCCAAACAAATAGCCACACAGGCTTTGTCTCACCGCACAGGGGTTCACTCTCCCTAGACAGTCCACACAGGTCTGGTTCCAGGCATGAGCAAACACCTAATGAAGCTGGGAGTTTTTATAGAGGCCTTAAACGAGCTGACAAGCTTCAGCTGGTCTCATCAACTCCCTGCCTGCACGACGCCCAGCACTCTCCCTAGAGGTATGAATCATCCATGAGCCCACTAGCCTCAGCTGGGCTTCATCAACTCTCTCCCTAGTTGTATAAGTCGGCATAAAGCCTGAATCTGGGAGAAATATACCTACCCCCCTGGATGCAACCAGGTGACTTTACCTTCCTGCTGTCACATACCCCCCCCTCTTGTTTTAACCTTGGGGTTGGAACACCAGCAATCAGGCATTCATGTACTCGAGACAAAGCATCCACATTCCCCATTTGAACGCCAGGGCGATGCTTTACTGTGAAGTTGAATTCCTGTAGGGCCAGGAACCACCTATTTACTCTTCTATTTGTCTCCTTGTTTTGAGCTATCCACTTTAACGGAGCGTGATCCGTAACCATGTCAAAGTGCCTACCTAGCAGATAGTACCGAAGGGAATCTAGAGCCCACTTCACCGCTAAACACTCCTTTTCAACCGTGGCGTAATTTACCTCATGGGACTTCAACTTCCTGCTGAGGTAAATGACTGGGTGCTCTTCCCCGTTCCAGACCTGGGACAATACTTCTCCTAACCCCACATCTGACGCATCACTTTGTACGACAAAGTCTTTAGAGAAGTCGGGTGAGTACAACACTGGCTGGCTACATAAGGCTTGTTTCAAGAATTGGAACGCTACCTCAGCCTCGGGGGTCCATTTAATCATGACCGACCCTTTCCCTTTCGTCAGGTTGGTTAGGGGCACAGCCTTAGAAGCAAAGTGGGGAATGAAGCGCTGATAATAACCCGCGATTCCCAGAAAGGCTCGTACCTGCTTCTTGCTGTTGGGACGTGGCCAACTCTGGATGGCCTCGACTTTGTTGAGTTGGGGTTTTATTACTCCCCTGCCAATGGTGTACCCAAGATATTTGGCCTCCTCCTGCCCAATGGTACACTTCTTGGGGTTAGCCGTAAACCCCGCTTCCCGGATAGAGTCTAGGACTGCTTGCACTTTTGGCAGATGTGAGGCCCAATCTGTGCTATGGACAATTACGTCATCCAGGTAAGCCGCAGCATACTTCCGATGGGGCCTCAGTATCTGGTCCATTTTCCGCTGGAATGTGGCCGGCGCATTCTGTAACCCGAACAGTATTCTCTTATATTGGAACGCCCCGTCTGGGGTTACAAATGCGGTTTTCTCTTTGGCCAACTTGGCCAGGGGAATTTGCCAATACCCTTTTGTGAGGTCAAGAGTCGTCATGTATCGGGCTGTTCCCAGCCGGTCGATCAACTCATCTATACGTGGCATGGGGTAGGTGTCAAATTTTGTAACTTTGTTCAACTGACGAAAATCGTTACAAAATCGCCAGCTCCCATCCGGTTTAGGCACCAACACAATGGGACTAGACCAATCACTTTGGGACTCCTCTATCACCCCTAAGTTCAGCATTTTCTGTACTTCCTCCCGTATTGCCTCCCGTCGGGCCTCTGGGATCCGATAGGGTTTTAACTTCACCCTTTCACCGGGCGGGGTAATAATATCATGCTCTACCCCAGATGTTTGTCCCGGCAGCTCAGAGAACACCTCCTTGTTGCGAAGCACAAACTCCTTAACCTCCTGTTGTTGGGGTTGTGACAAGGTGGCTGCTATTCCAACCTCCGGAATCACGCAACCAGTTTGAGCTGGTGACCAAGTTTCTGCGACTAGGGACTCTCTATCCCTCCAGGCTTTCAACAGATTAACGTGATAGATCTGTTCGGGCTTTCGCCTTCCTGGTTGTCTGACCTTGTAATTCACTTCGCTCACTTTTTCCATTATCTCGTAGGGGCCTTGCCATTTGGCAAGGAATTTACTTTCAACCGTAGGGACAAGTACCAATATCCTATCCCCCGGGGAAAAGGTACGGGTCTTGGCTCCACGGTTGTACACTCTCTGCTGTGCCAACTGCGCTTGGGCCAAATGTTCCTTAACGATGGGCATTACCTGTGCAATTCGATCTTGCATCAGGGCGACATGCTCAATCACACTCCTGTGGGGAGAACTCTCACTTTCCCAAGTTTCCTTGGCAATATCCAACAGCCCTCTTGGGTGTCTCCCATACAGTAACTCAAAGGGGGAGAATCCCGTAGAGGATTGGGGCACCTCCCTAATAGCAAACATCAAATAAGGAAGTAGACAGTCCCAATCCTTTCCATCTCTATCCACCACTTTCTTCAACATTTGTTTTAGGGTTTTGTTGAATCTTTCAACCAGCCCATCGGTTTGGGGGTGATACACAGACGTACGCAATTGCGTCACTTTGAACAATTTACACAGCTCTTTCATAACCCGGGACATAAAGGGTGTACCTTGGTCCGTAAGCAGTTCTTTACAAATACCCACCCGGCTAAAAACAAGAGATAGCTCTTTGGCTATGGTTTTGGCCGAGGTATTTCGGAGAGGGATCGCTTCTGGATAACGGGTGGCATAGTCCATTATAACTAATATGTACTGGTGCCCCCTAGCGGACTTGATTATAGGACCTACCAAATCCATTGCGATCCTCTCAAACGGGACCTCAATGATGGGTAGAGGGACCAGCGGGCTACGGAAATGTGGCATCGGGGCCGACCTCTGACACACAGGGCAGGAGGAACAATAATTTTCTATGTCCTTCATCACCCCAGGCCAATAGAATCTCTGTAATACCCTCTCTCGGGTTTTCTCTGTCCCCAGATGACCTCCAAGAATGTGCCCATGGGCCAACTCCAACACCAACTTCCTGTAAGGTTTGGGCACCACAAGCTGCTCAACGGTTTCTTCTGCCCTTTTTGCCACCCGATACAGTAGGTCCTTCTCTACGCTGAAGTATGGGTAAGTGCAGGTATTATCTGGGTTCACTAACTCGCCATCTATTTCCACTACGTTTTCCCGTGCCTTTATTAGGGCGGGGTCTTTTAACTGTTCTGTGGCAAAATTTTCCCTGTGAACCTCAAGATCAGAAAACTCCACAGACGGTAGGTTTTCGTCTGAGGAGGTGGGCTCCTCTCCAGTTTCTTGAGTCTCGCCTGCCAATACTGACAAGGGAAATTCTGGAGAGTCCTCACCACTCTCAGAGGAGTTCTGGCTATCACCTTCCTGGTACATAGGGGCACCAGTGGGGGGCTCAGGATCATCCCACAGTTCCCAGAACTTCGGAAAATCCCTTCCCACAATGGCATCATGCGGTAATTGAGATACTAACCCCCCTGGATGAGAGAGGGTACCTTTGGGGGTCTTGAAACACACTGTAGTCACTGGATACTCTCGGGTGTCCCCATGCACACAAATAACAGCTACCTTGCTATTCCCAGAGACCTCTGTTTTAACTAATTCAGCCTTTATCAGGGTCACAAGGCTACCTGAATCCAGTAATACCACAACATTTCTACCATTAATACACATTTTGCATAAATGTTTCTCAGTTCCCCGAATGGCAGTGCATGCGACTGTCGCACACAGCGACTGACGTCTGTCCGTCAGAAAGTCACATTGCATGGGTTCCTCCACAACCGGGCAATTTGCTACAATATGTCCCGTTTGCCGGCAGCGGTAGCAAACAATCCTTTTGGCTGCCTCTTGAGCCCCCGACTTCCCAGGCTGTTCTCGCCAAACCCTGGGCAGAGCTCCCACCCTCTCACTCTCTCCACCCTCACCCCTTGGAATCATCTTATCCGCCCCTGGGGATGGTCTGGTCTTAGGGTGGAAAGTCCGAGAGTCTCTGGAAGAGGCCGTCAGGTTCTCTGCAGCCAAGTATCTCTCTACACGATCCACAAGTTTACCGGCCGTTTCTGGGTCTCCATGGCTTACCCACTTTTGAATGGCGGTAGGAAGAGCTCTCAAGAAACGATCCATCACAACACGTTCCACAATCTCCGGTGCGGACAAAGTCTCTGGCTGTAGCCACTTCCTGCTCAGGTGAATGAGATCATACATTTGAGACCTGGGGGGTTTTCCAAGCTGGAAAGTCCAGTTATGCACACGCTGAGCCCGGACAGCCAGGGTGACACCCAGCCTTGCCAATATTTCAGCTTTTAGCATCACATAGTCTTTTGCTTGGTCAGGCTCTAGGTCATAGTAAGCTTTCTGCGATTCACCAGTTAACAGAGGAGCCACCAGTCCAGCCCACTGCTCCTCAGGCCACTTTTCTCTTTCAGCAGTCCTTTCAAATGTGGTCAAAAATACCTCTGGATCATCCTCTCCAGTCATTTTTGTCAATAAACGACTCACCCCAAAGGACGCGGTATTAGTGGGACGGCTTTCCTCACTGGTCTGCGGACGTTGCTGCATTACTGCTTCCATCTGTTGTTGTAGTCTCTGCTCTTGCTTCTGCAACAGGTCTATGAAGCGGGCCTCAGATTGCTGCTGGGCTTGTTGCTGGGCTGCGAAGCTCTTTTGCAAACCTGCATTTGTCTGCTGTTGATTGGCATTTGCTAGAGCCAGCTGTTTCAGTATCTCCTCCATGCTGGCTTAAAAAAAAACTGCCACTGGTTCTCCACCAACTGTGAGGGGGTTAGCTCGGTAGCGGGTGTGTGTGACCCCCTGGATGGGCTCCCCACACAAAAACAGGCCCAGCAGACGGAGGTTGTGGTTTTCAAGATCAAAAGGTGCGGTTTATTTCTCTATTTACAGTGACAAAACACAGCAAAGCAAAAAGAAACATAAACAAAATAAATCCTGGTCAGCTTGACCTCTGACTAAACATGCAGGTTTCCCTAACTAACAACTGGGATCAGCCTGGTGCTGTCCTAGTCCCTAAGTCCCTGGTTTAGTAAATGTCCAAACAAATAGCCACACAGGCTTTGTCTCACCGCACAGGGGTTCACTCTCCCTAGACAGTCCACACAGGTCTGGTTCCAGGCATGAGCAAACACCTAATGAAGCTGGGAGTTTTTATAGAGGCCTTAAACGAGCTGACAAGCTTCAGCTGGTCTCATCAACTCCCTGCCTGCACGACGCCCAGCACTCTCCCTAGAGGTATGAATCATCCATGAGCCCACTAGCCTCAGCTGGGCTTCATCAACTCTCTCCCTAGTTGTATAAGTCGGCATAAAGCCTGAATCTGGGAGAAATATACCTACCCCCCTGGATGCAACCAGGTGACTTTACCTTCCTGCTGTCACACTTTGTATTACCCTTGTGTTTCCTATTTGTGTGATTTATGTTAAAACGAATTGACCTGTGGTTGCTGTTTCCTAAATTGCCCCGTATTTCCACATCTGCAATCAGATCTATATCGTTAGTAATCAGTAGAACTAGTAACGCATTGTTTCTTGTTGGTGAATTTACCATCTGACCCATGAAATTGTCCTTCAATACATTTCAGAAATGTCGAGCCTTAGCCATCCTTGCAGCCATTCCAAACTGTGATAGGTGGTCCACCTCCCCCTCCACCCTCTGGTTAGGGGGCCTATAGCATACTCCCAGCATTACTTTCCCCTTGATTTCCTCCTTTTGAAGCTTTACACATAAGGATTCCACCTCCTCCCTTGCTCCATTAGTGATGTAGTCCCTCACATTCTCTTGCACATCATTCCTGATATACAGGCATATTCCTCCCCCTTTCCTACCCTCCCTATCTCTGTAATATAGAGAATACCCTGGAATGGTTGCCAGCTGATCATGAGTGCTGTTACACCAAGTCTCTGAAATTCCCACAAAATTGAAATCCTCCTTATACAACAGCAGCTCTAGTTCTCCCATCTTGTCAGCCAAACTCCTGGCATTAGTGAACAAGCCACGTAGTTTTGTCGGGTCACATTTTATTTCCTTTTTGGTTGTCCTGAGGTTGCAATTTAGACTTGTTAATTTATTTTTCTCGGGTTTAGGTGCTTTAGTCAACCTACCACTAATGCCCCCAATACTACCCTCTGAAATTTGTTCCATGCCAGCTATCTCTACATCTGGACCCTCCCCCCATCGCCTAGTTTAAACGCCCCTCTAACTTTTTGGCCATCTTCTCTCCCAGCTGAGCTGCACCCTCCCCATTTAGATGCAGTCTGTCCCGACTGCATCTAAATGGGGAGAAGTCGGCTCAGTTCTCCAGTAACCCGAACCCCTCTTTTCTACACCAGCTCCTCTGCCACTTGTTTACTCTCCTAATCTCCCGCTGCCTTTTTGGTTTGGCTCGAGGTACCGGTAGTATTTCTGAGAATACTACCTTGGAGGTGTGATTCCTCAGTTTAGCTCCCAATTTTAGGACACTCTATTTTTTTCTGACTTTGTCATTGGTGCCAACATGCACCATGACAGCTGGGTCTTCCCCAGCCCCTACCAGTAATCTGTCCACCAGATCCGTGATGTGCCAAACCCGAATGCCCGGTAAACAACATACAGTTCGGTGCTTCAGGTCTTCGTGACAGATTGCCCTCTCTGTCCTTCTAATAATTGAGTCCCCTACCACCAGGATCTGTCTTTCCTTTCCCTTGGCCTTAACCCCGACCTCACTGGAGGAGATTTTCCCCTGACAGCTAGGGGCGTCACTCTGCTCCAGCAATGCTGGTCCCTGACTGATATCCTCAATATCACGCAACAGGATGTACTTATTCGGATGTTCCAGCCCAGGACCAACCTCCCTGACTCTTTCCCTTCTACCCTTCCTAACTGTCACCCATCTACTCTTCTCTTGTGCCTGCACAACTTTGTCTCCACCCGCCTCTGTGCTGGCCCCTGCCAGCACATGCTGGATACGATCCCGACTCTCCTTTAGTATGGAGAATCTTCTCAGTGTTGACAGTTGCTTCCCTAGATTCATAACCTGGGCTTCCAGGGAAACAACGTGCTTACATTTTGCACAGCAGTATCCGCCCTCGATCGGATGATCAAGGAACGCATACATGCCTCCAGATGTACATCCAGTCGCATCTCCATACCCGCCAGACAACGTACTCACTAATTTAATGGGGATTGGGAAATGTACTCTGTCCAATTAACTAACAACTAGCTTCCTGACACTAATACTCAACAGCACACGGGTACTCACAGCACACGGTTACACACAGCAACTTTAAACATTACAACTTTAACGATTATTTTCTCCACAAACCCTACAGATGAAGGCTTGTAGTAACTTTACTGCTTGTTCAGAATATGTAAATATGTTAGTCTGAATAGACTGGGCACAAGTTCACTTTAAAGAATCTTGCCTTTTGAGAACTATGGGTGCTGCCATTACTAACTTCCCTCTAAATATGCTAGCCACCTGGCTGTTATGCTGACACTCTGGCTTTGGGTCTTTCTGTGTCCCTGACCTAGGACAAGTGATCAGGAAAGGTGAGCCTGTTCAATCATGTTCAAGGGAAATTGAAAATCAGGGTTTTTGCTAGCACATGATAGGTGAACATAGCTTTACCCTATTTTCTAAGTTAAGTGAACACTCACTCTGCTAAGTGAACTGTGGCTACTCCTTTAGTAATTGAGCAAGGTGCTGAAGCTAAAGGGTCAGTATGACAGCCAAGAAAAGATCAACTATAGCAGCTTCCTTGTCCTTGTCATCTTAAAATGACTATTTCCAAGACATTTCTTAATTGAAACGTGAAGTATTCTCCTAAACATTGGAATCAATCTGCAATGAGGACTGCACAAATGAATGGCTCCAGTACAGGTGTTCCGTACTCAAATAAAACCGGCAAATGTGGCTCATGTTTTTGCAACATGAGGTAAACAGTCACCTTTTTTTATGTTGGTACCATAAATTAAACCTGTCACAAGAGAAACATGGAGGTTACCATTAATGACCTGTCTGGTGGCCTTGCCGAGCCTCTGGAGTCATTGAACTTTTACAGATAAGTTCTTCTGACTTTTTTTCTGGCTTAATTTTTCAAGGTCACTAAAACATTTCTGTGTCCATTTTTTTCTACAAAATCACAGCAAAATACAACATTTAGGATGCCGACAAAAATAATTTATACCATCCTTTCATATCATCTCAGAAAGTACTGCTGCTTAAAGTACATCTCCACCCATTTATCTCAGAATTATGGTCATTTGGAGAATGCTTCTGTGTCCCAATGGGCCTTTACAGCTATTCAGGGTCCCAGCAAAAACATGTAGTACACATCTCTTCATTGAGCCTGTACCTCTTTTTATGCCAATGGAAAATTTTGTAGGGAGCTGATGACATCATTCATTTCCTTTGCAAGCCCCCAATAGTTTGTTATGTTGTAAAAAGTGCGTTCCAGAGAGTGACAGGTCACAAGGGTTGGGGTCTCCAGGATAATGGACAATGGATTAGACCCAGCAGAGAGTTGGACTCCTTGTTTGGCATACAAGAAAAAACAGTTGAGCTCCTGTTTAAAGTTATCATTTATGTGGTTATAAAAAGGCTTGCCATAAGCCCAGTGGCTGCATATAATGGGCTCGCCAGTGCTTGCTTACTTTGATTACTTCCCAGCATGCAACATGTGTGTCCCGTGAGTTAATGCTCAATGATAAATTCCAGCATATATTATTAAAAGGAATCTATTCAATCGCAGACTAAAGAGAGACACAATTTGCTGCCTTATATCTTACACACTGAATAAAACTTAAACATTTTTCTCTCCTTGACACTGACAATGATTTTCTTTTTCTTCCGTACATGAAAGCTGTTTCAGCACAGAAACATGCTCTCTACAGAAATCTTAACAAGAGCAGGCGGCCTCTAAAAATACATGTGGAATACATTTAAGTATCGCAAGGTTTCTTGCCAAAACCATTACATCTGGGTTCCATGGAAAACAAGGAATTTCATGTGAGCTTTCATTATTTATTATGAAGCTCCAGGCAGTTGTTTAAGCGTTTGTAATCTGAACTGACCAACTGTGCATGTAACTAATTATAGCTGTTTATCAGAATGCAGCGTGGCATACAGAGTTAACACATTCAAGGCTGTATGTGTATATTTCTGCCACTTAGCTTGGGTTCACAGTAATCAAGACCTAGCATACTAAACTCTCACACTTGGCACTGTCATGGCTGTAAAATCACATAATGCTCTACACTTCACACTACAATGTGACACAAACATAATGCATTTCTCAGTTTTCATTTCCTTCTGGTGCCCCATAACTTTGTTTAATACCAATCAAATTGAATTTGTGCTAACTTAATTTATTGTGTTGATAAGATGATTTGCTGTGTGGACATTTTTTCTTCAAGGAAAATTGGTTAGATTTCTATCATTTGCTTTCCTAGAGATTTATCTACTAGAGATGGGAGAACTGATCCTCTTAACTCAAAATAAAAAAAAAACCCTCCTTATTGATACAGGCTAGACTCACCAAGCTTACAAGCTCCTGTTGTGTTGCTACGAGCCAGTTATACTATGCAGCATTGGGCAAGTGCTTCAAGAGGAGCCCATTTTTTAAAATGCCAAACCAGTGCTGATGGGCATGAGCCACTTCTGCAACACCAGTGCTCCTGTACAGTGAATTCACACATGCTGAAAAGTATCTAGCACTTTTGTTGATGGAGCAGCAGTCTATTTGAGTTCCAACTGATCTCCTTAGAGTATTGAGGCATTGAGTTGGCGTTCATCCAAACCCCTTGACTGGTTGCATGTATATTGAAGTATTCAGCTGAGTATTCCGAATTGGTTCTGCCGTTCAGAAACAAAATGACAGAGAAATCCAGAGCAAAGAGGTCATATTGCATTAAGTAAATTTAAAATAGAATTAAAAAAATATAATTAACTATTTATTAATTAAAACATGTATAAATGCACCCAAAAAACATGGTGAAGGAGAAAACATGTAGTGTGCTAAACTGGCAGCTAATATGACCACAGGTCCGCTACTTAGCTCAGGAGTGCTGGGGAAGCCTGGCCAAGTTGGTTGGGATGCACACTGCAGCTCTGGAATATCTCCACTGACTCTCCTGGAGACTGATGATAAGGGAATTCATGCATCTCTCCAGACCGGTATCTCAGCACTCCCAGCATGTAACATCATCCACAAGGTTTGTAGGCACTGACAGCGACAGCCTATCATCCTTGGAAGCGGAGTCAGCTGAGCTATCCCAGAACTGCAGTGTGCATTTGCCAACCAGCCTGGCCAGGCTTCCCTAGCACTCCTGAGCCTCGGAGCGGACCTGTGGTCACATCAGCTGCCGGTATACCACACTACATGCTCTCTCCTTTACCATGTTTGCGAGTGCATTTATACATTTTTAAATTAATAAATAGTTACATTTACTTGCTGCACTATGATCGCTTTGCTCTGGACTTCTCTTATTTACATAATCCTAGAGTTTCTTCCTCTGGTCATCTGGCAGCATTGGATCTTTGCACCTTACAATAGATGTCAATTTCATAGGATTATGCATGACCAATTCACTAATTAGCAGGGCTTCAATACAGTGTATTTGTTCAATTTATTTCATATGCATTAGGAAGTACTGCTGTATGCCTTATTGGCTATACTGTATGAATAGTGGTATTTAATTGGAACAATGGTCGAGCACCTGCTTTTATCTTTTCTTGTCATTCAGAAATGCCTACCAAGCATCCTTTTTTCCTAAAACAGCAAAAAACTAAACTAAAACCTTCTTTATGTTAATGATAAGGCAATAACTAAGATGTGTATATTTTTCTGAAATCCATAAATTACTAGAATGAGAGATTGCTGCATACATAACTGTCTCCTGTTCCATAATCCTATATTGAGAACAATGCAGACTTTGATGAGCCTCTAAAGTTCCCACAAGCATTCTTCATTGTGTCAGGATTTACAGCATTAAGCAGGAAGCCATAGGCTATCCGGGGCTGCAAGGCGTCTCTTTACACAAATAACCATCACTGCTGTCAGTCATACAGATGGAGATTAGGTCTACAATGCCCTAATTGGCCACAACATTCAGTTGCATAAACCCCTTGAAGCTAATCATTTAGAAGAGGGGCGCTCAAACATTCCAAAGTTATTGTGTTTTCGTGATTAGTGGCAATAGGCCTAAAATATCCAACACAACCTATTCCTGTGAGGACAAACAGGCTCGAGGTGGCTAGATAAAATTGCTCAAATCTACATATGGTCATATAAAAGTTACTGTTGCCAACTTTGGAAAATTGTAGTCCCCAGGCTGTAATGCCGATCTTATGGGTTCGAGTCATTGACCTAAAACAAGTATGCTGCAAGAGAAGTCATAATTTCTGACCTGCATTATTGTTTTAGGCTAGTGACTAGGAATGTATGAGTATAAAAGTTAGAGAATTAGCAGCCAATAAAATAGCATTCTAGAAAGGAGGTCAGCAGTGGCAACATATGTTCTTTAAACCAGTGTTCGCTCAACCTTTTTCCAGCCAATGCACCCATTAAAATTATGCAGAATCTCGAGACGCTCCTAACAGTTTTACATATTGCATACCCACACATAGGACACCTAATATTGGAGATGATTTATTCACGCAAATACACTTTTGCACACTGGTACTGACTAGTATTCCAGCATTTCTTTTTCCTCATTTTCTCTCCACCATGCAGCTAACATGGCCCCAGTGCTGACAGAGATCGGCAGAGGGGGGAAATCAAACAAGGATGCTGTGCAGATGCCAGATGTTCCTGTTTATCAACCGACGACGTCAGCAGTTGTTGGGACACTGGTGGATGGCCCATACGGTGCCCAAGGTTGTAATAATGCACAATGAAAACCTGTGGCCTTGTGTAACAAAAAAGGCTGACTTGCACACATTTTCTGGGCAATTTAGGGCAATTTTCAGGCATTTTAATAAGGAACCCCTAAAGAACTCAGAAGGCACCCTAGGATGCCTGGGTACCTTGGTTTAACCACTTCCAGCCCAAGGACATCATATGACTTTGAGTGGGGATATCTGAATGATGACTGCAGCTACAGGCATCATTCAGATATCATCTTTTTCGGCCGGCGGCTCTGTGCACCGTAAGAACAATCATGGCGGCAGTTCAGCCACCTAATCGTTTTTACAGGCGCCTCCGGTGCTTTTCTGGACTCGCCTGTACTATCGGCGAGCCAGAGAACGAACCGGTTGCCGCCGGGAAGTTGATCATAAAGATTTCTGGTGACCAGATGGTCCCTAGTAATTTCTATGACCCTTACGTCCAGGCCAGCGGATGTAAACAAAGCCGGGGACTCGGCTGGAAAGGCCGAGACAGTTCATTTTTTTTTTATCTCGGTCTTTCCAGCCTGGAGGAGAGATGTGGGGTATTATAGACCCCACATTTCTCCATAAAGAGGACCTGTCGCGCACTATTCCTATTACAAGGGATGTTTACATTCCTTGTAATAGGAATAAAAGTGATCAAAAAAATGTTTTTTAAAGAGAAAGTGTAAAAATAAAAAAATAAAGGTAAAATAAACAATAAAAAAATACCCATTTTGAGCGCCCCCGTACCACATGTGAGGTATTGCCGCATGCATTAGAGCAAGAGGAACAATTCTAGCCCAAGACCTCCTCTAGAGAAAGGGATTGCCGCCCTCAAAGCTTCCGAACCTTCACAGGAAAGTGTCCCGCCCTACTAGGAGCTAACAGGTGCTGGCTCTGCACAAGTTTGATGAGGAAAAATATCCTGGACGGCCGCACTCCGTGAAAAAAGCATCTTTATTGTAGAAAATAAAATAAAATCCAGTGTACAGCAGTCAAATCATATAGAGAAACAGGGGAGTAGCTAACGTGTTTCACATCAATCCATGCTTAGCCAAGACCTCCTCTGTAACGCTAAACTTTTAACCTTTAAAAAAATTAAGTGTCTATGGAGATTTTTAAGTACCAAAGTTTGGCACCATTCCACTAGTGTGCGCAATTTTAAAGCGTGACATGTTAGGTATATATTTACTCGGCGTAACATCATCTTTCACTTTATACAAAATATATATAACGTTTGGGGCTTCTGAGTAATTTTCTAGAAAACAAATTAGGATTTTTACATGTAGGAGAGGAGTGCCAGAGTAGGCCCGGTATGGAAGTAAACCCCTAACAGAAGCTACCTTATTTTATTTGTAAAGTTAAACCTTAGGGGGGAGGAAATCGTTACCCTTGCAGTGGGTCCCCTTTACAAGGGTTAACTGCTTGTTTTGCTTTGACAATGATAAGTAAGGTAGTTAGTTACCTTATTCTTTGCTCCTCCAGCAGCCAGTGCTGTTTGGTTCTCCCAGGTTGTGGACAGGTCCTCAGGGTTTTCCTGTATACCGCAGAACTGCTGGCCCTGCATTGTGCAGGATGACATCAGAGAGCTGCAACTGGTCAGGCAGCAGAGGCTTCAGGGACTAGTTGCATGAAGAGGAGGAATCATGTAGGAGCGAGGAATAATGCCTCGTACACACGACCGGTTTTCCCGGCAGGAAAACTGCCATGGCAGTTTTTCGCCAGGAAAAACGTCCGTGTGTTTGCTAAATTGCAGTTTTCCCGGCAGGAAAACTGCCGCGAATCACGGGGGAAAAAAGAGAACATGTGAATATGAAAAAGTGTAGCGCTTATTTTTGTGAAAGAGTCAGTTAACAAAACATAACAAATGTTGCAAACATGCATATATATTAATTTCAGTGACACCAAGTGACTGAGTGTGATCCGTGAAAAAAATATATTATATGTAAATAAATCAGAACAAAACAGTCCTCTATTGTGACCACACACAAATAACAGTCCAAAAGTGTAGAAAAAACTGCAAGGTTGAAAAAAAGAGTCCCACATGGATATGACCCTCTCTGTGAAAGGATAGAGACACCACCACCGATTATAAGGAGGAGGCTTACCAGATGGTATTGACTTGGTAAGGTGTATACCACCCAAGTCAAAACAGGCTTAAATAATCAGTCAGCAAGGTGTATCCAGCTGGTCCTGAATCCGCATATCAGTCGGCACCGCAAATTCCCGTAAACACCAGGAAGTGTGAATACATATAGTCTTGTTGGAGCCAGAGATACGGTAACCACATAACATGCGTAATGGGGAAAAAAACTCACATAGTGTGATACCGTACAAGGAAGTATTTATTTAAAAAAAGATTAAAAAATGTACACTCACATTTGGAAGAACATCATAGGCATATCACAAAATGCAAGAGCGATGTGTGTAAATGGGTCCACCCGACGCGTTTCAACTAAAAAGTCATCATCTGATGACTTTTTAGTTGAAACGCGTCGGGCGGACCCATTTACACACATCGCTCTTGCATTTTGTGATATGCCTATGATGTTCTTCCAAATGTGAGTGTACATTTTTTAATCTTTTTTTAAATAAATACTTCCTTGTACGGTATCACACTATGTGAGTTTTTTTCCCCATTACGCATGTTATGTGGTTACCGTATCTCTGGCTCCAACAAGACTATATGTATTCACACTTCCTGGTGTTTACGGGAATTTGCGGTGCCGACTGATATGCGGATTCAGGACCAGCTGGATGCACCTTGCTGACTGATTATTTAAGCCTGTTTTGACTTGGGTGGTATACACCTTACCAAGTCAATACCATCTGGTAAGCCTCCTCCTTATAATCGGTGGTGGTGTCTCTATCCTTTCACAGAGAGGGTCATATCCATGTGGGACTCTTTTTTTCAATCTTGCAGTTTTTTCTACACTTTTGGACTGTTATTTGTGTGTGGTCACAATAGAGGACTGTTTTGTTCTGATTTATTTACATATAATATATTTTTTTTCACGGATCACACTCAGTCACTTGGTGTCACTGAAATTAATATATATGCATGTTTGCAACATTTGTTATGTTTTGTTAACTGACTCTTTCACAAAAATAAGCGCTACACTTTTTCATATTCACCAGTTTTTGCTTTGTCTCAGCTGTGTTGGCAGCTAATTTTTGTGTTCACTCATTGCACAGCGCAGTATATCCCATATCGAAAAAAGAGAACATGTTCTCTATTTTCCTGCCACGATTCCCGGCGGTCTTTTTCCCGGCAGTTTTCCTATGGGAAACACTGCGGTGGAGCATACACACAGCCGGAATTCCTGCCAAAGCTCTCACCACAGTTTTCCCAACGGGAAAACCTCTGGTGTGTACACGGGGAAAGTTACCGAGCAGGTTCTCGGTTTTCCCCCGGGGATTCCTGGCGGACTTTTTACTGCCGGGAATCCCGGTCGTGTGTACTAGGCATCAGTTATATATTTTACCTTTATCATCACTGAAAGAACAGCACTTTATAGCAATGTCAAAATAATGCCAAAAATAACGATTCTGTATACTGTATGTGTCTATGTATGTTTCCTTAAGACCCCTTTCACACTGGGGCGTTTTTCAAGCGCTTTGGCATTAAAAAAAGCGCCTTAAAGAAGCCTCATCTGCAATCCCAATGTAAAAAGCTTGAGTGCTTTCAGAGCCCTTTCACACTGCCAACGCCCGAAAAACGCTCGTAAAGCTCCGCTAAGACCCCTTTCACACTGGAGCGTTTTTCAGGCGCTTTGGTGTTAAAAAAAAGCGCCTCAATGGGAAGAGGCGCTTTAGGAGCGGTGTATTCAACGCTCCTAAAGCGCTGCAAAGAAGCTGCTTGCAGGACTTTTTTTGACGCCCTGCCAGCGCAGCGCCTCAGTGTGAAAGCACTCGGGCTTTCACATTGGGATTGCAGATGCAGCTTCTTTCAGGTGCTTTACAGGCGCTTTTTTCAACGCTAAAGCGCCTGAAAAACGCCCAGTGTGAAAGGGTCTAACTAACAGCATGCAATCTTTTTTTTTTTTTTTTTACAATCTTTTTATTTAACTCTCCATACACAACACATCTCCTGCTTATGTGAGACTACAGTGTCTCTAGCAGTCATACAGTCAGTGGTTACACCCTGTTTATATCTCCTTTCAGAGAAATACTGGTCAACCTGAGACTATAATCTCATGAGACTGTGACTTATCAAGAAGTAACCGCATTTCCTCTCCCAGTGACTCAGCCCCTGCAATCTGTGAGGCCCATCGGTCTTTAGGGAGTTCAGCCTTATCACACAGGAACAGTAATGCAGTGTGCCCTCTGTTGGGCAAAGCATGTCATGATCTGATATTGTACTACAAATGTCTTTTTTTTGTATTTAAATGGGCGAAGGCAGGGACACCGTTAATCTAAATCAGTAAATTGGCATATAGATAGCTGTTATCATATACAGTTCATAATGTAGATATATTATATATCCACCTTAAAGTAGATGTAAATTCTATTTTTGTACTGCAGCTCAACTTTCAGAATGAGCACAATTGAAAAAAAAAATTGTCCTTCAGTGCCTTTCTGTACAATATGCCACACACATTATATTGCATATGTAAGTACAGGGCTTTAAAAGAGATTGCATTCTTTGTTAATATCAGGAGTCAGCGCAGGCACTCCAACTGTCAGCCTGATTTTACATTCCAGTTGCTGTGCAAGCAATGATGAACACTGTGGCACTACAAAGCAGATTTGTGAGGCTCCTAAAATAAAGGGATGGTTTTGCAAGGCTATTTGATCATCATTACTAAAATTAGATTTTTTTATCAGTATATTTGTTTCCCTTAGATTTGTGAGTTGCATAAACCCTGTGAAATTGATCCAGTAAAGCTGAAGGATGGAGAAAATTTAGAAACAAACAAGGTAAGCAAACTACTACTATGTTCATATATTTTCACATTTATTTTTGTACAAGTAGTCCCAGAATTGTTAGACCTGGTCACCTAGTCATCTCTGAAAAAAGTGGTGTGAGTAGGTCTCTGTATATTGCAACAGTGGACCTCCACCACATTTAGCCTGCTTAAACTGAGCCAGTGTGAATTTGGTAATGTTTATTATAAACCGTATTTTTCGCTCCATAAGATGCACCTGACCATAAGACGCACCTAGGTTTTGGAGGAGGAAAACCAGAAAAAAAATATTCTGAACCAAATGCTGTACTAAAATATTTACCAGTGCCCATGAAATGCAGCCTGACCTGTGCCATTATTGCAGCCTGAGCAAGTTCTCCATCTCTTCTGAATCCATCTGCTGGTTATCTCTCTTATAATTATTTAATTACAATTTCTTTTTCCCCCCTTTATGTATATACTCTTTTGAGTTATCATAGGGGGAACTTACTGTATTGTGTGATACTGATAACCTCCGTTGGATCAGTCATAAACATTGATCATTAATTTGATAATCTATGATTGTTTTTTATATATCAACTTTTTTTTGTATATTAATAAATTTCTAGTTTTTTACTCATATGTACCTTGTATGCCTTCAAAGTCCAAACATTAGTCTCTAGCCTTGCAACTCATTATTGCAGCCTGACCATTGCCACTAATGCAGCCTGGATATTGCCATTAATGCACCCTTTACATATAGTTATTAATGCAGCCTGACCATTGCCATTAATAAATAAAATGTAATTAAATTAAAAACACAGTCCACTTTGCTGCAAAGATAGTCATTGTCTGCTTGCAGGAAGAGAAATTATATATTATTGATCAGTGTACTCTGTACAGCTCTGCACAGCACAGGGAAATGCATTGTTTTAAATGATTGAGGAAAAGGTTGGAAACATGCAAAAAGAAGGAAGGAGAGATTGTCCCTGAATATGTGCTGCTGGAAATGAAAGCCAACTTCGTTATCCCTGTAAAGAGTGATTTTCTAAAAGATGTTTTTTATGCTGAGCTGGGGTTAGGAAGAGAGAGAGGCTAGTGAGAAGTGCACACACTCACTTGGAATTCTCCTGGGGGCTCCTCTCTAGCTCATTCAGTAGTAAATCAGTGTGTTTTAATCTTCCCGCCCACCTCTCCTTCACAGACAGAACACACGAGCAGGGAGGGAGGGGTGAGAGAAGAGATGTGTGAAGCTGCTCAGTCGGGACAGGCTGCAGGCATGCTGGAGGTGGAGTTGGATGGAGCAGTGTGAGGATTGGATCCTCTCCACGTAGGACAGCTACACTTCCTGAGCTGTCAGCTGCACTGTCTGCACAATGCACACAGTGACAGAGAGCAGAGCGCCATCAGAGGAGGGAGGAGAGGAGCAGGTGGATGGGTTTTCCGTGGACAGGAACCAATTTCTCCACCCCTCACTTACTTCTCATGGCAGCGTCGGCAGGGGGCGGGGCCGGCAGCGTCGGGGGGCGGGGCCTAATGTATATTCGCTCCATAAGACGCAGAGACATTTTCCCCCATATTTTGGGGGGAAAAATATGCGTCTTATGGTCCGAAAAATACAGTAATAATTTTAAGTTCCAGAGCCTTTTCTCCCATGGACTAGATTTATTTTTGTATTTCAGAAAATCACCAGCTTCTCACCATACAACTTTTTTTCATTTAGAGCTGAAATTTAATCTGCTTATATTTTTGCCAATAAATGAAAGAAAAAAATGTTTCTATTTTTTTTTTCATACCTGACTTTAGACCCAGTGATATCATCCTTGGGTATCTGTTCTTCTCTAAGCAATGCAAGCAGACCATGGCTGGTGGGAGGGGCCAGCAGGATGCTGTACATACAGTAGATAACTTCCTAAAAACAGAACAGCATCCAGTCTCAGTACTCCTCTCAAGAACCCTCAGCTCTGATGCAAGCAGTGGGTTGGCTCTTGGGGGCAGTTATTTAACCCCTTCCCACCACCGCCTTCTGGCCGTGTAAGAGTCTGCATCGGGAGATTTCCGGTACCCACTGGCTACTGTGCTGGGTGCGTGCAGGGCGTGCTTACTCAGCACAGTAATGTGTTTAAATAGGGTCACATATATGCGGCCTCTCTGCATTTAAGCCCAGCCGCTGAGAGGTTGCATATATGCGTATGGCCAACAGGAACTGGTTAATCAAAATGCCTTGATTGGTAGAGGTCAGTGTGGAGAAGTGGGCATTCCTAGGCAGGCAGCTTTTGTATGGAGACTGCCCTACATAACGCTCATATGTAGGGTTGACACTGTCTGAATATTATGTCCGGGTTTCAGGTGGACTGAAACCCGAACACATGATTCAAAACCCGAACTGTACCGGGTGAATCCCAGACAGGTGGAAACCCTACTCATATGTGAACCTGAGCCTCTGTGAGCTATTTTGCTAAAACTATTATGAATCAGTACTGCTTGGACTTTGAAGAAGAGGACATACCCCAAAAGTTTGTCCTGAAAAATTGTATGTTAGTGAAAATTAAAAAAGTATCACGGACAGTACTCAATTTTCTCTGTCGCAGTTGCACTAATATGGCTAAAATCACCTCAAGTAATTTGTAAACAAAAAGTATCAAAAGAAGGCCTGGTCTTAAAATGGTTAAGCGGGTTCTTTCTAATTGCTAATTTCTAATGTACACTGTTAGAAGCTCATAGTATGCAGCACAATCATAGTAAACTATTTCAGTGAGGGAGAGGAGCCTATAAACCAGTGCAAGACTGAAGAAAATGCTTCAAATATATTTTAATATATTATAATGCCTTAATTTGGTAGCAAATTTGGAGACATACTGTATTTATTGGCGTATAACACTCACTTTTTTATCCTGAAAATAGAGGGTAAACTGTGCCTGCGTGTTATACGCAGGGGGCTGTGGATTTTTTTTTTCCTGAAACTTCCCTCTTAAAGTTAGGGTGCGTGTTATACGCCTGTGCGTGTTATACGCCGATAAATACGGTATATTTTAAATGTATTTGTTTTAAGAAAAAAGGACAAATACCGGTATACATTTTTCAGCATTTTTCCCAGAGTTACTTAACTAGTGCAGCCCCAAGGAAGTCAAAGTTGGACTTTTCAGTTTGGAGAGTTTTTTTCCTTTCAGACATTGCATTGTGACACACACGTTAAACATCATGTTTGTATTAATTGATAGACTACCATTAAAATAATTTCCATTTGTATAGTCAGGAATTAGAATGAAGGCGCCATTTTCACTGGCTGCATGCCACTGTGCCTACTGCCTAATATAAATCAAAAATTCCAGCAAAGAGAACGTGGCTTGTCTTCTTAAAGCATTTGGTAATCCAAATAAACCCCCCCACAGATACTGTTCCTTTAACCACTTCGGATTTTACCCCCTTCCTGACCAAAGCACCTTTTACAATTTGGCACTGCGTCGCTTTAACTGAAAATGGCGTGGTCATGCTATAAATATGCACTGATTACTATATAAATTTCACTGGCAGGAAAGAGGATAACACTAGGGGTCGATCAAGGGGTTAAATGTGTGTTCCCTCAGCGTGTTCTAACTGGGGGGATAGGACTGACTAGAGGAGGAGACATATCGTTGTTCCTACTTAGTAGGAACAAACAATATGTCTCCTCTCCCCTGACAGAACAGGGATTTGTGTGTTTACACACACAAATTCCATGTGCTGGCTCTCGTGCACGCGATTGCGCGTGGCCGGCGGTGATCGCGACAGGCGACCATGCGCATCAGGTCCCCCGCCGTGCAGCGGGCGCGTGTGCATGCGCCCTCTGTCGGCCCTTAAAGGTAACCCCGTACCCGTACGGGGTTTCATGCAGGGGTGCTATTCTGCCCCCGTAAAAAGACATGAGCCGGTTGGGAACTGGTTAAAGCATGTTATACAGCACAGTGCTTGTGCTGTGTCATTTGACCCCCTGTATACCCTAAAAAACCTGGCTGATCCTGCCTGGCTATACCCTTCCCTCTGCAAACAGACTACGATAATCATGGCTGCTAAGCCCTGACATTGTGGTCTGTTGATTCTGTCATCTGCAGCCCTCCTGTGTCTGTGTCTCACTGTCTTCCTCCCCCTCCCCGTTTGTACCAGCACCCCCCCCCCTACTTCTGCTCCTCTCGTATCTGGTCTTATCCCCTCTGTACTTAATAACATGTGTCCCTGTGCCTGTTTAATGTAAAAAATTCACCGATCTGTACCTTGTATCAGCGTAGCTCCAGGCGCTCAGCTGATCGTCTGCTCACTCTCTCCGCTCTCCCCCTCCTCCCCGGCTGACGTCAGTGGGGCGGCTCGGCCCCGCCCACTGCAGCTGTGAGCCGGAGAGAGAAGCGAGGAGAGGAATCAGCTGTGCGCACAGAGTGCAGCTTATATCAGTACAGATCGGCTGATTTTTTAAAGAACACAGGCGCAGGGACACATGTTATTAAGGTACAGAGGGGATAAGAAGATTTGATACAAGTGGGTTAACAACCACCTTAAGGTCAGACAGGGAAAGTTAGTCTTGGAGGCCGCACCATTGGAGTACATGGGAAATGTTAGAAAGCACCAGTAATGTAACATTGCAGCATCTACCAAAACCTGAAATATCAGTTTTAAGTGGAATGAACTTTTAACTACTTTAGCACTTTGTCTTGTCCATGGCACTTTCAGAGTTTTATTGGGTGTCACCATACCTGTAGAACAAGTTGTCTTCCGTAAACAAGCTATTAATAACATTTATAAATATGTATGTTGAAGTACCATTTAGGATAGCTAACATTTCTTTAATATTTGTTCCATGCCTAAGTGTAACCTGTTATCACAATCTTCCGTCCAAAGAGAGTCTGACTGCATACCTTTCTCCTGTTTACTTTATTTCAGATATAACTTGCATACATTTTGTTGCTAGATTAGACAATTACTACTACTATTCTTAGGGTTTATTCACACCTCTACAGCAGAAACATGCACCTTACCTCAGCACATGAACGCACTTTACTCGCGTTAACACATTGCAGTGCCATTCATTTTTAATTGCACACTAACCCAACACATCTTCAAAGCAAATGCATTGCAGCGCCCAGTAACACACTTCTGTGCATTCTTGTGTGCTGTGTTGGCAACAATGGTGCATATCCGGTTTTTAGTATTTTTTTAGAGCATTTTTCCTGCATTGTAAAAGGTAATTCTTGTGCTGCCATGAACATAGTTGGAGGCACCCTGTTCAGGGTTGCCAACTTTCAGTAAATTTACAAACAGTTTGTAAAATCCATAATTGTTTCATCTGTCCATCAATGTCAATTACGGACATGCAGCCTACATGTCCGCAATGGACATTCAAGGACAGATGCAAAAAGTACAGATTTTACAAACTGTTTGTATATTTACTGAAAGTTGTCAACCCTGACCCTGTTGCACTCCTTTAGGTTTTGATGCTATCACGAGTGTCTCATTAAAGTGATTTTTCTGACTCAACATTTAAGGGCTCAATCACATGGGCACACAGATCCATACATTCATGCAAAGGGCCATGTTTATCCATCCTGGAGGTACAGGTTGTCCAGGCAGTTGGGCTGTTAAAATCAATGACAGGCTAATGATTGCACAGATCATCGTGCACTGCCTTGCGTGTACAGCCCTGGCCAAATTTTTTGACGATGAAACAAATATAAATTTTCACAAAGTCTGCTGCTTTAGTGTTTTTAGATCTTTTTGTCAGATGTTACTATGGTATACTGAAGTATAAATACAAGCATTTCATCAGTATCAAAGGCTTTTATTGACAATTACATTAGGTTTATGCAAAGATTCAGTATTTGCAGTGTTGGCCCTTCTTTTTCCAAGACCTCTGCAATTCGCCCTGGCATGCTATCAATCAACTTCTGGGCCACATCCTGACTGATGGCAACCCATTCTTACATAATCAATTCTTGTCAGAATTTGTAGTTTGTTTTTTTTGTTCGCCCATCTCTTGTGGATTGACCACAAGTTCTCAATGGGATTAAGGTCTCGGGAGTTTCCTGGCCATGGACCCAAAATTTCAATGTTTTGTGCCCCGAGCCACTTGGTTATCACTTTTGCCTTATGGCAAGGTCCTCCATTATGTTGAAAAGGCATTGTTCATCTCCAAACTGTTCTTGGATGGTTGGGGGATGTTGCTCTCTGAGGATTTTTTGTACCATTCTTTATTCATTACTGTGTTCTGTGCAAAATTGTAAGTGAGCCCACTCCCTTGGCTGAGAAGAAACCCCACACATGATTGGTCTCAGGATGCTTTACTGTTGGTATGACAGGACTGATGGTAGCCCTCACCAAGCGCCAACAGAGGAAGAACAATGATTTCAAGCACCACCCTACTTTTAAAGCTTCAAGTCTGTTATTCTAAGGCCTCGTACACACGGTACAAAAATCAGAAGGGAAAAGTCTGAAGATGAGCTGTCTGCGGATTTTTGAAACGTTCGTACGGTGCATTCGACAGACGATTTGACTTTTACATCAGACAAATACTGGATGTGAAGGCTAAAAAAAAAATTGTCTGATGTGAACGCAACCTCTTATTTTTGGATGGTCAGTACAGAAATCCATCACACAAAAGTCCAAACACGCATGCTCGGAATCAAGGAACGACTGGGAAGAGTTCGGTCTTGTAAACTACTGTTCGTAATCTAGAATTAACATTCGTGACGCGGCAATTGATGAAATGTCAAAATTCTCATCTTCTTTAATGGGATAATAATAAAGCTGCTTTGCATGTAGTTATGCCAAATGTATTTTAAAATGCATTTGTTTTGTAAGATCAGAATATCGCAGATCAACGCTCACCAAACTTCTACTAACACGAAATTAGCAGGAGGGGCCGAAAGGGTGGCGGTTGAGAAATGAACTTCATCTTTATACATTCATAGTACATCACTACGTTCGTGTTTGTCAAACGACAATTTGCGGATAGTTAGTATGCTAGACAAAATCCTGCACACGCCCTACTGACAAAAATCAGACGCTCAGTCATCCAACAATCAAACAGTATGTACAAGGCTTAACTCAGTCAGCATTACAGAGTGATTTCCAACCTTATCCTCGTCAACACTGACACCTGTGTTAAAGCGGAGCTCCGCCGGAAAATAAAATATTAAAAGCCAGCAGCTACAGCTACAGCAGCTGCTGGCTTTTAATATTTGGACACTTACCTGTCCTGGAGTCCAGCGACGTCCGCAGCAGAGGGAACCAGGAAGTGAAGCCCTGCGGCTTCATGCCTGGTTCCCTACGGCGCATGCGCGAGTCGCGCTGCGCCGTTCTGATTGGTGCTCCTGTGTTCTGGGAGCCGAGTGTCTCCCAGAACACTATGGGAAGTCTGGGGGAAGTGACGTCACTCCCGCAGATTCCCGAAGAGAGGACTCCCGGATGTGGGTGAAAATACCTGTCTTAGACAGGTATCTTCACCCCCCTCCCCCCTGAAAGGTGTCAATTGTGACACCGGAGGGGGGGAGGGTTCCGATGAGAGGAACTTTTAATTTAGGGTGGAGCTCCACTTTAACGAGAGAATCACTGACATGATGTCAGCTGGTCCTTTTTTGGCAGGGCTAAAATGCAGTGGAATTTGTTTTTTGGGAGATTAAGTTCATTTTCATGGAAAAGAGGGACTTTGCAATTAATTGCAATTCATCCGATCACTCTTCATAACATTCTAGAGTATATGCAAACTGCCATCATAAAAACTAAGGCAGCAGACTTTGTGAAAATTAATATTTGTGCCATTCTCAAAAATTTGGCCACAGCTCTACACCTATGCAGGACTAATGCAAATCTCTGAATGCCGTCTGTCTGTATTCACGCATCAGTCCTATGCAGATGTACACGCGAGGATGTGTAATGCCGCGTACACACGATCATTTTTCCCGTCGGGAAAAATTTCATTTTTTCCTTTGGACAAAAAAAACGATCGTCTGTGGGCTTTTTGCCGTTTTTCCCGAACATGCGCTAGATTTTCTCGTCGTGATTCCTGTCATTTTTTTCCGCTGCAGTTTTCCCATAGGGAAACACTGCCGTGGAGCCTACACACGGTCGTTTTTCTCGCCAAGAGAAAAAATGACGGGAAAAACGGCCGTGTGTGGGGGAACAAGCAGTTCCCTCGTTTTTCCTGTCGTGATTCACGGCGGTGTTTTCACCGCCGTGAATCACGATCGTGTGTACGCGGCATAAGGAAATTCCTGCAGCTGCCAGCCTGTTATTGATTTTAAGTGTGGCCATCTGCACGGGCATACGGGTATGTGACTCGATGCATAAGAGCCCTAAAAAAGCTGAAGTTAGAAGCTGATTTGCTACCATGCACAGCTGCACCAGATTTTGTACTCTCCAATTTTAGTAAATCAACCTGTGTCAGTGTTATATTGCTAAGGCACTCCTAAAGCCTTACAAATTGTTTCTTGGTTAGTTTCAAAGCTTGTGACCATTATATAAACATATGTTCCCTAGTTTTAGTTAGTTCAACTGGACTTGTTTAGTAATGTTGAGTCGGCATCTGTGGTTAAAGCGTAGGTGGTTCCTGTAATCCACAAGTTTTCTTGTTGTTTTCTTCTATCCACTGCCAGTTTTAGTGTGTACTTCCCGGAATGACTGGCAAAGTATATGTGAAGGTTTTTTTATACTCATCATGGTATAGCTATAAATAACTGTACCTTACTAGACCAGTTAAATGTGACCAGTTAAATCCCAGCCAGGACACTATCTGTATGAAGTTTGCATGTTCTTCCTGTGTTTCCGCGGGGTTCCTTCACACTCTAAAAACATGTCTAAAGATTAGGTGGCACTTGTATAAATTAGCCCTATAATGTGGGTATGCAGGACCGATAAGGATCTTGGATTGTAAGCTCCCAGAGGGCAGGGACTGATGTGAACGTACTGTATGTAAAACACAAAATAAATTGTTGGTGCTATATTAAAGGGATACTAAACACACACTGTTAAATTTACATTGTCCCTTCTATTTCTTTATGTGGATAATGGCACTGCAATTATTTTAATAAAAATATTGATATTGATATAAATATTGATATTGATATAAAGCTGTCGCATGACCCAGATCTTTCCCAGACTGTCTGTAGGGAAACCTAAGCAGGAGGAGCTTCTAGTCCTGTTGGTCATATGTTCAAAATAAAAAAAAACAGCCTTTGGAATACAGAGTAAAACAAAATAATTTATATAAATAAATTGTTTTAAATTGTCACACGAAAATATATATATATATATATATATATATATATATATATATATATATATTTTTATATATATATATATATATATATATATATATATATATTATATTTGAAATCAAATCTTTATTATTTTTTGGCAATAACATGGTATGGGTGGATTTCTGACAATTACAGGTTGAGTCACGCCCCTCTAGCCTTTGTCTTATGCCGCATACACACGATCGTTTTTAATGTCATTTTCAAAAACAACGTTTTTCTCGACGTGATTTTTCTTGTTTCCTCTCAAGCCTGTCTTGCATACACACGTTCATTAAAAAAAAACGCTCAAGCAAAGCGCAGTGACGTACAACACGTACGGCGGCACTATAAAGGGGAAGTTCCATTCGAATGGCTCCACCCTTCATGTTAGTAAAGTTTGTTGAGCAACGATTTGCGCTTTTCAGCCTCGTGCTTTTCAGTCGGTTACAGCGTGACAAATGTGCTATCTCCATTACGAACGCTAGTTTTACCAGAACGAGCGCTCCCGTCTCATACTTGATTCTGAGCATGCGCGTTTTTTTTCCCCTCGTAAAAGCATACACACTACCGTTTTTCACGTCGTAAAAAAAAACGAAGTGAAAAAATATAGCAGGTTCTCATTTTTTTTAGCCCATTTTTCACGTCGTTAAAAATGCTCTGGAGCCTACACACGATGGTTTTTAATGCCCAATTTAAAAAATGGCATTTTTAACAATGTGAAAAAACGATGGTGTGTACGCGGCATTAGAATAAGAGGAAGGTGAACCTACCATTAATCTATATGTATAATCCCACCCTCATAGTGTTTAGCTGGTTAGTGGGCATGGAGGAGTAGGGAGTGGGCTGTCATTTACCACTGTGGATACGCCCACATGTGTGACTCTATAGTCACATGGGTTGCTCAGATGTGATAGGGAGAAAATGTTAAGTATAGAAACTCACTGAAAACTTAGCATGTACAGAGCTTCCAACACTGCTCTGCAAAATCCCTAGCTGAATTGGGGACATGAACAGAAGGGGGAAATGCAGAATACAGAAAACGAATCTCATAGTGACTGAGTGAGTATGAACACTATGTAATACAGCATTTACTGATAGTTTTTTATGATGTGGGTTTGGTAACACATTAATGCCTGCAATAATAATAATACTATCTTTCCCTAGTACTAAAACAGATTTACTCTTCACTTTGCAAAAAGTTACTTGCATTTTACTTTAACAATGTGTCCATATATATGTTGATATCAATCTCAGTAAGTTTTCATCATGCAATAAATACCAAGAATATGTGCAGTACATATACACCTATGCCTGCATGTTAGGTCACTTAAAGTGGAACTTCACCCTAAAGGAGAAGTTTTACTCTATATCCTACACCCCCTCAACACTTTTGTTCCTAGTTTTAGTTATTGTCACTTAGGTAATTTGCAAACAGTCTGAAGATCCTCTTTAGGCCCCTTTCCCACTTATACGACTTGTCCCACGATTTTGGACGGCAAAATCATATGACAGGTCATTTCCCATGATTTCCAGTGACATCCATTCATACTAGTACGACTTCAAGTCGTTCCGACTTCAAAGTAGTTCCTGCACTACTTTTTTTCTGAAGTCAGATCAAAGTCGGATTCAGCATTAACAGATCCGACTTTGGCATGCGACTTGTACACGACTTGTGCATGAAGGGGAACTCCATGCCAATTTTTTGGGAAAAAAAAACGGCATGGGTTCCCCTTCATGAGCATACCGGGCCCATAGGTCTGGTATGGATTTTAAGGGAAACCCCCACGCCGAAAAAATGGCGTGGGATCCCCCCAAAATCCATACCAGACCCTTATCCGAGCACCAGCCCGGCCGGTCAGGAAAGGGGGTGGGGACAAGCAAGCGCCCCCCCTTCTGAGCTGTACCAGGCTGAATGCCCTCAACATGGGGGGGTGGGTGCTTTGGAGCAGGGGGGCCCTGCGCCCCCCACCCCAAAGCACCTTGCCCCCATATTGATGAGGACAAGGGCCCCTTCCCGACAACCCTGGCCGTTGGTTGTCGGGGTCTGCGGGCGGGGGGCTTATCAGAATCTGTGAGCCCCCTTTAATAAGGGGGCCCCCAGATCCTGGCCCCCCACCCTATGTGAATGAGTATGGGGTACATCTTACCCCTACCCCTTCACCTGGAATAAAAAGTGTAAAAAAAACCACACTAGACAGGTTTTTAAAGTAATTTATTAGGCAGCTCCGGGGGTCTTCTTCTGACTTTGGGGGTCTCTTCCGACTCTCCGGCCTCTTCTCCTGCTCGCCGGTGCCTTCTCCGTGCTTTCCGGTTCTTCTCCTGCTCTCCGGTGCTTTCTGTCTTCTGCCGGGCTCCTCCGCTATCTTCTGCCAGCTCTTTTGCTAGCGGTGGCCCGGTCTTCTGCGTCGGTCTTCTGCGTCGTCTTCTCCCCTCTTCTCTTGTCCCGATGTTGACACACCGCTGTCTCCCGCTGCAAGGCCGTGTGCGTGGCGCGCAACAACATATATAGGAATGGTGCTCGGCTAAGGGTCTGGTATGGATTTTGGGGGGGACCCCACGCCGTTTTTTTGGCGTGGGGGTTCCCCTTAAAACCCTTACCAGATCAATGGGCCCGGTATGCCAATGAAGGGTGAACCCATGCCGTTTTGTTTTTTCAAAAAATATTGGCGTAGAGTACCCCCTAATTATTGGGGGATCAAAGTCGCGTCCCTGCTCATTGAAGTCGTACTTCAAGTCGTGGGGCAAAGTCGGATCCACAGTCGTATGACTGTCTTGTCAAAATCGCGGCCGCGAATCGCGGCAAAATCACGTTAAAATCGTGTGAAAGGGGCCTTAATAAGGTGCATACTCAGTGCCTTCTTCCCTGCATACTCAGGAGATGTCTGATAAGTCATTATGCCCCCAATTTGCCTGGCAGAAGTAAAATCCCATCCTAACATATGTAAATTAGGTCATCCTCTGGAGAGTGGGCTTCATTCTGTTTGCATTGTTTAATAACATGGGAGCATCATAATGCATTTTAGATTCTGTTCATTTCAGTTATATAAGTGCAAATTGCTGTGGACTTTCTGCTTCCCAGGAATAGGGATGAGCTTCGTGTTCGAGTCGAACATACGTTCGACTCGAACATCGGCTGTTCGATCGTTCGACGAAGATCGAACGATTTGGGCCGTTCGCGCCAAATTCGAGTGACGCGAACGGCCCACAATGCACTACGCCATCGCAGTGTCATCCAGGCGCTGTGATTGGCCAAGCATGCACTGTGACCCCGCATGCTTGGCCAATCACAGCGCCGGCAGCGAGG
The DNA here is from genome assembly GCA_029206835.1 of Rana muscosa. Taxonomy (NCBI): domain Eukaryota; kingdom Metazoa; phylum Chordata; class Amphibia; order Anura; family Ranidae; genus Rana; species Rana muscosa. The sequence continues at coordinate 687,633,541 of CM055117.1, forward strand.
AGAGCAATGATTGGCCACAGGCAGGATGCCTGTGGCCAATTATTGCTGAGGGTGTTTAGTACACGCCCCACACTATAAAAGGCCGCCAGCACGGCGGCCTAGTGTAGTGTGTTCCGGAGCAGGGATAGAGCAGCATAGGCAGGGACAGTGACTGTTATTTCTTTCTTGCTTAACCTGGATTCCTTTAGTTTAGGGAAAGAGAAGGATAGGTAGGGAGAGTGTCAGTGTCTTTTGTGCTTGTGCTATAGTGTGCTTAAAAAAAACATTTATTCTAGGGACAGAAAACTGTAGGTAGGGACAGTGTCAGTTTCTTTCACTCTGCAAGTCCTTGTTTCCAGGGACCTGGAAGGACAGTGAGTGAATTGTCCTTGTGCTATATTGTGCTTAAAAAAACATTTATTCTAGGGACAGAAAACTGTAGGTAGGGAGAGTGTCAGTTTCTTTCACTCTGCAAGTCCTTGTTTCCAGGGACCTGTAAGGACAGTGAGTGAATTGTCCTTGTGCTATATTGTGCTTAAAAAAAACATTTATTCTAGGGACAGAAAACTGTAGGTAGGGAGAGTGTCAGTTTATTTCACTCTGCAAGTCCTTGTTTCCAGGGACCTGGAAGGACAGTGAGTGAATTCTCCTTGTGCTATATTGTGCTTAAAAAAAACATTTATTCTAGGGACAGAAAACTGTAGGTAGGGACAGTGTCAGTTTCTTTCACTCTGCAAGTCCTTGTTTCCAGGGACCTGTAAGGACAGTGAGTGAATTGTCCTTGTGCTATATTGTGATTAAAAAAAACATTTTTTCTAGGGACAGAAAACTGTAGGTAGGGAGAGTGTTTTTTTTCTTTCACTCTGCAAGTCCTTGTTTCCAGGGACCTGTAAGGACAGTGAGTGAATTGTCCTTGTGCTATATTGTGCTTAAAAAAAACATTTTTTCTAGGGACAGAAAACTGTAGGTAGGGAGAGTGTTTTTTTTCTTTCACTCTGCAAGTCCTTGTTTCCAGGGACCTGTAAGGACAGTGAGTGAATTGTCCTTGTGCTATATTGTGCTTAAAAAAAACATTTATTCTAGGGACAGAAAACTGTAGGTAGGGAGAGTGTCAGTTTATTTCACTCTGCAAGTCCTTGTTTCCAGGGACCTGGAAGGACAGTGAGTGAATTGTCCTTGTGCTATATTGTGATTAAAAAAAACATTTATTCTAGGGACAGAAAACTGTAGGTAGGGAGAGTGTCAGTTTATTTCACTCTGCAAGTCCTTGTTTCCAGGGACCTGTAAGGACAGTGAGTGAATTGTCCTTGTGCTATATTGTGATTAAAAAAAACATTTTTTCTAGGGACAGAAAACTGTAGGTAGGGAGAGTGTTTTTTTTCTTTCACTCTGCAAGTCCTTGTTTCCAGGGACCTGTAAGGACAGTGAGTGAATTGTCCTTGTGCTATATTGTGCTTAAAAAAACATTTATTCTAGGGACAGAAAACTGTAGGTAGGGAGAGTGTCAGTTTATTTCACTCTGCAAGTCCTTGTTTCCAGGGACCTGGAAGGACAGTGAGTGAATTGTCCTTGTGCTATATTGTGATTAAAAAAAACATTTATTCTAGGGACAGAAAACTGTAGGTAGGGAGAGTGTCAGTTTATTTCACTCTGCAAGTCCTTGTTTCCAGGGACCTGTAAGGACAGTGAGTGAATTGTCCTTGTGCTATATTGTGATTAAAAAAAACATTTTTTCTAGGGACAGAAAACTGTAGGTAGGGAGAGTGTTTTTTTTCTTTCACTCTGCAAGTCCTTGTTTCCAGGGACCTGTAAGGACAGTGAGTGAATTGTCCTTGTGCTATATTGTGCTTAAAAAAAACATTTATTCTAGGGACAGAAAACTGTAGGTAGGGAGAGTGTCAGTTTATTTCACTCTGCAAGTCCTTGTTTCCAGGGACCTGGAAGGACAGTGAGTGAATTGTCCTTGTGTTACATTGTGATTAAAAAAAACATTTTTTCTAGGGACAGAAAACTGTAGGTAGGGAGAGTGTTTTTTTTCTTTCACTCTGCAAGTCCTTGTTTCCAGGGACCTGGAAGGACAGTGAGTGAATTGTCCTTGTGCTATATTGTGATTAAAAAAAACATTTTTTCTAGGGACAGAAAACTGTAGGTAGGGAGAGTGTTTTTTTTCTTTCACTCTGCAAGTCCTTGTTTCCAGGGACCTGGAAGGACAGTGAGTGAATTCTCCTTGTGCTATATTGTGCTTAAAAAAAACATTTATTCTAGGGACAGAAAACTGTAGGTAGGGAGAGTGTCAGTTTATTTCAATCTGCAAGTCCTTGTTTCCAGGGACCTGTAAGGACAGTGAGTGAATTGTCCTTGTGCTATATTGTGATTAAAAAAAACATTTTTTCTAGGGACAGAAAACTGTAGGTAGGGAGAGTGTCAGTTTCTTTCACTGTGAAAGTCCTTGTTTCAAGGGACAGAGAAGGACACCTGAAGGTAGCCCTTATTGCTTTTTTCCCATCTCCCTGCAGGCCATCTATTAGAATGTCTGGAAGGCAAACAAGGAGAGGCAGACAGTCAGGAGGCAATAAAAGAGGGCAAGCAGGCTCTGTGTCTGGGGGCAACAGTGCTGGTCGTGGACGCGGTGCATTGTCATCAGCACATGGCCATGGGACACGCTTGTCCTTCTTTTCGGCAGCTGGACATGTTGAGCCACATCATGCCGAAGACTTGGTAGAGTGGATGACCAAGCCCTCCTCCTCCTCCTCATCCTCTCTCACCCAGGCTCAGGGTACTGGAAAAGCAGCTGCCAAAGCGTCGTCTTCCCTGGTATCAATGTCAGACAAATCATCAGTCACTCCTTCCCTAGACCCACCATGTCCTCCTCCTGAGGAGTCCCCCGAACTGTTTCAGCACAGTGTTGGGTACATGCTCCAGGAGGATGCCCAGCGTTTCGAAGGGTCTGATGATGAAACCCAGCTAGAGGAAGGCAGTAGCGTGAGAGCAGACAGAGGGGATGCTCAAGAAGGACACCAATCTGGCAGTCATGTTCCAGCAGCTGCAGCATACTGCCAGATTGGCTCCAGTGATGAGGAGGGAGGGGATGATGAGGTCACTGACTCCACGTGGGTGCCTAATAGGAGAGAGGAGGAGGAGGAGGATGAGGAGGAGGCACATCTCCAACGAGGCAGGATGCCCTTTGGTGGCCAGCGTAAGGGCAGTACACCGACGGAATCACACCGCAGAGCTCCGCCTGTGCAGGGCGCTGCCTCTGCCCGTCATTCAAAAAGTTCTTTGGTGTGGGCCTTTTTTGAGGCTAGTGCATCAGATCGCACAGCTGCTGTTTGCAACATATGTCTCAAGCGTATATCGCGTGGCCAAAACATCAGCCGCTTGGGTACCACATGCCTGACCAGACATATGTTGACCTGCCATGCAGCTCGTTGGCAAGCCTACCTCAAAGACCCACACCAAAGAACAAAGCGGACCTCTCCTTGCACCGCATCAGCTGGGATCTCCAACCCCACTATAACTTCAGTCCTCTCTGAAACATGCACTGAGAGGAATGAAGGTGTAGAATTAGGTGTGTCACAGCCAAGTACTTGCGCCCACTCTGCTAGCAGTACACCGACGTCCGATTCTAGCAGGCAAATTTCCCTGCCCCAGCTGCTGGACCGTCGAAAGAAGTTCACTCCCAGCCATCCACATGCCCAGCGGTTGAATGCTAGCTTGGCTAAATTGCTAGCGCTTCAACTGCTGCCTTTTCAGTTGGTAGACTCGGCCCCCTTCCGTGAGTTTGTGCAATGTGCAGTTCCTCAGTGGCAGGTTCCCAAACGCCACTTTTTCTCACGGAAGGCTATTCCGGCTCTCTACCGGCATGTGGAAGGCAATGTCTTGGCCTCGCTGGACAGGGCGGTCAGCGGTAAGGTGCATATTACCGCTGACTCATGGTCCAGCAGGCATGGACAGGGACGTTACCTTTCTTTCACGGCCCATTGGGTCACTCTTTTGGCAGCTGGGAAGGATTCAGGACAAGGTGCAGTAGTGTTGGAGGTTGTCCCACCGCCACGCCTCCAAAATGCTACTACTGGTTGTGACACACCTCTCTCCTCCACCCCCTCCTCTTCTTCTTCCTCCATGGCCTCTTCCTGTGGTTTGTCCTATGAACCAGCGGTGCTCCGTAGCCGTTCACGGGGCTACGCAAGTACGCAGGCAAAAAGATGCCATGCCGTGCTTGCGCTGGTGTGTTTGGGGGACAGAAGCCACACTGGGGCAGAGGTCCTGTCTGCTCTGCAGGGCCAGGCCGAGAGGTGGTTGACGCCACGCCAGCTTAAGCCAGGAATGGTGGTTTGCGACAATGGCACCAACCTCCTCTCCGCCCTCCGACAGGGACAACTGACCCATGTGCCCTGTGTGGCTCACGTCCTTAACCTGGTGGTGCAGCGCTTCTTGGGCAGGTACCCGGGCTTACAGGATGTCCTGAGGCAGGCCAGGAAAGTCTGTGTGCATTTCCGCAGATCTTATAATGCCAGTGCTCGCCTGGCTGAGCTGCAAAAGGAGTTGAACCTGCCCAAGAACCGCCTTATATGTGACATGCCCACCAGGTGGAACTCAACGTTGGCCATGCTGCAGCGGCTGCACACGCAGCAGAGGGCCATCAATGAGTACCTGTGCGACTACGGCACCAGGACAGGGTCAGGGGAGCTTGGTTTTTTTTCTCCACGCCAGTGGGGCATGATCAGGGATGCATGCACTGTCCTGGCACCATTTGAGGAGGCCACGAGGATGGTGAGCAGTGACAGTGCATGCATCAGTGACACTGTACCTCTTGTCCACCTGTTGGAGCACACGCTGCGTGGAATAATGGACAGGGCACTTGAGGCAGAACAGAGGCAGGAAGAGGAGGACTTCCTTGCCTCTCAAGGCCCCCTTTACCCAGACAGTGTTCCTTCTGTCCCACCCATCGCACAGGAAGAGGAGGAGGAGGAGGAGGAGGAGGAGGAGGATTGTGTCAGCATGGAGGTGGAGGCTGGCACTCAGCATCATCAGCAGCAGTCTTTTAGGGATGATTTACAGTCCCAAGAAACCAGTGGACTTGTACGTGGCTGGGAGGAGGTGGCTGCGGATCATGTCGTCCTTAGTGACCCAGAGGACTCCGGAGCGAATGCCTCAGCAAACCTACGCTGCATGGCCTCCCTGATCCTGCAAAGTCTGCGGAAGGATCCTCGTATTCTTCGGATCAAGGAGAGGGACCATTACTGGCTGGCCACTCTCCTTGATCCACGGTACAAGGGTAAGGTTGCGGACCTTATGTTACCGTCGCAGAGGGAGCAGAGGATGAGACAACTCCGGGAGGCCTTGCAGAAAGGTCTGTGCAACGCGTTCCCAGAGACTGGGAGGTTGCAAACTCCTGGTCCTGGACAACGAGTTGCTGAGGCTTCGGCCAGTCAAAGAAGGAGCGGTGGGGAAGGTGGCCGTCTGACCGATGCGTTCAGACAATTCTTTAGTCCGCAGCCCCAAAGTATGATCGGTTCCAGCAACCATCGCCAGCGTCTGATAAACATGGTGCAGGAATATCTAGGGGCAAGGTCAGACTTGGACACCTTCCCCACCGAAAATCCTCTGGCTTACTGGGTCTTGAGGATGGATCACTGGCCAGAGCTTGCACAGTATGCAATTGAGCTACTGGCCTGTCCTGCATCCAGCGTTCTTTCGGAACGCACATTCAGTGCTGCTGGAGGATTTGTCACGGATCACAGGGTGCGCCTGTCCACCGACTCGGTTGATCGACTGACTTTCATCAAGATGAACCAGTCTTGGATCACCACCAGCTACCACACACCTGATGCTGATATAACAGACTAATTGATTTTAACATGTCACATCCCTTCAAGACTGATGCTGATGCTGAGTGCCTGTGCTGTTATGTTGACTGGCTATCCTCCTCCTCCGAGTCCTCAATGATACGATTGATGATGATAGCTTGTAAGATCATTTTTGTTTATGGGTGCCGCCACCAGTGCCTAACGCCCAATTTTTCAGCCCCTGTTTAACAGGGGCGTGTAATTACAATTTTTGAAGCAATACTTTGCAACAGGGCTCATTGCTGTGCTCCAAGTACAGTATCTGTGAGGAGTTGCAGTGTTGTGCCACCAGTGCCTAAGGCCCAATTTTTCAGCCCCTGTTTAACAGGGGCGTGTCATTACAATTTTTGAAGCAATACTTTGCAACAGGGCTCATTGGTGTGCTCCAAGTACAGTATCTGTGAGGAGTTGCAGTGTTGTGCCACCAGTGCCTAAGGCCCAATTTTTCAGCCCCTGTTTAACAGGGGCGTGTCATTACAATTTTTGAAGCAATACTTTGCAACAGGGCTCATTGCTGTGCTCCAAGTACAGTATCTGTGAGGAGTTGCAGTGTTGTGCCACCAGTGCCTAAGGCCCAATTTTTCAGCCCCTGTTTAACAGGGGCGTGTCATTACAATTTTTGAAGCAATACTTTGCAACAGGGCTCATTGGTGTGCTCCAAGTACAGTATCTGTGAGGAGTTGCAGTGTTGTGCCACCAGTGCCTAAGGCCCAATTTTTCAGCCCCTGTTTAACAGGGGCGTGTCATTACAATTTTTGAAGCAATACTTTGCAACAGGGCTCATTGCTGTGCTCCAAGTACAGTATCTGTGAGGGGTTGCAGTGTTGTGGCACCAGTGCCTAAGGCCCAATTTTTCTGCCCCTGTTCAACAGGGGCATGTAATTACAATTCTTGATCTAATAATTCACAGCAGGGCCCATTGCTGCACCCACCAAGAGTAACTGTCAGGGCTTACAGTGTTGTGGCACCAGCACCACCATCAAAGGCCCAATTTTTACTACCACTGTTCAACAATTATATGTAATTAAAATTCCTGATATAATAGTTGACAGCAGGGCGTTCCAGCACCAACCAAGAGTAACTGTGAGTGCTTACAGTGTTGTGCCAACACCAACAACTAAGGGGCCTATTTCTGCAGAGTATATACGGCAGGTCCCTACTTTCAAACATCCAACTTACAAACGACTCCTACTTGCAAACGCAAGAAGACAACAGGAAGTGAGAGGAAATCTACCACTAGGAAGGAAAATTCTCTCCTGTAAGAATAAATATGGGAGAAAGGTGTCTCCTCTGTACTGATGCTTTATCAGCAATCCTTGTTTCAAGAAAAACACCACATTTCAAAAACAGTTGTCATTGGGACGGAAAGTGAGGTGAAATGTTCTGAACAGGGGCACAGACAGCAAAACAAATGTTACAGGGGTGATAACCCTTACCTATGTTTTCCAAAAAGTTTAAAAATAGATTTTTGGTCTGGAGCTACACTTCAACAATGTACCTGTTCAAAATTACAAACAGACTCTACATAAGAACAAACCTACAGTCCCTGTCTTGTATGCACCGCCTGTATAGGGCTGTTCAGAGTATATAGGGCCTTTTTTATTTTATGTGCGGGGTTCCCCTTAATATCCATACAAGACCCAAAGGGGCTGGTAATGGGCTGGGGTAGGGGGGGGGTCATGGGGTAGCTATGCCATTTTTCTTAAAGAATTTCATCCATATTACCGGGACCAGACATTACATTAAAGCCGCAAGCAGTTTTAAATGGCTTTTTTTTTCCTTTAGAAGTGTCATTTTGTGCAGGGACAGTTCTAAACACGGGAAACACGTGGCACTTCACAGGCATACTTTAGACACCCCCCAGGTACGATATTTAAAGGAATATTTGACTTTTTTTTTTCACTTTATGCATCATTAAAATGACTGCTCCCGAAAAACGACCGTTTTTAAAACTTCTTTTTGCATTGATACATGTCCCCTGGTGCAGAACCCGGGTTCCCAAACCCTTTTTAGGACAATAACATGCATAATAGTTGTTATAATTAGCACTTTAGAATTCGAACGTTCGCATCCATTGTATTTAATAGGGTTCTAATGTTCGTTCGAACTTTCGGTCCGTTCGCGGGTTCTGGTGCGAACCGAACCCGGGGGTGTTCGGCTCATCACTACCCAGGAATATACCCTGAGCAATATCTTTATTCATTTTTGTTTGTTGTACTCGTACATTGATATTTAACCACTTCCTTACTGGGCACTTAAACCCCCTTCGTACCCGGACCAATTTTCAGCTTTCAGCGCTGACGCACTTTGAATGACAATTGTGCGGTCATACAATGCTGTACCCAAATTATATTTTTATCATTTTTTTCCCACAAATAGAGCTTTCTTTTGGTGGTATTTGATCACCTCTGCGGTTTTAATTTTTTGCGCTATAAACAAAAAAAGACAGAAAATTTTGAAAAAAAACACAATATTTTTTTACTTTTTGTTATAATAATATCCCAATTTTAAATTTTTTTTTTCTCAGTTTAGGGCGATACGTATTCTTCTATTTATTTTTGGTAAAAATTTGCAATAAGCGTATAGTGATTGGTTTGCGCAAAAGTTATAGCGACTACAAAATAGGGGATAGAATTATGACATTTTTATTATATTTTTTTTTTTACTAGTAATGGCGGCGATCTGCGATGTTTGTCAGGCCTGCGATATTGCGGCGGACATATCGGACACTTTTGACACTATTTTGGGACCATTCACATTTATACAGCGAACAGTGCTATAAAAATGCATTGATTACTGTATAAATGTGACTGGCAGGGAAGGGGTTAACACTAGGGGGCGATCAAAGGGTTAAATATGTTCCCTATTAGTGTTTCTTACTGTGGGGGGGAGGGGACAGACTGGGGGAGGTGACCGATCTGTGTCCCTATGTACAAGGGACACAGCATTGGTCTCCTCTCTCCCTGACAGGACGTGGATCTCTGTGTGTAACACAGAGATCCATGTCCTGCCTCTGTCACAGCCGATCGCATGTACCCGGCGGACATCGCGGCCGCCAGGCACACGCATCGGCATCACGTGATGCGGAGCGCACAGCTGTTCCCGCCGCGCGCCGCCAAGGGCGCGGCGGGATGTAAACAGAGAAGGACGTCCTGGGGACGTCCACTCGGCACTTGAGAGCCGCGCTGCAGCCGTCTTTCGGCTATAGCGCGGATCTCAAGTGGTTAAGGACCATGGAGAAGGTGTGGTAGGGCAAGGCTTTGTTAAAGTCATTATTTCCTGCCCACTAATTAGGCAGCATCATCTCTGAGGTTAAGGGTGTCATTAACAATACTAGATGAACTAGTAATTCATCTTCCAGGAAGCATTCAATATTTAAAGCGGAACTGTACCCATAATAGTTTGCTAACAATCAGTGCCAGCCCAAGACATTGTGCTGCCTGGTACCAAGAATGAAATGCTGCCCCCCCCCCCCAAAACAAATAAAAAATCACGCCCACCAAAATGCCCCCACATCCATTATTTTATATGATAACTAAAGAGGACCTGTCATGGCTCTATACATGTATAGGAGTACAAAGAGGACCTGTCATGGCTCTATACATGTAAAGGAGTATAAAGAGGACCTGTCATGGCTCTATAAAAAGGACCTGTTATGGCTCTATTCATGTATAGGAGTATAAAGAGGACCGTCATGGCATTATACATGTATATAGAAGTATAATGAGGACCTGTCATGGCTCTATACATGTATGTAGGCGTATCAAGAGGACCTGTCAAGACTCTATACATGTATATAGGAGTATAAAAGCACTTGTGCCTGGCCGGCGGCCGCAATGTCAGCCGGCCACCCACGATCACTCCACAGAGAGCCAGAACGGGGATCTGTCAATGTAAACAGACAGATCCCCATTCTGACAGAGGAGGAGAGACAGATCTGCTGTTCCTAGTGATTAGGAAAAGAGATCTCTCTCCTTCTCCGGTCATTCCCATCCCCACCCCCCCCCCCCCCCCAGTTACAAACACCTTCCAGGAAACACATTTAACCCCTTCTCTGACAGTGACATTTACACAGTAATCAGTGCATTTTATAGCACAGATCGCTGTATAGAGGTCAATGGTCCCAAACATGTGTCAAAAGTGTCAAAGTGTCCGACCTGTCCACCGCAATGTCGCAGTCTCGCAAAAAAATCGCAGATCACTGCCATTACTAGTAAAAAAAAATAATAATAATAAAAATGCTTGAAGTGCATTATTTCTATTATTACATTGTTATATAAAATAAAATAGTTCAACTCACCATATTGCAGAATCAGTAAGAGCCCCGAGCGTGTCACTTGCCAACGTCACCTGCCTTCAGATGCGGATTGTCACCTGCCACACATTGCGGATTGTCTCTTGCCACCTGCCACACATTGCAGATTGTCACTTGCCATGATGTAACCTGTCATACGTTGCTGATTGTCACTTGCCACGTCACCTGCCACATGTAGCGGATTGTCACTTGCCACGACGCCACCTGTCACACATTGCGGATTGTCACTTGCCATGACGTCACCTGCCACACGTTGCAGATTGTCACTTGCCACATCACCTGCCACACGTAGCGGATTGTCACTTGCCACAACGCCACCTGCCACACATTGTGGATTGTCACTTGCCACAACGTCACATGCCACACGTTGCAGATTGTCACTTGCCACATCACCTGCTACACGTGGCGGATTGTCTCTTGCCACGTCACCTGCCACTCATTGCGGATTGTCACTTGCCACAATGTCACCTACCACACATACCGGATTGTCACTTGCCACGTCATCTGCCACATATTGCAGATTGTCACTTGCCATGACATCACCTGCCACACATAGCGGATTGCCACTTGCTGTGTCCCAGAGTAAAGGCAGGCAGCAGAGAGATAATGTAATCTCTCTTCTGCCCGCACAGTGGGGGCGGAACTGCAGTGATGTAGGGCGGGCAGTGAGAGATGATGTCATCTCTCTGCTCCCCCGCCCGCTGATTGGCCAGCAAGCCCGCTCACCTGCTGACTGTCCTGCTCGCTGACTGTTCCCCTGTTCTGCCCGCACGCTCCTTTTACCTGGGTCCGACGCCCAGGTGAATGGAGCGTGCGGGCAGAACAAGTGGAGCGGGGAGTGGAGCGGAGCAGGCTGACTGGCGGGTGTCAATTTGCCTCACAGTGGAGCGCTGAGCGGGCGGAATGGGTTGGCAACAATTTGCCTCACAGTGCAGCGGGTAGTGGAGTGGGCGGAACGGGCTGGCGGGTGGCAATTTGCCTCACAGTGCAGGCAGGACCAGTGCTAGGCAATTTGGCGCCCTAGGCAAGACCAGCTACGTGCGCCCCCCCCCAAAAAAAAAAATTCCCTACATGGTGATGTGCACCAGTAAATTTAAGGGGGTGGGGTGGTAGGAAGCTGGCAGGGGGGGATGAAGATTACAGGGGGTGCTAGGAAGATGACAGGGGTGGGTGGGTGGTAGGAAGCTGACAGGCAGGATGAAGATGACAGCGGTGGGTGGTAGGGAGCTGACAGGGAGGATGGAGATGACAGGGGTGAGTGGTAGGAAGCTGACAGGGAGGATGGAGATGACAGGGGTGGGTGGTAGGAAGCTGACAGGGAGGATGGAGATGACAGGGGTGGGTGGTAGGAAGCTGACAGGGAGGATGGAGATGACAGGGGTGGGTGGTAGGAAGCTGACAGGGAGGATGGAGATGACAGGGGTGGGTGGTAGGACGATGACAGGGAGGATGGAGATGGCAGGGGTGGGTGGTAGGAAGCTGACAGGGAGGATGAAGATTACGGGGGTGGTAGGAAGCTGACAGGGAGGATGGAGATGACAGGGGTGGGCGGTAGGAAGCTGACAGGGAGGATGGAGATGACAGGGGGTGATAAAATGTATGACAGGCCTCAGAGGTAGGGTGGTGGGATGCCAGGAACAGGGGGATGACGAGGAGCATGATGATGACAGGAGACAGTAGGTGGCATCATAGCATTAGGGCTGTGTGTGAGGTCATCACACGCGGCTGGTAGCAGGGATGTTCGGGCGCCCTCGTTCAGGGAGTGACGTCACTGGATGCTGTCAGTGTCGGGCAGCGGACCGTCATCCACAGTACCTACGTCTTCCACAATACAGCCGTCCATCCTAGAGAGGAATTCAAGGAGCTGCTCAGCAGCGGCGGCGGCAGCCATTATCCGCGCTCTGCACATGGTACTCGGTAGGAGATTCGCAGAGCGCGGGAGAAGGGGAGGAGCCGGGGGAGGGGAGCACATGGATCCACCTACTGACCCAACAACTGTTGGATGATCGAGGTTGCGTCAAGCTCCCAGCGCCTCCTCCTCTTCCTCCACAGGACTGCGCCATGGCAAGGACTACTACTGTCACATATTGAGATAGGGAACCAGTGGCCGTGGCTGCGCCCTAGGCGGCTGCCTAGTGGTAGCGCCAGCCCTGAGTGCAGGGGGAGTGGAGTGGGCGGGACGGGATGGCCGCAACTTGCCGCCCCCTAAAAATGCCGCCTGGTACAATCTCCGACATTGGGAGCTCATGTCGCATGACGTGTGAAAATCAATGTTTCCCTATGGGAGCCGTCTTAACTGGTCCGACACATGTCGGCCCGACTTTGAAAATGCTCCCTGTACTACTTTGGTCCGACTTTGATCCTACTTCAGCCCATTGAATATCGTTGAAGTCGGATCAAAGTCGGAACGCCGTCTTGCATGCTCCGACTTTGGCATGCGACTTGTGGTCTGCTGTTCTTGAGGGGGAACTCCACGCCAAATTTAAATAAAACCCCTATGCCCAAAAAAACGGTGTGGGGGTCCCACCAAAATCCATACCAGACCCTTATCTGAGCACGCAGCCTGGCCAGTCAGGAAAGGGGGTGGGGACGAGCGAGCGCCCCCCCTCCTGAACCGTACCAGGCCACATGCCCTCAACATGGGGTGGTGGGTGCTTTGGGGCAGGGGGGCGCCCTGCGGCCCCCCCACCCCAAAGCACAATGTTGATGAGGACAAGGGCCTCTTCCCGACAACCCTGGCCATTGGTTGTTGGGGTCTGCGGGCGGGGGGCTTATCGGAATCCGGGAGCCCCTTTAATAAGGGAGCCCCCAGATCCTGGCCCCCCACCCTATGTGAATGAGTATGGGGTACATCATACCCCTACCCATTCACCTAGGGAAAAAAATGTCAAGAAAAAAAACACTAGACAGGTTTTTAAAGTCATTTATTGGGCAGCTCCGGGGGTCTTCTTCCGACTTCGGGGGTCTCTTCCAACTCTCCGGGCCTCTTCTCCCGCTCTCCGGTGCCTTCTCCCGCTCTCCGGTTCTTCTCCCGCTCTCCGGTGCTTTCTACCTTCTGCCGGGCTCCTCCGCTATCTTCTGCCAGCTCTTTTGCTAGCGGTGACCATGTCTTCTCCGTCGTCTTCTTCCCTCTTCTCTTGTCCCGATGTTGACATGACGCTCTCTCCCGCTGTAATGCTGTGTGTGCGGTGCGCAATGATTTATATAGGCATGGGGCGTGGTCAACGGGTGATGTCACCCGGTGACGCCGCCTCTTATGATGTCACAGTCCCATTATGCCCTGGGGTTAACATCATGGGCAATCAAAGTGTTAACTTTGTGCCTAGCTGGTGTGTCCTCAACCCTCACAGTGCTTCTGGGGAAAGGGGTGGGGGGTATGTGGCAGTGGACGGTGTCAGTCAATTTTTCATTTTTTTAGAATATTTTTTTTATATTTTTTGGGAAGCTTTGGTGAGATGTCAGGGGTTTAAACAGACCCCTGACATCTCCCCAATGAGACAAACAAAGATACTGAGGACACAGATTCCCCAGTCCCTTTCTCAGCACTAAAGATGAATGAACAGGAGACAGAGGCTCAGAGTAAACACAGTTTACTCTGCTCAGTTATCACAGGGCACAGGAGCGATCTCGCTCACTTTGTCCAATTCCTGACAGCCCCCCCCCCCCCCCGCAGCCGTACAGTATATGTATGATTCTGCACAGTGCAGCCACCCTGTAGCAGTGGATCTGATATGGGGCGGTCAGAAAGTGGTTAAAATGTATGTATTTCCAGCCTTGATTGTACAACCCCAATTCCAGGAAAGGTTGGGATGCTGTAAAATCTTCATAAAAATAGAATGCAATGATTTGTAAATCTCATAAACCCATATTTTATTCACAATAGAAAACATATCAAATGTTTAAACTGAGAAAATTTACCATTTTAAGATAAATAAAAAAAAGGTAAGTTTAGAGCTGCACAATTAATGGTTAAAAAAATCTCGATTCAACCCCCCTCACGATCTTAATACAGCATTTCCTCGATTCAGTGCAGAGAGTTCTCTGCTTACAGTTGACAGCTGTCAAAAAACACAAAAAAAAACAGGCAGCTTGCCAAGTTTATCACAACACTGTCAGCGCTGGGGGATAACTATAAACAAAGTATCATTTAGTTATTTTAGATCAGGGGTCTCCAAACGTTCTAAACAAAGGGCCAGATTACTGTCCTTAAGACTTTTGGGGGGCCAGACTATTGGCAATGGGAGTAGAAAAGGCCCAGATGTCAGTGGAAAAATACAATGCCCCATCTTTGGTGTCATTGAGAGGAATTGTGCCCTATCATTGGTGTCATTGGAGGGAATTTTTCCCCATTATTGGTGTCATTGGGAGGAATTGTGCCCCTTTATTGGTGTCAGTGGGGGGGGGATCATGCACCATTGTTGGTATCAGTGGATGGAATAATGCCCCAAGGGCTGGATAAAAGCAAGCAAAAGGCCCCGGGCTGCAGTTTGGAAGCCAATGTTTTAGATCAAAGGTCAGAAAAAGGCTTAGTCTTTAAGTGATAGCACTTAAAGACTCAAGCCCTGTACACACAGGCGGGAATCCCGTCTATTAGAAAACCGTCGGTTTTCCTGACGGGATTCCTGGCAGGCTTGTCTTGCCAAGCCCTCTGTACAGACAGCCATTCAAAAGAACCGCCGTTCTTTTGAATGTCTAGAACGCGGTGACGTCATCGACTACGACGAGCCAGCGCTCGTCACATTCGATGCCGTCGCCGCCATCTTGCTACACCCTACACTACCCTTGTATGCTACCGCGCATGCGTCAAAGTCTCATCGAGCATGCGCGGGCTTACCTGGGACAGGTAAGTGTTATGTCCCTTAGACACGGCATACTCACGAATGGTTTTCTCGGCACAAAACACTCTGCCGAGAATCCCGACGAGAAAAATAGAGAGCAGGTTCTCTATTTTTCTCGTCGAGATTCCCGGCAGTTTTCCTGTCGAGAAACCATACACACGAACGGTTTTCTCTGCAAAAAGCTCTCCCAGCAGTTTTCTTGCTGAGAAAACCAGTTGTGTGTACGAGGCTTAAGCCTTTTTCTGACACTTGTTGCTTCCAAGTTAAAATCAGTATTTTCTGCTAAAAAATTACTTGGAACCTCCAAACATTATATATATTTTTTTAGCAGAGACCCTAGAGAATAAAATGGCGGTTGTTGCAATATTTTATGTCACATTGTATTTGCACAGCGGTCTTTCAAACACAAAATGGTCCATATAATTTTATGCCAATATACTACAGTATGTGCTATAACCTGTATATCATTGTGGTCATGTTCCTGTCCTATTTTTCTAATGCTGTAAACCTATGAATCCACATGGATGCCATTCTCCTTTGTATTGTTAAACCTCTAAAAATAAAGAAAAATATATTGAAATTTAAAAGTTCAAATTACAAGGTCCTTGCTAATATAAAAAAATAAAACTTACTGATTACCAAATATACCTCAATGAAAGCAACACTTTAACCGATTTGAGCCTTACATAGGGTTAAATGAATCATCATTGATTGTTCCAGTGGATAAGGGACAAAAATCTT
Organism: Rana muscosa; assembly: GCA_029206835.1. Classification (NCBI taxonomy): domain Eukaryota; kingdom Metazoa; phylum Chordata; class Amphibia; order Anura; family Ranidae; genus Rana; species Rana muscosa. Next base: position 687,649,263 of record CM055117.1, read on the forward strand.
CCAAATCATGTGTGCCATTTTGGTTTGACAGTTAAAGCTGGAAGGAGATGGCAATTGTGAGAAAAGAGACCTGTTACCTTTATAGAGTGATGTGCCCATGTATGACCAACCATAGTTTTGCAAGAGTAAGCTGGCCTAAAGGAAGCTTTTACTGAGAAAGTTTGGAAGTCCCCCTTAATGAATTCCTCATCTAAAAACACTAGCTTCCTGCTGTTATGGACTTTGGTAATTTTTGAATCATTGGACCAGAGCAAGTATGTGGATTAATAACTCTGACTTTCCTGATCTGTATACTGAGAAAAGGGGGGGTGAATGGCAAATGTATGCTTGTGCCACATCCAGTATATATGAGAAAAGAAAAAGGGGGTTCCCCAGGGTGGCCTTTTAAGGCACTAATAGGATTAATTCCAAATATACGAAATATTGAAGTAAAAAATAATTTTTATTCACAGTTATACATATTTATCGAAAAATGAAATATTAAATTAAAATATACAGTTCCAAATATTGTCACCATATAGGTAAATACATGAAAACCTTCTTTACACCCGACGCGTTTCGGGGTAACCTTTTTCAGGGGTGTGTAGAGAAGGACAATTAGTTCATGTATTATAAATGTAGTAGAAGTATGATGAATATTTCATTGGATGCGATTTTTTAAAAACATTGAAAATATAAACAGCACGCTGGGTTCTGTCAATGGGGTTGCCAGTCAAGCAAGAAGTGGGTATCGGAATTTACAATTAATGCAGGTTTGAGAAGGACATTTATAAGGAACAGGTGTTCATCCCGTTAGGGAGAAATTATTCCAAAGATCGAGAAGCCGGTGGATCAACCAGAAGAGATATACTGGGACTGGGATAGAGGTCCCTGAGTTATATGAGATCCGTAAAAGACCTAATAATGTCCGCTGTCAAACAGTACACTGTATTATTGACAGAGTCAACCTCACACCATGACAATCCAGCAAGGAATTTTTTGATCTGTATACTGGATCTGGATTGGTGCCTCAGAAAGTATGGACTCCAGACTCAGCCTGGCAACTGGCATTTTCAGAGGGGGTCAATCTATATAAGCCTACATATTCCTCCCAGTGCGGGTTTCTTGTAATTGTTCATTATACACCAGCATAATTATTTTTCTTTGGGTTTATATAGGACAACTTGAAGAATTATGTTGACCAGATCTTTAACGTCATTACAAAATCAGGAGTAAGCTGCCCTACTGTCATGTGTGACATTTTCTTCTCTCTGAGAGAATCTGCAGCAAAACGCTTTCAAGGTAAGCAGATATCAAAGATCTTGTTCAATGCTGTATCTTAAAAGAATGTAAATAAGGCAGAATACCTAGGAAGCTCGGCTTGCATGTCTTTCCTTCCTGCAAGCTTTGTGTGAGACCAAGAATTTGCTGTGATTAGTGCATTTCATAAATACAGCGAAGCATGAGAAGTTCACATACTATGATAGAATTCACGCACTGCTGGGCTTCTGGCCCGCTTTGACTTCATTTCACCATGTTTCCTATGTCCTTTTTATCAGAATGCCAATAAACTCATTGGAGTGCTTCATACAACAAGATTAAAACCCTTCTCACATCTTCTCAGTAGTGACAAGCCTAAGCCAAGCCTGCCTCTGTCCAGACTTTGTGTTTCTACCTTACCAGGCAAATTCTTTGTGGTGAAATTAAGGAAAAGGCGCAGAAACAGCCTAGTGTGTACAGTCTTGAGAATCTCCTTGGAGTCATGGAAAATAAAAACTCCTTTGTAAATCTTCAGCATCTTCCAGCTGTTTAAAAGTGCAGACTCACCGGGAAATGGTTGTTGTCTTTGTAATAGAACCAAGGAACTCAGATTGGTCACATGCTGAGAGATGTTTAAGAAATTCACTCTTAACTGTACATGTGCCGGCCTTTGTCCATTTCATAGACATTCACTACAAGTACCCAAAGTTTCTTGTATTTTTATTTTGATTTTTTTAACCACATTTTATTTTACGTTTTTTAACCCCATTTTTGTGGTTAGATATTTGATTTACATGAAAGCTGTATTCCAGGCAGCATATTTTCAAGATTGCCAAATAAATGGGTTAATTTAAAGGCTAATAGACTGTGCACTTTGCAAGTGCAGTTTCACTCATTTTCCCCAGAGCATAAATGCTATGAGCTCTGCTGTTTTCCATCATCCAGTCATGCGCAAGCAAAGATGCTGTTTTTTTCATTTTAAATGTATCTTTCTTTACAAAGACGTAATTGTAGCCGTATTAGTGCAATTGTGACAGAGAAAATTGAGTACTGTCCGTGATACTTTTTTTATTTGCACTAACATACAATTTTTCAGGACAAGCTTTCGGGAAGGGGACATACCCCGAAAGCTTATCCTGAAAAATTGTATGTTAGTGCAAATAAAAAAAGTATCACGGACAGTACTCAATTTTCTCTTTCTTTACAAAGTAAAGCTTCACCACATTCACTAAGTCTGGCTATATCAAGTCTTAATACGCACAGGTTTTTTAAATAAATTTTCTGTATATAGAGTTGTACAGTAAAACCTTGGATTGAGAGTAACTTGGTCAGAGAGTTTTTTTTTTTTATAAATTGTGACTTGATAAACGAGCAATGTCTTGATATACAAGTAGCGTCATGTCACAACTGAGTATAAAAGAGAAGAGAGGTGCCTCTTAGTGTAGCAATACAATTACATTTAATGAAGGTACAACATTTAGAAACTCACATGGTTGATGATTAAAATAGGCACATCTAAGTATGAGGGCATCCAGGGTAAAGCGGTCCACATAGACCATCCTCCACACCACCATCGGTGTCATCACTTCCACGCTGCGCTCCACGAGCGTTTTAAGCCTCGCTTTCAGATCGCTTTACTGCAGGGTAGTCTTCCTGGGCAGGATTGCAGACTGACAGCGGTGAGAGCCGGCGGTGTGGAGGACGGTCTATGTGGACAGCTTTACCCCGAATGCTTGCATATTTAGATGTGCCTCTTTTAATCATCAACCACGTGAGTTGCTAAATGTTGTACCTTCATTAAATGTAACCATATTGCTACACTTAGAGGTGTCTTTCTTCTCTTTTATACTCTGTAGCTCCTCCTGGATTTTGCTTCTAATCAACTTGTGGAGGCTGCCATTTCTGGGTGGACATTTTATGGTTACACAACCTAGCGCAGTGCTATAATATTTTTATATGGACTATAAACTGAAGTACCTATGAATAAATGGTCGTGGAACGAATTATCTGAGTTTCCATTATTTCTTATGGGGAAATTCGCTTTGATATACGAGTGCTTTGAATTACAAGCATGTTTCTGGAATTAATTATGCTCGCAATCCAAGATTTTACTGTATACTTATATATTTTTTTCCATTGACAGTAATAGCAAGGTCACCTGACATGCACATAATTGTATTACATGTCAAGTGATAGGAGGATTATTCTGGAATCTTATCATTTATTTCTAAATAATTCGATTGCCCATTTGTTTGGCCATCTTTGGATGTCATTACATCATCAAAACTTTGACCGTGTGAATAGCAACGTTGCAATAAAACATTTACATTTTGGCCTATATAATCCTTAAACCTTGCCTTTATGCAACACATTCTTCTGAAGGCTGTACCATCATAAAGAAAATGTTGTTATTATATTTAAATCCCTTTAGTTAAAGGGGTTGTAAAGGTTCGTTTTTTATTTTCTAAATAGGTTTCTTTAAGCTAGTGCATTGTTGGTTCACTTATCTTTTCCTTCAATTTCCCTTCTAAATGTTCTTTTTTTCTATGTCTGAATTTCTCACTTCCTGTTTCTCCTCACTGAACTTCACACCATCATCCGAGTGGTGTTTAGTCAGCCAGAACAGCTTACTGAACAGCTTACTGAGGAGGAACAGGAAGTGAGAAATTCAGACAAAGAAAAAAAAACATTTAGAAGGGAAATAGAAGGAAAAGGTAAGTGAACCAACAATGCACTAGCTTAAAGGAACCTATTTAGAAAATAAAAAATGAACCTTTACAACCCCTTTAAGTCTGTATTACAGATGTGATTCAACAGTAGGAACAACAGCCAATGCGCATGCTATTTTATGGTATGGCGGCAAAGGCTTTGTTAATCTCACATTTGATTAATGATCTCTCACTTCATATTTGTGTATTGTGTCTGTCTCAGGTGACCCTGATGTAAGATACACCGCTGTGAGCAGCTTCATTTTCCTGCGTTTTTTTGCACCTGCCATCCTGTCTCCCAACCTGTTCCAGCTCAGCCCTCATCACCCAGTAAGTGATCGTTGTTTAGTTTCAGCAAAGTGTCAGAGAGCTGATTGAATGAGCCTCCTGTGGAGGAGAGAGCGCAGGCCGTGCCAGACACACTGTGTAAATGGGGGTTGCATGACAAGTTACAGACATCACTTTCCCTCATCAGATTGAAACATTTATCACAGATATAAGAAAATGCTATTAAAAATATAGATTTTATTTATTTTATCAGACATATTAGATTTTTTTTTATTGTTTAAAGGCATCCTATCACCAGCTTAAAAAAATGCAGCTAAAAGCACAGAAAAATCTATTATTTTAAATGCTTACTTGCCTTGTTTTTTTATTTTCATGATTTATTTTTGTTTACTTGTAGTATGGCTTTAACCGTGGTAACATTTTAACTAGCCAGTTCATTAGTTAAGCCCCCTTCCTCTTTTAATGTCATAGCCTTCTCTTCTTGGGGGTGTCTAATTACTCTCTGTGCTGCCCTATCTCTTCCACCTTCCCCTCCTCACCTCCCTACATAATCTTTTATGAGGAGTGAAGGGGAAGTCTGCTGGAGCTGCTGACATCACATTTAAGATGGTAGTGCCCAGCAACAGTCTCAGGGCATTTGGATGTCTACACAAAGGAGGTTTTACAGATAAATAACATGCCTGAAATATGTTAATTGCAATGTTAATCTTAGAGGAAGAATTTTGCAGAAATGGGGTTTAACCACTTGCCGACCGCCGCACGCAAATGTACGTCAACAGAATGGCACGGACAGGCAAATGGGCGTACAGGTACGTCCCCTTTAATTTGCTGCCGTGTGGTCGCGCGCGCGGCGGCGCGCTCGCGAGTTCCGTGACCGCGCCCGCGGGACCCCCGGACTCGATGTCCGCCAGTGTCCCGCGATCGTGTCACTGAGCTGAACGGGGAGATGTTAATGTAAACACAACATCTCCCCGTTCTGCCTAGTGACATGTCACTGATCGTCTGTTCCCTGTCATCGGGAAAAGCGATCAGTGACGTGTCACGGTAAGCCACGCCCCCTAACAGTTAGAAGCACTCCCTAGGTCACACTTAACTCCTTCAGTGCCCCTACAGGTTAACCCCTTCACTGCCGGTGAAATTTTTACAGGAATCAGTGCATTTTTATAGCACTGATCGCTGTAAAAATGACAATGGTCCCAAAATGGTGTCAAAAGTGTCCGATGTGTCCGCCATAATGTCGTAGTCACGATAAAAATTGCTAATCGCCTCCATTAGTAGTAAAAAAAAAAAAAAAATTATAAAACTACCCCCTATTTTGTAGACGCTATAACTTTTGTGCAAACCAATCAATAAATGCTTATTGCGATTTTTTTTACCAAAAATATGTAGAAGAATACGTATCGGCCTAAACTGAGGAAAAAAAAAATTTTTTTTTATATATTTTTTGGGGATATTTATTATAGCAAAGAGTAAAAAATATTAAATTTTTTTCAAAATTTACGCTCTATTTTTGTTTATAGCGCAAAAAATAAAAACCGCAGAGGTGATCAAATACCACCAAAAGAAAGGTCTATTTGTGGGGAAAAAAAGGACGTTAATTTTGTTTGGGAGTCACGTTGCACGACTGCGCAATTGTCAGTTAAAATGACGCAGTGCCGAATTGCAAAAAGTGGCCTGGTCTTTGGCCAGCCAAATGGTCCGCTGCTGAAGTGGTTAAAGTGTCTCTTTAAATTAGTGGTTGTCAGCTTATGAGCTAAAGGGGGGCTCAAATCCAGCCCCTAATATCATCTAAAGGGCCATACGTAATGTTCAATATATGTAATGCTTGAAAGGACTTCAGAAACTGGGAACATGTTACATGAGGCTAGTAGAGATCAATGCTATTACCATAATCAATGTTCTCACTACAGACTACTCAGGTCCGAGGTCCGCACATCACACACCAGAGGGCCATATGCAGCCCTTGGGCTGCAGGTTGGGCACCAGGGCTTTAAACAGTTTTTTATATTTCATATCTTTTCCCAAATTGTGTTCTTTACCTGGTATATTTATATTTATTTTCAAATTAAAATATGTTGAACTTATAAGTAAAATGTGTACAAAAGTAAAAATATACTCTCTGTGGTAAGGTCTGTTATGTTGATTTTACATCTCTGTAATCCAGGATTACAGGAATTAATGTCTTTTAGTGCTGCAAAATTGTTTTAAAATATCAATTTAGAATGGCTAAAAATGTAATTAGATGTATTACATATTATGTATTAAGTGAAAAAAATATGTACCATTACAATAAAGTAGGTATATAAAGAAACCATACGTTAATAATAATTAATTTTTGTATTTTGAAATATACTGTCTAAGGCTGGATTCACACCTAGGCATTTTTAGTGCTTTTTGCATTTTGCAGATTTGCACTACAGAACGTGTTCCATAGGAAACCATGGTAAATGGACTGTAGTGCAAATGTGCAAAATGCAAAAAGCACAAAAATGCATAGGTGTGAATCCAGCCAAAATCAGCGATTTCTTTGTTAGATTGTGTAATAATAACTTCATTAGGCCCAAGCCATTGCAAACTGATATTTCAGTTTTTGGTTAACGCTGGAGAGGTAAACCACCTGGAGATTTCTGATATCTGTTGGTGAGATCTCTGTGCCTTGGGGCCCATTTGCTATTGTGTTGTGGTAACACACAAGTTAGTGCAATGCATATTACCTGCTTATGGTCCCATTCATTCTTAATGACACCCTGTCACACTTTGCCGACAGATGAGTTTTGCAGCACAATCAGTGGAAGTGCAGTAAAATGCATTGCAATGCCAGGAATGGTATGTCCATCATTTCCCGGTTATTGGGCACCCTATTTAAATCAATGACTGCGGTGATCATCTTTAGGAAGTAATGGGACCCCTGCTGGATATCATATTTATTTTATGCTATAGAAAATGTAACAGAAAAAGCTGCTCTAACAAAGGTGATAAAAAAAATTGGCAGGGTGATCTCACTGCTGGAGTAGTAATATAAAAATTCAATGGCTAAATAATTTTTTTGTGGTTGTGAAAATTTCTAGCTGTTGTAATTGACTGTGTGTCCAATATCTCTTACAGGATCCACAGACATCCAGAACCTTAACACTTGTCTCCAAGACCATACAAACACTGGGTAGCTTATCCAAGTCCAAATCTGTAAGTGCTGTTATACTGTTGGTTGCATGTTTTATAGCCAAAACTGGTAGGTTGGCGGCAGAGAGTCTTCCACTGGGTGAAACCCTTGACTGGTTTGAGTAGAGTAAATTTGCAGCCCATGGAGACAATTCAGGTCAATTTTTCAGGCCACTTCATTTCAAAATGTGTAAGCCTAAACTGTCTTAAAGTCTTTCGGTCTTAATCTGTACGGCCAGTAAAGAGTGTTTTCTAACTGGTCGTGTTTCTACTTCTACCCATGGCTAACACGATAAAGGCACAGTACATTTTCTCTGCAATACATTATTTATGATTTCCTGCAGCAGCTATGGGTTTCAGGCATGCATAAACTGAACGTATGACATATTTCTCTCTCAAGCATTTCACTTCTCTTGTGTATATGTGCGTGTGTGTATATATATACATATATATATATATATATATATATATATATATATATACAGTATATAGTACCGGTATATAATTTTTGTTCACAAGATGTCAGTTTCAACAAGTGAATGAATATGTTGTATTATTCATTACTGTGTACTGTTGAGGGATTTTTTTCCTATTAAAATGTAAGCATATCCCAAAGGATTGACCATGCTAGACACAACTTTAAATACTGTATCCTATTTTTGTTCAGAGATGAAAGGGAGGATTAGTTTTGTTGCCATAGGTCAGCACAGAAAGTTTGTAATAGAGAGATTTTTAACCACTTGGTGTCCTTTCACACATGTCGACCGTTCATGTCCGCCTGTCAGTTTTTAAGGCGGACCTGAACGGACGCTCCATGTACCTCTATGGAGCGACGGATGTCAGAGGTGACATGTCCGCTGACATCCGATCTGCTCCGCTAAATCCAAACGGATGGAAACCCTATTTTCCATCCATCTGGCAGATTGGATTGGATAAAAACGGACAGGCAGATCTCTTTTCATCCGATTCTCCCATAGAGGAGAGCAGGGCTCTAACAGGTCCGTCCGGCTCAGCGGGAATCAACAGAGCGATCCCTGATGAGCAAGCGGAGTCTGTGAAAAAAAAAAATATATATAAATATATATATATATATATATATATATATATGTGTGTGACCTGGCTCTTCTGGGGAGCAGCTCGAGAGCCAATTAGTGAATACCGTAGACTCAATGAACGCTGGCAGCTGCCGATCATTCGGTGCAGAGACATAATTGTAGTCTGCCTATGTAAACAAGGCAGATTGCTGCTTTCTTAGTAGGGAAGCCATGGATCCTGTGTTCCTGCAGAGCAGGGACTAGGATCCATGTCTTCCCCTAGTAAAAGCACCTCCCACACTGTACAAAAACACAGGCTAGGCACGCAGTTAACCTTTTGATCGCACCTGATGTTAACCCCTTCCCAGCCAGTATCATTAGTACAGTGACTGTGCACATTTTTCCCCAAAAAGTGTCAGTGTCCAATTTGTCCGCCGCAATATCGCAGTCACGCTATAAGTCAATGATCGCGACATTACTGATAAATAAATAAATAGCTAAAAATTCCATAAATAAATCCTATAGTTTGAAGAAAATAGAACTTTAACGCAAACCAATCAGTATAAGCTTATATATTCTTCCGGAGGTTAGGTGGTAATGAATGAAGTTCAACATTCTTAGATATTATTACATAGGGTATAGCATTGGCGCCCATATACTGTACATCGAACCTACAAAGTTAGATTTACCTGGTGAAAATAAGACACCGCAAGTTGCGTAGAATCCACAATATAAAAATATAGATATCTATGAATGAATAAGAATTGTAAAACAAAACTGCTGTCAGTTTGATTGCAGCTGGTTACTGGTGTGAGATTTACTACTAGTACTGCGGCATTGCCATAGAATAAGATTATACTGAAAGTGAATGCCCATAGGCCGGAAGGTAATTTACAGTCTGACCTCTAGTTGAGGTGTGCAGTTTAATTTCTGACATTTCATACAAGTATCTGCATTCAATACTTTTTCCCATCATTTTTTCTCATACTTTTAATAATTATTTGTAAAATACATCAAACAACAAAAATAACATTTAAAAAAGAACATTAGAAATGTAATTAGGTTAAAAAAAGGAACATGTTCATGGAGACCAAAAAAAAATACCACCTTGCATCCTTAGAACCCCAAATCTGCAGCTGATCTAGAGAAAAACCTTTATAAAGTATCATTGGATCTGAGTCAGTTCTTCCAAATATCAGTATTTATTTACAGTTACCGTATATACTCGAGTATAAGCCGAGTTTTTCAGCACATTTTTTTGTGCTGAAAATGCCTCCCCTCGGCTTATACTCGAGTCACCTTTTTGCGCCTGATCTCCCGGACTTTGGCGACCCGGTACCGGCCGACCATAGATCCCCAATCTTGTCACACATGTAGCCCCACTCTTCTTCTACAAGTGTGCTAAGTTTGTTGTCGGGGGACCTACGGCTGGGGAGCACCGATTTTTCCAATCCGGGCACTCCTTCCATAGACTCCCATGTTAAACGGAAAATTTCTCCAGTGATTTTGGGGACCCGGTACTGGCCGGTCATAGGTCCCCTGGACACGAAACTTGGCACACATGTAGCCCCATTTCTCCTCTACCAGTGTGCAAAGGTTGTTGTCTGGGAGACCTACGACCGGGGAGCACCGATTTTTCAAAGCCGGCACCCCTTCCATAGACTCCCATGTTAAACATCAGTCTAGTCATGGACACAGTGAGGCATGGCCACAGTGAGGCATAACCACAGTGAGGCATGGGCACAGTGAGGCATGGTCACAGTGAGGCATGGGCACAGTGAGGCATGCACATGGACACAGTGAGGCAGAGTGAGGCATGCAGATGCACACCCTAGGCTTATGCGGCGTACACACGATCGTTTTTCATGCCGTTAAAAATGCCATTTTTTTAAATGGCTATTAAAACCGATCGTGTGTATGCTCCAGAGCATTTTTAACGGCGTGAAAAACGGCCATTAAAAATTTCGAACATGCTCTATTTTTTCACGTCGTTTTTTTTTTAACGACGTGAAAAATAGTGTAGTGTGTATGCTTTTACGAGGGGAAAAAAACCCAAGATGCTCAGATTCAAGTATGAGACGGGAGCGCTCGTTCTGGTAAAACTAGCGTTCGTAATGGAGATAGCACATTCGTCACGCTGTAACGGACTGAAAAGCACGAGGCTAAAAAGCGCGAATCGCCGCTCAACAAAGTTTACTAACATGAAGGGTGGCGCCATTCGAATGGAACTTCCCCTTTATAGTGCCGTCGTACGTGTTGTACGTCACTGCGCTTTGCTCGAGCGTTTTTTTTAATGATCGTGTGGATGCAAGACAGGCTTGAGAGGAAACATGAAAAAAAACGACGAGAAAAATGTTGGTTAAAAAAATGGCATGAAAAACGATCGTGTGTACGCCGCATTATACTCGAGTCAATAAGTTTTCCCATTTTTTTGTGGTAAAATTAGGTGCCTCAGTTTATATTCGGGTCGGCTTATACTCGAGTATATACGGTATATTGTACGCTTACAAACACATCCATATCTATTTTGAAGCAATCTATTGAGTCATCTAGAACCAGCTCCCAAGGAAGTCTGTTCCACATATTACCACAGCTCTTACTGTAAAAAACTCCATATGGTGGGGGATGTTGGGTGGAGGGGAGGTTACAATCTTTTTATTTTTTTCCTCCAGCCATAAAGGGTTACCTTGTGTCTTTTGCAATGACCCTAAAGTGAACAGATTTCTACTGAGTGCACTATATGGACAATTTGCTCACATTCCCTTTTACTCATTTCTTCTCAAGGATGGATACAGTCAGTTCAGATAATCCTAATCTTCCCTTATAGCTGATATCCTACATGTCCTCTATTAGTTCAGTTCTTTTTTTTTCTGCTTATGTTCCACAACGTGTTTTTTGGTATTGGGCAAAAAAAAAAAAAAAAGTAAATTTAATAAAAAAAGGAGATTTTTGCGTAGCGGAGGGGGTGGAGAGGAGAGGAGCAAATTTGTTTTAAAAAGTGAAGATCCACTTTAATCTTAAACCACTACACTTTATAGTCCATAATAATGAGCACATTTCCGCTGTATGTTTATTTTAGCATTTCTCTACCCACAGATCCATTATTTATGACGCTTTTACCAAGGAGTGAACATCTGTTTGCACTCATAAGAGAACATAGGTTATCCCAGGGCGAGGTGCTGGGTCTTGTGTAATAGAACTGGGTCTTAGTATTTCTTGCTTGTTTATGTCTATGCATAAGGATGAGTCACAGGAAAGATACATATTTTTTACGTCTACTGATGTCCTCTAGATTAGTGGACATAAGTATTAGTAAAAGCTGAGCAAAATGCTTGTTCCAGAATGGCATGTTAATCTGCTTTGATTTCTAAACTTACTGTCCAGTATGAAGTCAGTTGGTCATAATTTATAATGCTACAGTCATAGCCAGTACTTGCGTGATGAATCATGTGTTTGATTAGAAGGACTACTAAACGTGTGCGTGCACACATCTAGGTGTTTAATATTTATGTAGTATTGCTAGGCAGCCTATTGTTCTACATTAAGTACCATTTTAGGCTAAAGGAGGCTAAAATGTAATAGTTGACAGTGATCCTCAAAAATCTGAAAAGGAAAATCAGTTCTGTTTTTGAGATGTCATATTATATTGCAACATTTTTATTTTACAAATATATAAAAAATTAACTTATGGTAAGCTATAGAAACATGTATTCTTGAATACCATTATATATATATATATATATATATATATATATATATATATATATATAAAATGTAGTAGTTAATGTTTCCTGGACCATTAATAAAAACTCTTTATTTTGTATTTCTTTTGTTTTATTTTGTATTTCCCATATTAATATAGAGATGACAGAATGCATTCCTTATGTAGGTCCATTTTCATCAATTCCTTCCACAGAGGAGCTTACAGTCTAAATTCCATATTTGCATGGCCTATTTATTTATAGCAGACCAAAATGCTGCGCTGCCCCTTTAAATATGTGATAATCCAATCAAGTGAAACAAACACCTTAACATAATACCATCATTCCAGTGTAAAAGTAATCAACATAATGTACAGTGCATTCTGAAAGTATTCACAGCACTTCACTTTTTCCACATTTTGTTGTTACAGCCTTATTCCAAAATCGATTAAATTCATTATTTTCCTCAAAATTCTACAAACAATACCCCATAATGACAATGTTAAAGAGGTTTTTTTGAAATCTTTGGAAACTTTATTAAAAATGAAAAATGATAAAAAAAAATGATGTGTACATAAGTATTCACAGCCTTTGCTCAATATTTTGTTGAATCCACTTTGTCACCAATTACAGCCTCAAGTCTTTTTGAGTATGATGCTACAAGCTTGGCACACCTATTTTTGGGCAGTTTCTCCCATTCTTCTTTGCAGGACCTCTCAAGCTCCATCAGGTTGGATGGGGAGCGTCGGCGCACATCGATTTTCAGATCTCTCCAGAGATGTTCTATTGGGTTCAAGTCTGGGCTCTGGCTGGGCCACTCAAGATCATTCACAGAGTTGTCCCGTAGTTGCTCCTTTGTTATCTTGGCTGTGTGTTTAGGATCATTGTCCTGTTTGAAGATGAACCTTCGCCCCAGTCTGAGGTCCAAAGCGCTCTGGAGCAAGTTTTCATCAAGGATGTCTTTGTACATTGCTGCATTCATCTTTTCCTCAGTTCTGACTAGTCTCCACGTTCCTGCCACTGAAAAAACAGCCCCACAGCATGATGCTGCCACCAACATGCTTCACTGTAGGGATGGTATTGGCCAAGCGATGAGTGTTGCCTGGTTTCCTCCAGATATGATGCTTGCCATTCAGGCCAAAGAGTTCAATCTTTGTTTCATCAGACCAGAGAATTTTGTTTCTCATGGTCTGAGAGTCCTTCAGTTTCCTTTTGGCAAGGTTCTCAAGGATGATCAGTGGAAACAGGATGCACCTGAGCTCAATTTTGAGTGTCATGGCAAAGGCTGTGAATACTTATGTATATGGGATTTTTAAATTACATTTTTTTAATAAATTTGCAAATATTTCAAACAAACTTCTTTCACGTTGTCATTATGGGGTATTGTTTGTAGAATTTTGAGGAAAATAATGAATTTAATCAATTTTGGAATAAGGCTGTAACATAACAAAATGTGGAAAAAGTGAAACGCTGTGAATACTTTCCGGGTGCACTGTATATTTATAACACCAAATTCTAAATATAGTGAAATCCAAATCCAGATTGAATCATAAGATTATGCTGGTAATCCTTGTGTGTTTCCAAAGCAGTGACTTTTTCCTATTACCATAAAATTTAAACCTATTGCTAAATGAACATGACCCCTAATAAACTGAGGTCATTTGTGCTTGTGACTATTTTACACGGGAATGATGTTATTATGTTAAAGAGGAAGTAAACCTGTGAATTTTTTTCTTACCTGAAAAGTAAAGGCATAATGTGCTAGTATGCATGGCATACTAGCCTATTGTGTGACACTTACCTGCAAACGAAGACCCTGTTGTCCCCGCTTGAGGCCGCATCCATTTTCACCTGTCTTCCTTGCGGGTCAGCGGACTTCAGAGCCACGTGACATCACTCCCGCGCATGCACGTTTAGGAGATATTTACAGTAGCTATAGGTAAGCCTTATTCTAGGCTTACCTATAGGTACAAAGAATACAGCAAGGTTTACTTGTCTTTATGGTGTCGGGTTGTATTTCAGGGGTTGGGCTTGGCCCCTTAGTTCCAGTGAAGGGAACTCTTAGTGTGTCAGCGTACAAGGACAATTTCATGCTCCCAGCTTTGTGAGAAAAGTTTGGGGATCGCCCCTTCCTGTTCCAACATGACTGCACACTATTACACAAAGCAAGGGCCATAAGGACATAAATGAGCGAGTTTGGGGTGGAGGAACTTGACTGACCTGCACAGGGTCCTGACCTCAACCCGATAGAACATCTTTGGGATGAATTAGAGCAGAGACTGCTAGCCAATCCTTCTTGTCCACATCAGTGCCTGACCTCACAAATGCGCTTCTGGAAAAATGATCAAACATTCACATTTCTAAACCTTGTGGACAGCCTTCCCAGAAGAGTTGAGGCTGTTATAGCTGCAAAGGATGGGCCAACTCCATATTGAACCCTACAGACTAAGAGTGGGATGCAATTAAAGTTCATGTGTATGTAAAGGCAGGCGTCCCAATACTTTGGACGATATAGTGTACTTTGAAAAACTCAGCTCACAGTGTTTGCTTTGAAGGAGCTTATGATCCAGTGTCCCTATCACAGATACAGTATACAAACACAAAAGGGCAAATTGGTGGATGTTTAAATTAAGGAGACCCATACAGTCATCATTGATTAAATTGATTACATTTGCCCGGGGGTGGTAATCAAACATCCTAGATAGATATGTGCCACATCCTAATAGTATATGGGAGTAAAAAATATTTCAGAAAAATTGATTTTGTAGGGACATAAAACTTTAACAAATTTTTAATAACTACACATATATAAATAAATAGATGCATATAAAATAGCTTGACAGTTTATAGTAATAGGCCAAGTGGTTGCCCAGAAAATATATTCAATCTACACATTGGGATTAGTGCGGGATTGTATTGAGAAAAACTGAGCCCACGCAGAGTATTGGATCTTGGGTAGAGCCAATTGGATAGATTGGATTGGGTAGAGCCATTTTTCTGAAATATTTTTCACTCCTATACAGTCATCAGTCGAACACAAAAAATAAATCAATATATATCGTAATACGTTGATATAATGTCCATGGTGGGAAATGAGCTAAGGACTGTAGTACTACATGGTCAGAGTACCAATCACTGAGCCTCAATGATGCTCCTGCATTTCCCCATGTTCAATCAGAATCTCTTGCCTGTAAAAGAAGAAGAGTAACTACCAATAGTATAAACTGTTTAAGAAATGTAATATTTGTTACTACTGCCATACTGACATATTTGACTTCTTCTTGCAGGCCAGCTTCAAAGAAACCTATATGGCTGCGTTTTATGACTACTTTAATGAGCAGAAGTATGCTGACGCTGTTAAAAATGTAAGTACCTTTTTTATAAGGAAATTCTGTGCAGGAAAACATTTTGTTATGTTGCTATATAAGAAATAATGGAAAGCATTCTCCATATGTTTCCCAAATACATACTAAAATACATCTTATTATATTTAATAGCCTTTAGCATTGATTTACAATTTCAGTGTAGTCCTGTATTGCTTGTTAATCTGATGTTATAGTTGATGGTGTTGCTATTGGTGTCTTCGTGGTTTCCAGGTTGGATTAATTTGTAGTAAATGCTCTGCTTCCATCAGAGTAATTTGATGTGATCAATGTCATGTAACTTAATTGTTGGGTAAAATGAACATCGTGGCTGCACATGCTCAGAATATATTCATGGAGGGGGAAGTGTTTCAAAACCACAGATGTTACACACTGCGTTACTTAAAGCTTATTGGGTACTGTTTATTCACATCACACTGCAATTTCTCATTATCACTAATACATAACTCCTAATTGTTCAGTTCCTAGACCTAATTTCTTCTTCTGGAAGAAGAGATCACAAAAGTATAGAGCAGCCAATTATGCTCAAAGAAGGGTGAGTATAGCTTTATGTTGTTTGTGCCAACGCTAGTTATTTCAAAAGGAATCTATAAATGTTTTGGGTCAATTATATTTTAGTTGGTTTTAGGACCCCTTCACACTCATTTTGAATGGGCTAGGAGCACACCCTAATGCCGCGTACACACGATCGGAATTTCCGACAACAAATGTTCGATGTGAGCTTTTGGTCGGATATTACGACCGTGTGTAGGCTCCATCGGACATTTGCTATCGGAATTTCCGACAACAAATCATTAAGAGCGGGTTCTCAATTTTTCCTACAAGAAAAGTTCTTGTCGGAAATTCCGACCATGTGTAGCCATTTTCGACGCACAAAAGTGCTGTGCATGCTCGGAATCAATTTGACGCATGCTCGGAATCATTGTACTTAATTTTTCTCGGCTCGTCGTAGTGTTGTACGTCTCCGCGTTCTTGGCGATCGGAATTTCTGAGCAACATTTGTGCGACCGTGTGTAGGCAAGACAGGTTTAAGCCAACATCCGTCTGGAAAAAAAACACGGTTTTGTTGTCGGAAATTCCGATCGTGTGTACGCAGCATTATACATATAAAAGCAAACCTGTATCTTTTTTCAATGCACCTCAGTGCTCAGTATGTGTGCATTGGAATGCCCTTCAAAATTATTGGCATTGCATTGCAATTCATGCACTGAGCGTTACCTCATTACAAAGATGGGAAAAATCATTTAAGACAGCGTGGGGAATGGAGGAGGCGCCGGACGTAGCGTAGATAGCCGCGGGTGGCTCGGCTATCTATGCCCGGAAGTGGAAGCAAAATACCTGTATTAGACAAGTATTTGCTTCCCCCTCCCCCCTGAAAGGTGCCAAATGTGACACCGGAGGGGGGGAGGATTCCACAAAGCGGAAGTTCCATTTTTGGAACTCCACTTTAACTTCTGTTTTTTAATATCAGTATACAATATTTGTTTTACAAATACACATTACTTCATATCCAAGGACCTCCAGATTACTAAGGTTTATCAACAGATACATTTCACCTTGAGCTACTGGACTCTGTAAAGAAAATGTACCATATTTTGCATTAAAGCCTAAGTTTAATCAGAAATAATAAAAATAAAAAAGTCAGCACAAACTATGCCCGACTATGCCCACTTGGGCTCTCTTGATGAATGCCTGTCATAGCTCCCTCGGCTGTATTAACATTTGTCTCTGTCATCTTCCGGGTAGGGAAGAGAGGTCCATGGAGCAGGCCTTGTTCAGGGCCATGTTTTAACATCACTGGGATAAACAGGTGTTGTGTGCATACTGATACAGCCCCATTCATGTCTATTGGAACACAGTGGCTGCACAGACGCAGCTATTGTGTCCCTGTATGACATCCGTGCAGGAACATGTCGCCAAACTCACCCTGGGTACGTTCGGGGCCATGCACCAACACGGATGTCATATTGGGACACATCTGCTGTGTCCGTGCAGCCACTGTGTTCCAATAGACATGAACGGGACTGCTGGCACCTGGAAGCATGCAACACCTGTGTGCCATGCGGGGGGGGGCACGGATGTAATCAAACAAGGCATTATAGTGTGAAAACAGATTTGTGCATATGATAAGAAAGCTTAGTACGTATGTCTGTGCGTAAAAACATTGATGTTTTTGGTGTTCGTAAGGCCTGTTTGCAGATATAAGTGTTGTACCTTGTGCCTCCTTATCCAGATTTATGATCAAAAGAGCTCAGGGAAGGAAGCGATTCGGTATGAAGAATTTCAAGAAGCGATGGTTTCGCCTTACCAACCATGAGTGTACATACCAGAAAAGTAAAGGTAACTCATGCATAGATTTCTTTGTAGGCTTTCAGTGAAGAAAATGTAAGCAATACTACATCTGTAGCACTCCCACCCATTCAGTTTATCATTAATATTTTGATGTCAGATGTTTCCTGATATCATGCACACTTTGTAGGGTTTGTTCAAGCTTACTTATTCCGCTGTTTAGTATGTTTCATTTATGCCTGATTACCCAGCATCAGGGAACTGGCCATGAATCAGAAATGCCCATTAGGAAGCTCAATGGCTACATATGGCCCTCCTGATCTGATCCATGATCCCCAAATTAACATGTATTAAAAAACAGATTTTATTATACTTTCCAGTTCTGTGATAGTGAAGAGAACAGCTGTATAAGGGCCTACAAGTGTAAGCTGCATTTTTCACAGGCTTTACTAGTAATCATAGCTTATAGTGAGGCGTTAACATTACTGACAACATATTACTGCGGTTGCTGTACAATAGTGTGTTGAAGGAATACAGTCCCTGCCTGCCTATGTTTTTTCTACTATCTGGGGCTCTGTTAGGGAGATTTCCCCTCAACAGTTTAACCAGACATAGAATGAGGGGAAATCTGCAATAGGGGCACAGCCAGGAATGACAGGCATGCGAACATATACGCCAGCACACAAAGTATCGTCCAATTACATCCAAAAAAGTTTTATTGCAAAAAAATCACATCACAAAAGTGCAACGTTGAAACGTTGCACTTTTGTGATGTGATTTTTTTGCAATAAAACTTTTTTGGATGTAATTGGACGATCCTTGGTGTGCTGGCGAATATGTTCGATTGTTTGATGTCTCCAGGACCCAACTGGTAATCGCTGCAGCACCCACCATTTTTTATGAGCCATTTTACCAGGAACGTGTGTGATTGGAATATTGATCAGGAATAACAGGCTGACTAAGGTTCTAGCATTCCCCTTCACTTCTTAAAAAATATATATATATATATATATATATATATAGTGGGGAAAAAAAATTATTTGATCCCCTGCAGATTTTTTAAGTTTGCCCAATTACAAAGAAATAAAGGGTCTATAATTTTTATCATAGGTGTATTTTAAATGATAGAGACAGAATATCAGCTAAAAATCCAGAAAAAACGCATGATACAATAGTTATAAGTTGAGTGGCCGTTCCGTGAGTAAAATAAGTATTTGATTTCCTACCAACCAACATTTATTCTGGCTCCCACAGACTGGCTACAGTTTGTGTGCATGTGGTACACAGATTAGTCCTTTCAATTTAAGAAGCTACTCCTAAAGACAACTCGTTATGTGTATAAAAGACACCTGTCCACATACCTCACCATCATGGACAAGACCAAAAAGCTGTCAACGGACGTCAGAGACAAGATTGTAGACATGCACAAGGCTAGAATGGGCCACGAGACCATCAGCAAGAAGCTTGGTGAGAAGGAGACAACTGTTGGAGTGATTGTTCGCAAATGGAAGAAATACTAAATAACCATCAATCACCCTTGGTCTGTAAGGATGGTCATGAGAAAAGGGAGGGATCAGCCCAGAACTAAACGAAAGGAGCTTGTGAATGATCTCAAGGCAGTTGGGACCACAGTCACCAAAGAAACCATTGGTAACACAATACGCCACCATGGATTGAAATCCTGCAGCGCCCACAATCAGGGCCGAAACTAGGGGGGGCACATGCCCCAGGTGACGCATCTAGGGGGGTTCAGCCAGGGGTTCGGTCACCCCCATCCACACTGGGAAGTGCTGCTCTAAGGGTGTCACTGCCGCCCGATCAAGTGTAATTGACAGGCAGCGCCCGCTGCATAGTTTGCCAAATATCGGAGAACCAAATAGGAGGGAGACTGCACAGGCACACTAGCTCTGAATCACTCTGCTCCTTCCACCCACCAGCACTATAGAAAAGCATTCCAGAGCAACTCTTCAGTATGAGAGAGCCTTCGTGGAACTGGAAGGCATTTATTAGGACAAGGAGAGGGGTTTTGTGTACAGAATGCCCTGGACTAGGAAGTTGGGGTTGGTATGGCAAAGGATTGGGGGGCCTTGGGGGGTGTGGGAGTGCAGAGAAGACCCTGGCTTGGGGGGGGCAGATAAGGCCCTGGACTGAGGGGAGGGGATGCGGAGGAGGCCCTGGGCTGGAGGGTGCAGTGGAGGCCCTGGGCTGAGGGAGAGTGCGGAGGAGGCCCTGGACTGGGGGGTGCAATGTGGGCCTTTGGCTGATGGGGGTGCAGAGGAGACACTGGGCTAGAGGGGTGCAGAGGAGGCCCTGACCTGGGGAGGCGCAAAGAAGACTCTGGATTTGGGATGTGTGCAGGGGAGGCCTTGGGATGGGGGGTGCGGAGGAGGCCCCTGGGCTGGGGGGGTACAGAGGAGGCACTGGAATGGGGGGGGTTGCAGAGGAGGCCCTGGATTAGAAAAGGGTTGGTGTGCAAAGACCCTGGTTTAGGAGAGGTGGCCCTGGACTAGGAGGGATGTGCACAGGAGGCCTTGGATTGGGAGGTGCAGTGGGGGCCTTTGACTGATGGGGGGGTGCAGAGAAGACAATGTTCTAGGGGGTGCAGAGGAGGCCCTGACCTGGGGGGGCACAAAGGAGACTGGACTTGGGGGGTGCAGAGGAGGCTCTGGGATAGGGAGTTACGGAGGAGGCCCTAGGCTGGGAGGGTGCAAAAAAGGCCCTGGGCTGGTGGGGGGGGGGGGGGGGTGCAGGGGAGGTGCTAGAAGGGAGGGTGCAGAGGAGGACCTGGACTAAAAAAGGGTTGGTGTGTGGTGTGGCAAAGACCCTGGATTAGGAGAGGTGGCCCTGGACTAGGAGGGGAGTACACAGGAATCGCTGGACTGGGAGGTGCAGAGGGGGCCCTGAACTTACAGGGGAGTGCAGAGGAGGCCTTGAACTAGGGGATGCAGAGAAGGCCCTGGACTAGGAGGGGAGTACACAGGAGGCCCTGGACTGGGGGGGGGGTGCATGCAGTAGAGGCCCTGGACTGAGTGATGCAGAGGAGGCTCTGGACTAGGCGGGGGGAGTGCACCGGAGGCCCTGGACTGGGGGGTGTGTAGAGGAGGCTCTGGACTTGAAAAGTGGTGTTGGTGTGGCAAAGGACCTGGACCTTGGAGGTGCTGTACAGGAGGCCTTGGACTAGGAGGAGAGTGCAGAGGAAGCCCTGGACTGGGGGGGAGGGGTGCAGAAGACTAGGAAATGGTGGTTGGTGTGGCAATGGCCCCTGGATGGGGGGGATACAAGGGAGATACTGAATTAGGTGAGGGGGTGTCTGGAGGTCCCAGATTAGAAGAGGGGGTGTCTGAAGGCCCTTGACTAGGACAGCAGATGTCTGAAGGCCCTGGACTATGAGAGGGGGATAGTGGAAGCCCTCTGGACTAGGAAAGAGGGTGCCTGAAGGACCTGCCAGCTTCAGGGAAAAGGAGCCAGGTAATGCCAAACAGGAGCAGAGAGACAGGTCGTGTGATAGATGTGTTGTTTGTTTGGCTGTGCGTCTCCTGTGGATCACAGCAGTGCAGATTGTTTTGCACTCCTCTGACCCATTTTCAGCTGACAGCGGGCTGTTGGCTGACGTCACAGAGCCGGTCCATCCTGGGGAAAGATCGCAACCATATGGTCGGGATCCGCTAACATGCCTGGACCAGCACCAAGCTCATCTTGAGCTGGCCGCTCCCACCCCTCCACAGCCCAGTGTTTCAGTGAGCGTGGGGGGTGGGGGAAGCCGAGCAGACAGCCAGAGACTGGCTGTCACCAGCTCTCTGCTTAGGGAGCACTGAGAACTGAGTGATTGGCGGTGTTTGAGCCAGTTGGGGCAACAGATGCAGCATCCACCTACGTAAGTATCATTTAAAAAAAAAAAATTCCATTCCCTATAGCTCCTCTTTCCTGCTATCTGGCCCACATAAGAATTAGGCCTCATTCACATGGAGCATATGCGTCCATGCCCAGTGTGATGGCCATGTACTGCGTGTGGATATTTGGTGTTCTGTGCATCCCTGTGCAGGCAGTCCGGTCAAAGTCAATTGGAACGCCGCAGCTGCATGGACATAGTCAAATGTCAATATTTGACATGCAGACAGGAAGGGATGCATGTATCCGAACGCACAGTGTCTGCATTTGGATCTGTGCACCCACTTGTATAGGTGACGCTCTTTTGTGGATGCAGATACAGCAAAAAGGGGCTCAGCATACAGGACCTGTCTCAGCGCCTGAATGAGCTCTTAGGGGGATTTATCAAAGCTAGAACATACAGAATCTGGAGCAGCTGTGCATGGCAGCCAATCAGCTCATAGCTTTCATTTTCAAAGCTGAACAAGCTGAAGATAGAAACTGATTGGTTGCAATGCACAGCTGTTCCAGATTCTGACTGCACCAGTTTTGATAAATCCCCCTCAATGTGTTTTACATTTCTTACTCCTGACTACTGCATTCTAAGTACAGCACATGCTTTGTTAAAGTGGTTGTAAAGGCACAAGGTTTTTTACCTTCATACATTCTATGCGTGGCACTGCTATATTGCCACATACCATTTTTCTTGGGGTTGTGTAAAACAAAATTACCAGCCCCGGGTGCTAGATATGCCAGCTACGCCACTGCCCACAATGTCCCCCTTCTCAAGAAGGCACATATACAGGCCTGTCTGAACTTTGTCAATAAACATCTAAATGATTCAGAGAAGGATTGGGAGAAAGTGCTGCGGTCAGATGAGATCAAAATTGAGCTCTTTGGCATAACCTTCACTCGCCGTGTTTGGAGGAAGAAAAATGCTGACTATGACCCTCAGAACAGCATCTCTACAGTCCAGCACGGAGGTGGAAACATTATGCTTTGGGGCTATTTCTCTGCTAAAGGTACAGGCCAACTTTGCTGCATTGAGGGGCCAATGGACGGAGCCATGTATTGTAAAACCTTGGATGAGAACCTTCTTTTCTCAGACAGAACTCTAAGGATGGGTCATGCATGGGTCTTCCAGCATGACAATGATCCAAAACATACCACCAAGGCAACAAAGGAGTGGCTCAAGAAGAAGCACATTAAGGTCACAGAGTGGCCTAGCTAGTCTCCAGACCTTAATCCTATAGAAAATGTATGGAGGGAGCTGAAACTTTGAGTTGCCAAGCGACAGCCAAGAAGCCGGATTTAGAAAAGATCTGTAAAGAGTGGACCAAAATCAGTCCCGAGATGTGTGCAAACCTGGTAACCAACTACAAGAAACATCTTACCTCTGTGCTGGATTTTTGGTTGATATTCTGTCTCTATCATTTAACCACTTAAGGCCCGAACCATTTTGTTGCTAAAGGACCAGGCCCCTTTTTGCGATTCGGCACTGCGTCGCTTTAACTGACAATTGCGCGGTCGTGCGACGTGGCTCCCAAACAAAATTGACGTCCTTTTTTTCCCACAAATAGAGCTTTCTTTTGGTGGTGTTTGATCACCTCTGCGGTTTGAATTTTTTGCGCTATAAACAAAAATAGAGCAACAATTTTGAAAAAAAAATGCAATATTTTTTACTTTTTGCTATAATAAATTTCCCCCAAAAATATATATAATTTTTTTTTCCCTCAGTTTAGGCCGATACGTATTCTCCATATTTTTGGTAAAAAAAAAATCGCAATAAGCATTTATTGATTGGTTTGCGCAAAAGTTATAGCGTCTACAAAATAGGGGATAGTCTTATGGCATTTTTATAAATTTTTTTTTTTTTACTAGTAATGGCGGCGATTTTTATCGTGACTGCGACATTATAGCGGACACATCAGCGATCAGTGCTATAAAAATGCACTTATTACTGTGAAAATGACACTGGCAGTGAATAGGTTAACCTTTAGGGGGCGCTAAAGGGGTTAAGTGTGACCTAATGTGTGATTCTGACTGTAGGGGGGTGTGGCTTGCTGTGTGACGTCACTGATCGTCGTTCCCTATGACAGGGAACAGACTATCAGTGACAGGCTCACTAGGAAGCACGGGGAGAGGTTTGTTTACACTTACCTCTCCCCGTTCTTCAGCTCTGTGACCCGATCGCGGGACAACGGCGGCGATCAGGTCCACGGGTCACGCGGGCGCGATCGCGGAGTACCCGACCGGGTCGCGAGCGCGCCGCCGCTGGCGCGCGACCCACGGCTGTGCATAGTAAAGGGGACGTATCTGTACGCCAATATGCCCAGCCGTGCCATTCTGCCGGCGTACATCGGCGTGCGGCGGTCGGCAAGTGGTTAAAATACACCCATGATAACAATTGTAGAACCTTTGTTTCTTTATAAGTGGGCAAACTTACAAAATCTGCAAGGGATCAAATAATTATTTTCCCCACTGTATATATATATATATATATATATATATATATATATATATATAGCATAGGTGTGTGCAGCCTGTTGCATTAGGGTGTGCACCTGAAAGCTCAAAAACACGGTACCGATCTCTCACTGTGTTCATTCAGAAAGGGAAGGGGCCGGTAAATGACATTACCCCTTCCCCACTCATCCTGAAATATAATCTATGTATGCCCACTGCAGTAGCCAATGGGAGATGTGGGAAGCCAGCCATGCTGTAGGAGGGGACACCGGGTAGCAGGGGGAATCTGCACTGCAGGCAGTGATTAGGGTGTGCCCGGGCACACCTGGCACACCCTGTGCGCTCGCCTATGATATATAGATAGATCTTTTTTTTGTCTATGTCCCTGTTAGAAATCCTACCTTACTTCCTTTCTGGTGAAACCATTGTCAAATCTCGCTAACAGAACCCAGGACACAGAAAAAACAAAAGTTTTGGTTGGACATAAAAATATGTTTCCCAGAATTGCAGTATACACATAAACACTGGAATTGTTTTGGGAAATTTGGATTGGGATGGAATTCTAGATGTAGTAAAAAAAGACTACTCTAATCTCTATGAGACTACATTTTGCCAGATGGACTTGCCATCATGACATAACATAGCAGTTTTGTTATTTTAGACAGCCTAAAAGTTGCTCTGTGACTCCATCTCCTGGATTGTGCTTTAATAACAATTTGTTTTGTCCCGTGTTCCCAGCAGGTGATCACCCACTTTGCAATATTCCAATTGAAAATATTCTGGCAGTAGAGAAAGTGGAGGAGGAGTCCTTTAAAATGAAGAATGTAAGAAGACAGACTGCAACTTATTGTATTATACGCCCCTATGTGTGTTTTTAGTCTTGTTAAAGTTATATAAATAACATATATAGAGTCATTATCATTGTCTCTTGAAATATTAAAATAAAAATGGACTTCCATCCTGATATGTATGCCAGAGGACACTGTATGTGATTTGTAATTAGCTCTGACTTTAGTTTTGTGTCTTTTAAGATGTTTCAAGTCATCCAGCCAGTTCGTACTTTGTATATTCAAGCAAATAACTGTGTGGAAGCAAAGGAATGGATAGACATTCTCACCAAAGTCA
Organism: Rana muscosa; assembly: GCA_029206835.1. Lineage (NCBI taxonomy): Eukaryota > Metazoa > Chordata > Amphibia > Anura > Ranidae > Rana > Rana muscosa. The sequence goes on from CM055117.1 coordinate 687,674,522, forward strand.
GCCAGTGTAACAAGAAGCGCCTCACTGTTTTCCATCCCTCAGCCTATCTAAATGGACATTGGTTGTGTTGTAAAGCGACTTCAGAGACTGCCATTGGCTGCAGTCCCTGTACCGGGTAAGACTTCCCGTATTATGTGACTATTGTCTTTCCATTATATTTTACAAGCTATAGTAAACATAGTAACATTTTCCATCCCTAGACTGAGCATTGATATGTTAAAATTCATTGCACACGCATCCGTATAACTGTTATAACTGGGCTTGTTCTTTTATTATAGGGGTCTACCAGCAAACATACAAATTGTCATTGATGGTGATAGAGAAACTGAGCGCATTTACTCCCTCTTTAACACCTACATGTCCAAGCTAGAAAAAATGCAAGGTGAGTTAGAAACATTCATTATATGCCCTTCTTGTAGTTTTAATACAGTGTAATGCTGGACATACATGCATCACATTTTCATCTGATTGTTTTGATAATTTACCGTAATCAATTTGATGTTAAATAATTGTTCAGTTAAAGTGTCACTAAAGCCGGCCAAGACGGAGCGATTTTCTTTCCTGCAACCATGGGTTGCAGGAAAGAATATCGCTAGATTCCCCCATCAACAGTCAGTGTTGATGGGGAAATACCTCCTGTGAAGCTATTATGTTCTCCTGGCAGGGAGGCAGGACCGCAGGAAGCCGTCCCTGCCAGGAGAACACAGTGATTATTGTTTACGGCTGTAATAGCCACTAGCATTGATCGCATGCAAAATCCGACAGGCTGGTTGTACCCAAGTTGATCGATCAAACAACTTGAGTACATTCAGCCTGCCCGTGCATGGTTCGAATCTCGGCCGGTCCCTACTGAATCGGCCGAGATTAGAACCGTCTATGGTCAGCTTAAAGTCATTTTTTTTTTTTTTTGTTTTGGATAGAGTAGAGAGGGATTACAATTCTTGTCAGTTTTTATTGCCATCTGTGTCCCTGTTAGCGAGATTAACCCTGTCTATTTGTCCTGTTTACTGTTATAATCAAAAGTTTAAAAAAATTCCACATTTTGGGTTGACATCAGAACAGGAAAAGAAGAGAAATCTTTCAATGGGGACACTAGTTCTTGTGACACCCTGTGAATTTGGAGGAATTTTCTCTCATTTCCTGTTTTGGCTACATGACAGGAAGTGAAAGAAAATCTCAGCAGAGGGACACAGATGGCAAAAGAATCTGCCTGGGGTTATAACCCTTCCTTACTCTATCCAAAATGGGAAAAAAGTTTTGCCTTTAATGAGATTAAGAAAAATGATTGCTTACACTGTTAATATTAAAAGTTAACCAAAAGTTGTTGACTGTTGATAAAAGTTTTTTTGTGCTTTTATTGATTGGTTTGATAATAGAAAATGACCCAAATAACTCTTCCCTATAAACAAGCTCATGGAAATCATGCCAGACATCCTCTTAAATGAGCATTCATCAATGATTTTAGAGTTTTCATTTGTTCTTCAATTTAATGTAATGAAATTGGTGGCAAGAGATCAAAGTACCGGTGAAAGTTGATTTTTACCAGGTTCAGTTGAAATGTTCCGTTTATCAAACAGTTGGATTGCTACATGTTAGGCTCTTTTACATAGACAGACACACACACAAATGTAAAAGATTGTCGCAGCATCATTTTGCCCAATTTCAGCTGAGAGGACGTTTTTTCTGTCACTTTTCAGTTAAACAAGCCAATTTACAAAGAACCAAATTATGATTTTCACAGACACAGTCAAAGACTTCTGATCAAGTTTTGTCATTAAAACTATTGGATCAATATAGCTTTGTTTTTGTTTTTGACTGGTCAGTTGATAAAATCAAAAGGTCAGCTGATTATGTGTATGGCCAACATTTTGTTCAGTCCTGTCATTTAAAGTGGATGCAAACCCTAATTGATTGGTGTGTAGTTTTCTACTATGTATCATCTTTTCTTTCTCGTACATCACGGGACACAGAGCGACATAGTCATTACTAATGGGTTATATAGATACCTTCAGGTGCTGGCACTGGCAACTTCCAAAACCGGAAGTACCCTCCCCTATATAAGCCCCTCCCATCCGGGAGCACCTCAGTTTTTTGCCAGTGTCTAAGGTGTTGGCCAAGAAGTAACATGTGTTTTTCACTGAGCTTGCGTACAGGTTCTTTTGGGCCTCAGTAAGCTATTCCGGATCCGACCAAAAAAGCTTCATAGCTAAACGGTCGGTACCCGGGCCTTGCGGAGAAGAGCAAGGTTTTGCCTGTAATGCTTCTCTTAGGAGAGCTGGACCCTGGGATCCAGAGCTCTGGTCATACCCACGACCAAGATGTTTTCTGTGCAGGGTGCTATACAGGTCCAGGGGAGTGGAATCCTTGGGAACCCGGTCCCTGAAGGTTTAATTACAATGCCTGCCGTGATAGGTGAAGTTTGGGCTTCTGTGGACCAAACAGAGTCCTGCGGCGGGGAAAAGGTAAGTGGGGGCCCCTCAGGAACTTGGTTCTATTGAGGGGACCCCCAAGCCTAATATGTCTTTCTGCCTGTTACCTAACGGTATTCCCGCTAAATATTATGCATGCCTGTAACTACTAAAAAATGTAATAATTTTAATAGTGGTCAAGAAAAATAAAAAAATAAAATATAGACTGCGGTACCTGTGTTAATCCACTAGAGGCCGCTGTGGAACGTTTCTTGTCATGTGGACTAGTTTCTTTTCATCAGAGCAAGTCCAGGCAGATGAGTTCTCTTGTGGGAAACTGCTTCCTCTGCCATGTTGCAATGCTCGTCCATCCCCCAGCCTGCGGCAAAAGGGGCCCTGGCTCTTGTCCCTAGTTTCCCTTTTTCAAAATTAGCGCCGAAGGCGCACGTGGCCGCGCGCATGCGCGTGCACGCGCCTCTATATATAGAGGTGAGCTGGGAAAGGGGGCGGAGCTTGGGGGATGACGCTCTGTGCGCGCCGCAGCGCTTCTGCGCATGTGCGGGCATCCCAGCACATGTTAAAAACCACAATTATGTGTTGTGAGCTGGCTATGGAGTGCAGAGACAGAGCTGGCAACATTTAAAAAAGGCATACAGCAAGCGGTTGATGCAGGCATCCCCATAGAAAGGCACATTAGTAGACACCAACTGTTTTTATAGCAGCATTGTGCTAGACTATTGTCAGTAAGTGGTGTATTTCGGCTGGAATACCTCAGCTTTGGGCTTAGGAATATGCCGTCTAAAAACTCCGGGACTAAAAATCCCAGGAAGCATAGGGGGTCTCCATCGGGCTCTGAGGATCTTGGGCATGCTTTGGCTGCACCAATCTCCCCTGAAGAATCAGAGGTTAGTGACCGTAGAGCACCCTCAGGAGTACCTGGTACTGTGGCTGTCCTCAGTTCACCTGCTCCTGTGTATGTAACAGAGGAGGTTTTTTCCTCAGCTCTGGGAGGGCTGGAAGAGAGATTGTCAGCATTGATCGCTGCTTCCCTGTCACAGGAAAAAAGCGCTCGATCTCCGTCTCCTCCCTCAGAGTGCCTGTTAGCGGAGCAACAGTCCCATACAGGGATCGACCTACCTGAAGGGGATCAGGATGAGGTCGATTCTGTTGTAGAGGAATCAACAGTGGAAGAGCCATTCTCAGCATCACGTGCTGAAAGATTATGGGTTCAGTCCCTGACTAACATGGTCCGATCAGCATTTAAAATGCCCCTTGCGGAGCCATCATCCACTTCTGTCTCCTCGTTGGGGTCGCTAAAAGCTCCCCAGACTGTTTGTTCCTTTCCGATCCATCCTTTACTGGAAGGGCTCATTTACCAGGATTGGGAGCATCCTGATAAAATATTTACTCCTCCCAAGAGATTTCAGGTGGTCTATCCCATGGAGGATAAGTTCATCAAAAAATGGAGGGTCCCTACAGTGGACGCAGCCATCTCTTGTGTGAATAAATCACTGACATGTCCAGTGGATAATGTCCAAATGTTCAAGGACCCAATAGATAAACAATTAGAGTCCTTATTAAAATCTGCTTTTGCTACAGCAGGCTTGGTGACACAACCAGCAGTGGCAGCTATTGGGGTCTGCCAAGCAGTGAAGGATCAGTTGAAACAGGTCTTAAGGGACTTGCCAGATCAGCAGGCCCTTGCCCTAGCTGATCTACCTAGAGCCTTATGCTTTGCGGTGGACGCTATAAAGGATTCAATCCATCAGGCCTCCCGCCTTACGCTGTCTGTAGTACATGCGCAGGCTTTTTTGGCTCAAAAACTGGTCTGCTGAAGCTCCCTGTAAAAAATTGCTGGTCAGCTTCCCATTTCATGGTGAACGCTTATTCGGGGAAGACCAGGACAAATATATCCAGAGAATTTCCAGCGGTAAAAGTACACTTTTGCCGGTTAAAAACAGAGTTAGAGGTCCCTCTTTTAAGAGGCCTGCTTCTCCAGTCCCTAGGACATCGGCTGTAAAACAGTTCCGACGGCCTCCTCGGTCAAATCCCGGAGGTAAAAATCAGGGACAATTGCAGGGTAACAAGAAGCCCTGGAGCAGGAGAGGTACAAAACCTCCCCCAAAGTCAAATGCATGAAGGGTTGCCCCCACTCAATCGGGTGGGGGGAAGACTTCAGTTGTTCACAGAGACCTGGCGGGACACGATCAGAGACAGATGGGTGCTCTCCGCAGTAAGTCTGGGATACAAATTGGAGTTAAAAGACTCCCCTCCTTCCCACTTTATAAGGTCAAACGTGCCAAGGGATCCCCAGAAGAGAGGATCCCTCCTGTTGGCACTAGAACAATTATTGCTCCAAGCAGTAATTATAGAGGTTCCCCTGGAAGAATGGGGGTTCGGGTTTTACTCAAACCTCTTTACAGTCCCGAAGCCAAACGGGGACGTGAGGCCCATATTAAATCTAAAAGGGCTAAACAAATTCCTACATATCAGGACTTTCCGGATGGAGTCGATCCGATCGGTGGCCACTGCCCTACAAGGGGAGGAATGGTTAGCCTCGATCGACATCAAAGATGCTTATTTGCACATTCCCATCTTTCCAGCCCACCAAAAATTTCTACGCTTTGCGGTAGAAGGGCGCCATTTTCAGTTCAGAGCCTTACCCTTCGGTCTGGCCACAGCACCACGAGTGTTCACAAAAATTCTGGCCCCATTATTGGCCAATCTAAGAACACGAGGTGTAACGATAATGGCATATCTAGACGACTTGTTGCTGATAGACCACTCAGTGGAAAAACTAGAAGTGGTTGTTCACGAGACAATCAAGTATCTGGAATATCACGGTTGGATTATCAACCGAGACAAGTCAGCCCTAAAACCAGTCAAAAGTCTGGAATACTTGGGGCTAAGGCTGGATTCAGACCAGAGAAAAATTTTCTTGCCTCAAGAAAAGGGGTCGTCTTTGAGAGATTTGATCCACCTAGTGGGTACAAAAAGACAGCCATCCATACGCCTGTGCATGAGGCTGCTGGGAAAAATGGTGGCATCATTCGAAGCAGTACCCAACGGTCAATTCCATTCAAGGAATTTGCAAAGGGCCATACTGTCAGCCTGGAACAAAAAAGTTCAGGCCCTAGACTTACCAATGTCCTTGTCCCCTTCCGTTCGCAAGAGCCTCCGTTGGTGGTTGGTTCCCCAGAATCTGGAAAGAGGGAAATCCTTCAGTCCGATTTCTTGGAAGGTGGTCACTACAGATGCCAGCCTTATAGGCTGGGGAGCAGTACTGGAGCAATGGTCTCTCCAGGGCAGATGGTCGGATGCAGAAAAGGCCCTGCCCATCAATCTCTTAGAGATACGAGCAGCCCGGTATGCCCTAGTAGCATGGACATCCAAACTCCAAGGGTCCCCTGTCAGAATTCAATCGGACAATGCCACGGCAGTGGCATATATCAATCATCAGGGTGGCACCAGGAGTCGTGCAGCCCAGAGGGAAGTAAATTGCATCCTGAAATGGGCAGAAAGATATGTCCCAGCCATATCTGTGGTATTCATTCCAGGAGTGGAGAATTGGAAGGCGGACTTTCTAAGTCGCCAACAATTATGCCCATGGGAATGGTCCCTTCATCCCGAGGTTTTCCGGACAATATGTCAGCGGTGGGGAACACCGGATGTAGATCTGCTAGCATCCAGATTCAACGCAAAAGTGGACAGGTTTGTCTCTTGGACAAGGGATCCCCTAGCTTGCGGCTCGGATGCCCTAGTGTTCCCTTGGGATCAGTTCAAGCTGATATATGCATTCCCACCGCCACAATTGTTACCTCGATTACTCCGCAGAATCAGGGTAGAAAAGAAACCAGTGATTCTGGTGGCTCCAGCATGGCCCCGAAGAGCATGGTACGCGGAGATTGTAAAGATGTCTGTGGGGAGTCCTTGGACCCTCCCACATCGTCCGGACCTGCTTTCGCAAGGACCGATATACCACCCTTCCTTACCAGCCCTAGGTTTGACGGCCTGGCTATTGAAGCCCACATTCTAAAAAAGAGAGGGCTCTCTAATTCTGTGGTATCTACCATGATCAATGCCAGGAAGCCGGTATCCAGGCAGATCTACTATAGAATCTGGAAGGCGTACATCGCCTGGTGTGAGGCCAAGAAATGGCATCCACGTAAATACGTAATAGGTAGGATTCTGGACTTCCTACAATGGGCTGTAGATAGGAAGCTTGCCTTGAGTACTATCAAGGGTCAGATTTCGGCCTTGTCAATATTTTTTCAAAGGCCCTTGGCTTCGCATTCACTAGGAAAATTTGAAGATAATACCTATCACCTGTATCTCATAGGCACCACATCCCTTAATTTGTAAACTAAGTATAGGTATGGAGAGTATGGGACTTTTAAGGTGCAACAACTACACAATGTTCTATTTAAAATATGATTTTATTACAAAGACATTTTCATAGAAAGATATCTTTTCTCATATGTACATTAAATACATGAGCCATCGAATAAACATATTTAAAATTTCCAACATGCATATAGACAGATTAACTCAACATGTTTCGCCAGTTTTTGGCTTCTTCAGGAGTTGTGTCATGCAATTGCTGAGAATAAAAAAAAAGGAAAATAAATACAACATAATTTGTTCAATCTATTATCAAAGTTAAAGACACAAAAAACACAAAAAATATAGTTGTATTTAGAGATGACTGAAAACCAAATCCACCCAGAAGGATATTTCCAGTCTCAGTTCAGTTTTACCCCATATTATATATATATGCTTTACCTGTAAATTTGTTGGTATGATCATAAAGAAAGGGTAAAAAACGGATAACCAGTAGGTTGAGCCACGTAGGGAGACCTCAAAAGGAAAGATTATTGGTGTATCATAGAAGGGAGAATATACTGGCACGAGTAGCCACCCGAAGCACACCAACAGAAGAACAGAGGATCATCTGGGGGAAACTATGAAAAGGAGTATTGGTCAGAACTTATAATATCTTTTATGTTGACTTACTTCGTCTTATATCTTATATTTCCCATCCATATTTACCTTTCTATATATCAAACTGATTTCAAAACACGCAACCGAAGAGATGGATGAGGGGGAGAAAAAGGAGTGGTAGAGAAGAAAAAAGGGAAATTATCCCAATCTCTCCAAATCACCCCTTGTTGCCCCACTTCTATCCGCTCTATGGAGACACAAAAAAAGAGAGAAGAAAAAATTATTAATTATAAGGATGTTAAATAACCTTATTTTATTATGTTTTAGTTTTTATTTTTTATTTCTATATATAGTCAAAAATTGCCATATATTTATGACTATTGATTACCTATTGTTTTCCCACATCTGGGTTAGATCCACCTTAAGATATTTTTACCGGTATAAGCAACCAGTTCCTAAGAAAATTAAAAAATATATATGTAAGTATAAAGATTGCTACTTTGAATTAACAGCCTATTAGACCAAAAAGATAGGATAAGAACAATGATTCAGTATCAAGTCATTAATTACCTTAGCCTAGTAACGCAAGACGTCTTTTCCCCAGGGTGTTGGTCATGTTACTGAATTAAACCAGACTGTGCTCTGGACTATATATCTCCCCTCCTCCTTCCCATTGGACGCCTATTTCGCGCCAAATCAATGGGAGGAGCGGGCGCGTCATTTCCTGCATCCACCCCCTTTGCTATGCTGACCCGGATGTGACGATCGTGCTGGAGAATGCCGCACCGATGTTTGCAGGCCACTGCAAACCAGTCTAGTGGACGAGCCCCCGACAGGCAGGAAGCGCCGCAAACCTGATACAGGAAGCGGAAGTGGCCTAAAGTATAGAAAAAAGGCCAACTTCCCTTTAACTACAGCACTGTCGACACATGTTGATGTTAAGTAAGGGGCCAGGATATCATCGCGGGTTTTGTCAGATGGCGCTTCCCTTGTTCCCAGTTTGAGGACAAAGGAAAGCGCCCTGGGCGCCCATATGATCACCTAATCTGCCCCCTTCTATGGAGGTGAATATTTTTGGCTCAATTGTGTTCCGTTTTATATAAACATATATCAAATATATTTTACTGAGATTGAAACATTTCCCTCTGAATAGATAGGGATATATATTCAGCCATCTACATTTTACACTATAGGCAACAAAAATCATTAAACACAATATAATAGATAAACAACATTCGAGTTGTTTAGAACAAAGTTTACATAACCAGCATTACTATTGAGATCCTATAGAAAGGGTTTGAAGCTGATGGACTCATTTAACCCCGGGTACATAGTTGCTCTTAAACTATGTATCCATCTGGTTTCCCGTTGTAGGAGATTTTTATCCACATCACCACCTCTTTCGTTTATAGATATATATTCTAGGGCAAAAAATTTGATCTTATGTAGATCGAAGGAGTGAAAAAGGCCACTGTGTCGGCTAATAGGAGTCTCCATTTTTTTCTTCTTAATAAGAGACACATGGTCTCTTATTCTATGAAAAAATGGCCTTTTCGTTTTTCCAACATAAAAGGCCTTACAATCACAGATCATCAAATAAATGACGCCAATTGACTGGCAGTTACAGAAAAAATTGGGTCTGTAGGTGATTCCATTAGGCAAAACTAATTCAGTTACATCTAAGATGAACCTACAATACTCACAGTGACCACATGGTGCAGAACCCTTTCTACTTTCAATCCTTTTCGTTTCAAAGTGACTATGTACTAGTTGGTCTTTTAAAGATCTGGATTTCCTGTATGTAATTTGAGGGAACGGCTTAACATATTTTGAAATAGTCTGGTCAGTTGCTAGCAGTGGCCAGAATTTTTCAATGATCCTTCTTACTTTATAGTGTTCACCTGAGAACCTGGTAATTAGGCGTACCGTTTGGTCTTTGGTTTGAGATTTTTTAGGATGTATTAGATCTTTCCTATTTTTGTTTTTTGCTCGTTTATAGGCTTTTTTAAGGGTTGACCTGCTATATCCCCTAGCAATCAGCCGAGATTGGAGGGCTGAAGCCTCCTTCTCAAAGTCTGCTTCCTTGCTACAATTTCTTCGAATTCGTAGATATTGACCATACGGTATGTTTTGTACCAGAGTTCTAGGATGAGAGCTTTTGGCATGTAAGATGGTATTGCCTGATGAAGGCTTTCTATATAGGGAGGATCCCAAAGTATTATCAGGATTCAGATAGATCGTAATGTCAAGAAAGTTTATCAAATTTTGATCACACATCATTGTAAACTTCAGATTAAAAGAGTTTACAGCCAATATAGACATAAAGGAGGTTAATTCTTCTAAAGAGCCAGTCCACACCATAAAAATGTCATCGATAAAGCGTCGCCAAATCAAGACCTTATCAAAAAACATTTCCATTGATTGAGACGAAAAAATCTCCCGTTCCCACCCCCCCAGGTACAGGTTGGCGTACGATGGGGCACACTTGGTCCCCATCGCCACACCCTGCACCTGGAGGTAGTGGGAATGGTCGAATATAAAAATATTGTTGGTAAGTATAAAGAATAACAGTTCCCTAATGAAATTGTTATAGGGCTTGGCTCCTGGTCCTCTCTCTAAAAGGAAGCCCTCTATCACTTGGACACCCTTGACATGGGGAATAGAGTTATAGAGGGCCTCGACGTCTATAGCTACTAGCCATGATCCCAATGGCACACACAGGCCATCCAATGATCTAAGTAGGTCAGCAGTATCTTGAATATAAGAACTTAAGGAACCTACATGAGGCCTCAAGTAATCATCTACCAACTGGCTAGCTGGTTCTGTGAGACACCCAATCCCTGACACAATAGGACGGCCAGGGGGGTTTTTTAGATCTTTGTGCACCTTTGGTAGTGCATAAAACGTGGGAAGTCTCGGCTTTTCAATAATCAGAAATTCACACGTTTTTTTATCTATCAAATTATCAAAGAATGCTCGATTTATAAGTATGCGATATTTGGTCTCTGCATATTTCACCTGTGCAAAAGGAATGGAGCGATACCAACTTTTATTTAAAAGAAGGTTCATAACCATCTGCTTGTAGTTTTTTACATCCATTATCACTATGTTTCCTCCTTTATCCGAGGATTTTATCACTAATTGTTCATTCTTTTTTAATTCTGTCAAGGCTTTTTGTTGTGATGGTTTAAGATTGGTATTTCTTTTTAACTTTTTCCAGTTGGTACTTTGTATTTCCTTTGTCACTTGTTGGGTGAAAGCCCAGATGTTGGGATTGCCCTGAAGGGTGGGGAAGGTTCTGGATTTTGGCTTATATAAGTTTGGTGGGGGGAAAATTCTTTCCGTGGAAATCTCATCCACGGGGCCCAATTGGGGTTCCTCAAGGGGCTCGTCTAATGGGTTACCCTCTTCCCATAATTCCATTAAATCATTAATTGCCTGAATTTCTCTAATTGTTTTATTCTGCCAGAGATCATCCCCCATGGATACCATGGGAGAGCATCTTTGGTCCTTATCAAACATAATTTTAAAGGTAAGTTTTCTCGCAAAGAGATTGACGTCCTTTATAATTTCAAAGGCGTCAGCTTCCTGATCTGGACAAAAAGTCAGACCGAGGCCCAAGACCTCCATTTGGTCCGGTGTAAGTGAATATGAAGATAAATTAATTACTTGGAAATTGCTTTGGGAACTATTTTGAGTGCTTGTGAGAGAACTGGTGTCTTTTTGATATCTACTATTTGGGAGGGTGAAAAGATTGGTGCAGTGCGAAGATCCCCTGTTAAGGGGGTTTGGGAGTCCCCCGACGGGGTATTTGTTAGTTGATTTAACTTAGGTGCATTGAAACTATTCGAGGAACTTGATGGAAACATATTAGAGTGACCGTCAACTGTGGAGTTAGTGAGAGGAGAAATATGTTTAGATTGTGAACGTAAACCCTGACGGTTACTCTCCCGTTGGGCACGTTTAGAAAGTGCAGACGATGAGGGTGCTCGATCTGTTTTTCTTTTTTGGGAACTTACTGAGGTATTAAAGGTATTGCCCGATACAGATGAAGAAGATAAAGACGTTTCATCAGAATCGGTAGCTTCCTGGTTTGTATTTGTTTGTTTTCGAACTGAGGATTTAGATTTCCTCCATTGATTTTCTGAAGTCCAACGATAGGCTGTGTTTGATTCATATGCCAAACGATCCCTATAGTATTTCTTATCTTTAGTTTTGAGGATATTGGAGACAAAGAGCTCCAAGTGTTTTTCTAAAAGAGCCTCTCTATTTGAGAAGGTTTCTTCAGTAATCAAATTGGAGTTATCAGCATATAGTTTTTCTATGTCATTATTTACTATTTCCAGATCTTTCGAATAGTTTAGGCATAAAGCCTCCATCATTTTAAATGAACATGACTGTAGATTAGACTCCCAGTTTAGTTTAAATTCTGTCTCTATTTTAAACACATTAGGAAATATCTGTATACGTAGTCCCCATGGTACGATTTTATCCTCTAAATATTTCAAAAAATACCTGTGATTCCAGAAAATACGAGCTTTCTTTTCCAACAGTCGTTGAAGGCTATTGAAAAAACGTTCAAGGGTCATTCCACCAAATGTAGACCCTTGGGCAAGATGAATTTTTGTCATAAGACCATCAAATGCCGACCCCCTATAGGTAGCCATGCTGGTTGAAAAACTCTGTTATACAAATAAGAAACTATAAAGAAATTAATCTTTAAACACAATTCAAAAAAAAAAAAGGATAATCTATTTAAACAAGATGATATAGAGGTGACAGGTATAAGAAAGATTTTGGGCGTTTTCCACCCGGTATAATCACACGGAAAATTTGAAGATAATACCTATCACCTGTATCTCATAGGCACCACATCCCTTAATTTGTAAACTAAGTATAGGTATGGAGAGTATGGGACTTTTAAGGTGCAACAACTACACAATGTTCTATTTAAAATATGATTTTATTACAAAGACATTTTCATAGAAAGATATATTTTCTCATATGTACATTAAATACATGAGCCATCGAATAAACATATTTAAAATTTCCAACATGCATATAGACAGATTAACTCAACATGTTTCGCCAGTTTTTGGCTTCTTCAGGAGTTGTGTCATGCAATTGCTGAGAATAAAAAAAAGGAAAATAAATACAACATAATTTGTTCAATCTATTATCAAAGTTAAAGACACAAAAAACACAAAAAATATATATATATTTTTTGTGTTTTTTGTGTCTTTAACTTTGATAATAGATTGAACAAATTATGTTCGCATTCACTAGTCAAAGCCTTTATACAAGGAGTGATGCGTATTAGTCCTCCGGTTAATATTCCCATATGTCCATGGGATCTAAACCTGGTTTTGTCGGTTCTACAGAAACAACCATTTGAACCATTACAGCATATTTCTTTGGTTCTTCTCACCAGGAAATAGATTTTTCTAGTAGCCATTTGTTCGGCTAAAAGAGTGTCGGAATTAGCAGCTATGTCCTGTAAGGAGCCATATCTGGTTATCCATAAGGACAGAGTAGTGTTACGTCCTCATCCAGCCTTTCTTCCTAAGGTGGTATCGAGGTTTCATTTGAACCAAGATGTGGTTCTTCCTTCTTTTTTCCCCAAACCTACTTCGGTAGAGGAAAAGTTATTGCATTCTTTGGATGTAGTAAGAGCAGTTAAAGCTTATCTAAAAGCCACTGCTCAGATTCGCAGAACGGATACTTTGTTTATTCTGCCGGAAGGCCCCAGAAAGGGTCAGGCAGCATCAAAATCTACTTTAGCCAAGTGGATTCGACAGGTCATAATACAAGCCTATGGCTTGAGAAGGAGACCGCCTCCGTTCAAAGTTAGAGCGCACTCCACGAGAGCAGTTGGAACTTCATGGGCAGCGCATCACCAGGCCTCCCTGGCTCAAATCTGTAAGGCCACAACATGGTCTTCAGTACACACGTTTACTAGGTTCTACCAGGTGGACGTTAGAAGTCAGGAGAATGTCGCCTTTGGGCGCAGTGTGTTGCAGGCCGCAAAAGATCCTCATGTCTGATAGCGCTCAGCTTATGTATGGTGTATCCCCCCCCTCGTTGGGCATTGCTTTAGGACATCCCATTAGTAATGACTATGTCGCTCTGTGTCCCGTGATGTACGAGAAAGAAAATAGGATTTTTATAACAGCTTACCTGTAAAATCCTTTTCTTGGAGTACATCACGGGACACAGAGCTCCCGCCCCTCTTTGGGGACACTTATTGCTTTGCTACAAAACTGAGGTGCTCCCGGATGGGAGGGGCTTATATAGGGGAGGGTACTTCCGGTTTTGGAAGTTGCCAGTGCCAGCACCTGAAGGTATCTATATAACCCATTAGTAATGACTATGTCGCTCTGTGTCCCGTGATGTACTCCAAGAAAAGGATTTTACAGGTAAGCTGTTATAAAAATCCTATTTTTTTTTATTTTTTTTTACATAAAATCCTTATGTTTTCCCTTTTTCATCCTTTGTTGCATTCCAGTGATCCTAATCTGCTACAGCATTTTTGCAGCCACTTCCTGGCTACATTCTAGTGATGGTTAAATGGCATTTCTTAGGGTGGGTTTCCTGTTGGAGACAACAGTGGATCATGCCTGCACAATATGTTGAAACAGCCACTTGTCTCCATGAGAAATCCATTAGACAGGAGAACAATGAAAAAGCACAATTAGGAAGCAGGGGCACAGTATAACAGGAAGTGCCTGAACAAAAACTTACATGGCAGGATCACCTGGTATAATCTTAACAGTGTAATGTCACCTCAGTCTGATAAGCCAACGTTTCAGGGCTGCGTATAATCCCTCTCTCAAAGCAACATAATGACACACTGGGGTTGATTTAGTAAAACTGGAGAGTGCAGAAACTGGTGCAGCTCTGCATTGAAACTGATCAGCTTCTAACTTCAGCTTGTTCAATTAAGCTTTGAAAAAAAAATACCTGGAAGCTGATTGGTTTCTATGCAGAGCCCCACCAGATTTTGCACTCTTTAGTTTTAGTAAATCAATCCCACTATGTCGCCTTGAGGAAAGGGCCCTGCACAGCCCTGAAGCATTGGCTTATAATGACTGATGTGACACTAATAATATGTTTTTAATGGAGTTTTGGTGATGTTTATTTGTTTTACTGCGTATATAGTAACATGTCTAATTTTACTGTATTTTACACTTGTAAGTACTTTAGCAAGGGTTCAAATGCCCTGTACTTCTGCAACCTTAATAGTTAGACTACGGCGGGGTCTTTAGCACAAAGTAGTGAGCCTAGCTTTCCTGCGGACAGACACCCCCCCTCCCCCTTCCCCACAGCTTTGTTTTAGGCTGGGTTCACACTAGAGATCACATCGGCTCACAGCAGGAGTCCGGTGTGTCTCCATTCACCATTTCAGGTCCGATTTCAGCCTGAATTTTGGGCTGAATTTGGACCTGAAACAGACCAAAAGACACACAGGGCTCCTGTGCAATTCTCACTGGAGCCGCTGTGGAGATATGTGAACCGCGGTCACAATCTCCTGCTATGCAAATTGGATGCGGAGGAATCCACATCCAATTTGCACTAGTGTGAACCCAGCCTTAGAGATCTGTGGTCCGACACAGGTTGCAACAAAGGGTATTTTAACTCCCAGCAGTTACTTAATAAAAAAGTTAAATAAAATCATATTAATTACTGTATTTATTGGCGTATAACACTCACTTTTTTACCCTGAAAATAGAGGGTAAACTGTGCCTGCGTGTTATACGCAGGGGGCTGTGGAAAGTTTTTTTCCTGAAACTTCCCTCTTAAAGTTAGGGTGCGTGTTATACGTCGATAAATACGGTACTATAAGTGTAAATAAATAGAAATCAATATTAAGAGTTTAATTGGATAATAAAGCTTACAGTATATGAGATTTTAATGATTAGCTTTACATATACTTTAAAGCTTACAAGGGGCGGCCCATGCATTAAGGGCGCACAGGCGCCGCCCCCTCTATCCTCGCCATCCCCCTATATGCATAATGGATAGATACATGCTTTGCTTTAATCTATCCATGGCCACCGCTGCCACCCCCTATTTAGGCTTCTGGCCCCTTTTCGGATACCGGGCACATGAATTACAGCGGCGGGGGTGTTTTTTTGAAGCACCCGATTAGAGCCATAGGCTCTAATAGGCTTCAAAATAGAGTGGACTTGGAGTGCAGAGCATTGGGCTTGGAATCCACCCAGATGTGTTGGAAAAGTAAATTTATATTTGCTTTTCTAACACTGAATCGCCTCTCCGCCAATCAGGAAGCGTGAGTATGTTACCCGTTTCTCGATTGGCTGAAAAGTTAGGCGATCCTATTGGATGCCTAGCAGGAGATGCACGGCTGAATCCGCCGTGATCTCTGAAGGACGCGGAAGATGCTGCAAGATATCTGCCGCAGCCTGTCCCCCTGCCCGATGTACCCGATGATCCCCGATGTGCCAGCCGATCGGGTAAGTGCCGTGGACCAGCAAACAGCGGGGGGGGGGGGGGGTTGAGGTGCCGAAGGGGGGGGGTTGAGGAGCCACAGGGGGGTTGGTTGGTTGCTGCCCCACCCAAACAAAATACCACCAGCTGGCACTGAAGCTTACTATAAAAAATCACTACATTTTACTGCAAATAGATTTGAAAATAAATAAATATTAATGTTATGCCTTTGATTGAGTTTTCTTTATGAGTGCATTGGGTCTAAAAATATTATCCAGGTCAATACGTGTGGTTAATGTGTATTGTAGTCCTTTGTACCTCCATGTCTTTTGCCTGTTTCCTTGTACTGTATCAGATTAGGTTGCAGGGAAACCTGTGCTGAAATACCTTGGATGTTGCCATTTCTGTCTTCTCCTTTGAAAAATTCTAGTTGTCTGGCAGTTGTGTTGATGTTTGAGGTGTTTTGGAGTTACTGACCTGGAACGAGCTTGCATATCAACTTTAGTGTGACTTTATGTGCTTCATACAGGTCAGTGGCTTAGAAGGTCAGCAACAGCTGCCTCCAGGTATCACTCAGTCCGTTTTCCCTTGAAAAAGTGGTGACATGTTAGAACCCACATTCTTACAGGCACTGTATACAAAATAGCAGTTGTATGGAGGCAGCAGTTTTTACAAATGCACTAAAACTTTCATAACTGAAAACAGGCATAGTCAGCTTCCCCTATTGCTTGATTCAACATTTCAGGTTCACAAGTTTTTGTTTTTAGATTTTATATAGAAATGTTATTTCATTTATTTATCTGACTTTGCTAAGTGTTTTAAGTTGGTTCAGTTTTGAATGTAGCATTTTAAGAGGTGTTGCCTGAATAATATATATACTTTGCTTAGTGTAACAGCTTGTTAGATTGTAAGCTCTAATGAGCAGGGCCCTCTGATTCCTACTGTAATAAAGTGTATTGTATTTGTACTGTCCACCCTCAAGTTGTAAAGCTTTGCCTAAACTGTTGGCGCTATATAAATCCTGTATAATAATAATAATCTTGTTAAAATAAGTGAAAGGTATGATGTAATTTCCACTGACCCCTCTTTCTGCTATCCTGTAGAGGCTTGTGGTAGTCGGTCAGTATATGATGGCCCAGAACAAGAGGAGTACAGCAGCTTCGTTATTGATGACCCTCGTGAAACCTACAAAACACTATGTAGCATTATAGAAGGTGTTAAGACATTAGAAGAGGAGCATGCTCAGTACAGGCAGGATAAATTCAAGAAGACTAAATATGGAAGTCAGTAAGTACAGCATATCTCATTTTCTATTCATCTCAGGGTGAAGTAAAGTTGGCCAATTACAGCCTGAAATGTATATTCCCAAAACAAGCATTGCTTACCTTGCATGGGGTGTGGGATGATGGACACATGATGGACTTCTCTAAGGCTGGCTATAGACGGTTCGAATCTCGGCTGCTTCAGCAGGAACCGGCCAAGAATCGAACCGTCTGTGGGCAGGCTGAATGCACCAAGTTGATTGATTAACTTGGGTACATTAAGCCTGCCGGATTCACTTGCGATTATTGCTAGCGGGTGCTATAGCGGCTAGCAATAATCACTATCTTCTCCCGGTGAGGGCGGCTTTGCCCGCCTGTAGCAGACAATTGCTCGACAGGAGGGATTCCCCTCTCAGTGCTGATAGTGATAGTGTTGATGGGGGAATCGTGCAAATTTCTTTCCTGCAACACGTGCTTGCAGGAAAGAAATTCACACTGTCTATGGCCGGCCTAAGTAGGGATATCAAGCACTTCTCTCTAACACACACTAGGGTTGATTTACTTAAACTGAAGAGTGCAAAGTCTGGTGCAGGTGTGCATGGCAGCCAATCAGCTTCTAACTTCAGCTTGTTCTATTAAGCTTTGACAAAAAACCTGGAAGCTGATTGGTTTCTATGCAGAGCTGCACCAGCTTTCGCACTCTCCAGTTTTAGTAAATGAACCCCACTGATTGTTTAACTTGTTGGAAGTATTTAAGTGGTTGTTGGTGCCGTGGAGAGAAGGAACGTGTTAGCTATAAAAACACAGCTTCTGTTCATCATCTGCTAAGTTGTAAACCACATTAAAAAAGATAACAGAAGGTTCTAAAATTGGCAATTATATCTGGTCATTGTGCTTGGGGAGATAACTGACCGGGAAGATTTTTGAGGAACATTGCAAGTGGACTTGGTGGCCCACCATGGTAAAAATGTTATTAGATACCTGCTTATATTATTTCATGAGGGTCCAACTCTCAACTGAAAAAGGGATGTGTATTCCTCATGGACAAATTGACTGTCTTTTTTATCAGCAGGCACTTGCTTGTTTGTCAACTGACTCCATCATAAAAGCAACTTAATTTATATTATCTGTATTACAAGAAGTACCATATATACTCGAGTATAAGCCGAATTTTTCAGCACATTTTTTTGTGCTGAAAATGCCCCCCTCGGCTTATACTCGAGTCACCTTTTTGCGCCTGATCTCCCGGACTTTGGGGACCTGGTACCAGCCGGCCATAGGTCCCCTGGGCCCCAAACTGGCACACATATAGCCCCACTCTTCCTCTACAAGTGTACAAAGTTTGTTGTCCGGGGGACCTACGGTTTTTTAAATCCGGGCACCCCTTCCATAGACTCCCATGTTAAACTGTAATTTCTCCGGTAAGTTTGGGGACCCGGTACCGGTCGGCCGTAGGTCGTAGGTCCCCTGGACCCGAAACTTGGCAACACATGTGGCCCCAGTTCTCCTCTACAAGTATGCAAAGCTTTCTGTCTGGGGGACCTACATACGGGGAGCACCGATTTTTCAAAGCCGGGCACCCCTTCCATATACTCCTATGTTAAACGTAAGTCTAGTCATGGACACAGTGAGGCATGGACACAGTGAGGCATGGACACAGTGAGGCATGCACATGGACACAGTAAGGCAAAGTGAGGCATGCAGATGGACACCCTAGGCTTATACTCGAGTCAATACGTTTTCACAGTTTTTTGTGGTAAAATTAGGTGCCTCAGCTTATATTCGGGTCGGCTTATACTCGAGTATATACAGTATATATTCTCTGGCAGCTACAGTCCAAGAACATCTCCCATGTACTTCTGGGTGGCCCTACTACCTTGTTAATCATTTTGCTACAAAAACATATAGCAAGTGTGATTTTGGAATACCTAGCCAGCATATTCACTTTGCTCAACAGTATGTGTTCTACTGTCAGAATAAATTCAGCAAGCCTTTGAAAAAGAAAGATTGTTTTGGAGCATATGTAGATATGGCTGGATTAAAAAAGTAAACCAATATACTTTCTTTCCTTCATTTCAGTGCATGCTTTCATTTGACTGAAGGATACATCTAAGATATGGTTTATTCTCAGGTTATTGTTAGGTTAATATGCTTTATATAAAAGATACCTGCTTCTTTATGTATGGTGGCACCTTCGCACACCATTACATTTGTTTATTCTGAGTTTGTTCTAAAATAAAAGAGATGCGTCTAATTTCTGCTCTGTTTCTTCTTTCAGAGAGCATCCAATAGGAGACAAGAGTTTCCAGACCTACATCAGGCAGCAGTCTGAGGTGTCATCACATTCCATTTGACTTGCCATAGGATGCACTTCAAGGATTACAAAAGGAAATGTCTCTTCCTACCCATAATAATAGAAGAGTGAAGTCTTCATGAGATTCAGTGTTGTAACACTGTGTAGAACTCAGAGCAAGATATGCTGAGTTTTCGTGCGTGTTTTCAGGACTGTTACAGAGTTGTAATGCACTTTAATCATCTGAAACAGATGACAACTTTCCCTTTTTATATAGCTTATCCCGATGACCATACCCCTCTGATCAGTTCAATGAACTGGTCCACTAATGTCTCCCTTGCTTCCCTTTGTGATATAAAATACGCATTCCTGGAACTGTACAGTCAACCTTGCAGCGTGTTTGATACTTTTCTCCCACAAGGGGGTGCTGAAATACAGTTTTTTTTTTCTGCCTGATTCTGACTCAGGACTGCACTGTAAATACTGGACGCATATGAAAATTGGAATCACAATAGGATTCAAGGCCTATAAATCCAAGATTTGTCGAAGGCAATGCGATATCAAATAAATATTTCATTTTGATAAAATATTCTATTGAATCCAACATGATAAAAATGTTAAAACAAAACATGTTTCAGTAGCAATCACACCATAGGATGGTGTATTTATTTTCTAATTCATTTACTTCTAATACATTGCTCTTCACCTAGTTGGGTCATATAACACAGGTATCTTGTAAGCACTGGATCTTAAGAGTTTGCACATTGCTGCTTGTATAGGGTTTCCATATTTAAAAGTCAAATATACAGTCAGATGTCAGAGAAGGACAAAAACTATTGGAAGAAAATATATTATTCCGTTTATTCATTTAGAAATTAGCCTGTGGAATAAGCCCCACTGTTTTTTCTTGATTTTTTTTTTAATGGCAGCAGCTGTACATGGAGGACTGTTTAGGCCATATCTTTGTCAAGAAAGACATTTTGCTCCACTAAATTATGTAAAATCTAACGGATTTGTAGTGTCATCATTTGTGCCAAAGGGCTTAAATTATGCTCCTGTTGCTTTATTTAAGAAGGGCCATTTTGGCAGGAAAAGCATGTTTGCTGCTCCTTACCCAGATGACTGCAATTCCAGCACTGCTACAGCCAGCTAAATCCTGTGTATGATGAGATTTCATGATACCCCATACTTTTGTGGATTCCCCTTTTTCTCAAAGGAACGTGTACAGTAATTCCTAGAAATATTATATTTGCCTTTGATTTTTTTTTACAAGGATATATATTAGTATATATATATATATATATATATATATATATACATATATATATATACACAGTATATATGTATTATTTATATATATATATATATATATATATATATATTTTATATATATATATTTTATATATATATATATAAATATATATACATATATATATATATATATATATATATATATATATATATATATATATATATATATTATTTTTTATTAGTCCCTACAATATAGTATAGGCAGAGATAAAAGAAAAAAAAATGTGTGTATGTACATATATTTATAAATTTGTACACACACTTGCCAAATACAGTTCTTGGTTGGTCTTTAGCAGATGCAGTGGTTAGTTTGCTTGCGGTAAGCAGTTCATATTAGGATAGCTCCGGACCTTCCAGGCCAGCCAGCTGATGTCACCTTACCACTGGCCAGCCTACACATTAGACAGGATGAAGTCACAACATCAGTTTTCCTTTTTTTATTTAAATTGTAGTACAGTTTTGGTACTTTTAGCAGATGTTAGAATTTAGCTATACCTTGTTCTTCAATTTGATTATACTTGTTCAGGTTTTTTAGATATCATATTATCAGTTTGTGCTGTTCAGTCTATTGTAACTAAGAGCTTGAATGGATGTCATACTTGAAAAGAATCTCGTATACTGAGTGCCAACCGTCCCCAATGAAAAATACCAGCACCTTCCTTCCTGACTCTTGAGCTATTTAATAATAAAATATGTTTTTTCACCGTGATGTGCGATATCAGGAAGAAAAATGCCTTAGTTGGATCACAACTTGGCATGCGAATGTGAGTCTCAGCAAAATGAGCTGTCTTGTGTGTGATTTTAGTTTTCCTTTTATAGAACAGAAGTCATTAACATATGGCTATTCATCTATTTGTGCACTTTCTACCTGAACCAATGATCCTTTTGAGAATATGGTTATAGAACAGTTATATTTTCTTTGGTTCAACTTAACAGTCTTATGCCGTGTACACACGATCGGAATTTCCAACAACAAAACCGTGTGTTTTTTTCCGTTGGATTTTCGCTCAAACTTGTCTTGCATACACACAGTCACACAAATGTTGCTCGGAAATTCCGAACGTCATCAACACTACAACGAGCCAAGAAAAATTAAGTACAATGATTCTGAGCATGTGTCGAATTGGTTCCGAGCATGGGCAGAACTTTTGTGCGTCGGAAATGGCTACACACGATCGGAATTTCCGACAAGAAAAGTTCTTGTCGGAAAAATTGAGAACCTGCTCTCAAACATTTGTTGTCGGAAATTCCTATAGCAAATGTCCGATGGAGCCTACACACGGTCGTAATATCTGACCAAAAGCTCACATCGAACATTTGTTGTCGTAAATTCCGATCGTGTGTACGCGGCATAAGAAACTTTCTCCCAAAGCTACTAAAGTTGAATTTCAGGCAGCTCTATAAAACACAATTACATCCAGCAATGCATTTAATATAATCATCAAATATATTTTTCCTTAGAATTAGCCGAAAGGATAGCTATACTTTAAACTCTTCTAATCCAGCCCTCCTAAACTAACCTGTATTAACACCCTCCACACACACGCTATAAAATGCCATGCTATACCTTCAGTAACAATGACCATTAGGATTATAGAGCAACAAATGACTGGTTTAATCCAATTTGTTTATCACTACTTTTCCTTTAATTTGGCTTTTTAAAATAACAAATAGAATAATTTGAAAGTTGGATAAAAGGTTTAGTGCATTAAAACAATTAAAACTTAAAACACAGTTAAACAATACATTTTTTATAGAGTATCAGGCCAAAAGAGGGACAACTGAGGGAAAAAGAGGGACAGAAGCATTTGGTGGTGGTATGCACACACACACCCCATCCTAGCTTACATTGTGTACTTTTTCCCTGGCTAAAAATGCACCAGCTGTGTAGTGAGCCTTCATAGACTTGTATAGGGGCCATCCTGGATGCTGGAGCCTGCTCCTGGGATAGCCACATACAAGTCTATGAGGGCTTAGCGCAGAGGAGAAGTAAACCTTGCAAGGAAGCAGAGCTGGTACAACAATAAATAAGATAGAAAAGGAGAAGAGGAGACGGGGGATAGTGCAGGTCAGTTCAGGAGGGGTGGAGTTTAGTATTAAACTACAATTGCCATTTAAGGACCTAAATCTGGCTAAATATATGCCTCTAGTATGCTCTTGCATAGCAGCATTGAAAATGTGGGGTGGGGGTCAACACTGTGGGCCAAACAGGGGGCATGCTTCCAGTATATAAGTGCACAGGGGTCACTGAATCCATGTGCTGCTACTCCATCAGGCTGGTATTGTTTTCTGGTCAGACTGTATTGACTACAAGGAGATCCAGGACCTGGTTATACTGTTTGGCAGGAATGCTTAGAGTACAAGATTAGCTGAACAGAGTTAAACGTTTTTTTGACAGGTGTAACTATTTGCATTTTGTGATTTTAACTGTATTTTATCTGTCTGTCTGGAGTTCAGTCTTAAAGTGGTTGTAAACCCTTATATATACCCAGTGAAGTGACTGGCCTCAGGTGATACACAGAGATGAAACAAATCCTCCTACATAAGTTGAACCTGTCTATCTGCAATTTTCACTTCGCTACATCTGTACAGACATTATAAAGCTTGTCTTAGCTTCCAGAAAACAGGGTGGAGAGCTGAAGTTACACGTTACAGAGCTCAGTGAGAAGAGCTCTGAGACCTGATTGGAGGGAAGAGACATACCCTCCCCCCCCTTAACACAGCACACAGGGACAGAGTTGGGGCTGTCAATAAGCTGGAGGTCCCTCCAGTCACCATTTTTCTCTTGGTGTCAGGAAGATGTCTCAGAAGTGATATATGTTGATAGCAGAGGAACGAAGCAGCAGACAGAAATTACACTTAGTGCTCTTAATAGAGACAAGTACACACTATAGAAGGATATGTTTTGTTTCATGCATATTTCATGTCTGAGGTTTACAACAACTTTAAGTTTAATTTAACTGAAGGTTAATAGGAGCATGATGTGGTTAATTTAGCACATCCTAGCAACCTTAATGGTAAGACAACCTTAGAGTTCCTTTTTGCTGCTGCTAGGGTTCTCATAATTTTGAGTCAACCCTATCTGCTTTCAGTTTGGTGTATATGATGGTGGGTTATAAAACAGACACAGCATGGGAAAAGATCACCTTTAGACACTATTTAAGGTATATCAACAAAGAGAGGTAAATATTATTTTACATGCAGGCTTGTCTCACTGTTCCTGTTGTAAAATAGTTTTGGGTGAATGCCTTACTTTTGACCTGATGTTCACTATTGTGTTACGGCAACGCATGTAACATACAATATGTGGCAGTGCACATACAGTATGTGGTAGTCTTTTAATACCAACCAAATGCACCTGCATTGCAGCACACCACACCACCCTACAGTAGAGTGTTACAGTGCATCACATACTGTATTTATTGGCATATAACACTCACTTTTTTACCCTGAAAATAGAGGGTAAACTGTGCCTGCGTGTTATACACAGGGGGCTGTGGAAAGTTATTTTCCTGAAACTTCCCTCTTAAAGTTAGGGTGCGTGTTATATGCCTGTGCGTGTTATACGCCGATAAATACGGTAAATACAAATAGGTCATGTCCGATTTTCTGGACGTTAGGGTGCATTGGCAGCCCGTTCATTTCAATAGACTGCCTTAAAGCTACATGCGACATAACACATGTTAAAGAAACACGTCACCCTAGTTATCCTAAATAAAATGTTAAATCCCTAACAGTTGTCCCACGCAACCTTGCCTTCTTAAAGGCAAAGCCCCCTTTGTTTCTCTCTGCTCCCGCACGGCCATCTTGAACCAAAATCCTGCGCATGGGCAGACATGCGGCAGGTCTGTGCCAGGTCCCCTAGGTCTTTTATTCCCAAATGTAAATTCATCTATAATCTAATCGGTCAAATTGAAAGTGAAATGGCAATGCTACAGATCAGCTAGAACGGTGGTTCTCAACTCCTGTCCTCAGGATCCACTAACAGGCCAGATTTTAAGTATTACCTTGGTGAGATGCAGACTAGAATACTGCAATCCCTGAGCAGCAAATTATATCACCTGTGATGCATTTCAGTTATCTTGCAAACCTGGCCTGTTGGTGGGCCCTGAGGACTGGAGTTGAGAACCACTGAGCTAGAAGGACTGTAGAAGTCAGGGTAATCCACTCAGTATTTTGACAAGTTTGTTTCAGGTTTTAAGTCTTTAGCAGAAACCTGAAAAATGCAATTGTTTGGGCGTTTTTATGCCCAAACAACCAGTCACTTTTAAAAGTAGTTTTTATCTCTGTTCCTAGTGATGGTTTCCATTTAGAATGTCCCAGTGGGTGAAATCAGTAGAATATAAAGTGTATTTTCTGTGTCTAACTAGAGGAGTACAGCAGAAAACAGTATAGAGAATAGAATACATGTGGTCCATGCTATGTTTAAGTACGGAGCTTTACTGAGATGATGCAGTATTTAGTAATGTAAGTAAAGCAGTCGATATAAATAGAGGAATCAGTTCCCTGTGCTATTGTTTAACCAGCTATTCAGCTTCCATGTTTTACATTATCAGTATTATGGGGATGGTTAGAAATCCATCCCATGTAGTCCTAGAAAGAGTTCTGTACATCATATTGAAATGGTGTTTGTTTTAATGGTGTGTCCTTCATGTACCAAGAGACAACAAAAAGTATTTCAGGCTACTCATACAATACCAAAATCACTCTAGATGTGTCTCATTATGGGTTAATTCTCATCATATTACTTATATCTTATCATCTGAATATTGATACATACTACATCACACGTGTAAACTGCTCTATGTCCTGTATTACTGTAGATTGATTCCCTTCATATATCGTAATGGGGTACAACATCGAAATTGTATTGTATTTGAGATGCCCACATACTATTGGAATCGACACTGTTGCGCTAACCCCCCCCCTTTTTTTTAAATCACTCACATCTTTCAGATTCTGCAGTTTACACTTTAAATTTACTTAGGTATACATTTTCCTAAACATTATTCCACTCTAATCGCTTCAAGATTTTTATAAAGGATATTATCTTTACTAATTATTTGGCATAGAGTTTCTTATGAAGCGTCCTCCAGCTTTGAAATTGTATTTCTTTCATTGAAGGATCTTGAATTATAACTTTTCAATATAGAGGTCTGTTTATATAAAAAAAAATTGCATCCAGTGAATCTGCACATACATGCGTTCTATGAAAATTGGGCAAAATCAAGTGTTCCTTAGGTTATTTTCTGAACAAATATTTTTCTCCTATGCAGCAGGAGTAAAAATACCTCATTAGATCAGGGGTAGGCAACCTTAGAGAGGTAGAGATCTACCTGAACAGCCTGGTAGAAATCAAAGTTAACCGGCTCAGGGGTTGATTTACTAAAACTGGAGAGTGCAATCTGATGCAGCTGTGCATGGTAGCCAATCAGCTTCCATTTTTACATTTTTGTTTTGCCAAAGCTTAATTGAACAAGCTGAAGTTAGATGCTGATTGGCTACCATACACAGCTGCACCAGATTTTGAACTTTCCAGTTTTAGTAAATCAACCCCACGTTGTTCTGTTAGGGAGATAACCTAGAAAGGCCAATAAAAAGTAAGGCAGTTTTTTTTTTTTATTCTTTATTTAAAATTTTGTCATACACAGTTTCTGACATCATAAAAGTGAGCGTGAATGAGCCCTTAGCTCGGGGGTAGGCAACCTCGGCCCTCCAACTGTTTTGAAACTACAAGTCCCATGAGACATTGCAAGACGCTGACAATCACAGGCATGACTCCTAGAGGCAGAGGCACGATGGGATTTGTAGTTTCACCACAGCTGGAGTGCTGAGGTTGCCTACCCCTGCCTTAGATGCATTCAGCAGTGACACCCTTTTTCCACACGATGAGGAAATCAGAAGAAAAATACTGCTTTTGAAGCGATCATATGACAATCTGATCGTTATTACACAGCTTCCAAGAGCCGATCACGACAGTTCATAAAAAATTGGGAAAACGCAAAAAAGTTTGCTCGTATGTTACCTGAACAAACATTTACATTTAATCAGTACAGTATTCGTCTGAAAAAAATCAGATGACCAAGGCCACACATGCTTGTAAACGAAAGAATACATTACAATACAATACAACACATTACATCACTTCCGAAGTTGTATTCTGTCGTACGAGAATTTTCGAAAAAAACAGACGATCATCTGTCCGATATTCTCATTGTGTGTACAAGGCTTTAGGGCTTTAGACTGCCACAATATCTAATACTGTAAAATTGTATGCCTTATGTCACCCATCATTATGTTAATTTTACTCCTAAAGCCTCTACTAAACGATTCCTTTTTCAATTCTGCGATCTGCTCCCTTTTTGATGATTAAATATGTAAAAATGTCCTGTATGTTTTATTAGAGCAGTTTGAAGTTGTCCCCAGCCTGCATGCAGAGCGGGTGTCAACGCCCGTCTGAATGGAGTCTAATGCAGGTATTTATTGGCAGATATCAGTCCCTTCTGTAGCTTGAGCTAGAACTAGTATACAGTTTAGTGTTTTGCTATTACACATTATTTGGTACTACATGCATTATTTCTGTGGAGAAGAAAGATAAATATGTAATACATTATGAAAAATAGCTACGAGCTGTCACTTGCTAAGTCTAATTTAGGTTTATTTATGCGGATTTATCAATAAATCACTTGTTAAAACTGGAAGGTAAGGGCTCATACACACTATGGACTGTTTTTTTTTATATTTTTTTCAATAAACTTTATTAAGTATTGATACAAACCTTTTTTAATGCAGTCTGTATTTTTTATAGATGCTCCAGTATGGTTTGTATACCTCCTTTCTACAATGAACATAAACAATTTTTATTTTATTTTTTTCAAACAGTGTTAATATTTTAAGCTAGAGTAACATGAAAATCACAAAGCACTTCAGAATCCTGCTAATGTGTCCAAAAAGTGCTTTTACAGAGTAGTGTGAATGAGCCCTGAGCTAGAAGGTATTTTACAATATAATAGGGAATACAGCGAGTGCAATGTGTCTGTATTGGGTTCTGGCACATATGGCTTGGGGAGGGGGAATGGGTAGAAACCTGGTTGAGAATGTCTTTACTGCCTTGAGTAAAAAACCTAAAATATGTATATGTAATATATCACATTTGATGTAGATACTGCATTGTGTTTTTACTTGTTTATTAAAACAAATGTTTTATTAAATCCGAACAACAAATCATTCAATGGTCTTTGTTCTTTTTTTCTTATATTAATAACAATGCAGTAACTTGGAAGTGTAAAGATCGGTTAGTCTTTGTTTTTCAGTATATCGTGCCCGCGTTCCTCTAATATTCATTTGCAGTACTATTACCTAAAGGTAATGCTCTAGTTTAACCACTTGGCCTCCAGAAGGTTTTACCCCCTCCATAAGCAGAGGATTTTTTGCTATTCCGCACTGAGCTACTTTACCTGGCAGTTGTGCGGTCATGCAACACTGTAGGCAAATTACATTTTTATGATTTATTTTCACATAAATAAATCTTTCTTTTGGTGATATTTGATCACTACTGGGTTTATATTTTTAGTGATATAAACAAAAAAATACTGAACATTTTGAAAAAAAAACTCAATATTTTCTACTTTCTATTATAAAATATGGTTGGCTGCAAAGAACTTGATAGGGGTCTCTGGATACACTCGATTGAACCCCATCTGGTCTAACAACCGGCTCCTGGAGCTAATAAAGCTACAGGGCTAATGGAGAATAGCTTAAATGAACACTATGCCACATTCTTCATTTTAGATACTTAAATTACCCTGGGACTACAAATAAGTCTTATGCTGCGTACACACGACCGTTTTTCCCATAGGGAAACACTGCCGCGGAGCCCACACACAGTGGTTTTTCTCGACCAAAAAAAAAAATGTCGGGAAAAACGGACGTGTGTAGGGAACCAAGCCGTTCCCTCGTTTTTCCCGTCGATTTTCTCGACGGTGTTTTCACCGTCGAGAAAATCGATCGTGTGTACGTGGCATTAGGCCGGGTTCACACTTGTGTGACACGACAGCCATCCTACTTTGGATCCGACTTTGCCCTGCGACATGAAGCCGACATGTGTCCGACTTTCAATGAACGGGGATCCGACTTGGATCCCCGCCAATACCAGGCACTGTGTTTGGTATGAATCTTGAGGGGGAACTCCACGCCAAATTTTAAATAAAAAACCGGCATGGGTTCCCCCTTCAGGAGCATACCAGGCCCTTGGGTCTGGTCTGGACTTTAAGGGGAACCCCTACGCCGAAAAAACGGCGTGGAGGTCCCCCCAAAATCCAAACCAGACCCTTATCCGAGCACGCAACCTGGCAGGCCGCAGGGGAAGAGGGGGGGCGAGAGAGCGGCCCCCCTCCCTCCTTAACCGTACCAGGCCGCATGCCCTCAACATGGGGGGTTTGGTGCTCTGGGGCAGGGGGGCAACCTGTGGCCCCCCCACCCCAAAGCCCCCTGCCCCCTTGTTGATGAGGACAGGGCCTCTTCCCGACAACCCTGGCCGTTGGTTGTCGGGGTCTGCGGGCGGAGGGCTTATCGGAATCCGGGAGCCCCCTTTAATAAGGGGGCCCCCAGATCCCGGCCCCCCACTCTATGTGAATGAGTATGGGGTACATTGTACCCCTACCCATTCACCTGGTGGAAAAAAATGTCAAGAAAAAAAACACAACACAGGTTTTTAAAGTAATTTATTGCACAGCTCCGGGGGTCTCCGGTGTCGTCTCCGCGCTCTCCGGTTCTTTCTTCCTTCCGCCGGGCCTCCGCTATCTTCTTCCAGCTCTTTTGCTAGCGGGACCCGGTCTTCTCCGTCGCCTTCTTCTTCTCCCGCTCTCCGGTTCTTCTCCGCGCTCTCCGGTTCTTTCTTTCTTCCGCTGGGCCTCCGCTATCTTCTTCCAGCTCTTTTGCTAGGGTAGGCCCGGTCTTCCCCGTCGTCTCGTCCGGCTCTCCGTTGTCCTTCTGCCAGCCCCACCACTATCTTCTTCCAGCTCTTCTGCTAGTGGAGGGGCCGGTCTTCCCATCGTCGCCATCGGCGTCTTCTTCCCTCTTCTCCTCCTCGATGTTGACTCGTCGCTTCCTCCCGCTCTAATGCTGGGTGTTGCGGTGCGTGCCGATTTATATAGGCCTCTCATGACGTCACAGTCACATGCTCCCATGATGTCACAGTCACATGCTCCGGGGCCACCCGGAGCTTGTGACTGTGACGTCATGAGAAGCCTATATAAATCGGCGCGCACCGCAACACCCAGCATTAGAGCGGGAGGAAGCGACGAGTCAACATCGAGGAGGAGAAGAGGGAAGAAGACGCAGACGGCGATGACGGGAAGACCGGCCCCTCCACTAGCAAAAGAGCTGGAAGAAGATAGTGGTGGGGCCGGCAGAAGGACAACGGAGAGCCGGGCGAGACGACGGGGAAGACCGGGCCTCCGTTAGCAAATGAGCTGGAAGAAGATAGCGTAGGCCCGGCGGAATAAAGAACCAGAGAGCGGGAGAAGAAGAAGGCGATGGAGAAGACCGGGCCCCGCTAGCAAAAGAGCTGGAAGAAGATAGCAGGGGCCTGGCGGAAGGAAGAAAGAACCGGAGAGCGCGGAGACGACACCGGAGACCCCCGGAGCTGTGCAATAAATTACTTTAAAAAGCTGTGTGTGTTTTTTTTCTTGACATTTTTTTCCACCAGGTGAATGGGTAGGGGTACAATGTACCCCATACTCATTCACATAGGGTGGGGGGCCGGGATCTGGGGGCCCCCTTATTAAAGGGGGCTCCCGGATTCCAATAAGCCCCCCGCCCGCAGACCCCGACAACCAACAGCCAGGGTTGTCGGGAAGAGGCCCTGTCCTCATCAACATGGGGACAGGGTGCTTTGGGGTGGGGGGGCGCAGGTTGCCCCCCCTGCCCCAAAGCACCAAACCCCCCATGTTGAGGGCATGCTGCCTGGTACGGTTCAGGAGGGAGGGGGGCCGCTCTCTCGTCCCCCCTCTTCCCCTGCGGCCTGCCAGGTTGCGTGCTCGGATAAGGGTCTGGTTTGGATTTTGGGGGGACCTCCATGCCGTTTTTTCGGCATAGGGGTTCCCCTTAAAATCCAGACCAGACCCAAGGGCCTGGTATGCTCCTGAAGGGGGAACCCATGCCGGGTTTTTATTTAAAATTTGGCGTGGAGTTCCCCCTCGAGCAGCAGAGCACAAGTCGCATGCCAAAGTCGGATCATGCAAGACTGCGGTCCGACTTTGATCCGACTTCAATGATAGTCAGTGGGCTGAAGTCGGATCAAAGTCGGACCAAAGTAGTACAGGGAGCATTTTCAAAGTCGGACCGACATGTGTCGGACCAGTTAAGACGGCTCCCATAGGGAAACATTGATTTTCACACGTCATGCGACATGAGCTCCCAATGTCGGAGCGTTTGTCGCCCCAGTGTGAACCCGGCCTTATGGGGGCAAACTAGGATCACAAACAGCTGTTTACAATGACCACTGGATGGTTATGTTCAAATTCTCTTTTTTTTTCTAATGATCAGCAGGTTACTAGAGACATCTTGTGGTCAAAAAATATATTACTATAGTAGAATGTATATGCCTAAAATGTAGTTCCACTTTTGCAGTCAAACTTGAATAAAAAAAAAGCTATATGTTTGTTATGTATTCCCATTCACACAGCATGCCTTGAATAATACGTAGGCAGCATTTTTTTTACATTTTTTTAAGCGGTATTAACCACTTGACAACTGGGCACTTAAACCCCCTTCCTAACCAGACGAATTTTCAGCTTTCGGTGCTCTCACATTTTGAATGACAATTACTCAGTCATACAACACTGTACCCATATGAAATTTTTGTCCTTTTTTTCACACAAATAGAGCTTTCTTTTGGTGGTATTTAATCACTGTTGGGTTTTTTATTTTTTGCGCTATAAGAGAAAAAAGACTGAAAATTTTGTAAAAAAATGCATTTTTCTTTGTTTCCGTTATAAAATTTTGCAAATTAGTATTTTTTCTTCATACATTTTGGCCAAAATTTATACTGCTACATATCTTTGGTAAAAATAAGTACAAATTGGTGCATATTTTTTGGTCTTTGTGAAAGTTATAGAGTCCACAAGCTATGGTGCCAATATCTGAAAATTGATCACACCTGAAGTACTGACGGCCTATCTCATTTCTTGAGACCCTAACATGCCAGAAAAGTACAAATACCCCCCAAATGACCCCTTTTTGGAAAGAAGACATTCCAAGGTATTTAGAAAGAGTCATTGTGAGTTTTTTGAAGTTGTCATTTTTTCCCACAATTCTTTGCAAAAATCAAGATTTTTTTTTCTTTTTTTTTTTTTTTCCACAAAATTGCCATATTAGCAGGTTATTTCTCACACACAGCATATGCATACCACAAATTACACCCCAAAACACATTCTGCTATTCCTCCCGAGTATGGCGATACCACATGTGTGAGACTTTTACACAGCGTGGCCACATACAGAGGCCCAACATGCAGGGAGCACCTTCAGGCGTTCTGGAGAACCCAGGCCAATTCTGACATTTCTCTCCTACATGTAAAAATCATCGTTTATTTGCTATAAAATTACATAGAACCCCAAAACATTATATATGTTTTTTTTAGCAAAGACCTTAAAGAATATAATGGTGGTCATTGCAACTTTTTATCTTGCACGGTATTTGCGCAGAAATTTTTCTAACGTGTTTTTTACGGAAAAAAACTGTTTTGTGCCTAAAAGAAAAAAAAACAGTAAAGTTAGCCCAATGTTTTTGCATAATGTGAAAGATGAAGTTACGCCGAGTAAATAGATACCTAACATGTCACCCTTCAAAATTGCACACGCTCGTGGAATGGCGCCAAACTTCGCTACTTAAAAATCCCCATAGGCAACACTTTAAATATTTTTACTGGTTATATGTTTTGAGTTACAGAGGAGGTCTAGGGCCAAAATTATTGCTCTCGCTCTAACGTTCGCAACGATACCTCACATGTGTGGTTTGAACACCGTTTTCATATGTGGGCGGGGCTTACATATGCGTTCACTTCTGCATGCGAGCTCGCGGGGGCAGGGGCGCTTTAAAAAAAATATATGTATTTTATTGTTCATTTTACTTTATTTATTTTAGTTTGACATGTTTTTCCGCCCCAAATTTTTTTTTGATCACTTTTATTCCTATTACAAGGAATGTAAACATCCCTTGTAATAGGAATATGGCATGACAGGTCCTCTTTACAGTGAGATATGGGGTCAATAAGACCCCACATATCACCTCTAGGCTGGGAAGCCTGAAAAAAAAACAATCCTGGCTTTGATCGTAGCGGTGAGTCGGTAGAAGCACCGGAGGGCAGCGGGAGGGGGGGCATCCCCTCTCACCTTCCGTAAGAGCGATCAAGCGGTGGAACAGCCGCTATGATTGTTCTTATGGTGCAGGGAATCGCCAGCTGAAAAAGCGAATATCTGAATGATGCCTGTAGCTGCTCCCATCATTCAGATATCTCCGCACAAAGTCAAGGACGTCATATGACGGCCGGCGGGCGGGAAGTGGTTATTGCAGAGTATTGCCGGGTATTGAGGAGTATTGCCGGGTATTGAGGAGTATTGCCGGGTATTGAGGAGTATTGCCGGGTATTGCCGAGTATTGCCGAGTATTGCAGGGTATTGCGGGGTATTGCCGGGTATTGCGGAGTACTGAGGAGTATTGCAGGGTATTGAGGAGTATTGCAGGGTATTGTGGAGTATTGCAGGGTATTGTGGAGTATTGCCGGGTATTGTGGAGTATTGCCGGGTATTGTGGAGTATTGCCGGGTATTGTGGAGTATTGCTGGGTATTGAGGAGTATTGCGGAGTATGGCAGGGTATTGCGGAATATGGCAGAGTATGGGCAGGGTATTGCACAGTATGGGCAGGGTATTGCACAGGGTATTGCACAGGGTATTGCACAGGGTATTGCACAGGGTATTGCAGAGTATGGGCAGAGTATGGGCAGGGTATTGCACAGGGTATTGCAGAGTATTGCACAGGGTATTGCAGAGTATTGCACAGGGTATTGCAGAGTATTGGCAGGGTGTATTGCAGAGTATTGGCAGGGTGTATTGCAGAGTATTGCACAGGGTATTGCAGAGTATTGCACAGGGTATTGCAGAGTATTGGCAGGGTGTATTGCAGAGTATTGGCAGGGTGTATTGCAGAGTATTGCACAGGGTATTGCAGAGTATTGCACAGGGTATTGCAGAGTATTGGCAGGGTGTATTGCAGAGTATTGGCAGGGTGTATTGCAGAGTATTGCACAGGGTACTGCAGAGTATTGCACAGGGTATTGCAGAGTATTGCACAGGGTGTATTGCAGAGTATTGGCAGAGTATTGCACAGGGATGGCTGAGCAGGGATGGATGGATTGCTGGATCTGTGACTGCAATTGTCACAGATCCAGCCCACAGCTGACATGGGGGAGGGAGCGGACATGATCCGCTCCCTCTCCTCTCACACTGTACCGATCGGTACAGAGAGGGGAGGGAGGAACCGGCGTCATCACATGACGCCGGTCTGTTTACAAGTGATCGCTCCGTCATTTGACGGAGCGATCACGTGGTAAACGGCCGCGATTAGCGGCCATCTACCGTGATCCGTGATGCGCCGGGTCTTCCGGACCCGGCGGTCATGGTCATATCCTGGAGCGCGCCCCAGGGGGCGCGCGGGAGCAAGATTCTGTGAGGACGTCCCTGGGACGTCCACTCAGGATAACTCGACCGCGCTGTGGACGTCTTTTGTACATGGCGCGGTCGGGAAGTGGTTAAACCAAAACCCCCAAAAAAAGATTACATTGTAGCACAGTGGTTCTCAACCTTTCTAGTGCCGTGACCCCTTGATGAAATTTCCCAAGTTGTGGGGACCCCCAACAGTAAAATAATTTTCCCTGAACGAGGGCGCCCGAACTTCCCTGCTACCAGCCGCTGATGACCTCACACACAGCCCTAATGCTATGATGTCACGGTGTCACCTACTGTCTCCTGTCATCATCATGCTCCTCGTCATCCCCCTGTTCCTGGCATCCCACCACCCTACCTCTGAGGCCTGTCATACATTTTATCACCCCGTGTCATCTCCATCCCCCCTGTCAGCTTCCTACCACCCACCCGTGTCATCTCCATCCTCCCTGTCAGCTTCCTACCACCCACCCATGTCATCTCCATCCTCCCTGTCAGCTTCCTACCACCCACCCATGTCATCTCCATCCTCCCTGTCCGCTTCCTACCACCCACCCGTGTCATCTCCATCCCCCCTGTCAGCTTCCTACCACCCACCCGTGTCATCTCCATCCTCCCTGTCCGCTTCCTACCACCCACCCGTGTCATCTCCATCCCCCCTGTCAGCTTCCTACCACCCACCCGTGTCATCTCCATCCTCCCTGTCAGCTTCCTACCACCCACCCGTGTCATCTCCATCCTCCCTGTCCGCTTCCTACCACCCACCCGTGTCATCTCCATCCTCCCTGTCCGCTTCCTACCACCCACCCGTGTCATCTCCATCCCCCCTGTCAGCTTCCTACCACCCACCCGTGTCATCTCCATCCTCCCTGTCCGCTTCCTACCACCCACCCGTGTCATCTCCATCCCCCCTGTCAGCTTCCTACCACCCACCCGTGTCATCTCCATCCCCCCTGTCAGCTTCCTACCACCCCCTGTAATCTTCATCCTCCCTGTCAGCTTCCTACCACCCCCTGTAATCTTCATCCTCCCTGTCAGCTTCCTACCACCCACCCCTGTCATCTTCCTACCACCCCCTGTAATCTTCACCCCCCCCCCCCCCCCCGCCAGCTTCCTACCACCCCACCCCCTTAAATTTACTGGTGCACATCACATATGATGGACGCAGGGACATTTTTTTTGGAGGGGGGGGGCACGTAGCTGGTCTTGCCTAGGGCGCCAAATTGCCTAGCACCGTCCCTGCCTGCACTGTGAGGCAAATTGCCACCAGCCAGCCCGTTCCGCCCGCTGCACTGTGAGGCAAATTGTTGCCAACCCGTTCCGCCCGCTCCACTGTGAGGCAAATTGACGCCTGCCCGCCAGCCAGCCCGCTCCACCTGTTCTTCCCGCACGCTCCATTCACCTGGGCGCCGGGCCCAGGTAAAAGGAGTGTGCGGGCAGAACAGGGGAGCAGTCAGCGGGCGGGACAGTCAGCAGGTGATGGGGCTTGCTGGCCAATCAGCGGGCGGGGGAGCAGAGAGATGACATCTCTCACTGCCCACCCTGCATCACTGCAGTTCCACCCCCACTGTGCGGGCAGCAGAGAGATTACATTATCTCTCTGCTGCCTGCCTTTACTCTGGGACACAGCAAGTGGCAATCCGCTATGTGTGGCAGGTGACGTCATGGCAAGTGACAATCCGCTATGTGTGGCATGTGACGTGGCAAGTGACAATCCGCTATGTGTGGCAAGTGACAATCCGCTATGTGTGGCAAGTGACAATCCGCAATGTGTGACAGGTGGCAAGTGACAATCAGCTACGTGTGGCAGGTGACATCTGCAATGTGTGGCAAGTGACAATCCGCATGTGGTGACAGGTGACACGGCAAGTGAAAATCCGCATCTGAAGGCAGGTGACGTTGGCAAGTGACACGCTCGGGCTCCCACTGATTCTGTAATATGGTGAGTTTAACTATTTTATTTTATATAACAATGTAATAATAGAAATAATGCACTTTAAGCATTTTTATTATTATTTTTTTTTTACTAGTAATGGCAGTGATCTGCGTTTTTTTTTTTTTTTGGTAGACTGCGACATTGCGGTGGACAGGTCTGACACTTTTGACACATTTTTGGGACCATTGACAGCTATACAGCGATCTGTGCTATAAAAATGCACTGATTACTGTGTAAATGTCACTGTCAGGGAAGGGGTTAAATGTGTTCCCTGGGAGGTGTTTTTAACTGAGGGGGGGGGGTGGGAATGACTGGAGGAGGAGAGAGATCTCTGTTCCTAATCACTAGGAACAGCAGATCTGTCTCTCCTCCCCTGTCAGAATAGGGATCTGTCTGTTTACATTGACAGATCCCCATTCTGGCTCTCTGTGGAGCGATCGTAGGTGGCCGGCTGGCATTGCAGCCGCCGGCCACGCACAGGTTCTTTTATACTCCTATATACATGTATAGAGCCATGAGAGGTCCTCTTTATACTCCTTTATACATGTTTAGAGCCATGACAGGTCCTCTTTATACTTCTATACATGTATAGAGCCATGACAGGTCCTCTTTATACTCCTACATACATGTATAGAGCCATGACAGGTCCTCTTTATACTCCTACATACATGTATAGAGCCATGACAGGTCCTCTTTATACTCCTATATACATGTATAGAGCCATGACATGTACTTTTATACTCCTTTATACATGTATAGAGCCATGACAGGTCCTCTTTATACATGTATAATGCCAGGACGGTCCCCTTTTTATACTCCTGTACATGTATAGAGCCATAAAAAATCCTCTTTATACTCCTATATACATGTAAACAACCATAACAGGTCCTCTTTATACTCCTATACACATGTATAGAGCCATGACAGGTCCACTTTAGTTATCATGATATAAAATAATGAATGTGGGGGCATTTTGATGGGCGGGATTTTTTTTTTGGAGGGGGGGGGGGCAGCATTTCATTCTTGGTACCAGGCAGCACAATGTCTTGGGCCGGCACTGTGTATCGGGGAGAGGAGTGTGGAGTGTATAACACTGACCCCGGGTGAGTGGCACAGAGACAAGAGGAGACCATTATAGGAACTACTAGGACCCACCTAAAGAGCCACTATCTCCCACCAGAAAAGCGCTGTTAAATCATATTTGGGCAAGATAACTGCCAGCACAGAGCACCTCTTGTTTGTGATCTATATTGTTCATGGGAGAAGATCCCTTTACCAATACGTTGCAAAAAGCACTTTAGTGACACCATATAGGTTTTTATTAGTACACAAGAATAACTGCGCCAACCTATGTGTAAAATATTATAAATCATATGCTTCTTCTGTTATTCATTCACAATCTATTGATTGATGATGTTAAAGCGGAGTTCCACCCAAAAATGGAACTTCTGCTTTTGGGATTCCTCCCCCCTCTGGTGTCACATTTGTCACCTTTCAGGGGGAGGGGGGGGGAGCAGATACCTGTCTAATACAGGTATTTCGCTCCCACTTCCGGGCATAGATAGCCGAGCCACCCGCGGCTATCTACGCCACGTCCGGTGCCCCCTCTGTCCCACACAGGTCCCAAAAGACAGCAGGGACCAGTGGGATCACGCAGCGGGAGTCGCGCATGCGCAGCAGGGAACCAGGCTGTGAAGCCGCAAGGCTTCACTTCCCGATTCCCTTACCAAAGATGGGGGCAGCAGCAGCCGAGAGGCAGATTGGCTTCGGGTGCCGACATTGCGGACAGGTAAGTATCCTTATTTTAAAAGTCAGCATCTGCAGTATTTGTAGCTGCTGACTTTTTTAAAAAAATGGGCAGAACTCTGCTTTAAAGCGGAGGTGCAGCCACCAAAAAAAAAAAGTCAGCAGCTACTAACAGTGTAGCTGCTGACTTTTAACAAGGGCACTTACCTGTCCTACTCGCCTGCGATGTCGGTCCCGCCACGGCGCTCGATCGCTGCTGGCAGGTCCCGGCTCCTCCATCCTGAGTAAGGGAAACAGGTAGTGAAGCCGTAAGGCTTCACTGCCCGTTTCCTACTGCGCATGCGCCACTCGCACGGCGCTTTGTGAATGGGCGGCTTGCCTCCTGGGATACACACAGTTCCCAGAAGGCAGCGCGGCCCATTCACAAGAAGAGGAAGCGGAAGGAGACCCACCGCAGACGAGAAGAGGAACATTAGAGGCAGATTAGGGGACTTCCGCATAGCAACAGGCATTTAGGGTGAGTATAATTTTATTTATTTTTTTCTATTAATTTTTTTTTTTTTTTTTAGGATTTTTAATAGAAATATTTTTTCAGGGTGGACCTCCGCTTTAAGTCCAACATGACGTGTCTATGCAAGAAAAAAATTCTTATGGAACAATACATATCATTTATATATATATATAAACATCCCAGTTGGTTCCTCAAAAGTGGTTATTCCGTGCCAGTGCTAGATATACAAAGTGTATAGCACCCAAACATGTATCTAGCACTGGCACGGAATAACCATTTTTGAGGAACCAACTGGGACGTTTATATATAAATGATATGTATTGTTCCACAATTTTTTTTTGCACAGTCATGTCAGACTTATGTAATCATGATCTATGTATTGATTGCACCGCTTTGATTGTGACAAGCAGTGACAAACAGTACAAAAATGCCTTAATTACCGTTTTTTAGTGCCTGACTAGCCGAAGTCCCTCAGGTGTTCCGTCAGCATCAGCAACCCGTCTATTGTGTTAACCGGAAGTGACTTCGCCGCCATCTTGGTACTTTCGTGGGCAGTAAGGCTACAGTTAGAAGTTGGCAAGCGGACATCTTTTTACACCCGCCAAAGTCTTTTATTTTACACTTATTTTTACCAGTAAACTGAGCTTACATACTATATAAGGTTTATATAGTATATATTCTCAGTTTCCTGGTAAAAATACGTGTAAACTGCAAGACTTTGGTGGGTGTATAAAGATGTCCGCTTGCCAACTTCTAACTGTAGCCTTACTGCGGACGAGAGTACCAAGATGGTGGCGCCGGAACGTAATTTCCGCACGGGTTCTCCTCTCCCGGAAGTGACGTCTTGCTGGCCGAGACGGACAGACTCCAGCGTACACAGTAATTTCGGGTCTGTCTCGGCCAGCTTTCGCGACCCCCGGCGAATCGGCAATCGACCCCCCGGGGGTCGCGACCCCCGGGTTGAGAACCGCTGATGTAGCACAAACCTTGATGAATGAGAACAGGAGGCACAGCAGACAGCAGCATTGTCATTGTCTTGTGTGTGTGTGGGGGGGATGGGGGGGGGGGTAAATGTATTAGCAGGTTTAAATACATTACAGAAATTTAAGCCAAACTCTAGCTCACACTTTACAGCAGTTTTTTTTTCCTTTTGGGGTAAACGTTTGGCATGAATAAGTAAAAGCAGATAATTTTAATCACCCCTGTCAGTGTTAAGTGGTTTGTCTCATCCATGGAAAATTATACATTTTGCTGGAGAGCTTTGTGCTTTTGAAAAACAACAGACTTACTCACTAGATTTAAATAAGTAAAAAATGGTGCAGCGCAATAAAAAAAAGTCCATAAACTGAATGAAGAAGCAGTCAATGAAAAAGCAGTGATGGAACACCCCGTGATTTGCAGGAAATCTTCAGGCGATAAGATTGTAACTCAACGTGACATGTCCTCCACCATTAGAAGAAATGCATTCTTACCAGATCAGGTGGACCACTGAGTGAACGAATGGTCAAAAACGCTTGTTTCCCACCACAGGGGAGATGGTATTGATGAGAGGAATCCAGCAGGTGGCATGCAGACATCAATAGGTAGTAGATCGTGGATGGAATAAAGATGAAAACAAAATCTAAGTGTAGACTGTTAATTTATTCCAACAAATATAAAACATCCAAAACAGGCACAGCGGCCAGATAAAAGCAGCAGGAATGGTAAAAAACGAAGGTGGATAAGCAGTGTCTGAACCACAAACAGCATACAGATAAAGCGGCGTCTAAACCGCATGGGCTAGCACAAAGGGACTTAATAAAGAGACATACACATCAATGAAAGTACAAATATAATTTACAGTTGCAAAAAAAGTATGTGAACCCTTTTGGAATGATATGGATTTCTGCACAAATTGGTCATAAAATGTGATAAAATGTGATCTGATCTTCATCTAAGTCATCTAAGTCACAACACAATCACAGTCTGCTTAAACTAATAACACATAAAGAATTAAATGTTACCATGTTTTTATTGAACACACCATGTAAACAGTGCAGGTGGAAAAAGTATGTGAACCCCTAGACTAATGAGATCTCCAAGAGCTAATTGGAGTGAGGTGTCAGCCAACTGGAGTCCAATCAATGAGATGAGATTGGAGGTGTTGGTTACAGCTGCCCTGCCCTATAAAAAAACACACACCAGTTCTGGGTTTGCTTTTCACAAGAAGCATTGCCTGATGTAAATGATGCCTCGCACAAAAGAGCTCTCAGAAGACCTATGATTAAGAATTGTTGACTTGCATAAAGCTGGAAAGGGTTATAAAAGTATCTCCAAAAGCCTTGCTGTTCATCAGTCCAAGGTAAGACAAATTGTCTATAAATGGAGAAAGTTCAGCACTGCTGCTACTCTCCCTAGGAGTGGGCGTCCTGTAAAGATGATTGCAAGAGCACAGCGCAGACTGCTCAATGAGGTGAAGAAGAATCCTAGAGTGTCAGCTAAAGACTTACAAAAGTCTCTGGCATATGATACGTAAAACACTAAACAAGAATGGATTTCATGGGAGGATACCACAGAAGAAGCCACTGCTGTCCAAAAAAAACATTGCTGCACGTTTACAGTTTGCACAAGAGCACCTGGATGTTCCACAGCAGTACTGGCAAAATATTCTGTGGACAGATGAAACCAAAGTTGAGTTGTTTGGAAGAAACACACAACACTATGTGTGGAGAAAAAGAGGCACAGCACACCAACATCAAAACCTCATCCCAACTGTGAAGTATAGTGGTGGGGGCATCATGGTATCATGGTTTGGGGCTGCTTTGCTGCGTCAGGGCCTGGACATATTGCTATCATCGAAGGAAAAATGAATTCCCAAGTTTATCAAGACATTTTGCGGGAAAACTTAAGGCCATCTGTCCACCAGCTGAAGCTCAACAGAAGATGGGTGTTGCAACAGGACAACGACTAAAAGCATAGAAGTTAACCACTTCAATACCATGCACTTATACAGCTTCCTGCCCAAGCCAATTTTGAGCTTTCAGCGCTGTTGCAATTTGAATGACAATTGCCCGGTCATGCTACACTGTACCCAAACAAATTTTTTATCATTTTGTTCCCACAAATAGAGCTCTCTTTCGGTGGTATTTGATCGCCTCTGCGATTTTTATTTTTTGCGCAACAAATAAAAAAAGAGCGAAAATTAAAAAAAAAACTATGTTTTTCTTTGTTTCTGTAAATTTTTTTTGTAAATAAGTACCTTTTCTACTTCAATGACGGGCACTGATAAGGCGGCACTGAAGGGCACTGATAAGGCGACACTGATGGGCACCGATGAGGTGGCACCAATGAGGTGGCACTGATGAGGTGGCACTGATGGGCACTGATGATGGGCACTGATAGGCGGCACTGATGGGCACTGATATGTGGCACTGGTATGCGGCACTGATGGGCACTCATAGGTGGCACTGATTGGCACTCATAGGTGCCACTGATTGGCACTCATAGGCGGCACTGATGGGCACTCATAGGCGGCACTAATGGGCACTTTTAGGCGGCACTGATGGGCACTTATGGGTGGCACTGATAGGTGGCACGGACGGGCACTGATAGGTGGGCACTTATTGGCACAGATGGGCACGGATGGGCACTGATAGGTGGCACTGATGGACACTAGTAGGTGGCACTGGTGACACTGCTGCCTAGCAATGCCAGCCACCACACATTATTTTCTTGGCATGATCGTGCCAGTCAGTGCCCATGTGTGGGCACTGATTGGCATATTTTTTTATGTTTTTTTTATATATATATTTTTTTTACTACATGTGGATGGCCATGGGGGCCATCCACATGCTTAGGGCTTCCCTGGTGGTCCTTGGGGGCTTCCCTGGTGGTCCAGTGTGGGTATCCGAGGGGGGGCTGCGCTGATAAACAATCAGCGCGAATCCCCCCTGTCAGGAGAGCCGCCGATCGGCTCTCCTCTACTCGCGTCTGTCAGACGCGAGTGGGGAAGAGCCGATCAACGGCTCTTCCTGTTTACTTCCTGATCAGCCGTGATTCAACACGGCTGATTACATGGTAAAACGCCTCCGACGGAGGCTTTTTACCGAGATCAGTGTAGCGGTGGGTCAGACTGACCCACCGATCCACCGATCGCCGCGATGCGCACCCCCCCGGGCGCGCGGCGGCTGTTATCCCGCAGGACGTCATATGACGTCCAGTGTGGATAACAGAACCACTTCCCGGACGTCAATTTGCTATTGACTGGGCGGGAAGTGGTTAATCAACAACAGAATGGCTTAAACAGAAGAAAATACGCCTTCTGGAGTGGCCCAGTCAGAGTTCTGACCTCAACCCGATTGAGATGCTGTGGCATGACGTCAAGAAAGCGATTTACACCAGACATCTCAAGAATATTGCTGAACTGAAACAGTTCTGTAAAGAGGAATGGTCAAGAATTACTCCTGACCGTTGTGCACGTCTGATCTGCAACTACAGGAAACAATTGGTTGAAGTTATTGCTGCCAAAGGAGGTGCAACCAGTTATTAAATCCAAGGGTTCACATACTTTTTCCACCTGCACTGTGAATGTTTACATGGTGTGTTCAATAAAAACATAATAACATTTAATTCTTTGTGTGTTATTAGTTTAAGCAGACTGTGATTGTCTATTGTTGTGACTTAGATGAAGATCAGATCAC
Source organism: Rana muscosa (assembly GCA_029206835.1). NCBI lineage: Eukaryota > Metazoa > Chordata > Amphibia > Anura > Ranidae > Rana > Rana muscosa. The sequence goes on from CM055117.1 coordinate 687,717,783, forward strand.
ATTTTATGACCAATTTGTGCGGAAATCCATATCATTCCAAAAGGGTTCACATACTTTTTTTTGCAACTGTATTAATATTTTTTGGCATTTTAAATGGCCACGGTGTATCCAAGGGGTGACCTGATAATTAATTGAATTTAAATAAATATGTAAAGCCATCCTGGCTAATAACTAAAAACAAGATTAAATGGTGTCCATCCAGACATGCTGGACGACTACACCCCCACTGGACAACACCATGACTTAACAGGATAGGGAGGGTGGGCGGGCATTGTGGTCTGGTCCAAACGGTCGGTGAGACCCCACTCTCTGATCCTTATATAAGCTCCCTCCGTGCAGGCTTTTCACCTGCCGCAGACCGACAAATATGCTGTAGCTCTAGGTAACCAATCCCACGGCTGTTGCTGCCCAGGGAAAAACTGCTACTATTGTGAAACCTGCAAAATAAAGCACAAGAAATATCTGCGGACCCCCTTTGAGCTCCCCCGTGATGGTCCAGCATATTGCTAAGACCTTTCATGGGCTAGCACAAAGGGACTTAATAAAGAGACATACACATCAATGAAAGTACAAATATAATTTATTAATATTTTTTCCCATTTTAAATGGCCACGGTATATCCAAGGGGTAACCTGATAATTAATTTAATTTAAATAAATATGTAAAGCCATCCTGGCTAATAACTAAAAACAAGATTAAACAGTGTCCATCCAGACATGCTGGACGACTACACCCCACCGGCTGAGGCCAGTAGAGAAGCTACTGGCTGAAGCCCCCCCCCCCAACACCGTGGCCGACTCAATTAAACTTTGTAATCCCATACAGAAAATGTCCAAGCCTATAGGAGATAGATGGACTGAATCATTCCGGAATAAACCTGGAATAAAACCTTCCAGCTCTGAGTGCCGATAAGAGATACCGCCTGACAATTGAAGAAAGCTATGGATTGTTCTATTAAGCCATCTCCTAAACTTATCCACGTAGAAAAAATTACTGCTGGGGGACCACACCAATCTCGAGATCATTTCAGAAAATGCCAAAATAGCATCAGCTTTACGGAACCCAGGTCTCTTTTCATCTCACATAGGAGATCCCATGTCCTAACCTTCCCTAAATTATTAGCCCCTGCGTGAACAACTAAAACCCAAGGGGAAGGGCAAATACCAGCTAAATAAATCAAATGCTCTCTTAAGTTCCGCCATCTGAAACCCCGAACACCTGACCATAAAACTAAATAAGACTTGACGTCCAGATCTAAGTTGGTGGAGTAGTTCCTTGTTCCGGCATGTTGTGCAGCCCAGAAAACGAAGGAATGACCCACTATCCAAATAACACTTTTGGCAACATCTGAAAGAGAAAATCATAACATTAGTAGATCAGGACGGACATATATTTTATATCTATCACTCTCCCAGCGACCCACTTTTTTCAAAATTACAGACGGGAAGCCCAATGAATCGGCTGTAGTGGCTGCCCCAATCCGAAAGGAATGTGAAGAAAAGCAAAAACCAGACAGGTTAAATAGTTTCAAAGAGGAAGCCAATACAGACGAAAATTGGTACCTAGTTAGGGAAGACAGGTCCTGGTGGATAAAGAATGAATCATAAGAGGAAGGTCTGACAGCCATATACCTAGAAACATGTTGTACTGGACAAATAACAGGTTTTGTGGAATTAGCTAAAGAAAACCATTGGCCCTTACAACTGGCAGAGATTTTTTAATTTTTTTTTGCAAAAGTTTTTATTGAGAATATAAACAAGCATACAATAAATGCTGAACTGCGGTCGCAGCCGCTATTATAGGCAGAAATCGTTCAACAGTATGGTTATACAGCAAAACGTATAAAGCACCTGGTATTTAACATATCATATACACGATTCCAATAGGTACAAAGATCTATTACGACAAAACGTGAGACAATTGCACCCGTTGTCATCAATATATCAAATGTCGGTACGGCAGACAAATCATTATGTCCTAAAATTCAAAAGTCTAACCGGGTGTCAGGGATCTAAGGGCTTCAGGGTAGAGACCTTATGGTTAACTGGCAGAGATTTTGACCTAAGAAGGAAGATGTTGAGAGATCCGTCATCCACTAAAACATGATGAAACTGTAGAAAAGCCAAAGACCTCCTTTTTGCTGCCGTAAATTCACCAAGCCTCATAGCACCAAAAAAGGCCATTGCAAAGGAGGCTCTAAACAGAAGAAGCTTGAATTCCGAAAAACAGACTTCCTTTAAAACTCTTATCAGATCAAGCAGCAAAGAGACCGATATGGGACGCCGGTTATCGAGAGAAGGTCTGGATCTCCAAAGACCTTTAAGTACCTGACTGACCTGAAAGAAAGAGATTACAGACGGTAAACCTGAAAACCTCAGAAAAAAGGATACACCTGCTAATATTCTGCTTATGGAAGCTGGACTGAAATTACACTGAATCAGTGAAGACAAGAAGGACAAAGGGGTATAAGAGGTCACAACTAAAGCATCCAAACCTGAGTCCTGACAAAAATAGCACCATCTGTACCAAGAAAAGAGCTAATCCGACCAGGTCTTCTGCGAAACACAATTTTTGAGATTTGTAAATATCAGCTCCAAATTAAGCCCCAGAGGAAATCTGGGCAAGGAATTCCATGCAGGTCCGCCTCTGGCACCAAGTCCCGAAATCTCTCGAACTGTGAACGAGACAAAGCATCAGCAATGTTATTGCGTATACCTGCTATATGTGATGCTTTTAACAAAATATTATAACGGATACAATGCAAGACCAGAAAACGCAACAGATTAATTACCGGTTCAGACTTCGAGGATAAGGAATTAACTGCAAAGAAAACACCCTTATTATCAGTGTGAACCAACACTCTACGATTCGTAAAAACCTCTTTCCAAATTACAACTGAAACGATAACAGGAAATAGTTCTAAAAGAACAAGGTTCTGAAGAATATCCAGATGCAACGAATCCCGATGCCACAACTCAGCGCACCAGTGGTCATCCAGAAATGCTCCAAAACCAAAAGATCCAGCCGCATCAGTGAAGAAATTCAGCTGATCATTAGTGACAAACTCATGCTGCCAAATGGTAGTACCGTTAAAATTACACAAAAAAGCATCCCAGACCTTCAGATCCTCCTTAATGCTTTTAGAGATACAAACATGGGAGTACGGGCTCTTAAGACCTCTGGTAGCTAAAGAAATACTGCAGGAAAATACCCTGGCCATAGGGATGACTCTGGCCGCGAAAGCGAAGAGTCCCAACAATGACTGGGCTTCTTTCAGCAAAACCTTCCGTCTGGACAGGAAGATTGAGATCATAAATCTCATTCTCTGTAACTTGTGTAAGGGCAGCCTGAACTCCATTGCTGAGGAATCAATTATAATTCCCAAAAATTCAATAGACGTAGAAGCACTGTTTTTTCTGATGCAAGCGGAACTCCAAAATGGTCACAAATGGAGAAGAATGTTTGCAAATATTTTAGACAAGCAGAAGAACTAGATGGGCCAACAAATAAAAAGTCGTCTAAATAATGCAAAAACCCCCCTTCAGGATACAATTCCGCCAATACCCAGTGCAAAAAGGTAGAAAAAGCTTCAAAGTAAAAACAGGACAATGAAAACTCCATTTGCATACATTTGTCAAAAGTAATCTTGAAAATGAAAGCCTAATGAATTAAATCCCTGGGGATGAACTGGGAGTAAACGAAAGGCAGACTTGATGTCTGCCTTAGCTAGTAAAGCACCACGACCGCATCGCAGAAAAATATCCAAAGCACCATCAAAGGAAGAGTAGCAGACCGGGGCCTCCACATCAGAGACCTCATCATTTAATGAAGGGTCCAATGGATAAGAGAGATGGTGTGTTAAACGATAACAACCATTCTCTCTTTTTGGGACTATCCCCAAAGGGGAAAGCCTGAAGTTGGGGAATGGGGGGGGGGGATGAAAAAGGGCCTGCCACCCTGCCTTCAGCCAATTCTTTGGAAATTTTCTCCTGAACCACTGAGGTATGCAAGGAGACCGATTTCAAATTGTTGACCATAGAACAGCCAGGTCCTTTAAAAGTAGGGACCAAGAAGCCATCCCTGAAACCCTCAATGAGCAGAGCTGCCATCTTGCGATCGGGGTAGCGATCTAACCAATGGAGCATTTTTGGCAGGCTCACTGGTGTCAATGCTTTTTGAACCAGGATCCCTGGCATGTGCTTGAAACGAGGTTGCGGTTGATTTACGAAAACACCTGTTAGCTGCATGACTACCATTACAGTATGAGCACTCGTGCCTATAGCGGCAGTTAGTAAGGAATTTACATTGCCCCTCATTAAAGGCGAAACAAAAACCTTGCGGAAAGGGGACTGCGGATTGGACACTATCCTGGGCGTGAACTGAGGCTTTGGAGGTAACATTAGATTTAGCCACAAGCCTACATCCTTAGACCCCCAATGTAGAGAGGGATGCACCGCCAATTTTTGGCCAAAAATTTTCATCATAAGAGTACCAAGCAGAACCGCCAAAATGGCAGAATGCTTCAGCAATTATATCCACGTGTTGGAACAAACCAGAGCATTTACCAGGGAAGCGTTCACCCATTACCGCTGCAAAAATGCAAAAGGCCTGAAGCCAATTTTGAAATGTTTTAGGAATAGCTCTTCTCCTATCCTCTTCAGACCTATCATCTGACTGCTTGTCAGTTTTAGCCAAGAATTCCTTTGAAGCTGGAAGCAAGGATAACAGATCTATGAATTCTCCCCTCCAAATTTTTTCTTTCACTGATTTTGACAAGTGAACGCCCAAAGGTGATAATACACAAGGAAGGGGTTCTTTAAAAAAGGATTCACCAACCAATGCAGCAGATGGTCTGAGAGGCAAAGCGGAGTTGATGGGTTGTGAGGGGTTAAAATTCCTAGCATTAGGTAATATAACAGCATCGTTATCCTGTAAGGACTGATCACTCAGACCTTGCCACACAGAACCCACTTCAGCATAATTCAAATCACCTACAGCACCATATGAATGTGCCCCTGTATTTAACTTGTTTGAATCATGCATATATCTGTTGCCAGCACCAGTGACCTGTGCTCCCTTAGGCTCTCTATTAACCTTAATATTGGAATGAATAAAATTACGTTCACCAGGGACTTGGCCCACTAAATCAGCAATATCACCAAACATTGTTTCAGTGCCAGAGACCTGTGCTCCTTGACCAATAATAGCACCATGTGAATGTGCCCCTCTAACTTTTTTGAAAACATTAGACAATGAGGTAAACAGAGCTGACATGTGAGCCACAGATACAGAACACTGCTCACCATCTGGAACCGCTGTTGCATGCCCACTGCTGGCTGCCCCTGGGGGCAGATGAGTAGCGCCTCTCTTCCTCCCAGGACCCGCTTGCTGAGGCCCCGACCCGCCGGCTCTCTCCCTGTCAGACACCTGAGGAGAAGCAGTTGTCCTCCGCTTCTTCTTGGCTCTACCCGGCTGTTGGCGCGGCCCGCTGTTAACCGGCGCTGTCTCGTCGTCTGTCTCTGGGGATGCGAGAGCCGCCTCCGCAGGCGGAGCCGAACTGTGACCCTCCTCCAGGCACCGCAACAGCCATTCCTCACCGCCTTGTCCCTCAGCCTTCTCCAACAGGCGGCATAAGAGGGTCTTGCGTCTCCCGGGAGAACGGCGCTTCATGCTGCAGTCGTGGTCTGGTCCAAACGGTCGGTGAGACCCCGCTCTCTGATCCTTATATAAGCTCCCTCCGCGTGGGCTTTTTACCTGCCGCAGACCGACAAATATGCTGTAGCTCTAGGTAACCAATCCCACGGCTGTTGCTGCGCAGGGAAACACTGCTACCATAGTGAAACCTGCAAAATAAAGCACAAGAAATATCTGCGGCCCCCCTTTGAGCTCCCCCATGATGGTCCAGCATATTGCTAAGACCTTTCAAGCAGCATACAGATACAACGCGGGTGATGTCACAGGATTAAGCTCCTCCCCTGTACGCACGTTACGTCCAAAACTGACTTCGTCAGCAGTGTGTGGAGCTATCAGGTCACCCAGCGTCATTATATACAGCCCGGTAACAATGGAGAGCGTCGGAAGTGCGGGACATGCCGCGACTGGAAATCCAGAGGCTGGAACCTGTCCCATCCGCACAAATAAGACACATATTCCTATGGGGTCACCAATGGGCTCACTAATAGTGAAGTTACACAAATAATGAAAAATCTATATGCACAACATAATATACATATAAAAAGGAATGCCTAATAATAAAAACTTATTAAAATGGCTAAAATGCAATAAAAATGTTATCAATGAAAAACGAACACCGGCGATCTTCTGTAAATGCTAAACCATATGTAGTCCCAATATAGAGACGGGAGAAGAATCCAAAGAGACTTAGTTGATGGATAAAATTCCTTCCTCTCCAGTGTGGCTTAACTCTTTCAAGGCCCCAAAACTTGAGACATTTGGGGTCCCTATTGTGAAAATACCTGAAATGTTTAGAGACGTTGTGGGTCCTCGGACCCTTTTTAATGTTATTGACGTGCTCGCCAATGTGAATGTTGAGGGGTCTTGAGGTCCTCCCTATGTACTGGAGAGCGCAATCGCACTCGAGCACGTAAACCACACCAATGGTGTTACAGGTGATGAAATTTTTAATGGGATAGGTTTTTCCGGTAGTAGGGGCCACAAAATCCTTTCTTCTCTTGACATTGTGCTTGCACTGTTTGCAAGGTGGACATCTGCCACATGCATAAAAACCAGAAAGAGAAGATTCTGTTTTCTTTCGTAGCAGGAGGGTCAACCACACTAGGCGCAATAACATCTCTCAATGTGGGTGCCCTCCTATATATAAACCTGGGATGTGATGGTATGGTATCTTTCTTTAAAATGTCCCAATTTTTCATAATGATCTTCTCGAATTTCTTATGCTGAATGTTATAATCGAGAATAATTCTGAGTTCAGAATCAACTTTCTTAGATGTAATTTTGGGCTTAGAACCAGCCACCAATATAGCTCGATCCATATTCCCAACTTTATGGATTTCACTGGTAATGACATTTCTTTTTGTACCCCTTCTGTAAAAAACGTTCGGCAAGTATATCTGACTGTGCAAAATAATCAGACTCCAGAGTACAATTTTGCCTAAGGCAAATTAATTGGCCTCTGGGTATATTGCACAGCCATGATTGATGGTGACAGCTGTCTAGGGGAATGTAATCATTCCTATCTGACGGCTTAAAGACATTTTTGGTTTTATATATGAATATTTCTAAATCCAGGAATGTCATGCAGGAAGCATCGGCATTCCAGGATAATCTAATATTGTTTGTGTTCCCATTGAGTTTAGACATAAAAAGTTGTAGGCTGGTCATATTGCCCTCCAAAATAATGATAAGATCATCTATATAACGAAAATAACATTTGAGTTGGGCTGGCCTGTCATTAAAAATGGTCTCCTCCTCCCACAACGCCATAAACAGGTTGGCTACGCTTGGTGCAAAACGTGCCCCCATAGCGACGCCAAGTATTTGTAAAAAGAATTGTGGTCATACCAAAAATAATTCCTGGTCAGACAAAATTCAATGGCGTCCAAAATAAAAAAAAATTATGAAAAAAGGAGATCGGATGCATCAAGGGCCCATTTGACCGACTTGATGGCATCCTGATGGGCAATGATTGTGTATAGTGAGCTCAATAATTTGGATGGCATGCCTATTATCTTTCAGATAGGCGGTGGTGGAAACGAATGGTTTTAAGAAATGATCAATATACTGGCCTAATCGTGCAGTGACTGAATCGATCCCATTAACAATGGGTCTCCCAGGCGGTTTTAAAGCGTTTTTATGCACCTTAGGCAGAAAATATATAATGGGCCTTTTTATTTAGAACGTCACTGTTTTTTCATTGCTGAATAAGAGCCTGAAGCCACGCTTACCACTTACCTCCCACTGTGCAGCCTGATCAACAACAGGCCACGGAGCGGGCGGCCCCGGCCCACCGGGCAAATGCCCGGTCTGCCCTATGGCCAGTCTGGGTCTGCCCACAGTTGATCTAGAGGATAGCAAAAAAGTCTGCAAAGCATGATCTAATTTTCTCCAGCAGGGGGAAAAAATTCCTTCCTGATTCCCCGAGAGGCAATTGGCTATTCCCTGGATCAACTTTACCTATAAATGTTAGTATCTAATAATATTATATATATATATATTTAGGAAAGAATCCAGGCCTTTTTTAAAGCAATCTACTGAGCTGGACAGAACTAGCTCTTGAGGGAGTCTATTCCACATTTTCACAGCTCTTACTGTGAAGAAACCTTTCCGTATTTGGATATTAAAGGGGTTGTAAAGGTTTGTTTTTTATTTTTTAAATAGGTTCCTTTAAGCTAGTGCATTGTTGGTTCACTTACACTTTCCTTAGATTTCCCTTCTAAATGTTTTTTTTCTTTGTTTTCTTTGTCTGAATTTCTCACTTCCTGTTCCTCCTCAGTAAGCTGTTCTGGCTGACTCAACACCACTCGGATGATGGTGTAAAGTTTAGTGAGGAGAAGCAGGAAGTGAGAAATTCAGACAAAGAAAAAAAACATTTAGAAGGGAAATCGAAGGAAAAGGTAAGTGAACCAACAATACACTAGCTTAAAGGAACCTATTTAGAAAATAAAAAACGAACCTTTACAACCCCTTTAAATCTCTTTTCTTTCAGTCATAAATAGAGCTCCCTCGTCCTCTATGATGACCTTAAAGTGAATAACTCAACACCAAGTTCACTATATGGACCACTTATTTATTTATACTTGTTGATCATATCCTCCCCTAATCTCCTCTTCTCAAGAGAGAATACATTCAGTGTGTCTAATCTTTCCTCATAGCTGAGCTCCTCAGGGCCTCTTATCTGTTTTTTTGCCCTTCTCTCTCCTTTTTGTGAACTGGTGCCCAAAACGAAACTGCATATTCCAGATGAGGTCTTACTAATGATTTGTACAGGGGTAAACCTCATTAGGGGACCCTCTTACTCTGGTGGCCAGTCGAATAAATCCCCAAATTATCTGAAGGTCAGTGGAGAAATAGTCATCCCATTGGTGTCCAGTAGAAGTGCTCCCATAGCTTGGTGGTCAGTGGAAGAAGGGTCCTTTTATTATTGTGGTCAGTGGGAGAATGGTCCCTTAAAACTGGCGATCAGTAGAAGGGCCCACTTATACTAGTGGTCAGTGTGGAGAATGGGGCAATTAAAAATACATACAAATAAAAAGAATGGGCTCAACTGGTCCAATGGTGATGGCTTTGATGATGTTCATATGCAGGCGCTATCAGGCAGGAAATCAATCTGTTACTGCTCATGCAACCCTGTTTGGGAAAGGCTGGACTAGAGTACTAATTAAGAGTGGTATAGGTTTGGCGCTGTTTGTATAAAGCCTAATGCCGCGTACACACGTTTGGAATTTCCGACAACAAAACCGTTTTTTTTTTTCAACGGATTTTCGCTCAAACTTGTGCTGCATACACACGGTCGCACAAATGTTGCTCGGAAATTTTGAACGTCAAAAACGCGGAGACGTACAACACTACGACGAGCTGAGAAAAATGAAGTACAATGATTCCGAGCATACGTCAAATTGATTCCAAACATGCGTAGGATTTTTGTGCGTCGGAATTGGATACACACAATCGGAATTTCCGACAAGAACTTTTGTTGTCGGAAAAATTGAGAACCCGCTCTCAAACATTTGTTGTCGGAAATTCTGACAGCAAATGTCCGATGGAGCCTACACACGGTCGGAATATCCGAAACAAAATCTCACATCGAACATTTGTTGTCGGAAATTCCGATCGTGTGTACGCGGCATAAAAGTGTCAATATGATCATTTATGAGGATTGAAGTGTTTTAAAGTGACAAGTGCTAACAATTAACATCATAAATTAAAATTGAAAAGTGATAAGTGTGTGTTTTCGTGCTGTAACTGTTGAATAAAAACCTTAAAGTGATAAATATTCCAAGTGCATATGTGTTACACCCCCTTCATTATCTATATAACATTTGAGATAACATTTAAAAAATATTTAAAAAATATTAGTGCAGTTCATATATGTACAGTAGTTGCAGTCCATCAATCCAAAAAAATTTTCAAAAATAAATAAAGTGACAAGTGCTCTTCAAAGTGACTGGTGCTCTTCAGATAAGCATCACCTGCATCGCGCCACCGGTGACTCCTAGGACATGTGTACTGGACACTCAGCTCTCCACAAAACACAGCAAGCTGTGATTAGTGGAGAGCTGAGTGTCCGGTACACGCGTCCTAGGAGTCACCGGAGCCGGGATGCAGGTTTTTTGAAAGCAGTATTATGCTATGGGCACTTTCTCTTTCTACATATGAGAGACATAGAAGATCAGACTGGATATAAGCATATCGAGGATCCATAGAGTGCTGCACAGTGGCTTATACTGTGAATGCGCAATACCCCTGTGTGGGGTGAGGAAATTCAGTGAGTGCATTTCCACTAGGGGCACTATAAAGAGCACCAGCACTAAAAACGGAAGAGCATATGAAAAGTCACTTTTTTATCTGAAGAGCACCAGTCACTTTTTATTTTATTTATTTTTTATTCTGTTTATTGTTTTTTGCAAAAATATATCATACATTTGGACATGTCAATCGGACACAATCCACTTATGGCAAACATGGCCCAGAACCATCTTAACTGACTAACATAGTCCTAATATCTTGAACATATCCCCCCCTCCCCTCCCTCCAACCTCTCTTCCCACCCCTAAGTCGCAGCTCATCTAGAAAGGATCCTTCAGTTTTCCTCCAATTCCCAGTAGTTAATGATAACCCAAGGATATATATACACAGGACAACGAGGGACAATGCCCAGTTTTAGGTATTATACAACTCATGAGTTACCCGGCTTATTATAGAAAAAGTGCAGTTCTTTATTATTTGTTCAGGGTACTATGTTCTTCCCAGAACTTCATTAGCACACATTATACTTTCTCCACTATCCTACCGTAGTACTGGATTTAAACCATGGTTGCCAAACCTTATAAAAAAAATTCTTGCAACCCCTAGCTTCGTATGTAGCTTTGTAGTAGGGCAACATGGAGTTTACCAGGCCCTTCCAGAAGGCCACACTTGGTGCCCCCTGCTTTTTCCAATTCAGTATAATAGCCTTCCTCCTGTAGAACAGCAGATTGTTAAGCATAGTCCGCATAGCACGTGATGGCACCACGTCATCCACAAGACCCAGTAAACAAACCTTTACAGTCATCGTATCGGTACAGATAGTAGTTCCGATATACAAGAGGTGACATCTGATTAAAAACAGTGAACATGAGGGCATTGCCAGAAAATATGATCGGCATCTGCAACACTCTTCTGAGACCGTAGGAAAGATCTTAGCCAACCTAGCCGGGGTGTAATAACTCCTGTGAAAGAATTTAAACTGGATCAACCTATCCCTTGCTGACACTAAATGTTTAAATGGTTGCGTCCACAGGTCGTCCCAGTCCTCCCCCTGTACATCAGGGACCTCCGCTACCCATCTCTCCCTGCACCGGGTGACCGCAAGTGGTTTTGTCTTGAAAAATTCTTTATATCTCACTGAGAGGGGCTTGGCCAAATTCCATCCAACAACAAAGTTTCAAGGGCCGAGGGCAGAGACTCAACCCTCACCTCCCGAAACTGCATCTGGAAAGCATGTCGAACCTGGAGAAACCTAAACAGATACGAGTTTGCAAGATCATGCCTGGATCATGCCTGCATGCAGAGGCGGCTCTCTAATTAGGCAAATTAGGCGATCGCCTAAGACCTCACACTCACAGGGGCCTAGCGGCCGCCTAATTTGCCTGTGATCAATACTAATGTCGGCGCCATCGGATCTCTATCACCCATCTCTCTTTATCACCTCCCACTCTCTCCCCCCTCTTGCATTGGCTGAATATGTCTGATGGGTGAGGAGGGTGCCCTGGAAGTGGTGCTGATCACCTGTGTGCTAGATTCGTGCATTTTCTGCAGCCATTTTTCTTGCTTGAATTATTTTTCCCCATTATGGGCGTGAGGGGGGCCTCATGTCTAAGTTTTGCCTAAGGCCTCACAAAGCCTAGAGCTGCCTCTGCCTGCATGTTATGTCCCTCAGCGTCTTCACTCCCTTAACTGCCCAAATCATAGGATCTGGCAGGCTATAAAACTGGGACAGGGCTGGGTTCATCCATAAGGGAGCCGACGGCGATACTCCCCCATAGCTAGGACATGCCAATTTTACCACTGCCTCCCACGCCTTAATTGTGGCATTCATTGTTAGCGTCAAAGGTAAGTCAGATCTGGAGCCCCTAAATAGAGTGAATCTGAGACTTTCATAGGACCCCAGGTGAGCCGCCTCCAGTACCGTAGCCGCATTCCCATCATCCGTCAGTAGCCACCTACGAGCGTATACCATTTGCCCCGCCAGGTAATACTTCTGCCAGTCTGGCAGCGCCAATAACTCCTGATCACCAGGTTCCTGCAATACCCTGATGCATATTCTTGGGGGTTTAGAGCACCAGTCACTTTGAAGAGCACTTGTCACTTTATTTATTTTTGGATTGATGGACTCCAACTACATATATAAACTGCACTAATATTTTTTAATTAAATGTTATATCTCAAATGTTATATATCTAATGCAGGGGGTGTAACACATATGCACTTGGAATATTTCTTACTTTAAGGTTTTTGATTTAACAGTTGCAGCACGAAAACACACACTCGTCACTTTTCAATTTTTATTTATGATGTCAATTGTTAGCACTTGTCACTTTAAAACACTTCAATCCTCATAAATGATACTGCCACTTTTAGGCTTTATACAAACAGCGCCACACCTACACCTCTCTTAATTAATTCTTGTACTCCACCTATGTGGCTGAATCTGCAGGGGCAGCAGTTTTTGTTTCTCACACCCATTGCGCGGAACCACACACAACAATTTCCATGGGCTAGAGTACTAGTAGCTCTATGCAGTAAAGGGAATACAGCAGGAAAAAAAAACAAAGAAAAACATGTGAGAAAAAATTAGATGGGGGAAAGCATCACCCATTGTCATCATGGTATTGTACAGTTATGCTACAGGGCCCTAGCAATGTCACTGCTACTATTATACATACAATAAAGCCACATCCATATCTAGTCATGTAGTGAAAAAGAAGGCTGATCTGAATTTCAGCTTTAGCTAAGGTCATCACATGATGAGATGGTAAAATATTCTAGTAATATTCTAACTGATCATGGGCATTACTAAAAAAATAAAACCTAATCTTAACGTCTTGTTTCACTCACCTAATGCTGTGGTGGTCACATGATGCCCCAATCCTGCGTCTACCTTCTTTTTTTGTCTACAGTAGGCAAGGTCCTTCTTTGTGTGTCCATGTCATTGCCTGTATGATGTGGAAACTTCCTATTGGCTGTCCAGTGGTGGGGTTCTCACAGGATCCAAAAGAAGAGTCTCCAGTGATGACATCAGCGCTACAGGACTGTTAGGTACCGACCTCTCTCTGTGGACACATATGCAGTGCTCGATTAGCAGTCTCTCACACTGGTGCTGGCAAAAGACACAGATGAGTATATCTTTCTTCACAAGGTATGAAATAATAAAAAAAATGTTCAGGATGGGCTGGGATTGAGGGGGGGTCAGGGTTAATTTTTGTCTGAAGATGGGCTTTAACTATTTCAATTCACATGTAGTTTTGTTTTGTAGTAATATTTTCAAAACAGGAAAGTTCATTTTATTGTGATGACTGCAGAAAGTTCTGCTAAGAGGTTATCAAAGTTTATTTCCGCTGGCCTTGGGTTATTCCCTTAAAACAAGAAGTTGTAGCTAGACAATAGAAAATCCTCCAAACAAGTTTCAGATGTTTTTCTCCTTTTTTGGGCATTGAGCAATATTATGAAATAATTGTTCCAAGAAGTGTGTTATTCTCAAATTTTAAGAGGTTACTGTGGAACACATGTAGCGCCCTTCACCTCTCACCCTACCTGCCCTTTTGTATGTGTTTTCAGCTCCTCGCAGGGAGGGGAGAGGCACACGCACCACAAGCCCGTACCCTCCTGAGTAAGGAGGTTGAGCAGTGTTACTTTTCAGGCCTACCTGCGGCTGGAGTTGAATCCTCCCGAGGATGATTCTCACCTCTACCTTAGATTGATGCAAGTCTTTATGTTTCCCCAGGAATATAACTGTCCACACCAACTGAAAGTTCAACTTCTATTTTTATTTCACACGGATAATAAATATGCCTCTTTGAAAGCAGACAGGTTGGGACAAGACACAGGACAGCTTAGGTGGGAGGAGGTCCAGGCACAAACTTAAATCAGGTTCTCTTACTGTTTAGATTTCACAAACAGTTATGGCGCACAATCTCTGCCACAGACCGTGAGGTTGGTCCCTGCCACAGACCAGGTGAATAGAAAGTCACTTCCACTGACTTGGAGAACGGGTCACTGCCACTGCTGACCGGGTGAATAGGGCCTTGCCCTATGAAGTCACTGCCACTGACTTGAAGCGAGTAGGGTCACTGCCACTGACCTGGTGAACCTCCTTCTTAAAGTATTGGCCCATGTCAAGGAGAAAACCATCCCTCCGGAGAGTTACCAGAGGCCCTCACCGTCACCACGACTCTGCACTGGGTCTTCGGAAAGGGTTACCTCCCTGGCCTCCTCATCTGAGATATAGGTCCCCTCGCAAGGCGGCACCCTGGGAGCTCTCGATCCCTAGCGGACCCCAGCCGAAGGTTTCTGGGCCCCGGGCCTTCAAAATAGTACCTCACCCCAGACTGAAGGTGTCTGGGATGGAACAGGAACTCGGCCTCCGGGCCTAGGGCACCCGGAGTTAACAAACCCACACACCCAGGCCGAAGGTGCCTGGGCGTGGACGAACACCACACACACACCCAGGCCGAAGGTGCCTGGGCGTAGACGACCCACACACACCCAGAACGAAGGTGCCTTGGCGTAGCAAACTACACACACCCAGGCCGAAGGTGCCTGGGCGTGGACAAACCCCAATGGAAGATGGCCACCCCTTTTTATACCCTCTCTGGACAGGCACAGCAGGTTCCCCGCCCCGCCGTACTGCTGCCGAAAGGGGACAAGAAAAAGCGCAACCCTGTATTGCGGTTCAACCCGGACCTAGGGCGACAGCGCCACCTGTAAGTCCCAGGGAACTACACACCAATACTAGCTCCCATGGCACAGAAATAGTCCATTAACCCTAACAATAATGTGCCTGAGCCCAACTACCACTCAGACACTCCCCTAAATTGTATACCCCGCTACACATTCCCCCCACCAATTAGACACTGGTCCCCAGTGTCTGGAGTAAACCTATGCCTCTCAGACCTGAGTCAGCATAAGCCCAATCCAGAGACTAACTAAAAACAAGGGCAATTTAAAAAACTGTCAGTTTGTGCCGGAACCTAACATGGGGAAAGGAGGTGAAAAACATAGAGGGAAAAAGAGAAATCACATATGTGCACATGAAAACATTAAACGTCACATAAAACTTTTTTTTTCTTTTTTAATTTACATTTCCCTCCCGCCTGCATTAGCTAAGATCCCCCCCATTCTCAGTAATCTTGTTTGGTGTCCGCCTGCAGAGGAAGAGAAAAAAACATACACAACAAACAACATTGTGTTAGAATGAAGAGATTCTCCCCTAGAGGAAAATCCCTTCCTTCAAAGTAAACAGCATCACATCATCAGTAAGGCAATAGTTACGTAACACTGCCACCTAGTGGTAGTGCCAACGTCAGAACACTCATCACAAAAAAATAAATCTTCTTTTCTGTGTGGTAAAACTCCCTTTTTTTCTGTACTGTGGCCCTGAACTATCTACTCCCAAAGTCCTTGTATATTTGTGGCAGGGGCGGAGAGGGGAGGAAAAGAACAACAGCTCCCGCTTCTCCAAAGAGTAGAGTACCCTTTCAACTAGGGCAAAAGTTCCTGGGGCTCCAGAGAGTGCACTCAAGAAAAAAACAAAGCAACATCAGAGTCTTGTCTCTCACAGGTAGCAGTGTGGGTCTGGCAACACCAACGGCTTCCAATGCCTATCGAATGTGTCTATATGGTACTCAACATCATCTTTGTCCTTCCTGCAGATGAGTACCTTGTCCGCATAAATGTGCCGACCCAACATCCAGGCAGCCTTACAGTCCTTGAACCTCTGGGTAGCTGCAGGTGAACATGAAAGGTATCTTCGGGCTTGGGGTACTTTAATATGTGTGTAGCGGGTATGTACTTTCCCAGGTGTAAATTTAACTGGCAGAGACACCAGTGATGTGTAATTCCCTGCAGCCCAGCAGGTGGCGCTGTCGCCATGGGCTGGGGGTTGAGCCATTGCTGTGTGCCGGGCCTCCTTTTTGTCCTCTCTCGGCAGTGGTATGGTGGGGCGGGGAACCCGCCGTGCTTGCTGGGAGAGGGTATAAAGGGGCCGGCCATCTTTGTCACGGGGTCGAGTCCCAGGCACCTTCAGCCTGTGGGCGGTGGTTCGTGTCGGTCCTCTAGGCGGTCTAGGCCTAGAGGACAGCCGGAGGTCGTGTTCCATCTCAGGCACCTTTAGCCTGGGGTGAGGTACTCGAGAGGAGGTCTGATGCTCAGTGCCCAACACTGAGTTCCGCGAGGGAAGGGGGTCCTAGGGAACCCAGGGATTGGGAACCCGAATCCGGAAAGCGTAATGGACCGGGGGGAGCTTCCCACCTGAAGACCGGGTGCAGCAGATTGCCAGTGACAGGTGAGCCTCCCACGGAGACCGCCTGGAAGGAAATTCCCCCTCGCTCGGAGACCGCAACCCACTTTCAGGAAGGAAAGTGGAGAGTTCATTGTGTCTGGGCCTGCTCGCATCCACACCTCCTTTTCTGTTCTGTTCTCCAAGGGAGTTCAACTGATTGTGCTCATTCAAGAAGAATAAAGGAGTGTTGGACTTTAATGGTGTGAGGCTTTTTCCTGACAGACATTGTCCAAGGTAATCTCAGTGGAGGCTCTAGGTGCACAGCACTGACCCGAAGGTAAAACAAGAACTTTGCTCACACCGCACTGACACCTGTGGTGAAGGCCAGGCGTGGTGTCCCCGCTCCCTCCCCTCTAAGTTACTCCTAGACCAGAGACAGACGAGCTGAAGTGAAGAGGGGAGTGAGGAGGGCGCTACATGTGTCAATATAAAGTCCTCGTACCACCGGTGTCTACAGGCCTCCACTTCAAATAAAAGTTTTTTAGGCAAGTACGGGTACTCCCACCCATACTCGCTGGCAACTTTCTGATTGAAAAGTCTCTGCAACCGGGACAATGGTGGCATGGTAGCACGGTCACCCGTGCCAGGCAAGAGGATGGCATCCGGATGCCAAGGTACTTTAACTACCTCTGGGCCAGACACAGGGGTCTGCAGCGACACCCGTCTCGTCTCGGTAGCTGGTGCAGATGTCTCCGAACGGTGGAAGGGCAGACATGGGGACAGATCCCTCCTCAGGCTCCGAGGCCACCACCCGGGGTGTACTTTCCCCAATGGACATGGGTGAGTCCCTAGCACTACGGGACAAGGACAGGGACTTCTTATCCCAGCCCTTCCGTTCAAAAAGTTCATCTATGGTGGCGTCATCTTCCGCATCAGAGATGGACTCCAGATCGGAGGTGTCACATTCCTCCGCGGGCAGGTAACTCCTGACAGAGGACGAGTCATCGCCTCCGGTTATCTCACAGATATGTGAATCCCCAACATTTGGGACCTTAGACAGAGTCTCTTCCCCCGGCTTACCTCGGCTTGCTGCTGAACCAGGACGTCCTGGGACTTCCCCTTCGGATGCATCCCTTCCGAGTAAGCGCTGGGGCGTAGCTCCACCACGGCCGCGGGAAGCTTTCACGAACCCGATCTTCCTCTTGGGCGGCTGGAGAAAGGACTCTGTGGTGACCGAAGCAGCATCCTCCGGTTCCTCATTCACTGACACAATGTCCTCTGTGACTTCCTCTGAAGTCTCGGCAGTGCGCGCAGGGGTGGCTGTGTAAGCTCTGATTCCTCCTTCCAGAGTGGTGGCGCCTGTAAGGCAATTGAGGTGGAAAGCCCGAGGCTTTTCTGTAGGTTGCTCCACCTCGAACAAGAACTCCTTACAATGCTTGCATCGCCCGAATGGCTTCAGATGAACCACCAGTCCCGAGCAGCCGGGACAAATCACTCCGAGGGCCTCCACATCTTTGCAAACGTAGAGGGCAAATCGTCCCCGGGGCTTGAGCTGAATCCCCGTATCCGTCAAGGGAGCAGCAAAGGAAGTCATTTTCATGGTAGTAGTAGCCGGAACCCATGAGGCATGAGACGCCATGTTATCCATTCGCTGCTCCATCGCACACTGTCCTTTTCGTGCCAAATTCCCCACGTGCAACTCCACACATGGCCAGACTCCTCCCATCTCCTGCATTGTTCGCGGGCTTTCTCTCTGGCACGCCCACGAACTACGCAGTCAGGGTTCTCCTCGTGGGGCAGTTCTCAATATGGCCGACCTCCACGGAACTTTACTGGGGAATAAAGTTCAAACTCTGGGGGGTCTTCACACTTTCCAACCGCAGACACATCCCGGACTCGAGCCCCCACGTGTAGCGCCCTTCACCTCTCACCCTACCTGCCCTTTTGTATTGTATGTGTTTTCGGCTCCTCGCAGGAAGGGGAGAGGCACACCGCACCACAAGCCCGTACCCTCCTGAGTAAGGAGGTTGAGCGTGTTACTTTTCGGGCCTGCCTGCGGCTGGAGTTGAATCCTCCCGAGGATGATTCTCACCTCTACCTTAGATAGATGCAAGTCCTTATGTTTCCCCAGGAATATAACTGTCCACACCAACTGAAAGTCCAACTTCTATATTTATTTCACACGGATAATAAATATGCCTCTTTGAAAGCAGATAGGTTGGGACAAGACACAGGACAGCTTAGGTAGGAGGAGGTCCAGGCACACACTTGAATCAGGTTCTCTTACTGTTTAGATTTCACAAACAGTTATGGCGCACAATCTCTGCCACAGACCGTGAGGTTAGTCCCTGCCACAGACCAGGTAAATAGAAAGTCACTGTCACTGACTTGGAGAACGGGTCACTGCCACTGACTGGGTGAATAGGGCCCTGCCCTATGAAGTCACTGCCACTGACTTGATGCGAGTAGGGTCACTGCCACTGACCTGGTGAACCTCCTTCTTGAAGTATTGGCCCATGTCAAGGAGAAAACCATCCCTCCGGAGAGTTTCCAGAGGCCCTCACCGTCACCACGACTCTGCGCTGGGTCTTCGGAAAGGGTTACTTCCCTGGCCTCCTCATCTCAGATATGGGTCCCCTCGCAAGGCGGCACCCTGGGAGCTCTCGATCCCTAGCGGACCCCAGCCAAAGGTTGCTGGGCCCCGGGCCTTCAAAATAGTACCTCACCCCAGACTGAAGGTGTCTGAGATGGAACAGGAACTCGGCCTCCGGGCCTAGGGCACCCGGAGATAACAAACCCACACACCCAGGCTAAAGGTGCCTGGGCGTGGACGAACATTACACACACACACCCAGGCCGAAGGTGCCTGGGCGTGGACGAACCCCAATGGAAGATGGCTGTCCCTTTTTATACCCTCTCCCGACAGGCACAGCAGGTTCCCCGCCCCGCCATACTGCTGCCGAAAGGGGACAAGAAAAGGAGCAACCCTGTATTGCGGTTCAACCCGGACCTAGGGCGACAGCGCCACCTGTAGGTCCCAGGGAACTACACACCAATTCTAGCTCCCATGGCACAGAAATGGTCCATTAACCCTAACAATAATGTGTCTGAGCCCAACTACCACTCAGACACTCCCCTAAATTGTACACCCCGCTACACACACATTAAATATTTAAGCTATATAATTCAAATGAGAATGTATAGTATTGTTTTTAAATAATTACCATTTAACAACGAGCCTGGCGCAATAAAGTACACCCATGGCATCTGTAAATAAGTAAAAGGAAGCTGTTGGTGTGCTACAATTAAAATTAAGACCCTGTTCAAACAAGCATTCTATCTGCTAATTTTTTTACACAGATCTTGATGGAAGGCAATGTATGTCTATGAGTGGGTGGATGTAAAAGGATTAGCTTTCCTTCATATCCGCCTATATCCAAGTCTGTTTTGGTCTGCAAAAGCAAACACGAAAGATTGGTGACCGGAGTGGTCTAGAAGAACACATCTACTCACATCCACTTGATTCACAAGATGGAGGAAACATTTGAACAGATATAGATGTCATAAAAGTTCTGATCGAACTGTAAACAGATCCTCTGCTGACATGAAAAGGAGAAAAGGCACGTGAAAGGGGTCAAACTGTTGAGGTAGAACTGAAGTCAAAAGCTCATAAAAAAAATAAACTAAAAAAAAATACCAATAAAGGAACTTTCAGTTGTCAAATTAACTTCCTTTTTTTTCCACTGCATTCCCCATGTTTCCCACACACTGCATTAAAGTCTAATCCCCTGCTCTCAGAGGCTGGTGACATACTAAGACAAAAAGCAAACAGTATTTGTAAGCTATGTAGATGGCGGAAGACATATTAAAGGCTCTGAGGTTTGCAAATGTCTCGGCATTGACACAAAAGTCACAAATAATATTCGTAATGTTTGCACTATATGCAAAAATGTAAAATAACCTTAAAGTGGAGCGCCACCTAAAAGGGGAAGCTCCGCTTGTCGGCCTCCTCTCCCACTCCGCTGCCACATTTAACACCCTTTGAGGGGGAGTGGGTATATGGTTTTGATAGGTACCCGCTCCCACTTCCGGTTTAGTTCAACACATCAAACTCAGCTGGAAGTTCTGCCCCCCTCTTCCTTACCCCACAGCCGGCCCATTAACAGAGCACAGTGCGCTCCGTGCATGCGCTGTAGAGAACCGGCTGTAAAGCCGCAAGACTTCACTGCCGATTTTCCTTAGCGATAACCAATTGAAAAATCGGCTCAGATGAGGACACCGCTAGATTCCAGGACAGGTAAGTGTCCTAATATTACTGTAAAAGTCAGCAGATACAGTATTTGTATCTGCTGACTTAATTTTTTCTGAAGGAGCCTGGAGCTCCTCTTTAAGATCATTCAACCAGAAGAGATAAACCGACTAAAAGAGAAAATAGCCTAACACTATAGAATAAAAAACAATTGACCAGAGGAGGAAATAATATGAGGAAACCTATGCACTGTATACTAAGACCCCATTCACACAGGGGCGACTCGTCAGGTGTCTCAGCCGCCTGACGAGTCACGTCCCATTCTGTACAATAGAACCGTTCTAAGCGGAGCGACTGAAGTCGCTCCGACTTAGAAAAAGGTTCCTGTACTACTTCAAGACGACTTCAAGGCGACTTCCATTGACTTCAATACAGAAGTCATTTTGGAAGTCTGCTTTGAAGTCGTCTTGAGATCGCCCAGCACAGTCGCGGCACAAGTCATGCCGCCCCTGTGTGAATGGGCTCTTAGGGGTGTATTTGTAAAGAAAAAATGGCAGAGCTATTCTTTGTATGAAACTGAATTTACATTTGTTTTTTGTGAATGGGGGCAAAAAGAAAAGTTATTATTATTATTTTATCTCAAGTTCAAATGTTTTTATTTTTAACAATAGAATGAATCAGGAAAATACTACATGACCACTAGATGGAGCAGATGCTCATAGTAAAGGAATATTTATGTATAATGAACCAGTTATTTCAAAGCTTGAACTGCTCTACAGAACTTACTCAATGTTGCAGCATTGAAACTGTTGTTTTTTCAAGTTTACCAGACTGACATCCTTTACAGGTAACCTATGATATGCATCAGAGTTCTGTCTCTGTAGCTTTGTATCAATTCATTGCCCGTCAGCACTAGAATAATCAGTTTGAATCCCAACCACAGCACCACCTGCCTGGAGTTTGCATGTTCTCCCTGTGCCTGAGTGGGTTTCCTCCGAGTACTCCGGTTTCCTTCCACACTCTAAAGACATGCTGGTAGGTCATTAGCTCTGGTCTAAATTGGCCCAAGTATGTTTATGTATGATTGTGAGTTAGGGACCTTAGATTGTAAGCTCCTTGAGGGCTGGGACTGATGTGAATGTACAATATACTATTTGTGAAGTGCTGCATAAACTGTCGGCACTATATAAATACCTGTGTAGCGGGGTGTTCCCCTTTAATGCAGAGAGACTACATTACCCAGAACCCCATTCGGCAATGTTCCGCCGCAGAGACTCATGGGAGGGGTTATAAAAGGAGGAGGCGAGGCTGGGCTCTGCCTCTTTGGGACACGAGACTTCAGAGACTGATCCTCCTGTGCGGATGTGTCGGAGTGCAGGGCCTGAAGCCTGAGGCCTTGCGCAGCACCAAAGAGCCTTCCACCCCTCTGCGAGCCTGGGTGGCATCTGACTTCGCTCGACTACAGCCTTGTTGGATCGGGGACCCGATCGCTGAAGAGACGGAGTGTGTGTGTGAGGACACATCAGGTGGAAGTTCCCTGACTGGGACCGTAGTCAGGGCGGGTGAGAGGGCATATGCCCAACCGATATACTGTTACTGCATATAGGCCTATAGACTGCCCTGGCCTATGAGTTGTTCTTAGTGCTTTTATTGAAGACCCTTGTTAGAACTGAACCTACTGTTCGCATAGTCAAGTTTCTACTCCATCTTTACCTACCCCATTGGATTACAAAGTTTTGTACTCTGTTAATGTGCACCACCGTTAAAGATCTGCCGGTGAAGAAAAAGGACTAAGTTGTAGATATCAGAACCAGGCCTGGTGGGGTTTCTAAGGTGATTTGGTTACTGCGCCACAGGGCACTTAGCTAACGGTCGCCCGCGTGGCGCACTTGTTATGTGTTAACCCTATAGTGTGTTAGTGTGGCTGGGCTCTGCATTACAAATTATTATTCTGTAAACTGTCATTGATGTTACCCTTTTCTTTACCAAGAGCTTAAGTAAAATCTTACATTTATTTCAATTTAATATTGTCTCAATGCTCAGTTATTCATACAGTATAAGAGATATAATTTACTGTCAGTACTAGCTGTGCCAGTAAGGGGGTAGAGCATATTGCCGGGGGTTGGCGGAGCTGTCTTCAGGGCCAAACTAAATCTGCGGCCTTCTTAGTTGGAGGTATCGCTACACGTGGGGGTTCTCGTCCGGGATCCTGATGCAGCAAGTGAACGCCAGAGGTGCCGGCATGGACCCCATGGATCCACGAGCGGTAGAAGAGTGGTGCAAAGCCTCTAACGCAGAGCCAAACCAGTCGATAGTCATCAGCCTCCCTTGGGAGGAATGGTCGGCTGAAACGGTAGAGGAGTTGATGAAGTCAGTGTCCCCAAATCACACACCGTGGGTGACGGAGATAAAGTCAGACCCAGACATCTCATATCAGTATGCATTAGTAGAGTACTGGAACGGGATGCCAGAGGCCTGTAAGCGCAAGTGTGTGCGGACGCCAGACAACAGAACCTATAGGTTGGCGCACGCAGTAACTGAAAGAAAGGAACCATCACCAACGGGATCACCGCAGGCTGCGGCCCGTACCACACCGGAAAAAGGGGACAGGGCGACGCCCCCGGTGGCGCCTGCACCTGCCACTGTTATATCACCAGAACTGATAGGTGCGATAGGGGATCTGCTAACCAAGTGTCAGAAGGCAAACACGGTGCATGTAGAGACTAGCTACCGGAGACTAAAGACATTCTCAGGGAAGCTCCCTGTCCCTGCAGGGGAAGAAGACTTTGACACCTGGGTGGAGCAGGCATTGCAGGCAGTAGAGGCATGGGAGGTGCCTGAAGCGCAGAAGAGGCAACGAGTGATGGAAAGCCTTAAAGGCGCAGCAGCAGAAGCAGTGAAAAGTTTTCGGTTTGGGAACGCAGATTGCACGGCTCAAGACTGTCTAGCCATGCTGCAAGAAGAGTTTGGTCAATTGGAAAAGGTGACTGAGATGGTCTACCAGTTTGAACATACTTTCCAACAACCGGAGGAGAAACTTTCCGAGTATGTTAGAAGACTGAACAGGTTGTTGTGCAAGATTGTGTTGAAGAAGGGGATGAGGCCCCAAGACACAGATGCGGCAAGAATGAAGCAAGTCTTAAAGGGAGCGCTGCGCTCGGATCCAGTCTGGTTGCACCTGAAAACCTCAGGAGGAGGAACGTTGCTGACTTATGCTGACTTGATAAAAATCATCAGAGATGAGGAGGCACTGCAACAGGACCAGCAGTTGATTAGGACAAATGTTGTACCCGCACAGGTGCTAGTCAATCCAGTAATGACCCCTGAAAGAGATTCGGAGATAGACACCCTGAAAGCTCAAATGTCCAAGGTGTTAGAGATGTTGACCTCTCTGATGGAAAAAGACACAGAGGGTCCCAAGAGAGAAGTACCAAGGAAGGAATTATTCCCAGTTGCCTCAGCACCCGCATCTTTACAAGAATGGGGAGATATCGTCTGCTTTAACTGTGGAGGAATTGGACATATTGCGGCTACATGCTCCAGCCCCAAGAAGAAGAAAATAGACAACCGTAAGCCGGCGGGAAACTTCAGAGGGCCCCGGTGAAGGAGTCAACCGGGTGCCCATCACCTTCAGTGAGCTCCAAGCTGAAAGCAAAGCAGAAAACAACAGGAGATAAAACGCCTCGGGGGAAACACAACATTCCTAAACAGAGATACACCCCAGAGAAAGGGGGTAAGACCCCTCAGAAGAGGCACAGCACTCCCCAGAGGGGGTGCACACCTAGGAAAAACAATAGTGTCCCTCAGCGGGTCCCTACACCCAGTAAAGGGGGGGGAGTCAATGCATACCAGACTCAAGAAAGACTGAAGTCCAAAGGGGATTGGACGAGAGGAGGTTCAAAGAAAAAAAGTCTGAAGAAAGCGACCCCTGCCGGGCCTTACCCGGAGAAGCTGGTAGGCCCATCTCCTATAGTGTCCATTCAAGTGGAGGGAGTCTACACCAGAGCAATCTTGGATACTGGGGCGCAAGTAACCCTGCTATACAGAGACTTTTACGATAAGTACTTGAGTCACCTACCCATCCGGAAAATAGAGGGACTAGAGATATGTGGGATTGGAACCCAGAACTTCCCCTATGATGGCTATCTGCCTGTCAGGATGACCTTTGACCCATCTGTGGCTGGGAAAACTGAAGTGTTTGACACCCTGGCAGTTGTGTGCCCTCGGCCACCAGGAGCCAACAAGAGTTCCCTGATAATAGGGACAAACACGGACCTGGTCCGAAGACTTCTGACCCCTCTAGTGAAAGAGAAAGGGGCAGCGGTCACCAAGATCCACCCCATGCTGAAGACAGCTTACCGAAGGCTGGTCTTAGAGCAGAAGACCCCAGGAGAGGGGATAGGGAAGGTGTGGAGACTTGGAAGAGGAGGGATAGTGCTGCAGCCCGGCGAAGTAACCTGTCTCAGAGGCACTGTGAAGCTTACTTGGGAGCAGCCTGGACCCTTTGTCATGTTGGAATCTGATCCAAGAGAAGGGTCCCACGGTCTGGAAGTGATACCAGAAGTGATTCCGCTGAAGGCCCTAAAGAAGGCCCATTGTAGAGTCCCAGTGAGTGTTAGGAACAATACGGATGGCCCCATGAAGGTCCCAGCCAGGATGCTGCTAGGCCAGGTGAGCCCTGCTGCCCCTGTCAACCTGTCAGAGGTGGGCGAAGGAGGAAATGCTTGGGAGAAGATATCCATGGAAAACCCGAATCTGCCCAGGGCTTGGAAAGAGAGAGCCAAGGCCCAGCTGAACAGATGGGAGAGGATCTTCTCTAAAGATGAGTTCGATGTGGGGTGTGCAAGGAGTGCCACCCATCGGATCCGCCTCCAGGAAGATAAGCCCTTCAGAGAGAGGGTCAGGCGGGTCCCACTAGCAGATCTGGAGGATCTAAGGGAACAACTCTCAGAACTCAAGAGGACTGGAGTGATACGGGAATCTAGAAGCCCCTATGCATCCCCGATAGTGGTGGTCAGGAAGAAGAATGGGTCATTGAGGCTCTGTATCGACTACAGGACTCTCATCAGGAGAACCATACCCGACCAGTATACTACTCCAAGGATAGACGATGCCCTACAGAGTTTGTCTGGAGCCAAGTGGTTCAGTGTTATGGATCTCAAGAGCGGGTACTATCAGATCCCCATGCACCCAGAAGACAAGGAGAAGACAGCTTTCATAACCCCAGTAGGGTTCTTTGAATTCGACCGGATGCCCCAAGGTCTGTCTGGAGCCCCAGCTACTTTCCAGCATCTTATGGAGAAGACTGTAGGAGACATGAACCTTATTGAAGTCCTTGTGTACCTGGACGATGTCATAGTCTTTGGAAGAACCCTGGAGGAACATGAGGAGAGGCTGGAAAAAGTCTTGAGGAGACTCAGTGAGGAGGGACTCAAACTTTCGCCTGAAAAGTGTCGGTTCTACCAGTCTTCTGTGAACTATCTGGGGCACATAGTGTCCGAAGAAGGGGTGGCCACAGACCCCGAGAAATTGGAGGCAGTTACCTCCTGGCCACGACCCACCACAGTAACAGAACTCAGATCCTTCTTGGGTTTCTGCTCCTACTATAGGAGGTTTGTGGAGGGATTCACCCGAATTGCTAGACCATTGAATGAACTGCTCAAGACTGAGGGGGAAGAGGACGACTCAGGGCCCAGGAAGCCGGGAGAGTCAGTCAGAAATCAGTGGAACCAGAAGTGTGAAGAGGCCTTCCAGGCATTAAAGGAGAGCCTAACCACTGCCCCAGTCTTTGCCTACGCAGACCCAACCAAGCCCTATGAACTACAGGTAGATGCTAGTCATGACGGTCTGGGAGGAGTACTTTATCAAGAACACGAAGGGCAACAACGGCCTGTTGCCTATGTGAGCAGGAGCTTGACCCCCTCTAAGAAGAACTACCCCACTCACAAGCTGGAGTTCCTGGCCCTTAAGTGGGTGGTAGTAGACAAGCTCAAAGACTACCTGTATGGGGCGGAGTTCACTGTGAAGACCGACAAGAACCCCCTTACCTACCTTTTCACCACGGCCAAGCTGGACGCCACTGGACACAGGTGGCTGGCCGCACTGTCTGGATTCAACTTCAGCCTAAAGTATAGGCCAGGGGCTGGGAATAGAGACGCAGACGCTCTGTCCAGGAGATCTCATGCCCCCACCAGTGATGTAGAAGATTGGACCCAAGTGGCACCGGACGGGGTGCGGGCCCTTTGTCAAGGAGCTGAATTCCAGGCCAGAGGAGGCTCCAGAGCAGAATAAATAGGAGTTACCATGGTGGGAGTCCCAAAACACTACTGTGGGGTGACTCAATTGGACGAAGACAACCTGCCGAGATTGTCCAAGAAGGAGTTGAGGAGTGACCAATTTGAAGACCCCATGGGGAGATTGGTCCTGGAGGCCCTGGAGAATCAGTATCCAAACAAACTCCTGCGTCATCCCTCAAAGGAAGCTCGCCTGTTGAGGAAAGAATGGGACAGGTTGCAGGTACATCAGGGAGTGGTCTACCGAAGGGGCCCCTCTGATGACTCAGAAGTAGTGATGAGCCGAACACCCCCGGGTTCGGTTCGCACCAGAACCCGCGAACGGACCGAAAGTTCGCACGAACATTAGAACCCTATTAAATACAATGGATGCGAACGTTCGGATTCTAAAGTGCTAATTATAACGACTATTATCCATGTTATTGTCCTAAACAGAGTTTGGGAACCCGGGTTCTGCACCAGGGGACATGTATCAATGCAAAAATAAGTTTTAAAAACGGACGTTTTCCGGGAGCAGTCATTTTAATGATGCATAAAGTGAAAAAAAAAAGTCAAATATTCCTTTAAATATTGTACCTGGGGGGTGTCTACAGTATGCCTGTGAAGTGCCACGTGTTTCCCGTGTTTAGAACTGTCCCTGCACAAAATTACATTTCTAAAGGAAAAAAAAGCCATTTAAAACTGCTTGCGGCTTTAATGTAATGTCTGGTCCCGGTAATATGGATGAAAATCTTTAAGAAAAATGGCATAGCTACCCCATCACCCCCCCCTACCCCAGCCCATTACCAGCCCCTTTGGGTCTTGTATGGATATTAAGGGGAACCCCGCACACAAAATAAAAAAGGCCCTATATACTCAGAACAGCCGTATACAGGCGGTGCATACAAGACAGGGACTGTAGGTTTGTTCTTATGTAGAATCTGTTTGTAATTTTGAACAGCTACATTGTTTAAGTGTAGCTCCAGCCCAAATACCTATTTTTAAGCTTTTTGGAAAACATAGGGAAGGGTTATCACCCCTGTAACATTTGTTTTGCTGTCTGTGCCCCTGTTCAGAACATTTCACCTCACTTTGCGTCCCAATGACAACTGTTTTTGAAATGTGGTGTTTTTATTGAAACAAGGATTGGTGATAAAGCATCAGTAGAGAGGAGACACCTTTCTCCCATATTAATTCTTACAGGAGAGAATTTTCCTTCCAAGGGGTAGATTTCCTCTCACTTCCTGTTGTCTTCTTCCGTTTGCAAGTAGTAGTCGTTTGTAAGTTGGATGTTTGAAAGTAGGGACCTGCCGTATATACTCTGCAGAAATTGGCCCCTTAGGTGTTGATGTTGGCACAACACTGTAAGGACTCACAGTTACTCTTGGTGGGTGCTGGAACGCCCTGCTGTCAACTATTATATCAGGAATTGTAATAACATATAATTGTTGAACAGTGGTAGTAAAAATTGGGCCTTTGATGGTGGTGCTGGTGCCACAACACTGTAAGGCCTGACAGTTACTCTTGGTGGGCGCAGCAATGGGCCCTGCTGTGAATTATTAGATCAATAATTATAATTGCATGCCCCTGTTGAACAGGGGCTGAAAAATTGGGCCTTTGGTGGTGGTGGTGGTGGTGATGGTGGTGCTGGTGCCACAACACTGTAAGGCCTGACAGTTACTCTTGGTGGGCGCAGCAATGGGCCCTGCTGTGAATTATTAGATCAATAATTATAATTGCATGCCCCTGTTGAACAGGGGCTGAAAAACTGGGCCTTTGGTGGTGGTGGTGGTGGTGGTGGTGTTGACACAACACTGTAAGGCCTGACAGTTACTCTTGGTGGGCGCAGCAATGGGCCCTGCTGTGAATTATTAGATCAATAATTATAATTGCATGCCCCTGTTGAACAGGGGCTGAAAAATTGGGCCTTAGGCACTGGTGGCACAACACTGCAACCCCTCACAGATACTGTACTTGGAGCACAGCAATGAGGCCTGTTGCAAAGTATTGCATCAAAAATTTTAATTACACGCCCCTGTTAAACAGGGGCTGAAAAATTGGGCCTTAGCCACTGGTGGCGTCACCCATAAACCAAAATGATCTTCCAAGCTATCATCATTAATCGTATCATTGAGGAGGAGGAGGAGGATAGCCAGTCAACATAACAGCACAGGCACTCAGCATCAGTCTTGAAGGGATGTGACATTTTAAAATCAATTAGTCTGTTATATCAGCATCAGGTGTGTGGTAGCTGGTGGTGATCCAAGACTGGTTCATCTTGATGAAAGTCAGTCGATCAACCGAGTCGGTGGACAGGCGCAGCCTGTGATCCGTGACAAATCCTCCAGCAGCACTGAATGTGCGTTCTGAAAGAACGCTGGATGCAGGACAGGCCAGTAGCTCAATTGCATACTGTGCAAGCTCTGGCCAGTGATCCATCCTCAAGACCCAGTAAGCCAGAGGATTTTCGGTGGGGAAGGTGTCCAAGTCTGACCTTGCCCCTAGGTATTCCTGCACCATGTATATCAGACGCTGGCGATGGTTGCTGGAACCGATCATACTTTGGGGCTGCGGACTAAAGAATTGTCTGAACGCATTGGTCAGACGGCCACCTTCCCCACCGCTCCTTCTTTGACTGCCCGAAGCCTCAGCAACTCGTTGTCCAGGACCAGGAGTTTGTAACCTCCCAGTCTCTGGGAACGCGTTGCACAGACCTTTCTGCAAGGCCTCCCGGAGTTGTCTCATCCTCTGCTCCCTCTGCGACGGTAACATAAGGTCCGCAACCTTACCCTTGTACCGTGGATCAAGGAGAGTGGCCAGCCAGTAATGGTCCCTCTCCTTGATCCGAAGAATACGAGGATCCTTCCGCAGACTTTGCAGGATCAGGGAGGCCATGCAGCGTAGGTTAGCTAAGGCATTCAGTCCGGAGTCCTCTGGGTCACTAAGGACGACATGATCCGCAGCCACCTCCTCCCAGCCACGTACAAGTCCACTGGTTTCTTGGGACTGTAAATCATCCCTAAAAGACTGCTGCTGATGATGCTGAGTGCCAGCCTCCACCTCCATGCTGACACAATCCTCCTCCTCCTCCTCCTCCTCCTCCTCCTTCTCCTCTTCCTGTGCGATGGGTGGGACAGAAGGAACACTGTCTGGGTAAAGGGGGCCTTGAGAGGCAAGGAAGTCCTCCTCTTCCTGCCTCTGTTCTGCCTCAAGTGCCCTGTCCATTATTCCACGCAGCGTGTGCTCCAACAGGTGGACAAGAGGTACAGTGTCACTGATGCATGCACTGTCACTGCTCACCATCCTCGTGGCCTCCTCAAATGGTGCCAGGACAGTGCATGCATCCCTGATCATGCTCCACTGACGTGGTGAAAAAAACCAGAGCTCCCCTGACCCTGTCCTGGTGCCGTAGTCGCACAGGTACTCATTGATGGCCCTCTGCTGCATGTGCAGCCGCTGCAGCATGGCCAACGTTGAGTTCCACCTGGTGGGCATGTCACATATAAGGCGGTTCTTGGGCAGGTTCAACTCCTTTTGCAGCTCAGCCAGGCGAGCACTGGCATTATAAGATCTGCGGAAATGCACACAGACTTTCCTGGCCTGCCTCAGGACATCCTGTAAGCCCGGGTACCTGCCCAAGAACCGCTGCACCACCAGGTTATGGACGTGAGCCATACAGGGCACATGGGTCAGTTGTCCCTCTCGGAGGGCGGAGAGGAGGTTGGTGCCATTGTCGCAAACCACCATTCCTGGCTTAAGCTGGCGTGGCGTCAACCACCTCTCGGCCTGCCCCTGCAGAGCAGACAGGACCTCTGCCCCAGTGTGGCTCCTGTCCCCCAAACACACCAGCGCAAGCACGGCATGGCATCTTTTTGCCTGCGTACTTGCGTAGCCCCTTGAACGCCTACGGAGCACCGCTGGTTCCGAGGACAAACCACAGGAAGAGGCCATGGAGGAAGAAGAAGAGGAGGGGGTGGAGGAGAGAGGTGTGTCACAACCAGTAGTAGCATTTTGGAGGCGTGGCGGTGGAACAACCTCCAACACTACTGCACCTTGTCCTGCATCCTTCCCAGCTGCCAAAAGAGTGACCCAATGGGCCGTGAAAGAAAGGTAACGTCCCTGTCCATGCCTGCTGGACCATGAGTCAGCGGTAATATGCACCTTACCGCTGACCGCCCTGTCCAGCGAGGCCAAGACATTGCCTTCCACATGCCTGTAGAGAGCCGGAATCGCCTTCCGTGAGAAAAGGGGCGTTTGGGAACCTGCCACTGAGGAACCGCACATTGCACAAACTCACAGAAGGGGGCCGAGTCTACCAACTGAAAAGGCAGCAGTTGAAGCGCTAGCAATTTAGCCAAGCTAGCATTCAACCGCTGGGCATGTGGATGGCTGGGAGTGAACTTCTTTCGACGGTCCAGCAGCTGGGGCAGGGAAATTTGCCTGCTAGAATCGGACGTCGGTGTACTGCTAGCAGAGTGGCCGCAAGTACTTGGCTGTGACACACCTAATTCTACACCTTCATTCCTCTCAGTGCAGGTTTCAGAGAGGACAGATGGTATAGTGGGGTTGGAGATCCCAGCTGATGCGGTGCAAGGAGAGGTCCGCTTTGTTCTCTGGTGTGGGTCTTTAAGGTAGGCTTGCCAAAGAGCTGCATGACAGGTCAACATATGTCTGATCAAGCATGTGGTGCCCAAGCGGCTGATGTTTTGGCCACGCGATATACGCTTGAGACATATGTTGCAAACAGCAGCTGTGCGATCTGATGCACTCGCCTCAAAAAAGGCCCACACCAAAGAACTTTTTGAATGACGGGCAGAGGCAGCGCCCTGCACAGGCGGAGCTCTGCGGTGTGATTCCGTCGGTGTGCTGCCCATACGCTGGCCACCCAAGGGCATCCTGCCTCGTTGGAGATGTGCCTCCCCCTCCTCCTCTCTCCTATTAGGCACCCACGTGGAGTCAGTGACCTCATCATCCCCTCCCTCCTCATCACTGGAGCCAATCTGGCAGTATGCTGCAGCTGCTGGAGCATGACTGCCAGATTGGTGTCCTTCTTGAGCATCCCCTCTCTCTGCTCTCACGCTACTGCCTTCCTCTAGCTGGGTATTATCATCAGATCCTTCGAAACGCTGGGCATCCTCCTGGAGCATGTACCCAACACTGTGCTCAAACAGTTCGGGGGACTCCTCAGGAGGAGGACATGGTGGGTCTAGGGAAGGAGTGACTAATGATGACATTGATACCAGAGAAGAGGACGCTTTGGCAGCTGCTTTGCCAGTACCCTGAGCCTGGGTGAGAGAGGATGAGGAGGATGAGGTGGGCTTGGTCATCCACTCTACCAAGTCTTCGGCATGATGTGGCTCAACATGTCCAGCTGCCGAAAAGAAGGACAAGCGTGTCCCATGGCCACGTGCTGATGACAATGCACCGCGTCCACGACCAGCACTGTTGCCCCCAGACACAGAGCCTGCTTGCCCTCTTTTTTTGCCTCCTGACTGTCTGCCTCTCCTTGTTTGCCTTGCAGACATTTTAATGGATGGCCTGCAGGGAGATGGGAAAAACAGCAATAAGGGCTACCTTCAGGTGTATACTGTGCAGGAGGCTTAGCAACAAAGACACTGACACTGTCCCCTGCCTATCCTTCTCTGTCCCTAAACACAAGGATTTGCAATATGCTTCAGCAAGATTGGTTTAGCACAGAATAGCACACTGATAGTTTCCCTCACTGTCCTTCTCTGTCCCTACAAACAAGATTTAGCACAAAATAGCACACTGATAGTTTCCCCGAGTGTCCTTCTCTGTCCCTAAACTCAAGGATTTCAAATATGGTTCAGCAAGATTGGTTTAGAACAGAATAGCACACTGACAGTTTCCCAGAGTGTCCTTCTCTGTCCCTAAACTCAAGGATTTCAAATATGGTTCAGCAAGATTGGTTTAGCACAGAATAGCACACTGATAGTTTCCCTCACTGTCCTTCTCTGTCCCTACAAACAAGATTTAGCACAGAATAGCACACTGATAGTTTCCACGAGTGTCCTTCTCTGTCCCTAAACTCAAGGATTTCAAATATGGTTCAGCAAGATTGGTTTAGAACAGAATAGCACACTGACAGTTTCCCCGAGTGTCCTTCTCTGTCCCTAAACTCAAGGATTTCAAATATGGTTCAGCAAGATTGGTTTAGGACAGAATAGCACACTGACACTTTCCCTCACTGTCCTTCTCTGTCCCTACAAACAAGATTTAGCACAGAATAGCACACTGATAGTTTCCCCGAGTGTCCTTCTCTGTCCCTAAACTCAAGGATTTCAAATATGGTTCAGCAAGATTGGTTTAGGACAGAATAGCACACTGACACTTTCCCTCACTGTCCTTCTCTGTCCCTACAAACAAGATTTAGCACAGAATAGCACACTGATAGTTTCCCCGAGTGTCCTTCTCTGTCCCTAAACTCAAGGATTTCAAATATGGTTCAGCAAGATTGGTTTAGAACAGAATAGCACACTGACAGTTTCCCCGAGTGTCCTTCTCTGTCCCTAAACTCAAGGATTTCAAATATGGTTCAGCAAGATTGGTTTAGGACAGAATAGCACACTGACACTTTCCCTCACTGTCCTTCTCTGTCCCTACAAACAAGATTTAGCACAGAATAGCACACTGATAGTTTCCCCGAGTGTCCTTCTCTGTCCCTAAACTCAAGGATTTCAAATATGGTTCAGCAAGATTGGTTTAGGACAGAATAGCACACTGACACTTTCCCTCACTGTCCTTCTCTGTCCCTACAAACAAGATTTAGCACAGAATAGCACACTGATAGTTTCCCCGAGTGTCCTTCTCTGTCCCTAAACTCAAGGATTTCAAATATGGTTCAGCAAGATTGGTTTAGAACAGAATAGCACACTGACAGTTTCCCCGAGTGTCCTTCTCTGTCCCTAAACTCAAGGATTTCAAATATGGTTCAGCAAGATTGGTTTAGGACAGAATAGCACACTGACACTTTCCCTCACTGTCCTTCTCTGTCCCTACAAACAAGATTTAGCACAGAATAGCACACTGATAGTTTCCCCGAGTGTCCTTCTCTGTCCCTAAACTCAAGGATTTCAAATATGGTTCAGCAAGATTGGTTTAGCACAGAATAGCACACTGATAGTTTCCCTCACTGTCCTTCTCTGTCCCTACAAACAAGATTTAGCACAGAATAGCACACTGATAGTTTCCACGAGTGTCCTTCTCTGTCCCTAAACTCAAGGATTTCAAATACGGTTCAGCAAGATTGGTTTAGAACAGAATAGCACACTGACAGTTTCCCTCACTGTCCTTCTCTGTCCCTACAAACAAGGATTAGCACAGAATAGCACACTGACACTTTCCCTCACTGTCCTTCTCTGTCCCTACAAACAAGGTTTAGCACAGAATAACACACTGACACTCTCCCTACCTATCCTTATCTGTCCCTAAACACAAGGAATCCAGGATTAGTAAAGGAAAAAAATGACACTGTCCCTGCCTATGCTTCTCTTTCCCTGCTCCGGAACACACTACACAAGGCCGCCGCGCTGGCGGCCTTTTATAGTGTGGGGCGTGTACTAAACCCCCTCAGCAATAATTGGCCACAGGCATCCTGCCTGTGGCCAATCATTGCTCTCCTCGCTGCCGGCGCTGTGATTGGCCAAGCATGCGGGGTCACAGTGCATGCTTGGCCAATCACAGCGCCTGGATGACACTGCGATGGCGTAGTGCATTGTGGGCCGTTCGCGTCACTCGAATTTGGCGCGAACGGCCCAAATCGTTCGATCTTCGTCGAACGATCGAACAGCCGATGTTCGAGTCGAACGTATGTTCGACTCGAACACGAAGCTCATCCCTACTCAGAAGATAAGTGGCAACTGTTCCTCCCAGAGAAACATCGAGAGACTGTTCTGATTGCCCTGCATGACAATCATGGCCATCTAGGGGCTGAAAGGACCTTTCAACTTGTCAGAAGTCAGTTCTATTGGCCCTGCATGAGGGCAGAGGTAGAAGAGTACTGCCACTCATGTGCACGATGCATCCAGAGGAAGACTTTACCCCATCAAGCTGCCCCAATGGGCCATCTACAAAGTCAAGGCCCAATGGATCTGGTATGCATTGACTTTCTCTGCCTTGAACCCGACCTGAGTGGACTAGGAAATGTTCTGGTGATAACCGACCATTTCACCCGGTATGCCCAAGCTTTCCCAACCAAAGATCAGAAGGCCTCCACCGTAGCCAAGGTACTTATGGAGAAGTACTTTGTACATTATGGGCTGCCACAGCGACTTCATTCAGATCAAGGAAGGGACTTTGAGAGTAAACTGATCCGGAAACTCCTGGATTCATTGGGAATCAAGAAGACTCAAACTACACCTTACCACCCACAAGGAGATGCTCAGCCGGAAAGGTTTAACCGAACCTTGCTCAACATGTTGGGGACTCTGGAAAGTGAGAAAAAGCAACATTGGAGCAAACATATAGCAGCCCTAGTACATGCTTACAACTGCACCATCAGTGATGCTACAGGCTACTCCCCATATCGACTCATGTTTGGGAGAGAAGCGAGACTACCTGTGGACTTGGCCTTTGGCACCTCTCTGGACCATTCCTCAGCCACATCCCACAAAGGATATGTGGACAGGCTCAGACACAGCCTGAAAGTAGCCTATGAACAAGCTCAAGCAGCCTCAGATCAAAGGGGAGCTCGAAACAAAAGAAACTTTGACTTGAAGGTCCGGGTACAAGACCTACAGCCCGGGGATCGAGTACTGTTACGCAATCTGGGGGTCCCTGGGAAGCACAAACTTGCAGATAGATGGAGATCTGAACCTTATGTCATCTGTAGGAAGTTGCTGGGCCTGCCTGTCTACAAGTTGAAGCTGGAAGGAAAGGTGGGCCCTCTGAAGACGTGGCATCAAAACCACCTGCTCCCACTTGCTGAGGCAGTTAGAATACCTCCCGTGGGAGACTCCCCTGAACCGGCCTCTATCCTGGATACTCCTAGGCCGAACACTCGGTCGCAGGCCTCCCGAGCTGAAGATGGAGAGGCCTCTCAACTTAGTGGAGATGAGGATGGAGAACTTAATTGGCTGTGGCCTTCCCCATTTCCAGGAACATCTACCATAGACCTTCCAACCACTGAAGACACCACAGATGAAACACTGAACCCAGAAGCCACAGAATTCATCCCCTCTAGTCCTTCAGCAGATTACTGGGAAGATGCCCATGATGGTTGCTCAGAGGAAGAGGAGTCTGTGGCACCAGAGCCAGAAATCCCAAGAGAGCAAAGGGCTCGAAGAGTCATCCGGCCTCCTAAGAAGCTGACCTACCCACAAATGGGGAATAGCTCAGAGGATTCTGTAGTTACCGCTAGTAGGAATGCTGAAAATCCGGATCCCTCCACTGTCCATTTAGTGGAGGGCAACCCCAGCTCACTCTCTGGCACAGCTAGGCAGGCCACCTATGATAATGTGACCTGCGGGCAAGGGAATTCTACTCCTCAGTTTTGGTGGGAATTCCCTATGCCAACATCGTTTGTAGAATTGTCTAGAGTTGTACATAGTCTTTGTTAAGGTTTATCTTTGGGGACCAAAGAGTTCAAGTGGGGGGAGTGTGTAGCGGGGTGTTCCCCTTTAATGCAGAGAGACTACATTACCCAGAACCCCATTCGGCAATGTTCCGCCGCAGAGACTCATGGGATGGGTTATAAAAGGAGGAGGCGAGGCTGGGCTCGGCCTCTTTGGGACACGAGACTTCAGAGACTGATCCTCCTGTGCGGATGTGTCGGAGTGCAGGGCCTGAAGCCTGAGGCCTTGCGCATCACCAAAGAGCCTTCCACCCCTCTGCGAGCCTGGGTGGCATCTGACTTCGCTCGACTACAGCCTTGTTGGATCGGGGACCCGATCGCTGAAGAGACGGAGTGTGTGTGTGAGGACACATCAGGTGGAAGTTCCCGGACTGGGACCGTAGTCCGGGCGGGTGAGAGGGCATATGCCCAACCGATATACTGTTACTGCATATAGGCCTATAGACTGCCGTGGCCTATGAGTTGTTCTTAGTGCTTTTATTGAAGACCCTTGTTAGAACTGAACCTACCGTTCGCATAGTCAAGTTTCTACTCCATCTTTACCTACCCCATTGGATTACAAAGTTTTGTACTCTGTTAATGTGCACCACCGTTAAAGATCTGCCGGTGAAGAAAAAGGACTAAGTTGTAGATATCAGAACCAGGCCTGGTGGGGTTTCTAAGGTGATTTGGTTACTGCGCCACAGGGCACTTAGCTAACGGTCGCCCGCGTGGCGCACTTGTTATGTGTTAACCCTATAGTGTGTTAGTGTGGCTGGGCTCTGCATTACAAATTATTATTCTGTAAACTGTCATTGATGTTACCCTTTTCTTTACCAAGAGCTTAAGTAAAATCTTACATTTATTTCAATTTAATATTGTCTCAATGCTCAGTTATTCATACAGTATAAGAGATATAATTTACTGTCAGTACTAGCTGTGCCAGTAAGGGGGTAGAGCATATTGCCGGGGGTTGGCGGAGCTGTCTTCAGGGCCCAAACTAAATCTGCGGCCTTCTTAGTTGGATGTATCGCTACACCTGTAATAAATAAATATATACTGTAGCAGTTCACTCTCTGCAGTAGCTAAATTATTACACTGTCAGTGGTGAGTACAGGAATCTCTATCAATTATGTACACAGTGCAGAGGTCTCCTTTGGGGTGGATTCACTAAAGGCAAAAAGACTGTTGCATTCTTTTTTCTTAGTAAATGCCAATGTGGTAAAGATTCACCTTGTAAAGAATACCTTATCAGTTGCAAGGTAAATTAAAAACAAAAAAAAAGTTTGCTTGTACATGATTGGATAATGGAATTCAGCAGAGTTTTACCACATTTACTAAGCTGTGGGGAAAATGAGTGTAACTGCACTTGCAAAGTGCACAGACTATTTGCCTTTAGTAAATCAACCCCTTTGTATTATTTCCTCTTCTGGTCAAATGTTCTGAGCCTATGATTTTAAGATGTGTTAACATTGTTGAATGTTCTTTAGCTCTTCTGTTTAAATGTTCTTAAGAATTGTTATCTTATAAATAAATGTTAAGAAATGTTAACAAATAGAAACTGACATTTCAAACATATTACAAACGTTATGTGGGTATAATGCAAGATTTTTGTGTGAATGCTAAAACTTTTACACAACATTTTTTTGTAAATAGATGCCTATGTCTAATAACTAGTGATGAGCCGAACACCCCCGGATTCGGTTCGCACCAGAACCCGCGAACGGACCGAAAGTTCGCACGAACATTAGAACCCTATTAAATACAATGGATGCGAACGTTCGGATTCTAAAGTGCTAATTATAACGACTATTATCCATGTTATTGTCCGAAACAGAGTTTGGGAACCCGGGTTCTGCACCAGGGGACATGTATCAATGCAAAAAGAAGTTTTAAAAACGGACGTTTTCCGGGAGCAGTCATTTTAATGATGCATGAAGTGAAAAAAAAAAGTCAAATATTCCTTTAAATATTGTACCTGGGGGGTGTCTAAAGTATGCCTGTGAAGTGGCATGTGTTTCCTGTGTTTAGAACTGTCCCTGCACAAAATAACATTTCTAAAGGAAAAAAAGCCATTTAAAAGTGCTTGCGGCTTTAATGCAATGTCTGGTCCCGGTAATATGGATGAAAATCTTTAGGAAAAATGGCATAGCTACCCCATCAACCCCACCCCCCCCCCCCACCCCAGCCCATTACCAGCCCCTTTGGGTCTTGTATGGATATTAAGGGGAACCCCGCACACAAAATAAAAAAGGACCTATATACTCTGAACAGCCGTATACAGGCGGTGCATACAAGACAGGGACTGTAGGTTTGTTCTTATGTAGAATCTGTTTGTAATTTTGAACAGCTGCATTGTTTAAGTGTAGCTCCATGCCAAATTCCTTTTTTTTTTAGCTTTTTGTAAAACATAGGGAACGGTTATCACCCCTGTCACATTTTTTTTGCTGTCTGTGCCCCTGTTCAGAACATTTCACCTCACTTTGCGTCCCAATGACAACTGTTTTTGAAATGTGGTGTTTTTATTGAAACAAGGATTGGTGATAAAGCATCAGTAGAGAGGAGACACCTTTCTCCCATATTAATTCTTACAGGAGAGAATTTTCCTTCCAAGGGGTAGATTTCCTCTCACTTCCTGTTGTCTTCTTCCGTTTGCAAGTAGTAGTAGTTTGTAAGTTGGATGTTTGAAAGTAGGGACCTGCCGTATATACTCTGCAGAAATTGGCCCCTTAGGTGTTGGTGTTGGCACAACACTGTAAGCCCTCACAGTTACTCTTGGTGGGTGCTGGAACGCCCTGCTGTCAACTATTATATCAGGAATTGTAATAACATATAATTGTTGATCAGTGGTAGTAAAAATTGGGCCTTTGATGGTGGTGCTGGTGCCAGAACACTGTAAGGCCTGACAGTTACTCTTGGTGGGCGCAGCAATGGGCCCTGCTGTGAATTATTCGATCAATAATTATAATTGCATGCCCCTGTTGAACAGGGGCTGAAAAATTGGGCCTTTGGTGGTGGTGGTGGTGGTGATGGTGGTGCTGGTGCCACAACACTGTAAGGCCTGACAGTTACTCTTGGTGGGCGCAGCAATGGGCCCTGCTGTGAATTATTCGATCAATAATTATAATTGCATGCCCCTGTTGAACAGGGGCTGAAAAATTGGGCCTTTGGTGGTGGTGGTGGTGGTGATGGTGGTGCTGGTGCCACAACACTGTAAGGCCTGACAGTTACTCTTGGTGGGCGCAGCAATGGGCCCTGCTGTGAATTATTCGATCAATAATTATAATTGCATGCCCCTGTTGAACAGGGGCTGAAAAATTGGGCCTTTGGTGGTGGTGGTGGTGGTGATGGTGGTGCTGGTGCCACAACACTGTAAGGCCTGACAGTTACTCTTGGTGGGCGCAGCAATGGGCCCTGCTGTGAATTATTCGATCAATAATTATAATTGCATGCCCCTGTTGAACAGGGGCTGAAAAATTGGGCCTTTGGTGGTGGTGGTGGTGGTGATGGTGGTGCTGGTGCCACAACACTGTAAGGCCTGACAGTTACTCTTGGTGGGCGCAGCAATGGGCCCTGCTGTGAATTATTAGATCAATAATTATAATTGCATGCCCCTGTTGAACAGGGACTTAAAAATTGGGCCTTAGGCACTGGTGGCACAACACTGCAACCCCTCACAGATACTGTACTTGGAGCACAGCAATGAGGCCTGTTGCAAAGTATTGCGTCAAAAATTTTAATTACACGCCCCTTTTAAACAGGGGCTGAAAAATTGGGCCTTAGCCACTGGTGGCGTCACCCATAAACCAAAATGATCTTCCAAGCTATCATCATTAATCGTATCATTGAGGAGGAGGAGGAGGATAGCCAGTCAACATAACAGCACAGGCACTCAGCATCAGCATCAGTCTTGAAGGGATGTGACATTTTAAAATCAATTAGTCTGTTATATCAGCATCAGGTGTGTGGTAGCTGGTGGTGATCCAAGACTGGTTCATCTTGATGAAAGTCAGTCGATCAACCGAGTCGGTGGACAGGCGCACCCTGTGATCCGTGACAAATCCTCCAGCAGCACTGAATGTGCGTTCTGAAAGAACGCTGGATGCAGGACAGGCCAGTAGCTCAATTGCATACTGTGCAAGCTCTGGCCAGTGATCCATCCTCAAGACCCAGTAAGCCAGAGGATTTTCGGTGGGGAAGGTGTCCAAGTCTGACCTTGCCCCTAGGTATTCCTGAACCATGTCTATCAGGCGCTGGTGATGGTTGCTGGAACCGATCATACTTTGGGGCTGCGGACTAAAGAATTGTCTGAACGCATCGGTCAGACGGCCACCTTCCCCACCGCTCCTTCTTTGACTGCCCGAAGCCTCAACAACTCGTTGTCCAGGACCAGGAGTTTGTAACCTCCCAGTCTCTGGGAACGCGTTGCACAGACCTTTCTGCAAGGCCTCCCGGAGTTGTCTCATCCTCTGCTCCCTCTGCGACGGTAAGATAAGGTCCGCAACCTTACCCTTGTACCGTGGATCAAGGAGAGTGGCCAGCCAGTAATGGTCCCTCTCCTTGATCCGAAGAATACGAGGATCCTTCCGCAGACTTTGCAGGATCAGGGAGGCCATGCAGCGTAGGTTAGCTGAGGCATTCAGTCCGGAGTCCTCTGGGTCACTAAGGACGACATGATCCGCAGCCACCTCCTCCCAGCCACGTACAAGTCCACTGGTTTCTTGGGACTGTAAATCATCCCTAAAAGACTGCTGCTGATGATGCTGAGTGCCAGCCTCCACCTCCATGCTGACACAATCCTCCTCCTCCTCCTCCTCCTCCTCTTCCTGTGCGATGGGTGGGACAGACGGAACACTGTCTGGGTAAAGGGAGCCTTGAGAGGCAAGGAAGTCCTCCTCTTCCTGCCTCTGTTCTGCCTCAAGTGCCCTGTCCATTATTCCACGCAGCGTGTGCTCCAACAGGTGGACAAGAGGTACAGTGTCACTGATGCATGCACTGTCACTGCTCACCATCCTCGTGGCCTCCTCAAATGGTGCCAGGACAGTGCATGCATCCCTGATCATGCCCCACTGGCGTGGTGAAAAAAACCCGAGCTCCCCTGACCCTGTCCTGGTGCCGTAGTCGCACAGGTACTCATTGATGGCCCTCTGCTGCGTGTGCAGCCGCTGCAGCATGGCCAACGTTGAGTTCCACCTGGTGGGCATGTCACATATAAGGCGGTTCTTGGGCAGGTTCAACTCCTTTTGCAGCTCAGCCAGGCGAGCACTGGCATTATAAGATCTGCGGAAATGCACACAGACTTTCCTGGCCTGCCTCAGGACATCCTGTAAGCCCGGGTACCTGCCCAAGAACCGCTGCACCACCAGGTTAAGGACGTGAGCCATACAGGGCACATGTGTCAGTTGTCCCTGTCGGAGGGCGGAGAGGAGGTTGGTGCCATTGTCGCAAACCACCATTCCTGGCTTAAGCTGGCGTGGCGTCAACCACCTCTCGGCCTGCCCCTGCAGAGCAGACAGGACCACTGCCCCAGTGTGGCTTCTGTCCCCCAAACACACCAGCGCAAGCACGGCATGGCATCTTTTTGCCTGCGTACTTGCGTAGCCCCTTGAACGCCTACGGAGCACCGCTGGTTCCGAGGACAAACCACAGGAAGAGGCCATGGAGGAAGAAGAAGAGGAGGGGGTGGAGGAGAGAGGTGTGTTACAACCAGTAGTAGCATTTTGGAGGCGTGGCGGTGGAACAACCTCCAACACTACTGCACCTTGTCCTGCATCCTTCCCAGCTGCCAAAAGAGTGACCCAATGGGCCGTGAAAGAAAGGTAACGTCCCTGTCCATGCCTGCTGGACCATGAGTCAGCGGTAATATGCACCTTACCGCTGACCGCCCTGTCCAGCGAGGCCAAGACATTGCCTTCCACATGCCTGTAGAGAGCCGGAATCGCCTTCCGTGCGAAAAAGTGGCGTTTGGGAACCTGCCACTGAGGAACCGCACATTGCACAAACTCACGGAAGGGGGCCGAGTCTACCAACTGAAAAGGCAGCAGTTGAAGCGCTAGCAATTTAGCCAAGCTAGCATTCAACCGCTGGGCATGTGAATGGCTGGGAGTGAACTTCTTTCGACGGTCCAGCAATTGGGGCAGGGAAATTTGCCTGCTAGAATCGGACGTTGGTGTACTGCTAGCAGAGTGCCCGCAAGTACTTGCCTGTGACACGCCTAATTCTACACCTTCATTCCTCTCAGAGCAGGTTTCAGAGAGGAGTGAAGGTATAGTGGGGTTGGAGATCCCAGCTGATGCGGTGCAAGAAGAGGTCAGCTTTGTTCTTTGGTGTGGGTCTTTAAGGTAGGCTTGCCAACGAGCTGCATGGCAGGTCAACATATGTCTGATCAAGCATGTGGTGCCCAAGCGGCTGATGTTTTGGCCACGCGATATACGCTTGAGACATATGTTGCAAACAGCAGCTGTGCGATCTGATGCACTCGCCTCAAAAAAGGCCCACACCAAAGAACTTTTTGAATGACGGGCAGAGGCAGCGCCCTGCACAGGCGGAGCTCTGCGGTGTGATTCCGTCGGTGTGCTGCCCATACGCTGGCCACTCAAGGGCATCCTGCCTCGTTGGAGATGTGCCTCCTCCTCATCCTCCTCCTCCTCCTCCTCTCTCCTATTAGGCACCCACGTGGAGTCAGTGACCTCATCATCCCCTCCCTCCTCATCACTGGAGCCAATCTGGCAGTATGCTGCAGCTGCTGGAGCATGACTGCCAGATTGGTGTCCTTCTTGAGCATCCCCTCTCTCTGCTCTCACGCTGCTGCCTTCCTCTAGCTGGGTATCATCATCAGATCCTTCCAAACGCTGGGCATCCTCCTGGAGCATGTACCCAACACTGTGCTCAAACAGTTCGGGGGACTCCTCAGGAGGAGGACATGGTGGGTCTAGGGAAGGATTGACTAATGAAGATAATGATACCAGAGAAGAGGACGCTTTGGCAGCTGCTTTGCCAGTACCCTGAGCCTGGGTGAGAGAGGATGAGGAGGATGAGGTGGGCTTGGTCATCCACTCTACCAAGTCTTCGGCATGATGTGGCTCAACATGTCCAGCTGCCGAAAAGAAGGACAAGCGTGTCCCATGGCCATGTGCTGATGACAATGCACCGCGTCCACGACCAGCACTGTTGCCCCCAGACACAGAGCCTGCTTGCCCTCTTTTTTGCCTCCTGACTGTCTGCCTCTCCTTGTTTGCCTTCCAGACATTTTAATGGATGGCCTGCAGGGAGATGGGAAAAAGAGCAATAAGGGCTACCTTCAGGTGTATACTGTGCAGGAGGTTTAGCAACAATGACACTGACACTGTCCCCTGCCTATCCTTCTCTGTCCCTAAACACAAGGATTGAAAATATGGAACAGCAAAATTGGTTTAGAACAGAATAGCACACTGACACTTTCCCTCACTGTCCTACTCTGTCCCTCCCTACAAACAAGTTTTAGCA
Organism: Rana muscosa; assembly: GCA_029206835.1. Lineage (NCBI taxonomy): Eukaryota > Metazoa > Chordata > Amphibia > Anura > Ranidae > Rana > Rana muscosa. The sequence goes on from CM055117.1 coordinate 687,762,038, forward strand.
CAGAATAGCACACTGATAATTTGCACGAGTGTCCTTCTCTGTCCCTAAACTCAAGGATTTGAAATATGGAACAGCAAAATTGGTTTAGAACAGAATAGCACACTGTCAGTTTCACTCACTGTACCTCTCTGTCCCTAAACTCAAGGATTTGAAATATGGAACAGCAAAATTGGTTTAGAACAGAATAGCACACTGTCAGTTTCACTCACTATACCTCTCTGTCCCTAAACTCAAGGATTTGAAATATGGAACAGCAAAATTGGTTTAGAAAAGAATAGCACACTGTCAGTTTCACTCACTGTACCTCTCTGTCCCTAAACTCAAGGATTTGAAATATGGAACAGCAAAATTGGTTTAGAACAGAATAGCACACTGTCAGTTTCACTCACTGTACCTCTCTGTCCCTAAACTCAAGGATTTGAAATATGGAACAGCAAAATTGGTTTAGAACAGAATAGCACACTGTCAGTTTCACTCACTGTCCTACTCTGTCCCTACAAACAAGATTTAGCACAAAATAGCACACTGACACTTTCCCTCACTGTACCTCTCTGTCCCTAAACTCAAGGATTGAAAATATGGTTCAGCAAGATTGGTTTAGAACAGAATAGCACACTGACACTTTCCCTCACTGTCCTACTCTGTCCCTCCCTACAAACAAGATTTAGCACAGAATAGCAGACTGAAAATTGCCACGAGTGTCCTTCTCTGTCCCTAAACTCAAGGATTGAAAATATGGAACAGCAAAATTGGTTTAGAACAGAATAGCACACTGACACTTTCCCTCACTGTCCTACTCTGTCCCTCCCTACAAACAAGATTTAGCACAGAATAGCAGACTGAAAATTGCCACGAGTGTCCTTCTCTGTCCCTAAACTCAAGGATTGAAAATATGGAACAGCAAAATTGGTTTAGAACAGAATAGCACACTGACACTTTCCCTCACTGTCCTACTCTGTCCCTCCCTACAAACAAGTTTTAGCACAGAATAGCACACTGATAATTTGCACGAGTGTCCTTCTCTGTCCCTAAACTCAAGGATTTGAAATATGGAACAGCAAAATTGGTTTAGAACAGAATAGCACACTGTCAGTTTCACTCACTGTACCTCTCTGTCCCTAAACTCAAGGATTTGAAATATGGAACAGCAAAATTGGTTTAGAACAGAATAGCACACTGTCAGTTTCACTCACTGTACCTCTCTGTCCCTAAACTCAAGGATTTGAAATATGGAACAGCAAAATTGGTTTAGAACAGAATAGCACACTGTCAGTTTCACTCACTGTACCTCTCTGTCCCTAAACTCAAGGATTTGAAATATGGAACAGCAAAATTGGTTTAGAACAGAATAGCACACTGTCAGTTTCACTCACTGTCCTACTCTGTCCCTACAAACAAGATTTAGCACAAAATAGCACACTGACACTTTCCCTCACTGTACCTCTCTGTCCCTAAACTCAAGGATTGAAAATATGGTTCAGCAAGATTGGTTTAGAACAGAATAGCACACTGACACTTTCCCTCACTGTCCTAGTCTGTCCCTCCCTACAAACAAGATTTAGCACAGAATAGCAGACTGAAAATTGCCACGAGTGTCCTTCTCTGTCCCTAAACTCAAGGATTGAAAATATGGAACAGCAAAATTGGTTTAGAACAGAATAGCACACTGACACTTTCCCTCACTGTCCTACTCTGTCCCTCCCTACAAACAAGTTTTAGCACAGAATAGCACACTGATAATTTGCACGAGTGTCCTTCTCTGTCCCTAAACTCAAGGATTTGAAATATGGAACAGCAAAATTGGTTTAGAACAGAATAGCACACTGTCAGTTTCACTCACTGTACCTCTCTGTCCCTAAACTCAAGGATTTGAAATATGGAACAGCAAAATTGGTTTAGAACAGAATAGCACACTGTCAGTTTCACTCACTGTACCTCTCTGTCCCTAAACTCAAGGATTTGAAATATGGAACAGCAAAATTGGTTTAGAACAGAATAGCACACTGTCAGTTTCACTCACTGTACCTCTCTGTCCCTAAACTCAAGGATTTGAAATATGGAACAGCAAAATTGGTTTAGAACAGAATAGCACACTGTCAGTTTCACTCACTGTCCTACTCTGTCCCTACAAACAAGATTTAGCACAAAATAGCACACTGACACTTTCCCTCACTGTACCTCTCTGTCCCTAAACTCAAGGATTGAAAATATGGTTCAGCAAGATTGGTTTAGAACAGAATAGCACACTGACACTTTCCCTCACTGTCCTACTCTGTCCCTCCCTACAAACAAGATTTAGCACAGAATAGCAGACTGAAAATTGCCACGAGTGTCCTTCTCTGTCCCTAAACTCAAGGATTGAAAATATGGTTCAGCAAGATTGGTTTAGAACAGAATAGCACACTGACACTTTCCCTCACTGTCCTACTCTGTCCCTCCCTACAAACAAGATTTAGCACAGAATAGCAGACTGAAAATTGCCACGAGTGTCCTTCTCTGTCCCTAAACTCAAGGATTGAAAATATGGAACAGCAAAATTGGTTTAGAACAGAATAGCACACTGACACTTTCCCTCACTGTCCTACTCTGTCCCTCCCTACAAACAAGTTTTAGCACAGAATAGCACACTGATAATTTACACGAGTGTCCTTCTCTGTCCCTAAACTCAAGGATTTGAAATATGGAACAGCAAAATTGGTTTAGAACAGAATAGCACACTGTCAGTTTCACTCACTGTACCTCTCTGTCCCTAAACTCAAGGATTTGAAATATGGAACAGCAAAATTGGTTTAGAACAGAATAGCACACTGTCAGTTTCACTCACTGTACCTCTCTGTCCCTAAACTCAAGGATTTGAAATATGGAACAGCAAAATTGGTTTAGAACAGAATAGCACACTGTCAGTTTCACTCACTGTACCTCTCTGTCCCTAAACTCAAGGATTTGAAATATGGAACAGCAAAATTGGTTTAGAACAGAATAGCACACTGTCAGTTTCACTCACTGTCCTACTCTGTCCCTACAAACAAGATTTAGCACAAAATAGCACACTGACACTTTCCCTCACTGTACCTCTCTGTCCCTAAACTCAAGGATTGAAAATATGGTTCAGCAAGATTGGTTTAGAACAGAATAGCACACTGACACTTTCCCTCACTGTCCTACTCTGTCCCTCCCTACAAACAAGATTTAGCACAGAATAGCAGACTGAAAATTGCCACGAGTATCCTTCTCTGTCCCTAAACTCAAGGATTGAAAATATGGAACAGCAAAATTGGTTTAGAACAGAATAGCACACTGACACTTTCCCTCACTGTCCTACTCTGTCCCTCCCTACAAACAAGTTTTAGCACAGAATAGCACACTGATAATTTGCACGAGTGTCCTTCTCTGTCCCTAAACTCAAGGATTTGAAATATGGAACAGCAAAATTGGTTTAGAACAGAATAGCACACTGTCAGTTTCACTCACTGTACCTCTCTGTCCCTAAACTCAAGGATTTGAAATATGGAACAGCAAAATTGGTTTAGAACAGAATAGCACACTGTCAGTTTCACTCACTGTACCTCTCTGTCCCTAAACTCAAGGATTTGAAATATGGAACAGCAAAATTGGTTTAGAACAGAATAGCACACTGTCAGTTTCACTCACTGTCCTACTCTGTCCCTCCCTACAAACAAGATTTAGCACAGAATAGCAGACTGAAAATTGCCACGAGTGTCCTTCTCTGTCCCTAAACTCAAGGATTGAAAATATGGAACAGCAAAATTGGTTTAGAACAGAATAGCACACTGACACTTTCCCTCACTGTCCTACTCTGTCCCTACAAACAAGATTTAGCACAGAATAGCAGACTGAAAATTGCCACGAGTGTCCTTCTCTGTCCCTAAACTCAAGGATTGAAAATATGGAACAGCAAAATTGGTTTAGAACAGAATAGCACACTGACACTTTCCCTCACTGTACCTCTCTGTCCCTACAAACAAGATTTAGCACAAAATAGCACACTGACACTTTCCCTCACTGTACCTCTCTGTCCCTAAACTCAAGGATTGAAAATATGGTTCAGCAAGATTGGTTTAGAACAGAATAGCACACTGACACTTTCCCTCACTGTACCTCTCTGTCCCTACAAACAAGGATTAGCACAGAATAGCACACTGTCACTGACACTCTCCCTACCTATCCTTATCTGTCCCTAAACACAAGGAATCCAGGATTATGTAAAGGAAAAATAATGACACTGTCCCTGCCTATGCTTCTCTTTCCCTGCTCCGGAACACACTACACAAGGCCGCCGCGCTGGCGGCCTTTTATAGTGTGGGGCGTGTACTAAACCCCCTCAGCAATAATTGCCCACAGGCATCCTGCCTGTGGCCAATCATTGCTCTCCTCGCTGCCGGCGCTGTGATTGGCCAAGCATGCGGGGTCACAGTGCATGCTTGGCCAATCACAGCGCCTGGATGACACTGCAATGGCGTAGTGCATTGTGGGCCGTTCGCGTCACTCGAATTTGGCGCGAACGGCCCAAATCGTTCGATCTTCGTCGAACGATCGAACAGCCGATGTTCGAGTCGAACGTATGTTCGACTCGAACACGAAGCTCATCCCTACTAATAACCTCCTTTTTTGTATTCATGTATTTATTTGCAAGTGTAAGTGTAGCAAGGTGTTACCATTGCAAGCATCTTAAAGGACTGCAATCTGTGCTGTGAATAAGTTTGGCTCTCTTCGGTGTTTATTTCATGCTAGTTAGTTACAATTTGTTTTGGTTCAGTTATCGAGAGACAAAGACTCCATTACAGTAAGTAGCACAGAGACTACATTGCCCACAAGGCCACTGTGCTACCATAGGGCAGTGCACCGCACAAAGCCCGATGGGAGGAGCTATTTAAGACAAGCGCGCGGAATAGCACGCTCTCTCTGGACGCTGGATTCCATTTTCAAGCCGGCTGGAGGCCTCTGTTGAGGCATGTTATGAGTGTGCCTGGGCCTGAGAAGCCTGGGCCTATTGGGACTGAGAGCGGATCGCCTAGCCAGAGAGGGATTCCTGCGGACCGTCTCGCTGATCATCGGAGGAGGATCGGTCTGCAGCCCGCAGCATCCAGAGCCTTTTATCCATTGTTATCCAGAGTTTTATCCATTGTTATCCTGATTCTGCAATATTAATGATAATTGTTTGTATCATCCCGTGTTTTCTACTGTTTACGTGAGACTTGGGGGAGAGGTGCCCCAGTGTTGATATCACTGCACTGAGAGATTCCACCACCATACACTCGCTCAAGTCTGGCCCTCAGGTTACGTTATTGGGGTTGGATTTCAGAGGTATTTTGAACCAGTGGTATTTCATTGATTTATACAGGGAGCAGTATGTATTGATTGTTTCATTCCGTTACCAAGTAAACATATCACCATTGGTTAAGCTACAGTGGCAAGAACAAACAACACCAAGGTAACAACCTTCTATTGCATTTATTGTTGTGTGTGTATCATTGAGGTCCCTTACAGCCAATTGGGGTCCTCAATCATATTATTGTCCATTTGTACCAGAGGGGATTGACATTTCTGGGGGTTGACAGGCAGAGTTCAGGCCCAAAACTAAACCAGCAGCTCCTACTGGGGGTAGTGCTACACATGGGGGCTCGTCAGGGATTCCTGTGACTCTGCAACAAACCCCCCCCCTAGACAGAACCTCTACCGGCACCAAAATTGACCCTGTTACTGCCGTGGCATGGTGCAAGGAAGAGAACGCCTGTGCAGAGTACAGCATAGTGCTTAAAATCCCAGGAGAATCCTGGGGCGAAGAACAGTTAATCCAAGCCATAAAGATCCTGTCCCCAGACCAGAAAGCATGGGTGATTGCCATAAAGACAGACACAGGGACCCTGAATACTTATGCATTGATTGAGTGGAAGCAGAAGATCCCTGAACACTTCAAGGGCGCCAGTGTGAAACTAGCCAGCAAGGGAGAATTAAATGTGATACACCCAGAAGCAGCCAAAGGAGGCCCTGCCTCATCCAGTCAAGCTGACTCTAGCAAACCAGAAGTTTCCGCCAAGTCACCTCTGGCCACCATCGGACCTGAACTCTGTGCTCTGTGCTGTCCTTGGAGAATTTGTTGCAAAGTGCCAAAAGGATCCCCAATCATACTCAACTGCCGGTTACAGGAAGCTTAGGATCTTCTCTGGAAGGCAACCAGTACCTTCAGCGGAAGACAGTTTTGAAGAATGGCTGGATCAGGCTACTCAAGCTTTGGATGAGTGGGACATACCAGAGTCACATAAGAAGCAGAGGATCACTGAGAGTTTAAAGGGACCTGCTTTGGAAGCCATTCGCAACTTGAAACTTAGTAAAAAGAACTGTAATGCCCAAGACTACTCGAGCATCTTACAGGATGTATTTGGCCGCACTGAGAAAGTCACCGACCTCATCTACCAAATGGAACACTCTTATCAGAAGAAAGGAGAGAAGTTGTCAGAGTACATGAGGCGCCTGGACAAGATCATACATCAGATCCTGTTGAAAAAGGGGTTAGACTCCCCGGAGGTGGATGAGATCAGAGCAACGCAAGTTTTGTGAGGGGTTCAACCTTTAGACCCCATTAACCTTCTGTTGAGAAGCTGGCAGGATGGTGGTATCCTGAAATATCCAGACTTGATCCGGATTATCAGGGAGGAGGAAGTCATGTTGGACAGTAAGAAGAGGAACCAGAAACCTGAACCCGCTGCCGGAGTCAGAGTGATAAATGCCGATGAGGGTGACCCTCAGGTTGGGCTTCTAAAGACTCAAGTGTCCCAGCTGATAGAGATGATGTCCCTACTAACCAACCAGTCAACCGGTTTGCCTAGTGGGAACACTCCAGAAGAGCCCAAGAAGTCTCTCAGCTCTAATACCACCCAGGTGCAGAAACCAAGGAAACTGATGATCTGTTTCAACTGTGGAGGAGTCAGACACTATCGGGAAGTATGTCCAAGTCCGGAGAAAGCTGCCAGTACCGCATGCCAGCGGAAAACTCCAGAGGGCCCCAGTGAAGGAGTCAACTGGGTGCCCACCAGTTTCAGCTAACTCCATAAGATCCAACAACGTGAGGAGACAGCATTGAGGGTCCCAACCCTCGCCTGGGGTTCCGGTTGTTGCCTCTGAGCAACCTAATGTCTCCCGCTCATTGACCCGACCTGCCCGGCCAGCGGGGAGTCAGTGCACACCAGACTCAACAAGGGTTGAGATTCAGCCATAATTCCAGAAAAGAAGGAGTAGGCAAGATCTGGCGTTTGGATAAAGGAGAGAGAGTACTACAACCAGGGGAGGTGACTTATCTGAAAGCATCTGTCAAGCTTACTTGGAAGCAACCTGGCCCCTTTATTGTCCTTGAAACTGACCAACGAAAGGAAGGAAAGGGGATAGAGATAATCCCTGAAGTGGTTCCATTGAAGGCTCTGCAGAGGAATCACGGGTAGGTCTCAGTGAGTGTTTGCAACACGACCACCTCGCCTGTGAAGGTGCCGGCCAGAATGCTGTTGGGCCAAGTGAGCACAGTCATGTCATCTGACTTGAAGAAGGAAGAGAAGGGTGAGATCCCAGTAGAGAAGTTCTACCCAGAAGACACCACTCTCCCACCAGAGTGGAGATAAAGAGTTAAAGCCCAGCTCGCCCGATGGCAGACTGCATTCTCCAAGAGCAAGTTCGATGTAGGGTGTGCAAAAAGTGCCTCCCACAAGATTCGTCTGCAAGAGGACAAACCGTTCAGAGAAAGGGTCCGACGAATTCCTTTGGGGGATTTGGGAGACCTGCTTGAACAACTGGCAGAACTAAAAAGAGCGGGATTATCAAAGAATCCAGAAGCCCCTATGCTTCCCCAATAGTGGTGGTGTGGAAGAAAAATGGGTCATTAAGGCTGTGCATTGATTACCGAACGCTAAACAGAAGGACCATTCCAGATCAATACACCACCCCCCGGATAGAAGATGCTCTGCAGAGCCTGTCAGGAGCCAAGTGGTTCAGTGTAATGGACCTGAAGAGTGGGTATTATCAGATCCCCATGCTTCCGGAGGATAAAGAGAAAACTGCCTTCATTACCCCAGTGGGGTTTTTTGAGTTTGACCGCATGCCTCAGGGGTTTACAGGAGCCCCGGCCACCTTCCAAAGGCTGATGGAGAAAACAGTGGGCGATATGAACTTGATCGAAGTGCTGGTGTACCTGGACTACATCATAGTGTTTGGCAGGACTCTGGAAGAGCATGAAGAGCGGTTGGAGAAGGTCCTGAAGAGACTTCATTAAGAAGGCCTCAAGCTCTCCATGGAGAAGTGCCAGTTCTATCAGCCCTCGGTCCACTACCTCGGCCACATCGTGTCTGCTGAGGGGATAACCACCGACCCTGAGAAGCTGGATGCCGTCACCTCTTGCCCAAGACCTACTTATGTGACCGAGCTTCGGTAATTTCTTGTATTCTGCTGTTACTATTGAAGATTTGTAGAAGGGTTTGCCAGGATAGCCCGCCCGCTCAATGAACTACTAAGGAGTGAAGGAGAGAAAGATGTCCCAGAACCAGTCAAACCTGTGAAACCCACAGTAGGACCCAGAAAACCCAAAGAGTCCACCCAGGACCAGTGGACTTCAAAGTCTGAGGAGGCTTTCAGTCAGCTGAAAAGGAGCTTAACCACTGCCCCAGTCTTGGCCTATGCTGATACCACCAAGCCATATGAACTGCACGTCGATGCCAGTCGAGATGGACTGGGCGGAGTACTATACCAAGAACATGATGGTCACCTAAGGCCCGTTGCCTATGTGAGTAGGAGTTTGGTCCCCACTAGTGATGAGCCGAACACCCCCGGGTTCGGTTCGCACCAGAACCCGCGAACGGACCGAAAGTTCGTACGAACATTAGAACCCTATTAAATACAATGGATGCGAACGTTCGAATTCTAAAGTGCTAATTATAACAACTATTATGCATGTTATTGTCCTAAAAAGGGTTTGGGAACCCGGGTTGTGCACCAGGGGACATGTATCAATGCAAAAAGAAGTTTTAAAAACGGTCGTTTTTCGGGAGCAGTCATTTTAATGATGCATAAAGTGAAAAAAAAAAAGTCAAATATTCCTTTAAATATCGTACCTGGGGGGTGTCTAAAGTATGCCTGTGAAGTGCCACATGTTTCCCGTGTTTAGAACTGTCCCTGCACAAAATGACACTTCTAAAGGAAAAAAAAGCCATTTAAAACTGCTTGCGGCTTTAATGTAATGTCTGGTCCCGGTAATATGGATGAAAATCTTTAAGAAAAATGGCATAGCTACCCCATGACCCCCCCCCCCTACCCCAGCCCATTACCAGCCCCTTTGGGTCTTGTATGGATATTAAGGGGAACCCCGCACATAAAATAAAAAAGGCCCTATATACTCTGAACAGCCGTATACAGGCGGTGCATACAAGACAGGGACTGTAGGTTTGTTCTTATGTAGAATCTGTTTGTAATTTTGAACAGGTACATTGTTTAAGTGTAGCTCCAGCCCAAAAATCTATTTTTAAACTTTTTGGAAAACATAGGTAAGGGTTATCACCCCTGTAACATTTGTTTTGCTGTCTGTGTCCCTGTTCAGAACATTTCACCTCACTTTCCGTCCCAATGACAACTGTTTTTGAAATGTGGTGTTTTTCTTGAAACAAGGATTGGTGATAAACCATCAGTACAGAGGAGACACCTTTCTCCCATATTTATTCTTACAGGAGAGAATTTTCCTTCCTAGTGGTAGATTTCCTCTCACTTCCTGTTGTCTTCTTGCGTTTGCAAGTAGGAGTCGTTTGTAAGTTGGATGTTTGAAAGTAGGGACCTGCCGTATATACTCTGCAGAAATAGGCCCCTTAGTTGTTGGTGTTGGCACAACACTGTAAGCACTCACAGTTACTCTTGGTTGGTGCTGGAACGCCCTGCTGTCAACTATTATATCAGGAATTTTAATTACATATAATTGTTGAACAGTGGTAGTAAAAATTGGGCCTTTGATGGTGGTGCTGGTGCCACAACACTGTAAGCCCTGACAGTTACTCTTGGTGGGTGCAGCAATGGGCCCTGCTGTGAATTATTAGATCAAGAATTGTAATTGCATGCCCCTGTTGAACAGGGGCTGAAAAATTGGGCCTTTCGTGGTGGTGGTGGTGGTGGTGGTGTTGCCACAACACTGTAAGCCCTCAGAGTTACTCTTGGTGGGTGCAGGAATGGGCCCTGCTGTGAATTATTAGATCAAGAATTGTAATTACATGCCCCTTTTGAACAGGGGCTGGAAAATTGGGCCTTTCGTGGTGGTGGTGGTGGTGGCGTTGCCACAACACTGTAAGCCCTCAGAGTTACTCTTGGTGGGTGCAGGAATGGGCCCTGCTGTGAATTATTAGATCAAGAATTGTAATTACATGCCCCTTTTGAACAGGGGCTGAAAAATTGGGCCTTTCGTGGTGGTGGTGGTGGTGGCGTTGCCACAACACTGTAAGCCCTCAGAGTTACTCTTGGTGGGTGCAGGAATGGGCCCTGCTGTGAATTATTAGATCAAGAATTGTAATTACATGCCCCTTTTGAACAGGGGCTGAAAAATTGGGCCTTTCGTGGTGGTGGTGGCGTTGCCATAACACTGTAAGCCCTCAGAGTTACTCTTGGTGGGTGCAGCAATGGGCCCTGCTGTGAATTATTAGATCAAGAATTGTAATTACATGCCCCTTTTGAACAGGGGCTGAAAAATTGGGCCTTTCGTGGTGGTGGTGGTGGTGGCGTTGCCACAACACTGTAAGCCCTCAGAGTTACTCTTGGTGGGTGCAGCAATGGGCCCTGCTGTGAATTATTAGATCAAGAATTGTAATTGCATGCCCCTGTTGAACAGGGGCTGAAAAATTGGGCCTTAGGCACTGGTGGCACAACACTACAACCCCTCACAGATACTGTACTTGGAGCACAGCAATGAGCCCTGTTGCAAAGTATTGCTTCAAAAATTGTAATGACACGCCCCTGTTAAACAGGGGCTGAAAAATTGGGCCTTAGGCACTGGTGCCACAACACTCCAACCCCTCACAGATACTGTACTTGGAGCACAGCAATGAGCCCTATGGCAAATTATTGCTAAAAAAATTGTAATTACACGCCCCTGTAAAACAGGGGCTGAAAAATTGGGCCTTAGCCACTGGTGGCGGCACCCATAAACAAAAATGATCTTCCAAGCTATCATCATCAATCGTATCATTGAGGACTCGGAGGAGGAGGATAGCCAGTCAACATAACAGCACAGGCACTCAGCATCAGCATCAGTCTTGAAGGGATGTGACATGTTAAAATCAATTAGTCTGTTATATCAGCATCAGGTGTGTGGTAGCTGGTGGTGATCCAAGACTGGTTCATCTTGATGAAAGTCAGTCGATCAACCGAGTCGGTGGACAGGCGCACCCTGTGATCCGTGACAAATCCTCCAGCAGCACTGAATGTGCGTTCCGAAAGAACGCTGGATGCAGGACAGGCCAGTAGCTCAATTGCATACTGTGCAAGCTCTGGCCAGTGATCCATCCTCAAGACCCAGTAAGCCAGAGGATTTTCGGTGGGGAAGGTGTCCAAGTCTGACCTTGCCCCTAGATATTCCTGCACCATGTTTATCAGACGCTGGCGATGGTTGCTGGAACCGATCATACTTTGGGGCTGCGGACTAAAGAATTGTCTGAACGCATTGGTCAGACGGCCACCTTCCCCACCGCTCCTTCTTTGACTGGCCGAAGCCTCAGCAACTCGTTGTCCAGGACCAGGAGTTTGTAACCTCCCAGTCTCTGGGAACGCGTTGCACAGACCTTTCTGCAAGGCCTCCCGGAGTTGTCTCATCCTCTGCTCCCTCTGCGACGGTAACATAAGGTCTGCAACCTTACCCTTGTACCGTGGATCAAGGAGAGTGGCCAGCCAGTAATGGTCCCTCTCCTTGATCCGAAGAATACGAGGATCCTTCCGCAGACTTTGCAGGATCAGGGAGGCCATGCAGCGTAGGTTTGCTGAGGCATTCGCTCCGGAGTCCTCTGGGTCACTAAGGACGACATGATCCGCAGCCACCTCCTCCCAGCCACGTACAAGTCCACTGGTTTCTTGGGACTGTAAATCATCCCTAAAAGACTGCTGCTGATGATGCTGAGTGCCAGCCTCCACCTCCATGCTGACACAATCCTCCTCCTCCTCCTCCTCCTCCTCCTCCTCTTCCTGTGCGATGGGTGGGACAGAAGGAACACTGTCTGGGTAAAGGGGGCCTTGAGAGGCAAGGAAGTCCTCCTCTTCCTGCCTCTGTTCTGCCTCAAGTGCCCTGTCCATTATTCCACGCAGCGTGTGCTCCAACAGGTGGACAAGAGGTACAGTGTCACTGATGCATGCACTGTCACTGCTCACCATCCTCGTGGCCTCCTCAAATGGTGCCAGGACAGTGCATGCATCCCTGATCATGCCCCACTGGCGTGGAGAAAAAAAAACAAGCTCCCCTGACCCTGTCCTGGTGCCGTAGTCGCACAGGTACTCATTGATGGCCCTCTGCTGCATGTGCAGCCGCTGCAGCATGGCCAACGTTGAGTTCCACCTGGTGGGCATGTCACATATAAGGCGGTTCTTGGGCAGGTTCAACTCCTTTTGCAGCTCAGCCAGGCGAGCACTGGCATTATAAGATCTGCGGAAATGCACACAGACTTTCCTGGCCTGCCTCAGGACATCCTGTAAGCCCGGGTACCTGCCCAAGTACCGCTGCACCACCAGGTTAAGGACGTGAGCCACACAGGGCACATGGGTCAGTTGTCCCTGTCGGAGGGCGGAGAGGAGGTTGGTGCCATTGTCGCAAACCACCATTCCTGGCTTAAGCTGGCGTGGCGTCAACCACCTCTCGGCCTGGCCCTGCAGAGCAGACAGGACCTCTGCCCCAGTGTGGCTTCTGTCCCCCAAACACACCAGCGCAAGCATGGCATGGCATCTTTTTGCCTGCGTACTTGCGTAGCCCCTTGAACGCCTACGGAGCACCGCTGGTTCCGAGGACAAACCACAGGAAGAGGCCATGGAGGAAGAAGAGGAGGGGGTGGAGGAGAGAGGTGTGTCACAACCAGTAGTAGCATTTTGGAGGCGTGGCGGTGGAACAACCTCCAACACTACTGCACCTTGTCCTGCATCCTTCCCAGCTGCCAAAAGAGTGACCCAATGGGCCGTGAAAGAAAGGTAACGTCCCTGTCCATGCCTGCTGGACCATGAGTCAGCGGTAATATGCACCTTACCGCTGACCGCCCTGTCCAGCGAGGCCAAGACATTGCCTTCCACATGCCGGTAGAGAGCCGGAATAGCCTTCCGTGAGAAAAAGTGGCGTTTGTGAACCTGCCACTGAGGAACCGCACATTGCACAAACTCACGGAAGGGGGCCGAGTCTACCAACTGAAAAGGCAGCAGTTGAAGCGCTAGCAATTTAGCCAAGCTAGCATTCAACCGCTGGGCATGTGGATGGCTGGGAGTGAACTTCTTTCGACGGTCCAGCAGCTGGGGCAGGGAAATTTGCCTGCTAGAATCGGACGTCGGTGTACTGCTAGCAGAGTGGCCGCAAGTACTTGGCTGTGACACACCTAATTCTACACCTTCATTCCTCTCAGTGCATGTTTCAGAGAGGACTGAAGTTATAGTGGGGTTGGAGATCCCAGCTGATGCGGTGCAAGGAGAGGTCCGCTTTGTTCTTTGGTGTGGGTCTTTGAGGTAGGCTTGCCAACGAGCTGCATGGCAGGTCAACATATGTCTGGTCAGGCATGTGGTACCCAAGCGGCTGATGTTTTGGCCACGCGATATACGCTTGAGACATATGTTGCAAACAGCAGCTGTGCGATCTGATGCACTAGCCTCAAAAAAGGCCCACACCAAAGAACTTTTTGAATGACGGGCAGAGGCAGCGCCCTGCACAGGCGGAGCTCTGCGGTGTGATTCCGTCGGTGTACTGCCCTTACGCTGGCCACCAAAGGGCATCCTGCCTCGTTGGAGATGTGCCTCCTCCTCATCCTCCTCCTCCTCCTCTCTCCTATTAGGCACCCACGTGGAGTCAGTGACCTCATCATCCCCTCCCTCCTCATCACTGGAGCCAATCTGGCAGTATGCTGCAGCTGCTGGAACATGACTGCCAGATTGGTGTCCTTCTTGAGCATCCCCTCTGTCTGCTCTCACGCTACTGCCTTCCTGTAGCTGGGTTTCATCATCAGACCCTTCGAAACGCTGGGCATCCTCCTGGAGCATGTACCCAACACTGTGCTCAAACAGTTCGGGGGACTCCTCAGGAGGAGGACATGGTGGGTCTAGGGAAGGAGTGACTGATGATGAGTCTGACATTGATACCAGGGAAGAGGACGCTTTCGCAGCTGCTTTTCCAGTACCCTGAGCCTGGGTGAGAGAGGATGAGGAGGAGGAGGAGGGCTTGGTCATCCACTCTACCAAGTCTTCGGCATGATGTGGCTCAACATGTCCAGCTGCCGAAAAGAAGGACAAGCGTGTCCCATGGCCATGTGTTGATGACAATGCACCGCGTCCACGACCAGCACTGTTGCCCCCAGACACAGAGCCTGCTTGCCCTCTTTTATTGCCTCCTGACTGTCTGCCTCTCCTTGTTTGCCTTCCAGACATTCTAATAGATGGCCTGCAGGGAGATGGGAAAAAAGCAATAAGGGCTACCTTCAGGTGTCCTTCTCTGTCCCTTTACTTAAGGATTTCTAAATATGGTTGAGGATGATTGCTTTTGCACAGAATAGCACAACGACAATTTCCCTGACTGTCCAAAAAAACAAGGATTTCAAAGATGGTTGATGAGGAATGCTTTAGCACACTATAGCACAAGGAGAATTTCCCTCACTGTCCTTCCCTGTCCCTAGAAACAAGGATTATCACAGTGAAAGAAACTGACACTCTTCCTACCTATAGTTTTCTGTCCCTAGAAAAAATGTTTTTTTAAAGCACACTATAGCACAAGGAGAATTTCCCTCACTGTCCTTCCCTGTCCCTAGAAACAAGGATTATCACAGTGAAAGAAACTGACACTCTTCCTACCTATAGTTTTCTGTCCCTAGAAAAAATTTTTTTTTAAAGCACACTATAGCACAAGGAGAATTTCCCTCACTTTCCTTCCCTGTCCCTAGAAACAAGGATTATCACAGTGAAAGAAACTGACACTCTTCCTACCTATAGTTTTCTGTCCCTAGAAAAAATGTTTTTTTAAAGCACACTATAGCACAAGGAGAATTTCCCTCACTTTCCTTCCCTGTCCCTAGAAACAAGGATTATCACAGTGAAAGAAACTGACACTCTTCCTACCTATAGTTTTCTGTCCCTAGAAAAAATGTTTTTTTAAAGCACACTATAGCACAAGGAGAATTTCCCTCACTTTCCTTCCCTGTCCCTAGAAACAAGGATTATCACAGTGAAAGAAACTGACACTCTTCCTACCTATAGTTTTCTGTCCCTAGAAAAAATGTTTTTTTAAAGCACACTATAGCACAAGGAGAATTTCCCTCACTTTCCTTCCCTGTCCCTAGAAACAAGGATTATCACAGTGAAAGAAACTGACACTCTTCCTACCTATAGTTTTCTGTCCCTAGAAAAAAATGTTTTTTTAAAGCACACTATAGCACAAGGAGAATTTCCCTCACTTTCCTTCCCTGTCCCTAGAAACAAGGATTATCACAGTGAAAGAAACTGACACTCTTCCTACCTATAGTTTTCTGTCCCTAGAAAAAATGTTTTTTTAAAGCACACTATAGCACAAGGAGAATTTTCCTCACTGTCCTTCCCTGTCCCTAGAAACAAGGATTATCACAGTGAAAGAAACTGACACTCTTCCTACCTATAGTTTTCTGTCCCTAGAAAAAATGTTTTTTTAAAGCACACTATAGCACAAGGAGAACATCCCTCACTTTCCTTCCCTGCCCCTAGAAACAAGGATTATCACAGTGAAATAAACTGACACTCTTCCTACCTATAGTTTTCTGTCCCTAGAAAAAATGTTTTTTTAAAGCACACTATAGCACAAGGAGAATTTCCCTCACTTTCCTTCCCTGTCCCTAGAAACAAGGATTATCACAGTGAAATAAACTGACACTCTTCCTACCTATAGTTTTCTGTCCCTAGAAAAAATGTTTTTTTAAAGCACACTATAGCACAAGGAGAATTTCCCTCACGGTCCTTCCCTGTCCCTAGAAACAAGGATTATCACAGTGAAAGAAACTGACACTCTTCCTACCTATAGTTTTCTGTCCCTAGAAAAAATGTTTTTTTAAAGCACACTATAGCACAAGGAGAATTTTCCTCACTGTCCTTCCCTGTCCCTAGAAACAAGGATTATCACAGTGAAAGAAACTGACACTCTTCCTACCTATAGTTTTCTGTCCCTAGAAAAAATGTTTTTTTAAAGCACACTATAGCACAAGGAGAATTTCCCACACTTTCCTTCCCTGTCCCTAGAAACAAGGATTATCACAGTGAAAGAAACTGACACTCTTCCTACCTATAGTTTTCTGTCCCTAGAAAAAAATGTTTTTTTAAAGCACACTATAGCACAAGGAGAATTTCCCTCACTTTCCTTCCCTGTCCCTAGAAACAAGGATTATCACAGTAAAAGAAACTGACACTCTTCCTACCTATAGTTTTCTGTCCCTAGAAAAAATGCTTTTTTAAAGCACACTATAGCACAAGGAGAATTTCCCTCACTTTCCTTCTTTGTCCCTAGAAACAAGGATTATCACAGTGAAAGAAACTGACACTCTTCCTACCTATAGTTTTCTGTCCCTAGAAAAAATGTTTTTTTAAAGCACACTATAGCACAAGGAGAATTTCCCTCACTTTCCTTCCCTGTCCCTAGAAACAAGGATTATCACAGTGAAAGAAACTGACACTCTTCCTACCTATAGTTTTCTGTCCCTAGAAAAAATGTTTTTTTAAAGCACACTATAGCACAAGGAGAATTCCCTCACTGTCCTTCCCTGTCCCTAGAAACAAGGATTCGCACAGTAAAACACACTGACACTCTCCCTACCTATAGTTTTCTGTCCCTAGAAAAAATGTTTTTTTAAAGCACACTATAGCACAAGGAGAATTCCCTCACTGTCCTTCCCTGTCCCTAGAAACAAGGATTCGCACAGTAAAACACACTGACACTCTCCCTACCTATAGTTTTCTGTCCCTAGAAAAAATGTTTTTTTAAAGCACACTATAGCACAAGGAGAATTCCCTCACTGTCCTTCCCTGTCCCTAGAAACAAGGATTCGCACAGTAAAACACACTGACACTCTCCCTACCTATAGTTTTCTGTCCCTAGAAAAAATGTTTTTTTAAAGCACACTATAGCACAAGGAGAATTCCCTCACTGTCCTTCCCTGTCCCTAGAAACAAGGATTCGCACAGTAAAACACACTGACACTCTCCCTACCTATCCTTCTCTTTCCCTAAACTAAAGGAATCCAGGTTAAGCAAGAAAAAATAAATGTCACTGTCCCTGCCTATGCTTCTCTTTCCCTGCTCCGGAACACACTACACTAGGCCGCCGTGCTGGCGGCCTTTTATAGTGTGGGGCGTGTACTAAACACCCTCAGCAATAATTGGCCACAGGCATCCTGCCTGTGGCCAATCATTGCTCTCCTCGCTGCCGGCGCTGTGATTGGCCAAGCATGCGGGGTCACAGTGCATGCTTGGCCAATCACAGCGCCTGGATGACACTGCGATGGCGTAGTGCATTGTGGGCCGTTCGCGTCACTCGAATTTGGCGCGAACGGCCCAAATCGTTCGATCTTCGTCGAACGATCGAACAGCCGATGTTCGAGTCGAACGTATGTTCGACTCGAACACAAAGCTCATCCCTAGTCCCCACTGAAAGGAACTACCCCACGCATAAGCTTGAGTTTCTGGCCTTGAAGTGGGCTGTAGTGGATAAGTTAAGAGACTACCTCTACGGGGCAGAGTTCGTGGTAAAGACTGACAACAATCCACTCACCTACCTCCTCACTACAGCCAAGCTGGATGCCACCGGACATAGGTGGTTGGCTGCCCTTTCAGGTTTCACCTTTAGCTTGAAATATCGGCCTGGAGTCGGGAACAGGGACGCAGACGCCCTCTCAAGAAGGCCTCATGGCCCCACTGATTTCCCTGAAGAGTGAACTCAGCTGACACAAGAAGGGGTGCGAGCCTTATACCAGGGAGCTGAACGTCAGGCTGGAGGAGGATCCAGGACTGAGGAGATTGGAGTTTCTGCTGCTGGAGTGCCTAAATGTTATTGCAATGTGACCCAAGTGGGAGATGAAGGCTTGCCCAAGCTGTTGAAGAAGAACCTAAGAAGGGACCAGTTGGAAGACCCTCTGGGAAATTTGGCATTGAAGGCTCTGGAGAATCAGTGCTCTGACATACTTCTCACTGATTCCCCAAAGGAAGCTCGCCTGCTACACCGGGAATGGGATCGGTTGCAGTTACATCAAGGGGTGGTCTACCGAAGGGGCCCCTCTGATGGTCTGGAAGAAAAATGGCAGTTGTTTTTAGCCAGAAAACACAGAGAGACAGTGTTGACAGCCCTCCACGATAATCATGGCCATCTAGGGCCTGAGAGAACTTTCCACTTGGTTAGGGATCGATTCTACTGGCCCTGCGTGCGAGCTGAAGTTGACGGTTACTGCCACTCTTGTATTCGATGTATCCAAAGGAGGACTCTGCCTTCCCCGAGCCGCCCCAATGGGCCATCTTCAGAGTCAGGGACCCATGGAGCTGGTGTGCATTGACTTTCTTTGCCTAGAGCCGAATCTGAGTGGACAGGGAAACATTTTGGTGGTGATCATTTCACTAGGTATGCCCAAGCATTTCCAACAAGGGATCAGCAAGCATCAACAGTGGCCAAGGTCCTAGTAGAGAAGTTTTTCGCCCCCTATGGCTTGCCCCAACGCATCCACTCGGATCAAGGGAGAGACTTTGAAAGTATCCTTATTAAGAGACTTTTAGACCTGTTAGGCATCAAAAAGTCCAGAACCACTCCTTACCAACCCCAAGGGGACGCTCAACCTGAGAGGTTTAACCGAACCCTTCTTGACATGCTTGGGACATTAAGCTCAGAGAAGAAGCAACATTGGAGTAAACATGTAGCCGCCATTGTACATGCATATAACATTACTGCCAATGATGCTACAGGATACTCTCCCTATCGCTTAATGTTTGGACGAGAGGCTCAATTACCAGTGGACCTGGCCTTTGGCATATCTCTGGACCACACCTCAGCAACCTCCCACAGAGGGTATGTCGATCGCCTGAGGAAAAAGCCTGAAGACCGCCTATGACAAGGCGCAAGCTACCTCAGACAAGAGGGGACTGAGGAATAAAAAGAACTTTGATCTCAAAGTCAGAGTACAGGACTTACAACCAGGAGACAGAGTACTTTTGAAAAACCTGGGTGTTCCTGGTAAGCACAAACTGGCTGACCGCTGGAAGTCACAGCCCTATGTTATCTGCAAGCAACTATCAGGCCTCCCAGTATACCAGATCAGGCCAGAAGGAAGTGTAGGCCCACTAAAGACTTGGCATCAAAATCATCTGCTGCCCCTCTCAGAGGCAGTCCGCCTGCCACCAATGTCAGATCTACAGACAACTCCCTCAACCTCTCAGGGGTCTCGACCAGTCACTAGGTCTCAGTCAGTACCTCAAGATGTGGATAATGAAGATACAGAGGATGAAGAGGTGGAATCAGACTGGCTGTGGTCGTCTCAACTACCAGGGCCTGTGACCCCTCCCTTGTACTCACCTGAAATGACTGACACTGGGGCTCTCAGATCAGAGGCCCCTGAGTTTGTGCCCCAGAATCTGTTTCCTGAAGAGCTGAAAGATGGTGAAATTTCTGTGCCAGTGGAAGATCCGGAAGTAATTCCATCCATTGCAGAAGATGATTTGGAAGCTGACATACAGAGAGGGGAAGTAGTAGAAGAAATGGAGTCCAGTATGCCTGAACAGGATGAAGGTAAGGCTGAGGAAGACGTTGAACCCAGTAAGCCTGAAGCACAGAAGCCTAAAGAGCAAAGAGAGAAAAGAGCTATTCACCCACCCAAGAGACTAACATATGATCAGTTGGGTGAAAGCTCAGAGAAGGCTGTGCACACCTCAAAAAGGACATCAGACATACCTGATCCTTCCACTCACCATCTAGAGGAGGGCAACCCCAGCTCACCCCCTGGCACATCTGGCTGGGCCATTCCTGTTACGGTGGCCTGTAGACAGGACAACCCCCTTCTCTATACTAACTGGTGGGAGGTTCCTCTGTCTGACTCTTATGAAAGAGCAAACTGTTTACTTTCTTGTGTATTTTAACCTGTTTTCTCTCCTCGTGTATTAAACAAAGCTTGTAGCAGGTCACAAATTGCTGTTGTCTTTGGGGACCAAAGTTTTCAAGTGGGGGGAGTGTGTAGCAAGGTGTTACCATTCCAAGCATCTTAACCACTTCAATACCAGGCACTTATACACCTTCCTGCCCAAGCCAATTTCCAGCTTTCAGCGCTGTCCTAATTTGAATGACAATTTTGCGCTCATGCTACACTGTAACCAAACAAATTTTTATCATTTTGTTCCCACAAATAGAGCTTTTTTTCGGTGGTATTTGATCGCCTCTGCGTTTTGTATTTTTTGCACAACAAATAAAAAAAGAGCGAAAATTTTGAAAAAAAAAAAGTTTTTCTTTGTTTCTGTAAATTTTTTGGCCAAATAAGTATGTTTTCTTCTTCAATGATGGGCACTGATATGGCTGCACCGACGGGCACTGATAAGGCGGCACTGATGGGCACCGATGAGGTGGCACCAATGAGGTGGCACTGATGGGCACTAATAATGGGCACTGATAGGCGGCACTGATAGGTGGCACTGGTATGCGGCACTGATGGGCACTCAAAGGTGGCACTGATGGGCACTCATAGGCGGCACTGGTGGGCACTCATATGCGGCACTGATGGGTACTTATGGGTGGCAGTAATGGGTACTTATGGGTGGCACTAATAGGGGGCATGGATGAGCACTGATAGGTGGCACTGATGGACACTGGTGGGTGCCACTGATGACACTGGTGGGTGGCATTGCTGGGCATCACAAAAAAAAATTGTGCCAAGATGGTGCCAGTCAGTGCCCATTTGTGGGCACTGATTGGCATAAGTTAGGCATATTTTTATACATGTGGATGGCGATGGGGGACTTACCTGGCCATCCACATGTTAGGTGCTTCCCTGGTGGTCCTGGGCGGCATCCTGGTGGTCTAGTGTGGGCATCCGAGGGGGGGCTGTGCTGATAAACAATCAGCGCGAACCCCCCTGTCAGGAGAGCCGTCGATCGGCTCTCCTCTACTTGCGTCTGTCAGACGCGAGTGAGGAAGAGCCGATCAACGGCTCTTCCTGTTTACATCGTGATCAGCCGTGATTGGACACAGCTGATCACGTGGTAAAAAGCCTCCGCCGGAGGCTCTTTACCGAGATCAGTGTAGCGGTGGGTCGGACTGACACACCGCTCCACCGATCGCCGCGATGCGCGCCCCCCAGGCGCGCGGCGGCTGTTATCCTGCAGGACGTCAATAGACGTCCAATCAGGATAACACAACCACTTCCCGAACGTCAATCTCCTATTGACCGGGCGGGAAGTGGTTAAAGGACTGCAATCTGTGCTGTGAATAAGTTTGGCTCCCTTCGGTGTTTATTTCATGCTAGTTAGTTACAACTTGTTTTGGTTCAGTTATCGAAAGACAAAGACTCCATTACAGTAAGTAGCACAGAGACTACATTGCCCACAAGGCCACTGTGCTACCACAGGGCAGTGCACCGCACAAAGCCCGATGGGAGGAGCTATTTAAGACAAGCGCGCCGAATAGCACGCTCTCTCTGGACGCCATCTTCAAGCCAGCTGGAGGCCTGTGTTGAGGCCTGTTGTGAGTGTGCCTGGGCCTGAGAAGCCTGGGCCTATTGGGACTGAGAGCGGATCGCCTAGCCAGAGAGGGATTCCTGCGGACGGTCTCGCTGATCAACCGGAGGAGGATCGGTTTTCAGACCACAGCATCCAGAGCCTTTTATCCATTGTTATCCAGAGAACAGCCGGGTGAAGCACCAGGGGCCTCGTGTCACCAAGAGACGGACCATTGAAGGAGGGCTCCGGACCGAGAAGAAAAGCAGCAAAACAAGGCCTCATCTGGTGAGCGGGCACTTGCCCATCAGTTTAGTTAATTGACCGCCAGGAGTGTAACTATCACAAGCTTTACTTGTGCTTGCTGGCGTTTGCATCTCCGCACGTAGAAACTCAACGCCGTGGGGAAATTAGTACCCCTTGTACTGTTAGCTTGTGTGCTTCAATTAGCAGTTTCTTCCCTCACCTTATCTTTTGGATTACAAATGTTTAAGTGCACCAACATGGCTAGCCGAAGATTAACTGACTCTTAAAGGAACAGTCATCTGCTTTTCTATCCTTGCAAGGTTTGCTACAGGACACGCAGCCATTGAACTGTCCACCAGGGGGAGCCATAGAGTCGTGATTCTGCAATATTAATGATCACTGCACTGAGAGATTCCTTCACCATACTCTCGCTCAAGTCTGGCCCTCAGGTTACGTTATTGGGGTCGGATTTCAGAGGTATTTTGAACCAGTGGTATTTCATTGATTTATACGGGGAGCTGTATGTATTGAATGCTTATTGTATAACCATTGTTTCATTCCGTTACCAAGTAAACATATCACCATTGGTTAAGCTACAATTTGTGTGGGACTCTGTCTTTACAGCTGAGTGGCAAGATCCAACAACACCAAGGTAACAACCTTCTATTGCATTTATTGTTGTGTGTGTATCATTGAGGTCCCTTACAGCCAATTGGGGTCCACAATCATATTATTGTCCATTTGTGTCAGAGGGGATTTGAGCCAAATTCTGGGGGTTGACAGGCAGAGTGCAGGCCCAAAACTAAACCAGCAGCTCCTACGGGGCTAGTGCTACATAAGTAACTGACACACATAAATCTTTTTAATAAGTGTATTAATGCTGGGCTCCTGCACCTAAAAATAAAAGATGTTTAAGGACAAAGGGGTTGATTTACTAAAACTGGAGGGTGCAAAATCTGGTGCAGCTCAGCACAGAAACCAATCAGCTTCCAAGTTTTTTTGTTAAAGCCTAATTGAACAAGCTGAAGTTGGAAGTTGATTGGCTCCCATGCACAACTGCACCAGATTTTGTACTCTCCAGCTTTAGTAAATCAACCCCAAAGTCTTATTATCTTGCAGGTGTCCTGATAATGCTCATAGTGGTTTCCAGCCCTGATTCATTCAGTAATGTGTTGTCTGGTATGTTAACAGCTGGAGAGGAAGTTGGTGATTTCTCAGTGGTGTTTGTACCACTTCTTTCCTCTGTTGTTCTAAGAAATTTCCTGTTTTTTCTATACAAATGTCTGCTTCCACTTTGTAGGAGTATGAAGCAACCTTCTCTATAGGCAACCATCTCACATGTATCTTTTTCAACCAGTCTATCTACTGATGAAGGCAAGTGTTGTATTTGCACTGTTTGACCTATGTCCAGCTCAGGTAGCTCATTGGCTCTTTTATCATAGTGTGTTGCTCTACTACCACTTCAATCACTTTTGGATACAGAGGTTTTGAGCTGTAAAATGAGGGTTCACGTTCTTCTTGACAAAGATATCAGTCTGTAGTAGACTCCTTTTATTAAAATAATAAATTACTGCAGCGCTAAAATGGTGCACAATGAAGTGTAAAATATAAATAAGTGAAACCAATCAACAAAGGATAACTAAATGATTAAAGCTGCAATCAATCAAAAGTAATCTGGTACCATAAACGTGAATTATAAATGTAATATTGATGCGCTATAAATCAACCCTAAGTGAATAAATCAGATAAACCGTTGCATAAATTAATATAAATACATATAAACCAGAAGTGCAAACTGCAAGTATGTGCAAACTGCAAACCATGTGCAAAATACAACAGTGCAAAAAACCTGCGTTATGTATAAGTGCAATCCAGTGCAGCAAAAAACAGCCTCAGAAGGAACACTACTGATATTACTGCTCCTCAGCAGCTATGTGGAGTCCACACACATACAGTTCTCAGTCCTATGTGGAGACCAACTAAGTGCTCCTTAATATGTCCCTCTCATCGGCTGGTCATGGACCGGGACAGCTGTCAGTTTTCTGGCTTGAGCAGTCTAAGCGGTGAGCTCATATCGGGTAAGCAAATCATAAAGGAAAGAAAAGAAAATCATTGCGCAATGCTGTGTAACCTACAGGCAATGATATTTCATTAGGCGCTTTCACTCACGTGACCGTAGATAATGTTTGTGCATAAGTAGCCACAGTTCAGCTCAGTTTGAGTGATCTCCTTCACTGCTCCGGCTTCCGATTCCTCAGAATACCGCTGGTAGCGTGATTAGGCTCCTCCCCCTACATGTTACGTCACACGTCGCGTTAGACCCATGACTAAGTCACGTGAGGACTGAGGACTGAGAACTGTATGTGTGTGGACTCCACATAGCTGCTGAGGTAGAGTAATATCAGTAGTGTTCCTTCTGAGGCTGTTTTTCGCTGCACTAGATTGCACTTATACATAACGCAGACTCCTTTTATTACCTTAGGTATTTCTCCAAACCAGTATGGCTTTCCGGAGCTCTCCCTTGGCTTTCTTTTTAGGTGTCATTAATGTTTTACAGGGGTTTTAGCCTTGTCATTGGACTGACTGTGATATGGAGATGATGTAAGGTATTCAAATTCCTACTCTGCAGAAAACTGGAAAAACTCTGAGCTGACAAATTGTGGCTTAGTATCTGTGATGAGAGAGTTGGGTATTCCATGGTGACTAAAATGTACTTTGCAGCATTCATTCATTTGTTGTTATTTGTAGTTTGTCATTGTTATTATAGCCATTTACTGGTACAGAGAATAAGCCCATGCTACCCTTCTTAGGCTACTGTAGATTTGGCAATCTGTATGTCATAAAGAGCCTATGAATAGTCAGGTGTTACGATAATTCTGCAGGTGTTACAATCCTTTATTGTTCCAATTATGCCTGGACCCATTGGTGGCCAGAATGACAAAGACAAAGGGAAACATGTTATTATGCAAATTAATTGATAAAGACAGTTTTTTTATCCACATATACAATTTATTTTTATTTATCATGCAGTACTTATGTGGTGCCCCGATTAGTTCCATACAGCCTCTGGTGGTTAGTAGCTTAATTGCACTCCTACTATAACTCGTTGTACTGCATTCAAGGTACCATAGACGTGCCTCCCCCAAACCTCATTTAAAAGGGTTCTTCACCCTGTTTGAAAAAATAAATAAAAGCCAGCAGCTACTGTAGCTGCTGGCTTTTGATAAAAGGACACTCACTTGTCCAGGGGTCCAACACCGTCCTCACCCGAACTGGTTCTTCACCGGTCTTCGGGTCCCTGGCACCGGCATGTTTACTGTGGGTAGCCGGCTGTGATTCCTTGCGACTCACAGAGCATATGCAATCCGCGCTGTGCTTTGTGATTGGTCCCGCAGCCTTCTCTGTCAAAACT
This sequence comes from Rana muscosa, assembly GCA_029206835.1. Classification (NCBI taxonomy): domain Eukaryota; kingdom Metazoa; phylum Chordata; class Amphibia; order Anura; family Ranidae; genus Rana; species Rana muscosa. The sequence continues at coordinate 687,787,596 of CM055117.1, forward strand.
AGGTACACGCTCCACCGCCCCCCCCAATAAAAGAGTGTCAAAAATAGAAGAGGAGGGAGGGGAGGAGGGCATATAGTGGAACTTCCCTTTTAGGGTGAAGTTCCACTTTAATGTAGTGAGTAGCCTATAATAGACAGGCTGATGAAGAAGCTGGTAAGCTTTGAAATGTGTTCCAGTGTAATGCACATGTGCAACCAAATGACATCGGGCAATCTTTACCTCTTAGGTTGAGCACCAACATTGGCTTTTCCTGTAGACCAGTGACAGCAGCTCTCACTATCGCAGCATGCTTCATACCCATGCCAGTGGCCAAGGCTGCGGTACCTGGCCACTGCTCTGGTTCTCTGGCAACCCAGTTTGTAACGCTCAGCACATGCTTCTTTTATGAGTGCAATTTTTGTCTTTCCTTTGTCTTTTCACAGTTGCTACATTATGAGAACCCCCTCTTGTTACACAGCAGCACCTCCATAGCTAGAGCAATCATTTATTAATTAGTATTTTGGGCTACCCATGCCAACTCTCTCTTTTTAAGTGTGTGCATTTAAATATATGTATAAATATTTCTGTGTTATTTATCGTTTTTATAGTTTTTATTTTTTGACATGCTGATTATTGTATGCATTACCTACTCAGAGCAGGGGTTGTTTAACCAGGATTGTGCGATGTATTTTTTGGGCTGTGACAGCCCTTTTACTTTTTTCCATTTTGACCTTGTGAAAGCCTGCACCTGTGCTCAGATGACTTGAATGCATTTTTGCTAGCATTTATGGGCACATACTTTTGGGTATATTGACCCTGTGTATTTTATACAGAATTCCTTTTTTTTATACTGATGGATCTCAAAAACCCCAGGAGTCTTCATAAACAGCAGCGCAGATGTAAGCATCTCTTGCTTCACCGTTAATAAATGAACAGTGGTAGATAAGTGAATCTTTGATTGATTGTGTCTAAGGCCTGGTTCACACTGGTCCGACAAACGCTCCGACATTAGGAGCTCATGTCGCATGACGTGCGAAAATCAATGTTTCCCTATGAGAGCCGTCTTAACTGGTCCGACACAAGTCGGTCCGACTTTGAAAATGCTCCCTGTACTACTTTGGTCCGACTTTGATCCTACTTCAGCCCATTGAATATCATTGAAGTCGGATCAAAGTAGGATCCTTGTCCTAACCATCCGACATTTGACATCCGACATGGTGATTACAGCAGCAGTAAAAGGAATTTATCTCACCCTGGGATTGTTTTGATTGGTCAAAGGACAAGTCAGACTAGCACAAAGTCGGATCAAAGTAGTATCCTGTTCATGAATGTCGGATGGATGTCGGACCAATGTAGGATCAATGTAGGACTGATGTCGCAGAGCAAAGTAGGATGAAAGTCGGATGAATGTCGTGTCGTATCAGTGTGAACCCAGCCTGAGCTTTCATTTTTAAATAGTCAAAATCTGCAAAGATTTGGAGGGCTCATGGGCTCTATCAGGAGGAATTTCATGTTACCAAACACACAAGCAGTTACCTGCTGGTGCCTGCTCGCACACAAGCAGCTTACCTTTTTTTTTTTTAAAGATATTTTTATTAAAGTTTTCCACAGACTGACAAACAAAAAACACTATACACAAATAAAAAAACCATCACCGTATCAGATAGACTGTTCCGAAACGATAAGCAATATGCTCAGACATAGAAAAATAAAGGAATATTAATATAAAGGATATACAGTAGGCACACTGGTAAAAGGGCATGTATACCAATACTGGCACAACAAAAGTGGGGGTCTAGACACTAGAGATCCTTAGGGCACTGTCCATCTAAGGTTAAGCAAAGGTATTCCAGTTAGTGCTGAGAAAGAGTCGGTGGGCTAGCCAGCCACCTACCCCAAATTTTTTGAAAGGTTTTGGTCCGTTTCCAGATTTCAAAAGGCAGCTTACATTTAGTTGCGCCAGGTTTACTTTATGGCTGATATTGTATGAGAAAATACAGGTGAGTAAACTTGATAATTGAAAGATTCCTTATCTAACTGGTCATCCTTATTTGTAAACTAGTGTGTCTATAATTATTTTCACACACGATTCACACAACTTTCACAAAGGATTTTACATATTTTCAAAATTAATACAATAACAAAAACATGCAAATCTTGAGTGAAAGTTGTATAAGCCTTGCATGAAACAGGTATAAATAGACCCCTAAGCAGGGCTTTTTTTTCTCAGAGAATAGGTGCAGGTACCCCCCTTCTGAGTCACTCCTTGTCTACATCCTCTACCCACCTCTGAACATGATCCTGTGCAGACAACAACAATAGACCACCCAGCAACAATAGATCACCCCAGCAACAATAGATCCCCCTAGTAACAATAGACCCACGCAACAAAATACCCCCCAAGAACAATAGATCCACCCAGCAACAATAGACCCCGATATAAAAATACAGTAGACAGCATCAACAAACCCTCCAGCAGCCAGCATCAACAGACCCTTCCCTCAACATTAAATCCCTCCCAGAAACAATTGACCCCCTAGCAACATAAGATCCCCACCAGTAACAATATGACCCCCATAGCTCTCCCGAGCAACAATAAATTCCCATCTAACAATCTAAAAACCCATGGTTCAGACAAAGGAACAATCATGGTGGAAATGGCTGGTTTAAACGCTAAAGGGGCAATTGTTGCAGTGTCAGGAGGTGTTCCAGTTGTTGTCGTTTTCATCACACAATGGATCTCTCACTGGAGCTGACAGTAGCCCTAATCATCATCAAAGCGGAGGCTTGTTGAGTGGAGAGACCCTTCCTTTCTGACTCCATTCCTGGCTGAGTGGTACTGTCACTTACTTGGTAGGAGACCAAGATGATAAGGCAACTCTCTTGTTTCTCAAGCCCAAGTGTCCCTTTAAGTGAGACAAGCAGTCCTGAAATTCAGGAGGGACACAAGATTCGCTGGCCGAACTTTGTGACTGTAGAGGCAGGATCAGTGAGATGCTGGGCCTAAGTCACAGGCGATGAGCACTTGATGATAACTTAGATAACAAGGTCATTAGACATTACGTGGAGATCACCAGCAGAAATAAAGGAACAAATCCAGCACCAAAGCAAGCACACCAGTAGACAGACAGCAGTGCTCTAAAGAGAAGACGACAGCTGGTTTAAAAAATGGCCAAGATCAGTAACAAATAGTTCTGCAAAGTGGACAGAATCAGGGTCAGGAGCAAAGCTGAGGTCAGGAATTAGGTGAACAGAAGTACAGAGACAGATCAGAAGCAATTCCGGCTCGGTAATGATAAACACATATATATATAAGGGTTCAGTGCCAATAGGAAAAAGTTGCAATATAAGCTCTGTGATGAACAGTCCTATTCAAAAACCACCAACAATGATGGATGACAAGTTGGTAAAGAAGTCCCAGTACCAGCAGTGTGAAAAGGGGTTGAATGCACACACCACCGCTAGTGTGTAGAGGCAATCCTGCTTACCAGAGGAAGTTGACTCTCAAATTATAAAGAGTCAGGAAATGCGTATGTGATAAAGATGAGCATCCTTAACTGCATCACTCCAACTCCTGTCAGTTATGGAAAACGCGATCCCAGCCCAGGAAGCACTTTCTCCAGGTAAGTGGATGTATATATGAATATACTTTTTACATCAAAAGATGTAAGGGCACCACAATAGTGTAATATTGCTTTAAAACCACTATTTTCGTTTAAAAAATATATAGTATGCTCACATTTCCACAAGAAGATAACAGGCAAGGAATCTCATAAAAGGTCCATAAATCGTGCTGTGCTTACATCGTCCGGTACTGCCTTACATGTTTTGCAATAATATTGCATCGTCAGAGGCGTAGCGAGCAAATGCAAGCACGTCCTAATATAATAAAGTAACCAGAAGTGACCTGCTGGAAGTAGTCAGTCCGCTCTCAAACCGGAAGTGACAACCCAGAAGTGACAAACCCAGGAAGTAACAACCCAGAAGTGCCAACCACCCGGAAGTGACAGCCCGGAAGTAACAGACCGGAAGTGACAGGCCGGAAGTGGCCCATCTAGTGGACATAATGTACACAACAACCAAATAACCCATACGTGTATAGTTTCAATTCATAAAAAGTACAGAACAATATATTTCATTTAAAAGAGAAAGAGGATAAACAGGAAAAAATACATATAACTATATAGAGTTATTCAACCATTGTTAATAAAGCAATTGACATCCCACTCTATATTCATTCCAAATGGTGAATAACTCTTAGGGTCATATATCCATCGGGTCTCTATTCTGGAGATTTCCCGCCAGATATTGCTACCCCTCCAATGTGGAGAAAATCTGTCAATTCCCAAAATCAGGGTCCCCTTTGGGTTCTTTGCATGACAAAGCGCGTAATGCTGGGAAAAACTGTGTTTAGGGAAACCACGTTTAATACATCAGTGAATTTTTTAGATTTGGTCATCTTTAAGGAACAAACTGAACTACTAACTAAAAGTTATTTTAAGCCCACCGATCGCAACGGGTATATACCCATTGGGAGTTGCCATCATCCTAATTGGCTGAAGGCGGTGCCAAAGGGACAGTTTCAAAGAATGCAGAGGAATTGCTCATCACTTGAGGATTACCACATTCAGGCTAATGTCCTCAAGGACCGTTTTGAAGAAAAGGGATATGACCCGACAAAGTTAGATAAGGAACTGTCTGAAGTCTCCCTCTTGAATAGAACTAGTCTACTGACCCCCAAGTTGGGAAAAGAAAAAATCTGCAACAAATTTGAATGGTCCTTTTTCACCACATTCTCATCTCAATATTGGTGGGTCAAGAAACATTGGGGGGTTCTCAAAAGTAACAAAATCCTAGGACCACAACTGCCAGACAGACCAAATGTAATTTACAGAAAAAACCAAACCTTGAAAGATACTTTGGCCCCGAGTATGGTTAATCCCCCAGAGAAACTGAACATGTTTGCAAATCTAAAAGGGTTTTTTCCCTGCAAGAAGTGCAAAGTATGCAAAACATCAAAAACTATTAGGACTTCGCCCTTTTCCTCACAAGTAACATCTAAAGTGTACAAAATCAGCGATTTCATTACATGTGGCACTGTAGAGGTTATTTACCTTTTGAGGTGTCCGTGCGGCCTCCAATATATTGGGAGGACCACTAGGGCACTGAACATCAGAATAGGGGAACATCTATCAAACATCATTCAATAATATTTTGGATACATCCCTGGATAGAATGTCTTTGACATCAAGAGTAGTGAGGCAGACGGCTGGTAGGATGGCTTTTGCCTCCCTACTCTTGGAATTAGGACTCCGTGATGTGTGGCGAGAGAGAAATGAAGAGGATAGAAGCTATTCATGCTATTCCGCTACACACGATGGACTCTCCCGTATTGACCTGGGTTTGGAGAATGAGGTACTTATACAGCGGGTAAGGGAGTCAGCTTATGAGCCGCGTATGTTATCGGATCACCCTCCATTTTGGGTACGGCTGGATGCTACGGTTGCATCGGGCCGCCCGCTGTGGAAAGTGAACCCTTTTTGGTTAACTCTGTTCCCGTCTCCGGATAAAGTGAAGAGGGCAATGCAGGAATTTTTGCACTTTAACAGGGGATCGGCTAGCGCAGCGGTAGTATGGGATACACTTAAGGCATTCTTAAGGGCCTGCCTTATTAGAGAGATAACGGGAATCAAAACTTGGTCGAGGGAATGGGAAAGTAGGGTACGGGAAGAAATAAAAGTGAGAGAACAGGCCTTGATAGCTGACCCCTCTCAGTCTAACCAAGACTCCTGGATGGAGGCGCAATCCATGTATAATTCGGTCCTAATGACCGCAGCGGAGAAAAGGAGATATTTTCAGCAGCAGAGTTACTTCGAGGAGGGGGAAAACACTGGTCGTCTCCTTGCCCTCATAGCTAGAGAGCAGCGGGAATCCACTAATATCTCTGCTGTAAAGGCAGAATCTGGGGAGAAATATACCCTTAGTTCCGATATCCTAGATAATTTCCAGCGGTTCTATAAGGATCTATACTCCTCTAGAACTAGCTACACTCCATCTGACCTGGCTCTATTTTTGCAAGCATGTCCATTCCCACAGCTCTCTGAGGCTGATAGGGAAATGATAAACTCCCCAATAACACTGAAGGAATTGACGGAGGCACTAGAGGGGGCACCACACCACAAATCCCCAGGCCCGGATGGGTTTTCGGCAGAGGTATACTCCCATTATAGGGAGGACCTTTTGCCACCACTGTTGCAGGCATTAATGGAGGCAGTGGAAGTAGGTAGCCTACCAGATAGTATGCAGGAGGCAATAATAATAGTACTTCCAAAACCGGGGAAGGATAAGCTTCTGTTGGACTCCTATCGTCCAATCTCCCTATTGAATGCGGATGTTAAGCTTCTGGCCAGCATCTTGGCTAAGAGGCTATCCCAGGTAATCGACAGGCTGGTCCATTATGACCAGTCTGGCTTTATACCCACACGCTCCACCGCAGACAATATTAGGCGATTATATATTAATTTACAGGTACCGGTGGATAATCCGGGGGGTAGGGCCATTCTGTCACTGGATGCCGCAAAGGCGTTTGACAGTGTGGAGTGGCCCTACCTCCTGGAGATCCTGGAAAGGTTTGGATTGGGGGCATGGGTGTCCGCTGAAATTTTTTCAGGGAGGGGCGATTCGGCAGCGGCGATAGTCGCATTTAACCCTTTCTTCGACCACTAGCGGGGGTTAAAAGCGCGCCCCCCCACGTTAAAATGTAAAAAACAGCCACTGTGCCCCCTGCATCTTTCAATATCTCTTTGTCACTACTGTGTACCCCCTCTCCACAACTGCACCTCTGGACCCCTTTACGTTACACAGCACCCCACAGCTCTGGACCCTTTTACATTACACAACCCCCTGCAACTCTGGACTCCTTTACATTACACAGCACCCTGCACCTCTGGACCCCTTTACATTACACAACCCCCTGCACCTCTGGACCCCTTTACATTACACAACCCCATGCACCTCTGGACCCCTTTACATTACACTCCTTTACATTACACAACCCCCTGCACCTCTGGACTCCTTTACATTACACAGCACCCTGCACCTCTGGACTCCTTTACATTACACAGCACCATGCACCTCTGGACTCCTTTACATTACACAGCACCTTGCACCTCCTGGACCCCTTTACATTACACAGCATCCTGAAGCCTTTGGACTTCTTTACATTACACAACCTCCTGCACCTCTGGACTCCTTTACATTACACAACCCCCTGCACCTCTGGACTCCTTTACATTACATAGCACCATGCACCTCTGGACTCCTTTACATTACACAGCACCCTGCACCTCCTGGACCCCTTTACATTACACAGCATCCTGAAGCCTTTGGACTTCTTTACATTACACAACCTCCTGCACCTCTGGACTCCTTTACATTACACAACCCCCTGCACCTCTGGACGCCTTTACATTACACAACCCCCTGCACCTCTGGACGCCTTTACATTACACAACCCCCTGCACCTCTGGACGCCTTTACATTACACAACCCCCTGCACCTCTGGAGGCCTTCACATTACACAGCATCCTGAAGCTTTTGGGTTCACACTGGTGTCCTGAAGTTTGTCGCAGTGCTGGGGTATTGACAGTTTTTCTGAATTTTATCCCCATTTTTAGCTGCAGTCCCACAGACTTCTATTAGCTTGTGTAATTTTACTGTGTTTTCTGAAAGCACACCAAAGATGCAGTATAGAGAACATTTGGTGCGCTTTCAGAAAATGTTGCAAAAATGTGAAATCTAATAGAAGTCTGGGGACTGTAGTGAAAATGGATGTAAATGCAGGAAAACTGTGTATACACCAGCACTGCCACTGAACCACAGTGCATCAGTGTGATCCCACTTGAGTCCTGGTTCACATATATGCGATGCAAGGATCAGCACGATTCCAGTGTGGATTCCTGCATTGCATGTTGCTTGTCGGCCGTTTACGCTGCCCTTTGCAAACTGTTATGGGTGTCAATGTAAAATTAATGACCCCCCAGATCGGTTTGCAGATTGCAGTGAGAACTGTGAAATAGTGCAGGAATCGGATTGCATAGGTGTGAACACCCATCCACTCCGATACCAGTGCGGACCAAAAAAAAAAAAAAAGGGTCTTGCACCAATCGCTTTTGGTGCAAATGCGATTTCAGCCATACAGTTTGTTTGGTTGAATTTGCATCGCACAGACATCGCATGTGATTTGCACAGTAATGCAGGGCAAATCACATGCAATGTCTATGATCACACACTAGTGAAAACCCTGGCTAAAGGAACATGATGGGGGCAAACTATCAGCATAGAGTTAATGAAAGACTCTGCTGGAGGACAACAGAGGAAAGAGGGGGAGTGAAAGATTTGGGAGAGAGAGAGGGCAGAGTCTGGACACAGTGACAGTGCTGATACTGTAACTCACTTGATGTTCTCAGGATGCTCAGTCTCACACTAGATCAGTCGGCAGCTCTTTAGCTGTCTTCTACTTGTTTAAATGTTCCCGCCCCCACATTCCTTTCAGACGGGCTGCACAGAGCATGGACAGGACACAGAAACAGAGGGGAGGGGGGAGGCAGAGCCCATGCAGACTCTTCCATTCCTGTGGAGGGGGGGGGGAGTTGTACTCGCTGAGCTCTTAGAATTTAACAGAGAGTGAGATGCAGAGTAGTGTGTGACAATGGGTCAGTCCGCCTGAGCTGTCAGCATATCACATCGCTGCATTGCCAAGCTCTCACTGTTTCATACAGGGGAGGATGGGGGAGCCGTCTGACACCCCCCCCTAATGTGTGTCTCCCGGGGCGGTGGAGAGCAGCCCCAGCCAGCAGGCAGCAGACTTCGAAAAAAAAGTCTACGGCTGCCGCAGCAGCCATCACAGGGGGCAAGTGTCACTGTCTAATCTTAGGATTCTAGGGGGGGGGGCAAACGACCCCCCTTGCCCCATGGAGCGGACGCCCATGATTGGGGGATAAGTTTATAAAGTGGGTAAAGTTGCTTTACTCTAAACCCAGAGCCAGACTCCGTATTAATAACAATGTCTCCTCCCCATTTGAGCTACATAGAGGCACCCGTCAGGGGTGCCCATTGTCCCCACTGCTGTTCGCCCTAGCGGTAGAGCCTCTGGCTATCCTGATTCGTAATGCCTCGGAAGTGGTGGGGTTTCGCAGGGGCCAGAGGGAGGAAAAAATATCTCTATACGCGGACGACGCGCTTATATACCTAGGCGACTCGGCCGCCTCGTTGCGAGCAGTGATGGGGATAATTGAGGACTTTGGAGGTTTCTCAGGTTTTACCATTAACTGGTCTAAATCAATTTTAATGCCCATAGATCAGTGGACGGAACAGTTACCAGAGGGGGCAGAACAAATAGTTATAGCAAAAAGTTCTAAATACCTGGGAGTAGTAGTATCCCCGGAACCGGCAGAGTATATTCAGCTAAATCTGGGTCCATTGCTGGTTAGACAGAAAACGAAATGCAACAGCTGGTGTAAGCTTCCACTGTCAGTAGTAGGACGGGCAAACTTAATAAAAATGGTATGGGCCCCGCAGTTACTGTATGTATTCCATAATTCCCCTATGTGGATCCCCAATAAGTGGTTTAAACAGATTGATACACTAATGAGGGAATTAATCTGGGAAAAAAAGACAGCCAGGATCAGTCTAGCCACCCTGCAGTATGGAAAGGATAGAGGAGGATTGGCAATACCCCACCCCAAAATGTACTTTTTGGCCTCACAGTTTCAGCAGATGGCAGGATGGGGGCGGGAAGGGAGGGAGGACCCGATAGGTAAAATGGTGACTACATCCGCCCCAACATTAGAAGCGGCCTCCCATATGGAAATGGACCTGCCGAGCATACCAGACTCAGCACCCATAAGCGTCCTTCTCAAAAGAGTATGGGGGGAGATCCGGAAAGCTCTGAAGATAAAGGGTTTGCTGCCCTTCACTCCGATATGGCATAACCAGAGATACCCAGAGGTACAGGAACTGCAGGGCTTTACTCCCTGGAAAGAGAGGGGGATCTGTTTTTTTGCACAATTATACGAAGGGAAGGAGTTGAAGACATATGAACAGCTATGAAGAAGGGTAAGGTGACTCCGCGCAAAGGACTTCAAACGTGTGCTCGGCTGTCTTCATAGAGATACACTGCCTGGAAGAAGCCTGTTCTTCTCTGGACACATCCTGTCTTTAAGCCTCGGAACCACAAGGGACCATAGGAGCCACCCCGGATTCCTGGGACTGCTACACAGTGGCATATACTGTGACTTCACCATACCCCCTGAGGGTATGAAAGATCTGGTAAGTGCAACATCTTAAATAATCACGGATAACCACATTCACGGCACAGGCTATTAGAACAAGCACCGCAGCAAGTCACCAATTTATCTTGTCACCACCTTTTGGATTCTCACTATTGGACTTTATATTTCATTTATTTTTTCAGTTTAATTTCATGTTGAAATTTTATGTGCATTGTCAGAGTGTACCAGGGATCACTTAAACACTCTTTTCAACTGTTCAATCACTTGGGACGGAGCATAATCCTAGCTGGGTCTAGCAAACACCCGGCCGAGACAATATTCAAATTCATTGTAATTTATTGTTTTTTATTTTTTTCACACTGCACTTTCTGCAGCACCACACTGGTAGCACTAATCTGCTTCCCAGCACTTCCAATAGCTAGCCCCCAGCCAGCAAAGCGAGCCGGTATTGGAAAAATTCACACCACCTATTTATTTCAACCAAACAATTTTTTTCATTCACCTGTACATCCATTAACACTATCACCTCTTGAAGGCTATCGCGAAGGTTAAGCAAACACCTGGCATAGCTTGCCCTCAGCTAGTAAATACCCGGCTGAGCCAGAATTGGAAGCTTCACATCACATATTTATGCATATTTCTTTACCCACTTGTACACCCATCAACACTATCACCTTTTGAAGGCTATCGCGAAGGTTAAGTAAACACCTGGCAGAGACACTCCAATTCATTTTATTTGAGGCCTCACTCAACACAGGTCCTTAACAGTAAACACCAGGCAGAGCCTGGTTTGATGCTCATTTGCACACATCTTTTATATATTTATTTTATATTCATTTATTTCATTTTATTATTAACATCATCTGGATTCCAGCAGATTGGGTTTATGTAAGAACAGCGCCACCACTACACCCCTCATCTTTTTCATATGAACAGCTATGCCAGGAATTCCAGTTAAGTCCCAAGGGCTTCTATCAATACCTTCAGCTTCATCATGCTTATCAGGCACAACAAATAACACACTCTATGACAGTGTCAATATCACCTATGATGAGGGATGTTCTTGGGGCAGACACCCGGAAGGGATTAATATCAAAAATGTATACGGAATTGCTGTCCTCAGTCCAGGACCATACCTCTTTGAAAAGCCAACGTAAATGGGTGGAAGACATAGGGGACATAGATGGGAACCAGTGGGAAATGGCACTTAACTCTATTCCTGTGGTATCAGTATCTGCATCCCATAGATTATCACAACTATTTATCTTGCACAGGGCATATAGAACATCAGAGCAGCTATATAGGTGGGGAGGAAGAGATTCCCCCCTGTGTTCAAAATGTAAAGTACATAGGGGGGACTTTATACATTTAATATGGAAATGTCCAAAACTCTATAGGTACTGAGAGGAAGTCTCCCAGTTTATTACGAGACTAGCCCAGGTACCTGTTCCCCTAAACCCTTTAGTGTACCTGCTTGGAGCCATTGACATAGAAATGCTCCCAAGAGGAACGTACTGTATGTTGACCAGACTGATGTATCTGGCTAAGAAACTCATAGAAAAATACTGGATGTCACCAGTGGTACCTACGGGGAAGCAGTGGATTTCATGTGTGAATTCTGCGCTTTTAAGAGAGCGACTGACGTACAGCCGAAGAGGAGAAGCGGGTAAATTTGACACAATATGGAAATCATGGCTGGGGGACGCCAATTTTGCGCCACCTCAATTAGTAGTGGAAAGACTCCAGATGTAAGATCTTTAGGGGCCGCAGGAGGGGAGGGTGGAGAAGAGAGGGAAAGAACGGTGTAAACGAGCAAAAATTGTATATACAGATAGGGGTGAGCAGTGGTAAGGGTGGAGGAAGTGAATTGTGGTGACTAGATATAAGGAAATAAAGGCAATGGATGTAGTTTGGGGGAAGGGGGGGAGGTGGGAAGGGGGAGGAAAAAGGGAAAAGAGAATATAGTAACAGGATAAAGTAATATGCACACAATGACTAACACAAAAAAATGTAATGTTTTAATGGATAAAATGTAATAAGGGTTTGTCATGAGAATAATTTTCTAAATAAAGAGGAGATGATAAAAAAAAAAAAAGAGTGGAAACTGAGTCTTATCCCTCCACTTTCATTTTTAAATTGTTAAGAATACCGTAGTTTGCAATCTGTTCAAATCCCTGCTCAAAAGAAACAACTAAAGGGTAAGAAATATTTAAAAAAAATATATATATATATAAATACAAAAAATCATATTAAAAATTCATAGTCCATATGATAAACAGCGCTAATTATGGATAAGTGTCCAAAAGCACACGGTACATTTGAGTGATGACTTTGCAACAGTCTAATTGAAAGTGAAGTTTCTTCTGTGTATATGGTCTGTAGTGCACCCTACACCAATCAAAAAAATCTGGCCGTGGAGTTCACTCTGCACTTCCTGGTTACAGAGACGCTGCGGTGCCCTCAGTTGAAGTCAGCCTGTGACGAAACCGGTCAGGGCTCAGACACCGTAGCGTCTCTGTAACCAGGAAGTGCAGAGTGAACTCCACGGCCAGCTGTCCCATACTAGGAAAAGATATTACAGCGTCACGTTTGCAACACGGACGCCCTCTTGGGTCGGATTAGCGGTGAATACACTCTTCATTTCTATGTGCTTTTAACAAGTGAATTTTATGTACGTGCATTTGATACAGGGATATTGTATTGGGGGATTTCCTTATTAAAGCAATATTACACTATTTCGTGCTTTATGTCCTTATATGTGTTCCTGAGGATTTTAACCCTTACTACCCTGGTGGTGATGACTGAAGTTGGAGCGAGATTATCTACAGATTTGAAAGGCTTATCTTTTTCATCCTTGTGGTGAGTTTGAACCCCAGAGGGGGAGTGTGCCTCACTCGTGGTGAAGATTTTTTTGTGCTTTTGGACACTTATCCATAATTAGCGCTGTTTATCGTATGGACTATGAATTTTTAATATGATTTTTTGTATTTATTTTTATTATTTTATATATATGAGGTTCTCATGTGTATAGAATTTAAATAGCTGCTATATATTTATCTATAACTTTTATCATAAGTTTTAACTTTGATGAATTTGAGTTTACTGTTGTCTTCTTTCTTGTTCATACATCACGGGACACAGAGCAGCATAGTCATTACTATGTGGGTTATATAGAATTACCTTCAGGTGCTGGCACTGGCAACTTCCAAAACAGGAAGTACCCTCCCCTATATAAGCCCCTCCCATCCGGGAGTACCTCAGTTTTTTGCCAGTGTCTAAGGTGTTGGCCAAGGTTAACATGTATTCATCTGGGCTTGTGTACAGGTTCTCTGGGCCTTAGCAAGCTATTCCGGATCCGACCAAAAAAAGCTTCATAGCTAAACGGTCGGTACCCGGGCCTTGCAGAGAAGAGCAGGGTTTTGCCTGTAATGCCTCTCTTAGGAGGGCTGGACCCTGGGATCCAGAGCTCTGGTCATACCCAAAACCAAGAGGCTATCTGTGCAGGGTGCTATACAGGTCCAGGGGAGTGGAATCCTTGGGAACCCGGTCCCTGAAGGTCTAGTACAATGCCTGCCGTGAGAGGTGAAGTTTGGGCTTCTGTGGACCAAACAAAGTCCTGCGGCGGGGAAAAGGTAAGTGGGGGCCCCTCAGGAACTTGGTTCTATTGAGGGGACCCCCAAGCCTAATATGTCTTTCTGCCTGTTACCTAAAGGGTATTCCCGCTAATAGCTGTATATGCCTAAGAAATCCTAGAAATGTTTTTTCATAAGGGAAATTTAAAAAAAACTGTAAACCTGGAAATGTTTTTTCATAAAGGAGGTTTTAAAAAAAAAAAAAAAAAAAGACAAAGGTGCGGTACCTGTGTTTGTCCACTAGAGGCCGCTGTGGAACGTCTTTTTTCTGGGGACTATTCCTTCCATGGTGAAAGTCCAGGCAGATGAGTGAGCTCTCTATCAGGGAAGCTGCATTCCTCTGTCATGCTGCCAAGTAGTTTCCTTCCATCCCCGAGTCCTGGTGAAACAGGGACCCTGGCTCCTCTCCCTACATGGCGCCAAGAGCGCACACGTGCACGCGCGCGCGCGCACACATGCTTTCCTTTTATAAGGTTTAGCTTCAAAAAAGGGGGCGGAGCCTGGCGGATGACGCGCTCTGTGCGCCCAGCGCTTCTGCGCATGTGCGGGCATCCCAGCAAGATAAAAGGACTCAGTCCACGCTGCTTGCTATGGACACAGAGCATGAAAAGGAGCTGGTAGCATGGTATAGGGGCTTACAGCGGGCGGTTGATACAGGCATCCCCAGAAAGACGCATTAGTAGACACCCACTGATGTACATAGCAGCAAATTGCATTAGACTATTTCAGTAAGGGGTGTATTGCGGCTGGAATACCTCAGCTTTGAACTAAGGAATATGCCGCCTAAAAAACTCTGAGATATACCTCTCAGGAAGTGTAGGGGGTCTCCATCGGGCTCTGAGGATCTGGAGCAGTCATCTGCACCCTCCTCCCCTGAGAAATCAGAGGTTAATACCCATAAGGAACCCCCGGGAGTGCCAGGTACTGCGGCTGTCCTCAGTCCACCTGCTCCTGCATATATAACAGAGGAGGTTTTTTCCTCAACTCTGGAGGGATTGGAGCAGAGATTGGCTGCATTGATCGCTTCTTCTCTACAGGAAAGAAAGCGCGCCAGATCTCCATCACCTCCATTAGAGTGCCTGTTGGCAGAGTAACAGTCCTAGGAAGGGACCGACCTACCTGAAGGGGATCAGGGGGAGGTTAGCTCTGTTTTTGAGAAATCGACAGTAGATGAACCATTTTCAGCATCACAGACTGAAAGATTGTGGGTCCAGACCCTAACTGACATGGTTCGATCTGCATTTAAAATGCCTCTTGTTGAACCATCAACTACTGCTGTCTCCTCATTGGGGTCGCTAAAAGCTCCCCAGGTTAATTGCTCCTTTCCAATACATCCATTATTGGAAGGACTTATATACCAGGACTGGGAACATCCTGATAAACTATTTGTTCCGCCTAAAAGGTTTCCGGTGATCTATCCCATGGAGGGTAAGTTCACCCAGAGATGGAATGTTCCTACGGTGGATGCAGCCATCTCTTCTGTGAACAAATCACTGACATGTCCAGTAGATAATGTTCAAATGTTCAAAGATCCAGTGGATAAAAAATTGGAATCTTTATTAAAATCTGCTTTTTCCACAGCAGGGGCTGTTACACAGCCAGCAGTGGCAGCTATTGGGGTCTGCCAAGCTTTAAAGGATCAAATGAAAGCCCTACAGCCAGTGAAAAACCTGGTATATCTAGGGCTACGGCTGGATTCAGACCAGAGGAAGATTTTCTTACCTCTAGACAAGGTATCCTCTTTGAGGGCCTTGGTCCGTCTGCTTTGTGCAAAAAGACAGCCGTCCATACGCCTGTGCATGAGGCTGCTAGGAAAGATGGTAGCATCATTCGAAGCTGTGCCATACGCCCAATTCCACTCAAGGAATTTACAAAGGGCCATATTGTCAGCCTGGAACGGAAAAGTTCAGGCTCTAGACTTCCCGATGGCTTTGTCCCCTTCCGTTCGGAAGAGTCTCTGCTGGTGGTTGATCCCCCAGAATCTCCAGAAGGGAAAACCCTTCAGCCCGATATCTTGGAAGGTGGTCACTACAGATGCCAGCCTTATAGGCTGGGGGGCAGTACTGGAGCAATGGTCTCTCCAGGGCAGATGGTCAAATGTAGTAAAAACCCTGCCCATCAATCTCTTAGAGATACGAGCAGCCCGGTACGCTCAAGTAGCCTGGACATCCAGACTCCAAGGGTCCCCTGTCAGAATTCAATCAGACAATGCCACAGCAGTGGCATATATCAATCATCAGGGAGGCACCAGGAGTCGTGCAGCCCAGAGGGAAGTAAGTCACATCCTGGAATGGGCAGAAAAGCATGTCCCATGTATATCAGCTGTCTTCATTCCAGGGGTGGAGAATTGGAAGGCGGACTTTCTGAGTCGCCAACAGTTATGCCCAGGGGAATGGTCCCTTCATCCCGAGGTCTTCCGAGCAATATGTCAGCGGTGGGGAACACCGGATGTAGATCTGCTAGCATCCAGATTCAACGCAAAGGTGGACAGATTTGTCTCCCGGACAAGGGATCCCCTCGCTTGCGGCTCGGATGCTCTGGTGTTCCCTTGGGATCAGTTCAGACTGATATATGCATTCCCTCCGCTACAATTGTTGCCTCGACTCCTTCGCAGAGTCAGGTTGGAGAAGAAGCCGGTGATCCTGGTGGCTCCAGCGTGGCCCCGAAGGGCCTGGTACGCGGAGATCATCAAAATGTCTGTGGGGAGTCCTTGGACCCTTCCACGTCGTCCGGACCTGCTTTCGCAAGGACCGATATACCACCCTTCCTTACTAACTCTAAGTTTAACGGCCTGGCTATTGAATCCCACATCCTAAAGAAGAGAGGTCTCTCTAACTCTGTGGTATCAACTATAATCAATGCCAGGAAGCCTGTATCCAGGCAGATCTACTATAGAGTTTGGAAGGCGTACATCACTTGGTGCGAGGCCAGAAAATGGCATCCACGTAAGTACGTTATAGGCAGAATTCTGGACTTCCTGCAGTGGGCTGTAGACAGGAAGTTTGCCTTAAGTACTATCAAGGGCCAGGTTTCGGCCTTGTCAATACTATTTCAAAGGCCCCTGGCTATGCATTCACTTGTCAAATCCTTTATGCAAGGTGTGACTCGTATTATTCCACCGATTAAGGCTCCCATATGCCCATGGGATCTAAATTTGGTTCTGTCGGTTCTGCAGAAGCAGCCATTTGAACCTTTGCGGCACATTTCCTTGGTTCTACTCACCAGGAAATTGATATTTTTAGTAGCCATATGCTCGGCTAGAAGAGTGTCGGAATTAGCCGCCATGTCCTGTAAAGAGCCATATCTGGTTATCCATAAGGACAGAGTAGTATTACGTCCTCACCCAGCCTTTCTTCCTAAGGTGGTATCGAGGTTTCACTTGAACCAGGATGTGGTTCTTCCTTCTTTTTTCCCCAAACCAAGCTCGGTAGAGGAAAAGTTATTGCATTCTTTGGATGTAGTAAGAGCAGTTAAAGCTTATCTAAAAGCCACTGCTCAGATTCGTAGAACGGATTCTTTGTTTGTTCTGCCGGAAGGCCCCAGAAAGGGTCAGGCAGCATCAAAATCTACTTTAGCCAAGTGGATTCGACAGGTCATAATACAAGCCTATGGCTTGAGAAGTAGACCGCCTCCGTTCAAAGTTAGGGCGCACTCCACGAGAGCAGTTGGAACTTCATGGGCAGTGCATCACCAGGCCTCCCTGGCGCAAATTTGTAAGGCCGCAACATGGTCTTCAGTACACACGTTTACTAGGTTCTACCAGGTGGACGTTAGAAGTCAGGAGGATGTCGCCTTTGGGCGCAGTGTGTTGCAGGCCGCAAAAGATCCTCATGCCTGATGGCGCCCAGCTTATGTATGGTGTATCCCCCCCCTCATGTGGCATTGCTTTGGGACGTCCCACATAGTAATGACTATGCTGCTCTGTGTCCCGTGATGTATGAACAAGAAAGTAGGATTTTTAAAACAGCTTACCTGTAAAATCCTTTTCTTGGAGTACATCACGGGACACAGAGCTCCCACCCCTCTTTTGGGGACACGTATTGCTTTGCTACAAAACTGAGGTACTCCCGGATGGGAGGGGCTTATATAGGGGAGGGTACTTCCTGTTTTGGAAGTTGCCAGTGCCAGCACCTGAAGGTAATTCTATATAACCCACATAGTAATGACTATGCTGCTCTGTGTCCCGTGATGTACTCCAAGAAAAGGATTTTACAGGTAAGCTGTTTTAAAAATCCTACTATTCCTAATTAACCTCTTAACTGCTTAGCTGGAGAGGTTATTTTCTGAAATAGCAATTTAGCATTTAGGCGCCGAGCAGTGCATATTTGGGCCTTTTACTTTGCACCTTCCTCTCATATATATATATATATATATATATATATATATATATATATATATATATATATTATTAGGTATGTATGCTGTGTGAATGGGAACACATAACAGACATACAGTGGGATTTTCTTAAATTTGACTGCAAAAGTGAAAATACACTTTAAATCTTTCTGCACTTCAGCATTTGCTGTTTGTATTTGCTGGTTTTCTAATGGATGTCAAATGACCATCTAAATGGTTTATTAGGTTTCCACTTTAATGAGTAATGAACATTTTTTTTCAAGAATAACTGTCAAAATGTTTTGGCAGAGTGGATTGTTATATTTTCGGAAAAAGAAGATTCTTTTTTGGGGGCTGAAGGCAAAATATGTTTGTCTTACAGACTGATGTGTTTGTATTAAATCTATCTTGTGTTTGAAAAAAAAAAAAAAAAACATCAAGAGAGGATTTGTGGGGCATAGCGTTTCCAAGCATTTTCGCCTACATCATCATAGAGATCCCTCTCTTCTGAAGGTTATAGCTATAGAAAGGTATACCCCACATTGGAGGGGGAGCAATCTTAAAAGACAAATTTCCCGTAGGGAAACGAGATGGATATATGATATCCAGTGTTACAGTCCTTGGGGACTTAACATTGAATGGGACATAAATTGTTACATCGATAACCGGTAGATATCCATCCTCCCCTTCTTGCTGACCATCTCCTATTCTTTCAATGAGCTAAGGTCTTGTCAGATTTTTTATCACTATGATCCCTGACATCTACTATAGGAATATGAGGATGATAGTAGGTTGCACCTTTATCATACATTTATTATATATTTTTTACCTCATATCCTATTTGGGACCTGTAACAATGGCTGTATCATTCTTGGGAACAGAATTCCTGCTGTCTGTTTCTGAATGAATGATGGGATGTTTCTTTGCCGACAAACCACATCGGATCCCTTCCTTTCCTGGTGTGTTTTTGTCGGTGAATACGCATTCCATCATAACATTTTTAAAATTTCTCTAACATAGTAATGTATTTTTAATCTAAATACACTTTTTATAAAAAAAAATATTTTGGTGTCTGGTATAGGTTGACATTACACATAACCATCTATATGGGTCATGTGTATGACAACAATTGAGTCCACTATGTTATAAAAGATGGACTACATATGGCTTAGTTTATAATATGGTAAACATTTTTAAACTGGATTAGACACGCTAAGATTTTTTGCCACAGTTCATCGTGTTTTATCTGTAGGTTTATATAGTACATAGTAATGTATTTGTTATTATGATGTTTTTAAATATTATTTTAAGTTTTTGTGATCAGCGGTAGAGTTGACACCTGCAGATATAGACTAATTGTGAACTTCCGGAGTCCCTCCCGCGGTATGGGTATTTAAGCGTGGTGATTGACATCCAGACTGAAGCCTCCCTTCCCAGTAGAAGCCTTGTACAGGGAAACGCGTCGGGTAGAGCATTTTAGTCTCTGACGTCATCATGCTACAGCCAGCTGGCTTGAGCCGCGGCTGTTTTTGAAAAATTTTGCTTCTGTTTATGGATGTCAGTATGCTGTGAAACTTGTGCAATAAATATTTTAACAAGGAAATACTGCACCATGAGGTCTCTTCTTCTTCTCCCTCCTTGGTAAATGTGCTGTGAGCTCAGAAGATACAGAGGTAAATAGTCTATGTTTGCGGAGAACCTCTTAAACCAGTGGTTCTCAACCTTACTAGTGCTGTGACCCCTTGATAAAAATTCCCAAGTTGTGGGGACTACTAACAGTAAAATTATTTTCGTAGCGCGGGTTGTCAGCACACAAGGCAAGACAAGTAATTTGCGGCCCTAACCCAAGGACAATTAGCGCTCCTTGAGTCCCTTCCACTTGTATTAAAACCCCTTATGGTACATTTTAGGATGTACCACTATCTTTGTTCTCCCTTCGTTCTCTTTTATCTCTCTCTATCCTATTTTTTTTTTCTTTTTTTTACCCCATCCCTCTCTCTAGCCGTCTTTCTTAATTTCTCTCCCTTTTTCTTTGTTCCTCTTTTCCTCTCCTTTTAATGTATTCTCTATTTCCTTCTCTTACTCATTGGTGGGTGTGGGATCAGTGGCAGTACTGGGGGGAGTTCTGATCAGCCAACTTGGGTGCTCATGATCAAGGTCATCTGCTGATCTCAGAACTGTTGTGGGGACTTTTAATGGCAACTGTAATCACATGTAATGTTACTCACTGTGTCTCTGGCTTCACTGTGTCTCTGGTTTCACTGTGTCTCTGACTTTGTGGTGTCTCGTAGCAGTGACATCAATACCGAAATCAGGAGATAGGGTCTCCTCCAGCCCCTCCCACTTCATATTCCTCACCAATCAGCGGACCTCTAGTCTCTGCCCCCCAGCCATGCCGTAAACTGAATGGGCTGCTCCGAAGAGACTGAGTGGGCGGCCACAGGCTCCAGAGACAGCCCTGCTGGGCGGCCACAGGCTCCAGGGATAGCCCTGCTGGGCGGCCACAGGCTCCAGGGACAGCCCTGCTGGGCGGCCGCAAAAAGGCTGGGAGAGTGGTGCAGGCTTCAGGAACAGCCACGGTTCAGTGACTCCTGGTAAATCATCATTCGACCCCCGAGGGGTTCCCGACCCCAGGTTGAGAACCACTGTCTTAAACAGAGTGTGGTGAGCACACCTTCCCACCAAAGGAGATTACTGTATCTGGAGGAGCACAGAATCACAAGCAGCATTGGGAGTTACTTCCATGGTGACCAACCCCAGAGCCAACAGTCCATCCGTCCTTGAGGTGCCTGGGGAGGAATATCCAAGGGCAGATCGGCCCAGTACTGAGCCTACTATCATCACCTATCTGGTAAGCGGCCACTCTCTAATGAGCTGTTCATCGGATATGATTGTATAAAGTTGACAGCTTTACTTCCACGGCTTTTTGTCACACCAGATCCGTCATCATTGTGGCTTTGGTTCACATTTATATGGACTAGAATAATACTCAGTTCACTTGGACTCTCATCACATATATATATATTTTTATACATTTTCTATACATTTTTATTTATTATCAAGGTGTGCAGTCACATTATACGGTGTATTAATTTCACTCATCCATCATATTTTCAATGTGATAGCACTATATATATATTTTATTCACATTTATTTATTGGTTAATATGTTACATTTGTAGGTTGCGCAATTAATCAATTTTTCCCAATCAAAGCACCATCCCTGACCTCCACGTTGAGATCCAGAAAATGAATATTTTCTTTGCTGGCTTCATGTTGTAGGACAATACCCAAAGCGTTATCATTCAGGTAGTCAATGTAGTTGTTCAGGGATTGCATGTCACCCTCCCAGAGGAGGAGGATGTCGTCAATATACCGCCTACATAGGAGGAGCTCAGACCTCCGATTAGTATAGACGACATCCTCCTCCCACTTGGCCATGAACAAGTTTGCCATGCTTGGCACAAACTTTGCGCCCATGGCGACTCCCCTACTCTACAAGTAGAAGGATCCGCCAAACCAAAAGTAATTGTGGTTCATGGCAAAAGAAGAATGAATGAAAGCACTCTGTATGGGTAACAAGCTGATATCACGCCTCAAAAAGTAGTCCACAGCCTCAAACCCATCCCCATGACATATGATAGTGTACAGAGAAGACACGTCGGCCATTGCCAAAATGTACCCCTCCTTCCACTGGATACAACTAAGAAGGTTTAAAACCTGAGTGGAGTCCTTCAAGAAGGACGGAGTTTGAACCACCAGAGTTTGCAGAAATCCATCAATGTATCTACGTATCCTGGAGGTTCCAGACTCTACCCACTAATAATCGGCCTACTAGGGGGATTAGCCGGATCCTTGTGAACTTTTGGTAGGTAGTACTTCACTGGAAAACGTGGAGCCATGGGGACCAAATGGTCCTTCTCCTTCTTGGATAAAATATTTTTTGGGAAACCCTCATCTATTAATCTGACAAGCTCTTTTTTATATCCAATAGTGGGATTGGATGGTAAAGAAATATAAGTCTCATGATCCGACAATATCCTTTCCATCTCCAATAGATAGGGAGATTTATCCAGAACAACAATATCCCCCGCCCTTGTCTGCAGTGCGGACGATAATGTCGTTCCTCTGTTTTAGGGACTCTAACCCTTGTTTAAATCCAATATCCAACCTAGTCCTTTTGATGTTCAAGGAGTCTAGATCCTTCAACACCAATTCCTTGAAGACACCCAAAGAAGGAGCCAACACACCAGGGGGGTTGAATAAAGAAGCATTAGTCAACCCTGAATGTCTAATGCTAGTGGCTTCTGTCCTATTTGTGACAACAGGATTGGATATTCAATGGTGTTTGATGTTTAGTTTACAGATGTATTCGTGAACATCCATAAAAACACCAAACTTGTTTAATGGTTTTGGGGGAGCAAACTTCAGACCATGATAAACACATGCAATGCACGGGTTGGGTGCAAGAGAACTTGCTGAAGACCAGTCAGCACTTATTCTAAGTTAAGCACCAACACTAATAACAGGTGTGTCAGCATGAATACTCACGCACTGTGGGGCATGTGCACCCATTCCTGCGCACACCAAAACTCTCTGTGCACAACCACACATCACCAGGACATGTGTGTGATCAGGACTAGTGATGAGCCGAACACCCCCGGGTTCGGTTCGCACCAGAACCCGCGAACGGACCGAAAGTTCGAACGAACATTAGAACCCTATTAAATACAATGGATGCGAACGTTCGAATTCTAAAGTGCTAATTATAACAACTATTATGCATGTTATTGTCCTAAAAAGGGTTTGGGAACCCGGGTTCTGCACCAGGGGACATGTATCAATGCAAAAAGAAGTTTTAAAAACGGTCGTTTTTCGGGAGCAGTCATTTTAATGATGCATAAAGTGAAAAAAAAAAAGTCAAATATTCCTTTAAATATCGTACCTGGGGGGTGTCTAAAGTATGCCTGTGAAGTGCCACGTGTTTCCCGTGTTTAGAACTGTCCCTGCACAAAATGACACTTCTAAAGGAAAAAAAAGCCATTTAAAACTGCTTGCGGCTTTAATGTAATGTCTGGTCCCGGTAATATGGATGAAATTCTTTAAGAAAAATGGCATAGCTACCCCATGACCCCCCCCCTACCCCAGCCCATTACCAGCCCCTTTGGGTCTTGTATGGATATTAAGGGGAACCCCGCACATAAAATAAAAAAGGCCCTATATACTCTGAACAGCCCTATACAGGCGGTGCATACAAGACAGGGACTGTAGGTTTGTTCTTATGTAGAGTCTGTTTGTAATTTTGAACAGGTACATTGTTGAAGTGTAGCTCCAGACCAAAAATCTATTTTTAAACTTTTTGGAAAACATAGGTAAGGGTTATCACCCCTGTAACATTTGTTTTGCTGTCTGTGCCCCTGTTCAGAACATTTCACCTCACTTTCCGTCCCAATGACAACTCTTTTTGAAATGTGGTCTTTTTCTTGAAACAAGGATTGCTGATAAAGCATCAGTACAGAGGAGACACCTTTCTCCCATATTTATTCTTACAGGAGAGAATTTTCCTTCCTAGTGGTAGATTTCCTCTCACTTCCTGTTGTCTTCTTGCGTTTGCAAGTAGGAGTCGTTTGTAAGTTGGATGTTTGAAAGTAGGGACCTGCCGTATATACTCTGCAGAAATAGGCCCCTTAGTTGTTGGTGTTGGCACAACACTGTAAGCACTCACAGTTACTCTTGGTTGGTGCTGGAACGCCCTGCTGTCAACTATTATATCAGGAATTTTAATTACATATAATTGTTGAACAGTGGTAGTAAAAATTGGGCCTTTGATGGTGGTGCTGGTGCCACAACACTGTAAGCCCTGACAGTTACTCTTGGTGGGTGCAGCAATGGGCCCTGCTGTGAATTATTAGATCAAGAATTGTAATTACATGCCCCTGTTGAACAGGGGCTGAAAAATTGGGCCTTAGGCACTGGTGGCACAACACTGCAACCCCTCACAGATACTGTACTTGGAGCACAGCAATGAGCCCTGTTGCAAAGTATTGCTTCAAAAATTGTAATGACACGCCCCTGTTAAACAGGGGCTGAAAAATTGGGCCTTAGGCACTGGTGGCACAACACTGCAACTCCTCACAGATACTGTACTTGGAGCACAGCAATGAGCCCTGTTGCAAAGTATTGCTTCAAAAATTGTAATGACACGCCCCTGTTAAACAGGGGCTGAAAAATTGGGCCTTAGGCACTGGTGGCACAACACTGCAACTCCTCACAGATACTGTACTTGGAGCACAGCAATGAGCCCTGTTGCAAAGTATTGCTTCAAAAATTGTAATTACACGCCCCTGTTAAACAGGGGCTGAAAAATTGGGCGTTAGGCACTGGTGGCGGCACCCATAAACAAAAATGATCTTACAAGCTATCATCATCAATCGTATCATTGAGGACTCGGAGGAGGAGGATAGCCAGTCAACATAACAGCACAGGCACTCAGCATCAGCATCAGTCTTGAAGGGATGTGACATGTTAAAATCAATTAGTCTGTTATATCAGCATCAGGTGTGTGGTAGCTGGTGGTGATCCAAGACTGGTTCATCTTGATGAAAGTCAGTCGATCAACCGAGTCGGTGGACAGGCGCACCCTGTGATCCGTGACAAATCCTCCAGCAGCACTGAATGTGCGTTCCGAAAGAACGCTGGATGCAGGACAGGCCAGTAGCTCAATTGCATACTGTGCAAGCTCTGGCCAGTGATCCATCCTCAAGACCCAGTAAGCCAGAGGATTTTCGGTGGGGAAGGTGTCCAAGTCTGACCTTGCCCCTAGATATTCCTGCACCATGTTTATCAGACGCTGGCGATGGTTGCTGGAACCGATCATACTTTGGGGCTGCGGACTAAAGAATTGTCTGAACGCATCGGTCAGACGGCCACCTTCCCCACCGCTCCTTCTTTGACTGGCCGAAGCCTCAGCAACTCGTTGTCCAGGACCAGGAGTTTGCAACCTCCCAGTCTCTGGGAACGCGTTGCACAGACCTTTCTGCAAGGCCTCCCGGAGTTGTCTCATCCTCTGCTCCCTCTGCGACGGTAACATAAGGTCCGCAACCTTACCCTTGTACCGTGGATCAAGGAGAGTGGCCAGCCAGTAATGGTCCCTCTCCTTGATCCGAAGAATACGAGGATCCTTCCGCAGACTTTGCAGGATCAGGGAGGCCATGCAGCGTAGGTTTGCTGAGGCATTCGCTCCGGAGTCCTCTGGGTCACTAAGGACGACATGATCCGCAGCCACCTCCTCCCAGCCACGTACAAGTCCACTGGTTTCTTGGGACTGTAAATCATCCCTAAAAGACTGCTGCTGATGATGCTGAGTGCCAGCCTCCACCTCCATGCTGACACAATCCTCCTCCTCCTCCTCCTCCTCCTCCTCCTCTTCCTGTGCGATGGGTGGGACAGAAGGAACACTGTCTGGGTAAAGGGGGCCTTGAGAGGCAAGGAAGTCCTCCTCTTCCTGCCTCTGTTCTGCCTCAAGTGCCCTGTCCATTATTCCACGCAGCGTGTGCTCCAACAGGTGGACAAGAGGTACAGTGTCACTGATGCATGCACTGTCACTGCTCACCATCCTCGTGGCCTCCTCAAATGGTGCCAGGACAGTGCATGCATCCCTGATCATGCCCCACTGGCGTGGAGAAAAAAAACCAAGCTCCCCTGACCCTGTCCTGGTGCCGTAGTCGCACAGGTACTCATTGATGGCCCTCTGCTGCGTGTGCAGCCGCTGCAGCATGGCCAACGTTGAGTTCCACCTGGTGGGCATGTCACATATAAGGCGGTTCTTGGGCAGGTTCAACTCCTTTTGCAGCTCAGCCAGGCGAGCACTGGCATTATAAGATCTGCGGAAATGCACACAGACTTTCCTGGCCTGCCTCAGGACATCCTGTAAGCCCGGGTACCTGCCCAAGAAGCGCTGCACCACCAGGTTAAGGACGTGAGCCACACAGGGCACATGGGTCAGTTGTCCCTGTCGGAGGGCGGAGAGGAGGTTGGTGCCATTGTCGCAAACCACCATTCCTGGCTTAAGCTGGCGTGGCGTCAACCACCTCTCGGCCTGGCCCTGCAGAGCAGACAGGACCTCTGCCCCAGTGTGGCTTCTGTCCCCCAAACACACCAGCGCAAGCACGGCATGGCATCTTTTTGCCTGCGTACTTGCGTAGCCCCGTGAACGGCTACGGAGCACCGCTGGTTCATAGGACAAACCACAGGAAGAGGCCATGGAGGAAGAAGAAGAGGAGGGGGTGGAGGAGAGAGGTGTGTCACAACCAGTAGTAGCATTTTGGAGGCGTGGCGGTGGGACAACCTCCAACACTACTGCACCTTGTCCTGAATCCTTCCCAGCTGCCAAAAGAGTGACCCAATGGGCCGTGAAAGAAAGGTAACGTCCCTGTCCATGCCTGCTGGACCATGAGTCAGCGGTAATATGCACCTTACCGCTGACCGCCCTGTCCAGCGAGGCCAAGACATTGCCTTCCACATGCCGGTAGAGAGCCGGAATAGCCTTCCGTGAGAAAAAGTGGCGTTTGGGAACCTGCCACTGAGGAACCGCACATTGCACAAACTCACGGAAGGGGGCCGAGTCTACCAACTGAAAAGGCAGCAGTTGAAGCGCTAGCAATTTAGCCAAGCTAGCATTCAACCGCTGGGCATGTGGATGGCTGGGAGTGAACTTCTTTCGACGGTCCAGCAGCTGGGGCAGGGAAATTTGCCTGCTAGAATCGGACGTCGGTGTACTGCTAGCAGAGTGGGCGCAAGTACTTGGCTGTGACACACCTAATTCTACACCTTCATTCCTCTCAGTGCATGTTTCAGAGAGGACTGAAGTTATAGTGGGGTTGGAGATCCCAGCTGATGCGGTGCAAGGAGAGGTCCGCTTTGTTCTTTGGTGTGGGTCTTTGAGGTAGGCTTGCCAACGAGCTGCATGGCAGGTCAACATATGTCTGGTCAGGCATGTGGTACCCAAGCGGCTGATGTTTTGGCCACGCGATATACGCTTGAGACATATGTTGCAAACAGCAGCTGTGCGATCTGATGCACTAGCCTCAAAAAAGGCCCACACCAAAGAACTTTTTGAATGACGGGCAGAGGCAGCGCCCTGCACAGGCGGAGCTCTGCGGTGTGATTCCGTCGGTGTACTGCCCTTACGCTGGCCACCAAAGGGCATCCTGCCTCGTTGGAGATGTGCCTCCTCCTCATCCTCCTCCTCCTCCTCTCTCCTATTAGGCACCCACGTGGAGTCAGTGACCTCATCATCCCCTCCCTCCTCATCACTGGAGCCAATCTGGCAGTATGCTGCAGCTGCTGGAACATGACTGCCAGATTGGTGTCCTTCTTGAGCATCCCCTCTGTCTGCTCTCACGCTACTGCCTTCCTCTAGCTGGGTTTCATCATCAGACCCTTCGAAACGCTGGGCATCCTCCTGGAGCATGTACCCAACACTGTGCTGAAACAGTTCGGGGGACTCCTCAGGAGGAGGACATGGTGGGTCTAGGGAAGGAGTGACAGATGATTTGTCTGACATTGATACCAGGGAAGAGGACGCTTTGGCAGCTGCTTTTCCAGTACCCTGAGCCTGGGTGAGAGAGGATGAGGAGGAGGAGGAGGGCTTGGTCATCCACTCTACCAAGTCTTCGGCATGATGTGGCTCAACATGTCCAGCTGCCGAAAAGAAGGACAAGCGTGTCCCATGGCCATGTGCTGATGACAATGCACCGCGTCCACGACCAGCACTGTTGCCCCCAGACACAGAGCCTGCTTGCCCTCTTTTATTGCCTCCTGACTGTCTGCCTCTCCTTGTTTGCCTTCCAGACATTCTAATAGATGGCCTGCAGGGAGATGGGAAAAAAGCAATAAGGGCTACCTTCAGGTGTCCTTCTCTGTCCCTTGAAACAAGGACTTTCACAGTGAAAGAAACTGACACTCTCCCTACCTACAGTTTTCTGTCCCTAGAAAAAATATTTTTTTTAAGCACAATATAGCACAAGGACAATTCACTCACTGTCCTTACAGGTCCCTGGAAACAAGGACTTGCAGAGTGAAATAAACTGACACTCTCCCTACCTACAGTTTTCTGTCCCTAGAATAAATGTTTTTTTTAAGCACAATATAGCACAAGGACAATTCACTCACTGTCCTTACAGGTCCCTGGAAACAAGGACTTGCAGAGTGAAAGAAAAAAAACACTCTCCCTACCTACAGTTTTCTGTCCCTAGAAAAAATGTTTTTTTTAATCACAATATAGCACAAGGACAATTCACTCACTGTCCTTACAGGTCCCTGGAAACAAGGACTTGCAGAGTGAAAGAAAAAAAACACTCTCCCTACCTACAGTTTTCTGTCCCTAGAAAAAATGTTTTTTTTAATCACAATATAGCACAAGGACAATTCACTCACTGTCCTTCCAGGTCCCTGGAAACAAGGACTTGCAGAGTGAAAGAAACTGACACTGTCCCTACCTACAGTTTTCTGTCCCTAGAATAAATGTTTTTTTTAAGCACACTATAGCACAAGGACAATTCACTCACTGTCCTTACAGGTCCCTGGAAACAAGGACTTGCAGAGTGAAAGAAAAAAAACACTCTCCCTACCTACAGTTTTCTGTCCCTAGAAAAAATGTTTTTTTTAATCACAATATAGCACAAGGACAATTCACTCACTGTCCTTACAGGTCCCTGGAAACAAGGACTTGCAGAGTGAAAGAAAAAAAACACTCTCCCTACCTACAGTTTTCTGTCCCTAGAAAAAATGTTTTTTTTAATCACAATATAGCACAAGGACAATTCACTCACTGTCCTTACAGGTCCCTGGAAACAAGGACTTGCAGAGTGAAAGAAAAAAAACACTCTCCCTACCTACAGTTTTCTGTCCCTAGAAAAAATGTTTTTTTTAATCACAATATAGCACAAGGACAATTCACTCACTGTCCTTACAGGTCCCTGGAAACAAGGACTTGCAGAGTGAAAGAAAAAAAACACTCTCCCTACCTACAGTTTTCTGTCCCTAGAAAAAATGTTTTTTTTAATCACAATATAGCACAAGGACAATTCACTCACTGTCCTTACAGGTCCCTGGAAACAAGGACTTGCAGAGTGAAATAAACTGACACTCTCCCTACCTACAGTTTTCTGTCCCTAGAATAAATGTTTTTTTTAAGCACAATATAGCACAAGGACAATTCACTCACTGTCCTTACAGGTCCCTGGAAACAAGGACTTGCAGAGTGAAAGAAAAAAAACACTCTCCCTACCTACAGTTTTCTGTCCCTAGAAAAAATGTTTTTTTTAATCACAATATAGCACAAGGACAATTCACTCACTGTCCTTACAGGTCCCTGGAAACAAGGACTTGCAGAGTGAAATAAACTGACACTCTCCCTACCTACAGTTTTCTGTCCCTAGAATAAATGTTTTTTTTAAGCACAATATAGCACAAGGAGAATTCACTCACTGTCCTTCCAGGTCCCTGGAAACAAGGACTTGCAGAGTGAAATAAACTGACACTCTCCCTACCTACAGTTTTCTGTCCCTAGAATAAATGTTTTTTTTTAAGCACAATATAGCACAAGGACAATTCACTCACTGTCCTTACAGGTCCCTGGAAACAAGGACTTGCAGAGTGAAAGAAAAAAAACACTCTCCCTACCTACAGTTTTCTGTCCCTAGAAAAAATGTTTTTTTTAATCACAATATAGCACAAGGACAATTCACTCACTGTCCTTACAGGTCCCTGGAAACAAGGACTTGCAGAGTGAAATAAACTGACACTCTCCCTACCTACAGTTTTCTGTCCCTAGAATAAATGTTTTTTTTAAGCACAATATAGCACAAGGAGAATTCACTCACTGTCCTTCCAGGTCCCTGGAAACAAGGACTTGCAGAGTGAAATAAACTGACACTCTCCCTACCTACAGTTTTCTGTCCCTAGAATAAATGTTTTTTTTAAGCACAATATAGCACAAGGAGAATTCACTCACTGTCCTTCCAGGTCCCTGGAAACAAGGACTTGCAGAGTGAAAGAAAAAAAACACTCTCCCTACCTACAGTTTTCTGTCCCTAGAAAAAATGTTTTTTTTAATCACAATATAGCACAAGGACAATTCACTCACTGTCCTTCCAGGTCCCTGGAAACAAGGACTTGCAGAGTGAAATAAACTGACACTCTCCCTACCTACAGTTTTCTGTCCCTAGAATAAATGTTTTTTTTAAGCACAATATAGCACAAGGACAATTCACTCACTGTCCTTCCAGGTCCCTGGAAACAAGGACTTGCAGAGTGAAATAAACTGACACTCTCCCTACCTACAGTTTTCTGTCCCTAGAATAAATGTTTTTTTTAAGCACAATATAGCACAAGGAGAATTCACTCACTGTCCTTCCAGGTCCCTGGAAACAAGGACTTGCAGAGTGAAATAAACTGACACTCTCCCTACCTACAGTTTTCTGTCCCTAGAATAAATGTTTTTTTTAAGCACAATATAGCACAAGGACAATTCACTCACTGTCCTTAGAGGTCCCTGGAAACAAGGACTTGCAGAGTGAAAGAAAATAAACACTCTCCCTACCTACAGTTTTCTGTCCCTAGAAAAAATGTTTTTTTTTAAGCACAATATAGCACAAGGACAATTCACTCACTGTCCTTCCAGGTCCCTGGAAACAAGGACTTGCAGAGTGAAAGAAAAAAAACACTCTCCCTACCTACAGTTTTCTGTCCCTAGAAAAAATGTTTTTTTTAATCACAATATAGCACAAGGACAATTCACTCACTGTCCTTCCAGGTCCCTGGAAACAAGGACTTGCAGAGTGAAAGAAACTGACACTGTCCCTACCTACAGTTTTCTGTCCCTAGAATAAATGTTTTTTTTAAGCACAATATAGCACAAGGACAATTCACTCACTGTCCTTAGAGGTCCCTGGAAACAAGGACTTGCAGAGTGAAAGAAAATAAACACTCTCCCTACCTACAGTTTTCTGTCCCTAGAAAAAATGTTTTTTTTTAAGCACAATATAGCACAAGGACAATTCACTCACTGTCCTTCCAGGTCCCTGGAAACAAGGACTTGCAGAGTGAAAGAAAAAAAACACTCTCCCTACCTACAGTTTTCTGTCCCTAGAAAAAATGTTTTTTTTAATCACAATATAGCACAAGGACAATTCACTCACTGTCCTTACAGGTCCCTGGAAACAAGGACTTGCAGAGTGAAATAAACTGACACTCTCCCTACCTACAGTTTTCTGTCCCTAGAATAAATGTTTTTTTTAAGCACAATATAGCACAAGGAGAATTCACTCACTGTCCTTCCAGGTCCCTGGAAACAAGGACTTGCAGAGTGAAATAAACTGACACTCTCCCTACCTACAGTTTTCTGTCCCTAGAATAAATGTTTTTTTTAAGCACAATATAGCACAAGGAGAATTCACTCACTGTCCTTCCAGGTCCCTGGAAACAAGGACTTGCAGAGTGAAAGAAAAAAAACACTCTCCCTACCTACAGTTTTCTGTCCCTAGAAAAAATGTTTTTTTTAATCACAATATAGCACAAGGACAATTCACTCACTGTCCTTCCAGGTCCCTGGAAACAAGGACTTGCAGAGTGAAAGAAACTGACACTGTCCCTACCTACAGTTTTCTGTCCCTAGAATAAATGTTTTTTTTAAGCACACTATAGCACAAGCACAAAACACACTGACACTCTCCCTACCTATCCTTCTCTTTCCCTAAACTAAAGGAATCCAGGTTAAGCAAGAAAGAAATAACAGTCACTGTCCCTGCCTATGCTTCTCTTTCCCTGCTCCGGAACACACTACACTAGGCCGCCGTGCTGGCGGCCTTTTATATTGTGGGGCGTGTACTAAACACCCTCAGCAATAATTGGCCACAGGCATCCTGCCTGTGGCCAATCATTGCTCTCCTCGCTGCCGGCGCTGTGATTGGCCAAGCATGCGGGGTCACAGTGCATGCTTGGCCAATCACAGCGCCTGGATGACACTGCGATGGCGTAGTGCATTGTGGGCCGTTCGCGTCACTCGAATTTGGCGCGAACGGCCCAAATCGTTCGATCTTCGTCGAACGATCGAACAGCCGATGTTCGAGTCGAACGTATGTTCGACTCGAACACGAAGCTCATCCCTAATCAGGACTCTGAGACAGCTAGCCACTACATATTCATGTTTGTTTTGGAATGTCAGTTGCTGAGATTTGCTAAACTGATTCTTTAGAAGTGATGTATTGGCATATAACCCAGAACTTATACAGGAAGCTGTTGCTCAATAGCTTCCTGTGTAAGTCCCTGTGTATGCTAAAGCATAAACTAGTTTCACCCCCCATGATTAGCACATAATCTAAGTATCAGGGTAAAGTCTTCAAACTGATTAAAGTTGGCCTGAAAAATGATAAGTGTTAAAGAATCTGAAGGTGAATAACACTACCAAAAGTATAAGAAATTTAAAAGTGAAAAATTGTGGTGTCATTTGTTAACTGAGTGACTATATTATGCTATTTTATGCATAAAAATCATGTCAGTATCAAAATTGCTATGCCAATAAAAGAACATCACTAGTCTACAGTATTAATAAAAATTTAAATCTAGAAATAAAGTGGAACCTAAATCAGTCTATAAGCCCTCAGTGGTACCACCCAGTTTCATATCTTTGTAATGGAAATCCACCATAGCAGAATGGACATTAAATGTACAAATGAGGAAGATTGTTACATATAACAGTGTATATATACATCTAAAGAACTGCGCGTATAAAAATATTTTATATCAGTATACTGCATAAAAACAAATACAAAGATATAAAACAATCATATAAACAAACTAGTGTAAAACTGTTCCCCAGAGATCCTTATTTCCACACACTTTTTCAGCACGTTTCCCTGTATCCATCTGGTTCTTCAAGACTGCATAGTTGATGGGCATATATTTCATATACAGTATACGTACATTTAATCCAAACTATTACATGGTTTAATACATATATACTAAACAGGATGTAGACAAATAAGTACACATTTAAAGTGGTTGTAAACCCACTCTGACAACTTTCACCTACAGGTAAGTCTAGATTAAGGCTTACCTGTAGGTGCAAGAAATATCTCCTCAACCTACACGGTTAAGGAGATATTTGCAGAAAAGACTGCACCGATGTCTACGGTGCATGTGCGCCGTAGACAACGGCGCAGGCGCACTGAGCCTGCCAGTTTTCGAATGAGAAATGGCGGGAACATGCCGGGAACACGTGCATGCGCAGGGATCGTGCCGGTCCCGCGCGCATGTGCGGGAGTGACGTCATCGCCGCTTCGGCCAGTCACAGCGCCGGAGCGGCGAAACCCGGAAAGCGCTCGGAGGGGACATGGCGGTGGCGGGGAATGAGGAGCGATTCGGGGGCTTCGATCTCAGGTAAGTGCCACATAAAGAGCTAGTATGCATAGCATACTAGCTCATTATGCCTTTCTCTTTCAGGGTTTTTTTTTTTTAAGAAAAAAAAAAGAGGGTTTACTTCCTCTTTAATACCAGCTTTATCCTACACAGCCAAAATCGAGTCCCACATAGCAATAGAAGCAGATATGGAGAAAACATGAAACATATAACATAGACATACATATTGCACACAGCTTTGGAAAGCATATGTCCAATGTTAAACTGGGGTCAGGATTTAATTGAACTGGTCTTTGGTTCACATTTTAACATTGTTAAAACATTGATTACACATAGTTATTCCCCATTTGGACACCGCCATCTTGCCTCTCTCAAACCGTAGAAAAGGAGAAGCCAGAGTTGTTCAATATGCAAGTTAGAATGGGGGAACTGCATGCTGATAGTATTGTACTGGTATTTATTTGGGTTCAGTGCCCCATCATGGCCGGAGACAAAAACTACTTCACCGGGGCCCCACATTCAGAAGGATAACATTCTTTACTCCTGTCCAAGCACTGACTACAGAGACATTTTGAGAGATAGAGCATTGAGCACTGATCCCCTAAGAGGGTTTTACAGTGGACCCTAAGATAGGGACCCAGAAGCTTGGTAGGGTGTGCCATGTGCCACGCCACCCCAGCTATGGAAACTTCATCACAGGCTACCACTGTTCCCTCTCCCGAGCTGGCTAATCTACCTTCTTATTACTCCTGACTTCACAACCCAAAAGAAAAAACAGGAAATGACACATGCAAGAAAAGGCACACCACAGCACATGTTAACCCCTGAGAAACATTAATCCTTTGTAGTACAAAGCAGAATTAACATGCTGGCACCCGCTTACGTGCATGTTTTTTTTTTTTTTTAAAGAGTGTACCAGAAACACAGGATGGAGTGGATTTAGAAGGTATCACAATGTTTACATGCTTGGGAAATGGAATGGTTCACTTTAAAAATTATGGTTGCCTAAGCCTGTATGGTTGCCTAAGCCTATAAGGTAAAAACGATATAAGCCCACAACGCTAAGGAATGAATTGCAAAAACCTATCAAACAGTTCCGGAGCCTAGAGCAGAAAAAGTACTACTGAAAAACAATCTTATAAAGATATCTACTTTTTTTTTTTTTTTTAAACAGGGGGGGGGAGGGGGAACTAGGTAAGGGGAGGGGAGGGAAGGAAGGGGAACCAGTCAATCTGATATCTCACATAGCCCAATAAAAAGAGGTAAATCATTTAGGTCAGTAAGGCCCTATGCTCCTCAGAATAACTGGAACCACTTTTTGAGGAATTTCTACACAAAAGATATCTACTAAAGGGATGCCACAGGAATTTAAATATATAAAAAAGAAAAAATATATATAACTCCTATGCTTCTTAAACAGATTTTATTACAAAATTATAAAGACAAAAAGTTAATAATAAGGTATACCTATTAACCACTTGCCATCGGCAGAAGGGCTCTCCTGTGCAAACTCATGTACCTGTACGTCAGTCCATAAAAGCAGGATAGTGGGCGCGTGCCCGTGGGAGCGTACCCGCAGGTCCCGCGGACTCTATGTCCGCTGACAGCCTGCGATCGCGGCGAGGAGAAGCAGAATGGGGAACTGCCTATGTAAAGAGGGCATTTCCCCATGCAGACTAGTGACATGATAGAGATCTACTGCTCCCAGTGATCGGGAATAGTGATCTTTGTCATGTTTCAGTAAGCCCATCCCCCCTACAGTTAGAACACACTGAAGGAAAACACTTAACCCCTTGATCGCCCCTAGTGTTAACCCCTTCTATGCCAGTGTAATTTTTACATTGATCAGTGCATTTTTATAGCACTGATCAAGGTAATAATGTCACTGGTCCCCAAAAAGTGTAATTTGAGGTCAGATTGTCTGCTGCAATGTCGCAGTCCCGCTAAAAATCGCAGATCGCCACCATTACCTTTAAAAACAATAAAAAAAATAAAGTCTCTAAATTGATCCCGTAGTTTGAAGACGCGATAACTTTTGCGCAAACTAATCAATATACGCCTATTGCGATTTTTTTTTTTACCAAAAATATGTAGAAGAATATATATCGGCCTAAACTGATTAATAAATCCGTTTTTTTTATTTATTTTTTTTTTGGATATGTATTATAGCAGAAAGTAAAAAAATATAATTTTTTGTTTATAGTGCAAAAAATAAAAACCGCTGAGGTGCTCAAATACCACCAAAATCTATTTGTGGGAAAAAAAGGATGTCAATTTTGTTTGGGTACAGCGTCATACGACCACACAATTGTCAGTTAAGGCGACGCAGTGCCGTATCGCAAAAAATGCTCTGGTCATCAAGGGGAAAAATTCTTCCGGGGCTGAAGTGGTTAAAAACACAATTTCCCCCAAGATGATCCTTTTGGTGAAAAAATATGTAAATAAATCCTTAAATGTAAATATGTACTGCAGGGGTAGGCAACCCCCGACACGGTGGTTTAAATTTTATATGTCACGTAATATTACCGCAAAGGTCTAGGAAACACAAAATTTCAGTAAAAATACAC
This sequence comes from Rana muscosa, assembly GCA_029206835.1. Classification (NCBI taxonomy): domain Eukaryota; kingdom Metazoa; phylum Chordata; class Amphibia; order Anura; family Ranidae; genus Rana; species Rana muscosa. Next base: position 687,823,820 of record CM055117.1, read on the forward strand.
TAAGTACATTTTAAGGCACACAAAGCAATAAATTACTCAATGTTTTGGTAAAATATAAAAGACGAGGTTGCACCAAAAAAATTGATACCCATCATGTATATATTTATGTGTGCGTTTACATTCATATGTGCGTATATGTGTTGGTGGGGGGCCTAAAAAATCTTTTATGTGGGGATTTTATGTGCTTGGGTGTAACTTTAATACTTTACAATTTAAAAAACTTTATTTTTACTTAACTTTTTTTTCATCACACAGGGACAATGATTTTTCTGTGCCAGGTTCTCTTTAATAAGACATGCAGGGTGTAAAATGTCTCCCCTGGGCTCCATTAATTTAATGCAATGCAGATTGCAGTGCAATACAGGCAGTCCCTGGGTTACAAACAAGATAAGGTCTGTAGGTTTGTTCTTAAGTTGAATTTGTTTTAAGTCAGAACAGGTACATTTTAATTTTTTTGGGATAGCATAGGGAAGGGTTAACACCCCTGTAACATTTGTTTTGCTGTCTGTGCCCCTGTTTAGAAGATGTCATCTCACTTTCTGTCCTTGTGACAGTTGGATTTTGAAAATTTTTGATTGTTGTGGAAACAAGGATTGGTGATAATAGGATTTTTATAACAGCTTACCTGTAAAATCCTTTTCTTGGAGTACATCACGGGACACAGAGCGACATAGTCATTACTAATGGGTTATATAGATACCGTCAGGTGCTGGCACTGGCAACTTCCAAAACCGGAAGTACCCTCCCCTATATAAGCCCCTCCCATCCGGGAGCACCTCAGTTTTGTAGCAAAGCAATAAGTGTCCCCAAAGAGGGGCGGGAGCTCTGTGTCCCGTGATGTACTCCAAGAAAAGGATTTTACAGGTAAGCTGTTATAAAAATCCTATTTTCTTTCTCGTACATCACGGGACACAGAGCGACACAGTCATTACTAATGGGATGTCCTAAAGCAATGCCAAATGAGGGGGGGGGATACACCATATATAAGCTGAGCGCTATCAGACATGAGGATCTTTTGCGGCCTGCAACACACTGCGCCCAAAGGCGACATCCTCCTGACTTCTAACGTCCACCTGGTAGAACCTAGTAAACGTGTGAACTGAAGACCATGTTGCGGCCTTACAGATTTGAGCCAGGGAGGCCTGGTGATGCACTGCCCATGAAGTTCCAACTGCTCTCGTGGAGTGCGCTCTAACTTTGAACGGAGGCGGTCTCCTTCTCAAGCCATAGGCTTGTATTATGACCTGTCGAATCCACTTGGCTAAAGTAGATTTCGACGCTGCCTGACCCTTTCTGGGGCCTTCCGGCAGAATAAACAAAGTATCCGTTCTGCGAATCTGAGCAGTGGCTTTTAGATAAGCTTTAACTGCTCTTACTACATCCAAAGAATGCAATAACTTTTCCTCTACTGAAGTAGGTTTGGGGAAAAAAGAAGGAAGAACCACATCTTGGTTCAAATGAAACCTCGATACCACCTTAGGAAGAAAGGCTGGATGAGGGCGTAACACTACTCTATCCTTATGGATAACCAGATATGGCTCCTTACAGGACATAGCTGCTAATTCCGACACTCTTTTAGCCGAACAAATGGCTACTAGAAAAATCAATTTCCTGGTGAGAAGAACCAGGGAAATATGCTGTAATGGTTCAAATGGTTGTTTCTGTAGAACCGACAGAACCAAGTTTAGATGCCATGGACATATGGGAATATTAACCGGAGGACTAATACGCATCACTCCTTGTATAAAGGCTTTGACTAGTGAATGCGAAGCCAAGGGCCTTTGAAAAAATATTGACAAGGCCGAAATCTGACCCTTGATAGTACTCAAGGCAAGCTTCCTATCTACAGCCCATTGTAGGAAGTCCAGAATCCTACCTATTACGTATTTACGTGGATGCCATTTCTTGGCCTCACACCAGGCGATGTACGCCTTCCAGATTCTATAGTAAATCTGCCTGGATACCGGCTTCCTGGCATTGATCATGGTAGATACCACAGCATTAGAGAGCCCTCTCTTTTTTAGAATGTGGGCTTCAATAGCCAGGCCGTCAAACCTAGGGCTGGTAAGGAAGGGTGGTATATCGGTCCTTGCGAAAGCAGGTCCGGACGATGTGGGAGGGTCCAAGGACTCCCCACAGACATCTTTACAATCTCCGCGTACCATGCTCTTCGGGGCCACGCTGGAGCCACCAGAATCACTGGTTTCTTTTCTACCCTGATTCTGCGGAGTAATCGAGGTAACAATTGTGGCGGTGGGAATGCATATATCAGCTTGAACTGATCCCAAGGGAACACTAGGGCATCCGAGCCGCAAGCTAGGGGATCCCTTGTCCAAGAGACAAACCTGTCCACTTTTGTATTGAATCTGGATGCTAGCAGATCTACATCCGGTGTTCCCCACCGCTGACATATTGTCCGGAAAACCTCGGGATGAAGGGACCATTCCCCTGGGCATAATTGTTGGCGACTTAGAAAGTCCGCCTTCCAATTCTCCACTCCTGGAATGAATACCGCAGATATGGCTGGGACATATCTTTCTGCCCATCTCAGGATGTAATTTACTTCCCTCTGGGCTGCACGACTCCTGGTGCCCCCCTGATGATTGATATATGCCACTGCTGTGGCATTGTCTGATTGAATTCTGACAGGGGACCCTTGGAGTTTGGATGTCCATGCTACTAGGGCATACCGGGCTACTCGTATCTCTAAGAGATTGATGGGCAGGGCCTTTTCTGCATCCGACCATCTGCCCTGGAGAGACCATTGCTCCAGTACTGCTCCCCAGCCTATAAGGCTGGCATCTGTAGTGACCACCTTCCAGGAAATCGGACTGAAGGATTTCCCTCTTTCCAGATTCTGGGGAACCAACCACCAGCGGAGGCTCTTGCGAACGGAAGGGGACAAGGACATTGGTAAGTCCAGAGCCTGAACTTTTTTGTTCCAGGCTGACAGTATGGCCCTTTGCAAATTCCTTGAATGGAATTGACCGTAGGGTACTGCTTCGAATGATGCCACCATTTTTCCCAGCAGCCTCATGCACAGGCGTATGGATGGCTGTCTTTTTGAACCCACTAAGTGGATCAGATCCCTCAAAGACGACCCCTTTTCTTGAGGCAAGAAAAATTTTCTCTGGTCTGAATCCAGCCTTAGCCCCAAGTATTCCAGACTTTTGACTGGTTTTAGGGCTGACTTGTCTCGGTTGATAATCCAACCGTGATATTCCAGATACTTGATTGTCTCGTGAACAACCACTTCTAGTTTTTCCACTGAGTGGTCTATCAGCAACAAGTCGTCTAGATATGCCATTATCGTTACACCTCGTGTTCTTAGATTGGCCAATAATGGGGCCAGAATTTTTGTGAACACTCTTGGTGCTGTGGCCAGACCGAAGGGTAAGGCTCTGAACTGAAAATGGAGCCCTTCTACCGTAAAGCGTCGAAATTTTTGGTGGGCTGGAAAGATGGGAATGTGCAAATAAGCATCTTTGATGTCGATCGAGGCTAACCATTCCTCCCCTTGTAGGGCAGTGGCCACCGACCGGATCGACTCCATCCGGAAAGTCCTGATATGTAGGAATTTGTTTAGCCCTTTTAGATTTAATATGGGCCTCACGTCCCCGTTTGGCTTTGGGACTGTAAAGAGGTTTGAGTAAAACCCGAACCCCCATTCTTCCAGGGGAACCTCTATAATTACTGCTTGAAGCAATAATTGTTCTAGTGCCAACAGGAGGGATCCTCTCTTCTGGGGATCCCTTGGCACGTTTGACCTTATAAAGCGGGAAGGAGGGGAGTTTTTTAACTCCAATTTGTATCCCAGATTTACTGCGGAAAGCACCCATCTGTCTCTGATCGTGTCCCGCCAGGTCTCTGTGAACAACTGAAGTCTTCCCCCCACCCGATTGAGTGGGGGCAACCCTTCATGCATTTGACTTTGGGGGAGGTTTTGTACCTCTCCTGCTCCAGGGCTTCTTGTTACCCTGCAATTGTCCCTGATTTTTACCTCCGGGATTTGACCGAGGAGGCCGTCGGAACTGTTTCACAGCCGATGTCCTAGGGACTGGAGAAGCAGGCCTCTTAAAAGAGGGACCTCTAACTCTATTTTTAACCGGCAAAAGTGTACTTTTACCGCTGGAAATTCTCTGGATATATTTATCCAGGTCTTCCCCGAATAAGCGTTCACCATGAAATGGGAAGCTGACCAGCAATTTTTTACAGGGAGCTTCAGCAGACCAGTTTTTGAGCCATAGAAGCCTGCGCATATGTACTACAGACAGCGTAAGGCGGGAGGCCTGATGGATTGAATCCTTTATAGCGTCCACCGCAAAGCATAAGGCTCTAGGTAGATCGGCTAGGGCAAGAGCCTGCTGATCTGGCAAGTCCCCTAAGACCTGTTTCAACTGATCCTTCACTAGTTGGCAGACCCCAATAGCTGCCACTGCTGGTTGTGTCACCAATCCTGCTGTAGAAAACGCAGATTTTAATAAGGACTCCAATTTTTTATCTATTGGGTCTTTGAACATTTGGACATTATCCACTGGACATGTCAGTGATTTATTCACACAAGAGATGGCTGCGTCCACTGTAGGGACCCTCCATTTTCTGATGAACTTATCCTCCATGGGATAGACCACCGGAAATCTCTTGGGGGGAGTAAATATTTTATCAGGATGCTCCCAATCCTGGTAAATGAGCCCTTCCAGTAAAGGATGGATCGGAAAGGAACAAACAGTCTGGGGAGCTTTTAGCGACCCCAACGAGGAGACAGAAGTGGATGATGGCTCCGCAAGGGGCATTTTAAATGCTGATCGGACCATATTAGTCAGGGACTGAACCCATAACCTTTCAGCATGTGATGCTGAGAATGGCTCTTCCACTGTTGATTCCTCTACAACCGAATCGACCTCATCCTGATCCCCTTCAGGTAGGTCGATCCCTGTATGGGACTGTTGCTCTGTTAACAGGCACTCTGAGGGAGGAGACGGAGATCGGGCACTTTTTTCCTGTGACAGGGAAGCAGCGATCAATGCTGACAATCTCTCTTCCAGCCCTCCCAGAGCTGAGGAAAAAACCTCCTCTGTTACATACACAGGAGCAGGTGAACTGAGGACAGCCACAGTACCAGGTACTCCTGAGGGTGCTCCACGGTCACTAACCTCTGATTCTTCAGGGGAGACTGGTGCAGCCGAAGCATGCCCAAGATCCTCAGAGCCCGATGGAGACTCCCTATGCCTCCTGGAATTTCTAGTCCCGGAGTTTTTAGACGGCATATTCCTAAGCCACAAAGCTGAGGTATTCCAGCCGAAATACACCACTTACTGACAATAGTCTAGCATAAATGCTGCTATAAGAAACAGTTGGTGTCTACTAATGTGCCTTTCTAGGGGATGCCTGCATCAACCGCTTGCTGTATGCCTTTTTTAAATGTTGCCAGCTCTGTCTCTGCACTCCATAGCCAGCTCACCACACAAAATTGTGGTTTTTAACATGCTGGGACGCCCGCACATGCGCAGAAGCGCTGCGGCGCGCACAGAGCGTCATCCCCCAGGCTCCGCCCCCTTTCCCGGCTCACCTCTATATATAGAGGCGCGTGCACGCGCATGCGCGCGGCCACGTGCGCCTTCGGCGCTAATTTCGAAAATGGAAACTAGGGACAAGAGCCAGGGCCCCTCTTTGCCGCAGGCCGGGGGATGGACGAGCATTGCAACATGGCAGAGGAAGCAGTTTCCCATAAGAGAACTCACCATCTGCCTGGACTTGCTCTGATGAAAAGAAACTAGTCCACATGACAAGAAACGTTCCACAGCGGCCTCTAGTGGACAAACACAGGTACCGCAGTCTAATATATTAAATATATATATAAAAACATTTTTTTTTTTTTCTTGACCACTATTAAAATTATTACATTTTTTTAGTAGTTACAGGCATGCACAGATATTAGCGGGAATACCGTTAGGTAACAGACAGAAAGACAAATTAGGCTTGGGGGTCCCCCAATAGAACCAAGTTCCTGGGGGCCCCCACTTACCTGTTCCCCGCCGCAGGACTTTGTTTGGTCCACAAAAGCCCAAACTTCACCTATCACGGCAGGCATTGTAATCAAACCTTCAGGGACCGGGTTCCCAAGGATTCCACTCCCCTGGACCTGTATGGCACCCTGCACAGAAAACATCTTGGTCGTGGGTATGACCAGAGCTCTGGATCCCAGGGTCCAGCTCTCCTAAGAGAAGCATTACAGGCAAAACCCTGCTCTTCTCTGCAAGGCCCGGGTACCGACCGTTTAGCTATGAAGCTTTTTTGGTCGGATCCGGAATAGCTTACTGAGGCCCAAAAGAACCTGTACGCAAGCTCAGTGAAAAACACATGTTTCTTCTTGGCCAACACCTTAGACACTGGCAAAAAACTGAGGTGCTCCCGGATGGGAGGGGCTTATATAGGGGAGGGTACTTCCGGTTTTGGAAGTTGCCAGTGCCAGCACCTGACGGTATCTATATAACCCATTAGTAATGACTATGTCGCTCTGTGTCCCGTAATGTACGAGAAAGAAAAAGCTCCAGTGGAGACACCTTTTTCCCATGATAACTTTAACAAGATTTAATTTCCCTTCCTAGAGGGAAATTTCCTCTCACTTCCTGTTGCTTCCCTTCGTTTGAAAGTAGGAATCGTTTGTAAGTCGGGTGTTTGTAACCCGGGGACCGCCTGCACATTCTTTCCCGACCATGCTAGCCGGGGACACTGACCTGGAAGTTACGTCAAACATGTCGCTTTCCGGGTCAGCAACATGGAGGACAGGAGAGCAGCACCTGCTATGTCAGTCCCAGGCCCACAGATGGAGCCCAGATAAACGGAGCCCAGGATACATGGCAGAGGCGCGCTGGGGGACAGAAATTGCCGCTCAGGCAGATGAAATAAGGAAAGTACTTCTCTCAGGGACCAAGGGTGCCGGCAATGCACGTAGCAAATGAAGAAAATTTGTTAATCAGGAGACTAGGTTGAAAGCTATTTGCCCTCAGGAGGTTTGAGAATGTGTGTTTCTTAAAAGTTCAATGGAAAGATAACCATTTCCAGTGTTTTGAATCACAAGGTCCAAGAATGTAACAGTCCTAGTGTAGCGGCCTCACTCTCTCCTCATGTGAATCGGGTTTCCGATAGCTCTTTTCTAGGGGTATCTTGTATGTGAGAGTGAGATGCACTACGGCCCATGTCCTCCCCATTGCAGCGGGTGAGGTGAAGGCCAGTACCTATTGTTTTCCTCGGGCCTGTGTGTTTCTGCAGGAATACCAAGTCCTTCTGTGCTGACACTTCCCTTCGCTCCCATTAACCAGAGTACCACACACCGATGAGGATCCAACACTTGTTTTATTGTAGCACACAATCAAACAGTTCTTTGTCAGCCGATTGGTTGGGACCCATAAACAGTTCAATACGGTGGGGTAGGCAGGTCGAGGCACTGTCCTGATAATAAACTAAACCACTGTGGTTTCACCAGCGGTTGCTATAGCCATCGGCTAAAGAGAGAAACTTGAAACCTTTGAGTCTCTAAAAGACTCTGGAGAACATGAACTGGAGTACCTTCGCTGCGTTGTGGCCCCTGTCAGGGGGAAGATTTCCCTCCAAGGGAGTTACCAGAGGCCCCTCCGTCACCGGGTTGATGCTGCTCCGGGCTCTTCAGACGGGTAACCTCTCCGGCCTCCTCACCTCAGACATGGGCCCCATCCACCTCACGGTCCCTCGGACTCATCCGCCCTTGCGGAGCCCAGTCGAAGTCACTGGGCCCCAGGCCTCCGGTGTAGTACCTCACCCCAGGCTTAAGGTGCCTGAGATGGATGCCAACACTGCTCCAACCAGGCCATGGGCGCCTGGGCTGGAACTCCGGACCGGCCGCACCCAGGCCCAAGGTGCCTGGGCGCCGGATGCAGAAGACCTCGTGGTGAGGGCGTCTCTCCCCTTTATCTCCTCCCGTGATGCCACAGCAGGTTCTCCGCCCCCGCTGTACCACGCCAGAACGGGACAAAAAGGACAGCACTGCGGCAGTGATTCTACCTCGACCTGTGGGAACACCGCCACCCAGTGGCGGCTGGTGCTCAAAATTTTTGGGGGGGGCGCAAACAAACTGAAAAAAAAAACATCAATTGCCACCACTGTGCCCATTAAACGCAGCCACTGTGCCCAAATGCCACCAGTTTGTCTCCTCAAATGCAGCCAGTTTGTCCCCAAATGCAGCCAGTTTGTCCCCATATACAGCCAGTTTGTCCCCATATACAGCCAGTTTGTTCCCATATAAAGCCAGTTTGTTCCCATATAAAGCCAGTTTGTTCCCATATACAGCCAGTTTGTTCCCATATACAGGCAGTTTGTTCCCATATACAGCCAGTGTGTCCCCCATATACAGCCAGTGTGTCCCCATACACAGCCATTGTGTCCCCCATATACAGGCAGTTTGTCCCCATATACAGCCAGTTTGTTCCCATATACAGCTAGTGTGTCCCCATATACAGCCAGTGTGTCCCCCATATACAGCCAGTTTGTTCCCATATACAGCCAGTATGTCCCCCATATACAGCCAGTGTGTCCCCCATATACAGCCAGTTTGTCCCCGTATACAGCCAGTGTGTCCCCGTATACAGCCAGTGTGTCCTCATATACAGCCAGTGTGTCCTCATATACAGCCAGTGTGTCCCCCATATATAGCCAGTGTGTCCCCATATACAGCCAGTGTGTCCCCATATACAGCCAGTGTGTCCCCCAAATGCAGCCAGTGTGTCCCCATATACAGCCAGTGTGTCCCCCATATAAAGCCAGTGTGTCCCCCATATATAGCCAGTGTGTCCCCATATACAGCCAGTGTGTTCCCATATACAGCCAGTGTGTCCCCCAAATGCAGCCAGTGTGTCCCCATATACAGCCAGTGTGCCCCCCATATACAGCCAGTGTGTCCCCCATATACAGCCAGTTTGTCCCCGTATACAGCCAGTGTGTCCTCATATACAGCCAGTGTGTCCCCATATACAGCCAGTGTGTCCCCCATATATAGCCAGTGTGTCCCCATATACAGCCAGTGTGTCCCCATATACAGCCAGTGTGTCCCCCAAATGCAGCCAGTGTGTCCCCATATACAGCCAGTGTGTCCCACATATACAGCCAGTGTGTCCCCCATATACAGCCAGTGTGTCCCCCATATACAGCCAGTTTGTCCCCGTATACAGCCAGTGTGTCCCCGTATACAGCCAGTGTGTCCTCATATACAGCCAGTGTGTCCTCATATACAGCCAGTGTGTCCCCCATATATAGCCAGTGTGTCCTCATATACAGCCAGTATGTCCCCATATACAGCCAGTGTGTCCCCCAAATGCAGCCAGTGTGTCCCCATATACAACCAGTGTGTCCCCCATATACAGCCAGTGTGTCCCCCATATATAGCCAGTGTGTCCCCCAAATGCAGCCAGTGTGTCCCCATATACAGCCAGTGTGTCCCCCATATACAGCCAGTGTGTCCCCCATATACAGCCAGTGTGTCCCCCATATATAGCCAGTGTGTCCCCCAAATGCAGCCAGTGTGTCCCCATATACAGCCAGTGTGTCCCAACATACAGCCAGTTTGTTCCCCAAATGCAGCCTGTTCCCCCATATACAGCCAGTTTGTCCCCCAAATGCAGCCTGTTCCCCCATATACAGCCAGTGTGCCCCCCATATATAGCCCGTGTGTCCCCCAAATGCAGCCAGTGTGTCCCCATATACAGCCAGTGTGTCCCCATATACAGCCAGTTTGTCCCCCAAATGCAGCCTGTTCCCCCATATACAGCCAGTTTGTTCCCAAATACAGCCTGTCCCTGTCAAGTCTCTGATGTGAGGCCGAGTAGCAGAGAGGGCGCCCCTTGCGGCCGAGTGCAGCATAGCCCTGAAGATGACACAGGGGGTGTGGTGCCCACAGAAGCAAGGGTTGCCTGGTAGGTAGTGCTGGTTGCCAGGAACTTGGTAAGACAGGCAGACTGCAGGACAGCAGGCGTGCTTAGGAAGTCCAAAGGGTAAGGACCAGTGGAATGTTCCGATAGCAGAGTCAGAAGCCAGGCCAGGGGGTCAAACACAGCAAGACAGTCCGAGAACACAGCAGAGCTGAGTCTTAGCACAGAAGACAAGGTAAGCGGAGTCCGTTAGCCAGGCCGGGGTCAGGTATACGCCAGGAAGTCAACAGGAGCAGGTCAGGCAAGCCGGGTTTGGTACACAGGAGAGCAGACAGGCAGGAGATGCAAGACACAGGGACACAGGAGAAGCTGACGATAATCCAGCAAATGCAGACACTAGCAGACTTCCTTATATAGGCCCATGTGACCTGCTTGTAGAGATGCTGGGTCCTAATGTCCTTCTCCTGCCAGAGATGCTGGGTCCTAAAGTCCTTCTCCTGCTGTTGGTTCCCTGACAGTCCCCCCCAAATGCAGCCAGTCCCCCCCATCCCTACACTTACCTTCCTTGGTCCGCGCCGTCCTCGATGTCTTCTCCCGCCCTCGATGTCGCTTCAGCCAATCAGGTTACCGGTAACCAGATCCGGTGAACCTGATTGGCTGAAACCCCAACAGTCTTCTCCAAGGAACGCACCCCCGTGCGTACCTAGGAGGAGTTTTTGGAAGCCGAATACAGTGTGAGAGCTGTATTCGGAAAGCCTATCAGAGCCGCTGGCTCTGATAGACACTTCCAGAACACACCCACCGCCGGCCACCGCTCTAATTCATATGGCCGGCGCTCACCAGGAGGCCGGCCATATGAATAGTGGGCAGCGCGGCAGCGGTGACAATACATAGATTCATGCAATGCATGAATCTGTGTATTGTCTTTCAGTGGCGGTGCAGGAGCGAGAGGGGGCGGCGCTTCGGCGCCCTCTATGGACGCACCGCCACTGCCGCCACCCCCAGGCCAAGGAGAATAGTACACCACCAAAGTCCTCCACGACTGAAAATGGTATAAATCCTCTTATGATTTATACACACCTGGGTCATACTACCACCCAGGTGTACCCCCTAAATTTAGACCCCCGCTACACTAGCATCACACAAGTATGTGTAAATTTCAAATTGAGGAGAATGAGGATGAGGACATCATCAATGTACCTGAACAGAACGAACCGATTATGTTGGTTAGGTACCCGGACAGAGCCTAAATCCCAAAAACAGAGTCCTCCACTGTCCAAGATAAAAGTTACCATAGGTCGGTGCACATTTTGTGCCATTGCAATTGTTGCAGTTCCATATGCTTGACAATAACATTTATTGTCAACAATAAATGTATTATTTTCCAAAAGAAATTTAAGTAAACTGACAACAAACCTTATATGTGCATATAAAGTTATAGGCCTAGAGTTGAGTTTTTTCCACAACCTCTAAACTCTTCTTGTGGGAGATGGAGGAAAAAAGTGCCTCCACATCCACGGTAACCAAAATGACATCTTCCGGTACCGACAGATGATTTAAGATTTTGAAGAGGTTCAGAGTGTCTATTACGTAAGAGGGCAAAGCTACCACATAAGGTTGTGGTATCAATATCTAGTCTATCAATATGGGGGGGGGGGGGGGGTCAACCACCGATTCATGGACTTTTGGATTCATGGATTTAAGACCTTCAAAAAAGTAATGGTCTTTTTATCAATAATGCCCTTCTTGAAAGCATCACCAATCATATCAAATAGTGTCTTCCATTCCTTATATTTTAATATTTGATTCATCAAGACTAGTGATGAGCCGAACACCCCCGGGTTCGGTTCGCACCAGAACCCGCGAACGGACCGAAAGTTCGCACGAACTTTAGAACCCTATTAAATACAATGGATGCGAACGTTCAAAATCTAAAGTGCTAATTATAACGACTATTATGCATGTTATTGTCCTAAAAAGGGTTTGGGAACCCGGGTTCTGCACCAGGGGACATGTATCAATGCAAAAAGAAGTTTTAAAAACGGCGTTTTTTTCGGGAGAAGTCATTTTAATGATGCATAAAATGAAAAAAAAAAAGTCAAATATTCCTTTAAATATCGTACCTGGGGGGTGTCTAAAGTATGCCTGTGAAGTGCCATGTGTTTCCCGTGTTTAGAACTGTCCCTGCACAAAATTACATTTCTAAAGGAAAAAAAGCCATTTAAAACTGCTTGCGGCTTTAATGTAATGTCTGGTCCCGGTAATATGGATGAAAATCTTTAAGAAAAATGGCATAGCTACCCCATCACACCCCCCCCCCCCCACCCCAGCCCATTACCAGCCCCTTTGGGTCTTGTATGGATATTAAGGGGAACAAAATAAAAAAGGCCCTATATACTCTGAACAGCCGTATACAGGCGGTGCATACAAGACAGGGACTGTAGGTTTGTTCTTATGTAGAATCTGTTTGTAATTTTGAACAGGTACATTGTTTAAGTGTAGCTCCAGGCAAAAAATCAATTTTTAAGCTTTTTGGAAAACATAGGGAAGGGTTATCACCCCTGTAACATTTGTTTTGCTGTCTGTGCAGTGTGCACCTGTTCAGAACAGTTCACCTCACTTTCCGTTCTAATGACAAATGTTTTTTGAAAATTTGGGGTTTTTATTGAAACAAGAATTGGTGATAAAGCATCAGTGGAGAGGAGACACTTTTTTTCCCATATTAACTCTTACAGGAGAGAATTTGCCTTCCTAGGGGTAGATTTCCTCTCACTTCCTGTTGTATCCTTCCGTTTGCAAGGAGGAGTCGTTTGTAAGTTGGATGTTTGAAAGTAGGGGCCTGCCGTATATACTCAGCTGAAATTTGCCCCTTACATGTTGGTGTTGCCACAACACTGTGAGCCCTCACAGTTACTCTTGGCGGGCGCATGAATGGGCCCTGCTGTGAATTATTAGATCAAGAATTGTAATAGCATGCCCCTGTTGAACAGGGGCTGAAAAATTGGGCCTTTGGTGGTGGTGGTGGTGGTGGTGTTGACACAACACTGTAAGGCCTCACAGTTAGTCTTGGTGGGCGCAGGAATGGGCCCTGCTGTGAATTATTAGATCAAGAATTGTAATTACATGCCCCTGTTAAACAGGGGCAGAAAAATTGGGCCTTAGGCACTGGTGCCACAACACTGCAACCCCTCACAGATACTGTACTTGGAGCACAGCAATGAGCCCTGTTGCAAAGTATTGCATCAAAAATTGTAATTACACGCCCCTGTTAAACAGGGGCTGAAAAATTGGGCCTTAGCCACTGGTGCTGGTGCCACGACACTGCAACCTCTCCCAGATACTCTAGTTGGAGTGCAGGAATGAGCCCTGCTGCAAATCATTGCATAAAAAATTGTAATTACATGCCCCTGTTAAACAGGGGCATAAAAATTGGGCCTTAGGCACTGGTGCCACAACACTGCAACCCCTCACAGATACTGTACTTGGAGCACAGCAATGAGCCCTGTTGCAAAGTATTGCATCAAAAATAGTAATTACACGCCCCTGTTAAACAGGGGCTGAAAAATTGGGCCTTAGCCACTGGTGCTGGTGCCACGACACTGCAACCTCTCCCAGATACTCTAGTTGGAGTGCAGGAATGAGCCCTGCTGCAAAGCATTGCATACATTTTTTTAATAACACACCACTGTTAAACAGGGGCTGAAAAATTGGGCCTTAGCCACTGGTGGCGGCACCCAGAAACAAAAATGTTCTTCCAAGCTATCATCATCAATCGGATCATTGAGGAGGAGGAGGATAGTCAGTCAACATAACAGGACAGTCTCTCAGCATCAGCATCAGTCTTGAAGGGATGTGACATTTGAAAATAAATTAGTCTGTTATATCAGCTTCAGGTGTTTGGTAGCTGGTGGTGATCCAGGACGGTTCATCTTTATGAAGGTCAGTCGATCAACAGAGTCGGTGGACAGGCGCACCCTGTGATCCGTGACAAATCCTCCAGCAGCACTGAATGTGCGTTCTGAAAGAATGCTGGATGCAGGACAGGCCAGTAGCTCAATTGCATACTGTGCAAGCTCTGGCCAGTGATCCATCCTCAAGACCCAGTAAGCCAGAGGATTTTCGGTGGGGAAGGTGTCCAAGTCTGACCTTGCCCCTAGGAATTCCTGCACCATGTATATCAGACGCTGGCGATGGTTGCTGGAACCGATCATACCTTGGGGCTGCGGACTAAAGAATTGTCTGAACGCATCGGTCAGACGGCCACCTTCCCCACCGCTCCTTCTTTGACTGACCGAAGCCTCAGCAACTCGTTGTCCAGGACCAGGAGTTTGTAACCTCCCAGTCTCTGGGAACGCGTTGCACAGACCTTTCTGCAAGGCCTCCCGGAGTTGTCTCATCCTCTGCTCCCTCTGCAACGGTATGATAAGGTCCGCAACCTTACCCTTGTACCGTGGATCAAGGAGAGTGGCCAGCCAGTAATGGTCCCTCTCCTTGATCCGAAGAATACGAGGATCCTTCCGCAGACTTTGCAGGATCAGGGAGGCCATGCAGCGTAGGTTAGCTGAGGCATTCGGTCCGGAGTCCTCTGGGTCACTAAGGACGACATGATCCGCAGCCACCCCCTCCCAGCCACGTACAAGTCCACTGGTTTCTTGGAACTGTAAATCATCCCTAAAAGACTGCTGCTGATGATGCTGAGTGCCAGGCTCCACCTCCATGCTGACACAATCCTCCTCCTCCTCCTCCTCCTCCTCTTCTTCCTGTGCGATGGGTGGGACAGAAGGAACACTGTCTGGGTAAAGGGGGCCTTGAGAGGCAAGGAAGTCCTCCTCTTCCTGCCTCTGTTCTGCCTCAAGTGCCCTGTCCATTATTCCACGCAGCGTATGTTCCAACAGGTGGACAAGAGGTACAGTGTCACTGATACATGCACTGTCACTGCTCACCATCCTCGTGGCCTCCTCAAATGGTGCCAAGACAGTGTATGCATCCCTGATCATGCCCCACTGGCGTGGTGAAAAAAACCTGAGCTCCCCTGACCCTGTCCTGGTGCCGTAGTCGCACAGGTACTCATTGATGGCCCTCTGCTGCGTGTGCAGCCGCTGCAGCATGGCCAACGTTAAGTTCCACCTGGTGGGCATGTCACATATAAGGCGGTTCTTGGGCAGGTTCAACTCCTTTTGCAGCTCAGCCAGGCGAGCACTGGCATTATAAGATCTGCGGAAATGCACACAGACTTTCCTGGCCTGCCTCAGGACATCCTGTAAGCCCGGGTACCTGCCCAAGAACCGCTGCACCACCAGGTTAAGGACGTGAGCCACACAGGGCACATGGGTCAGTTGTCCCTGTCGGAGAGCGGAGAGGAGGTTGGTGCCATTGTCGCAAACTACCATTCCTGGCTTAAGCTGGCGTGGCGTCAACCACCTCTCGGCCTGCCCCTACAGAGCAGACAGAACCTCTGCCCCACTGTGGCTCCTGTCCCCCAAACACACCAGCGCAAGCACGGCATGGCATCTTTTTGCCTGCGTACTTGCGTAGCCCCTTGAACGCCTACGGAGCACAGCTGGTTCCGAGGACAAAGCACAGGAAGAGGCCACGGAGGAAGAAGAAGAGGAGGGGGTGGAGGACAGAGGTGTGTCACAACCAGTAGTAGCATTTTGGAGGCGTGGCGGTGGAACAACCTCCAACACTACTGCACCTTGTCCTGCATCCTTCCCAGCTGCCAAAAGAGTGACCCAATGGGCCGTGAAAGAAAGGTAACGTCCCTGTCCATGCCTGCTGGACCATGAGTCAGCGGTAATATGCACCTTACCGCTGACCGCCCTGTCCAGCGAGGCCAAGACATTGCCTTCCACATGCCGGTAGAGAGCCGGAATCGCCTTCCGTGAGAAAAAGTGGCGTTTGGGAACCTGCCACTGAGGAACCGCACATTGCACAAACTCACGGAAGGGGGCCGAGTCTACCAACTGAAAAGGCAGCAGTTGAAGCGCTAGCAATTTAGCCAAGCTAGCATTCAACCGCTGGGCATGTGGATGGCTGGGAGTGAACTTCTTTCGACGGTCCAGCAGCTGGGGCAGGGAAATTTGCCTGCTAGAATCGGACGTCGGTGTACTGCTAGCAGAGTGCCCGCAAGTACTTGGCTGTGACACACCTAATTCTACACCTTCATTCCTCTCAGAGCAGGTTTCAGAGAGGACTGAAGGTATAGTGGGGTTGGAGATCCCAGCTGACGCGGTGCAAGAAGAGGTCAGCTTTGTTCTTTGGTGTGGGTCTTTAAGGTAGGCTTGCCAACGAGCTGCATGGCAGGTCAACATATGTCTGGTCAAGCATGTGGTGCCCAAGCGGGTGATGTTTTGGCCACGCGATATACGCTTGAGACATATGTTGCAAGCAGCAGCTGTGCGATCTGATGCACTCGACTCAAAAAAGGCCCACACCAAAGAACTTTTTGAATAACGGGCAGAGGCAGCGCCCTGCACAGGCGGAGCTCTGCGGTGTGATTCCGTCGGTGTGCTGCCCTTACGCTGGCCCCCCGAGGGCATTCTGCCTCGTTGGAGATGTGCCTCCTCCTCATCCTCCTCCTCCTCCTCTCTCCTATTAGGCACCCAGGTGGAGTCAGTGACCTCATCATCCCCTCCCTCCTCATCACTGGAGCCAATCTGGAAGTATGCTGCAGCTGCTGGAACATGACTGCCAGATTGGTGTCCTTCTCGAGCATCCCCTCTCTCTGCTCTCACGCTACTGCCTTCCTCTAGCTGGGTATCATCATCAGACCCTTCGAAACGCTGGGCATCCTCCTGGAGCATTTACCCAACACTGTGCTCAAACAGTTCGGGGGACTCCTCAGGAGGACATGGTTGGTCTAGGGAAGGAGTGACTGATGATGACATTGATACCAGGGAAGAGGACGCTTTGGCAGCTGCTTTGCCAGTACCCTGAGCCTGGGTGAGAGTGGATGAGGAGGATGAGGAGGGCTTGGTCATCCACTCTACCAAGTCTTCGGCATGATGCGGCTCATCACGTCCAGCTGCCGAAAAGAAGGACAAGCGTGTCCCATGGCCACGTGCTGATGGCGATGCACCGCGTCCACGACCAGCACTGTTGTCTCTAGACACAGAGCCTGCTTGCCCTCTTTTATTGGCTCCTGACTGTCTGCCTCTCCTTGTTTGCCTTCCAGACATTCTAATGGCCTGCAGGGAAATGGAAAAAGCAGCAATACAGGTTAAGTTAAGGTGTAATATGGTCAAGAGGCACACTCCGCCCGCTGTAAGTGCCGCAAAATCCTGTTGGTGTAACACACCAGGAAAAAGCAGCAATACAGGCTAAGTTCAGGTGTAATATGGTCAGGAGGCACACTCCGCCTGCTGTAAGTGCCGCAAAATCCTGTTGGTGTAACACACCAGGAAAAAGCAGCAATATAGGCTAAGTTAAGGTGTAATATGGTCAGGAGGCACACTCCGCCCGCTGTAAGTGCCGCAAAATCCTGTTGGTGTAACACACCAGGAAAAAGCAGCAATACAGGCTAAGTTCAGGTGTAATATGGTCAGGAGGCACACTCTGCCCGCTGTAAGTGCCGCAAAATCCTGTTGGTGTAACACACCAGGAAAAAGCAGCAATACAGGCTAAGTTAAGGTGTAATATGGTCAGGAGGTACACTCCGCCCACTGTAAGTGCCGCAAAATCCTGTTGGTGTAACACACCAGGAAAAAGCAGCAATACAGGCTAAGTTAAGGTGTAATATGGTCAGGAGGCACACTCCGCTCGCTGTAAGTGCCGCAAAATCCTGTTGATGTAACACACCAGGAAAAAGCAGCAATACAGGCTAAGTTCAGGTGTAATATGGTCAGGAGGCACACTCCGCCCGCTGTAAGTGCCGCAAAATCCTGTTGGTGTAACACACCAGAAAAAAGCAGCAATACAGGCTAAGTTAAGGTGTAATATGGTCAGGAGGCACACTCCGCCCGCTGTAAGTGCCGCAAAATCCTGTTGGTGTAACACACCAGGAAAAAGCAGCAATACGGGCTAACTTCAGGTGTATAATGTGCAGGAGGCTTAGCAACAATGACACTGACACTGTCCCCTGCCTATCCTTCTCTCTCCCTGCACACAAGGTTTATCAAAGTATATGACACTGACACTCTCCCTGCCTATCCTTCTCTCTCCCTGCACACAAGGTTTAGCAAAGAATATGACACTGACACTGTCCCCTGCCTATCCTTCTCTCTCCCTGCACACAAGGTTTATCAAAGTATATGACACTGACACTCTCCCTGCCTATCCTTCTCTCTCCCTACACACAAGGTTTAGCAAAGAATATGACACTGACACTCTCCCTGCCTATCCTTCTCTGTCCCTACACACAAGGTTTAGCAAAGAATAGATTTGACAAGATTTGACACTGTCCCTGCCTATCCTTCACTTTCCCTGCTCCGGAACACACTACACGAGGCCGCCACGCTGGCGGCCTTTTATAGTGTGGGGCGTGTACTAAACCCCCTCAGCTATAATTGGCCACAGGCATCCTGCCTGTGGCCAATCATTGCTCTCCTCGCTGCCGGCGCTGTGATTGGCCAAGCATGCAGGGTCACAGTGCATGCTTGGCCAATCACAGCGCCGGGATTACACTGCGATGGCGCAGTGTATTGTGGGCTGTTCGCGTCACTCGAATTTGGCGCGAACGGCCCAAATCGTTCGTTGTTCGCCGAACGTGCGAACAGCCGATGTTCGAGTCGAACCTATGTTCGACTCGAACACCGAGCTCATCCCTAATCAAGACATATTTGTGTCTATCCATAATAGCAAGCTTTCCCCCTTGCCTGCAGGTTTTATCATGGTCATAGCAATTCTTTAGTTGTTCCAAAGCAACACATTCTTCACCTGTCAGATTGTCATGTGCCATCTTTCCAAAGTTTATTATTTTCAGTTCCTTAGTAACTGCAGCCACAAAACATTGTACTCCAGCTACTAGCAACAAGGGGGGGGGGGGGGGGGGGGGGGGCGGCGGATTTAACATGTATGTCCACAACATCCAGTTTGGACATGGCATTATACTCCTCTGCATTCTCACTTTTCTGAATCTCTTTATCCAGCTCTAGAGTAGGGATGAGCTCGGTGTTCGAGTCCAACATAGGTTCGACTCGAACATCGGCTGTTCGCGCGTTCGGCGAACAACGAACGATTTGGGCTGTTCGCGCCAAATTCGAGTGACGCGAACGGCCCACAATACACTGCGCCATCGCAGTGTAATCCCGGCGCTGTGATTGGCCAAGCATGCACTGTGACCCTGCATGCTTGGCCAATCACAGCGCCGGCAGCGAGGAGAGCAATGATTGGCCACAGGCAGGATGCCTGTGGCCAATTATAGCTGAGGGGGTTTAGTACACGCCCCACACTATAAAAGGCCGCCAGTGCGGCGGCCTTGTGTAGTGTGTTCCGGAGCAGGGAAAGTGAAGGATAGGCAGGGACAGTGTCAAATCTTGTCAAATCTATTCTTTGCTAAACCTTGTGTGTAGGGACAGAGAAGGATAGGCAGGGAGAGTGCCAGTGTCATATTCTTTGCTAAACCTTGTGTGTAGGGAGAGAGAAGGATAGGCAGGGAGAGTGTCAGTGTCATATACTTTGATAAACCTTGTGTGCAGGGAGAGAGAAGGATAGGCAGGGGACAGTGTCAGTGTCATATTCTTTGCTAAACCTTGTGTGCAGGGAGAGAGAAGGATAGGCAGGGAGAGTGTCAGTGTCATATACTTTGATAAACCTTGTGTGCAGGGAGAGAGAAGGATAGGCAGGGGACAGTGTCAGTGTCATTGTTGCTAAGCCTCCTGCACATTATACACCTGAAGTTAGCCCGTATTGCTGCTTTTTCCTGGTGTGTTACACCAACAGGATTTTGCGGCACTTACAGCGGGCGGAGTGTACCTCCTGACCATATTACACCTTAACTTAGCCTGTATTGCTGCTTTTTCCTGGTGTGTTACACCAACAGGATTTTGCGGCACTTACAGCGGGCGGAGTGTGCCTCCTGACCATATTACACCTTAACTTAGCCTGTATTGCTGCTTTTTCCTGGTGTGTTACACCAACAGGATTTTGCGGCACTTACAGCGGGCGCAGTGTACCTCCTGACCATATTACACCTTAACTTAGCCTGTATTGCTGCTTTTTCCTGGTGTGTTACACCAACAGGATTTTGCGGCACTTACAGCGGGCGGAGTGTGTCTCTTGACCATATTACACCTTAACTTAGCCTGTATTGCTGCTTTTTCCTGGTGTGTTACACCAACAGGATTTTGCGGCACTTACAGCGGGCGGAGTGTGCCTCCTGACCATATTACACCTTAACTTAGCCTGTATTGCTGCTTTTTCCTGGTGTGTTACACCAACAGGATTTTGCGGCACTTACAGCGGGCGGAGTGTGCCTCCTGACCATATTACACCTTAACTTAGCCTGTATTGCTGCTTTTTCCTGGTGTGTTACACCAACAGGATTTTGCGACACTTACAGCGGGCGGAGTGTGCCTCCTGACCATATTACACCTTAAGAAAAAATATATATAGTCGCGCTAACTTATGACTGAACATAAGCCCACCACTGAATAGTTGAAAAAATCCAAATACCAACAGTAATAAATCATATAGATACTCAATGAAGAACCATGAAAGATCAGTAAATTATAACTAATGATAAGGTGAGTGAACTATGATTAAACAGTTAATAAGATGATAGTCCGCAACTGCTATATGAGACTCTCAAAGTTCATGTCTAAAAGTCCATAATAAACAAAACACCCGTGAATAAGTGTCCAAAAAAGCCAACGACAGAAAATCTTCCTTTAATCCGTGACTTTCACCACCACCAGTAAGAATTCCTGCTTACCAAAAAACGATGGTCCCCTATGACAGAGGACCTAAAACAGCCTCAAATGATACTCAGTGGAACCTCCGGATTTCAGCAAATGATGAACTTCAATGGTTTAGTAGCCCGACAGCTCATACAGCATCATGCGAATGTTCAACATCAACATGAAAAGAAGGAAGGACACCGAATAGTGTAAAATCCTTGGTGTACATTTATTAAAAGAATATTGGAATCATACTCACAAAAGCAGTTAAAAGGACAGCCTTAAAGTGTGTCAGCGCCGACCGGTCAGAGGCGCTGGCACACAAATACGTCCGTGGAAGCCGAGCAGTGGAGGGTGACGTCAGCACAAAGCTCGTATCCTGCCCTACGCGTTTCGTGAAAATTCACATCGTCTCGGGGCACGGGCGATGGGCTGCATCACCCCCTCTTTGTAGGGAACACACCAGAGAAAGGTCCAACCCAAAGAAGAGCGCGCGAGGCAACCACGTCTCGCTAGCAGTGCCGCTAAGCCAGTCCAACGCCGGGTGCGCACGCATCTCTCCCCACGAGGAAACCAAGCCTCGTTTGAAAAAACATTATGTGCACGTCATCACGCTATACCGGAATGACGAAAGCACAAGGGGAGAGTGTGCCGCACATCCGTGTGACCATGGCAACAGGGATCATAGCAACGATACGCACGCCCTCCAAGGGGGAGGGAACCCCCCAGGTGTGTCACAAGAAGCAGTAAAGCCCACAACCTCCGCTGCAACCCACAAACAATGGGTGCAGTGGGCGCAATGGGACAATAAGCTGCTCCGGATGTTAAATCCTAACAACAGAAAAAATATATACATTGATACTGGAACTAAGGAGCATACTAGTTCATACTGATATCAGAAAACATACATCAATTACAATAAACAAAAAATAATAAAATAAATTTGCCTAAATATTATTAAAAAAATTATTAATAATAAATGACACTAAAACCACATGGATTAAAGGCTGTCATCATTTAGTCACACCCCTCCCTACACCCCATTCAATATAACTAAAAGACAAAAGCAGTAACTAAATGTCCATAGGAAAAGGAGGGGAGAGGGGAGGGGGGGGGGGAAGATTCAAATGCGGCGCAATATCAATCGACACACTATATCATGAAGAAAAAAACTAGGAATTATTGATAAATGCATTGACATCGGTGTCAACGTTGAGACCAAATGGAACATAAGTTCTCAACCTGTACACCCATGCCATTTCCTGCTTGGAGATTTCTCTAACCTAACCTAATTCCTAGGTTTTTTCTTATCCATTGATAATCATGTTTTTATAACAGATTTCCGGGATTATTAATATTGACTGCATGATATAGTGTGTCGATTGATATTGCGCCGCATTTGAATCTTTCCCCCCCCTCCCCTCTCCCCTCCTTTTCCTATGGACATTTAGTTACTGCTTTTGTCTTTTAGTTATATTGAATGGGGTGTAGGGAGGGGTGTGACTAAATGATGACAGCCTTCAATCTATGTGGTTTTAGTGTCATTTATTATTAATAATTTTTTAAATAATATTTAGGCAAATTTATTTTATTATTTTTTGTCTATTGTAATTGATGTATGTTTTCTGATATCGGTATGAACTAGTATGCTCCTTAGTTCCAGTATCAATGTATATATTTTTTCTGTTGTTAGGATTTAACATCCGGAGCAGCTTATTGTCCCATTGCGCCCACTGCACCCATTGTTTGTGGGTTGCAGCGGAGGTTGTGGGCTTTACTGCTTCTTGTGACACACCTGGGGGGTTCCCTCCCCCTTGGAGGGTGTGCGTATCGTTGCTATGATCCCTGTTGCCATGGTCACACGGATGTGCGGCACACTCTCCCCTTGTGCTTTCGTCATTCCGGTATAGCGTGATGACGTGCACATAATGTTTTTTCAAACGAGGCTTGGTTTCCTCGTGGGGAGAGATGCGTGCGCACCCGGCGTTGGACTGGCTTAGCGGCACTGCTAGCGAGACGTGGTTGCCTCGCGGCGTGACGCGCGCGCATGCACGCGCTCTTCTTTGGGTTGGACCTTTCTCTGGTGTGTTCCCTACAAAGAGGGGGTGACGCAGCCCATCGCCCGTGCCCCGAGACGACGTGAATTTTCACGAAACGCGTAGGGCAGGATACGAGCTTTGTGCTGTCGTCACCCTCCACTGCTCGGCTTCCACGGACGTATTTGTGTGCCAGCGCCTCTGACCAGTCGGCGCTGACACACTTTAAGGCTGTCTTTTTAACTGCTTTTGTGAGTATGATTCCAATATTCTTTTAATAAATGTACACCAAGAATTTTACACTATTCGGTGTCCTTCCTTCTTTTCATGTTGATGTTGAACATTCGCATGATGCTGTATGAGCTGTCGGGCTACTAAACCATTGAAGTTCATAATTTGCTGAAATCCGAAGGTTCCACTGAGTATCATTTGAGGCTGTTTTAGGTCCTCTGTCATAGGGGACTAGTGATGAGCCGAACACCCCCGGGTTCGGTTCGCACCAGAACCCGCGAACGGACCGAAAGTTCGTACGAACATTGGAACCCTATTAAATACAATGGATGCGAACGTTCGAATTCTAAAGTGCTAATTATAACAACTATTATGCATGTTATTGTCCTAAAAAGGGTTTGGGAACCCGGGTTCTGCACCAGGGGACATGTATCAATGCAAAAAGAAGTTTTAAAAACGGTAGTTTTTCGGGAGCAGTCATTTTAATGATGCATAAAGTGAAAAAAAAAAAGTCAAATATTCCTTTAAATATCGTACCTGGGGGGTGTCTAAAGTATGCCTGTGAAGTGCCACGTGTTTCCCGTGTTTAGAACTGTCCCTGCACAAAATGACACTTCTAAAGGAAAAAAAAGCCATTTAAAACTGCTTGCGGCTTTAATGTAATGTCTGGTCCCGGTAATATGGATGAAAATCTTTAATAAAAATGGCATAGCTACCCCATGACCCCCCCCCCCCTACCCCAGCCCATTACCAGCCCCTTTGGGTCTTGTATGGATATTAAGGGGAACCCCGCACATAAAATAAAAAAGGCCCTATATACTCTGAACAGCCGTATACAGGCGGTGCATACAAGACAGGGACTGTAGGTTTGTTCTTATGTAGAATCTGTTTGTAATTTTGAACAGGTACATTGTTGAAGTGTAGCTCCAGCCCAAAAATCTATTTTTAAACTTTTTGGAAAACATAGGTAAGGGTTATCACCCCTGTAACATTTGTTTTGCTGTCTGTGCCCCTGTTCAGAACATTTCACCTCACTTTCCGTCCCAATGACAACTGTTTTTGAAATGTGGTGTTTTTCTTGAAACAAGGATTGCTGATAAAGCATCAGTACAGAGGAGACACCTTTCTCCCATATTTATTCTTACAGGAGAGAATTTTCCTTCCTAGTGGTAGATTTCCTCTCACTTCCTGTTGTCTTCTTGCGTTTGCAAGTAGGAGTCGTTTGTAAGTTGGATGTTTGAAAGTAGGGACCTGCTGTATATACTCTTCAGAAATAGGCCCCTTAGTTGTTGGTGTTGGCACAACACTGTAAGCACTCACAGTTACTCTTGGTTGGTGCTGGAACGCCCTGCTGTCAACTATTATATCAGGAATTTTAATTACATATAATTGTTGAACAGTGGTAGTAAAAATTGGGCCTTTGATGGTGGTGCTGGTGCCACAACACTGTAAGCCCTGACAGTTACTCTTGGTGGGTGCAGCAATGGGCCCTGCTGTGAATTATTAGATCAAGAATTGTAATTGCATGCCCCTGTTGAACAGGGGCTGAAAAATTGGGCCTTTCGTGGTGGTGGTGGTGGTGGTGGTGTTGCCACAACACTGTAAGCCCTCAGAGTTACTCTTGGTGGGTGCAGGAATGGGCCCTGCTGTGAATTATTAGATCAAGAATTGTAATTACATGCCCCTTTTGAACAGGGGCTGAAAAATTGGGCCTTTCGTGGTGGTGGTGGTGGTGGTGGCGTTGCCACAACACTGTAAGCCCTCAGAGTTACTCTTGGTGGGTGCAGCAATGGGCCCTGCTGTGAATTATTAGATCAAGAATTGTAATTGCATGCCCCTGTTGAACAGGGGCTGAAAAATTGGGCCTTAGGCACTGGTGGCACAACACTACAACCCCTCACAGATACTGTACTTGGAGCACAGCAATGAGCCCTGTTGCAAAGTATTGCTTCAAAAATTGTAATGACACGCCCCTGTTAAACAGGGGCTGAAAAATTGGGCCTTAGGCACTGGTGCCACAACACTCCAACCCCTCACAGATACTGTACTTGGAGCACAGCAATGAGCCCTATGGCAAATTATTGCTAAAAAAATTGTAATTACACGCCCCTGTAAAACAGGGGCTGAAAAATTGGGCCTTAGCCACTGGTGGCGGCACCCATAAACAAAAATGATCTTCCAAGCTATCATCATCAATCGTATCATTGAGGACTCGGAGGAGGAGGATAGCCAGTCAACATAACAGCACAGGCACTCAGCATCAGCATCAGTCTTGAAGGGATGTGACATGTTAAAATCAATTAGTCTGTTATATCAGCATCAGGTGTGTGGTAGCTGGTGGTGATCCAAGACTGGTTCATCTTGATGAAAGTCAGTCCATCAACCGAGTCGGTGGACAGGCGCACCCTGTGATCCGTGACAAATCCTCCAGCAGCACTGAATGTGCGTTCCGAAAGAACGCTGGATGCAGGACAGGCCAGTAGCTCAATTGCATACTGTGCAAGCTCTGGCCAGTGATCCATCCTCAAGACCCAGTAAGCCAGAGGATTTTCGGTGGGGAAGGTGTCCAAGTCTGACCTTGCCCCTAGATATTCCTGCACCATGTTTATCAGACGCTGGCGATGGTTGCTGGAACCGATCATACTTTGGGGCTGCGGACTAAAGAATTGTCTGAACGCATCGGTCAGACGGCCACCTTCCCCACCGCTCCTTCTTTGACTGGCCGAAGCCTCAGCAACTCGTTGTCCAGGACCAGGAGTTTGTAACCTCCCAGTCTCTGGGAACGCGTTGCACAGACCTTTCTGCAAGGCCTCCCGGAGTTGTCTCATCCTCTGCTCCCTCTGCGAAGGTAACATAAGGTCCGCAACCTTACCCTTGTACCGTGGATCAAGGAGAGTGGCCAGCCAGTAATGGTCCCTCTCCTTGATCCGAAGAATACGAGGATCCTTCCGCAGACTTTGCAGGATCAGGGAGGCCATGCAGCGTAGGTTTGCTGAGGCATTCGCTCCGGAGTCCTCTGGGTCACTAAGGACGACATGATCCGCAGCCACCTCCTCCCAGCCACGTACAAGTCCACTGGTTTCTTGGGACTGTAAATCATCCCTAAAAGACTACTGCTGATGATGCTGAGTGCCAGCCTCCACCTCCATGCTGACACAATCCTCCTCCTCCTCCTCCTCCTCCTCCTCTTCCTCTTCCTGTGCGATGGGTGGGACAGAAGGAACACTGTCTGGGTAAAGGGGGCCTTGAGAGGCAAGGAAGTCCTCCTCTTCCTGCCTCTGTTCTGCCTCAAGTGCCCTGTCCATTATTCCACGCAGCGTGTGCTCCAACAGGTGGACAAGAGGTACAGTGTCACTGATGCATGCACTGTCACTGCTCACCATCCTCGTGGCCTCCTCAAATGGTGCCAGGACAGTGCATGCATCCCTGATCATGCCCCACTGGCGTGGAGAAAAAAAACCAAGCTCCTTGACCCTGTCCTGGTGCCGTAGTCGCACAGGTACTCATTGATGGCCCTCTGCTGCGTGTGCAGCCGCTGCAGCATGGCCAACG
Source organism: Rana muscosa (assembly GCA_029206835.1). Lineage (NCBI taxonomy): Eukaryota > Metazoa > Chordata > Amphibia > Anura > Ranidae > Rana > Rana muscosa. Next base: position 687,850,373 of record CM055117.1, read on the forward strand.
TTGAGTTCCACCTGGTGGGCATGTCACATATAAGGCGGTTCTTGGGCAGGTTCAACTCCTTTTGCAGCTCAGCCAGGCGAGCACTGGCATTATAAGATCTGCGGAAATGCACACAGACTTTCCTGGCCTGCCTCAGGACATCCTGTAAGCCCGGGTACCTGCCCAAGAACCGCTGCACCACCAGGTTAAGGACGTGAGCCACACAGGGCACATGGGTCAGTTGTCCCTGTCGGAGGGTGGAGAGGAGGTTGGTGCCATTGTCGCAAACCACCATTCCTGGCTTAAGCTGGCGTGGCGTCAACCACCTCTCGGCCTGGCCCTGCAGAGCAGACAGGACCTCTGCCCCAGTGTGGCTTCTGTCCCCCAAACACACCAGCGCAAGCACGGCATGGCATCTTTTTGCCTGCGTACTTGCGTAGCCCCGTGAACGGCTACGGAGCACCGCTGGTTCATAGGACAAACCACAGGAAGAGGCCATGGAGGAAGAAGAAGAGGAGGGGGTGGAGGAGAGAGGTGTGTCACAACCAGTAGTAGCATTTTGGAGGCGTGGCGGTGGAACAACCTCCAACACTACTGCACCTTGTCCTGCATCCTTCCCAGCTGCCAAAAGAGTGACCCAATGGGCCGTGAAAGAAAGGTAACGTCCCTGTCCATGCCTGCTGGACCATGAGTCAGCGGTAATATGCACCTTACCGCTGACCGCCCTGTCCAGCGAGGCCAAGACATTGCCTTCCACATGCCGGTAGAGAGCCGGAATAGCCTTCCGTGAGAAAAAGTGGCGTTTGGGAACCTGCCACTGAGGAACCGCACATTGCACAAACTCACGGAAGGGGGCCGAGTCTACCAACTGAAAAGGCAGCAGTTGAAGCGCTAGCAATTTAGCCAAGCTAGCATTCAACCGCTGGGCATGTGGATGGCTGGGAGTGAACTTCTTTCGACGGTCCAGCAGCTGGGGCAGGGAAATTTGCCTGCTAGAATCGGACGTCGGTGTACTGCTAGCAGAGTGGCCGCAAGTACTTGGCTGTGACACACCTAATTCTACACCTTCATTCCTCTCAGTGCATGTTTCAGAGAGGACTGAAGTTATAGTGGGGTTGGAGATCCCAGCTGATGCGGTGCAAGGAGAGGTCCGCTTTGTTCTTTGGTGTGGGTCTTTGAGGTAGGCTTGCCAACGAGCTGCATGGCAGGTCAACATATGTCTGGTCAGGCATGTGGTACCCAAGCGGCTGATGTTTTGGCCACGCGATATACGCTTGAGACATATGTTGCAAACAGCAGCTGTGCGATCTGATGCACTAGCCTCAAAAAAGGCCCACACCAAGGAACTTTTTGAATGACGGGCAGAGGCTGCGCCCTGCACAGGCGGAGCTCTGCGGTGTGATTCCGTCGGTGTACTGCCCTTACGCTGGCCACCAAAGGGCATCCTGCCTCGTTGGAGATGTGCCTCCTTCTCATCCTCCTCCTCCTCCTCTCTCCTATTAGGCACCCACGTGGAGTCAGTGACCTCATCATCCCCTCCCTCCTCATCACTGGAGCCAATCTGGCAGTATGCTGCAGCTGCTGGAACATGACTGCCAGATTGGTGTCCTTCTTGAGCATCCCCTCTGTCTGCTCTCACGCTACATCCTTCCTGTAGCTGGGTTTCATCATCAGACCCTTCGAAACGCTGGGCATCCTCCTGGAGCATGTACCCAACACTGTGCTCAAACAGTTCGGGGGACTCCTCAGGAGGAGGACATGGTGGGTCTAGGGAAGGAGTGACTGATGATGAGTCTGACATTGATACCAGGGAAGAGGACGCTTTGGCAGCTGCTTTGCCAGTACCCTGAGCCTGGGTGAGAGAGGATGAGGAGGAGGAGGAGGGCTTGGTCATCCACTCTACCAAGTCTTCGGCATGATGTGGCTCAACATGTCCAGCTGCCGAAAAGAAGGACAAGCGTGTCCCATGGCCATGTGCTGATGACAATGCACCGCGTCCACGACCAGCACTGTTGCCCCCAGACACAGAGCCTGCTTGCCCTCTTTTATTGCCTCCTGACTGTCTGCCTCTCCTTGTTTGCCTTCCAGACATTCTAATAGATGGCCTGCAGGGAGATGGGAAAAAAGCAATAAGGGCTACCTTCAGGTGTCCTTCTCTGTCCCTTTACTTAAGGATTTCTAAATATGGTTGAGGATTATTGCTTTTGCACAGAATAGCACAACGACAATTTCCCTGACTGTCCAAAAAACAAGGATTTCAAAGATGGTTGATGAGGAATGCTTTGGCACACTATAGCACAAGGAGAATTCCCCTCACTTTCCTTCTTTGTCCCTAGAAACAAAGACTGGCACAGTGAAAGAAACTGACACTCTCCCTACCTAGAGTTTTCTGTCCCTAGAAAAAATGTTTTTTTAAAGCACACTATAGCACAAGGAGAATTCCCCTCACTTTCCTTCTTTGTCCCTAGAAACAAGGACTGGCACAGTGAAAGAAACTGACACTCTCCCTACCTAGAGTTTTCTGTCCCTAGAAAAAAATGTTTTTTTAAAGCACACTATAGCACAAGGAGAATTCCCCTCACTTTCCTTCTTTGTCCCTAGAAAGAAGGACTGGCACAGTGAAAGAAACTGACACTCTCCCTACCTAGAGTTTTCTGTCCCTAGAAAAAATGTTTTTTTAAAGCACACTATAGCACAAGGAGAATTCCCCTCACTTTCCTTCTTTGTCCCTAGAAACAAGGACTGGCACAGTGAAAGAAACTGACACTCTCCCTACCTACAGTTTTCTGTCCCTAGAAAAAATGTTTTTTTAAAGCACACTATAGCACAAGGAGAATTCCCCTCACTTTCCTTCTTTGTCCCTAGAAACAAGGACTGGCACAGTGAAAGAAACTGACACTCTCCCTACCTAGAGTTTTCTGTCCCTAGAAAAAAATGTTTTTTTAAAGCACACTATAGCACAAGGAGAATTCCCCTCACTTTCCTTCTTTGTCCCTAGAAACAAGGACTGGCACAGTGAAAGAAACTGACACTCTCCCTACCTAGAGTTTTCTGTCCCTAGAAAAAAATGTTTTTTTAAAGCACACTATAGCACAAGGAGAATTCCCCTCACTTTCCTTCTTTGTCCCTAGAAACAAGGACTGGCACAGTGAAAGAAACTGACACTCTCCCTACCTAGAGTTTTCTGTCCCTAGAAAAAAATGTTTTTTTAAAGCACACTATAGCACAAGGAGAATTCCCCTCACTTTCCTTCTTTGTCCCTAGAAACAAGGACTGGCACAGTGAAAGAAACTGACACTCTCCCTACCTAGAGTTTTCTGTCCCTAGAAAAAATGTTTTTTTAAAGCACACTATAGCACAAGGAGAATTCCCCTCACTTTCCTTCTTTGTCCCTAGAAACAAGGACTGGCACAGTGAAAGAAACTGACACTCTCCCTACCTACAGTTTTCTGTCCCTAGAAAAAATGTTTTTTTAAAGCACACTATAGCACAAGGAGAATTCCCCTCACTTTCCTTCTTTGTCCCTAGAAACAAGGACTGGCACAGTGAAAGAAACTGACACTCTCCCTACCTAGAGTTTTCTGTCCCTAGAAAAAAATGTTTTTTTAAAGCACACTATAGCACAAGGAGAATTCCCCTCACTTTCCTTCTTTGTCCCTAGAAACAAGGACTGGCACAGTGAAAGAAACTGACACTCTCCCTACCTAGAGTTTTCTGTCCCTAGAAAAAATGTTTTTTTAAAGCACACTATAGCACAAGGAGAATTCCCCTCACTTTCCTTCTTTGTCCCTAGAAACAAGGACTGGCACAGTGAAAGAAACTGACACTCTCCCTACCTAGAGTTTTCTGTCCCTAGAAAAAATGTTTTTTTAAAGCACACTATAGCACAAGGAGAATTCCCCTCACTTTCCTTCTTTGCCCCTAGAAACAAGGACTGGCACAGTGAAAGAAACTGACACTCTCCCTACCTACAGTTTTCTGTCCCTAGAAAAAATGTTTTTTTAAAGCACACTATAGCACAAGGAGAATTCCCCTCACTTTCCTTCTTTGTCCCTAGAAACAAGGACTGGCACAGTGAAAGAAACTGACACTCTCCCTACCTAGAGTTTTCTGTCCCTAGAAAAAAATGTTTTTTTAAAGCACACTATAGCACAAGGAGAATTCCCCTCACTTTCCTTCTTTGTCCCTAGAAACAAGGACTGGCACAGTGAAAGAAACTGACACTCTCCCTACCTAGAGTTTTCTGTCCCTAGAAAAAAGTTTTTTTAAAGCACACTATAGCACAAGGAGAATTCCCCTCACTTTCCTTCTTTGTCCCTAGAAATAAGGACTGGCACAGTGAAAGAAACTGACACTCTCCCTACCTAGAGTTTTCTGTCCCTAGAAAAAATGTTTTTTTAAAGCACACTATAGCACAAGGAGAATTCCCCTCACTTTCCTTCTTTGTCCCTAGAAACAAGGACTGGCACAGTGAAAGAAACTGACACTCTCCCTACCTACAGTTTTCTGTCCCTAGAAAAAATGTTTTTTTAAAGCACACTATAGCACAAGGAGAATTCCCCTCACTTTCCTTCTTTGTCCCTAGAAACAAGGACTGGCACAGTGAAAGAAACTGACACTCTCCCTACCTAGAGTTTTCTGTCCCTAGAAAAAAATGTTTTTTTAAAGCACACTATAGCACAAGGAGAATTCCCCTCACTTTCCTTCTTTGTCCCTAGAAACAAGGACTGGCACAGTGAAAGAAACTGACACTCTCCCTACCTAGAGTTTTCTGTCCCTAGAAAAAATGTTTTTTTAAAGCACACTATAGCACAAGGAGAATTCCCCTCACTTTCCTTCTTTGTCCCTAGAAACAAGGACTGGCACAGTGAAAGAAACTGACACTCTCCCTACCTAGAGTTTTCTGTCCCTAGAAAAAATGTTTTTTTAAAGCACACTATAGCACAAGGAGAATTCCCCTCACTTTCCTTCTTTGTCCCTAGAAACAAGGACTGGCACAGTGAAAGAAACTGACACTCTCCCTACCTACAGTTTTCTGTCCCTAGAAAAAATGTTTTTTTAAAGCACACTATAGCACAAGGAGAAATCCCCTCACTTTCCTTCTTTGTCCCTAGAAACAAGGACTCGCACAGTAAAACACACTGACACTCTCCCTACCTATCCTTCTCTTTCCCTAAACTAAAGGAATCCAGGTTAAGCAAGAAAGAAATAAATGTCACTGTCCCTGCCTATGCTTGTCTTTCCCTGCTCCGGAACACGCTACACTAGGCCGCCGTGCTGGCGGCCTTTTATAGTGTGGGGCGTGTACTAAACACCCTCAGCAATAATTGGCCACAGGCATCCTGCCTGTGGCCAATCATTGCTCTCCTCGCTGCCGGCGCTGTGATTGGCCAAGCATGCGGGGTCACAGTGCATGCTTGGCCAATCACAGCGCCTGGATGACACTGCGATGGCGTAGTGCATTGTGGGCCGTTCGCGTCACTCGAATTTGGCGCGAACGTTCCAAATCGTTCGATCTTCGTCGAACGATCGAACAGCCGATGTTCGAGTCGAACGTATGTTCGACTCGAACACGAAGCTCATCCCTATAGGGGACCATCTTTTTTTGGTAAGCAGGAATTCTTACTGGTGGTGGTGAAAGTCACGGATTATAAGAAGATTTTCTGTCGTTGGCTTTTTTGGACAATTATTCACGGGTGTTTTGTTTATTATGGACTTTTAGACATGAACTTTGAGAGTCTCATATAGCAGTTGCGGACTATCATCTTATTAACTGTTTAATCATAGTTCACTCACCTTATCATTAGTTATAATTTACTGATCTTTCATGGTTCTTCATTAAGTATCTATATGATTTATTACTGTTGGTATTTGGATTTTTTCAACTATTCAGTGGTGGGCTTATGTTCAGTCATAAGTTAGCGCGACTATATATATTTTTTCTTATTTACATGCACTGATGATTGTTTTCAGAATAGTTGCTGCTTTCCTTTATTTCTTTTTTTCTAGGTAAACTTTAATCATTTACCAGGTTTTACACTATAGCGCAGTTTCTTTTTATTTTTTTCCAATTCTTACACAAACTACCATTAATTGCTGCTTAGTGAGTGGTCGATATTTTGACCAAAATGGATATTTTTGATTTCCGAGCGAATCGGATAGTCAATACGACTGGGGTGTTTGATTCCACCCCGGCCTCGGGAGGTTCTGATATCAGTGGTCTCTTTATGAGATTAAAGAACCTCATGACGACCGAGATACATACCCAGTGGGACATAGCGTTTCTTGAGAATTATATTAGAAATGCTATGGTCCCAAGAAGCCTCCGTTGGGAGGTAAGCCCACAAAAGGGCGAGTCAGATTTAGAGGTTTGGGCCAAATATTTTAATGAGGCTGGAGTCTCTTTTTTGCGATTTCTGGCTCAACGAAAGAGCGAGAAATTGCAAAGACTCGATACCGAAATTAAAATGGTTAGGGACCTGCTGGCCTCTTCGAAAAATGGAGAGGAATACAGGGAGTGTTCCAACTCTCTCCAAAAAACTTTGGAGAGGGAAGAAAAGGACCAAAAAGTGAAAAAGAAGAAAAAGTACCTTAGAGACTTTGAAGATTATCAGTCTGGTCTGGTTTTTTTGTGGCAGAAGAAGTTGGCAGCTGAGGAGACAAACGAGGTTGTAATGGATACTGCCCCTCAGGGTGTAGTGCCACCCGGTTTGGTTGGCATTCCTCCTATGACTGGTAGGGGAGGGGTTTCTAACCCGCCCATACCGACTCCAGCTCAACGCAATAATAAGGCCAAAACTAAGAATGGGCCTAAACAAGGCACTTTTTCATCTAAAACGCCTAAAAAAATGAAAACTCATAAACCTGATGCACAGTTTCAACACTATCGGGATGAATCTTTGGGAGGTTGGGAGCATCCTTCATCTAGATCCACCCATCATGATGTGGGGTACAACCAGGGATTTATGAGACCGAGCTTTGAGACCAATGGCAGGTGGGAGTATAACACCCCTACCCAAAATCGTTTTTTTCCTTTAACAGACTCACTGGGGCCTCAGGGCCGTGAACCTGTGGAAAGACGATTTGGATTTGACAACCAGGATAGGAATGGTCAGTTCCCTCAGTCTAACTATTATGACAGGGGTTACGATTATTCTAGACCTCCCTACCCCCCAGGTCAATATGACTTTAGACCCAACCCCAGTTGGGGTTTTCCCATGGGCCACCAAGGTCGGTTCGGCCCACCGGAACGAAGAGAGGGGTCAGAGGGGGGAGGAGGGCCCAGTTGCTCAAAAAGAAAAAGAATATAGGCACGGGCATCTTTAACTTGAGCCTATCAGAATCCCGAACAATGCCTGCTGGATAAGGGTTTGAAATTTGCTCCGCCTAGGAGCTTGAGCAAGTTTCAAACCTTTATGGACGTTCACAAGTTTGCGAGAAAGCTCAATATTAAAAGGCATTTTCTGTCTAATCCTATTACGGATAGAGTGAATCCTTTACCTGAGTACAAACATACTGGTTTAGCCAATGCATCCTTGTTCAATCCCCCCGGCTCATTGGCCCCGAGCATTAAAATATTCAGGGATGTGGTACTTAAAGATCTGGAAAAGATCAAGGTAAAAAAGGTCAAGATGCAGAGGAATTTGGAGAGTGGGCTTGAGTCCCTCTGTTCTAACAAATCTCTGGTCGTCAGACCTGCAGACAAAGGGGGAGGGATAGTCATTCTCGATAGATGTGACTACCTTAAAGAGTTACACAGGATCGTGGATGACACTGAAACCTACACTCCTCTTAATAGGGATCCTGTCATCAAGTATAAAAGAGAACTTGAAATTATTGTGGATGAGGGATACCGGGAAGGTATTCTCAGTGACAGGGAGAGATTGTTTCTGATACCTTGCGCCCCACGGACTCCCGTCATCTACTATCTCCCGAAGATCCATAAAAGTCTTACTTCCCCCCCGGGACGACCCATCGTTAGTGGGATAGATTCGATTACGTCCCGGGTGGGGAAGTATATTGACTTTTTTCTGCAACCTTTGGTCCAGCAGATCCCCTCTTATGTAAGGGACACTAGACATGTCATTAACTTACTTAAAGACCTTACTCCCACAGAGGGTATATGGATGGTCACGGCAGACGTGACCTCACTTTATACCATTATCCCCCATGAGTGTGGTTTTGAGGCTGTAGAACTGTATTTGACGAGAGGTTCAGACTTGCCACCCCGGCAAATTGAATTTATTGTGACTTTGCTGAAATATGCAGCAAGTCACAATTATTTTTGGTATGATAATCTATTTTTCCGCCAGGACCGTGGTGTGGCGATGGGGGCGAAGTATGCCCCCAGCCTGGCCAATCTTTTTATGGCCAAATGGGAGGAGGACGTCGTCGATGTTTGCCGGAGACCAGAGGTTGTACTCTGGGTGAGGTACATCGACGACATCCTCCTCCTATGGGACGGTAGTGAACCTGCTTTGCGGGATTACATGCTGTCCCTGAATGACAACAATAGGGGCATTAGATTTTCCTTTGAGGCAAGCCAGGAATCAGTTCACTATCTGGATTTGAAAATTTCAGCGGCTGACAGTAAATTTGTCACGACCACTTATTTCAAACCAACCGATAGAAATTCATATATCCCGCTTGACAGCTGCCATTATGCCCCCTGGCTGAAGGCTGTCCCTCGGGGACAATTCACTAGACTGAGACGCAATTGTACAGATCTAGAGGCTTTCAAAGGCCAGGCCGAGATCCTCTCTAAGAGATTTGTGGACAAAGGTTATCAACAAACTGATATGTCTCGATTGATGCAATCTGTGAGTATGGTTGATCGAGGATCACTTTTGGTTGATAAGGAGAGGGTGGTGAGGGATGGTAAGTTCTCTCTTCCATTCATCACCACTTTCTCCATGCAGCATCAGACCATCAAAAGCCTTATACGTAGGCACTGGCATGTCTTAACCAGTGACTTAGTGCTGGCATCTTCTCTTCCAGAAAAAACAGTTATTGTGTTTAGAGGTGCTTCAACACTTTCCAATAGAGTGGCCCCAAGTGTCCAGGATCCCCCAAGGGCCAATAGGACATTCTTAGAGAACCTGACAGGGTACTATAGATGTAAGAAATGCCAAGTGTGCAGCTTGAATAGCTGCAGGGACAGGAAGATCAGTCATTTTTCTTCAACAAGTACTGGCCGAACCTATGAAATCGAACCTTTTATAACATGCTCATCTTTGGGGGTTGTCTACCTTATACAGTGCCCTTGTGGTCTCCAATATGTGGGGAGGACCAAAAGGGCAGTAAGGGTAAGACTTAATGAGCATATAGCTAATATACAGAAAGGATTCGATAAGCATTCTGTATCCCGGCACTATGATCAGGTCCATAAGAGGGACCCGTCTGGTACGCTATTCATTGCAATTGACAAATACAGACCTCACTGGAGAGGCAGTTCGCTTGTTAGAGAAATCTCCAAGCAGGTAATGGCATGGGTGTACAGGTTGAGAACTTATGTTCCATTTGGTCTCAACGTTGACACCGATGTCAATGCCTTTATCAATAATTCCTAGGTTTTTTCTTATCCATTGATAATCATGTTTTTATAACAGATTTCCGGGATTATTAATATTGACTGCATGATATAGTGTGTCGATTGATATTGCGCCGCATTTGAATCTTTCCCCCCCCTCCCCTCTCCCCTCCTTTTCCTATGGACATTTAGTTACTGCTTTTGTCTTTTAGTTATATTGAATGGGGTGTAGGGAGGGGTGTGACTAAATGATGACAGCCTTTAATCTATGTGGTTTTAGTGTCATTTATTATTAATAATTTTTTAAATAATATTTAGGCAAATTTATTTTATTATTTTTTGTCTATTGTAATTGATGTATGTTTTCTGATATCGGTATGAACTAGTATGCTCCTTAGTTCCAGTATCAATGTATATATTTTTTCTGTTGTTAGGATTTAACATCCGGAGCAGCTTATTGTCCCATTGCGCCCACTGCACCCATTGTTTGTGGGTTGCAGCGGAGGTTGTGGGCTTTACTGCTTCTTGTGACACACCTGGGGGGTTCCCTCCCCCTTGGAGGGCGTGCGTATCGTTGCTATGATCCCTGTTGCCATGGTCACACGGATGTGCGGCACACTCTCCCCTTGTGCTTTCGTCATTCCGGTATAGCGTGATGACGTGCACATAATGTTTTTTCAAACGAGGCTTGGTTTCCTCGTGGGGAGAGATGCGTGCGCACCCGGCGTTGGACTGGCTTAGCGGCACTGCTAGCGAGACGTGGTTGCCTCGCGGCGTGATGCGCGCACGTGCGCGCGCGTGCGCGCGCTCTTCTTTGGGTTGGACCTTTCTCTGGTGTGTTCCCTACAAAGAGGGGGTGACGCAGCCCATCGCCCGTGCCCCGAGACGATGTGAATTTTCACGAAACGCGTAGGGCAGGATACGAGCTTTGTGCTGACGTCACCCTCCACTGCTCGGCTTCCACGGACGTATTTGTGTGCCAGCGCCTCTGACCAGTCGGTGCTGACACACTTTAAGGCTGTCTTTTTAACTGCTTTTGTGAGTATGATTCCAATATTCTTTTAATAAATGTACACCAAGGATTTTACACTATTCGGTGTCCTTGCTTCTTTTCATGTTGATGTTGAACATTCGCATGATGCTGTATGAGCTGTCGGGCTACTAAACCATTGAAGTTCATCATTTGCTGAAATCCGGAGGTTCCACTGAGTATCATTTGAGGCTGTTTTAGGTCCTCTGTCATAGGGGACCATCGTTTTTTGGTAAGCAGGAATTCTTACTGGTGGTGGTGAAAGTCACGGATTATAAGAAGATTTTCTGTCGTTGGCTTTTTTGGACACTTATTCACGGGTGTTTTGTTTATTATGGACTTTTAGACATGAACTTTGAGAGTCTCATATAGCAGTTGCGGACTATCATCTTATTAACTGTTTAATCATAGTTCACTCACCTTATCATTAGTTATAATTTACTGATCTTTCATGGTTCTTCATTGAGTATCTATATGATTTATTACTGTTGGTATTCGGATTTTTTCAACTATTCAGTGGTGGGCTTATGTTCAGTCATAAGTTAGCGCGACTATATATATTTTTTCTTATTTACATGCACTGATGATTGTTTTCAGAATAGTTGCTGCTTTCCTTTATTTCTTTTTTTCTAGGTAAACTTTAATCATTTACCAGGATTTACACTATAGCGCAGTTTCTTTTTATTTTTTTCCATATTACACCTTAACTTAGCCGGTATTGCTGCTTTTTCCTGGTGTGTTACACCAACAGGATTTTGCGGCACTTACAGCGGGCGGAGTGTGCCTCCTGACCATATTACACCTTAACTTAGCCTGTATTGCTGCTTTTTCCTGGTGTGTTACACCAACAGGATTTTGCGGCACTTACAGCGGGCGGAGTGTGCCTCCTGACCATATTACACCTTAACTTAGCCTGTATTGCTGCTTTTCCCATTTTTCTGCAGGCCATTAGAATGTCTGGAAGGCAAACAAGGAGAGGCAGACAGTCAGGAGCCAAAAAAAGAGGGCAAGCAGGCTCTGTGTCTAGAGACAACAGTGCTGGTCGTGGACGCGGTGCATCGCCATCAGCACGTGGCCATGGGACACGCTTGTCCTTCTTTTCGGCAGCTGGACGTGTTGAGCCGCATCATGCCGAAGACTTGGTAGAGTGGATGACCAAGCCCTCCTCATCCTCCTCATCCACTCTCACCCAGGCTCAGGGTACTGGCAAAGCAGCTGCCAAAGCGTCCTCTTCCCTGGTATCAATGTCATCATCAGTCACTCCTTCCCTAGACCAACCATGTCCTCCTGAGGAGTCCCCCGAACTGTTTGAGCACAGTGTTGGGTACATGCTCCAGGAGGATGCCCAGCGTTTCGAAGGGTCTGATGATGATACCCAGCTAGAGGAAGGCAGTAGCGTGAGAGCAGAGAGAGGGGATGCTCAAGAAGGACACCAATCTGGCAGTCATGTTCCAGCAGCTGCAGCATACTACCAGATTGGCTCTAGTGATGAAGAGGGAGGGGATGATGAGATCACGGACTACACGTGGGTGCCTAATAGGAGAGAGGAGGAGGAGGAGGAGGAGGATGAGGAGGAGGCACATCTCCAACAAGGCAGGATGCCCTCGGGGGGCCAGCGTAAGGGCAGCACACCAACGGAATCACACCGCAGAGCTCCGCCTGTGCAGGGCGCTGCCTCTGCCCGTTATTCAAAAAGTTCTTTGGTGTGGGCCTTTTTTGAGTCGAGTGCATCAGATCGCACAGCTGCTGTTTGCAACATATGTCTCAAGCGTATATCACGTGGCCAAAACATCACCCGCTTGGGCACCACATGCTTGACCAGACATATGTTGACCTGCCATGCAGCTCGTTGGCAAGCCTACCTTAAAGACCCACACCAAAGAACAAAGCTGACCTCTTCTTGCACCGCATCAGCTGGGATCTCCAACCCCACTATACCTTCAGTCCTCTCTGAAACCTGCTCTGAGAGGAATGAAGGTGTAGAATTAGGTGTGTCACAGCCAAGTACTTTCGGGCACTCTGCTAGCAGTACACCAACGTCCGATTCTACCAGGCAAATTTCCCTGCCCCAGCTGCTGGACCGTCGAAAGAAGTTCACTCCCAGCCATCCACATGCCCAGCGGTTGAATGCTAGCTTGGCTAAATTGCTAGCGCTTCAACTGCTGCCTTTTCAGTTGGTAGACTCGGCCCCCTTCCGTGAGTTTGTGCAATGTGCGGTTCCTCAGTGGCAGGTTCCCAAACGCCACTTTTTCTCACGGAAGGCGATTCCGGCTCTCTACCGGCATGTGGAAGGCAATGTCTTGGCCTCGCTGGACAGGGCGGTCAGCAGTAAGGTGCATATTACCGCTGACTCATGGTCCAGCAGGCATGGACAGGGACGTTACCTTTCTTTCACGGCCCATTGGGTCACTCTTTTGGCAGCTGGGCAGGATGCAGGACAAGGTGCAGTAGTGTTGGAGGTTGTTCCACCGCCACGCCTCCAAAATGCTACTACTGGTTGTGACACACCTCTGTCCTCCACCCCCTCCTCTTCTTCTTCCTCCGTGGCCTCTTCCTGTGCTTTGTCCTCGGAACCAGCGGTGCTCCGTAGGCGTTCAAGGGGCTACGCAAGTACGCAGGCAAAAAGATGCCATGCCGTGCTTGCGCTGGTGTGTTTGGGGGACAGGAGCCACACTGGGGCAGAGGTTCTGTCTGCTCCGCAGGGGCAGGCCGAGAGGTGGTTGACGCCACGCCAGCTTAAGCCAGGAATGGTAGTTTGCGACAATGGCACCAACCTCCTCTCCGCTCTCCGACAGGGACAACTGACCCATGTGCCCTGTGTGGCTCACGTCCTTAACCTGGTGGTGCAGCGGTTCTTGGGCAGGTACCCGGGCTTACAGGATGTCCTGAGGCAGGCCAGGAAAGTCTGTGTGCATTTCCGCAGATCTTATAATGCCAGTGCTCGCCTGGCTGAGCTGCAAAAGGAGTTGAACCTGCCCAAGAACCGCCTTATATGTGACATGCCCACCAGGTGGAACTCAATGTTGGCCATGCTGCAGCGGCTGCACACGCAGCAGAGGGCCATCAATGAGTACCTGTGCGACTACGGCACCAGGACAGGGTCAGGGGAGCTCGGGTTTTTTTCACCACGCCAGTGGGGCATGATTAGGGATGCATGCACTGTCCTGGCACCATTTGAGGAGGCCACGAGGATGGTGAGCAGTGACAGTGCATGCATCAGTGACACTGTACCTCTTGTCCACCTGTTGGAACATACGCTGCGTGGAATAATGGACAGGGCACTTGAGGCAGAACAGAGGCAGGAAGAGGAGGACTTCCTTGCCTTTCAAGGCCCCCTTTACCCAGACAGTGTTCCTTCTGTCCCACCCATCGCACAGGAAGAAGAGGAGGAGGAGGAGGATTGTGTCAGCATGGAGGTGGAGCCTGGCACTCAGCATCATCAGCAGCAGTCTTTTAGGGATGATTTACAGTCCCAAGAAACCAGTGGACTTGTACGTGGCTGGGAGGAGGTGGCTGCGGATCATGTCGTCCTTAGTGACCCAGAGGACTCCGGACTGAATGCCTCAGCTAACCTACGCTGCATGGCCTCCCTGATCCTGCAAAGTCTGCGGAAGGATCCTCGTATTCTTCGGATCAAGGAGAGGGACCATTACTGGCTGGCCACTCTCCTTGATCCACGGTACAAGGGTAAGGTTGCGGACCTTATCTTACCGTCGCAGAGGGAGCAGAGGATGAGACAACTCCGGGAGGCCTTGCAGAAAGGTCTGTGCAACGCGTTCCCAGAGACTGGGAGGTTACAAACTCCTGGTCCTGGACAACGAGTTGCTGATGCTGAGGCTTCGGTCAGTCAAAGAAGGAGCGGTGGGGAAGGTGGCCGTCTGACCGAAGCGTTCAGACAATTCTTTAGTCCGCAGCCCCAAGGTATGATCGGTTCCAGCAACCATCGCCAGCGTCTGATATACATGGTGCAGGAATACCTAGGGGCAAGGTCAGACTTGGACACCTTCCCCACCGAAAATCCTCTGGCTTACTGGGTCTTGAGGATGGATCACTGGCCAGAGCTTGCACAGTATGCAATTGAGCTACTGGCCTGTCCTGCATCCAGCGTTCTTTCAGAACGCACATTCAGTGCTGCTGGAGGATTTGTCACGGATCACAGGGTGCGCCTGTCCACCGACTCTGTTGATCGACTGACCTTCATAAAGATGAACCAGTCTTGGATCACCACCAGCTACCAAACACCTGAAGCTGATATAACAGATTAATTTATTTTCAAATGTCACATCCCTTCAAGACTGATGCTGATGCTGAGAGACTGTCCTGTTATGTTGACTGACTATCCTCCTCCTCCTCAATGATCCGATTGACGATGATAGCTTGGAAGAACATTTTTGTTTCTGGGTGCCGCCACCAGTGGCTAAGGCCCAATTTTTCAGCCCCTGTTTAACAGGGGTGTGTTATTAAAAAATTTTATGCAATGCTTTGCAGCAGGGCTCATTCCTGCACTCCAACTAGAGTATCTGGGAGTGGTTGCAGTGTCGTGGCACCAGCACCAGTGGCTAAGGCCCAATTTTTCAGCCCCTGTTTAACAGGGGCATGTAATTACAATTTTTGATGCAATACTTTGCAACAGGGCTCATTGCTGTGCTCCAAGTACAGTATCTGTGAGGGGTTGCAGTGTTGTGGCACCAGTGCCTAAGGCTCAATTTTTCTGCCCCTGTTTAACAGGGGCATGTAATTACAATTCTTGATCTAATAATTCACAGCAGGGCCTATTCCTGCTCCCACCAAGACTAACTGTGAGGCCTTACAGTGTTGTGTCAACACCACCACCACCACCACCAAAGGCCCAATTTTTCAGCCCCTGTTTAAAAGGGGCGTGTAATTACAATTTTTTGTGCAATACTTTGCAACAGGGCTCATTGCTGTGCTCCAAGTACAGTATCTGTGAGGGGTTGCAGTGTTGTGGCACCAGTGCCTAAGGCTCAATTTTTCTGCCCCTGTTTAACAGGGGCATGTAATTACAATTCTTGATCTAATAATTCACAGCAGGGCCCATTCCTGCGCCCACCAAGACTAACTGTGAGGCCTTACAGTGTTGTGTCAACACCACCACCACCACCACCACCAAAGGCCCAATTTTTCAGGCCCTGTTCAACAGGGGCATGCAATTACAATTCTTGATCTAATAATTCACAGCAGGGCCCATTCATGCGCCCACCAAGAGTAACTGTGAGGGCTCACAGTGTTGTGTCAACACCAACATGTAAGGGGCAAATTTCAGCTGAGTATATACGGCAGGCCCCTACTTTCAAACATCCAACTTACAAACGACTCCTCCTTGCAAACGGAAGGATACAACAGGAAGTGAGAGGAAATCTACCCCTAGGAAGGCAAATTCTCTCCTGTAAGAATTAATATGGGAAAAAAAGTGTCTCCTCTCCACTGATGCTTTATCACCAATTCTTGTTTCAATAAAAATCCCAAATTTTCAAAAAACATTTGTCATTAGGACGGAAAGTGAGGTGAACTGTTCTGAACAGGTGCACACTGCACAGACAGCAAAACAAATGTTACAGGGGTGATAACCCTTCCCTATGTTTTCCAAAAAGCTTAAAAATAGATTTTTGGGCTGGAGCTACACTTAAACAATGTACCTGTTCAAAATTACAAACAGATTCTACATAAGAACAAACCTACAGTCCCTGTCTTGTATGCACCGCCTGTATACGGCTGTTCAGAGTATATAGGGCCTCTTTTATTTTGTGTGCGGGGTTCCCCTTAATATCCATACAAGACCCAAAGGGGCTGGTAATGGGCTGGGGTGGGGGGGGGGGGGGGTGTGTGATGGGGTAGCTATGCCATTTTTCTTAAAGATTTTCATCCATATTACCGGGACCAGACATTACATTAAAGCCGCAAGCAGTTTTAAATGGCTTTTTTTCCTTTAGAAATGTAATTTTGTGCAGGGACAGTTCTAAACACGGGAAACATGTGGCACTTCACAGGCATACCTTAGACACCCCCCAGGTACGATATTTAAAGGAATATTTGACTTTTTTTTTTTTCACTTTATGCATCATTAAAATGACTGCTCCAGAAAAACGTCCGTTTTTAAAACTTCTTTTTGCATTGATACATGTCCCCTGGTGCAGAACCCGGGTTCCCAAACCCTTTTTAGGACAATAACATGCATAATAGTCGTTATAATTAGCACTTTAGATTTCGAACGTTCGCATCCATTGTATTTAATAGGATTCTAAAGTTCGTGCGAACTTTCGGTCCGTTCGCGGGTTCTGGTGCGAACCGAACTCGGGGGTGTTTGGCTCTTCACTACTCTAGAGTTATGTCAATCAAATCTACGTCAATATCCTCTACATGTCCTTCCTCCCATAAGGAAACCAAATCTCTCAAAGCTCTCTCTCTACCTCTTTCTCGAGATCTGGGAGCAATCCTTAATAAGTCCATTGAAAAGATCATCCTGTCTATTGTTTTTAGAATGTAATGCTTTCAAAACGAACTTGCATCAAAATAAATATAAATCTTTAACTCCTTCAAAACATGAACCCTTCATAGCCAGGCTGGTTAGCATGCTTATTTCAGCACTTTATTCCATAGGAAAATATATTTTGCTCACAGCAGTACAGTACTATTAACACCCGAAAACCTCATTCTCAATGATAGAAGAAATATTAGAAACACATTAAACTCAATTTACAAAGATTTACACCAAAATAAGGATCTATATTTTAGCCATTTGACATAATTTTCAAATACCATTGGATTCAGCTGATAAATGTCACTTGTTTAAAATAAGTGTCCTTATTTTGGCATGTTAGCTTTGTGAATTAACCCTATTGTATTTTACCTGAATTAGTTTTTTCATGATTTATATATTATACATTGCAATTTTACATATTCACATTGTTGCGTGCTGACCATTCTGTTTAAAATATGTAGAGCATTGTGATGTCGGAAATGTCTTGTTGATGTCTTCATCTGATAGAGTTTACTTTGGAGCCTTTGAGTGGTAGAGCTGAATGGCAGGAAAATATGCACAATGCACTGCTAATGTTTGCTTCCTGTATTAGCACATCAAGTTCCTAAATACCACTTCATATGAATTCCAAAATCTATCTAATGCATGTGTTCTGATAAGCGTTTGGGTCTTAACTACTAAAAAACTCCAGGAATGGGGACACAAGTCATAACACTTCATCCACTACAGGAAAGTTGTTCATTTGTTTCAGTATCTGATTCCACAGAAGCAACGCTCACTACAAAATATTTATTGGAACAGTACAATCAGACGAGAAAGTTTTATTGCTTTACTAGTAGTATTATTGCTACACCATTTCTAAGAATTATGAATCATGCAGGTGGTCAATATTATCAGCATCGTGGTTATCTACTTTAAATAGAAAGCGTATCAGGATTTGCCAATGGCTAAAAGTCAGTCCCTCAGTTGGCCCTCTTTTTTTTTCCCCCAAATTACTTTTTATTCAAAGTTTTGCAATAATAAAAAAAAAAAAGAACAAAAATCCAAAACAGAGCGCAATATACTTTGATATACATGTCTCTAGTAATAGTACAGAAAAAGAAAATAAAGGTCTGACACCTCCATCCCTAGTAGTACAAAAAAGACAAAAGAGGTCGCACTGGGGCTTTGAATGAGGTGAGAGAGGTTTAGCCAATGTTCACAGCGAACAATGAGACAAAATCAATTTATTTGTTTCAAAGTGTTATGTAACAAATGTGCATAGGGTAGTTTTTTTCCTGATCTCTTGCTGTCCCCCCCTTTTCTGTAGACGGGGGTGGCCACCTGCACATCGGCGCCATGTTTTCCATGCCCACACACGGACGTCTCCCTGATGTCACTGAGGTGTGGGCTGTGTGGGTCATCCTGGACAGCTGGGTGGTTGCTGCAGTTGCGCACCCCCTCTGGTGGTGGACGCCTCACTGACGCCTATGCGTCACCGCCCGTACATGACGCTTGGGGCGGAGCCTTCGGGCCCTTGTGGGCATATCTGGACGTTCAGCACGGCTGGCATTTTAATTCACAACTTGATGGTTGGATAGAGCGGTCACATCCTTAAGAACAAACTGAGGTACAACTTTTATACTTTCTTGACACCCATTGGGTCTGTTACATTGTTCTTTTACACATGTAAAATTTATATAATTTCCACATTGTTCCGTAGTCTCCCTGCCCATACCAACTTTGTAATCATGTTGGTTTGCATTCATGTATATACCATATCCCATATCTCAGATAGTCCTTCATACCAACATACTGTAGTAAGCTTAATTCATTTATTTACATCTTTATATATAGATTAAATCTTATCTAGTAGAACCTTACACATTAAGCTCATTTTGCAACTATGATGCCTTCTGATACATGCGCATCCTTGCAGATATTTTCTAGACATGATTTCAAGGGGCTTAGTGGAGACTGCAGTGAGAAATACCCCTATCCAGACCATGCTGATCCTCCGGATGTTCCCCTGTTGTCACTTTTGTTTGCTCTGTCTCCTCAGCTCCCGAGCTGGATGCACTACACGGCCGCCATCTTGATATCCAGCGTTTGGCAATTCATTTCAGCCCGTCGGTAAGTATGAGGTCCCTCTTCAGACCTCTCTTGCCAATCATTCCGCCTGCCCCCATTTATTAACAAACTACACCTATTGATTTTATCACTTACATTGCAGATACAACATTCATGCATCCGCCTCTGAAGAAGCGAGCAGGGTCTTGCGAAACTAGTAGGGTTTCATTGATGCCTCTTTTATGCCTGTACATACTGGGTATTATCGATGTCTGCATTATGTCTACATATTTCCTTCTTTATATGTATGCACATTTTATTTCCTTATTGTATATGTGTATCCACTGGCCCAGCAACTTCAAGTTTTACTGTTGCTCATTGATGTATAACATTTGTAATAAATCTTTATATATTTACTTTCATCTGTGCTGTTGTCACGGTCTGGAGGCAGGCTCAGAGGCCAGTAGCTATAGCAGCAGAGCAGGTATTCACATAGGTCACCCTGGCTGATGACACGGGTTCACCTGAGGTGCAGGGTCTAAGCACTGACCGGTATTCACCAGGGCTCCTAAAGGTGGAGATGGGCTTCACTGCGTGTCAGTGCCAGGTCGCGGTCCTCAGATTAGCCCCACCAGGGGGTGAGCAAGCCGGGGTCCAGAAACAGATATTACAGGTAGGGATCAAGCAGAAGCGTAGTCAGGGACGAGCAAAAAGTCGGTAACAGATAGTTGCAGGTTGGGATTCAGCAGAAGCGTAGTCGGGGACGAGCCAAAAGTCGGTAGTGAGTGGTAGCAAAGATGCGGTCGGCAGCAGTAGACAGGAGCAAGGTATTGGCTGGTGAAAACACAATATTCTGGCAAACAGGAAGTGCAGGGACATGGCTTAAATCAGGAAGTTCATGGGAGGAGCAAAGGGTTCAAGGTTCAAGGCAAACAAGATTCAAGACAAGAAAGATAATTCAAGGAATTGTCTAATGAACTATCCAATGAGCTGTCCAGCATTCCAGGTGGCTCAGCAAGTAGAGTCAACACCAGACACACCAGAGGTCCCAGGTTCAAGCCCAGGTCCTAACAGCTGTGTACATTGGCTATTATGCCGGGTAACTCACAATCATTGTTATTGCCGCTTCATTACATAACACTTTGAAACAAACATTGATTTTGTCTCATTGTTCGCTGTGAACATTGTCTAAACCTCTTTCACCTCATTCAAAGTCCCAGGACGACCTCTTTTGTCTTTTTCTAGTAATAGTACATGTCTCTAGTAATAATGCATATGCTTGTTAGCACTATACAAATACTATAAGTAGGCTGAATATCCAAAAAATGGTTCAATGTTTGCCCTCCTTTAGTGTCTGCTTAACAGAAAGGGAAGGCAGAGAGCAGAAGAGGCTGGTGCAAAAAATGTCTATCATGCTTCTTCTAAAGTTCACAGATAAAACAAGGTCCATGATAAACATAATTTATGTATATTTTAGGGGAGGTTTAAACTTTATAGGAAAAAAACTATAGGCTCAGAAAATATGGTCTTGTTTTTAGGTTAAAGTAGCTGTACAACATTTGTACTTTCCTAATCTATAATTTCCAAGACAGAATATTAACTGTGTTCATGCAAACAAAAAGTGACAATTAAAATACATGGGCTATGCAAAATTAGTTTTTATAAGTATACAATAAATTATTAACTGTCTAGGAACTTACTTTTGATTTATTGTAGTAAAGTGCGGTTACAATGTTAGCGGACACATAAACATATCTTTCCACATTTGTTTTTTTTAAATATCTTTTTTTATTAATTATGATATCAAGTGTACAAGCATACAACATACCAAAACAAAAGCAAAAGGTCACAATGAAATACATAGTCACCCACGCAGGGGTTGTGATAACCAGTAGCAACCTCTAGGATTCTGGTGACCATGTTGGATCTTCACATGGCTTCGGTCCTAATGATAGAACTTCTCACAATACCAGAAGTGGAAAAAAAAGGAGAGTGTCCTCGGTATCAACTCATAACTCTATTATGTACCTCACAAATGTAAGCTGTCAAAGATACTATGAGTTATCAAGCATAATGGCTGTGGTAGAGTCAGCCAACCTTTTAGACCAAACTTTATCATACTTTTTGGGGCAACCCGGATTAACGTAAGTATCTTTATATAAAGGCAAATTGACATTAACCAAGTGTTTCCAAAAAGGAAGAGAAGGAGGGACAGTCTTTTTCCATGACAATGAAGGCCTTGCGGGCATAGTAAAGCAGTAAGCTAAGCATGGTCCTCCCTGCCACCGTGGGAACCAATTCTTCTACCAACCCCAGCATACACAGACTCACAGAAGGGGTCAGAGAGATCTGAGCAATGGAGTTAATAGTAGAAATCACCTCATCCCAGTATTTGACAATAGCCAGGCAGCTCCAAAAAACATGTGAAAAGTCAGCAGGAGAGTGGTCACACTGCCAACATTCCTGGGAGGCTGTTGGGTTTATTATGTGTAGTCTATGCAGAGCAAAATACGCCCTGTGCACAATTTTAAATTGGACGAGCTTGTCTCTGTGGGAGTCCAAATAGCGAGAATGAAGATCCCAAACATCTTCCTAATCCTCATTGTCAAGCTCGGGCGCAGTTTTCAGAGGTTGGGGAGGGAGGTCAGCAGAAGATGATTGTATATTACTGCTGTAGGATTTTCAGAGCACTCTGTCCGAATTACATGTTCCAATTGGGATTGTTCCAACCTTAAGAAAATAGTAGACAATTGACTGCTAAATACATGGGACAACCGGAGATACCTGCATAGGTGGGAGCCTGGAACATTATAGTTGGCAGTAAGCGATGCAAAAGACCACAAAGAGCCATAAGTAACAATATGAGAGATAAGTAAGGTGTTAAATTTGGCCCATGCCTGTGGGTCTGGCAGAGTGGCTAAATGTTTCAGAGTGGGATTATACCACAGGGGAGTACTTGGGTCCTATTGTAGTGCTTCATAGCTTAGCCCTGCTTTCCACGCCTTAATAATAGTCACCGTGTAAGGGGTCAAGGGTTGGGGGGCCTTGAGACCTTGAAATATAAAATGTCACATGGCCTCCAAGGAGTGCAGTAGCGCTGCCTCCAAAATTGTGGAAGTATTATATCTGTCGGGGCAAAGCCACCAACCAGCAGTAACCAACTGTGATGCCAGGTAATACGGGTAACAGTCTGGGAAAGCTAACGCCCCTCTTGAAGTCTGTCTCATCAAAGTTAATCATTTGTACCGTGGTGACCGGGAACCCCAAATAAAAGAAGTGTAAAGTTGGTTTAATTGTAGAAAAAAAAAATGGGATCCATTGAGGTGACTGTCTAAATAGATAGGTAAATTTTTATAAATATTAAATTTATGCGTCCCGATAGGGACAAAAGCACATTTTCCATGCTTTTAGTTGAGTTTTAGCGGCTTGATACACTGGAAGGAGATTGAGTTTAGGATAATCTGTGGCGAGCCTAGACACCATCACCCCCAAATAGTTAAATTGTTCTACCCACTGCAACTGCAATGTTGGGGAGGCATATTTTTGAGCTTCAGGGTCAATCGGAAACAGTAAAGATTTTGACCAATTAAATTTAAGTCCATTACTGTTTGAGAATGCTCCTAGGGTCTTGAGCGCCCCTTCTAGGGATGGGCTCGATGTTTGAGTCGAACGTAGTGTGACAGTAGGAGCTACTGTCACGGTAAAATGGACAGTTTGGTAAAATGGACAGTTTGCTGGACACAGGGTCTGCACATTTGCAAGGTGCAAGACTACAGAGCGTAGATGTGGACTGGAGAAGACTGCTTTCGCAGCTTTCTCCAGGTTTTGGTATTCTGTAAAGGGGCTTTGTAGTTTGGAGATTCCACAGTGTCTTGGGAGGGATGGGATCTCCAACCCTGTGTCCAGACTTTGGTGATTACCAGCAGGGTGTGTGCTCAGGTGAGCACAGCCCTTATAATGAGTGTATGGGAAGACCTCATGGCTCCCAGTTGGAGACGGCTCCACACCAAGAGACAGGAGTCAGAGAGGCTGTAGGTGACAACCAGAACATTGGTGACTGCAAGAGGCAGAGCTGTGGACGCTAAAGGGAAGCCGTCTACTTTGAGGAGTCCGGTGGTCTGGGTGACCAGGAAAGTGCAGAAGTACTGCTACAGAGAGCCAGGTGGGCTAGCATTTTCTGTTATGTGTATTTGATGGAGAAGAACCCCTGCGTGGGAAACCTTTGTTTGGACTTTTATTTTGCCTTTTTTAATAAAAAAGGGCTACCATGCCCTTAAATATAGTTCCTGGTAGGCTTGAATCGCTGGGAAAACGCATCTACCACTTGAGCTAAACAACCCCCATCTCACAGTAGGTTTGACTCGAACATCAGCTGTTCGTTTGTTCATAGAACAAACGAACAAATGGGGCGCTCGCGGCAAGTTTGCCCACAGCGGAGCGCCCCATAATACACTGCGAGATCGCAGTGCATTGATGGCTGGTGGTGATTACCCAAAGCATGCAAAGAAATACATGCTGTGAAGTCCACGTCCCACGCTATATATGGCTGCTGCTTACACTGTGGCCGTATATAATAAATAAATAGAGATTAGGCAGGTAGTTAGTGTATAGTGCAGTCAGTGTAGTATATATAATACAGTGCAGAGTATATAGTGCAGTCCGTGTAGTATATATAATACAGTTCAGAGTATATAGTGCAGTCTGTGTAGTATATATAATTGTCAGGAACTTGGTAGAAGGCCGAGATGCTAGGAGGGCTCCCCTTGTGGCCGAGTGCAGCACACCACGGAAGGTGACACAGAAGGTGTGGTGCCCACAGAAGCACGGGTGCCTGGTAG
Organism: Rana muscosa; assembly: GCA_029206835.1. NCBI lineage: Eukaryota > Metazoa > Chordata > Amphibia > Anura > Ranidae > Rana > Rana muscosa. The sequence goes on from CM055117.1 coordinate 687,874,297, forward strand.
CTGGAACTGGAGACAGGTGTGCTTGGATGGTCCAGGAAGCAGGGACCGATGGACAGACTTGATAACGGAGTCAGGAGCCAGGCCAGGGGTCAACACAGGAAGTCAGTCCAGGATCAGAGTCAAGTTCAGGGAGTAAGATAAACAAGTCCAGTAGCCAAGCTAGGATCAGATGCAGGAAACAGGCAGAGAGAAGTCAGATGCAAGCCAAGGATCAAGCCAGGGGGTCAGAAGGATCAGGTCAGGACAAGCCGAGTTGGTACACAGATCAGGAACAGCAGATTCACAGGACACAGGAACGCAGGACAAGCTGAAGATACACCAGCGATGCGCCACTGTCAGCAGTGGGTTTAAATAGGCCGGGCATCCATCACGCGGGGGGTGCGCCATTGCGCATGTGCGTGCGCATAGTCAAGGTGGCACGCGTCCGCCTAGTCCCGGCGCGCGCCTGCCCAACCATGGTGTCGCGCATCCTTGTGCGCGCATGCGCATCAAAGCGTCTATTTTCCTGATAATAATACAGTTCAGAGTATATAGTGCAGTCAATGTAGTATATATAATACGGTGGAGAGTATATAGTGCAGTCCGTGTAGTATATATAACACAGTCCATAGTATATAGTCTTATCAGTAAAGTATATATAATACATTGCAGAGTATATAGTGCAGTCATTGTAGTATATATATGTAGCGCCCTCCTCACTCCCCTCTTTCTTCTCTCTCAGCTCGTCTGTCTCTTGTCTAGGGGTACCTCCAGAGGGGAAGTGAGCGGGGACACCACGCCTGGCCTTCACCACAGGTGTCGGTGTGGTATAAGCAAAGTTCTTCGGGTCAGTGCTGTGCACCTGGAGCCTCCACCGAGAGTTACCTTGAACAATGTCTGTCAGGAAATGAGCCCCACACCATTAAAGTCCAACACTCCTTTATTCTCCTCGAATGAACACAATCAGTTGAACTCCCTTGGTAGAAACAGAACAGAAAAGGAGGTGTGGATGCGAATAGGCCCAGACACAATGTGTTCTCCACTTTCCTCCCTGAAAGTGAGTTGCGGTCTCCAAGCGGGGGGGATTTCCTTCCAGGCGGTCTCCGATGAGAGGCTCACCCGTCACTGGCAATATGCTGCACCAGGTCTTCGAGTGAGGAGCTCCCCCAGGTCCATTACGCCTTCCGGATTCGGGTACCCAATCTCTGGGTACCCTAGGATCTCCTTCCCTCGCGGAACTCAGTGTTGGGCACTGAGCTCCAGACCTCCATCCGAGTACCTTACCCCAGGCTAAAGGTGCCTGGGATGGAACACGACCTCCGGCTGTCCTCTAGGCCTAGGCCGCCTAGAGGACCGACACAAACCACCGCCTACATGCTGAAGGTGCCTGGGACTCGACCCCATGACAAAGATGGCCGGCCCCTTTATACCCTCTCCCAGCAAGCACAACGGGTTCCCCGGCCCACCATACCGCTGCCGAGGAAGGACAAAAAGGAGGCACGGCACACAGCAATAATTCAACCCCAGCCCAGGGCGACAGCGCCACCTGCTGGGCTGCAGGGAAATACACATCACTGATGTCTCTGCCAAGTTCAAATTACACCCGGGAAAGTACATACCCGCTACATATAATACAGTGCAGGGTATATAATACAGTGTATTGAAGTGGTTAAGGGGAACCCTATGACAGAATTAAGAAAAAAAACAGCGTGGTGTTCCCCCCAAAATCAACACCAGGCCCTTTGGGTCTGGTATAGATTTTAAGGGAAACTCCATACTAAAATTAAAAAATAAAACATCAGGGGTCCCCCCCCCAAAAGCCTTACTAGGCAGTTTGGTGGGTCTAACATAGATTTTAAGGGGAACTCCACGCCAAAATGTAAAAAAAATTGGCATGGGGTCCCTCGCAAAATCCATACCAAACCCTTATCCAAGCATGCAGCCTGGCAGGCCAGGAAAGGGAAGGGACGAGCAAGCTCCCCCCGAAATATGCCAGGCCGCTTGCCCTCAATATGGGGAGGGTGCTTCCCAAAGCACCTTGCCCCCATGTTGATGGGGACAAGGGCCTCTTCCTGACAACCCTGGCCCCCAGATCCCGCCCCCCCACCATGTGAATGGGTATTGGGTACACCATTCACCCCAAAAAATGTCAAAAAGTAGAGACAGTTTTTGACAATTCCTTTATTAGAAAAATAAAAAAAATGTCCTGCGATGTACATCCATCTTTAATCACGCTGCCCGACGGACCCGGAAAATAGAAAAAAAATAAAAAGCTCCGCCTCCATGGGAGGCCTCCTGGCGAATGCTGTCTCTTGGCTTTGACAGCTGTTAATAGGCAATGGTGAGGCCACCCTGTGATGTAACTGAGTGACCTGCCCCTTCTGACATCATGTGAAGTCATGTGACGTCAGAGGGGGGCAGGGTCATCCGGTTACATCAGCGGGTGGCTCCGCTCTTGCCTATATAAGAGCTGTCAAAGCGAAAAGACAGCAGTCGCCAGGAGGCCTCCCATGGAGGCGGAGCTTTTTTTTATTTTTCGGGTCCGTCGGGTGGCGTGATTGAAGATGGATGTACATCGCGAGACATTTTTTTTTTCTTTTTTTAAAAAGGGATTGTCAAAAACTGTCTCTTGTGGTTTTTACTTTTTTGACACCTTTTTTGGTGAATGGGTAGGGGTACAATGTACCCGATACCCATTCACATGGGGGGGCAGAGATCTGGGGGCCCCCTTGTTAAAGGGGATTCCTGATTCCAATAAGCCCCCCGCCCGTAGACCCAGACGACTACCTGCCAGGGTAGTCGAGAAGAGGCCCTTGTCCCCATCAACATGTGGACAAGGTGCTTTCGGGGGAACCCTAAAGCACCCTCCCCATGTTGGGAGCAAGCGGCCTGGTATGGTTCAGGAGGGGGGGGCGCTCACTCGCTCCCCCTTTCCTGGCCAGCCAGGCTGTTTGCTCGGATAAGGGTATGGTATGGATTTTGGGGGGGACCACACGCCAATTTATTTTAAAATTATGGCCGCTATTTTTTTGGTTTTTTTCATCTATATTGCTAGGAGCCAGTAATACATTACAGCCGCAAGCAAGTTTAAATTATTTTTTTTCCTTTAGAAATGTCCTTATTGCTGCGGCATGTTCTATACATTGCACAGATGTGCCACTTTACAGGCAGACTAAGGAGACCCCAGGCATGATATTTAAAGGAATATTTCAATTTTATTGTTTCACTTTTACCACTTCCCTACCGGGCACGAAAACCCCCTTCCTGCCCAAGCCATTTTTCAGCTTTCAGTGCTGTCACGCTTTGAATGACAATTGCGCGGTCGTGCGACGTGGCTCCCAAACGAAATTTGCGTCCTTTTTTTCCCACAAATAGAGCTTTCTTTTGATCACCTCTGCGGTTTTTATTTTTTGCGCTATAAACAAAAAAAGAGCGTCCAGTTTGAAAAAAAACACAATATTTTTTACTTTTTGCTATAATAAATATCCATTTTTTTTTTAAATTACAATTTTCCTCAGTTTAGGCCGATACGTATTCTTCTACATATTTTTGGTAAAAAAAATCGCAATAAGTGTGTATTGATTGGTTTGTGCAAAAGTTATAGTGTCTACAAAATAGGGGATAGATTTATAGCATTTTTTTTTATTTATATTTTTTTACTAGTAATGGCGGCGATCTGCGATTTTTATTGTGACTGCGATATTGCGGCGGACAGATCGGACACATTTTTGGGACCATTCACATTTATACAACGATCCCTGCTATAAAAATGCATTGATTACTGTATAAATGTGACTGTCAGGGAAGGGGTTAACACTAGGGGGCGAGGAAGGGGTTAAATGTGTTTCCTAGATGTGTTCTAACTGTGGGGGGGGGACTGACTGGGGGAGGTGACCAATGGTTGTCCCCTCTCCCTGACAGACACACACAGATCCACTTTCCTGCCCGGTTACTGGGCAATCGTGGGTGCCCGGGCACGCGCATCGGGTCCCCAGCAATGAGGCAAGTGTGCGCGCGCTCGCGCGCGCCCCCTAGCTCCTTTTAAAGAAAGGACGTCATATGACGTCCTGTCAGAGCGAGAGAGTCTTCCGCCCGCCGTCATTTGACGGTGGGCGGTACACAAGAGGTTAAGCATCATTAAAATCACTAATCATGAAAAAACTATAATTTTAAAAACTTTTTTTGCATTGATACATCTCCCCTAGGGCAGTACCCGAGTCCCCATACAAATTTTTGGCAATAACTTGCATTTAAGCCTTTAAAATGAGGACTTTGGATTTTTCATGTTCGTGTCCCATTGACTTTAATAAGGTTTGCATGTTCGCTAGAACTTTTTGCCTGTTCGAGGTGTTATGGTGCCAACCCAACCGAGGGGTGTTCAGCCCATCCCTAGCCCCTTCCAATGAGGGACTTGTGTCATTTAAAAATAGTAACAAATCGTCTGCATAAAGTGCTCTTCCAGCCAGGCAATCTTTAAACCACAAATGAGTGGGGACACCCATGGGGCCTCAGCCACTGGTTCCATTGAAATAGCAAAAAGGGCTGGAGAGAGAGGGCAGCCCTGCCTGGTACAAGGCAATTTTTGCTGATAGGCCTCCACCCACTCACTGCGGTAGGGTTTTGATAGATCGTTTGCAACCACCATATAAAAATAAGGGGAAATCCCATTCTCCTTAACAGTTACCACAAATAAGGCAACTCAACAGTATCAAAAGCCTTCTCTATGTCTAGTGAGGCAACTACTCTGGAGCCTGTCTGTATTGGTGTGAGGGGTGTGTATATTTGTAAATATTCTCTGCAAATTAGCATCTGTGGCCCTATTAGCCATGAACCCAGTTTGATCCGCATCTATAAGTGAATGTAGAAGAGTGTTTAGTCTGCATCAAAGCTATCGGCGTTAGGATTGGAGTTGTAACAAGTGGTTTGCTCAAGTACCTTATTCTGAAGGGATTGCACCTCAGAGGCCTGGTCCTGCTTGACAGCAGCCCATTATATATGTGGAGAGGATGATCCTTCATTAATTGCCCAATATTCTTGAAAAACGAGAGGGGGGGTTTCAGAGATGTCCGAATGGGAAATTTAATGAGCTCCCAAGTGATACAAGGACCCATTAGGACTGGGTCTAGTGCAAAGGATTAGTTCCAGGGGACAGTGGTCTCAAAGCCCGCTGGGTAGGAACTTAGTGTCCAAAACATCTGCTAAAAGGGACGCATTGGCAAAAGCCAGGTCAATGCGGGAAGATGTTTTGTGTGAGGATGAAAAACATGAGTATGTTGTTACTGTGGGATATTTTCCACCTTCACACATCTATTAAACCAGCTGCCGATGCCCACTCAGATAAGTCTCCGGAAAATTGTTTGGCTGGGGTGGGTCTATCTAACATGCAGGACATAGTAGAATTAAAATCACCCATGAGCAACAATTTGGCTGGACAATAGGGGATAATCCTCTCCAGGTGGTAAATAAATCAGCAGAAGAAAAAGGTGTAGGAACATATACGGCAGTTATTACATATTTTTGTTGCCATAGTGTCATCACAACAATCACATACTTCCTATGAGGATCTGTATGTATATGGTCAATGACACAGGGCAATTGTTCGCTGATAAGCACTGAGACTTCTCTGGCATAGTTTGAGAAAGTGGCATGGAAGGCCTTTTGAATCTAGGCTTCTTCAATGCCATAATCGTGCTGCCTGTAAGATGCGTCCCCTGAAGCAAGATAATGTGTGGGGCCTAAAGCTTGAGGTATTGAAACAGCAGTGCCCTATTTTTCCACAGTTTTACTAACAGCCAAGATAAAAAAAAAAAAAACCCTTGGTAAATATATTTAGAAAAATAGCAAGACTAAGAACATTTAATATGCTTACAGCATAGTATGCCTTTGCCGATTCCTCCATCTTTCAGTTTTCATTACATAGCTTATTTTAATCCCAGTGACATCTCTGTGATTCTCTATGCAATGTAGGCAAATGATGGCTTGTGGGAAGGCTGGTAGAATGCTGTACATATATTATAGATTCCTAAAAATATCACAGCACCTGCACAAAATATCACAGAGCCCAGTACACCACTTTCAAGCCCTCAACTCTAATGCAAGTAGACTGGCTCTTGGGAGGAGTTCTGAAAATATTAGAGTGCCTTAAATGTTGGATGTCAGGCTGAAGGCGTGTGTGTTTCTGGGAAAACTATATTTGCATGCAAGTTCCAAGAGAAGAAATAACCCCCACCAAGTATCAGGACAAGCAATAACCATCAGAACAATAATACCCCCCCCCCCCCAGCACAATAACAATCCCCAAGACAATATTACAATTCAGCACATCATAGACCACAAAAACAATGCAGAAAAACAGCACTGTATCATTATTATTATTATACAGGATTTATATAGCGCCAACAGTTTACGCAGCGCTTTACAATATAAAAGGGAAATAATACAGTTACAATACAATAAAATACAAGAGGATTAGAAGGGCCCTGCTCAGAAGAGCTTACAATCTAATAGGGTGGAGCAGGTGGTACAAAAGGTTGTAACTGTAATGAGCTGATGGAAGTGGTAAAAGATTAATTGGAGACGTGATAGGCTTCCCTGGAGAGGTGAGTTTTCAGGGATAGCCTCAAGGTAGCAAGTGTGAAAGTGCCCTTACAATCATTCTGCTATGGCAATACAAGCAGAGGCGGTGGTTGGAGAATCAGCAAAGGGTGTGCCCCCTGAATTGTTGCCACCTGTTATGCCAAGGTGTACCAGTATGCCACACTGATCTTTTCTTTTTATGTCTCTGGCTAGGTTCATTTAGAAAACTGTGGAGGCGTCTTAGCCTGTCTCCTTGTAACTATTATTTCTGGATTATGGGTCAAGGACTTAGTGAACGGATTCATCAGACAATAGTAACATACTCATATGTTACAAGAATACTACAAAAATTACTGATATATATGGATGCATCAGACATTCAATATTTTTTCAAGACATAATGAACAGAATAAGAAAATTCTGTGCAGGAACTTAACATTTTTTTTTTTTTTAAATCAGATCCTTTTTTTATTTTTATATGCAAACAACATTAAGACAATACAGACAAATTATACAAACAAAATCAGATTAAACAAAACACAAACCAAACCCCCTGTCAGGAAATGCATTCTAGTAATTTGCCTAGCAACAGGTGTGTCAGAGGAATGCCCGTGCACGAAAGAGCCGTTCGGCGCATGCGCAAAAGCGCAAACGGCGCGAGCGGGAGCACGCGCACGCGTGCTGTGACAGCACTTGGCGCCAAAATAAGCTATTTAAAGAGGTCAGACACCTTGCTGCCTTGCTGTCCGGTCTACAGCGTTCCTGAGACCCCTGCTATCTGTGATCCTGATTACTGACTTGTTTCCTGATCCGGCTCTCCCTTGACTACTCCTGCTTGCTGCCTGTCTCTGATCCCGGCTTGTCCTGACTCCGCTTCTGCTTCTCCTTCAAACCTGATTGCTGCCCGCCTGATAAACTAACCCGGCCTGAACATTGACCATTCTCTGGATTCTGCTTCTGTACCTGATCTGCCCGCCTGTGTTTGACCCGGCCTGTCTTCACCTGCCAATCTCCTGATCCACAGGGACCTTGCTACTGTCTGCAGTTCTCAGCCTGCTGCCTGCATCCTGCTTGGACTACAGTACACCTCCCTGCTGCTGCATCCAGCCCTCTACATCAGCTTACCAGCCAGGCACTTGTGCCCCTTTGCACTCTTGAGCTCCTGTCTGCTCTACCAGGGGTTATTGAGCCAGAGGTATACGAGAGGCCCCTCCCTGCACGTTGGACTCTACTACCAGGTACGTGACACCCCCCCCCCCCTGTTCTTGGAGTATGTATGGAAGAGAAAAAAGAAAAAGGAGGACAGGAAAAAAAAACAGCATCCAATATTACAAAGTATATAGTACCTATTAGTTTACATGATATCTAGGTCATAAATTTAAGCCATCTTGACCAGGTAGCATCAAACTTACTCATGGAATTCCTTAGGGAGTATGTATGTTTTTCAAAAAGAATAATCCTATTGAGATCTAAAATCTACTCAGATACGGTCGGCGGGTAGGGAGAGCTCCATTTAAGAGCAATCTGTTTACGGGCAACAAAAAGTGTGCGTCTTATAGTGTTACCAATAGAGGAGGTATAAATAGACGTATCGCCACAGAAGATGTATTAGCGTACCTGTATTACCACATCTAGCACAGGCTGGCTCAGATTTCAATCCAATTGCATACAGAAATTGGGGAGTTCTATAGACTCTATGAAGAATAAAGATCTGTGTCAGTCTGTGTGATGGAGAGAGAGACACCCGGGGCGAGGACCAAAGAATATCATCCCAGACCTCCTCAGGATAGAACCGATATCTTTTTCTCAGCCAGTCCTAGAGTGAATGGGAAAGTTCAGTAAAAATCTGACAATACCCTATATGTAGCAGAGGTGAGACCTTTTGTTGACCCTGCCTGTACTATCTTATCAAGAACAAGGATAGAGGGAAAAAATATCCTAGCAGAAGAGAATTGGGCATGTAAAGCATGTCATAGTTGGAGGAATTGATAGAACCAATTAGATTGTAAAGAGAACTCTCCCCTTTAATCTTCAAAGGATTTAAGTATACCGTTTTCGTATAACTGGGCTAGAGTTGTTATTCCTAATTTCCCCCATCTCTGAAAGCCTCTAAGGGCCAAAATTTGAGGAAGTCTATCATTTACCCATATGGGGGTATATCTAGTAGGATAAGAGACACGCAGTATTTTTTTAACTGTATCCCGTATTTTACATATTAACGCGCAGGTAGGAATATCGGCAAGCAAAACACACCCCCTCTTGCACCATCTAGGACATAGAGTGGTAACCGACCCTTAAATGCATAAGAAAATAATCGTTGAGCAGGAAGAAGTATCTGCTCAGACTCCCATCCAGCAAAGTGCTATAGTTGGGATGCAAAAAAGTGTAACCTTGGATTAGGAACTGCCAGACCGCCTGCATTTTTGGGGTGTTGTAGAATCTCCAATTTAATGCAAAGGGTTTTGTATTAACCACCTTGCGCCCGCCGTACGAGAATATACGGCCGCAAGGTGGTTGTCAAATGCCGGGAGGCCGTTATTATACGGCCTCCGCTATTTGGCCACTGGGGGGCGCGCGAGCGCCGCCGGCGGCGCGCGCACGTGCCCGGCGCTTCACTGCAATGCCGATGCGCGTGCCTGGCGGCCGCGATGTCCGCCAGGCACCCCCGATCGGCGGTTACAGAGACAAGGACATGGATCTGTGTGTGTAAACACAGAGATCCATGTCCTGTCAGGGAGAGGAGACCGATGCTGTGTCCCTTGTACATAGGGACACAGATCGGTCACCTCCCCCAGTCAGTCCCCTCCCCCCACAGTAACAATCACTCCCAGGGAACACATTTAACCCCTTTCTCGCCCCCTAGTGTTAACCCCTTCCCTGCCAGTCACATTTATACAGTAATCAGTGCATATTTATAGCACTGTTCGCTGTATAAATGTGAATGGTCCCAAATTAGTGTCAAAAGTGTCCGATGTGTCCGCCATAATGTCGCAGTCACAAAAAAAATCACTGATCGCCGCCATTACTAATAAAAAAAAAAATATATAAAAATGCCATAAAACTATCCCCCTATTTTGTAAACGCTATAACTTTTGCGAAAACCAATCAATAAACGCTGATTGCGATTTTTTTTTACCAAAAATATGTAGAAGAATACGTATCGGCCTAAACTGAGGAAAAAAATATATAAAAAAAAAAATTGGGATATTTATTATAGCAAAAATCAAAAAATATTGCATTTTTTTCAAAATTGTCGCTCTATTTTTGTTTATAGCGCAAAAAATAGAAACCGCCCAGGTGATCAAATACCACCAAAAGAAAGCTCTATTTGTGCGAAAAAAAGGACGTCAATTTTGTTTGGGAGCCACGTCGCACGACCGCGCAATTGTCATTCAAAGCGTGACAGTGCTGAAAGCTGAAATTTCGCCTGGGCAGGAAGGGGGTATATGTGCCCAGTAAGGAAGGGGTTAATCGCCTAAGAATGGAAATAATCTTAATAAAGATCCGTATGGTTATCCAAATCGGGGCATTGTGTAAAAAATAAAGAAGCTGAGGCATCCATAGGAACATAACATATGATTGTATATTTATTGCAATGTTTAATCAGTTATGCTGAACACAATTACTGAACAATGTGATTTCAGCTTACACTGTTTACTGAAAAGTTCCAGATGTTTTCAGATTTTGTTGGCAACTAAATAAGGTTTTATGATGTGTGGTAACAATGGATTAAATTCAGAGTTCCAGAAGAAAATGATATCAGACGTTTTATGCTGTCTTGTCATTCAAATATACGGACCATTCCTTAAAGTGAACTTCACTGGGCATAATACTTTTATTGTGGATGTAGCAAACCATTTAAATGTAGCACTACCCCCAGTTAAGAGAGCTGCTGGTTTTGTTTGGGTCTGTACTGTACTCTGGCTATCAACCCTTAGAACTTGGCTCGAACCCTCCTTTGGCACAACTGGTCTGCACAGATGAGAAAATAATTATGATCTGGACAGCCACACTCCAATTCAACGTGGCTTTATTCACAAAGTAAAATGGAAACAGGCACTACATGTCACAGCAACAGAAAAATGGGGACTACTAACGCGTTTCACACTTAGCTATGAGTAAGCACTTCTAAGTGTGAAACGCGTTAGCTGTCCCCATTTTTCTGTTGCTGTGACATGTAGTGCCTGTTTTCATTTTACTTTGTGAATAAAGCCACGTTGGATTGGAGTGCAGCTGTCCAGATCATCATTATTTTCTCAATTGCCTAGTGCATTGCCTGCACCCTCGGTTCCTGGAAAGGTGAATTTTATTTTGGGTAAGGCTGTTTGGAGCGGCAATCCTTGTTGGTCTGCACAGATATTGTGGAACCCACTGGTGGTTGGGGAACACAATAAGGCTACACAACAATAAAGTAGTACATAAAGTTGTTACCTTGTAATAATTGCTTGTCCATGCAGGATAATAGAGAACTCCACACAGTTTTCCACTTAACCAGGGTCAAAGTTTACTCAGTGGTAAAAAATAATAAAGTTAAACAGAGATACAGTTAACTCGTGCAGAGCCCTGCAGAGTCAATGGTAAAGCAAACAATATAAAACACAATTTATATGCGCACGTTCTATATTAGTGAAACCTATACTCACGAGCTCCCCCTAATGGGCAATATGGTACACTTGTCCCGTCACTATAGGTTCTAGTCAGGCCTGACAGGTTAAGTGTAAAGTTCCTTCAGTAGTAGGAATCTTCGCTAGCAATCGTTGGTGCACATAACATTTGTAATCCACAAGGTTTTTAAAAGAAGGCAAAACTGAACATTCACAATGTTTATGAATGTGAAACTCTCTGGCAGTGCCAAACTTTAAACCATGCGGTCACCGCGAGATGCACTAGGTCCTTGCGTGTGGCGCACCACTCTAGTAATGGCAGGTCTTCAAAAAGTCACAGGCCTACACAACAGTTAATGAACTCCGGCCAGGTGCCCTCTCACCAAAGTAGGCCTCGTCCCTCTGGAACACTCCACAGTCTCTCCGCAACTTGCAGTCTCCGGTTCCTCACACAGCCGCACTGAGTGTCGGTGCATGGACGACTCCGGTCTCTGTAAAGCGAGAGCTGGACACTCTGAAGAGGATCCCTCCTTAGGCTGAGTGATCCTACTCGATAGCTGTAGGCCCAGGCTTCAGGCCTAGACGCTCCGGCGGCAGGCCTCAACACAGGCTTTCTACTTGAGAGAAGGTGAAGTCCCGAGAGAACGAGCGTAGCTCCTCCCTTCCTTTAAGTAACCTCCCCCAGAAGGCTGTTCGGCGATGCAATGCACTTTGGGAGTACAGCTGCACTGGGGGTACCATAGTCTATGTGATACCCATGGCAAAGGAGTCCCTTTCTCCCTGTACCATAATAAGTTCCACAATGCACCGTTCCATATAGTTAAACAACAGTTGCTGCAATATCTTAAGGAGACTCCGGAGGGAGCTCGGGCTATTTCTCAAGAAATAGCCTGAAAAGTGGCTAACACACTGAAAAGTGGCACCCCGCCACACAAACAATTACTTCTGTTCAGCCTTCTCAGAAATAAATAAGTTGGGGAATCATATTGGTTCTAGTAATGACGGTTTATTTTTGGGATTTCTGGAGACAGAGGTAACAGAGGAACTGGCTCGGTTAAAACTTAATAAAGCAATGGGTCCTGATGGTATTCATCCCAGAGTTCTAAGAGAACTTTGAGATATAGTTGTTGGACCATTAATGGATCTTTTTAATCAATCTCTTCTAACAGGAGAAGTTCCCCCTGACTGGCGGACATATAATATTGTACCTATCCACAAGCAGGGCAGCAAGATAGAAGCTGGCAGTTACAGGTGAGTTTCAAATCAGTTGTAGTCAATTTAATGGAATTACTACTGAAAAGAAGATTCATTGATTACTTAAAATTACACAACTTGCTGGACGCAAAGCACTGCAGCATGGCTTTACTGAGGGCAGCTCATGTAAGACTAATCTGATTGAATTCTTTGACTATATTACCAATGTTTTGGACCAGGGTGGTGCTGTGGACATGGCATATCTTGATTTCAGCAAGGCATTTTATACAGTTCCACATAATGATCTAATACAAAAGTTGTACAAACTAGGACTTAACCCTTGGGTGGTTCAGTGGATATGCAGTTGGTTAAAGGATAGTGAGAAATTACTTGTTTGACACTACCTGGAATTCTAAAAGTAGTATAACCCAAACCACATACCACAATGAAGAAAAAATTGGGAAGGATGCCCCTGGGGCATTCTTCCCAATTTTTTGGGTTAAAGGATAGATACCAGAGGGTGGTTGCAAATGGGGTTTACACAGAACAGAGACCAGCCACTAGTGGTGTGCCACAATGCTCTGTACTAGGTCCTGCTCTACAGTATTTAATCTACAGTATATGTAAGTAATAAAACTAAAGGTTTGTTGGGCACGGTATGTCTTTTTGCTGATGACACAAAGGTGATTAGGGTTAATATACCTGGAGGAGTCTGTAACATGGAACATGATTTGGCATTGCTGGAAGATTGGTCAAAGCAGTGGAGACTGCAGTTCAATATTTCTAAATGTAAAATAATGCACCTAGGGAAAAATAATCAGTTGAGAGAGTACAACATTGGGGGTACAGTGTTAGCAAGCACTACAGAGGAAAAATATTCGGGAGTACCTATTTCAGATGATTGTAAAATGAGCAAACAGTGTGACTAGGGAGTTGGAAAAGCAAATGATAGATGAATCACTACAGGGATCATCAGCAGGAGGAAGGAGGTCCTGATTCCTCTATATAGATCTTTAGTGAGACCTCATTTAGAATACTGTGTCCAGTTCTGGAGACCTCACTTACAGAAAGATATTGATAAAGTAGAATGAGTCCAGAGCCGGGTAACAAAAATGGTGAATGGTTTGGGGGATAAAACATATAATATCGAGAGCGTCTTCAGGAACTTAAAGTTATTGTAAAGGTTTTTTTTTTTTGTCTTTTTAAAATAACAAACATTTGCACATGGGTCCTGTGGTCCCCTTGCGGTGCTCTTGGTTCCTCCTCTTTATCGAGTGCCCTCACACAGAGCCGCTTTCCATGCGGCACTCGGGCAGGCGTGCTACCGAGTCCTGCTGCTGCGTCCATTGACTTGAACGATCGGGCTCAGGTAAGAAAAAGGGGGGCTTTGGGGGGCAGCTGCAGCACAGGAGGTTTTTCACCTTAATGCATAGAATACATTAAGGTGAAAAACCATGAGGGTTTACAATTCCTTTAATATGTACATTCTGCAGGAAAGAGGAGACATGATTGAAACTTTTAAATACATCAAGGGATGAATAAGGTTCAGGAGGACAGTTTTTCAATATGAAACCAAAATCAAGAACACGGGAACATTACCTCAAATTAACTGGAGGAAAGTTCAAAACGAATTCTAGAAAGTATTATTTTACTGAAAGGGTAGTTGATGCTTGGAATAAAATTCCAGCAAGGTAGTGAGACAGTCAACAGTAAATGGCTTCAAACATGTGTGGGACAGACATAGATCTATACACAGACAAAAAAGTTATTGAAAAAGAAAAAGAAAAAACAAATAATCAAAAAACAAAAAATGGGCAGACTCAATGGACTACTCAGTCTTTTTTTCTGCCATCACTTTCTATGTTTCTATTAGTAAATAGATAGGAAAGTATATCATATTTACTTGTTTTAAACTTTTTTTTTTACATTTCTTAAGTTACTTTCTGTTTTTTTTTTCCTTGGCAATTTGTGACATACATCCCAGGAGTCTTCAGGAGGGGTGGAAGTTTTTTTTTAGCTAATCACACTCTCTTGCATACATTATTGAACTAGGGGCAGATGGATTCCAAGAATGCTACATGAATCATTTGCCCTCACCCAAGATGGCCACAGCCAGAAATCAGTGGCGGCTGGTGCTAAAAAAAATTGGGGGGCACAAACAAACTGAAAAAAACCCTATCAATTGCAGCCAGGGCCGATCCGCCCTATACGCTTGCTACACAAGCTGCGTAGGGCCCCGAGTACGTACTCGGGGCCCCCGAATCTTCACTGCCGCCGCCACCGCCGCTAGAGGTCCGCGGCCGGGTGGGAGACAATGTCTCCGCCGGCCGCCATTTTCTTGTAGACCAAGAGGAGGCCGGGTGGCTGCCAATAAGAATTGAGCTGCGGCACCGCTCACCTCCCACCCCGCTGATGTCTGTCTGTGAAATGATGTGGGAAGGGGTGGGGGTGGGCTGCGCCGCAGCTCAATTCCTATTGGCAGCCACCCGGCCGGCTCCTCCACTGTCCACTCTGTACTATAATGGGGGCAGAGAGAGAGTCTCTGCTGCTGGGGCATCACACCTGATGTAAGGGGGACTCCGCTGGGAGTGCCTGATGTAAGGGGGACTCCGCTGGGAATGCCTGATGTAAGGGGGGACTCCGCTGGGAATGTCTGATGTAAGGGGGGATTCCGCTGGGAATGCCTGATGTAAGGGGGGACTCCGCTGGGAATGCCTGATGTAAGGGGGACTCCGCTGGGAATGCCTGGTGTAAGGGGGACTCCGCTGGGAATGCCTGGTGTAAGGGGGGACTCCGCTGGGAGAGCCTGGTGTAAGGGGGGACTCCGCTGGGAATGCCTGGTGTAAGGGGGACTCTGCTGGGAATGCCTGATGTAAGGGGGACTCCGCTGGGAATGCCTGATGTAAGGGGGGACTCCTCTGGGAATGCCTGGTTTAAGGAGGGACTCCTCTGGGAATGCCTGGTGTAAGGAGGGACTCCGCTGGGAATGCCTGGTGTAAGGGGGACTCCGCTGGGAATGCCTGATGTAAGGGGGGACTCCTCTGGGAATGCCTGGTGTAAGGAGGGACTCCTCTGGGAATGCCTGGTGTAAGGAGGGACTCCGCTGGGAATGCCTGGTGTAAGGAGGGACTCCGCTGGGAATGCCTGGTGTAAGGGGGGACTCTACTGGGAATGCCTGATGTAAGGGGGGACTCTACTGGGAATGCCTGATGTAAGGAGGGACTCCACTGGGAATGCCTGGTGTAAGGAGGGACTCCACTGGGAATGTCTGATGTAAGGGGGGACTCCGCTGGGAATGCCTGGTGTAAGGGGGACTCCACTGGGAATGCCTGATGTAAGAGGGGATTCCGCTGGGAATGCATGGTGTAAGGAGGGACTCTACTGGGAATGCCTGGTGTAAGGGGGGGCTCTGCTGGGAATACCTGATGTAAGGGGGGACTCCGCTGGGAATGCCTGGTGTAAGGCTGGACTCCGCTGGGAATGCCTGGTGTAAGGAGGGACTCTACCGGGAATGCCTGATGTAAGAAGGGACTCTACCAGGAATGCCTGATGTAAGGAGGGACTCTACTGGGAATGCCTGGTGTAAGGAGGGACTCCGCTGGGAACACCTGATGTAAGGGGGACTCCGCTGGGAATGCCTAATATAAGGAGGGACTCCGCTGGGAATGCCTGGTGTAAGGAGGCACTCTACTGGGAATGCCTGGTGTAAGGAGGGACTCAGGGCTTCCAGCGATTCTGCATTATGGTGAGTTGAATAATTTCATTTTATATTACAATGTAATAATATAAATAATGCGCTTCAATCATCCTGACACCATAACAACCATGGTGCCGGGATGATTGAAGCGCTAACACCAGGTGTTTGGAGTATCTTTATCTGCTGATTTGTTAAACTTTCTGGAATAAACATATTTCTATTGTGGTGTAGAATCTGGGCCTGCTGCCCCTCCTCTTTCTTTCTTTCTCTCTTTCTTTCTCTCTCTTTCTCTCCCTCTTGCTTTCTCTCTTTCTCTCCCTCTTTCTTTCTCTCTTTCTCTCCCTCTTTCTTTCTCCTTCCATCCCTCATTCATCTCAGACTGTAACCACACCCCCTCCAAGCCACGCCCATGTAAGCTACGCCCACTATTCCGCATAAACCACACCCATTTTTTGCCACCGTAGACGGCCCCTTAGCAGAATTTTGCTTAGGGCCCCAGGGAGGTTAGGATCGGCACTGATTGCAGCCACTGTGCCATCAATTGCAGCCCAGCCACTGTGCCCTCAAATGCAGCCACTGTGCCATCAAACGCAGCCACTGTGCCATCAAACGCTGCCACTGTGCCATCAAATTCTGCCACTGTGTCATCAAACGCTGCCACTGTGCCCATCAAATGCAGCAACTGTGCCATTGATTGCAGCCACTGTGCCATCGATTACAGCCACTGTGCCATCGATTACAGCCACTGTGCCATCAAACGCTGCCAGTGTGCCCATCAAATGCTGCCACTGTGTCAAATGCTGCCAGTGTGCCCATTAAATGCTGCCAGTGTGCCAAATGCTGTCAGTGTGCCAAATGCTGCCACCAATGTGCCCAATGCCACCAGTGTGCCCAATGCTGCCAGTGTGCCCAATGCTGCCAGTGTGCCAAATGCTGCCAGTGTGCCCCCGCCCGCTGTCTGCCCAGCACTTACCTTGTCTTGGTGGGGTAGTGGGTGACAGCGAAGAGCGGGGTACTTCATGCGTCTCCTGCACTTCTTCTCCCGTCAGGCATCCAATAGCAGTGCCTGTTGTTTCAGCCAAACAGGTGACAGGTAACCAGACCCGAGCAACCTGATTGGCTGAGAGGCAGGTCAGTGTTAGGAAAGCGATTTAATCGATTTCCTAACACAACACCGAGTAATCAGCGAACGCACAGCAGTTCGCCCGCTGTTTACCCTTTTGGAAGCCTATTAGAGCCAACGGCTCTAATCAGGAAGCCTATTAGAGCCTATGGCTCTAATCAGGCGCTTCCAAAGAATTCACAAGGGGTCGGGCACATGAATAGGGGGCGGCAGTGGCGACCATAGATAGATTCATGCAATGCACGAATCTATCTATGTGAGAGAGAGAGTGACAGGAGATGGGGGGGGGGGGGGGCGGCGCTCCTGAGCCCTTTATGGACGCACCGCCAATGCCAGAAATGCTAAGTGATTGTTTTTCAAAGTGATTTCTCAATTAAATAAAGCATATGGATGGATGTGGAGTTTGCTTTGAATATTTAAATGAGCTAAATCGGGTTTTTGATTTGTGGTGCTCAGATGCAGTGAAAATCTGCTTTAAGCTGGAGTGTCCCTAGTTTAGAATTAGTGTTTACAGCTAGGCTGTAGCCAACCTGAGCTTCCTTTATGTGATTTGGGTTTGTAAGGTTTCCCCCTAAACCCAAGCACATTCTTTGCTTCTGCTTGCTAGAGTGTTCTCCAGTGGAGTGAGAACATACAATGTATTGGATTATGAACATTTATTCTGCTCTGGCCAATCACTGAGGGATTTACTGTATACTCCCAGAGCCAAAAGTGTTTATTTAATAGCTGCCTGTCTGGTCCTGGAGTTTCCTAAACTGGCCTATGGCAGACACTGAAGATACTTGAAGGTAGCCACCTGTCTTGACAGTTTAGCCTGTGGTAGAGACCTAAAGAGTTCTAGAGCTAGCAGAGGTATAAAGCTAGTGGAAGATAATAGCCTGTCATGGCCTAAAGAGTTCACTGAAGTCTACTGAGCGAAGGGAATTTTTGCTGTTGTTCTTGGGTATACTGTACACCTAGTCCTCACTCCTGAAGAAAACTGAGCCAATAAAGTGCAAGAAAATAATTAAAGGGGTTGTAAAGGTTTGTTTTTTATTTTCTAAATAGGTTCCTTTAAGCTAGTGCATTGTTGGTTCACTTACCTTTTCCTTAGATTTCCCTTCTAAACTTTTTTTTTCTTTGTTTTCTTTGTCTGAATTTCTCACTTCCTGTTCCTCCTCAGTAAGCTGTTCAGTAAGCTGTTCTGGCTGACTAAACACGGCTCGGATGATGGTGTGAAGTTTAGTGAGGAGAAACAGGAAGTGAGAAATTCAGACAAAGAAAAAAAACATTTAGAAGGTAAATCAAAGGAAAAGGTAAGTGAACCAACAATGCACTAGCTTAACCACTTAACGACCGCCCACCGCCGATTTACGTCGGCAGAATGGCACCGACAGGCAGAATCACGTAGATCTACGTGATCGCCTTTGTGCAGTTGGGGGGTCCATCCGGACCCCCCTTCACTGCAGTGAGCGGCCGTTAAGTGTTCGGGAGCGATCAGGCATGAGGGGGCGGCCGCTCGATTCCGCCCCCCCCCCTCGCGATCGCTCCCGGCCAATGAAAATGCTTCCTCCGCCATGTGATGTAAACAAGGCTGGAGGAAGTGATGTCATCTCCCTCGCCGCGGTCTTTTCGTTCCCGGCGCCGAGCAGAGAAGAAGCAGGTTAGTGCACCAACAGTCCACTGACACGTAGGTACACATAGGCACACAAATCACCCCCCAGTCACCCCCAGATCACCCCCCAGGTCACCCCAAAGCCCCCAATCACAGTGTCACTGATTGCAGTGATCATTTATTTTACTGATCACTGCATTTAGTGTCATCTGTGATTGTAAAAAGTTGCAGGGCAGTTAGGATTAGGCCCCTTTAGGTCCAGGGTAGCCCCCTAACCCCCCCTAATAAAGGTTTAACCCCTTGATCACCCCCCAGGTAACCCTTTCACCCCCTAACTTCAGCGTCACTAAGCGATTGTTTTTCCGATCGCTGTATTCGTGTCGCTGGTGTTTTAGATAGGCAGTTATTTTTTTTTAGGTTCGCCGCAGGTTTTTATTAGTGTCAGGTACCCCCATATATTATTTTAACCCCCTGATTGCCCCTAGAGTTAACCCTTTCACCAGTGATCGCCGTGTAAGTGTCACTGGTGTCACTGGTTAGCCAGTAAGTTATTTAGTTATTTAGGTTACCCGTCAGGTTTTTATATAGTGTCAGGTACCCCCATATTTAACCTAATAAAGGTTTTAACCCCCTGATTGCCCCTAGTTAACCCTTTCACCAGTGATCACCATATAAAGGTTACGGGTGACGCTGGTTGATTAGTTTGCTTTTTATAGCATCAGGGCACCCGCCGTATATAACCCAATAAAGGTTTAACCCCCCTGATCGCCCGGCGGGTGAGATCAATTAGGTTTTAGCGCCAGAGAGGGTCTGCGTCGCCCCAGGCAGTGTTAGGTTAGTGACAGTAACGCTAACACCCACGCGCAAAGCATACACCCCCCTTAGTGGTATAGTATCTGATCAAATCTGATCAGATCTATACTAGCATCCCCAGCGGTTTAGGGTTCCCAAAAACGCAGTGTTAGCGGGATCAGCCCAGATACCTGCTAGCGCCTGCGTTTAGCCCCTCCGCCCAGCCCAGCCCAGCCCAGCCCACCCAAGTGCAGTATCGATCGATCACTGTCACTTACCAAACACAACACACATAACTGCAGCGTTCGCAGTGCTTGGTTTTTGGGGCCCTGTACGCGGCTAGGCTCCCAAAAAGTCCCACACATGTGTTATCCCCGTACTCAGGAAAAGCAGCAGAATGTATTTTGGGGTGCAATTCCACATATAACCATGGCATGTGTGAGCAATATATCATTTAGTGACAACTTTTTGTACATTTTTTTTTTCTTTTTGTCATTATTCAATCATTTGGGACAAAAAAAAAAAATATTCAATGGGGTCAACATGCCTCTCAGCAAATAGCTTGGGGTGTCTACTTTCCAAAATGGGGTCATTTGGGGTGGTTTTGTGCCATCTTGGCATTTTATGGCCTTCAAAACTGTGATAGGTAGTGAGGAGTGAAATCAAAAATTTATGCCCTTAGAAACCTTGAAGGCGGTGCTTGGTTTTTGGGGTCCCGTACGCGGCTAGGCTCCCAAAAAGTCCCACACATGTGGTATCCCCGTACTCAGGAGAAGCAGCAGAATGTATTTTGGGGTGTAATTTCACATATGCCCATGGCATGTGTGAGCAATATATCATTTAGTGACAACTTTGTGCAAAAAAAAAAAAGTTTGTCATATTCCCGCAACTTGTGGCAAAATATAAAATATTCCATGGACTGAACATGCCTCTCAGTAAATAGCTTGGGGTGTCTACTTTCCAAAATGGGGTCATTTGGGGGGGTTTTGTGCTATTTTGGCATTTCATGGCCTTCGAAACTGTGATAGGTAGTGAGGAGTGAAATCAAAAATTTGCGCCCTTAGAAATCCTGAAGGCGGTGCTTGGATTTCCGGGGTCCCGTACGTGGCTAGGCTCCTAAAAAGTCCCACACATGTGGTATCCCCGTACTCAGGAGAAGCAGCAGAATGTATTTTGGGGTGCAATTCCACATATAACCATGGCATGTGTGAGCAATATATCATTTAGTGACAACTTTTTGTAATTTTTATTTTTTTTTTGTCATTATTCAATCACTTGGGACAAAAAAAAAATATTCAATGGGCTCAACATGCCTCTCAGCAATTTCCTTGGGGTGTCTACTTTCCAAAATGGGGTCATTTGGGGGGGTTTTGTACTGCCCTGCCATTTTAGCACCTCAAGAAATGAGATAGGCAGTCATAAATTTAAAGCTGTGTAAATTTCAGAAAATGTACCCTAGTTTGTAAACGCTATAACTTTTGCGCAAACCAATAAATATACGCTTATTGACATTTTTTTTACTAAAGACATGTGGCTGAATACATTTTGGCCTAAATGTATGACTAAAATTGAGTTTATTCGATTTTTCTTATAACAAAAAGTAGAAAATATCATTTTTTTTCAAAATTTTCGGTCTTTTTCTGTTTATATCGCAAAAAATAAAAATCGCAGAGGCAATCAAATACCATTAAAAGAAAGCTCTATTTGTGGGAAGAAAAGGACGCAAATTTCATTTGGGTACAACATTGCATGTCCGCACAATTTACAGTTAAAACAGCGCAGTGCCGAATCCCAAAAACAGGCCTGGTCCTAATGGCCCGAAATGGTCTGGGGCTTAAGTGGTTAAAGGAACCTATTTAGAAAATAAAAAACGAACCTTTACAACCCCTTTAAGGGTACTGACGCCTGTCTGTCTGTTTCTGTCAGTAACTTGTTTGGGTGCAGCTACAGGGCAGGTCTCCATTAAGAAGGCAGCTTCTTTAAGGTTGATTACTACAGAATCATTTTTCTAAGATAAAATATCCCACTTATATTAAGGACCTTAAGGATGTTGCCAACCATACTGTAGATGCATTGTGATTACTTTTTTGTGGGGACTTGAGCTCACATATGGGACTGTGGCAGGCCCTTCAGTGTGCACACCTCTATGTATGCATTGCATTATGGGTTGCACAGACATGTAAGATGCTTATAACAGCCTTCAAAAAAATCAAACCCCTTATTTGTCAAAAGAAATAAAATTTCGGGTCTGCAAACCTGTTCATCCAGTTGTCCAAAGAATTACAATGGAACAGTCCATTTCTAGCCATCCTTCTTAATTCTTTATTTAAAGTCTCAGTTTAAGGTATACAGAGTTGGTATTTCCAGTAGCTGGTGGGGCAAACTTAACATATATGCAAAAAGTAGTGTAGCGCTTTTCATATACATTCTAAACTGAAATGTTAAAAAAAAAAAAAAAAACACAAAAAACCCTCCTAAATGGCTCCCACATGTGCAATATTTTAAAATTAAATGTAAAAACAAAATTTCATCAAGTTTATAAATGCTAAAGTGTTACATACAAATAAAACAGTCAAATTTACAAATTGTGAATCAAGTGTAAAAACTCCAAAATATGCTTTCTGTATATAAAAATACAATCATATAACTGTGAAAAATATGATAAAGTTCTGTGTACTAAGACAATTTTCCAAAGTCCAATACTATGTGATGTAAATCTTCACAGCAATTCAAATCAATTCAAAGCCATCCAAGTCCCATGTGTTCACTCCACCACTACAAAGAGTATTTGGATGTGCCCTCACCTTTACAGGGGATCTGTAGGTAAGTGTTAGGTCAAAAAACGTTTAGGATTAATACAGAGCCCCAGGCCACTCTCTACTGCTCCTTTAAGCAGCAACTCCCCTGGTTTCTTTCACTCCTCCAAGGGTTAAAACTCATGCAAGTAAAAAAGGCGCTGATAGTGTAGTAAATTCCACTTTATTATATAAACCAAAAGTATCCAAATAATAATAATTTGTATGCTTCAGCTCTGAAAGAGCATAACTACAGTATGTGTTGATAGACAGAGCATAGGTTGCAAAAGCTGATAATGCAGAATTAGGATTTTTATCTCTGGTCATTCTTGATCAATATATCAGATACATTGTTCTCTAAAAAAACATTGCAGTGAGCTATGAGTAAGCACTCCTAAGTGTGAAACGCGTTAGCTGTCCCTATCATTCTGTTGCTGTAACATGTAGTGCCTGTTTTCATTTTACTTTTTAATAAAGCCACGTTGGATTGGAGTGCAGCTGTCCAGATCATCATTTTTTCTTCATTGCCTAGTGCATTGCCAGCACCCTCGGTTCCTGGAAAGGTGATTTTTATTTAGGGTAGGCCTGTTTGGAGCGGCAATCCCTGTTTTCGCAGTGGTTGTAAACCCAGATTTTTATTTATTTTTTAAAAACCCACCTGCAAGACAAAGCCATAATGAGCTAGTATGACTAGTATTCTACCTCATTATGCATCACTTACCTTAGATCGGGGCCCCCGAAGCCATCCTCGTCTCCCCCTCCAGCCGCAGCCATCACTCCACAGATACTCGGAAGGTTACTTCTGGGTATCGCCACTCCAGTCAATCACAGCGCCGCTCCGGCGCTGTGATTGGCCACAGCGGCGAAGACGTCACTCCACGCATGCATGCGGGAGCCGTCAAATCCAGCAAAGCCGGATTTGTGAATGGGATTAACCCTGTGAATGCACCATTGTCTACGGCGCGCATGCTTGTAGACATCGATGCATGTCTTTTTTGCAAATATCTCCTAAACCGTGTAGGTTTAGGAGATATTTCTTGTACCTACAGGTAAGCCTTAATCTAGACTTACCTGTAGGTGCAAGTTGCATAAGTGGGTTTACAACCACTTTAAGCAAACTGAATGTCAGTTAACATCTACTTTAATGGTATTGCGGTGCAATTATGCTACATTTAAATGTTCGAATATCCATTGTCTCTAATAAGAGCATTTAATGGGCATTATTATCTGTGCAAGCGGAATATTATTGCTGTATTCTGAGCTTTTTTTCCCCAGCTGCTATACTTGATTTTAGCTTAAATAAAAGTGTCAAAACAAGAGGAAAAATAACAGCTACCTACTATTTGTTGCAGATATTAGGCAAGGCAAGTGCTGGTAGAACTTTATTTCCAACTTCCTATTATTCAAAGAGAAAAAAAATAATTATAACCTTTCATTGTGGTTACATTTGATAAAGATTTTGATTATCACCATGGTAACGCTTCTAGTTCTAAACTGTAAAGATATTGCTTAATTTTACCTTGTCTAGCGCCTAATTTAGTGGCCCTCATTGCATCCACCCAGCATTTTATCAGAGTTGTAGAAATTCCCTTACAAGATTCTTTCAAACACATATTGTATTATGTTTAGTAAAATACTATTAAAAAAATATACACTTCAGTTATTGTAAATTGATAATATTGTAAAGCTTTCAACTAATAATTTTATTGCATATTTTTGCACATTGGAGTCCCATTTGAATTTAATAAAATAAACATTATCCATTTTTACATTCAAAATTAGATGAGCATAGACGGCATAAGATCTCACTTTGACTTTTTGGAATGTTTGTTAATTTATATAACTGGCATATGTATGACATTTTGTAGTCTTGTTTGGCTGACATGTTATATGAAACTCCAGGATGAATTTGCTTCCCGCTTGATATGTATGCTAAGATCAATAGTAATTCAAATAAAAAAGGAACTTTTACATACACAGCAATTCATTACAGACCCCAACATTTTTAACCACTTTCCGCCTGCCCACAGTAGTTTTACTGCGGACGGGCAGCAGCTGCAGGCCAGGCAACGTACATGTAAGCTGCCTGGCAAATGCGCACTGGTGCCCTTCCGTGACTGTTGTGTCCATTGGACACAGCGGAAAGCGCCCCCCAGTATCACATGATCGCAATGTAAACACAGATGTTATGAATGGGTTTTATTGATAGCAGCTATGCTTAGTATTGTGATTCTGTGAACTGCTCCCCAGCTATCACATGGTACCTGGGCCAATCACAGCACCCTGAACCATGTGATTAGCTGCCAGTCACAGATTATAATAGTAATCGCAGCTGTCATTAAGGAAACCCGTTCATGACAGTTCAAAACATAATGATAATCACTGTAACAGCAATCAAAGTGTAAAAAAAAAAAAAATCCTGATCACCCCCCCCCCCCCAGAGTACACAGCTTCTTTGTAAGACCCAGCCCTATGAGGAGCCCCTCCCTGATTGCTACCAGGGACTCCAGTTCAAGTGGGTGGCCTTCTGCCCTTAGATCCCTCTAGGTGTTCTCCTGAGTTACCAGCACCAGACTTCACTGAGAGGGATGCTATTTATAAGGATAAGTAGCTGTTTGTATTCTGAACTGTTTCACTTAAAGTTGAGCTCCACTTGTTTTCACCCTCCCCCTTCCTTCCACTGCCACATTTGGCACTTTTTGTGACAGGTATCCGCTCCCACTTTCGGCTCAGAACGCCACAGCGAACTGAGCTGAAAACTCGCTCCCCCTCCTTCCCGCGTAGTCTTCTGGGGCACATCATAGGTCCCAGAAGACAGCAGGGACCATTCACAAGGCGCAGCGCGACCCGCGCATGTGCAGTAGGAAATGGGCTGTGAAGCCACAAGGCCTCACTTCCTGTTACCCTTACTAGAAATGCCAGTGCCTGCACCCCAAGCCAATTGGAGTATCGGCTCGGTTGAGGACATGCGGGATCCCTGGACAGGTAAGTGTCCTTTTATTTAAAGTCAGCAGCTACAGTATTTGTAGCTGTTGAATTTTAATTTTCCTGAAGGAGCCCGGAGCTCCGCTTTAAGCAGTGATTCTCAGCTAGACTGTGTGCTGTTTTAGAGTCTTACAGAAACTATATTATGCAGCAATGTTAACCAAATAGAGCTTTAAAGACATTGCTTTGAAGAGCCCATGTTTGTGCAGCTTTCATGATCTGTTTTATATTATTCTGCAGTGTATGCATGCTCTTTACCATCCTGAACATGTTTTGCACTATTGATGTTAACTTTGCACCTGTTTTAGTAATCTGCAAGTTACATTTACTTTCTGCCTGATCACATATTGTCTTAAAAGACTTCAATGCAGCAATGCCTGCATTAAAAAAGTGAAGTTCTGAGTAGGTATATGCTGTGTGCGTTTTACAGCCTCGTGCCCATTGGGTGTTAAAAAAACATCACTTTTGAGGGTGCTTGATGCTTTTTTTTTTCTGCCTCTAAATAGCCCTTCATGTTAGCCTATGTGTCCTTGCAAATAGGTTTTTATAGGCGTTTAGAGGCACAAGCGTTTAGAGTCAGAACCCCACTCTCAGCGTGTTCAGGAGAGGAGTGTTTTGGCTGAAAAACCACCTGACTTGCTTGAACGCTTGTAAATACTTTAAACGCACCTAAGCACTAGTCATTTTAGTGCTCAAGCATTCATTCATTTCAATAGGCAGAATAAATATGAGATTTTTTACAGCAAAGCCGATCAGTGCGTCCCTGCCAAAGATTGATCCTCGGAACCCACTGATCAGCTCCGTCATTCACAGAAGAGAGCTTTGTAAACAACGCAGAGCTCTGGACACTGACAGGCAATCTTGCTGTTTTTTTATTCCCTGTGTAGCGCCCATCCCAATTTATGGGATGCTATATGTGTAAATTTAGGGGTGATCCGAGCCAATAGTTGGGCTCAGACCTGTTGATTAGAACAAATAGTTTGCTCTGCTCTGGGTGTGATACTGCCCGGCAGTGTTATTCTCCTTTGCCTGCAGGTGGCACTGTCACCGCCGACACAGGCTGGATCACGGGGGTATCACAGCGCCTTGGGTGTCTTCTCTCGGCAGCCGTGCAGTGGGCATGGTCTACCCGCTGTGTATGCTGTGAGAGGGTACATAAGGGGCAGATGCCATTTGGCGTGAGCCGATTCCAGGGGGACCCCAAGGAGTTCGGGGGGACCTCTGGTCCAGTGAGCGTGTCTCGTGGCCCTCATGGCACGGGATGCGTGTGATTGGTCTCAGGCACCTTTAGCCCGAGGCTCTGTTGCTGTATAGTAGGCTCAGCTCTCCTATCGAGGGCCTATGCTTTGGAGAGGGATCCCAGGCTGCCCTGTTGAAGGGGACCCATCTTTAGGGAAGGAGTTCCAGGGGAAGATCAGTCCCGGCGGAGATAGCGACGATACTGCTGTCTCGGGGAGAGGCCTGGAGG
This sequence comes from Rana muscosa, assembly GCA_029206835.1. Taxonomy (NCBI): domain Eukaryota; kingdom Metazoa; phylum Chordata; class Amphibia; order Anura; family Ranidae; genus Rana; species Rana muscosa. The sequence continues at coordinate 687,901,104 of CM055117.1, forward strand.
CCTACCTAAAGGGGGATCCATCATCTCTGACATCTGTGTTCCACTCCGGTTGCTAGGACCGCTCTCAAAGGGACTATCCGGGTGAGCAATACCCACTCAGGCTTGAGTGGCGACGAAAGTGTTCTCCAAGTGTTGCGTGCCTGAACCTTCCCCTACTTTGTCGTTTCTACTCTCTCTCTCTTCCAAGTTTTACCTCAAGAAAAGCATAAAACCTTGCTGCTTAGGTTTTACACCTGTGTGGACATTTCGCCTAGACAACGGAGACCAGGGATCCAGGAGAGGAGAGGTAACTCGCCGCAAGGCCCAAAAATCTAACACGCCTCTCCATACCTGAGTTGGATAACGGGCAAGTAGCAGGTGTGCCTTACTGCAAAAATGGATAGAGCGGAAGGGTCTGTGTGCTACACCTGCAAAGAAGGAAAAAAAAACATCAAAATTACATAGTAAAAGCAGCACACGTTACACATTGTTAGGAACACAGTTAACCCCTTGATCACCCCTAGATGTTAACCCCTTGTAAGACAGTGTCATCAGTACAGTGACGGTATATATTGTATTAGCAATGATCACTGTCTTATTGGCGTCCTGGTTCACAGTTTCAGGTCCGATTTTAGCCCGAATTTTGGCCTGAATTTGGACCTGAAACAGACCAAAATACGCACAGGGCTCCTGTGCAAATTCGCACCGGAGCCACATTGGAAATATGTGAACCGGCTCCATGGGGAACTGGTCACATTCTCCTGCTATTATGAATTGGATGCTTCTGCATCCAATTTGCAATAGTGTGAACCCAGCTTAAGTCACTGATCACCGCCATTAGTAGTACAAAAAAAAAAAATTCACTTATATATATACCATAGTTTGCACAACTTTTACACAAATCAAATAATATACACTTACTGGGATTTTTTTTACCAAAGACACTAAATTCACAAATAAATTGAAATTTTTACATTTATATTAGATATGTTTTAAAGCAGAAATTTCTAAATTTTTGGTCTTTTTTGTTTATAAAATTAAAAAAATAAAAAACCAAATGGTGATCAAATTCCACCAAAAGAAAGCTCTATTTGTGTGAAAAAAATTATACAAATTTAATTTGCATACAGCGTTGCATGATCGTGCAGTTGTCAGTTAAAGTATCACAGCGCCGAATAGCAAAAAATGGCCTGATCATAAAGAGGGTAAAACCTTTCAGAGTTTTTTTTTAAATAGTTACCTCCACTGTGCAGTTGGTTTTGCACAAAGAAGCCTTGACCCTCCTCTTTTCGGATCCCTCTCTGCTTCTCCTGGCCCCTCCTTCCTATCGAGTGCCCCCACAGCCCACAGCTTTCTCTGGGGGCACCTGAGCCGAGTTAGAGCTCCATGTATTCATTCAGATACAGAGCCCCGACCTGGCCCCACCCCCTCTCTCCCCTGACTGGCTGACTGACTTTGATTGACAGCCGCGGGAGCAAATAGCACCGCTACTGTGTCTCAGCCAATAAGGAGGAGTGTCTCGGATAGCTTTGACATTCGTGGACATCGCTGGAGAAAGAAGAGGCTCAGGTAAGTAATTAGGGGGTGCTGGGGGGGCTGCTACACACAGAAGGTTACATAGTTACATAGTTAGTCAGGTTGAAAAAAGACACAGGTCCATCCAGTTCAACCATAAAATGTAATAAATAAAAAATAATATCAAACAACCCCATATACCCAATCCTATACCCACAGTTGATCTGGAGGAAGGTGGAAAACCCCAGCAAAGCATGATCCAATTTGCTACAGCAGGGGAAAAATTCCTTCCTGACCCCCAGAGAGGCAATCGGATATTCCCCGGATCAACTTTACCTATAAATGTCAGTTCCCAGTTATATTGTGTGTACATTTAGGAAAGAACTCAGGCCTTTCTTAAAGCAATCTACTGAGCAGGCCAGAACCACCTCTGGAGGGAGTCTATTCCACATTTTCACAGCTCTTATGCCTAGTACACACGACCAGGATTCCCGGCGGTAAAAAGTCCGCCGGGAATCCCGAGGGGAATACCGAGAACCTGCTTGGTCGCTTTTTCCCCCTACACACGGCTGGGTTTCCAGACAGGAAAACTGCCATTGAGAGCTTTGATCAGGAATCCCAGCCATGTGTATGCTCCATCGTCACTGCCTCGCAGTGTTTCACATTGAAGACTGCAGAGAACACAAAACCGCCAGGAATTGTGGGAATATTGGGAGATGAAATCTCTTTTCCTCTAGATGTAAAGAGTGCCCCCTTGTCCTCTGTGATGACCGTAAAGTGAACTCAACATAGAATGCATTAAGATAAAAAACCTTCTGCCTTTATAACTCCTTTAAAGTGTATTTCGTTTTTTTTTGTGTTTTCTCAATGTATAATTAGCAGCAAATTCTTGTCAGAAAAAAGATACTTGTAATTATAACTATATGCCCTGGTTCACACTGGTGCGATTTGACATGTGATTTGACATGTCAAATCGCATGTCAAATCGGCGAAATTTGCGGGCAATGGCACCGTCCTAATCGGTGCGACGCCGCATCTGCGGCGCTGCACCGATTACAAAAAGTAGTTTCTGTACTACTTTTTGCGATTTCAGCCGCGATTTACATTGACATCTGTGTCAGATGTCTCTGTAATCGAGCTGAAATCGGGACTGACAGACAGGAGTGAAATCGTGCGAGTTCAGCTGAACTCGCACGGCTTCACTCCCGCAGCCCCAGTGTGAACCTGGGCTATAAGATATGTAGACAAAATAGATAAATCATAAATATGTTATTCTGAGCCTCTATCATCAAATTTCTAATGTATATGCAAATAACAATATTTTCACAGAGTTAACATGTTGTAAGCGGTAAGCTATGCAAGGAAAACAATTATCTGGAACTGATAAGGAAGGAAAAATAGTTTCACTAGAAAATGTTATCTGCTTGATGTCAGTATGGGAAAACTTATAGCACAGGCATCCAGAGTCACAAATAATTACTGCTGACCCTTAACATTTTAGACAATGTTTAAGCTATTGAAGCATGTCACCTGTCTCCTCATAATATCACTAAACAATACCCGGCATTCTCATTATCCCAGACTTAAAGTGAACCTGTTAAACTTTGAAAACTGAACATCCTGCCTGAAAGCAAGCACCAAAATATACTTGCTGTTACCTTTCCTAATTGCCTTCTGTGGGTAACTCTGACATCCACTTTGGACCCAAAATGCCCATTATCCCCTCCATCTACCTGTCTAATGAGAGCACCCTTACCACTGAGACATTTGCACTTTAACCAGGGGATGTGGCTTGTTCCCATTTGAGGACAAAGAAGTCTAATTTCTAACTCTGAAACCACAAATTGAACCACATGCAATACTGTGTGTGAACAAATTAAAGTGGTAATGAAGGCAAATCATTTTTTTACCTTAATGCATGCTCTGCATTAAGTTAAAAACTGTTCCACTACCTGACCCCCCCCCGCCCCCCTAAATATTTACCTGAGCCCTCTCTTGATCTAGTGCTGTACAAGTCTGTAGCAACGCTGCTTTCTCTCCCTGGTCTCACAGGACAGTTTGAGAGCAGAGGAAGCCATTGGCTAGCCCTCACCTGTACCCCCATAGCAAGCAGCTTGCTATGAGGGCAGGATCAGATGCAGAATGCCTGCCGGGATCTCAGAAAAGGAGATAAGCAGGCACTGTATATACTTTTTTCAGCACATTTTTTTGTGCTGAAAATGCCCCCCTCGGCTTATACTCGAGTCTGTGTCCATCTTCAAATTTGTGCGCCTGATCCTGGCCAGCCCTAGATCTCATGGACCCCAAACTTGGCACACATATAGCCCCACTCTTGTTCTACTAGGGTGCAAAGTTTGTTGTCCAGAGGACCTACGGCCGGGGAAAAACGATTTTTCAAATCCGGGCACCCCTTCCATAGACTTCCATGGTAAATGGTAATTTCTCAAGTGATTTTGGGGACCCGGTACTGGCCGGCCCTAGGTCCCCCAGACCCCAAACTTAGCACACATGTAGCCCCCTCTTCATCTACAGGTGTGCAAAGGTTGTTGTCCAGGGAACCTACGGCCGGGGAGCGACGATTTTTCAAACCCGGGCACCTCTTCCATAGACTCCCATGTTAAACGTCAGTCTAGTCACACAGCGCCGGAGATCAGGTAGGGAGATTGGGCACAGTGAGGCATGGGCACAGTGACAGTGAGGCATGGGCACAGTGTGTTATGGGCACAGTGAGGCATGAACACAGTGAGGCATGGACACAGTGACAGTGAGGCCTGGGCACAGTGTGTTATGGGCACAGTGAGGCATGGGCACAGTGAGGCATGGGCACAGTGACAGTGAGGCATGGGCACAGTGTGTCATGGGCACAGTGAGGCATGGACACAGTGAGGCATGGGCACAGTAAGGCACAGTGAGGCATGGACACAGTGAGGCATGCACATGGACACAGTGAGGCAAAGTGTGGCATGCAGATGGACACCCTAGTCTTATACTCGAGTCAATAAGTTTTCCCGTTTTTTTGTAGTAAACTTAGGTGCCTTGGCTTATATTCGAGTTGGCTTATACTCGAGTATATACGGTAAGTATTAAAAAAATATTCTTGGGATAAACGTCTTTACAACCGCTTTAAATATAAAAAAAATAAGTTCTAAATCATAGAAATATGGATTCATGATCTATTCTATTACAATCTTCAGGTCTCCAACAGCAAAATATCCATCACATTTTATGAGTGAAGCAATATACATTTATGAAGTTATGAGTGAAACAATATACAATGATTAAGTTAGATGTTGCCTTATAATTTAATTTAAAAGCACTCTGACAATAACGTATTACTTTATTTATATGTTAATTCTGTTATTCTCTCCTTTTGATAGAATAAACAACAATACTTCTGTCTATGCAATACAACCACGTACTAACACTGGTCAAGGAAAACTGGCATCTGGCTGAGTAATGATTTGTGACTCATCATTAAGGAACACAAGCCACTCTTTGTCATAACCTCTTAAATTCTATCTTGCAACCTCTGGGGGTGCAGTCACCCCAGGTTCGGAACCCCTGGTCTGGCAGGAATGAAGTCCAGTTGCAGAGAACAGAACTTGTATTAATGTAAAAGTTCAGCAAATCACAACAAGCCTGGCAGGAAGGCATCCAACCAGGAAAACTCATAGAATACAACAGCGATGTATAGCAGAGCAGGTCTTGGGTGTGCCAACAGCATCTGCCTTGAATGCAGCCTGGCCAGTCCATACCCAAATGAGAGAAGGTGTCCAGGAAGGATGGTGGATCTCTATCCTTTCCCTACTTGTCTGAAACCTCACCCTGCTGCTAATCACTGTCCCTGTCAGATGGGTGACCTGTCCCTACACTACCCACATGCGAAATGTGCTCCAAGCCTGGGAGCCAGGGCCTTAAACAGGCTCTGTATGACCCAAGATGGCTGCCAGAGTCAAATGGGGGGCAGCATCCAATCGGATACCTTTCACAGTGACCCAGGAAACCGTAGAGGAACCGTGTTCTCCTTGACTTCCCCTCCAACTGCAACTCCCCTGTGGACGAGCACCACATACAGTGGTGAAAGTAGACTGCACCTGCCTACAGGCCTAATAGGAGTCCTGGTGGAATTGTGCACATATACCCAGCTACATATAGGTAATAGAAATATATCCAGATTAATCCAGATTAATTTTGAGGTCAATGTTGGCAGCCTATACTTCTTTCATGACAAGTGTACTTTAAAGCAAATATCCGCCTCTCTAAGTTTGCCTAACCATGGTATTAACCTTTTAGGCATTGAAGCACTAAAGTTTGCCTTAAAAATATACCACTGCTGATTGTTTGTTCTGGTTGTACAATGAAACTACAACATTTCACTAGCCAGAATAGTGCTTGAACTTATACAAATAAAAGGCAATTGGAGATCCCTGTGATGCATAACTCTCAACCTTGTATTAGCATAACTGTTTTTTGCAGATGAAGCTTTATGTAGTTGAGATGTCCAAACATTGCCTTATTTTTGATAAGTCTAACATACCAGGATCAGGTAAATTAAAATGAAAGCTGAACTCTGAAAAAATATATTTGAACATTTGAAAAGTGAGAATAAATTACATCTAATTATGTGTTCCCCATGTGTGGCTGCTGCTGTGTTTGCTAAAACTGTTAGTTGCCTAATTCCCATACACTAGCTGAACATCCGGCACTAAAACCTACAGCTGCAGCTGGACTACAGTTCTCATAGCAGGTCCCTCGCTGATTGGAGGAAGGGCAGATGAACATCACAACAGTGGCGGTGCGTCCATAGAGGGCGCCGGAGCGCCGCCCCCTCTCGCTCCCGCGCCGCCACTGAAAGACAATACACAATTTCATGCATTGCATGAATCTGTGTATTGTCACCGCTGCCGCGCTGCCCACTATACATATGGCCGGCCTCCTGGTGAGCGCCGGCCATATGAATTAGAGCGGCGGCCGGCGGTGGGTGTAACTTGGAAGTGCCTATCAGAGCCAGCGGCTCTGATAGGCTTTCCGAATACAGCTCTCACGCTGTATTCGACTTCCAAAAACTCCTCCCAGGTACGCACGGGGGTGCGTTCCTGGGAGAAGACTGTGTGGAGGTTTCAGCCAATCAGGTTCACCGGATCTGGTTACCGGTAACCTGATTGGCTGAAGCGACATCGAGGGCGGGAGAACACATCGAGGACGGCGCGGACCGAGGAAGGTAAGTGCAGGGCTGGGGGGGGGGGAACAGGCTGCATTTGGGGGACAAACTGGCTGAATATAGGGGACAAACTGGCTGAATATAGGGGACAAACTGGCTGAATATGGGGGACAAACTGGCTGAATATGGGGCACAAACTGGCTGAATATGGGGCACAAACTGGCTGAATATGGGGCACAAACTGGCTGCATTTGGGGGGAACTGGCTGAATATGGGGGACAAGCTGGCTGAATATGGGGGGAACTGGCTGTATATGGGGGACAAACTGGCTGAATATGGGGGACAAACTGGCTGAATATGGGGGACAAACTGGCTGAATATGGGGGGAACTGGCTGAATATGGGGGACAAACTGGCTGAATATGGGGGGAACTGGGTGAATATGGGGGACAAGCTGGCTGAATATGGGGGGAACTGGCTGTATATGGGGGACAAACTGGCTGAATATGGGGGACAAACTGGCAGAATATGGGGGACAAACTGGCTGAATATGGGGGGAACTGGCTGAATATGGGGGACAAACTGGCTGAATATGGGGGGAACTGGCTGTATATGGGGGACAAACTGGCTGAATATGGGGGGAACTGGCTGTATATGGGGGACACGCTGGCTGCATTTGGGGGGAACTGGCTGTATATGGGGGACAAACTGGCTGCATTTGGGGGGAACTGGCTGTATATGGGGGACAAACTGGCTGCATTTGGGGGGAACTGGCTGTATATGGGGGACAAACTGGCTGCATTTGGGGGTAACTGGCTGTATATGGGGACAAACTGGCTGTATTTGGGGGCACACTGGCTATATATATGGGGACACACTGGCTGTATATGGGGGCACACTGGCTATATATATGGGGACAAACTGGCTGTATATGGGGGCACACTGGCTATATATATATATGGGGGCACACTGGCTGTATATGGGGGCACACTGGCTGTATATGGAAACAAACTGGCTGTATTTAAGGGGGCAAACTGGTGGCGTTTGGGCACAGTTTAATGGGCACAGTGGCGGCAATTGATTTTTATTTTATTTTTCAGTTTGTTTGCGCCCCCCCAAAAATTTTGAGCACCAGCCGCCACTGCATCACAATGTCCCCTTGTCCAATCATTGAACAGCTTGTAATTAGTAAAAGGAATACAATACATTTTATGAATGGAGGGGGTGAAAAGCAAGTGACCCTCAATGAGAACAGTACTCCAGCCAGAACTGTATGTTTTTGCACCAGATGTTCGTCACTTGCTATAATGTTCCATAGTAAAACTAACAGTTTTAGCACACACAGAAGCAGCTACACATGGGGCAAAACTTATTCTTTCATTGCAAATGTCCAAAAATAGTATTTTTCCAGGAATGCAGCTTTAATTATCAAAAGAATAGAGCTATAACAGTTCTTTTCGAACATTTACAGTAGTTTCTACAGCGCATGTATAGATATTTTCTAAAGACTACTTTAAAGAATTTCAAAGTGTTTAGCAGTGCAATTGTAGCTGGATGAGAAGAATAGTGAGTCATTAATGGAAAATATGTCCAAGAAGTTATAAATAGTCTTAATAATCCAAGTAGAACAGGAATGAGTGCTGAAATAAGGAGGCCAAAGATTTAGTGCTGATTCCAACATAATTCCCTAAAACAGGGGATCCTTAGGAGTCAGAGCCAGCAATATGGGTGGCAAATGAAATTTGGCTCCTCGTTACACATCTAAATCTGCATTGAATCTTTTATTATTTTCTACTTATCTGCCTATATTACTTATTATACTGTTTCCTTAGGCAGTAGTCAAGGCGCCTGAATAAAGGAATAGGGGAAGGTTTGCTAAAACTGGCAAACACAGAATCTGGTGCGGCTGTGCATAGTAACCAAACAGCTTTGAGGTTTAAGCCCCCCGTTCACATTTGGCCAATTTGGCATGCGATTTGAAAAAGTCGGACTGCATTGACGGTTTGAAATCGTACGAGTTCAGCTGAACACGCACGATTTCAAACCCGACCCACATCAATGTGAATCTAGGCTTATTGGCAAAGCTTAATTGAACAAGCTGAAGTTAGAAGCTGATTGGCTGCCATGCACAGCTGCACCAGATTCTGTGTGCTCCAGTTTTAGTAAACCCCCCCCCCCCCCATAGTTCAACAGATGAAAACACTGGTATATGCAATTCAATAATAGGCAGAGGTGAAAAGACATAGATGTTACAAGAGGTTTCCATCTCCAGTGCTTACTTGGAGCTGTAGTGGCATCAGAAGTGTCAGAATTCCTGCCATATTAGTGAGGTGTCACCACTATATCCTGTAGAAACTATTACCCAGATCAGCATGGAGATTTAAAGCCTAAATCTGATATATAGGGTTGTGGCTGCAGTTAACAAGTGTTCACAAAAATTCAAAAGCAGACAATTCACTTAGGTTGCAATTGGCATTTAACTGTTGAAAGCTGATTATATAATAAATTGCTATTTTTTGTTTTCCAGTGTTATTTTATCATCACCTAAAGTGAAGTCTTTTCTGATTACCGCAATAAATACCTGTTTAATACGGATAAATAAATCTTAGTTTGAATTGCAGCGACTTTTGTGTAAGGGCCCCAAAAACGGAACATTCCCAATTAAAAGGGGGAAAAAAATCTTGGTATCAATTACCGTAGTTCCTTTTGTGGGGCTGCCTTGGGGAACATGTACCAATGGCAAATACAAATAAATAACATAAAACATAACATAAAAAATAACATAAAACAGGAATAAGAGGGCCTTTTCATGTGGTTTAGATTGAATGCAAGATGTGAAATGTGTAGCGCTGATTTGTTAAAACAATTATTTGCGATGCTATCATGGTACGAGGGGTCTTCAAAACGTTTCCACACTTTTATAGATATAATAGAGTTTTAAAAAGTGTGGAAACATTTTGAAGATATTTAGTATTTTATTTAGGTGGGTCTGTATCATTTTTCATTTTTACAGAGCAGCAGTCATCTTGTACTTTTAATTATACTGTATGTGAAAACGGAATCCATTCAAATTGATAGGTAAACCAGAGAGATGCAGTAAAATTTTACTTTTATTAATCCATCCTCAGGGATAAAAGCTTACAGACAAGTTGAAGTGTTTCTGCCCAAAAAGGGCCTTAGGCATAACAAACACTGATAGTAAAACAGCACATTGTATGGGTAATGCCTGATAAGAAAAGGGGGAGGAGCAGAAAGTGCAGAAAGTTAACTCCTTGCAGCTTAAACAGCTGTATAGCATTAAAGTATGTGCACTCCACCTTTCACAGGCACTCTGTGGATACAAATGGAAAAATAAAATTGTTACAAAAAGTTACAAAGTATTACAAAAGTATTATAAAAGTGTTACAAAGATACTATTATAAGGAGTAAAAAAAGGAAAACACTGCATTTTATTAAAAGTGTTTAAAGAAGCTGCCAGCACTAAGGCCTCATGCACGCTGGAAGTTATAATAACACCAGTAGCGTTACCTGTAGAAAGCTATAGCTGTAGAAAGAATTTTTCTGCGTTTTTGCAATAGCGTTTTTTAGCTGTTTAGCTTTTTGTTACCAAAATATACTCCCACATAAGCTTATGGCTCAAAAAATGCTGATAAAGGAATAGCCATACTTTTTCAGCGTTTTTTGGCATTTTTTAACTTTTATCAGAGTTAGAGCATTTTTACAGCTGAAAAATAGGATTTTTGTACTCACCGTAAAATCCGTTTCTCTGACGTCCATGGACTGACACAGCTCTAATACTGTAAACGTGTGGGTATATGTCCCTGCTCGCAGGAGAAGATCTAGGCAGAATGTTAGAGGTTAGACACATACATTCTAGAACAAAACCAGAGCTGAACAGCCCTAACCCTCCTACCTGCAGCCAGCAGCCTTAGTTCGTAGCAAAGCAGTAAAAACCTTAAAAGAAGGGTGGGTATTGTGTCAGTCCATGGACGTCAGAGAAACTGATTTTACGGTGAGTACAAAAATCCTATTTTCTCTTATCGTCCATGGACTGACACAGCTCTAATACTGTAAACATGTGGGATGTCCCAAAGCAGTATCAGAAAAGGGGGGGGAGCAGTAGTAAAGGCAAAACCAAAACTTCACTCCAAACAAGCAGAGCTCCTCAACGGAGGAGTTGCAACATTTAAACAGCGGCCTGCAACACTTTGAGGCCGAAGGAAGCATCCGAAGATGCAGCCACATCAACCTTATAGAATTTCGAAAAGGTATGAACGGACGACCAGGTCGCCGCCTTGCACACTTGTGCAACCGACGCTTGATGTTGGAAAGCCCGGGAAGCACCAATTGCCCTGGTGGAATGCGCCGTAACCGGAAAGGGAGGCGCCCGCCCCTTAATGGCATAGGCCTGTATAACAGTCTGTCTGATCCACCTGGAAATGGTGGCAGACGACACCGCTTGGCCCTGTTTTGGACCAGAGACAGACACAAACAGTGAGTCAGACTTCCTAATAGAAGCAGTAGCCGACAGGTACACCGGTAAGGCTCGCACCACATCCAAATTGAGAAGCGCAAACTCTCTGGGATGCGATGGGTGAGGGCACAAGGACGGAAGAAGGACAATGTCCTCATTAAGGTGAAAAGCCGAAACAACCTTTGGAAGAAAAGACGGTCGCGGACGCAACACCACCTTATCCTTATGGAGGACCAGGTAAGGCGACTTGCATGACAGGGCCGCCAACTCAGATACCCATCTAACAGAAGTAATGGCCACTAAGAAAGCCACCTTCTGAGACAAAGTTAAGAGAGGAATATCTCTGATATTTTCAAAGGAAGGTTCCTGGAGAACCGAGAGCACCAAATTCAGATCCCAAGGAGGGAGCGGAGGCTTGGCAGGGGGAATCACATGGTGAACCCCCTGCACAAAAGTGCTAACTAAAGAATGACCTGCTAAAGAATGACCTTTAATTGTGCTCAAAGACAGCCTTTGGGCTACACCACGCTGCAAGAACCGCAGGATTCTGGGGACAGAGTACGTCCGTGGACGCCAGTCTAGCTCTTCGCACATAGCGATGTAAGCTTTCCAGGTACGGTGATAGATCTTTCTAGAAGAAGACTTCTGTGCCCTTAGCATGATTGAAATTACCGAATCCGAAAGGCCTCGGTCCTTCAGCACCTGGCTCTCAATAGCCATGCCGTTAAAATCAGAGACTGTAACGCAGGATGAAAGATAGGACCTTGATACAGAAGGTCCTCCCTTATGGGCAATCGCCAAGGGACGTCCGCGACAGTGGAGGCTGGTGCTCAAAATTTTTTGGGGGGAGCAAACAAACTGAAAAAAAAAAACATCAATTGCCACCACTGTGCCCATTAAACGCAGCCACTGTGCCCAAACGCCACCAGTTTGTCCCCTCAAATGCAGCCAGTTTGTCCCCAAATGCAGCCAGTTTGTCCCCATATACAGCCAGTTTGTTCCCATATACAGCCAGTTTGTTCCCATATACAGCCAGTGTGTCCCCCAAATGCAGCCAGTGTGTCCCCATATACAGCCAGTGTGTCCCCCAAATGCAGCCAGTGTGTCCCCATATACAGCCAGTGTGTCCCCATATATAGCCAGTGTGTCCCCATATATAGCCAGTGTGTCCCCCAAATGCAGCCAGTGTGTCCCCATATACAGCCAGTGTGTCCCCCAAATGCAGCCAGTGTGTCCCCATATATAGCCAGTGTGTCCCCATATATAGCCAGTGTGTCCCCCATAAATAGCCAGTGTGTCCCCATATATAGCCAGTGTGTCCCCCAAATGCAGCCAGTGTGTCCCCCAAATGCAGCCAGTGTGTCCCCATATACAGCCAGTGTGTCCCCATATATAGCCAGTGTGTCCCCCATAAATAGCCACTGTGTCCCCATATATAGCCAGTGTGTCCCCCAAATGCAGCCAGTGTGTCCCCCAAATGCAGCCAGTGTGTCCCCATATACAGCCAGTGTGTCCCCATATATAGCCAGTGTGTCCCCCAAATGCAGCCAGTGTGTCCCCATATACAGCCAGTGTGTCCCCCAAATGCAGCCAGTGTGTCCCCAGATATAGCCAGTGTGTCCCCATATATAGCCAGTGTGTCCCCCATAAATAGCCAGTGTGTCCCCATATATAGCCAGTGTGTCCCCCAAATGCAGCCAGTGTGTCCCCCAAATGCAGCCAGTGTGTCCCCATATACAGCCAGTGTGTCCCCATATATAGCCAGTGTGTCCCCCATAAATAGCCAGTGTGTCCCCATATATAGCCAGTGTGTCCCCCAAATGCAGCCAGTGTGTCCCCCAAATGCAGCCAGTGTGTCCCCATATACAGCCAGTGTGTCCCCATATACAGCCAGTGTGTCCCCATATACAGCCAGTGTGTCCCCATAAATAGCCAGTGTGTCCCCATATACAGCCAGTGTGTCCCCCAAATGCAGCCAGTGTGTCCCCATATACAGCCAGTGTGTCCCCATATACAGCCAGTGTGTCCCCCAAATGCAGCCAGTGTGTCCCCATATATAGCCAGTGTGTCCCCATAAATAGCCAGTGTGTCCCCATAAATAGCCAGTGTGTCCCCATATAAAGCCAGTGTGTCCCCATATACAGCCAGTTTGTCCCCCATATACAGCCAGTTTGTCCCCCATATACAGCCAGTGTGTCCCCATATACAGCCAGTGTGTCCCCCAAATGCAGCCAGTGTGTCCCCATATACAGCCAGTGTGTCCCCCAAATGCAGCCAGTGTGTCCTCATATATAGCCAGTGTGTCCTCATATACAGCCAGTGTGTCCCCATATATAGCCAGTGTGTCCCCATATATAGCCAGTTTGTCCCCCAAATGCAGCCTGTTCCCCCCAGCCCTGCACTTACCTTCCTCGGTCCGCGCCGTCCTCGATGTCTTCTCCCGCCCTCTATGTCGCTTCAGCCAATCAGGTTACCGGTAACCAGATCCGGTGAACCTGATTGGCTGAAACCCCCACAGTCTTCTCCAAGGAACGCACCCCCGCGCGTACCTAGGAGGAGTTTTTGGAAGCCGAATACAGCGTGAGAGCTGTATTCGGAAAGCCTATCAGAGCCGCTGGCTCTGATAGACACTTCTAAGTCACACCCAACGCCGGCCGCCGCTCTAATTCATATGGCCGGCGCTCACCAGGAGGCCGGCCATATGAATAGTGGGCAGCGCGGCAGCAGTGACAATACACAGATTCATGCAATGCATGAATCTGTGTATTGTCTTTCAGTGGCGGTGCAGGAGCGAGAGGGGGCGGCGCTCCGGCGCCCTCTATGGACGCACCGCCACTGGTCCGCGATGAGACGTACCAGATCGGCGTACCAATGACGCAGAGGCTAATCCGGAGCAATGAGGATCACCAGGATTTGCCCTCGGCCGCTACACTGCGCAGCAGACGAGGAAGCAACTGCGGCAGATGGTAAGCAAACATCAAGCGATACTGACCCCACAGGGCCACCAACGCGTCTGAGGCATCCGCTCAGGGGTCCCTGGACCTGGCCACAAACCTCAACACCTCGCGATTGAGTTGAGACGCCATCAGGTCCACGTCCGGCGTGCCCCACTGCCGACAAAAGAGTTAAAACACCTCCGGATGCAAGGACCACTCCCCCTGGTCCAGGGACTGGCGACTCAGATAGTCCGCCTGGCAATTTTCTACGCCCGGAATGTAGACGGCCGACAGAGCCGGCACGCTTCTTTCCGCCCACCTTATGATGTGGGCAACCTCGGATGCCGCAGCCGAGCTCTGAGTGCCCCCCTGATGGTTGACATACGCCACAGCCGTGGCGTTGTCTGACTGGATTCTGACCGAGCGACCCTGTAGCCTCTTCAACCACACGGAGAGACACAGTCTGATCGCTCGCAATTCCAGAACGTTGATTGGTAGACGAGATTCGTCCACAGTCCAGAGCCCCTGAGCTGACAGGACTCCACAAACTCCTCCCCAGCCCGTCAGGCTGGCGTCCGTCATGACCGCCGTCCACTGGATGGGGAGGAACGACTTCTCGGACCGAAGAGTCGGGGATCTCAGCCACCACGTCAGCCCTGACAGAGTGACTCACCTGGATCTGAAGATCCAACGACAACGGGGACTTGTCCCAAATGGACAGAATTTCCTTCTGCAATGCCTGAGTGTGTGATTGGGCATACGGAACTGCCTCGAAGGAAGCCACCATGAGTCCCAGGGCTCTCATGCAGAAACGGATTGACGACCATTTTCGGGACGTCAGGACCCGTACTGCCGACTGAAGTGTCTGTAACTTCTCCGAGGGTAGAAACACCTTCGCTGCCGAAGTGTCCAGGATCAGACCCAGATACTCCAAACGCTGAGTCAGGACTAGAACCGACTTCTGCATGTTCAGGAGCCACCCGAAGTCCCGGAGGGTCTGACTGACTATTGTCACATTTTCCTCCAACTCTGAGCCATTTTCTGCTCTTAGGAGGAGATCGTCCAGATAGCCCACGATAACAATTCCTCACTGTCTCAGCAAAGCTAGAACTGGGGCAAGCACTTTGGTGAAAACCCGTGGTGCCGATGCTAGACCGAAGGGAAGAGCCACAAACTGAAAGTGGACTTTGCCTATGGCAAATCGCAGAAACCTCTGGTGACTTGCGCAGATCAGGACGTGCAAGTAGGCGTCCTTGATATCCAAGGACGCCAGAAAGTCCCCTTGGGGGAGTGTCGCAATCACTGTGCGAATGGATTCCATCCGGAATTTTTGTACCCTCACATAGGCATTCAAGGCCTTGAGGTCCAGGATTGGCCGGACACCGTCCTTTTTTGGAACAACAAACAGGTTTGAGTAAAACCCCTGAAACCTCTCTTGTGGCGGAACTGGCACAATTACTCCGCACCTAAGCAAATCCTGTACAGCCCCCAAGAGGGCCGCCTGGCAGGCAGGGAGGAGAGGGAGGTTTGAGGGAAAAAATCTGGTTGGGGGCCACGAGCGAAACTCTATCCTGTATCCCGAGGTGACCACCTCGCACACCCACCGGTCTGAGATCCGGGAAGTCCACCGAACCGTGAACCTGCGAAGACGTCCCCCCACCCGAGAGTAGGGCAGGGGCAAGACTTCATGCGGTCGCGGGCTTGGGAGCCTGCTTGGTAGGCTTACGCACCCAGGGACGCTTCTGTCCCCCAGCCGCACTCTTTTCAGTCTGGGAGGGCTTACCCCTGGAGTCTGACTGACGAAAAAACGTCTTCTTCGCCGGAAAGGAAGGGCCGGGCCTACGGTGGGACTCCTTTCCCTTTAACGGACTGAGGAAGGAAGGTGCTCTTACCCCCTGTGACATCCTTAATAATGTCATCCAGGGCGGCCCCAAACAGTCTACCGCCCTTAAAGGGCAAGTCAGCCAGGAGCTTCTTGGAAGCTAGGTCGGCCGACCAGTATTTCAGCCAGATAAGGCGACGCAACACCACAGCAGAGATAGTGGCCCCAGATATTAAAGGGGCCGCATCCAAAGTGGCATTGCACACATAGACCAACCCCTGCGCAAGGTGGTGAGCCAGGGCAATGGTCTCTGGAGGGAGATTATGCTCCGGCACCGTCTGGTGCAAAATCTTTGCCCAGCCTGTGAGTGTCTGAGACACAAGGGTCGCCACCACTATAGGGCGTAAGGCAGACCCCAACAAGGCAAACATAGTTCTACTCACCACTTCTGACCTCCTGTCAGTGGGATCCTTAAATGCAGGAGTCCCTTCCATTGGGAGCGTGGTAGCCTTATTCAAACGGGCGACCGGGGGGTCAACCACTGGAGGGAGAGCCCATTTTTTAACTAGGGCCTCCTCAAAGGGGTACCTTATGGCTAGGCGCCGCGGGACCGTCAAAGTCTTCTGCGGCTTATTCCAGACTTGGTCGATGAATCTATCAAAAAAGGGCACATATGGAAAGACCTTTTTTGAAGAAACGGCTTTAAAGGAACCAAAGGAGACAGCCTCCACCTGAGGCTCCTCAGCCGCATCATTTAGCTTGAGAGTGTCCCTCACAGCATCATTGAGTTCACTCACAAGCACCCTGTCAGTTACTGGTTCAGAACTGGGGTCTTCCTCACAGGGAATGTCATGTTTAAAAACATTAAAATCATCAGAGCTAGGGTCCTGAGCAGCAGTAGCTAGGCCCATATCCGAGTCAGAGCACTCCCCTACAGGAGGATGTGTGGGGAGGGGGCGCTTTACAGCTCCCTTGCACTCGCACACCGCTTCCATCCTGACAAGGAATGATTCCAAGACTGCCGACAACTGATCCATAGGGACCGCAGGTGCAGGACCACTGCCAGTTGCCTCTGACAAGTGTGGGGAAGCAGGTGAACCAGACTCCATACTGCCACCATCTGAGACCTTATACACAATTACAGTGAATAATACATTCCACCCACTGGCTGCGCTTAGGCTGAGGAGGGGATACCCAGAGGACTCACCAACCCTTATAAGGACCGCTCAGTTCTGCTGTATGTAATCGCGCTGCAGCATGAGTGAAGCCTGAGGAGAGTGGGAGGAGATTGTGAGGAGATTTGTGCCGCAGTAGCGGCGATAGAGGCTGAAACCGAAAGTGAATGCGCAGTGGCTCCAAGAAAATGCCCGCCGGCCGCATATATTACTGCGCCATTGAACCACGGCAAGATGGCCACCGAGCGCAGTTTAAAACACCACACAACGCTAATGGCGTCTCCAAACACACACACATGGTGTCTCCAAACACTCACACATGGCAGTACAGACATGAGCGCCCCCCGCCAGGCCAGAGTGACCCCCAAGTACCCCCACACAGCACAGCGCCAGTACAGGGTGCAGAGAGCAGCATAACAGGGGGGAGACGGAGAAACCCCCCATATAGAGAAACACAGCCAGCATGTACTCACCTGCAGCAGGAGAGACTACTTACCCGTCCCAGAGGGACCCACTGGCTTATTTTAGACAGACCTATCACAGAGTAGTACTGAGTAGCTGTCGGCCCGGTCCACTGCGAAAGATACAGCATGGTACTGTTCAATCTTGAGAGGACCGCGGGAGCATAAAAGCCACCCGGCCACCCCTGGATTCATGGGGCATGTCGTGAACTGAGTCTCACGCACACAAGGCGAGGATCAGCACACTCGATGGTTGGACAGGGAAGACTACGAGGATACCAGTGTACCCAACCTGTTGCCCAGCCGACAGTTGATTGAAGGTCTCAAAAATAAAATAATAAAATTCCCCAAGGAATAAAATTAAAAAATATAATCTTCCAGGAGACTGGCTCCTGAGAGAGCCACGTCTTCTCCTTCTGCTAGGCAGAAAAAAGGTAGGAGGGTTATGTCCGGAGGAGCTGTTCAGCTCTGGTCTTGTTCTAGAATGTATGTGTCTAACATCTAACATTCTGCCTAGATTTTCTCCTGCGAGCAGGGGCATATACCCACACGTTTACAGTATTAGAGCTGTGTCAGTCCATGGACGATAAGAGAAAACTCATATTAGAACCCAATAGTTCTGGGTTTTTTATTGTCCAGCCAGAAAATGCTCCTGCCAAAAAACACTGATAACAGCCTATGTGTGCATGGAGACATAGGGTAACATGCTGGGGAGTTTACTGGCTGCAGAAAAAAAGCCTGAAACCAAAAATAGCAGCTGCAAAAATGTCCCGTGTGCATGAGGCTTCAGAGTATGGATACAGAAAAATACTATAAATATAGTGCAGCACTAAAATCAGTGAACAAATAAAAAGAAGTAATAACATAAGGAGAGGAGACAAAGTTCCTCAATGAAACCATAAACAGTGAAACAAGGTGATAAAGTATACAATGTGCTAATAAGTCCACCAAAATAATCCAACAGGCATCAATAAAGTGTTGTCCTCAATGACCCGTGATAAAGGCATACAGGTGCAGGAACTGTGATACTGGAGCAAAATACCAGCAGTGGAGGTGCCATGCTTCCCAAACCAAACAATGTATTAAAACTGCTTATAAGATAGGGTTGACCACTAGGTTATATATGGTCAGAGTGCACATGGGGAATTAAGGTCTCCCTCCGACCATACTGTATCCATGCATTGTTTGTCGTTGCCATATTGTCCAACCAACACATATCTTGAGGTCTCTGATGAAAATATCTGTCTCTGAGTTTCAAGCAATGCCAGTAAGAGGGTGTGAGATTTTTTTAGGAGATTTGACCCAACTACTGTACCACCTCTATATTGTAAGAAATGTTCTGTTCATTGCTTAGTTGAACGTTTTTCCTAATCAGGAGAAACAGGCCTGTTGCTGAGGTGTGAAGGTAAACAAAAACCTTTCAAAGAGATTATTATAGAAAAAGAGACTGGTAAACAGCGAAGAAAGTACCAGCCAGTGCTGAGTAACTTTTATGCCTTTGAAGTGAGAACCTGATCTCCAGATCAAGATGATGTTATGTTTTGCAAATGAAAAGCCTTCAGTAGTTTTTTTTAAGCATGCTAGCAAAGAATCTGTGGAGTGGAAATGGAAGTGAGCAGAGGTGGAGTGAAATTGAAGATTGGGCCCTGGGAATGAGTCAGAGAGAATTGGATTCCTTGACAAGGATATGTCAGTTCTCCTGGATTGAGCTGTAAGACACAGAGGTAAAAGCCAGTCCGTGCCTGAAAGAGGATTGGGTTGAGTCCCAGACTAGAGCTGCAGAATGTAGGTTGGTGGCACTGGTTGAGTGTGTTGCTCATGGTGTTGTTAGAAGGCATGTGTGTACGTGTGTTTGTGTGTGATATTGGCCACTGAACAACATACTGTGTATGGCCCACGGGCCTCAACATTGAAGGTTTACCTCTGTCAACTAGGTCATACATACCTACCTGTAGAGTCATTAATCAAGGATCATTGCTCTCTCTGTATTATTCATTGTATGCTACATTTGGAGAATGATTCTTAAAGCGGAGGTCCACCCTAAAATAAACTTTTCATGAACAGCTGTCTTTTAATAAAAAAATAATAATAATTTTGGACACTTCTATCTCTCTGTTGCTAGGCAGAATACGTTTTCTGCCTAGTTCCTAGTCCGCGGTGAGAGAACTTCCTGTCCTAGGATGCATTGCCTCCTGGGAAATGATTACAGTCATTTCCTCAGGAATATCTAGGCATTACTTTGCCTAAAATCGTCATGGTTCTAACTACCTTATCCAAGCGCTGCACAGACTGCTTGGAAAGGGGATGGGACTTTTATTGTAATGTAGCTTTTGTTACAACAGGGCGGGACGTTCCTCCGTCGCCGCCCGTTGTCATGGCTACATAAATAAACAAACAGCGCTACGAGCGTCGTTCGAATGCGATGGTTACCCAGCATGCAACGCTGGATGAATTCCAGGAAGGAAAACGAGCTGGGCTTCACAATGCCCAGATCAGGAGCTGAAACAAACAAGGTGACTGATAAACTATTTTAACTAAATGGCTGGGGAGCGATTCCTATGTTATGTGGAATATGATAGGTAGCAATTCCAATCAGTGCAAAAAAAATAAAAACATTTTTGACCGGATCTCCGCTTTAAAGCAGACTAATAGAATACTGTGTGATTCTGGCATGAGTGACATGGTGAATAATATGTATGCTCGTCTCAGGGGTTCTCCTTGAAGAGTTGTCCAGAAGAAGTTTGAACCAACACAATGCCTCTTTCAAGGGTTTTATTGAATAAAGTTTCCAACAGAGGGGGTTGAAGGGATGGGGAGGACTCAGGTACCTTAGTTGCGGATCACAGGAATTTTCCTAGGTCCAGAGGAACAACTGTCTCCACGCTGGACTCAGCAAACACCGGATAGGCCCAATCTCACCGGCCTAGCAACCGATGTGTAGCTCAATCACATATAGTCTCTGCCAGAGACTTAGTGAAAATAGAACAGTCTCTGCCACAGACTTGGTGAAAATAGAACAGTCTCTGCCACAGACTTAGTGAAAATAGAACAGTCTCTGCCACAGACTTGGTGAAAATAGAACAGTCTCTGCCACAGACTTAGTGAAAATAGAACAGTCTCTGCCACAGACTTGGTGTAACCTTTCCCTGGGTTACCTTCTGAATAAAGAACACAGCTCTCAGTGCCAGAATCTTCCAGCCATTCTGGCAGCACTGTGACGTAGATTATGATCCGGATGCATCCTCCAATTGAGTCCCCAATTGCTTGGTCCCTTCCAGCAGGCAAGGCGACACAGGACCATCCCCGGATCAGTAACAGAGCCTCAGGCCAACGTGGCCCGAGGCGGGAACTGCCAGCACCTCCCTGAGGCCATGAGGGCCCTCAGGTCGGGATCGGGCGGGTGGTGCCCACCACCAACGAACGTCGACGACCCCACAAAATGGTGTCTGTCTCTTAAGTACCCTCTCCCAGAATGCACAGCAGATTGACCACGCCCCCTGAGCTGCTTCTGAGAAAGAGATACCCCATGCATTCAGCCTGTTGCCTTTCCTATCCTGACCAGTGGTGACAGCGACACCCACTGTCAGGAGTAAAATCATGCAACCAGCTGAACTGAAACAGAGTGTAATTTGTAACACAGTCCTTCTGAGCAGTGGCGTAGCGTGGGTTGTCAGCGCCCGGGGCAAGGCAAGTCATTTGCGCCGCCCCCCCCCCCCCCAACGTGCGGACTTTTCGCATTCCGAGTCCCTTCCCTTCCTACAATAGCACTGACCTACCTGATTCCTATACTAACCTCTACACTGACCTACATAATTCCTACATCGACCACTACACTAACCTACCCGATTCCTATACTGACCATTACACTATACAATGCACTACACAATACACACCACACTAACCTACCTGATTCCTATACTGACCACTACACAAACTACACAATACACTACCACAGACTAATACACACCACACTACACAATACACTACCACAGACTAATACACACCACACTACACAAACTACACTTACACAATAAAAGGTGTAGTTGTGGCGCTGTTCTGGCGTGTGAACCAACCTATTTTAGTTATATTACTGTGTGATCTTGAAATTGAACCTCAAAAATTAAATAAAAGAAAAACCAAGTGTTGGCTCAGCCGGGTGTTTGCTACAGCCCGAATTGTGGGGAGTGCTTATTTAGGGGTTTTGGATGAATCCTGGTTTGGAATGTGTCCATAAAAGGTTGTATAGTGAAGAGATTGGTGAATATCCAAACTTCAGGTGGTGTCTCGGCCGGGGGGGGTAAAGTAAATCAAAAAATGGCCGATGTAGTGTATTAGTGCTAGATTGCTGGTATAATGTGAGATGCGAGGGCGCAAAATGGCGGCCGTGGTCCCGGTGACACATTGATGGAATTTTACCAAATTACGAAAAGTGACACAAACTGGTGCAGGATTTTGCGCCCCCCCCCAATGTTGCGCCCGGGGCCACGGCCCCCCTGCCCCCCCACGCTACGCCACTGCTTCTGAGCCAAACTATGCTCAGACAACTATAATTTTAACACATAGCGCCCACTCATTGGGAGCAGGACGCTACAAATATATATCACCGCACTCTCTGGACCAAAAAAACAGGATAGGTGCACAAAGGTTACTGCATCTTGAACTACCTCATTAACTATGCCTATGTAGAGAGACATTTCATTCTTCTGTAATTCTTCTGGTTTCTGCCCAGTGAACACAACTAACGCAACACTATGGGGTATACTATATTTACAAATAAATTATTGTAACCTTTTCCATGCATTTACTGCAGGTCAGTCTTCCTGGTGCATGTGTGTTTAATTTCTGTGATTGATTCATTTACAGCGAACGTATTGTGTATGTCCTGCCTTCTTTTGTTACTTCCTACTTCCTGGGTGGGAGGGTTTTTAAGACAAATGATCAGTTTGTAGTAAATCAGCTGGGACACTAAATGCTCAAACACGAAATAGCCTTTCTGTAACAAACAATATACAGTATGCCTCATTGTTGCCATGATTACTAGAAAGCCTTTTTTTTTTTTTTTGGAGTTTTAAAAATCTGTAGATTAAAAAATGATTTCTCTTTTCGTCCATTGACGGACACAGCCTTCTCAATTCTTGACGTGTGGGTTATGTTCCTGTTCATAGGAGAGGACTAGGCAGAACATGTTAGATAATTAAAAACACATGTTACATTAACCAGAGTTCAACAGCCCCGCCCAGGGGGCGGTCCCTCCAGACATAACCCTCCGCCCTGCAGTCAGCAGCTTAGTTTTTTTCTGCCTAGCAGAGGAGAAGGACGTGGCTCCCTTTGGGCCCAGAGTCCTGAAGAATTTTTTATTTTATTTTTATTTTTTGGAATCTTCTATCAACTGCCGGCTGGGCAACAGGATGTATATATACAGTGGGGAGAACAAGTATTTGATACACTGCCAATTTTGCAGGTTTTCCTACTTACAAAGCATGTAGAGGTCTGTAATTTTTATCATAAGTACTCTTCAACTGTGAGAGACGGAATCTAAAACAAAAATCCAGAAAATCACATTGTATGATTTTTAAATGATTAATTTGCATTTTATTGCATGAAATAAGTATTTGATCACCTACCAACCAGTAAGACCTGTTATTTTTTCTTTAAAAAGCCCTCCTGTTCCCCACTCATTACCTGTATTAACTGCACCTGTTTAAACTTGTTACCTGTATAAAAGACACCTATCCACACACTTAATCAAACAGACTCCAACCTCTCCACAATGGCCAAGACCAGAGAGCTGTGTAAGGACATCAGGGATAAAATTGTAGACCTGCCCAAGGCTGGGATGGGCTACAGGACAATAGGCAAGCAGCTTGATGAGAAGGCAACAACTGTTGGCACAATTAGTAGAAAATAGAAGAAGTTCAAGATGACGGTCAATTTCCCTCGGTCTGGGGCTCCATGCAAGATCTCACCACGTGGGGCATCATTGATCATGAGGAAGGTGAGGGATCAGCCCAGAACTACATGGCAGTACCTGGTTAATGACCTGAAAAGAGCTGGGAACACTGTCGCAAAGAGAACCATTAGTAACACACTACGCCGTCATGGATTAAAATCCTGCAGCACACGCAAGGTCCCCCTGCTCAAGCCAGCGCATGTCCAGGCCCATCTGAAGTTTGCCAATGACCATCTGGATGATCAAGAGGAGGAATGAGAGAAGGTCATGTGGCCTGATGAGGCAAAAATAGAGCCTTTTGGTTTAAACTCTACTCGTCATGTTTGGAGGAAGAAGAAGGATGAGTACAACCCCAAGAACACCATCCCAACCGTGAAGCATGGAGGTGCAAACATAATTCTTTGGGGATGCTCTTCTGCAAAGGGGACAGGATGACTGCACCGTATTGAGGGGAGGATGGATGGGGCCATGTATCGCAAGATCTTGGCCAACAACCTCCTTCCCTCAGTAAGAGCATTGAAGATGGGTCTTCCAGCATGACAACGACCCGAAACACACAGCCAGGGCAACTAAGGAGTGTCTCCATAAGAAGCATCTCAAGGTCCTGGAGTGGCCTAGCCAGTCTCCAGACCTGAACCCAATAGAAAATCTTCTGAGGGATCTGAAAGTCCGTATTGCCCAGCGACAGCTCCAAAACCTGAAGGATCTGGAGAAGCTCTGTATGGAGGAGTGGGCCAAAATCCCTGCTGCAGTGTGTGCAAACCTGGTCAAGAACTACAGGAAACGTATGATCTCTGTAATTGCAAACAAAGGTTTTTGTACCAAATATTAAGTTCTGCTTTTCTGATGTATCAAATACTTATGTCATGCAATAAAATACAAATGATTTACTTAAAAATCATACAATGTGATTTTCTGGATTTTTGTTTTAGATACCGTCTCTCACAGTTGAAGAGTACCTATGATAAAAATTACAGACCTCTACATGCTTTGTAAGTAGGAAAACCTGCATAATAGGCAGTGTATCAAATACTTGTTCTCCCCACTGTAGATCCTTGTAGTCTTCCCAGTTGCTGCCATCGAGCGTGCCAGTCCTTAGCTTTGTGCTGGTTCTGCCACGACATACCCCATGGCTCCAGGGGTGGCCGATGAGCACATGCTCCGGGGTCCGCATATGACTGGGCTGCTTGCTGTCTCACTCACAGTGGACTGGGCCTACAGCTACTCCCACACGGTTGTAGGTCTGTCCAGGACGCACCAGCGGGTCCTCGCATGGACGGGTAAGTACTTTTCCTCCTGCCTCGGCAGGTGGAAACAGCTGGGCGTCCTAGGGATTGTAGGGTTCTCATGTCCTCCCTTTCCCTGCTCACTATCACTATCTCCTTCTGCCCTAGGCTCGCTGCGACCGGAGCGTACCTGTGGGGGGACTCTGGATCTCAGTGGGGGACCGTGGGGTGTCAGTGCCCGTTTCTCTGTGGGGGGTGCTCTGCCCTGGGGAAGTCCCTGCCTAGGTCTTCTCGTCCACATCGCGGTGCTTAGGCGCCATTTTTGCGGCGCTGACACCCTTTTTTGTATGCCTGTTGGTTTCTATAATTTTTTTCCATTGGCGGGCATTTTTCCTGGACCGCGCCATGGCTCAGGTTGTTATTGCGGGCGGCCATTTTCTTGTGGTCGCACCCTTTTTTCTCTGAGGCGTCTGGCGGCCATTTTGGTGTGGGTTTGGCCTCTAGTGCTGGCTTCCTGAACGGCGCGCAGCGCAATTCTCCTCAGTCTTTTTCCTCACACACGCTGTGGAGACGGAAAGCGGGCAGCGGCGCTGAGCGGTCTCCTGCTGGGTGGTGAGGTGTCTGGCCCTTCTTCCCCAAACTTGCCAGAGGCAGCAGCCGGTGCCCCTGCACCTGCAGTTACCATGGATGCTTTGTCGGCAGTCCTGGAATCATTTGTTGCCAGGGTGGAAGCGGCGTGTGAGCGCAGGGGGGGTAAAAAGTGCCCCCTTCCCCCGCCATCGCCAGGGGAAGGTTCTGACTCAGACCCGGGCCTGGCTGCGGCACAGGAACCTGGTTCTGGATAGTCAGAAGATGCGGAACAGGACCTTCTTTGTGAGAAAGACCCCTCATCCGGGTCAGCGCAAGACAGGGCACTTGTTAGTGACCTTATCAATGCTGTAAGGGACTCCCTTAAGCTGGACGCAGATGAGGCTTCCATGGGGGGGTCAGTCTCTTTTGGGTCGCACAAACGACCTGTTCTGTAAAGGTGTTCCCCTATGTGTCCTTTTGAGGAGAGCCTTTTGAAAAAATGGGCTTCTCCTCCGGTTGTTGACCCCCCGGTCGCTCGGTTAAATAAAGTAACCACTCTCCCTGTAGAGGGGACCCCTGCATTTAAGGACCATACTGATAGGAGGTCCGAGGCACTGAGCAGGTCCATGTTCACCTTGCTGGGGTCTGCGTTGCGCCCTATTTTGGCTACAACCTTGGTGTCTCAGACACTCACTGACTGGGCAAAGATTTTGCGCTAGACCGTGGAGGAACACCAGCTCCCTCCGGAGTGTGTAAGACTGGCCGACCAGTTGGTGCAGGGCCTTGTGTATGTCTGTGATGCCACTCTGGATGCGGCCCCGTTAGGGGGGATAGTGATAGTGATAGTGATGTCTTTGCCGCTCTGGCCAATCACAGCGCCGGAGCGGCGCTGTGATTGGCCGAAGCGCCGATACCCGGAAGTAACCTTCCAGGTATCTGTGGAGAGATGGCTGCGGCTGAAGGGGGAGACGAGGACGGCTTCGGGGGCTTCGATCTAAGGTAAGTAATGCATATTGAGCTAAATTTCAGGGTTTACAACCACTTTAACGGCATGGCTATTGAAAACCAGGTACTAAGGGAACAAGGTCTTTTCGGATTCGGACATTTCAACCATGCTGAGGGCACGGAGATCTTCTTCCAGGAAGATCTACCATCGTACTTGGAAGGCCTACATCTCTATGTGTGAAGAGATAGAGTGGCGTCCACGGACGTATTCGGTTTCCAGGGTCCTGCTGTTTTTACAGCTTGGAGTGGATCAGAAACTTGCCTTAAGCACCATTAAGGGTCAGATTTCAGCCTTAGCTGTTTTCTTTCAACGGCCTTTGGCGACCCATTCCCTGGTAGGTACTTTTGTGCAGGGGGTTCGACATGTGGCTCCCCCAATTAGACCCCCTCTTCCTCCATGGGATTTAAATCTGGTGCTCTCGGTTCTTCAGGAACCTCCCTTTGAGAACATCAGAGAGATTCCTCTCTTGACTCTGCCTCAGAAGGTGGCCTTTCTAGTGGCCATTACATCGGTCAGAAGGGTTTCTGAATTGGCGGCCTTGTCTTGCAAGTCACCATACTTGGTCCTCCATAAGGATAAAGCGGTGCTACGCCCACAGCCTTCCTTCCTTCCAAAGGTGGTTTCGGTTTTTCACCTGAATGAGGACATTGTGCTGCCGTCTTTGTGTCCTCGACCGTCGCATCCCAGGGAGACTGCGCTCCATAACTTGGACGTGGTACGTGCCTTGCGGGTGTACCTGTCTGCTACGGCTCCGTTTCGGAGGTCTGACTCACTGTTTGTGTCGGTGTCTGGTCCACAAAAGGGCCTGGCGGTCTTGTCGGCCATCATTTCTCGGTGGATCAGGCAGACCGTCATCCAGGCCTATGCCCTTAAGGGGCGGGCGCCTCCCTTTCCGGTCATGGCACATTCAACCAGGGCAATTTGTGCTTCCTGGGCTTTCCGACATCAAGCGTCTGTCTCACAGGTGTGCAAGGCGGCGTCCGTGCACACGTTTTCCAAATTTTACAAGGTTGATGTGAGCGCATCTTCTGATGCTTCCTTCGGCCGCAAGGTTTTGCAGGCGGCTGTTTGAGGTTGCAACTCCTCCATTGAGGAGATGTGCTGGTTTGGGGTGAAGTTAGTTGTTTTTTTAATACTGTTCCCACCCCTCGTTTTTTTGACATTGCTTGGGGACGTCCCACACGTCAAGAATTGAGAAGGCTGTGTCCATGGACGAAAAGAGAAAAGGATTTTACGGTGAGTACAAAAAATCCTATTATTACGTTTATAAGTTTAAACACATTTAAATATATAAATATATATATAAATATATATATATATATATATATATATATATATATATATATATATATATATATTTCTTTTGTAGATATTATTATCATCTTAACAATTTGATATATGGGTATTCTAATAATGATGATAATGATTTTACTGCATGTACTGAACATCAAATAATACAATAGTCCTCTTTCAAACACATCAACAGTGTTTTCAATTAGCATCCCATAGTAATGTTTGGCACCAGAAAGTGCAGGTCAGCCAAAATATTTCACTTTTTCCATTTGACCTCAATTCCCACTAGATTTAAGCCCGTAATTTTATTTCTCAGAATCACAGAAAAAAAAACAGATTTCCTCTAAAAACTGTTAAACAATTTTTTTGTCTTTTCTATTAAAACAAAAGCATTCCTGTAACTGCCAGTTGTGTTTTTCATGATTCCCCCTTCCAACTCAGACTATGGAATTCAGCATTATGAACTCCAGCTACATGACAATCATTGATATTTTTACAAGGAATGGTCCTGATTAACATTACCTAGTCAGCATTCCAATTAGTTCATTAATGAATGTGAATGTCTTGGAAAAGCAATACAGTCACTTATGCGGCGTACACACGATCGTTTTTCATGCCATTATTTTTCCCGACGTTTTTCACGTTGTTTTTTTTCATGTTTCCTCTCAAGCCTGTCTTGCGTACACACGATAATTTTAAAAAACGTTCAAAGCAAAGCGCAGTGACGTACACCACGTACGACGGCACTATAAAGGGGAAGTTCTGTTCTAATGACGCCACCCTTTGGGACGCTTTTGCTAATTCCGTGTTACCGCGTGTTAGTAAAAGTTTGGTGAGAGACGATTCGCGCTTTTCAGTCTTCGTGCTTTGAAGATCGTTTTGTGGAGTTCAGTTTGTGCTTGTGGGTTTGTATCTGTTTTGCAGTGCTTGTAGTCAGTTCGTATCTGTTTATTCAGTGCGTTCTTGTCTGCTCGTTACTGTTTTTCAGCTTGTTCTTCATAGGCCTTGCTGTTCTTCCGTTCGTTCTTCTAGTTCGTTCTGAGCTGCCGACCGTTATCTAGCCATGTTGCAGCTACGTACTCGTCGTAGAGTTCGTGCTGTAGTTGGTGCAGGGGTTCATGCTGTATCCCGACTCCATGCCATGAGCAGGGTCAGGAGGAGTTCATGGACCAAGAATTTGTTGCTCCAGCGGCACCAGTTCTGTCATATGCCTTTGTTGCGGGAGATCAGGGAGAATAATCCTGATGACTACAGGAATTTTCTCCGTATGTCTGACCCCGTATTTCAGCATCTGTTGGCTTTGGTGTCCCCCTACATTACCAGGCAGGACACCGTTATGCGTGAAGCCATCAGTGCTGAGCAGAGGCTCATTGCCACATTGCGATACCTGGCGACTGGGAGAAGCCTGCAGGACTTAAAGTTCTCCACAGGCATATCCCCCCAGGCTCTGGGTATCATTATACCAGAGACGTGTTCTGCCATCCTCCAAGTTTTGCAGGAGGACTATATTAAGGTAAGTGTTCTTATTTCAAACATCACATTGTATGTATTTATTTGTATTAATTTTTTAGGGGGGTTTATTAGCAGTCCCTAATTCCCATGATTCTTAGCTGCAGGGAATGTCCCCTTTCTCCACATGCGAATTAATTTTTTGGAAATTTTTCATTAGGCCTACATTAAAATTTGCCTTACCTAACCTCTCCAGCATGCTATCCTGGGGCCATACCCACCTTGCCTAGTCATTTCCATGTATTTTAATCTATGCTCCATCGTAGTGCTTTACCCTAAACGCCCCCTAAAGATTGCCTAGGAATGTTACATTTTTCACTAATTCATACAGAGTGCTACAGCCTTCATTTGGGATCTCCCCAACTCATCTTCAACCCCCCCCCCATTTTATTTTGTGTTTTTTTTTGGGTTTGTTGTTGCTTACTAATAATGTTTTAATTTTTTGGTTTCTCCCAATGTTGGCCATGAATGCTTTTCTTAAATCTGCTTTCAATGTTTCTGTCTCAAAGTATTAATTTATTTTGGATTTCATTCCACAGTTCCCTTCTACACCACATGAATGGCAGAATGTGGCATCGGAGTTTGCCCAACGATGGAACTTTCCAAACTGTGGAGGGGCCATCGACGGCAAACATGTTCGGGTCGTCCCACCACCCCATTCGGGATCCTTTTATTACAATTATAAGGGGTTCCACAGCATTGTGATGATGGCAGTGGTGTCGGCCACCTACGAATTCCTCTATGTGGACGTTGGCAAGAATGGCAGGATGTCTGATGGAGGAGTTTTTTCACAGACGGAGTTTGGGGAACGGCTCCTTTTGGATCAGCTGGCCTTGCCACCAGCGGAGCAGAATGTGGAGGGACTCCCATTTGTGTTTGTGGCGGATGAGACGTTTGGCCTGGGTCCCCATTTGATGAGGCCATTCCCGCAACGCACCCTCACCCCTGAGAGGAGGGTGTACAACTATTGGCTGGCCAGAGCAAGAAGGGTGGTGGAAAATGCCTTTGGCATCATGGCCAGCCGCTTCCGCCTGTTCCTCACCTCCATCCACCTTGCCCCTTACAAATGGAACCATGTTGTAATGGCTTGCTGTGTGCTACATAATTATCTCCGGGTGCATTCCACAAATTATCTGACTTTGACTGGGTCTGAGGCCTCATTAATGGAAGCAGAACATCTTGTGGCCCTGGAAGCTGGCTGTCCAGGCTTGGCCCCCCAAACCGGACGTGAGGTCCGTGACAAATATGTGGATTATTTTGTGGGTAGGGGGGCCATTGAAATGCCTGATGACTTTTAACCTTTTAATTTAGAAAAATAAAACTTTATTTTTCACAAAGATTGGTTTGGTGTTTTAATTTAATAATGGTTTATGTTTCTCGTAGGTTTACCTAGTGCACTTGTATTGCCATGTGTATTGTGCATTCTTAATTAGCCTTCATTGTCAGTGTAAACACAAAACATTGATTAGTTCACTTTGCACAACATTTACATAATGAAGCCACAACTTCTTGATAACAAAATACCATTTTTTATTTTTGTTTTGGACAATTCCTTTTAAATGTAGAAGCCCCAAACATTTTTTGCTTGTTAAAACGCATGAACAGCCATGCATACAAAAAAGATCTTTAAAAATATAGTGAAAAAATAAACATGTACTAGTCCTAAAAGGTTCAATGAAAAACATACCTGCCAAAACACAGCAAGTTCAACATTATTTTTTTTAAAAACATTAGACACGCCCAAGCACAGCCATGATCTTTTGTAGCCTTTCCTCCACCCGCTTGGTATTTTCCCTGATCTCTATCAAGTCTCCCTTTAATTTTTTAAGGTCACGACAGCAGACCATCAGGTATTGGATCAGGATCTGGGCACTGTGATGTGTAAAATTTTTGGGGTCTTCGGCCAGAACTGCACCTACATTAAAAAATAAAACATGTAGTATAGAATATGTAGGCCTACATCTATTAACCTGCATCTGTCTGGTTTGACACTGACCTGTTGAGGTGCCACTTTCCACTTCCACAACCTCACGTTCCTCTCCATCATGTGGGTCTGGGGGTATTGTTGAAGGTGTTGGATTTAGAGGCTCATCTGACGTAGCTTTTTGAAGCCCTATGGAGATTGCAAGAAAATGTATAGTTTCATTAGTAACGAAGATTTTTTGGAGAAAACTAAACCATGAACAAATAATTTGGAAACATTATTTTGAAGTGTGGTCCATTTTTCAATGTACCCCCAGTGACAACCGGAACACATGATTGGATACATAGCCAAAAACATAGCATATACTTTTTTAACCAAAGTTTGACACATTGTAACACCCCAAAGTATATACACAGGATCACCTGTGTGTGACACCCTCAAACTTTGGGGCTTTTGGCCCACACTTGTACTACTGCATTCAGATGTTTCATCAGCTGCTGAGCATTCTCTCCCTTAACATTACCATGCATATCCTTTATTTTAATAAAAATTGTCCTTTGGATTTGATCCCCAAAAATAATTTTTTACCAAATTTGCTACCCCAAATAAAAATAAATAAATGGGTATTCACACTGGATGATCCTAAAACATCGTTTGATGAACTGTACGGAGAAAGAGGTTTAATACGTCTGTTTACTTTGCGGACGAACAATAAAGATGGTATCTTTCACTGTACTATATCAAAGACAAAAATACACAACATAATACAAGTAATAATCTCGAGCAGGGAAAATAGCAAAAAAATACTTACTTTTTCGTATAACTTTCTTGATTCGTTTGTATTGGTCGGACTCCCGCAACTTCAGATCAGACCATCGTTTTCTGAGCTGTTCCTTCGTTCTGCACACCCCGAATTTTTGGTGAAGACTTTTGACCACTTTGGCCATAATTTTTGACTTGACCAGATTAGGCCTTTTATACGGCCCATGCTTGGCATCATAATCCTCCCTCTTCAAAATGGCGACCATCTCCACCATTTCCTCGAATGACATGTTGGATGCCTTATATCTCCTGGATCGGGATTTGGGCTCCTCAGGAATTTCATCCTCTGTAGAGGTAATCTCAGCCACCTGTGTCTCCGCCATGTTGCTAAGCACTACGACGAGCGAGAAGGGGCGGGGAAAGTACAATATCGAACGTCAGGGGCGGGGAAAGCGTGCAGAGTTTCAAGCATGCGCAGTGTATATCAAGTGCAGATCCATGTGTCGAAAATACGTTCATTTGGCGGGAGAGGGAGTTCGCAACGAACGTGTTGACCAAGGTACATAACATTTTAAGGATTTGGGTTTCCGCAGAGGAGGAGATTTGGGGCTTTTAGATCTGTCCAAAATGCTGATTTGATGAATGTTGCCTGAAACATATGTCTTTTCTGGGTTCTTGATTTTACAGAGAGAATGAATAGTTTCAAAAACCCGGAATTCATGGGGGAGTTCATTGACAAATGGAAAGAACTCCCTATCCTGTGGCAGACCAAAAGTGGGTCCAATAAAAACAAAACGGCCAGGACAGCAGCACTGGAGAGCCTGCTTGCATTTGTCCAAACCCAGATACCCACAACAACTCTCCAAGATGTGAAAACCAAAATTGCTACCATCAGGGGGACATACAGGACCCAGAGGAATATGGTCCTGAAGTCCCAGAGGTCAGGTGCTGCAGCAGATAAGGTTTATAAACCCAGTCTGTGGTACTACAGCAAGCTATCTTTTCTGGATGACAAGCTGGAAGTGCGGGAATCTCTCTCCACCCTTCCCCCCAGAGGTCAATCCAGCCTTCCTTGTAGCCAAACCTCCAGCCTTCCTTGCAGCCAGCCCTCCAGCCTTCCTGGCAACCCTGCTCTGGCTTCCTCTGAGGATCAAGATCAGGCCCTTGAGGAGGCAGATTTGGATATATGGAGCCAGTTAAAGTATTGATATCTCCATTTATATGTTACAAAAGTGATGAATTTAAATTGATGTTAGTATTGTTAGGTATTTAATGTTAGAAAAATAAAGGATTTAAAGACCAAGATACAGTAGGGGTCAATTTTGATGTGGACAAGGCAACAGATTCAATTCCTAAATGTCTGGAGGTGAACAATGTGTGTGATTCATGATGGCAAAAAAAATAATAAAGTCCCTTTCTTTTTTTACAGCCAGAGCAGAGCCAGGAAGAGGGTGATGTTGGGGACCAGGAGGAGGCAGGGCCAAGTGGCACCCAGGAGGAGGCTGGGCCCAGCACAAGAGCCCAGATGCCTCCCCTGATAATGAAACCACGAGGGCCAAGGAGAGGTAGGCAGGTGGAGGAGAAAACAAGAGCCTTCCTAAAAGAGGCTGAGGAGGGTTTGCCGCAGTCCTGGCCCAAAAGCTAGGCCAAATGGACCTGCGGCAAAAGCTGTATAGTGAGACCCTTCTCCTGAAGGTTATTAACAAGGGATTGCTCGGTGAACTCACCAAGTTCACCGACATCACGGAGGTTGTCCCTACTCCTCCACCTCCTCCTCCTCCTCCTACTACTCCTCCTGCCACAACCTCTCCTCCTGATCCCCAGCCTCCGAGGAAGAAACCAACCAAGGCTGCAGAGAAGGCTGCAGAGAAGGCTGGAGAGAAGGCTACAAGGAAGAGGAAAAAATAATGCCTGCTGTAGTACCACAGACTGGGGACATATATGACTTATCTGCTGCGGTTCCTGACCTCTGGGAGTTCAAGCCAAGATTGGGCTCCTTTTTGATTTCTTTCCATCACTAGTTTGGTTTTCACATCTTGGATGGTTGTTGTGGGGTCCGAGGGATGCACAAATGCAAGCAGGCTCTCCAGTGCTGCCATCCCCTTTAATTTGTTATGTTCCTAAATAAAGGATACTTTTTTTTGGCTTAAAATACTTGACTATGTGATTTGTATTTCAAAAGAGAGTTTGCTAGGGAGTAGGCAGGGACATTTCAAATAATATTATTGTTATTAACAAGGGACACAAACCTCCTTGAGGCAAAATGAGACAAATTTTGAAGGTTGGTGTGGGAACTTTACACAAAAATTATTTAAGGACAAAAAAAAAAAGGCCCAAAAAAATTAAGAAGCTAACTTAATTACTAAAATAAACTGCAAAAAGAACGAAAACCAAAAAAAATGATCTTTACATTTATTTATGAATTTATGAGGGAGATGTGGCTTGAAAATAATATTTTACTATCATTAAAACAATTAGGAATTACTTTAGAAACAAGTTTGGCATAACTCTCAATGTCATTATCAAAAGAAGGTAATTGTTGAAGCATTCTCAAAAGAAGAACGGAATGCGCAGCATTAAAACGATGCTATTAATTCAACCGTGATGAATGTGCCATATCTATTTCCAACGCTAGCTTTACCAGAACGAGCGCTCCCGTCTCATACTTGATTTCACGTTGTTAAAGCATACACACTATCGTTTTTCACGTCGTTAAAAAAAAGACATGAAAAACGACGTGAAAAAAGAGAGCATGTTCGAAATTTTTAATGCCCGTTTTTCACGTTGTTAAAAATGCTCTGGAGCATACACACGATCATTTTTAATGGCCATTTTTTAAAATGGCATTTTTAACGGCATGAAAAACGATCGTGTGTATGGGGCATTATTCATTTTAAATACTTCTTAAAGTCAAAGTGTTCTTACTAGAGAATATCTTTGCATAGACAAAGTCCACCATAACTGTTACCTTATTATCCAGCTCAGTATTTCTCAACCTAGGTGCCAAAGCACCCTGGGGTGCTGTCTGGATCAGCATCATCATTTTCCATGATACGGTTGGGCAGGCTGTCATCACCATAACAAGGGATGATGCTCTAGGTCCAGGGCACACAGTGTCATTCATTACTTTGGTGGTCACCCGCAACCATGGCAATGCAAGACTCTGATCAAAGACAGGCGGCATGCAGGCAAGCCCCCGGCAATCAGTAGTAGATGGAAGTTCATCTCCTCCACCTCATGCCCTCTGCCACACTGCTGGACCCCAAAGGTGGGGTTCTGATGTGAAGAGAAAACTATGTGATTGGGGCTGTGTGATTGAAGGGAATCTGATTTGATGAGTGGACTCTGATGTGATGAGGAGGCTCTGATATGATGGGAGCTCAAATGTACAGGGGGCCCTCTGATGTATAATGGTGACTCTGATGTGGTGGGCCTCTGATGTGAAGGGTGGACTCTGATGTGATGGTTGCACATCTGATGGGATGGATGGACCTCTGATGTGAAGGGGGCTTCTGATGTAAAGGTAATTTCATCAAGGCGGTTGTGTGAATTGTGCCAGACTCAAGTTTTCCATTGATAAGCAACATATATACATTTTTACATTTTAGACTAGGGTTTTAAAGGGTGCCATGACTGAAAAAAGGCTGAGAAATGCTGATCTAGCTACATATTGAACATGTTCTGTGAAAGGGTTTTTCCCATTCTATAAAGTCAAGAGAACAATTGGTAAAGGACAAAGAGTTTACAGATGTTAAAAAAGCTCTTTTTGCAGTAAAAAGTATGTTTGACTCTATGTGAGTCCATGACCCAAGAACTGCAATTATCATTTACAATCAGTTATAATATTTACATATATCAGGCAATGTATAGTCAGCTTTTAAAGCTTAGAAGATTTTAAAAACACCATTTTATACAGCTACAACTGCTTCAAAAATATATTTTTTACATACAATATAAGTATTTTAATTTGTCTTGGTATCAGTCTTCTGTGTTCTTTTGCACAGCAGCACTTGTACTAGCAAAAGCCAGGTAGCACTAGGATCCAATCATGCTGACAAGAAAAGAAAACAGGGTGAGCAGAGCTACTGAATTATCATTGAATTATCATTGTGTTCCTTAAGGCCGGGTTCACACTGTCGCCGCATGCAGGGGTCCGGTGTGTGCTGGTTCACAGATTCAGGTCCGATTTCAGCCCAAATGTTGGGCTGAAATCGAACCTGAAACGCACCAAAAAAGGCACGCGTTTTTCCGGCACACCGTACCGGACCCGCTGCGGAGATATGTGAACTGGCTCCATTCTGCTATTCTGCTATGCGAATTGGATGCGTGGAAACACGCATTCAATTCGCATAGGTGTGAACCGAGCCTTATTGTCCAATTAACAGACTCAGAGGAAGAAGACAACATCAGGGCAGTGGCGGTGCGTCCATAAGGGCACACGGGCGCCGCCCCCTCTTTTCAGCCACCCCCCCTCTATGACCAATGTATAAATTCATGCATTGCATGAATCTATCCATGGCTGCCGTTGCCACCCCCTATTTAGGCACCCGGACCCTTTTTCGGGGGTGTTTTTGAAGCACCTGATTAGAGTTATGGGCTCTAATAGGCGTCAAAAAAGGTGAACTGCGGGCGCCATGCTTGCCGCTCACAGTTCACCCAGGTGTGTTAAAACAGCGAATGAATATTCCGATCGTCTATGGGCAAGTCCATCGCCAAGTTTAAAAACCCACGCATGCTCAGACTAAATTAGGAGACGGGAGCGCTCATTCTGGTAAAACTAGCGTTCCTAATGGAGAGAGCACATTCGTCATTCTGCAAGTTATTGCTTCGTTTAATGCAGCGCATGTTTTTTTGCTTTAGAACGGTCTTTAAAATGTCATTTTGGCAGCAGATCTTTCTCATGAGTTCTGAGAAACGTATGTCTTTCTTCTTTCTTGTGATCTTAGGAATAATTTGTTTAATTCTTCAAGGCCGACCTCACAAATTACACCTTTTTTTTGTTTTTGTCTTTAAATTTGTTGTGCATTTTTTGGTGTGTCAACTTCTCCGAACAACATATTTTTTTTATTTTTTACTCATGGAGGTTGGTGTCCCTTGTTATTAATTACACATTGTATTTATGAAATCGTATTACTACTTAAAAAAAAAACACATCAGGCATGTATGTTGGCTGAAATCAAATTTCCCTTTATTTCGGAAAAAAAAAAAAAAAAAACCGAAGGGCAACTATTCAGAAATTAGCAGAGAATATCAAGTCATTAGATCCCAAATGCAGACCTGACTATGATGAATAATAAAATCAACAACAGCATGAAATCAGGAGCAGCAGCCAAAGACATACATCATCCCAAGCTATGGTACTCCATCAACCTTAAATTTCTGGATGAGCAGCTCGAGGCCAGGGAATCACCTCCTGATCTTCCCTGTAGCCTTCCTTCCACGCCTCTCTGCAGCGTTCTCTCCACGGCCCTGTCCACGCACCCTTGCAGGCTGGGCCACTGTGGGTGGTGATGTGGCAGGAGGAGGAGGAGAAGGAGGAGAGGGATTGGCCTGCTGCGAGATATGGGTGGCCTCAGTCAGCAGCCCCCTCGCCCCCATGTGTACGGCCATATATATGAGGTGCTCACAAAGGGCCCATTGTCCCACCTCCATTCTGAGCAACTTATCCGCCAGATAGGTGCTAAAGCCCTCCGTAGGGTTGAGGGGGGCCCTCATAATGGCAGCAACCTCCTGAATCATCTTTAGTGACTCCTCCTCCACTTGTGTCATCCGCCGTTGTTTTGGCGGTCTGACATGGAGGGGAGCCACTTGGGAGACGGTGCTGCCACTAGGCCTGGGGACCTGCTGAGTCCCACTTGGCCCTGCCTCCTCCTGCCTGCCACACTCCTGACCCTCTTCCCCCTGGCTTGCCTCATCCTGTTTTTAAAATAAAATGAAAAATTTGATTATTTGGGGAATCTATCACACACAATTTTGATCTCATTACTGTTTTTTTTTTTGGGGGGGGGGGTGATATCATTTATGGCTAATCCAAACAGTTCAACACATTATTACTTAGTGGACAATAATTATGATCAAAAATACTATACCTGGCTGAAGATGCGAAGATCTGGCTCTTCTAGCTCGGGAGGCTCCTCCTCCGCCTCTGCAGGGGTGGAGGGAAGGGTGGAAGGAAGGGTTGAGGGAAGGCTGGAAATAGATTCCCTGGCCTCGATCTGGTCATCCAGAAATTGAAGATGTCTGTAGTACCACAGCTTGGGCTTTACTACATCGTCGGCTGCTGCTCCTGATCTCTTTGACTGGCGCACTTCCTTGTATTTTTTTTTATAGGAATTACGCAGGTTGTTGATTTTATTATTGATCATAGTGTAGTCTGCATCTGGGATCCATGGCTTAATATCCTCTGCTAATTTGGTAATAGTTGCCCGACGTACATCACTCTTGTGGTACGCAGGGTGTTTCAGTTCCCACAGGTTGCGCTGTTCCTTATATTTTTCAATAAAAGTCAGCATCACCTCCGGCTCTCGTAGTTTATGCATCTTTTTGGATCAGCAAGTAAAAAAAAAAGTAAAAAAAAGAAAAGGATCAGAATTGATTCTCCTCAACTTATCACAATATTGCCCTTTACAATCATGAACCATTATAGGCCACTGCAGGCCCGAGTTCCCTTCTTACCTTAGTTCACTTCGTTGGTTCACTTCCGGTCGTCCTTACTCCGCGCATCCCTAATAACTTCTTTCCCCTTTTTATACCCTGCGCATGCGTGTAACTCCGCCCTCGTCGCCCGCCCATGACGGACTTTTTCAGCATTTCCCCGCCCCTTAACGATCGGCGCACAGTGTGAGACGGCGTCATGTCGCAGACACAGGTGGCTTCTTTAGTAGAAATTACCGATGAGGAAAGCCCGGAGGCGGAAACGTCCCGATCCAGTAAAAAAAGATACAAGGCGACTAATATGTCTTTTTCTGAGATGGCGGAGATGGTGGACATTCTGCGGAGAAAGGATTACGACGGCAAGCATGGCCCATACGACACCCCTAATCTCCGGAAGTCACAAATTATGGACAAAGTGGCGAAGACTCTCTATAAAAAATATGGGGTCAGGAGATCCAAGGAACAACTCCGTAAAAGGTGGTCAGACCTGAAGCTCAGGGAGCCGGAGCAGTATAGGAAGCTTATAAAAAGCATTGGAAAAAAGTAAGTATATTTTACTGTGTTCTTTCACATTGTAATATGTATTCTTCCATGTTTTGCACCATGTGCTTGGCTTGACTGGTTTCACATTTTAAAATCTCAACTTTTATGTTAAGTGGAGAGTCCACTTATTTGCTAAATGTGTGGAAAAAATAATTGCTGCTCTTCACCCAAACATGTTTGGCACATATCCACGTAAACTACATGTGGGCATGCCTCATTTTACTTCAACAATGTTTATCTACACATTGTTGGCTAGATGATGTGTTGTTAGGAAATTTAGAATGTGAATGAAAGGATAAACTGTATTCTGGGAAAAGGAGATGACACTCCAGCAGTTGTGTACTCTTTTTTGTTCTTCATCAAGATACTATACTCTGGGCCACATGACCAAATTTCTTAACGGTGTCACACACAGGTGGTCCAGTGGTTACCTTGGTGGTTATCCAAGTGTATTTGTGACTGTCCTCAAAAATAACATGTTGCTTTGTTGAGTTTGCAAGATCTCATATGTTCATCTTGAAACTCAGGGCCAAATATCAATTGGACCCCACTTTAAAACATTGAGAATCCATTTTCAGGCCTAAAAAGTCTGTGTGCTAAAGGATACATTTTTTTTTCTATTCCCATAGGGGAGAGGAGACTGGGAGGACACCATGCTCAGGAGACGAGGAACCCAACACCACAGAAACTCCCCGAAGATCCCAAAGCAGACCAAGTTCAGCAGGTTCAGGAAGCGGAGGGGGAGAAAGTGGAGGTGGAGGAAGGGGAGGTGGAGGAAGGAGAGGTGGAGCTTATCAGCACAACAGGTCAGTGTCTGTCACCACAACTTCAAGGTAAATCCAGATGTAGGCCTGCATAGTTTAAAAATATTTGTTTATTTTTAGGGACTGAACGTGGGGGTGTGTCAGGAAGTCCAAATCCTCCATTCTCGAGTGCCAGCGCCAAAATAATCATTCAGGAAATCATGGAATGCAGTAGCGAAATGGACAATATGAGAAAGAGAATGATTGTGATTGAGCAAAAATATAAAAACATGATAGATATTTTGGGGAGAATAGTGTGTTTTTTGTGTGTTTTCTTATGCGTCCGAAATTTTCTATGGGATTTCCACCAGCCCAAATGTGAAGATGCACACACTGAAGACTCAACATATGCTATCTGCCTTTACAGGATATCTATGTCCCTGTTTTGGGGGTGCAACCTCTTCCTCCCTCCTCAAGTAGGGGAGAGGAAGGGTTTTCACCCCCAAAGCAAGTCCATTGATCC
This sequence comes from Rana muscosa, assembly GCA_029206835.1. NCBI lineage: Eukaryota > Metazoa > Chordata > Amphibia > Anura > Ranidae > Rana > Rana muscosa. The sequence goes on from CM055117.1 coordinate 687,941,329, forward strand.
CCCATGATGGCAGATAGCACATGTTTACCTTAGCAATGGGATCATGTTGAAGATACCCATTTGAGCCCCAAAAATAAAGTGTGGTTCTTCACATTTGGGATGGATCAGGGGTAACATCACCCCATCTCCTGTTTGTATTTTTCACTGTGTTATTTTATTACTTTTTCAGAAAAAAAAAATTGGCTTTTGACCCATGCATGTTTCTGCAAAAAAAGGCGCACAAAAAAAAAATATTATTTAGAAAAACAACCAAAACTGTGGTGCAATCAATAAAAACATTCGGGAAGTCTAAAAAAGGTGTGCCTTGTTCTTTCTATGCTCAATAGCAGTTCTGAAGATGCAAAAAGAGTGTTTTTACCTCTGAGATTTGAGGCTATTTACTAAGGACAAATACACTTGGCACTACTAGAACCTGGGAGACACATAAACCACAAATACAAGAATGACAACACAAGTTTGTAGTAAATCAAATATTTTTTTTTATTTTAAAAAGGGACAATCAAAGGTCAGATGTGGTCTGGCATTGCGATGGCCCCCCTACCCGTGAAGTACTCTACGTATTTCTGACGTACTTTACGGGCACTTTGGGGGGCCAAGCCAGTACGGGCAGTGCTGAGGCCGGTCAGATTTATCAGTTCAGAGGGACCGGCCTCAGGCCCAACTGATGACACATAATTTGTTGAGAATTTGCGTAAAAAATTGTGCAACAAGCAGCAGCAGTAGACAATGTTGTTGAGTTTATAATCCGCCAAATGTATAGCTGTCTGGAACAAGCGGAACCGGCTGGCCATTATCCCGAAGGCATTCTCCACAACTCTCCGGGCTCTGGCCAGCCGGTAATTAAAAACCCTCCTCTCCGGGGTGAGGGTGCGTTGGGGAAACGGCCGCATGAGGTGTGGTCCTAGTCCAAAAGCTTCATCCGCAATGAAACCGAACGGTAGCCCTTCCACGTTCTCTGCATCTGGAGGCAGTGCAAGACCCCCAGCCTGCAGACGGTGAGCGAACTCCGTCTCTGCGAATGCTCCGCCATCGGACATCCGGCCGTTCTTCCCCATGTCCACATATAGGAACTCGTACCGTGCCGACACCACCGCCATTAACACAATACTATTGAAACCTTTATAGTTAAAATAGTATGACCCCGAAAGGGGTGGCGGCACTATGTGGACATGCTTCCCATCAATTGCCCCTCCGCAGTTGGGGAAATCCCACCGCTGGGCAAATTGGGAGGCCACAGTCAGCCATTCCTGTGGTGTGCTAGGGAACTGTGGAGTCAAACAAAAAGAAGACATTAGTACGGTTTATGTTTACAGTGCAAGCAGATTACACACAAAAACATTGTTGACCAACATCATTCTAACATTATTATTTAAGGGAGTTTTTCCTACCAATAAACAAAGGCCCACTTAGCAGATGCCTCACCCCCACTGAGTGGACATTCTAAAATAATCTAAGGGGGGGGGGGGCTAAGGTGATTGTGGGGGATCCAAAAAAAGGCTCAACCACTCTGCTGAGCTTGATTGAGAACTAAATTTTTTTTACATCTTTAGGGGGGGGGAGGGTTGTCAAACTACGCGGGCAATGACCCCAAAAAAATGAAAAGGAAAATAGAAGGCTAGCTTGGTTTGCGCCCAGGATAGCATGCTGGGGAGGTTAGTGAAGGGAAATAGGCATGTAGGGCCCAAAAAGGCCTTTACAGGTAAAAACATGCATGGGGAAAATGGGGACATTACCAGGATATTACAAACAGGCAAATTTGGGTTAGGAGGGAAAAAATAAGAAGATTCTAAAACAATAAAAACATATAATGTGAGGGTAAAGGAGCAAAATTACCTTCATATAGTCCGTCTGCAGGACCTGAATGATGGCCGAACACGTCTCAGGGATAATGATCCCGAGAGCGTTTGGGGGAGATGCCTGTTGAGAACTTGAGGTCCTGCAAGCTTCTCCCAGTCGCCAGGTATCTCAACGTGGCAATAAGCCTCTGCTCGGCAGTGATGGCCTGGCGCATCAGTGTCCTGCCTCGTGATATAGGGGGACAGCAAATCCAACAGACGGTGAAATACGGGGTCCGTCATCCTGAGATAATTCCTGAAATCATCAGGATTATTCTCATGGATTTCCCGCAGCAGAGGCATATGAGAGAATTGGTCCCGCTGGAGCAACCAATTCTTAGTCCATGAACTCCTCCTCACCCTGTTGACGGACTGAACTCGGGTTACAGTGTTAACTGCAACACCAAGCCCAAAGCCAGCACGAGCTCGAGAACGAGAACGCACTTCAAACATGGTTTTAAACCGGTCGGCTGGTCAGAACGCACTTAAACAGAACGCACCGTGGAGCAGCAAGGCCTGAGAAGAACGACCTGAAAAACAGTAAACGAACGGCCAAGAAGGCACTGCAAGGCAGTAATGACCTGACTGCACGCGCTGAATCACAAATACAAACCCACAAGCACAAACTGAACACCAGGAAACGATCTGCAAAGCACGGAGACTGAAAAGCGCGAATCGGCTCTCACCAAACTTTTACTAACACGCGGTAACACGAAATCAGCAAAAGCAGCCCAAGGGGTGGTGCCATTAGATTTGTTCGGCCCTTTTATAGCGCGTCATACGTTTTGTACGTGCCGTCGTTTTCTTGCCGTCGGTTTTTTAACTGATGGTGTGTGGCCAAGACTGATGAAAAACAGTTTCATCGGATTTCCGATGGTCAAATCCATCGGACGAAAATCCATAGGTTATCCGATCGTGTGTACAGGGCTTAACAGCTCATGAAATTTTTTTAAATAAGTGCTCCACAAGGGCTGCTGATTTGTGTCTCAGGTTCTCTTCCTGCTAGTGCTGCAACAGCTAGGCAAACAGCAGCTATCCCTCTTCTGGCTCAAGAAACATTTTTGGGGGTTGCATTTTAAAAAGTTTATTGCAGATAAACTTGGATGGGGATTAGAGAGCTGTGGGATACTCCAGAACACTAAACAAGAATGTGAGGATACTATCTCCTTAGCAGCAGCTTCTTAACACAGTCCTCCGAGTATTAGGACATGAAATGGACAGCACTGGTACACCATAAGCAATGTCCTAGGCTAGGCAAGCCTTAAAGTGATTGTAAAGGTTCAGTTTTTATTTTTTTAAATAAAAAACATATCATACTTACCTCCACTGTGCAGTTAATTTTGCACAGAGTGGCCCCGATCATCCTCTTCTGGGGTCCCTCGGCGGCTCTCTCGGCTCCTCCCCACAATAGATAACCCCCTCTGGGAAGCTCTCTCCCGAGGTGGTTATTTTGCGGGCGCGCTCCCGTATTATACACTCGGCGTTCATAGCCGCCGAGTGTATGACTCGGTCCCGCCCCCCGGCGGGCCGTGTCATTAGATTTGATTGACAGCAGCGCGAGCCAATGGCTGTGCTGCTATCAATCTATTCAATGAAGAGCCGAGAAGCCGGGGCAAAGATCGAGCGCATTCTTTCCGGGACTTTTCAGGGCTCAGGAAAGTAAAACGGGGGGTGGGGTGGGGGCTGGGGGGCCGGTAATCGACAGATGTATTTTCACCTTAATGCATGGGATGCATTAAGGTGAAAAAACATGAACCTTTACAACCCCTTTAACTGAGTGTGGCAGGGGTTTACAGCAGTAACAGTCACAAGGATCCCTTGCTCTCTGCTCTGAACTCACGGTGTCCCCAGAGGTTGGATGTCTTCTTTAGACTCCCACAGGCAGACTCCTCTGTAGAGTTCCCAGATAAGATCCTAAGTGGATCTCCTCTTTGGCTCTCGATGATTTGTAGAAGGATAAGCCCCCAGCTTATGAACAGGCTGAATCCTCAGCAGGACAGTCAGGAAAACTCTGCTCTCTGAGGCTTAAAATTATTTATGCACTTCCAGACCACCATATGGGCACACCTCTCCAGGGATTGGCTGGAGCGTCATAAATATTCAAGCTGCTCATTCAACTCTCCCACCCACTATGTTCTGGAAATTTCCAGAAAATAGGAGGAAGCAGACACACTTGCAACCTGCAGAGCCCAGAACAGCCTACAGTAATCACACACTGCTCTGCTCATTACAGGAGAGCCACAGCACTAAACTTGTCTAGTCAAACATAGTAGCCTATCTAGGAGTGTGCTACCCCAGAAAAGACAATTTAAGTCATGTGTATCAAAAGTGTCATTAAACATTTGCAGTTACCTCTGCTATAGTCACCATTCAAATTTGAGTGGTTGAATCTGGTTACATTTTGCCTAATCAAGACCTTTGTGGGTCAGCAACATAAGAGATTTAAAATTACTTTAGGCTACCTAGACACTTTTAATAACTCTTCTGTGCACCTTAACATTTCAGGCAATACAGAGGGGTGCAGTTGATGTGGGGACAGGCAGTACATAAGAAGCAGTTGATGGTTGAGACAGGCAGTACAGAGGGGTCAATTGATGGTGGGGGCACACAGTAAAGATGAGGCACAGTGAGGGCAGTTGAAGGTGAGGTCAGTATTGGGGGGGGGGGGCAGCTGATGGTGAGGACAGGCAGTACAGAGGGGGAAGCTTATGATAAGGACAGGTAATAGAGAAGGAGCAGCTAATAGTTGAGAATAGACATTACAGGAGTGATTAGGAGGTAGTGCACATATGCCCTATAACCCCCGCCAGTCTCAGTTTTCTGCACTATTAGGCCTCCTAGTTTAGGCCCCTTTCTCATTGAGCTTGGGGTCCCCCAGAAGTTGGTAGAATATTGGGAGCCTATTCCTGTGCTCTGGGGTTGTTCTTTCTCGCTTCCTTATTCACGTAAGTCAGGGGTGGCGTGGCCGAATTCCCAAATTGTTGGTACAGCCAGGGCCCCCATCAGGGGGGTACAAGCAGTACACATGTAAGGGGCCTGGAGGTCTCCAGGGGCCCGGATGGCAACCCCCCTTTTTTTTTCTTGTAAGGGGCCCTCCGATCCCCAGGGACCTGGATATGGCACCCCCCCCTTTTTTTTCTCGGCAGCACCCAAAGCCCCCCCGACCTTAATTCTCGGGGGGACATACGACAGCACCCCCTGCCGCTTCTCAACTTTCGGCACCCCCCCGGTTTTCAATTACCGGCGGACCCCCCCGGTTCTCAATTTGCGGCGGCAGCACCCCCCGGTTCTCTGCTACAGGGGGCCCATGTCTGAAGCTGTGTAAGGGGCCCCAAAATTCCTGATGCCGGCCCTGGGTACAGCCAATCGTATTGAAGACTTTTCTCCTCTATACTCTCCTAGGTTGTGCTAAAGAGGGATTCAGCATCTTACCCTCTATGTCCAAGCTGAACGACTCCCTAACAGATCTACCTTAAGCTCTAGCTGCAAGTGACAGATGTGGGTGCTGCTCCAAGTACATCAGAGGAGTGATTTCTGAATCATGAGTTGCCTTTTACATACACTTTAATATACAATATATTTTGGGGTCTTAACTTTGTCTGTTTTTATTGGCTGGGTCAAGATGACTTCACTACCGTGCATGCATGGGAGTTTATTCATTTCGGTAGATGGTGAAATTGTAAACTGTACAGTGCAGATGGGCAGGTAATACACTTTAATGCAGAAGAGTATGTCTCTTCTGCAGATTTTTTTTTGTAATAAAGTTCCACTTTAATAAACACGAATTTGTCTAAGCACTGTTTTGACTGACCTACTAGGAATACACTCTCTTAAACTTTAGGCACATACTTGCCTTCTCTGAAAGACTGCCAGTACTTTCCCAGCTACATTTGGAAAAAACAAACCAACACCAGATCAGATGTTGCCAGAGCCTAGCTTATTTGGCTGACTTAAGTGTATGTATAAATGAAAATAAAAATAGGAGAAACACGTTTACTAAAAAAGAAAAAAAAAGTAATGAAGCCATATGTCACAAACACACAAAGATGTAGAATGTAGTATGCCTGTATTTAAAGCTATATTCTATAAATTAAAGCTGAACTCCAAAATAAAAGGGAGGGCGGCTGGACCCCAGAAAGGCCTGTGAACATCCTCAGGGAAGGCAGCAAAAAAAAAAACATTAACCCCTTCCCCTGACCTGGGCAACCAAGTAGCTAACTACACATGTAACACAGTAGGCCATCTGCCTACAAGCTAGAATGCTGGATTATTATTTAGTCCCTTCCTGATCAGTTTCACTTGTTGCATGGAATTGTTCCTTAATTGCCAGTTATCAAGCCTTCCACAACTCTTATTGTTTTTGTAATACACATTTATACATAAACCAAGATGTAATTAAGGTTTCAGAGGATTGCATTTTTTCTTACATGTTTATTAAGCCCTTTCAGGGTTTGAAAGGGGATTCCCGCAGGAGCACACAGGTGATTGTATGAACCCAAACACGAGTATATCAAGGTTTATGCCTTCTTTCTGCGTATGTGTTATGTGGACCAGGTTTAGCTTTTAGAGGTGAGTAAGTACATCTTTTGCTGCTTGAGAGGCTGGCAGAGATCTCTACTGCAGTGTCTGGCATAAGAACTGGTATTAAATAACCATAGTGGTCTGTGGTTTCTTTGCAGTTGGCTCTTTAACCAAAATCATTTGAGTGTTACTACATTAAAGTGACACTAAACTCTGGCTTAAAAAATATAAATTCTATTCAAGTATGTATTCTCAACTCAAAAAGTACATTCTATTGTAAAGCTTCCTCCAAACCTCCAAATTCTTCTTTTTTTTGCTGCTGTGATCTGACTTCCTGTTAGAGGTTGGCTACGTTCATTCTCCAAAGTCCCACTGTATGTAGGAAGTAAGCAACCTCTCTTGCTCATTCCTGAGGTAGACTATGGAATATGGGATTTGTAGGGGAAATAGAGCAGTGCACATGACTGCCACTAACGTGCACTGTTTATTGCATGAAAAAATAAGCCAGCGTGCCTCAAATGTATAATTGTAGCAAGGTCCCATGCCTCCTTTAGTCTAATGAGAACCTCCAGAGCCAAGAGCTGCTGACATCCTTCCATATAGAGTGGGTTGTAAGGCATAGTGTGTGTAGTGCAAAGTAGATTCATGGGTGCCAGACACTTTTTATATGCAAAGAGAATTTATTTCTCTTGAACAGAACTTTGCGAGAGAAGGTTAGGGCCAGGACACCCTTAGGCAGTTGCAATGTTAATTGGCAGACTCATAGACTTCTACAGGAGGACAGCCATGCAGGGAAAGGCATCCAGCAAGACGCCACATCTACATGTGTAGGAATGCTGTCTCCTATGGCAACAGTCTTTAACAGTTTCTAACACAAAGTGTAACAGTTCCTTCACTTCCACTACAATCACTTCTTGGGGTCCTTCAACCCACTGAGCTCCCAGTGTCTCTCACTAGACTAGATGATTCACTGCCATTGAATCCCTTGAGCTCTTCCAATCTTCACTGAAGTATCTTCCTCAAGCATCACCCCCGCTTCTCTGCTGGGTCCCTTGATTGGCACTCCAGATACTCATCAAGCTTCACACCACTGGCCTGCTGGGTCCCTGGTTTGACACACAAAGCTGCACTGCAAGCGTCACCTCCGCTGGCTGGGTCCCTGGCTTGATACCTGACTAAAGTTTCCAGATTCTTCGCCGTCCCCAGTTGGTGAGAATTCTGCTCCGGTACTTGCTTCAGCTACTCACTGTGGTCCCTGGTAATAATGTGGTTGGTACCTTAGTGGCGACAGCTTCCCCTCTACCTCCGACCACGACAGGTTCTCCAGCCAGCAGAACCATCTATTCTGGTTGGACTGCAAGCCACAATCCCAACCCTGCGCTGCTCTCTTGCTTTTGGATAGGCCCTCAGACAGCCTAGCAGCCATATGTGCTCGGGATAGGCCCAAACTCTGGCCTAGCAGCCCGGGCAGTACAACACACGTCCACCCAGACAGCCTTTCAGGTGGAACAGAACACTGATCACCTGACTCCACCCAAATATATAGGTTCTCGCAGCAGGCCAATGGATTCAAGAAAACCGCTGCCCATTGGCTGAGATAACTGATATACTCCTAATCTGTCCTTGCTTTGTCCTTGTTTTATCTAATTCCACCAAGTACCCGGCCACCTAGCGGCAGAAGAGAGAAGTGCAGCAATTCTAGACTCAGAACCAGCTCTTTTTTTTCCCGTCGGGATTCCCGGCAGACTTTTTCCCCGTCGGAAATCCCAAGCGTGTGTACGAGGCATGTCTCTCCTTGTCCAAGGAGCACCTGAAAGAGAAATAAACAGCAATGCAAATGCATCCTATCCTATAATAACATGGTTCAATATGTACATGCATGATTAAATGGTTTTCAATTGTCCTCAGCCGAAGACAGCATGGCAGTGTAAATAAACCCTATAATATCTGCATTAGATACATAATGAATACAGGCCTCATTCTCAGCCGAGAATGCCACCTCCTTTCCTAATCAAATATAAACTTTGTTAGGATTTCGTCAAGTAAACAGTCCTGAATCCTGATGCATGGATGAGTCCATTATTCAAAGAAAGGTAAGATTTTGCTCCTTTGCCACAGCCTATTCTACCTAACTGTCTACACACCCAGTGTCCATGATGTGTCACAGTTAGGGTTGCCACCTGTCCAGGATTCACCCGGACAGTTCGGGTTTGGAATCATGTGTCCGGGACAAAAGTTGGGTCTGCAAACGGACAAACTTTTGCCCAACAAAAGTCCGATGGAGCAAAGTCCGACCGTGTGTACAGATAACCATCGGACTTTAGTCCGATGGACAAAACAACTAATGTTAAAATCAACCAACAATAGCAGAAGTTGACCAAAGGGTGGCAGTAAAGAGCAGAAAAGAGCAGAAAAAACACGCGATGTTGTAAGAAGTTTTAAGAAAGTTTGCAGAAAAGTCAGAGCGTGTGTATGCTATGGGTGTTCCCAACCAACTCCATTCGGACAAAAAACCACGGAAAAGTCCGATGGAAGTCCGACCGTGTGTACGAGGCTTTACAGTCAGGTCCATAAATATTGGGACATTGCCACAATTCTAATCTTTTTGGCTCTATATACCAACACAATGGATTTGAAATTAAACAAACACAATGTGCTTTAACTGCAGACTTTCAGCTTTAATTTGAGGGTATTTACATCCAAATCAGGTGAACGGTGTAGGAATTACAACAGTTTGTATATGTGCCTCCCACTTTTTAAGGGACCAAAAGTAATGGGACAATTGGCTGCTCAGCTGTTCTACGGCCAGGTGTGTGCTATTCCCTCATTCTCCCATTTACCGAGGAGCAGATAAAAGGTCCAGAGTTCATTTCAAGTGTGCTATTTGCATTTGGAATCTGTTGCTGTCAACTCTCAATATGAGATCCAAAGAGCTGTCACTATCAGTGAAGCAAGCCATCATTAGGCTGAAAAAACAAAACAAACCCATCAGAGAGATAGCAAAAACATTAGGTGTGGCCAAATCAACTGTTTGGAACATCCTTAAAAAGAAAGAACGTACCGATGAGCTCAGCAACACCAAAAGACCCAGAAGACCACGGAAAACAACTGTGGTGGATGACCGAAGAATTCTTTCCCTGGTGAAGAAAACACCCTTCACAACAGTTGGCCAGATCAAGAACACTCTCCAGGAGGTAGGTGTATGTGTGTCAAAGTCACCAATCAAGAGAAGACTTCATCAGAGTGAATACAGAGGGTTCACCACAAGATGCAAACCATTGGTGAGCCTCAAAAACAGGAAGGCCAGATTAGAGTTTGCCAAACAACATCTAAAAAAGCCTTCACAGTTCTGGAACAACATCCTATGGACAGATGAGACCAAGATCAACTTGTACCAGAGTGATGGGAAGAGAAGAGTATGGAGAAGGAAAGGAACTGCTCATGATCCAAAGCATACCACCTCATCAGTGAAGTATGGTGGTGGTAGTGTCATGGCGTGGGCATGTATGGCTGCCAATGGAACTGGTTCTCTTGTATTTATTGATGATGTGACTGCTGACAAAAGCAGCAGGATGAATTCTGAAGTGTTTCGGGGCAATATTATCTGCTCATATTCAACCAAATGCAGCAGCAGAAGAGAAAGTGCAGCAATTCTAGACTTAGGTTGAAATCAATTGATCCCTAACAATGAGCCAAGGTAACTACACCTGGCAGGTAAATTTAGGAGCAACCATGCCTAAATACCAGGGTGCTACATAATGAATACAAACCACTGTGTTCGGACAAGCCTTGTAAGGGAAGTGAAGCGATCTCCAAACACGTAAAATAGAAAGAAAAACAGGTGCCTCTGAACAAAGACTATCATTTATTGTGTATAACAAGCCATTAAAAACTCACATTGAGGTTAGAGTAGATAGGCACATCTAAACCAGTGGATATCGCTGCATCGGATAACACAAACAAGCGCTGGGTTGCTGAGCCTCCTGTGTGGGCAATCACGTCAGGCAGAAAGCTGCTTCAGTGAGATGTAATGAGACCGAGGGTAGGAGCGCAGCTGTGGTCAAAAACGAGGACTGAAACACAGCCTGAGCTAGATGGTAAGGTGCTGGAGCTCAGTGTGGACTGCGATGGTATTACTGGCATGCTTGCGGCGCGTTTCGGAGCATTCACACTACACAGATGTACACTGTGCATGCTCCTTTGTCAAGCTAATGAGACTAAGGCTAGGCAAAGCCTTATAAGTGCCTGAGTATACTGCCATCTAGTGGTATAATTTCGACATAACACCCTGAATATAGATCAAAGTCTTATCCACAAAAACATTAAAAATATCATTGAGAATTTGTTGAAAATGGTCCTTTAAGTACCTCTCTGTTTTGCGGGTAGGATCCATGTTGGCGGCAGTTTCAAACCTGGACCAGCAAACTACACTTTAGCAGCGCACAACTATTTTTTTTTATAGTGTAGCGGGGTCCTCAATTTAGTGGGATACACCTGGGGGTAGTGTGACCCGAGTGTGTAATTGTGTTAGGGTTCAGACCCCTTTTTGTTATTCGTGGAGGATTGGGTGGTGTAATATTCTCCTTGACCAGTGGGTGTCAGTGTACCTACTGGCTCAGGGTAGAATCACTACCGGAGTGCTACCCTTCTTTGTCCCTTCCTGGAGATGGTACGGCCGGGGCGGGGAACCCGCCATGGTATCGTCGGGAGGAGATAAAAGGGGGAGACGCCCTCGCCACGAGGTCTGTCTTCGGGGATCATCTCTTCACGCACCCAGGCACCTCCAGCCTGGGTGCGGGCGGTTCAAGGTTCCGGCCTAGGCACCCTAGGCCTGGCCGGAATGAAGAAGGAGTCCATCCCAGGCACCCTCAGTCTGGGGTGAGGTACTATTGAGGAGGCCTGGGACCCGGTGACTCCGACTGGGTCCCGCGAGGGTGAAGTTGCACCAGGGCGCCCCTTGCGAGGGGACCCGCATCTGAGGTGAGGAGGCTGGGGATGTCACCCGTCCGAAGACCCGGTGTAGTGTCAACCCGGTGACGGATAGGCCTTCGGTAACTCCCTTGGAGGACATCTTCCCCTGATAGGGGCTGCAACGCAACGGAGGTATTCATGTCAAGACTCCTACAACCCTTGGTCATAGCACAGGGAGTGTAGGGACTAGGAACCTGTACAGTGCCTCGACCTGCTTCTCCCATCGTATCATACCGTTGCATTTGACTGTATGTGGAGATACGCAATAAACCTGAGTTTGGACTTTGATGGGTGTATGGACTCTGTTAATGGGAGCAAAGGGAGATTCTGACACGGAAGGACCGACCTTCTTAACCAGCACACATTTGGCCCGAGGAAAAGATTGGTACTGGCCTTCACCTCACCCACAGTTGTGGGGAGGACATGGGCCGTAGCGCACCTCACTCTGTCGCGTGACATACCCCTAGCTAAAGAGGACGGGGTGAGGCCGCTACACGTGGGGGCTCGTGAGTCCGGGATGAAATGTGTGTTGACCCTGAGGTTTGGAACGGCTGTGTTTGAACTTTGCTGCCCGGAGGAGGTCCGAGCAGGTCGGCCATGTGATTGGCCAAAGTGCGTCCCTGTGCTCGAAGTTGTGGAAATTTCTCTGAAAAACCGGGAGAGGCCCATGCAGAAAGAGCGGGAAGAGGGAGGAGTCCAGCCGTGTGACGAACTACATGTGGGGACTTTTGCTGCACTGCGCCACGAGGCACCTCGTGACTGTACAATTCGTGGGCGGAGGCTGGCGGAAGCCCGCGAAAACGTACAAGTTGTGGGAGGAGTCTGGCCACGTGTGGAGATACACGTGGAGACTCCGGCGCGTGGTCAGCGCGTGATGGAGCAGCAAGTGGTCGGAGTGAACTCAGGCTCCCAGTGGATGTCGGTACCTTACCCTATGAAGATGACTGCATTTGCTGCTCCCCTGACAGACACGGGGATAAGACTTAGGCCCCGAGGACAGTTGGCTCTGTATTCATGCAGAGACACGGAGGCCCTCGGTGTGATCTGTCCCGGATGCTCGGGACTGGTGGTCCAACTAAAGCCATTCGGGCGATGTGAGGCATGCAAGGAGTTCCTTTTTGAGGTTGAACCATACACGGAAAGGCCCCGGGCCCTACGCCTCAACTGCATCACAGGAACCGCCACTCCGGAGGGAGAGATCCAGGCCTCTGCGGAGGTCCCCGTGCGCGCTGACCAGGGCAAAGTGACTGCCCAACCAGAGACTGAGAGAGAAAAATCCGAAGACACTGCTTCGGTCACCACAGACTCCCTGCTGCCACCCCTGAAGAGGAAGATAGGCCTGGTGCAGGCATCCTATGGCCGTGGTCGAGCTTCACCCCGCCGCTTGCCTGGCCTGGATGGCGCCGGTAGAGAAGAGAGTCCCGGACATCCCAGTTCTTCAGTAGGTCCAGGTGAGCTAGGGGCTGGGACTGTGGTGTTGGTTGGAGGTGTCGGGAGTTCACAGCCGGTGGAGCCCGAAAGGGAGGGTAGCCTTCCGTCTACTAGAGACTACCTTCCCGCCGAGATGTATGACACCTCCGACCTAGAGTCGTTGTCAGACTGTGGTGATGACGGAGAAATAGACGAGCTTTTTCACCGGAAGGGCTGGGACAGACGCCTGCTACCTGTGCTGAGTAAACCACAGGATTCCCCCATGTCCATAGAAGACAGTACGCTCCGGGCGCAGGCCCCGGAGTTCCCGAGGAAATCTAACCCTCCGACCAACTTTCCTCATTCAACTACATCACCCGCTCTGATGGAGGGGACGCCGCGTGCTTCGTTGCGGGCACCAAAGACAAAGCAACCCGAGATGGTGAAGGTACCTCGGCACCCGGAGGCCATAGTACAGCCGGGAGAAGGTGAGCGAGATGTGATGCCGCCTCTAGCCAGATTGCAGAGACTTTTCTCCCAGAGAGTCGCCCGTGAATATGGGTGGGAGTACCCCTACTTGCCTCGGGACTTATTGTATGAAGTCGAGGTCTTGCGACCACGGTGGTATGACGAGTTTGTGTGGGAAAAGCTCAAAGTGCCCCATGCCCGGCGATACCTGTCATGTTCGCCGCCGGTGTCTAAAAAGTTTAAAGACTGTAAAGCTGATTGGAGACTGGAACGCCATATCCATGCTGATAAGGTGCTCATCTGCAGGAAAGAAGGAGAAGACGTCGAATATTCGGTGGAAGTATTTGACAAACACCTGAAGCCCTTGTTTTTGCCGGATCCAAGATTTTACTTGTAGGAGAAGTGAACTCCTATCTTGTTTCTGTTGAAACTTTCTGGAAGAGACATTCCCAGACGCCTAGAACTGTGCCCTACTTTTGTTTTGATTTGGGCTTTTCTTTTACTCACTGGAGACTTGGGAGCTGTTGTTTTTTTTTCCTCCCTTTTCTTCATGTGCCAAAGGCAGAGACTTTTGGGGTAGAGTCAGAGTAGGAAAGCAGGAAGAATGAAGACTTTGGCAAGTGTCATTAACGCAGCTCTGTCACCAGGTGGCAGTGTTGTGCAACGGTTGTTCGAGATACTACACATGCATTACTTACTTATTGGAGTGAGCGGGTCTCTCGGCTGACGGACCCACTCATGCCAAGTTAACACAGAGTGTTAGGATGTGTTTTCTTTTTGTTGTTTCCCTTCAGCAGGAGATTCATCGGTCAAGACTACTGAGAGTGGGGTGGTTCTTAGACAGCGATGGGAGGGATTGTACATGTGTACAGAATAGATGTCTTATGCAAAAGTTTATCGTTTTATATTTTCCCTTTCCCTTTTGAGCAGGTCTTGGCACACTTAGTATCCAAAAATTTGAGGGATAGCCTCTGGGGCCCACTTCATGTCACCACTCCTTGGGAGACATGGGTGTGCACCTGACGCTGGGGACCAGCGTCAAATCACAGGGGAGAGTGTGTAGCGGGGTCCTCAATTTAGTGGGATACACCTGGGGGTAGTGTGACCCGAGTGTGTAATTGTGTTAGGGTTCAGACCCCTTTTTGTTATTCGTGGAAGATTGGGTGGTGTAATATTCTCCTTGACCAGTGGGTGTCAGTGTACCTACTGGCTCAGGGTAGAATCACTACCGGAGTGCTACCCTTCTTTGTCCCTTCCTGGAGATGGTACGGCCGGGGCGGGGAACCCGTTGTGGTATCGTCGGGAGGAGATAAAAGGGGGAGACGCCCTCGCCACGAGGTCTGTCTTCGGGGATCATCTCTTCACGCACCCAGGCACCTCCAGCCTGGGTGCGGGCGGTTCAAGGTTCCGGCCTAGGCGCCCTAGGCCTGGCCGGAATGAAGAAGGAGTCCATCCCAGGCACCTTCAGTCTGGGGTGAGGTACTATTGAGGAGGCCACCCGGTGACTCCGACTGGGTCCCGCGAGGGTGAAGTTGCTCCAGGGCGCCCCTTGCGAGGGGACCCGCATCTGAGGTGAGGGGGCTGGGGAGGTCACCCGTTCGAAGACCCGGTGTAGTGTCAACCCGGTGACGGATGGGCCTTCGGTAACTCCCTTGGAGGACATCTTCCCCTGATAGGGGCTGCAACGCAACGGAGGTATTCATGTCAAGACTCCTACAACCCTTGGTCATAGCACAGGGAGTGTAGGGACTAGGAACCTGTACAGTGCCTCGACCTGCTTCTCCCATCGTATCATGCCGTTGCATTTGACTGTATGTGGAGATACGCAATAAACCTGAGTTTGGACTTTGATGGGTGTATGGACTCTGTTAATGGGAGCAAAGGGAGATTCTGACACGGAAGGACCGACCTTCTTAACCAGCACACATTTGGCCCGAGGAAAAGATTGGTACTGGCCTTCACCTCACCCACAGTTGTGGGGAGGACATGGGCCGTAGCGCACCTCACTCTGTCGCGTGACATACCCCTAGCTAAAGAGGACGGGGTGAGGCCGCTACAATAGTATAACCTATACATATATTTTGCTATTAAATAACATTTCTAATCATGTGAAGTTAATAGCAAGAGTCCCCCTTTACATCAGAGACCACAGAGTTCCCCCTTTACATCAGAGACCACAGAGTTCCCCTATTACATCTGAATACACAAAATTACCCTTTTACATCAGAATCCACAGAGTTCCCCTTTTACATCTGAATCCACAGAGTTCCCCTATTACATCTGAACTCGCAAAGTTCCCTGGCACTGTAAGGGGAGACTCTGCAGACTCTGATGTAAGGGAGAACTCTGGGGACTCTAAGGGATGCTCTGGGAACCCTGATTTAAGGGGGAACACTAAAAACTCTGATGTACGGAGAGGACTCTGATGTAAGGGCGAACACTGTGGCCTCTGGTGTAAAGGGGAACTCTGATCTAAGGGGTGCTCTGAGAACCCTGATTTACCTTAGTACACTCTCTCAGAGGCAGGAGAGAGAAGCGGGAGACTTCAGTTACAGACAGGGATGGATGACGAGCTCACTCACCCCTTGGCAGTAAGCACCTCTCATCCAGATGTATCTGAGGCTGCTGGAATTGTAATTTCCTTTTCTGAGGAAAAGCGCTAGAGATTGAAGTGTGGGCAGACACAGAGGGGTGGGGGGAATTGTTAGGTTAGTGATACCGAGTGTAACAGACACTCCCGCTTAGACAACTGCAGCCAGCAATCATTCTGGGTAGTCATAGTCCGGTCTGAATACCGTGTCCGGGTTTCAGGCAGTCTGAAACCCGGATGCATGATTCCAAACCCAAACTGTCCGGGTGAATCCCGAACAGGTGGCAACCCTAGGCACATGGACTGGGGATGGCCAGGGGTGTCAGTCGTCACTGATCTTCATGCACATCACTGGGTGTACATTTGTGCCGAGACCGAGGCACGACTCTCAACGTAGACAGACTGCGTTCCAACTTGCGCCTCGGTCTCACACTGAAGAACACACTGATGTTTACTTGTGTGAATGAGTCCTAACAATGTCACAGGGCATGCTCTATGTTTGTTTATTGTATGTTTGATTTGGAGCATGGACATCACAATCCTGACATGATTCTTTTTTTGTAATTCTCCCCTAGATGACAAAATGGAAGAACCATAATTCTTCTGCGACATGGATTAAGGACATTAAACACAACTATCTTCTAGCTGGATAAAATGATATAGATTCACTGTATATAAGACAACAGATTGGAAAGCCTCTTTTCTTGTTAATAAGAAAGGGTTTCAAAGAAACCTGCTGTTTATGCCTAGTGACCACATGTCTAAAATCAATAGTTTACTAGCAGTTTTCCTGAGGCATGTGACAACAGCCTGTGCTTTGTAGCTGCTCGCACAGCTGTCAGTGTGAGTGATGGGAAATCAGGTCAGTGTTGGATGGAGCCTGTCAGCAGGTGGTGCCAGATTATAGAACGTTCTCTGCTTCCCTGTAAATAGAAGACGAGCGCATGCCGCTGAAGCCTCTATTATTTGTCCCCACTGCTCCTCGAGGTCACTAAGAGTCGGACACGACTAAACGACGGAATAAAAACTCTATAAAGTCACATTAGGGTACACCAACACACGCAGGGCCGACCCTAGTTCATATTTTATTTACAGCAGGAAGGGTTTGTTATTTATTTTTATTTTTTAATCTGATATTTTAAAAGATTTTCTGTCCCAAGATGAACTGACACATAGATCTAAAAATAGGTATGTCTTTGTGAGAACATGTGGAGCAGCTGTGCATAGTAACCATTCAGCTTCTAGCTTCTGCTTGTTCAGTTAGGGCTCATTTACCCGAACAGAGAGCTTCCTGCATGTAATTAACTAAGATTGGAGCAGTTGTGCATGGCAACCAATCAGCTTCTAGTTTTCATTTGCAAAGCTTAAAGGGGTTGTAAAGGTTCGTTTTTTATTTTCTAAATAGGTTCCTTTAAGCTAGTGCATTGTTGGTTCACTTACCTTTTCCTTCGATTTCCCTTCTAAATATTTGTTTTCTTTGTTTTCTTTGTCTGAATTTCTCACTTCCTGTTCCTCCTCAGTAAGCTGTTCAGTAAGCTGTTCTGGCTGACCCCACACCACTCGGATGATGGTGTGAAGTTTAGTGAGGAGAAACAGGAAGTGAGAAATTCAGACAAAGAAAAAAAACATTTAGAAGGTAAATCAAAGGAAAAGGTAAGTGAACCAACAATGCACTAGCTTAACCCCTTCCTTACTGGGCACATATACCCCCTTCCTGCCCAGGCGAAATTTCAGCTTTCAGCACTGTCACGCTTTGAATGACAATTGCGCGGTCGTGCGACGTGGCTCCCAAACAAAATTGACATCCTTTTTTCCCCACAAATAGAGCTTTCTTTTGGTGGTATTTGATCACCTCGGTGGTTTTTATTTTTTGCGCTATAAACAAAAATAGAGCGACAATTTTGAAAAAAAAGCAATATTTTTTGATTTTTGCTATAATAAATATCCCATTTTTTTTTTTTTTATATTTTTTTCCTCAGTTTAGGCCGATACGTATTCTTCTACATATTTTTGGTAAAAAAAAAATCGCAATCAGCGTTTATTGATTGGTTTGCGCAAAAGTTATAGCGTTTACAAAATAGGGGGATAGTTTTATGGCATTTTTATATATATATTTTTTTATTAGTAATGGCGGCGATCAGTGATTTTTTTTGTGACTGCGACATTATGGCGGACACATCGGACACTTTTGACACTAATTTGGGACCATTCACATTTATACAGCGAACAGTGCTATAAATATGCACTGATTACTGTATAAATGACACTGGCAGTGAAGGGGTTAACACTAGGGGGCGAGGAAGGGGTTAAATGTGTTACCTGGGAGTGATTACTACTGTGTGGGGGAGGGGACTGACTGGGGGAGGTGACCGATCTGTGTCCCTATGTACAAGGGACACAGCATCGGTCTCCTCTCCCTGACAGGACATGGATCTCTGTGTTTACACACACAGATCCATGTCCTTGTCTCTGTAACCGCCGATCGGGGGTGCCTGGCGGACATCGCGGCCGCCAGGCACGCGCATCGGCATTGCAGTGAAGCGCCGGGCACATGCGCGCGCCGCCGGCGGCGCTCGCGCGCCCCCCAGTGGCCAAATAGCGGAGGCCGTATAATAACGGCCTCCCGGCATTTGACAACCACCTTGCGGCCGTATATTCTCGTACGGCGGGCGCGAGGTGGTTAAAGGAACCTATTTAGAAAATAAAAAACGAACCTTTACAACCCCTTTAAGGGCTCATTCGCATTGGCTCAGAGCCCTGTACAGCCGTTTGTTTGTTTGTGTGTAGCTTCATGCAGGCAGTATATAGAAGGGCTTGTTTACACTTACAGTTGGGGAGGGGGGGGGGGGGTGTTAAAAACATGCGGTTAAGCTGCGTTTTGACACCACCCACTGATTCTTGCTGCTGGACTCTAGTGAATGCATCAAAACAGCTGTGTGAAAGAGACCCTAACCACTTGCCTACTGGACCCCTTCCTGCCCAAGCCAATTTTCAGCATTCAGCATTGTTGAATATTAAATGACAATTGTTCGGTCATGCAACACTATACCTAAACAAAATTTTATCATTTTTTTTTTCCACACAAATAGATCTTTCATTTGGTGGTATTTAATCACTGCTCGGCCTTTATTTTTTGCAAAATAAATTAATATAGACTAAAAATTTGGAAAGCAAACCCCAAACTTTAATTGTTTGTTATAAAATTTTGCAAACGGGTAATTTTTCTCCTTCACTGATGTGCGCT
Organism: Rana muscosa; assembly: GCA_029206835.1. NCBI lineage: Eukaryota > Metazoa > Chordata > Amphibia > Anura > Ranidae > Rana > Rana muscosa. Next base: position 687,960,368 of record CM055117.1, read on the forward strand.
GATGAGGCGGCACTGATGGGCACTGATAAGGTGGCAATAGTGGGCACTGATAGGCTGTACTGATGGGCACTGATGAGGAGGCACTGATGAGGCAGCACTGATAGGTGGCACTGATAGGTCACACTGATTGGCAGCACTGTTGGGCACTGATTGGCAGCACTGGCGGGCACTGATTGGCAGCACTGTTGGGCACTGATTGGCAGCACTGGTGGCCACTGTTGAGACTGCACTGATTATCAATGTATATGTCTCTTTTAAAGGAGCCGGTTATCGACACTCTTCTCCCTTCCTCAAGCGAATGCTGATAACAGGTCTCTGTTTACATCTGTGATCAGCTATGATTGGACACAGCTGATCACATGGTAAAGAACCGCTGATTGGCTCTTTACCTCCATCATATGACGGCCTCCTAAAACTAGCCAGTGGTTAAAGTGCTTGTAAACCTCAGACATAAAATATGAACAAAGCATGTCCCTGTATAGTGTGTACATGTATCAATTAAGAGCACTAAGGCCCCTTTCACACGGGACGGATCCGTTGATCCCCGCTGAGCCGGCGGATGACAGGGCGGTCCCCGCACACTGTGCAGGGACCACCCTGTTAGATCTCCGCTCTACCCTATGGGGGGATTGGATAAACCTGGACCGTCTGTCCTTGTTCATCCGATCCGCTCTGCAGACAGATAGAAAAATAGGATTTTCCTCCGTCTGCAGAATCGGAGGATTGCGGACACGAAGGAGATAGGGTGTCAGCGGATGTTCATCCGCTGACACCCGCGATCTCATAGGGACCAATGTATGTCCCTTTTTCATCCGTAAACAGATGGATAAAAAAGCAGACATACGGTCCACTAGTGTGAAAGGGGCCTAAGTGTAATTTTTGTCTGCTGCTTCCTTCCTCTGCTATCAGCATGAGTCACTTCTGACAAGTTTTCCTGACACCATAAAAAAAGGTGACAGAAGAAGAATCTCCAGCAGATTGACAGCCTCACCTCTGTTTCTGTGAGCTGTGTGAAAGGCAGTGTGTCTCTTTCCTCCAATCAGCTCTCAGAGCTCTCCTCACTGAGCTGTGCAGAGTGTAACTTTAGCTTACCGCCCCCTGTTTTCTGTCAGCTCAGACAAGCGTTATAAATTCTGCACTTTGAATGGATGTAGAGCAGCGTTTCTCAACTCCAGTCCTCAAGGCGCACCAACAGGTCATGTTTTTGGGATTTCCATTGATTTTCACAGGTGATTTGAGCAGTTTCACTGCCTTAGTAATTATCACAGCTGTTTTATCTGCAGGAAATCTCAAAAACATGACATGTTGGTGCGCCTTGAGGACTGGAGTTGAGAAACACTGATGTAGAGAACAGGAGACAGCAGATAAGCATGTACAACTTATGTAGGAGAATTAGTTTCATCTCTGTGTATCCTCTGAGGCCAGTCAGTTCACTGGGTATTTGTAAAGGTTTACAACTACTTTAAAGTATAACTAAACCTCCCAATTCAACCATGAATCACACAGGAACATGCTGTGTGTTCCTATGCAATTCACATTGGAATTAGGTGCAGTGCGATTTCAGCCTATTCATTTGAAAGGGCTAAAATCACGCTGGACCGTACCAAATGTAGTGCATGCAATACTTTATAAAACGCACAGCAAATGGATCACAGGGTACTACTGTGCCATGTGATCTGATGCAGTCAAATGCACTGTGGCATGGGATGTAATTAAGCTAACATTGACACCCGCTGCAGATTGCAAGTACAGTCGGGGGGAAAAGCTGATACAACTGTAAGGGGCCCCGGGGCCCGAGGGGCTTGCCTGGGCCAGAAGAAGGCAGGAGCAGGTGAAGGGGAGCTGTGTTGTGCAATACACAAACGATCTCTGCAGCTTCTGCTGCTCTGTGTCATTGAGCTCACACATCAAGCTAATTACCACCTCTGGCTACTATGTGCATGTGCACCCCTCGTGTGAGCTACCTGTACTGTGTTATGTAGTGTGTTCGGCTGCAGCTCTTATGTGTGTGTTTCAGCAATATGTCAGCTTTGTGAAAACAAGCTGGGACTAGGTAGGAAGACCTTCTTTACAAGTAGGGGTTGTAAAGGTAAGGGAGGGGGCTGTTTGTGTACACGGAGGGGCCAGAGCCTGTGTGTTTACAGATTTGTGTATGTGGGGGGGGGGGGAAGATTTACCCCCTTCATGACCAGGCCATTTTTTGCGATACTGCACGGCGTTATTTTAACTGACAATTGCGCAGTCATGCGACATTGTACCCAAATATAATTTATGTCCCTGATTCCCCACAAATAGAGCTTTCATTTAGTGGTATTTGATCACCTCTGTGTTGTTGTTTTTTTGCGCTATAAACAGAAAAAACAGACAAGTTTGAAAAAAACAACAAAAAAACAATATTTTTTACTTTCTGCTATAAAACACATCCAATAAAAATTTTAAAAAAAATCTGATTTCATAAATTTATGCCAATATGTATTCTGCTACATAATTTTGATTAAAAAAATCCCAATAAGTGTATAGTGATTGGTTTGTGCAAAAGTTATAGCGTCTACAAACTATGGGATATATACTGGAATTTTTATTACATTTTTATTTATTTTTTTACAAGTAATGGTGGCGATCAGCGATTTTATATTCCAGCAGACATTCTGCCACTTGCCACTTTGTGGGAACCAATGACACTAATAGAGTGATCAGTGCTAAAAACATGCACTGTCACTGTACTAAGTACACTGTCTGTGAAGGGGTTAAAAATCTAGGGTAACCAAAGGGTTAAGTTTGTGCCTAGTAGCCAGTGTTTTGGTGTACTGTGTGTGGTGCTTTTACTAGGGGAAGTAGTCGATTTTATTCCCTGCTTTGCTGGGACTATGTAAACAAGGCAGAGCCCTGTCCTGTGAAAAATTGATGACGATCGCTGAGTGCCGGCGGTTATCCATCAGCTGGCACCCGGTGATTTACATCTGCTGTGTTTAATCACAGCATGGCTGGGTCGCTGGTGGCGTGCGCCCACGCCCCCTACCCGGAAGTGGCAGATCACATACAAGGTAAGTATGATTAGGCACAAGATGTTTGTGTGAAACGCGTCTACGTGACCTCGTGTTGGTGTCTTTGGTGGTATCACTTTGAACAATAAAAGGCAATCGGAATTCCTGGATGTGCAGCCATTTCTTTTCTTTCACATACAAGGTACGTGATCTGGCGCAGCCTAACCGCCGTATATCCAGGTTATTTGGTTGGCAATTGGTTTAATCTTTGACGTTTAGGCCTGATTCACACTTTTGCAGGTTGCAGTTTGCATATTGCATTGAAGTCTATGGAATAAAAAAAAATGGAAAAAAAAACCCTGGCCCTTTCCATAAAATACACAGATGTGAACTACATCCATAGGAAACCATGTTAAATGGACTGTAGTAGTGTGTTTCTACAAAACTGAAAACGCACTAAAAAAATGCATAGGTGTGAACCAGGCCTAAGAGACGGGAAAAAAAACTTTTGGTTTGCGTTTCCGATTGGAGCTTTCTGGCAGAAAAAAATGCAAAACTCTCCTAAACTATGTGCAAAATATGCTCAATATGTGAGTTTTTTTTTCCGCCAAGGGAACTGGTGTTTTTTTAATGCCCAGTGTGTGTGAAGCCTTAAGCCCTGTACACACGATCAGATTTCCTATGGATTTTAAACCGATGGATTTTTCCATTGGAAATCCAATGAAGCTTATTTCCATCAGTCTTGCCTACACACCATCAGTCAAAAAACCGATCGTCCCAAACGCAGTGACGTAAAACACTCAGACGAGCCGAGAAAAATTAAGTTCAATGCTTCTGAGCATGCGTCGACTTGATTCTGAGCATGCGTGGGTTTTTTTATCCGATGGCGTTCCCCACAGACGATAGTAATTTGCTATCGTTTTTTTTTCCATCGGATAAATTTAAAACATGTTCTATTTTTTAACACTGATGGAAAAAAGACCGATGGGGCCCATACACGATCGGTTTGTCTGATGAAAAAAGTCCATCGGACTGTTTTCATCGGTAAAACCGATCGTGTGTACAGGGCATTACTGTGCAGCGCTGGCAATTTAAAGCGGAAGTAAGCCCATCGATTTTAACAGTTTCAAAAAGCAGTTACATTCCCGGGAATGCCAACTGTCACATTGGTTGCGCTCTCAACCAAACTGTCAAACCATCCAATGGCTGGTGTCATAACTGATCACATGTGCAGCATCATGGCAGTTGAAGATTAAACAGAGGCCAAGATGGCAGCTTCCTTGCCTGAAAATGATAGGAGGGTTTAATGCGAAGTTGCATAGGGATGGTGTGGCGAGGTGCAGAACAACGCAGACATGCTGCCTTTTTTCTGAACATCACACCAATGTTGGTGTGTGAATGGGGCACATAGAAAACAGTGTGTTCACCCAGTGCGGATAAAGCCATGTCACCGCACGTGGCGTGAATGAGCCCTACATGCTCTTCGCTGATGTGAATGAGCCTTTTGAAAATGAAAGCAGGAAGCTGATTGGCTGCTCCAGTCCTGGTGAATTGCCCTGTGTGTAGTGTGCTGATGGCAGGCTGTGCTCTCTCCTGCTCCTTCAGCCTGTCAGGCTCATCTAGGTGTGTCTGTTGATGTATGCAAACTTTTATCAAATGACTGGGAGGGAGTGAGCCTCCCCCGTCGTGTCTGCTACTGCCTGTGAATGCTATTCTCTCCTAGAAGCTCCTACTGCTGGAGGCACCCACCCTGCTGGCTCTGTCCGTCTATAGGAGGAACCACACAGCTCAGCCTCTGCCCGGCTCTCTCACACACCCGACATGCCGAGCATAGCCACCCTGACAGCAGCCCTGCTCCTCACTCTGCTGGCTGCAGACTTCACACATAGCAGTGAGTACCCAGGCACTTCTCGTGCCACCTTCTCCTTCCCTCGTCCCCTGCCCTGCATGTGCTCTGTGTGTGTGCCCCCAGGTGATTCCTCTCACACACGGAGATCAGGGGGTCAGTTCTCTGTGCTTTATCATGGTAATGTGAGGAGGGAGCTGTGTGCTTTGTCAGCAAACTGAGCTCCATGATTGCTTCACCCTGCTTGCTTGCTTGTCTGTACACATGGGCATTAAAGAGACACCAAGGATGGGCCACAGGGGACACACCTGGGTACTGGAGCCCCTGGAGGGCTTTATCTCCCTCTTCTATCAGGAGGAGTGCGAATGTTGTGATCCTTTTCAGATATATAGCTTTCCAGTTGTCCCGCACTTCATCCAGCTTATTTCTCTTTTATCTATTTATATTTTTATGTCTTTAGCGTATTTACTTCTAAAAATGACAAAAATAGATAAACAATATAATAGAGAAACAAATACGCTAAATACAAAGAAATATACAAAAAAATATATATATAGAAGGTAAACAAATACACTAAATGCATAGAAAAATAAAAAATAGATAATATAATAGAGAAATACGCTAAATACATAAAAACACAACGTGAAATACATATAAAAATAGATAAACAATATAATATGTATTTCACGTATTTGTTTTTATGTATTTAGCATAATTATCTATTATATTATCTATTTTTTATCTTTCTATGTATTTAGTGTATTTGTTTCTCCATTATATTGTTTATCTCTTTGTATTGTTTGTTTAGCTTATTGATTTATTTATCTATGTTTTTATTTAGCTTATTGATCTATTTATTTATCTTTTATGTTTCTATTTATTTAGCTTATTTATTTAAAGGGTCTGTCTTGTTTACACTTTTATTTTGTGTCTTTTTAACCACTTCCTTACTGGGCACATATACCCCCGTTCCTGCCCAGGCGAAATTTTAGCTTTCAGCACTGTCGCGCTTTGAATGACAATTGCGCGGTCGTGCGACGTGGCTCCCAAACAAAATTGACGTCCTTTTTTTCCCCACAAATAGAGCTTTCTTTTGGTGGTATTTGATTACCTCTGCGGTTTTTATTGTTTGCGCTATAAACCAAAAAAAGCAACAATTTTGAAAACAAACACAATATTTTTTGATTTTTGCTATAATAAATATCCCAATTTTTTTTAAAAAAAATGTTTTTTTTCCTCAATTTAGGCCAATACGTATTCTTCTACATATTTTTGGTTAAAAAAAATCCCAATAAGCGTATATTGATTGCTTTGCGCAAAAGTTATAGCGTCTACAAAATAGGGGATAGAATTCTGACATTTTTTTTTTTAATTTTTTTTTTTTTTACTAGTAATGGCGGCGATCTGCGATTTTTGTCAGGACTGCGATATTGCGGCGGACACATCGGACACTTTTGGCACATTTTTGGGACCATTCACATTTATACAGCGATTAGTGCTATAAAACTGCACTGATTACTGTATAAATGTGACTGGCAGGGAAGGGGTTAACACTAGGGGGCGAGGAAGGGGTTAAATGTGTGCCCTATGAGTGATTGCTACTGTGGGAGGAGGGGACCGACAGGGGGAGGAGACCGATCTGTGTCCCTATGTACAAGGGACACAGCATCGGTCTCCTCTCTCCCTGACAGGACATGGATCTGTGTGTTTACACACACAGATCCATGTCCTTGTCTGTGTACCGGTCGATCGCGGGCACCTGGCGGACATCGCGGCCGCCAGGCACGCGCATCGGCATCTCAGTGATGCGCCGGGCGCGCGCGCCGCCGGCGGCGCTCGCGTGCCCCCCAGTGGCCAGAGGAGCGGAGGCCGTATAATGACGGCCTCCCGGCATTTTAGAACCACTTTGCGGCCGTCATTTGTCGTATGGCAGGCGCAAAGTGGTTAAAGGGTCTGTTTTGTTTACACTTTTTTGTCTTTTTAAGTGCCAGTTCACACTGCTGCGTGGTGCGAGATCCCATGTGATTCACACGGCACTGCAGTGCAAATCGCATGCAATGTTCATGCGATTTCAGCCATACAGTAGTTTGTAGTACATCGCATTCGGACTAAACTCGCACAGGACCCCCCCTTTTTTTTTTTTGGTCCGCACCAGAATCGGATCGCATGGGGAACTGTCAGTTCGCAGTGCAATATGCGAGCTGAAATGGGGGTGTCATTAATAAGGATGAGCTCCAGCATTTTCGCATAGTACACGTGCAGAGCCTGCCAGGAAGTCGGCACTGCGCTGTGCTAATCACAGCCAGGGAGACATTTCCCGATCTCTGCAGCCGAGCATTGGGAAATGTCTCCCTGCCTGTCATTAGCGCAGCACAGTGCCGACTTCCTGGCGGGCTCTGCACGTGTACTATGCAAACACACCGGAGCTCATCCTTAGTCATTAACAATGTATTGATGCTCCTCGCAGTTCGCATATGGCAGTGTGAACTGCCGTGCGAGTCGGGTGCGATGCGGGAACCCGCAGTGGATTCGCAAGGGTTCACGCATCGCACAAGTGTAAATCGGCCCTTAATGTAGGAATGTGATCATCGAGACAGGCAATATTAAAAAAAAAACACATTTGCAGGTATTTATAGAGTGGAGTCATTTTCCAAACTGTACATTCATATCAGTTCCTGCCACCAAGGAGCTGACAATCCAAGGTCCCTCTCCCACATGCTTATGTGTATGCACACTCATACTAGGACCAGTTTAGGCTAGGTTCACGTGCGTGCATTTTCATGTGTTTTTTTTTTTTTTTTAACTCGACGTTGGCCGCACGCATATATGCGGCTTTGTTAAAACAACTTGCCATGCTGAGAATGTGTGCTCCCAGCACGGTAGCTGGTGGGTACCGGAAAGCTCCCGATGCATACTAGTGGCCCAGAGATTTCCAATCATGTGACCTCTGACAGCCAAATGCACATATTCGCCCACACCATGGATCATCAATTACATCCAAATCTTTATTGAAGAATGATCACATCACAAAAGACATAGGGGTTGATTTACCAAAACAGGAACACTCGGAATCTGGTGTAGCTGTACATGGTAGCCAATCAGCTTCTAACTTCAGCTTGTTCAATTAAGCTTTGACAATAAAACATGGAAGCTGATTGGTTTCTATGCAGAGCTGCATCAGATTCTGCATGCTCCAGTTTTAGTAAATCTCCCCCATAGTGCAATGTTTCGGAGCCACGCAGGACCCCTTTGTCAGGCATGTGATGAAGGGGTCCTGTGCGTCTCCAAAACGTTGCACTATGTCTTCTGTGGTGTGATCATTCTTCAACAAAGATTTGGATGTAATTGACGATCTGTGGTGTGCTGGTGAATATGTGCATTTGACCTGTGATGCTTCCAGTTCCAGCTGGTTGTTTCTGCATTCCCCGCTACTCCTAAAACCTTATCTAGGAAAGTGTGCGATGGGAATATCAATACTGCTCTGTGACAGTCAATCGTGGCGGTCACATGATCAGAAACCCAGCCCCACATCTGAAGCCCCTTAAAGGGCCGGGAGGCATCAGCGCAAAGGGGTTTATATGGTATACATGCATTTTTCATGAGTTTTGATACACAACAAAGAAGTACCTGCTCCTTTTTCCCAAGGCAGCAATCACCGGCACACCATCAATAATAAGGCCTCATGCACACTGGTTTCTTGTAAATGCTGTTAATCCAGACAGGAGAAAATCCACATTATAAACTCACCTAAGCTGCATTTTCTCAAACCAGTCTAGGCGAGTTTAGCAGTGTTTGCAGTTTGGGCCTTTTTCATTGGCTAGAATTTTAATTTATTCTTGCTGTTCAAATCAATAAATGCTGAAGTGCTAAACACGCCTAGCATTTAGGCGCGTGTAACCAATTCCCTACCGGCCTATTGCGGAATGACGTCTGCAAGGTGGCTCGGTTTTCCTGACTGGGAGTCATATGGCGTCCAGCAGGATAAGCCGCTCGGGGGCGCGTAGAGCGGCCATCAGTGGTGCGGTGTGTCGCTCTGACACATCGCATCTCCGATCTTGTTAGAGAGCCTATGACGTAGGCTCTTTACCACGTGATCAGCTGTGACCAATCACAGCGGTAACCAGGAAGTGCTGGTAATCGGCTTTCCTCAGTTTGTGCTGACAAGGGGCAAAAAGAGGAGAGCCGATCTGCAGCTCTCCTGACGGGGGGAGGTCTGCGCTGATTATCAGAGGTGCCCATCATAGATGCCAATTAGTGCCCATCAGTAATGCCTGTCAGTGCCCATTAGTAATGTCTGTCAGTGCCTCCTCATCAGTTCTGCATATCAGTAGTGCCCATCAGTGCTGCATATTAGTGCCTCCTCGTCAGATCGCGGTGATCTAATACCACCAAAAGAAAGCTCTATTTTGGGGAAAAAATAATAAAAATTAAATTTGGGTACAGCGTTGCATGACCGGGCAATTGTCGCTTAAAGTGTGACAGCGCTGAAAATTGGTCTGGGCGGGAAGGGGGTAAAGTGCCCAGTATTGAAGTGGTTAAAGGCACTTACACACGTTCAACAGTGTTCAGGTTTTTTTTTGTGGTCACAATTCCCTCTTCTGAATGCAATTTTAGGGCATGCAGAAAACATCCTCTAAGCTCCCTTGCTACTAAACTGCTAAAACATCCATGTGTGGACACATAGGAAAACATTAGGGGAGTTTAAGGGCAGGAAAAAAAACGCCTAAACTCACAAAAACGTTTAGAGGTTAACAGCGGTGTGCATTGGACATAAATGAATCTTTTATTTGTTACTATAAAAGCAAGCAACATTGCAGGGCCTCAGACAGATAGATAGTGACTGCTAAGACCCAAAAACTTTTTTTTTTTTCACGCTGTTATCTGCAGTTGACACAAAAGACTGCGATTACCTGCGGTTATATGCATATAGCTGCGCTACATCGCACCTGGACGCATTCGATTCTATTTTTTCTATTCACACCAAACCGCATGTAACGAAATCGCAGCTAAATTCTGTGTGCGAATGGGGCCATAGGAAAGCATTGTGTGCTTTTAGCTGCGGTAGAAAACTAGAAAATCCGCAGCTAAAAGCACCGTTCTATCCGTCCGTTTGAAAGGGGCCTTAGATTATCTTAAAGCGGTTGTATACCCTCTTGTGATACATGCACCTACAGGTAAGCCTACATTAAGGCTTACCTGTAGGTGCTTGCAATATCTCCTTAACCTACATAGTTAAGGAGATATTTGCAGAAAAGTGAGCACCGATGTCTACGGCGCATGCACGCCGTAGATAACGGTGCAGGCGCACTGAGCGCGGCGGCTCTTGAATGGGAGCCTGCCGAAAAGTGCCGGAATGCACGGGGATCGTGCCGTTTCTTGCGCATGCGCGGGAGTGACGTCATCGCCGCTCTGGCCAGTCACAGCGCCGGTGCGGCGATACCCGTAAGTCATTCTGGGTATCATGGCGGCGACGGAGGACGTGTCTGAGGACCGCTGCGGGGGCTTCGATCTAAGGTAAGTAATTGATAATGAGCTAGTAGTTAATAGTTTTGGGGTATACAACCGCTTTAAAGAACTGGGGGGTGGCAGCAAGGGGTTAAAGAAAAATTATAGGTATCGATATGTACACTGTGGCTGGTAAACTGACATTTAGGAGCAGTTTAACTGCAAACTGCTCCTAAACTGTTATCTGTTATCTTATCAGTACATGTACACATGGTCAATTTATAGTAGTTTCTAGGCAGTTGAGTTTAGGGTTTTTTTTTTTTTGGAACCCCAAAAAAATGCGGTCAGAAGCTGTGTTTAGAGGCAGTTCAAGCGCAAAACTTGCGTTTAGCAGCGTTTAGTTTACAGGCGTTTTTCATAAAAAAAATAAACAAAAAAAAATTCTTCAAACGCTTCTAGACGTAAACGCAGCTAAACGGCTGTTTTTAGGCCCTGGTTCCTAGATTTCAAGTTAAATCGTTCAGGAGAGGTTGAACAACATCCTGTGTACATGAAGCCTAAAGCGCCAAACTCTTCTAAACGTGGTAACTCGCGTTTAGCCACGTTTTGTTTACAGACGTTTTTCCTTTTTTTTTTTGTTTTTTTTTGTTTTTTTTTAGAAGCGATTCTAAATGCGGCAAAATGAAAGTTTTACACGTAGGTTACTATCTATCAAGTTAAATCGTTCAGGAGAGGGTGTAAAGACATCCTGTGTACATGAAGCCTTACACGTAGTTACATTGGTCCAAGCTGGAGCAATGTACCTATGTATATATTCTAGCTGGCCAATACTCCTGAAAACTGGAAATCACTAAAGTGGACACCTCTCCAGGTCCCATGTTGAGCTTCTGCAATTATGATTCCAATTCACCAATGGCTAAATGTTTGCTGTTTGCTATACATCATTTTATTTATTTATGTGCCTCTGGAAATATTTTATTGATGTACTAACAGCCTTCTATTTTTATATTTGTTGGTCGCAGCAGTCTTGTTGTCTGCTAAGGAAGCTGTGCAGTTTTTGCACCAAAGACACAAAAGGGCTAATTATTTATTTGAAGAAGCCAACCAAGGCCACTTAGAACGGGAATGTGTAGAAGAACAGTGCACCAAAGAGGAGGCAAGGGAAGTGTTCGAGAATGATCCAGAAACTGTAAGTATTTCCATTTCTACCCATCTATGTAAAAGATGAGCGCAGTTTAAAACAAAGTCCACTTTTCCCTTTTTCCCATTTACCCTGACATAACCTAATCCAGCCTCTCACTCCAGGGATTGATATCTTAATTCGATGGCTGTTTGGTTTACATTCGTCTATGGGGTGGTCTCCCTTCTTTTCCAGCCTCAGGACACCACCCCATAGATGTCTGGAAAGCTGTAATGTGCAGTCAGGAGAATAAGACTTGTGGAGCTCTATGTAAACCAATAAGCAACGCTGTGACCACTAGATCAAGGTTAGTAAGCATCTTTGGGAGGGGTGGGTTATGTCTGGGTAAAGGAGCAAAAGAGATGGGTGCTTTTGTGTAAACTATTTTTTTTTTTAAGGATAGAGTAGGGAATGGTTAGAACCTCTGTCAGGCTTTTATTGATGTGTTCCTGTTGAGAAGATTCACCCTCCTTTTATTTACCTGCACAGATAAGGGCACAGCAGCTAGTACTTATTTAACCGCTTGCTGACCAGCCGACGCAGTTATACTGGCTCAGCTGCGCGAATCGCTGTAGCTGTACGTTGGGCTCATGCACGGCTTTCTGTGGGCGCACGTGACGATTGGCCAGCGGGGGAGCCAACCAGCAGGTCCGGCGGGCTCGATGGCCTCCCGCGATTGTTCCCTGCAGAGACAGAATGGCGATCTGCCGAAGTAAACGAGGCAGATCTCCGTTCTGACAAGAGATCACACAGAGATCTTGTCTTTCTGCTATGCAGGAAGAGGGATCTGTTCATTATCCCAGGCAGCCCAATTGATCGCTCCTGATGTTAACTCCTTCCCTACCAGTGTCATTAGTACAATGTCAGTGTATATTTTTTAGCACCGATCACTGTAATAATGTCACTGGTTCCCAAAAAAGTGACAAAAATGTCAGGTGTCCGATCTGCCTGCCGCAATGTCGCAGTCCCGCAAAAAATCGCTGATCACACCAGTTACTAGTAAAAATAAAAATGCCATAAATCTATCCCCTATTTTGTAGACGCTATAACTTTTGCGCAAACCAATCCGTATACGTTTATTGCAGAATACATATTGGCCTAAATTGATGAAGCAATCAAATTTTAATATTTTTTTTTTTATTTGTTATTTTTTATAGCAGAAAATAAATGTTTTTTTTTTTTTTTTCCCGTAATTATCGGCCCTTTTCAGTGATTAAAAATAAAAACCGCAGAGATGGTCAAATACCACCAAAAGAAAGCTTTATTTTTTGGGGAAAAAAAGGAAATTTTTTAGGGCTGTTACTGATTAAAATTTTCGTGTTCGATTAATCGATTTTTGTTTAATCGATTAATCGACTAATTTCGATTAATTATAACGCACATAGATATCCAACTACTTTTAGCTGATGATCTTGCAGGTGGATTCCCAGTGCAGCTACCAACCACTGGAAAAATCGATAGCAGGATACAAAAAACACACAAAGGCAGTGCTCGATGGGAATAGCATTAAAACTTTTATAGTCTTCAAGTAGGTAACAAAATAAATATTGCACTGGAGATAAAATCTATGGTAGCAAAAGCAGTCATAAAAACATGTATCTAAGTATGATACTGGTATAAAAATGTGTACAACGATACCACTGCTGAATCCAGATGAGAAGGGGCTAACATCAGTCCGTCGGCATGTAGATGTCCTGTGAAGGGAACTATCACAACTCCCAGTGGATGGCTGTAGAATCCCAGGTTGATAAAGGGAAATGTAACAGCCCTTGCGTGTGGCAGATAGTAAGGTCCTGCCGGCATGCAGATATGAAGGCACAGCAAAGGAGCCATTCAGATGGACACGGCAAGCCCAAAGAATTTTGATCGAATTTTTATCGATCAAAATAATTTTGATCGTTCAAAGCAATTAATCGATTAATCGAGGAATTAATAGTTTCCACAGCCCTAAAATTTTTATTTGGGTACAGCTTTGCATGCCTGCTCAATTGTCACCCCCCCCCCCCCCCCCCCACTCCTGCCACCTTCCGGTGCTTCTCCAGGCCTCCCCGTGTGAACGGTGACCCGGAGAAGGAATCCACCAGCGCCGGAAGAGAGTCATAGAGAAATCTGAGGGACAGATGATCCCCTTCAATCTCAATGACTCCCGGAGGACCGGGCGCAACGTTATGACGTCACGTCTGGGCGGCGGGAGTAAACCATGCCGGAGACTCGGCAGAAAAACCTGAGATCGTGAATTTATTTATTTTTCACTCAGCCTTTCCTACCTAGAGGAGAGATGTGGGGTCTTATAGACCCCACATATCTCCATAAAGAGGACCTGTCGCGCACCATTTCAAGTAATAGGAATAAAAGTCAAAATCAAAATTGTTGTGTGTGGTTTTTTTTTGTTTTGTTTTTTAAGGAAAGTGTAAAAATAAAAAAAGTAAATAAAATAAACAATAAGAAAAAAATTAAATTACGCGCCCCTGTCCTCGGTTGCTCTCATGCAGAAGAGAACACATATGTACGTCGCGCCTGCATACGTAAACGACGTTCAAATCACACTTGTGCGGTATCACCACGAATGTTGGGGTGAGAGCAATAATTCTAGCCCAAGGCCTCCTCTGTAATTCTAAACAGGTAATCTGTGAAGTTTTTAAGTACCAAAGTTTGGCGCCATGCCATGAACATGCGTAGTTTTAAAGCGTGACATGTTGGGTATCTATTTACTTGGCGTAACATCATTTTTCACATTATACAAAAAAATTAAGCTTTTAATGTGTGACATAAAAAGTTGCAACGACCGCCATTTTATTCCCTAGGGTCTTTGCTTAAAAACATATATAATGTTTGGGGGCTCCGAGTTATTTTCTAGAAAAAAATGATGATTTTTACATGTAGGAGCGAAGTGTCAGAATTGGCTTGGGCACGAAGTGGTAAAATTTTATAATTTCTTCCAATGTACTTTGTGATGGTGAGGACTGAGCCTCTTCCTTATTTCCAATGGGATTTTTTTTAATCTTTCAAACACAAATTATAAGGCATTTTTTTTGGTGTAGACGCCAATGAATTATACACTCAACTGTGTAATGTTGCCACAGGTATTCAGGGTGTAACATTTAACATATCAAATGTTACTCTGCCTTCCCTCACATCCCCCACTGTGACAGTGAGGGGGGAATCCTCTCACCTGCACATGCTGTGAAAATTTAAAAACAGTGTGGCTATGCGGGGTTCTGCTCACACAGCCACGTCATTCATTCACAACTATCTGTGAATGAATGAACTACAAGCCTTCCATTGTGACAGACAGCTTGTAGTTCCCAATGAATTGCAAGGGCGCTGGTGAGTGCACTCGCAGTTCATTGATTCTTCCTACTCTTCAGCAACTGTCTGCCCGTATGGAAAGTATGGGCAGACAGCTGTACTGAGTGTCTGCAGAAGCCTGACATTGCACCCTCAATTAGCAAACCATGCTCTGCAGGCTCCTAAAAAGAAAAATAAATGCACATTTTTTTATTTTCATGTAAATGTATCCTTTAACACCTTGGCGCAAGTGCATGCAAATATGCACACTCTTGGTGGCCGGGCCTTGGCACAGCACTGCAGGCACTATTGCATATTTGTGTGCAATAGCGCCTACAGTGCTGTGCCGAGAGCATGCTCCCGGCAGTGACCAGTGGCTCATGGAAAGCTCCCGATCTGTGCTTGCAGTCAGGGTTTTTCAGATCATGTGACCGTCGTGACAGCCAATCACGGCAGTCACATGGTTACAAGCCCCACCCCACCTCCCGGCTTTCAATACCCTTAAAGGGCCGGCGGGAGCTGACACCAAGGGGTTAAACTCACTGTGTGCCGCTTCAGTCTCAGAACTACCTATATGTTTTTATTGTGGTCTCTGCCTCCGATGGGGATATTCACCCCTATATATGTCCTGGTAACTATGATAACTGAGACAGAAAGTGAGGGTAAATCCAAAAGGTCAGTGTTGTCAACAGAGTAATAAGTAAAGGTCAATCGTCTGGCCACTGAGGCTGTTTTTAAGGGCAGTTCTTGTTAAGGGATGACAGTGCTTTGTCTATTTCCCAGTTGCTCTCCTGTGTTGTCACCCTGTCACATGCATTTTCAGCTTAGTGATTTTAAGCAGCTATGCCACCATGATTGTCACCGTCAGGCAGCTTATAAGAGAAATGAAATGCAGGTGCTGCCATAGCACATGTATGTAGACGGGAAGTGTCTATAACAAAGACGGAGGAGATGAGCAGCACTGAAATTCAAAAAATTATAAAATGCTGTTTTCACAGATTTTTCATAAAGGAGAAAACTTTCCAGTTTTTTATTTTTGCGCTGTACTTTCACAAGCTATATGCCATCTAGTTAGGGTTGAGCTCTACCTTTAAAACTTCAATGGTACACTCTTTAAAGTGGAGTGCAGCAAATCTATCCCTTTTTTAGACTCCTGTGTTTTTCCAAGACTAAACTGTTTTGACAGCTAGGAGCCTGTTTGGGAGGATCACACAAGAGCTGCTGGTCTGGTAACCAGTGTTGGAAGGTAGAAGGAATCTATCATCGAGAATGGAAGCTACTGTGGAAAACTGGGAGTGTTTAGTGGCTGACCAGCTCACATGGTGAAAATTTACAAATCTACAGAATAATGATTTTTATCTCAATACATTTTTATTGGCTTATAGAGATAAGTATACACAATCAAGGTGTGAAACAAGCAAAATGCAGTACAGTGCGGTACAAGTCACATAGGTAGAAACAAATATAATACCATTGGTAAAAACAGTGGAGTTAATGGCTGGACGTGCCTAAGGGGTGTCCCCTCCTGCTCGTCCATATACTCCAAAAGGCCGCATGGCGTTTATCGCCAAAATTTGTTCAAAAGTATAGTTATGGTCTACCATTTTTTCTTTTTTCCACATCTGAGAGGTTATGAGCTAACTGAGATTTCCAATTTCGGAGTATCATTGAGTGGGCTGCTAGCAATATGTGAGATACGACTGATCTGTGCGAAGAAGGGAAGAAATCTATTTCTATGTGTAGGAGGGCGAAGGCAGGATTGGGTTTAGTCAAGATTCCCGTGCATATGGAGACTAGTTGAAATATTTGATTCCAGAAGCTCTAGTGAGGTTGGGACATTTGGTGTAATAGGTTTCCTTACCAGGCCACACTTGCACCAGCAGAGTGGGGAAATGGAGGAAAATTTTGCCAACCTGTAAGGGGTGTAATACCACCTGTTGGTAATTTTCAAAGTTGGCTCCACATTGCTGGTGCAATGGGTGGCTTGTGAAATTGACCTAAAGGCCAGAATAATGATTTTAAAGATATATACTGGTACTGATTTTTACACAAGTGTAATTGGTGATTTATGTATATATGTGATTATTTTGCATAGAATTAACATAGGTACAGGTGCTCTTTATCTATTCATTTATTTATTACAGGTATTTATACAGTGCCTTGAAAAGGTATTCATACCCCTTGAATTTTTCCACATTTTGTCATGTTGCAACCAAAAATGTAAATGTATTTTATTGGGATTTTATGTGATAGACCAACACAGTGGCACATAATTGTGAAGTGGTAGGAAAATGATAAATGGTTTTAATTTTTTTTTTACAAATAAATATGTGAAAAGTGTGGTGTGCATTTGTATTCAACCCCCCCTGAGTCAATACTTTGTGGAACCACCCATCACTGCTATTACAGCTGAAAGTCTTTTTGAGTATGTCTCTACCAGCTTTGCACATCTAGAGAGTGACATTTTTGCCCATTCCTATTTGCAAAATAGCTCAAGCTCTGTCAGATTGGATGGAGAGTGTCTGTGAACAGCAATGTTCAAGTCCTGCCACAGATTCTCAATTGGATTTAGGTCTGGACTTTGATTGGGCCATTCTAACACATGAATATGCTTTGATCTAAACCAGGGGTCTCCAAACTTTTTACTTTGAGGGACACATTCTATATTTTACACATATTTGCGGGCCGGAAAAATCATTTATAAATAAATCCACAGAAGAAGAGGAATAGAATAGAATTATACTTACTGCTGACAGCAGGACTGGATGGTGCTCCTGTATTCTTTGCTGGCACCTAAACGCTGAAGCATCATGGAGCGGGGCTAAACTTCCAGCGTGCATGAGGCTTTATATCCGTGTCCCCATCTGTGTCCCCATTCATCTGTGTCCCCATCAGTCATCAGGGTGTCCCCCCATCACAGCCCACCCCCGCCTGCATATTTGTGTCCCCATCAGAGCCATCACCTCCCCTTCTTATTTGTTTCCCAATCAGAGGCACCAGCCCCCCCACATGTGGAGCCATCAGACCCCCCAGATATTTGTGTCCCCATCAGTCATCAGCCCCCCACATTTGTGTCCCATCAGTCATCAGCCCCCCCCCAACATTTGTGCCCCCATCAGTCATCAGCCCCCACATATTTGTGTCCCCATCAGAGCCATAAGCCCCCAGATGTTTCTGCCCCATCAGCCCCCCCCCCCACATTTGTGTCCCCATTAGAGCCATTCAACCCACCCCCCACACAAGTGTAACCATCTCACATCAGCCCCCCTCATTGCATGTGTCCAGCGCGTCTCAGACGTTACACTGGCTGTGCAGACCTGCTGCACCTCCCGACTCCCGCCCCGCTGGTATTACACACTCGTTACTGGTTAACAGCGAGACAGGAGGCGGCAGCAGGTCTGCACTAAACACCTCATTGGCTGCTAGGATGCCCGTGGTCCCAGCAGCCAACACAGTGAGATGCGCGGGAGGGATTGCGGGACCTGCACTGCATATTGACAGGGGCGAAGATGCAGTGCAGGTTCCACAACCCTAACAGGTGGACTAAGGACTCCAGCTGCGGGCCGGAAGAAATGGCCTAGCGGGCCGGATGTGGCCCATGGGCCGTAGTTTGGAGACCCCTGATCTAAACCATTCCATTGTAGCTCTGGCTGTATGTTTAGGGTCGTTGTCCGACTGGAAAGTAAACCTCCGCCCCAGTCTCAAGTCTTTTGCAGACTTTAACAGGTTTTCTTCTAAGATTGCCCTGTATTTGTCTCCATCTATCTTCCCATCAATTCTGACCAGCTTCCCAGTCCCTGCTGAAGAAAAGCATCCCAACAACATGATGCTGCCACTACCATGTTTCACGGTGGAGATGTTCAGGGTGATGTGCAGTGTTAGTGTTGTGCCACACATAGCATTTTGCTTTTAGGCCAAATAGTTACACTTTGGTCTCATATAACTAGAGCACCTTCTTCCACATTTGCTGTGTCCCCCACATGGCTTCTTGCAAACAGGACTTCTTATGACTTTCTTTCAACAATGGCTTTCTTCTTGCCACTCTTCTATAAAGGCTAGATTGGTGGAGTGCACGACTAATAGTTGTCCTGTGGACAGATTCTCATAACTGAGCTGTGGATCTCTGCAACTCCTCAAGACTTACCTTGGGCCTCTTGGCTGCTTCTCTGATTAATGCTCTTCTTTCCCAGCTTTAGTTTAGATTAGGTGGACAGCCATGTCTTGGTAGGTTTGCAGTTGTGCCATACTCTTTCTATTTTCAGATGATGGATTGAACAGTGCTCCGTGAGATGTTCAAAGATTGGGGTAAATCTGCTTTAAACTTCTCCATAACTTTATCCCTGACCTGTCTGGCGTGTTCCTTGGCCTTCATGATGCTATTTGTTCACAAAGGTTCTCTAACTTACCTCTGAGGGCTTCACAGAACAGCTGTATTTATACTGAGATTAAATTACACACAGGTGGGCTCTATTTACTAATTAGGTGATTTCTGAAAGCAATTGGTTCCACTAGATTTTAGTTAGGGGTATCAGAGTAAGGCCCCATGCACACGAGACGCTGTTAAACGCGTGTTCAGAGGCAGTTGGACACCTTTTTCAACTGCCCCAGAACACATTCAATGTTATCCTATGTGTCCATACACACAGTCTCGTTTATTGCCGTTTTTAGGCAGTTGCGTTTAACCTCGTTTTTCCAGAAGCAAAAAAATGGGTTCAGACGCAAACATTTTCCACGTTTCAGACGCAAAACGTGGCTGAACGCGGTACCGGCGTTTTGCCGGGTTTTCGTTTATAAGCATTTTTAAAGGTGACCTATTTTTTTACATTAGAAATCTCAAAAATGATGGCAAATGATGAAAAACCATTAAAAAAATATTTAAAAAAAATGTAATTGCTTGCATTGCACTGTAGACAATCCACAACTTGTGGCAAGTAATGTGGCAAGTGGACAATCCACAACTTGTGGTAGGTGATGTTGCCAGGTGATGTGGCAGGTGGAAATCCACAAATTGTGTCCAGGTGACGTGGCAGGTGACGTGGCAAGTGGACAATCCCCAACTTGTGGCAGGTCACCTGGCCAGGTGACTTGGCAGGTGGACAATCCACAAATTGTGCCAGGTGACGTGGCCAGGTGACGTGGCAAGTGGACAATCCACAAATTGTGGCAGGTGACGTGGCCAGGTGACGTGGCAGGTGGACAATCCACAAATTGTGGCAGGTGACGTGGCCAGGAGATGTGGCAGGTGATGTGGCAAGTGGACAATCCACAACTTGTGGCAGGTGGACAATCCACAAATTGTGTCCAGGTGACGTGGCAGGTGACGTGGCAAGTGGACAATCCCCAACTTGTGGCAGGTCACCTGGCCAGGTGACTTGGCAGGTGGACAATCCACAAATTGTGGCAGGTGACGTGGCCAGGTGACGTGGCAGGTGGACAATCCACAAATTGTGGCAGGTGACGTGGCCAGGAGATGTGGCAGGTGATGTGGCAAGTGGACAATCCACAACTTGTGGCAGGTGGAAATCCACAAATTGTGTCCAGGTGATGTGGCAGGTGGACAATCCACAACTTATGGCCAGGTGACGTGGCCAGTGACGTGGCAAGTGGACAATCCACAAATTGTGCCAGGTGACGTGGCCAGGTGACGTGGCAGGTGGACAATCCACAAATTGTGGCAGGTGACGTGACCAGGTGACGTGGCCAGGTGATGTGGCAGGTAACGTGGCAAGTAAACATTCCACAACTTGTGGCAAGTGGACAATTCACAACTTGTGGCCAGGTGATGTGTCAGGTGACGTGGCAAGTGGACAATCCCCAACTTGTGGCAGGTCACCTGGCCAGGTGACTTGGCAGGTGGACAATCCACAAATTGTGCCAGGTGACGTGGCCAGGTGACGTGGCCAGGTGACGTGGCAAGTGGACAATCCACAAATTGTGGCAGGTGACGTGGCCAGGTGACGTGGCAGGTGGACAATCCACAAATTGTGGCAGGTGACGTGGCCAGGAGATGTGGCAGGTGATGTGGCAAGTGGACAATCCACAACTTGTGGCAGGTGGACAATCCACAAATTGTGGCAGGTGACATGGCCAGGTGATGTGGCAAGTGGACAATCCACAAATTGTGACCAGGTGATGTGGCAGGTGGACAATCCAAAAATTGTGGCAGGTGACGTGGCCAGGTGATGTGGCAGGTGACGTGGCAAGTGGACAATCCACAACTTGTGGCCAGGTGATGTGGCAGGTGGACAATCCACAACTTGTGGCCAGGTGACGTGGCCAGTGACGTGGCAAGTGGACAATCCACAAATTGTGCCAGGTGACGTGGCCAGGTGACGTGGCAGGTGGACAATCCACAAATTGTGGCAGGTGACGTGACCAGGTGACGTGGCCAGGTGATGTGGCAGGTAACGTGGCAAGTAAACATTCCACAACTTGTGGCAAGTGGACAATTCACAACTTGTGGCCAGGTGATGTGTCAGGTGACGTGGCAAGTGGACAATCCACAGCTTGTGGCAAGTGATACGCTAAATACAAGTACACTGCTGCTCTCTCAGCTGCTGGTCTCCCAAAATGGCTGAAATGGTTAAATACTACTGTTTGTTGAGCTTAGGGAGGGTCTTATGATGTTTCTTAACTAAATGCGGTAAATCGCGGCAAAACGAGCGTTTTTAAACGCCGGTTTTAGCCTTTAAAAACGTGTGTTCAGCAGAGTTTGCACCGGCGTCTCGTGTGCATGGGGCCTAAAGGGGGCCGAATACAAATGCACACCACACTTTTCACATTTATTTGTAAACACATTTTGAAAACCATTTATCATTTTCCTTCCACATGACAATTGTGTGCCACTTTGTCTTGATCTATCCCATAAAATCTCAATAAAATACATTTACGTTTTTGGTTGTAACATGACAAAATGTGGAAAATTTCAAGGGGTGTGAATACTTTTTCAAGGCACTGTGTATATCACTGTCAGTTTACGCAGTGCTTTACATATATTGTACATTCATAGCAGTCCCCTCAAGGCACATACTACCTAAGATTCCTAGAATGCATGCATACACATACTAGTGCCAATTAACCTGACAGCATATTTAAATAATAGTAAGTGTTTGGTTTCTTTTAAACTGAGCAAATAAAAATAAATAAATAAAAACACCCTTTGTTGGAAAAAAACACAGCCTGTAGGGTCCACATGGCTCTTGAAGTTATACACAGGCAGAAGAATTTATTTTAAAACAATATGGTGTACATGGCTCTTCTTGCATAGTACAGCGGGGCTGAGTCAGTAATAAAAAAAATAATAAATGCTATTTCCAGGAATCAAAAAGTGTATGCTGCAGTTTCTAAGTAAACTTGTCATGAGAGAATTACAGCAGCTGCCATCGCTGCTCCTCTTCTGAAGCCTTGCTGTCTGTGGATTTAAAGTCAAACTCCAGGCAGATATAAAAGGCAGCTCTGTAATTATTAATAAATCGTTGAATGTATTTTTGAGATGCAAGCAGTTTAAGTACCTGAAATTCACTTGGAATCAATCTATTGCCCCTTTTGTGCTCTGTCTGAAGGATTTATTATAACCAGTACGGTTTACAGGCTGGCCTCTGGAATCGGGGCTTTCTCCTCCTTGTATCTCATTGATAATGTACTGCATTTTATGGGGGTACTGTTTAAACTCATTATTAGTTTAAAAATAAAAGCTGTCCCTTCCCTGTATGTCCTCCTGATCCTTACCCAAAGTCTTCTAACTTCCCTTCTCAAAATCAACATCTGTTTTCAGCCAATGTGATACTTACCTTGATTGATTTTAATATTTTGTTGCAAAACATAAACATATTTGGTCCCCACTTTATTACACTTAATCTCAAGGTTTTTTCACATTGCTTTAGTTTAGAAGGTGACAACACTTATGCCGCCTACACATGATCGGAATTTCCGACAACAAATGTTCGATGTGAGCTTGTTGTCGGAAATTCCGACCGTGTGTAGGCTCCATCGGACATTTGCTGTCGAAATTTCCGACAAGAAATGATTGAGAGCTGGTTCTCAATTTTTCCGACAACAAAAGTTGTGGTCGGAAATTCCGATCGTGTGTATCCAATTCCGACGCACAAAAATCCTACACATGCTTGGAATCAGTTTGACGCATGCTCGGAATCATTGAACTTCATTTTTCTCGTCTCGTTGTAGTGTTGTACGTCACCGCGTTCTTGGCGATCGGAATTTCCAACAACATTTGGGTGACCATGTGTATGCAAGACAAGTTTTGAGCGAACATCCGTCAGAACAAATCCACGGTTTTGTTATCTGAATGTCCGATCGTGTGTACGCGGCATTCGGCTTCTTTTTTTTTTTTTGCATCCATCTTTCCTAGACATTACCCTACCCTAGCCTACCTCTATATTCTACCCTAGCCTGCTTCTATATTCTACCCTAGCCTGTATATATACTGCCCTAGCCTGTCTATATTCTATTTAATTTTAGTTTTAATTATCCTGATTTAAAATAATGGATGTGGGGGCCTTTTGGTGGGCGTGTTTTTTTTTTTTGGTGGGGGCAGCATTTCATTCTTGGACCCAGGCAGCACAATGTCTTGATAACTGTATGAAGTGATACATTTCCTGGAGTTTCACAGGCTAGTTCAGTAATTAATATGACTGCTTGCATTCCCACTCGCACTTGCATAAATTTGACAACTGATCCAGTATCTGGATTCTCCTGGCCTTAGGCGTACTTGTACCCTGTAAGTAAGGTACCTTCCCCCTCATTAGCATGTATTGGCACAATGATTGTTTTCTGTAGTAAGGTGCACGCCTTTTTGGACCCAAAAACATGTTAAATGTCCCCAAATATTTCTAATTTTAAACCTATCCCTAATGATTATCCTGCATAGTCTTATAGTAAATAAACCCTTAATAGGTAAAACGTTTTTGTTTCATTTTGGATAGAGCAAGGGAGGGTTATAACCTGAGTCATATTTTTTTCGCCATCTGTGTCCCATTGCGGAGATCTCCCTTCACTTCCTGTCCCATAGCCAAACAGAGAGTAAGATGAAATCCGTGCAAATTAACTAACTGCTTCCGGACCACCCACCACACATTAACTGCAGCAGGGCGGCCCGGCTGCGCCAAACAATGTACCTGTATGTTTCCGCCTTGGGGTATGAGGTGCGTGCCGCTGGCGAACCGCTCCTGCTGTGATTGGACACAGCGGGAGCCAATCCACAGGTCCGACTGCCCGCCAATCTTTTCACTGGAGAGGCAGAACGGCGGTCTGTCAGAGAGGAAGAGAGAGATCTTGTCTTCCTGATAATCGGGAACACAGATCTCGCTCTTCCTCCAGTCAATCCACCCCCCACACAGTTAGAATTCCCTAGGAGCACACTTAACCCTTTGATCGCCCCTGCTGATGTTAACCCCACTGATTACTGTATTGGTGTCACTGGTCCCAAAAAAAGTGTAATTTGGTGTCCAATTTGTCCGCCGTAATGTCGCAGTCCCACTAAAAATCACTGTACGCTGCCATTACTAGTAAAAATAAAAATGCCATAAATCTATCCTATAATTTGTAAGCTATAACTTTTGCGCAAACCAATCAATGTACGCTTATTGGGATTTTTTTACTAAAAACATGTAACAGAATACATATTGGCCTAAATTGATGAATACATTCATTTTTATTTATTTTTTATTGGATGTGATTTAGAGCAGAAAGTTAAAAAATATTATTTTTTTTCCAAAATGGTCTGTTTTTTTTTATTTTTTCTGTTTTTTTTATTTTTTAGAGCGCAAAAAAATTAACGCAGAGGTGATCAAATACCATCAAAAGAAAGCTCTATTTGTGGGGGGGGAGGACATACATTTTGTTTGGGTACAAAGTCGTATGACCGCGCATTTGTCAGTTAAAGCAGTGCTGTATCACAAAAAATGGCCTGGTCAGATTTTTCAGCAAAGCAGGCTTGTATTGCCTGGATAAATAGATTGTCTTCTTTTAAATGTATTTGCTTGAGTAAAACTGACCCCAAATCAGAAAAGTTCTCTTTGAAAATAAGTAAATACTATTTCATGTCAATATACAAGTTGCATTTAATTAAATGCAGTTTTCAAATACTCATGCCCAATACAATTGCCTTTTGTTGCAATATATCTGGTAGTGTGGATACACAGGAGCATATTGCCAGAGGCTGTCTGTACTAGGATTTCTTGTGACCTTAAGAATTAAATGCACACATGTGACCTCTTCACAGGGTAGAGGTGGAGAGTGAGGTCATCACTATTAGATAATTTATTGATTTCTGCCACCCTGCCTTATCCCTTCTTATACAGTCAATAACCAGAAAGCACAATTCGATTTGAACATAAGACAACATAGCCAACAACAGTCAACGAGACACAGTTTTTAAGCAATTACAATTCCTTTTTACAATAATACTAATAATAATAAGTTTAGTTTTATGTTATTTCTGTGTACCATCACACCCAGTACAAGAGTTTATAGGTTATAAGGTCATAGCCAAGCCTTTAATTTGAAGCATATCTATTTAATTATTTTTCCTTGTGGCATTTAAAAAAAAAGAAGCTAGAGAAATAATTATGCGATAGCTTGTAAGAAAAGTTGCATTTAATATATGACTACCCGGGAATCGTGCACCAGGACGCCGAACACAGGGGCTACTTCGTTCCAGGGCCAATTACCCTTTATTTTAATCGCCTGCTATACACGCCGGGTGCCAGGACTATCAGGCACTCAGCAATGTAAGTGTGAACTTTTTTATATTTGTGGAACAAATAAATATTTTATACGGCATTGCGCAATGAGGCTCTCTTCCTGTTCTTATCATCCCAATCCATCCCTATGAGGCACATCTCAACTCTAAGACATCATCTTGAGGATCTGATTTCGGGGTATCCTCACATGCTTACAAGACTATACTAGCGATGGGTGGTCAAGGGGTGAGTGTACATCTATGTGGGGCACCCAGTCTGAGCACTACTCCATAGGATACATCTATTGAGCACGAGCACCATATGGGACTGTTTATGATCTATTTCTAATGATATATATATATATATATATATATATATATATATATATATATATATATATATATATATATATATATATATATAAAATCTGTTTGATATTGTTTTGTCCAGTACTTATATCAGACTATTTCTAGCGCAATTTCCTTCTTAGTTCCATAATTGCCTTTGTTTCCTGTCCCCAAGACACAAGAGGAAGTACAGAGAGCTCCCCAAAACTAGGGGAAAACCCTCCGAGAAAGTGGTCTCTAGAACCGGTATCCAAATGAAAGATTTCTTTTATTCTAGAGCAGTGGTCACCAAACTGTGGCCTGGGGGCCAGATGTGGCCCTTTGCTTGCCTTTATCCGGCTCTTGTGGCACTATTCCTCCCACTGATACAATGATACAGGGCATTATTCCTCCCACTGACACCAATGATGGTTCATAAATCCTGTCACTGATACCAACAATAGGGCACTATTCCTTTTACTGACACCAATGATAGAGCACTATTCCTCCCACTAATACCAATTATTTGGCACTCTTCCTCCCAGAGGCGTACTAAGTGGGGGGCGGGGGGGGGCGGGCCGCCACGGGTGACACACACTGGGGGGGGGTGTCAGGCCGGCGCCCCCCCTCTGCAGCTGAAGTAAATACAGCGGGGCGGGTGGGTTTAAGCCGCGGCACCGCGGCGGTGACAGGAAGAGCCTGTAGTGGCTTTGCAAGGAGGGGGAGGGGGGTGCGAGCCAAGTGACACCCGGGACCCGCAGCGATCCCCTTCTCTCATGACCGCGGCTGAGCGGCTCTGTTCAGTCTCGGCTGTCTCAGCCGAGCAGACAGAGTGCTCAGTGAAGCCGCCTCCCCCTCCTCCTCCCTACCCAGGGGGAGGGGACCGGACCGTCACCTGACCAGTTCTGTGCATGTCCCGCGCTTATCTGACTGAGGTACATTATGGGGCTGCTCTGTGGGGGTCTCTGCTCTGTGGGGGTCTCTGTACTGTGGGGGTCTGCACTGTAGGGGTCTCTGTACTGTGGGGGTCTGCACTGTAGGGGTCTCTGTACTGTGGGGGTCTGCACTGTAGGGGTCTCTGTACTGTGGGGGTCTGCACTGTAGGGGTCTCTGTACTGTGGGGGTCTGCTCTGTAGGGGTCTCTGTACTGTGGGGGTCTCTGTACTGTGGGGGTCTGCTCTGTAGGGGTCTCTGTACTGTAGGGGTCTCTGTACTGTGGGGGTCTGCTCTGTAGGGGTCTCTGTACTGTGGGGGTCTCTGTACTGTGGGGGTCTGCTCTGTAGGGGTCTCTGTACTGTAGGGGTCTCTGTACTGTGGGGGTCTGCTCTGTAGGGGTCTCTGTACTGTGGGGGTCTGCACTTTAGGGGTCTCTGTACTGTGGGGGTCTGCTCAGTAGGGGTCTCTGTACTGTGGGGGTCTGCACTGTAGGGGTCTCTGTACTGTGGGGGTCTGCTCTGTAGGGGTCTCTGTACTGTGGGGGTCTGCTCTGTAGGGGTCTCTGTACTGTGGGGGTCTCTGTACTGTGGGGGTCTGCTCTGTAGGGGTCTCTGTACTGTGGGGGTCTGCTCTGTAGGGGTCTCTGTACTGTGGGGGTCTGCTCTGTAGGGGTCTCTGTACTGTGGGGGTCTGCTCTGTAGGGGTCTTTGTACTGTGGGGGTCTGCTCTGTAGGGGTCTTTGTACTGTGGGGGTCTGCTCTGTAGGGGTCTCTGTACTGTGGGGGTCTGCACTGTAGGGGTTTCTGTACTGTGGGGGTCTGCACTGTAGGGGTCTCTGTACTGTGGGGTCTGCACTGTAGGGGTCTCTGTACTGTGGGGGTCTGCACTGTAGGGGTCTCTGTACTGTGGGGGTCTGCACTGTAGGGGTGTCTGTACTGTGGGGGGTGGGGGTCTGCACTGTAGGGGTCTCTGCACTGTAGGGGTCTCTGTACTGTAGGGGTCTCTGTACTGTAGGGGTCTCTGTACTGTAGGGGTCTCTGCACTGTAGGGGTCTCTGCACTGTGGGGGGGTCTGCACTGTAGGGGTCTCTGTACTGTGGGGGGGTGGGGGTCTGCACTGCAGGGATGTCTGTACTGTGGGGGTCTGCACTGTAGGGGTCTCTGTACTGTGGGAGCCTGCTCTGTAGGGGTCTCTGTACTGTGGGGGTCTGCTCTGTAGGGGTCTCTGTACTGTGGGGGTCTGCTCTGTAGGGGTTTCTGTACTGTGGGGGTCTGCTCTGTAGGGGTCTCTGTACTGTGGGGACTGCTCTGTAGGGGTCTATGTACTGTGGGGGTCTGCACTGTAGGGGTCTCTGTACTGTGGGGGTCTGCTCTGTAGGGGTCTCTGTACTGTGGGGGTCTGCTCTGTAGGGGTTTCTGTACTGTGGGGGTCTGCACTGTAGGGGTCTCTGTACTGTGGGGGTCTGTACTGTAGGGGTCTCTGTACTGTGGGGGTCTGCACTGTAGGGGTCTCTGTACTGTGGGGGTCTGCACTGTAGGGGTCTCTGTACTGTGGGGGTCTGCTCTGTAGGGGTCTCTGTACTGTGGGGGTCTGCTCTGTAGGGGTCTCTGTACTGTGGGGGTCTGTACTGTGGGGGTCTGTACTGTGGGGGTCTGTACTGTGGGGGTCTGCACTGTAGGGGTTTCTGTACTGTAGGGGTTTCTGTACTGTGGGGGTCTGCACTGTAGGGGTCTCTGTACTGTGGGGGTCTGCACTGTAGGGGTCTCTGTACTGTGGGGGTCTGCACTGTAGGGGTCTCTGTACTGTGGGGGGGTCTGCACTGTGGGGGGGTGGGGGTCTGCACTGCAGGGATGTCTGTACTGTGGGGGGTCTGCACTGTAGGCGTGTCTGCACTGTAGGCATGTCTGCACTGTAGGCATGTCTGCACTGTGGGAGGTCTGCACTGTGGGAGGTCTGCACTGTGGGGGGTCTGCACTGTGGGGGGTGTCTGTGGGGGCCTGTGTAATATAAAGGGGTGCATGGTGCTGTATAATGAAAAGGGGTCCAGAGGTGTAGGGTGCTGTCATGTAAAGGGGTCCAGAGTGTAGGGTGCTGTGTAATGTGTAGGGTGCTGTGTAATGTAAAGGGCTCCAGAGGTGTAGGGTGCTGTGTAATGTAAAGGGCTCCAGAGGTGTAGGGTGCTGTGTAATGTAAAGGGGTCCAGAGGTGTAGGGTGCTGTGTAATGTAAAGGGGTCCAGAGGTGTAGGGTGCTGTGTAATGTAAAGGGGTCCAGAGGTGTAGGGTGCTGTGTAATGTAAAGGGGTCCAGAGGTGCAGGGTGCTGTGTAATGTAAAGGGGTCTAGAGATGCAAGGTGCTGTGTAATGTAAAGGGGTCCAGAGATGCAAGGTGCTGTGTAATGTAAAGGGGTCCAGTGTTGCAAGGTGCTGTGTAATGTAAAGGGGTCCAGAGATGCAAGGTGCTGTGTAATGTAAAAGGGTCCAGAGGTGCAAGGTGCAGTGTAATATAAAGCGGTCCAGAGTGCAGTGTAATGTAAAGGGGTCCAGTGATGCAGGGTGCTGTGTAATGTAAAGGGGTCCAGAGGTGCAAGGTGCTGTGTAATGTAAAGGGGTCCAGAGGTGCAGTTGTGGAGAGGGGGTACACAGTAGTGACAAAGAGATATTGAAGGATACAGAGGTATGCCGGGGCACAGTGGGGTGTTTTTTACATTTTAAGGTGGGGGGGTGGGTGCCATATATAGGATCCGCCCCGGGTGCCAAATGCTCTAGGTACGCCCCTGCTTCCTCCCACTGACACCAATGGCGGGGCGGCACTCTTCCTCCCACTGACACCAATGGTGGGGCGGCACTCTTGCTCCTACTGGCCTCAGTCCGACTCCCATAAAGCGTGAAGGACAGTAAACTGGCCCTTTGTTTAGAAAGTCTAGAGATCCCTGCTTTAGAGTCAAATTTCAAAATGTTGGAATTCTCATCACTTTCTTTGTTGGTGGCAATGATTGCTAGGACCACTAGTGAAGGTGAATCTCCCCAGTATGGGCAGTGACAGACTTCTTATTTGCCCCTATTTTAAGTGGGGGAATGATTAAATGCAATGTAATCCTGTCCTGCATATAGTCTCATACCTCCTATATAGGCCAAATTGCCTGTTTGAGTGCTGTGGTTAAATCAGAATTCATGTTACCCCAAAAGAGCCGCATACTGGTGAAATCTTGTGATGGGTTCTTGGAGGTATCTCGCGGTAATGGTATTTTATGCAGAAGGAGTTACATAGGCTATACCCTGTATATACCTTGACCTTCAGAGACCATTACCTTTTAAAGTGGATGTAAACCCGATTCATGAAATTTGAGCTGGGCACATATATCTGCAGTGTTTTTTCATATCGCTTTTCAAAGCACTTTGTCCCGTAACTGTCTCCTGCTCCGTTCTTTTGTTATCAGCCTTATAACTTCTGACAAGTTCTCCGACACGTGATAAAAGCAGCCTGAGTTTTGTGTGGGGAGGATGCTATAAATAGATTAGCAGAGTGCTGAACTATTCAACGAACATATCTGAAAGTCTCTACCTATGAGGAGAGGGGGTGTCCGCCTTACCTCCAATCGGCTGTCTTGGCTGCATGCTCAGGCTTCACTGCAGTGCTGCACAGGAAGAAAAAAATCTCCTAACACGATCTGAACTTTCTAAAGAATTTATAAACCTGAAGATGGCAGATATACAAGTAAAGCCTCGTACATACAACCGATTTTTTTGAAAACCGTTCGTGTGTATGGTTTCTCGTCGAGAAAACTGCCGGGAATCTCGACGAGAAAAATAGAGAACCTGCTCTCTATTTTCTCGTCAGGATTCTCGTTTTTCTCGTCGATTCTCAAGATCCGGTTTCCCGACGAGAAAACCGGTCGTGTGTATGCTTTTCAGAGTCTTAAAAAATTGCGCATGCTCAGAATCAAGTATAAGACGGGAGCGCTCCTTCTGGTAAAACTAGCGTTCGTAACTGAGATGGCACATTCGTCGCGCTAAAACGAACTGAAAGCACGAAGACTGAAAAGCGCAAATCATCTCTCCCCAAACTTTTACTAACGCGGTAACACGAGATCAGCAAAAGCAGCACAAGGGGTGGCGCCATTGAAATCGAACTTCCCCTTTATATTGCCGTCGTACGTGCTGTACGTGACCGCGCTTCCCAATGACGAGATTTGTAATTGACAGTGTGTATGCAAGGAAAGCTTGACAAGAAGCTCGTCGAAAAACGACGTTTTTTTTTACGACGAGATTCTCGGTCGTGTGTACGAGGTTTAAGACTTTTGTAGGGAGATTTGTTTCATCCCTGTGTATCATCTGAGGCTGTTCACTTCACTGGGTATATGTGAGGGTGTACATCCACTTTAATCTTTTACCTTTTGTAGTTTTGCTCCGCACATTTATGACAAATGAGAGATCCCTGTTGTGATCAATTTATTTTTTATTTTTTCAAAGAGAAGTACATCCTCTCTTGAAGGTGATCTTGTGGTGAGATGGAATGGTATTGTGCACCACAACGTACACTGTTCACCACAAGATCACTTTGAAGAAATGACATCATGTATCTTTATAGAATATTTTACTTGTCTTTTGGGTATAGGCTAATAGAAAACACAATGACAAGGAAGCTGGCTAAAGTGGTGCCTATGAAATCTTTTAGTCTGCAGCTAATGCATTTTTTATAGTCTGACAATCTTCCCATCCCAGCCATTCTTATATCCGCTGAAAGTTATTAAAAATGAATGGACACATATATTTAGCTGTTTGGATTGTAAGATATTTAAAGGAGTTCTATAGCGACAGCATACACTTTCATTTATTAACATTAGCATTGTAAAACAATACAAACAGTAGGTATTTTGACAATCCAACATAAACTTACTTGAAAAATCTCCTTTCATGTTGTGATTGCTGTCTGTCTGCTGGCCATATCTTTCTACATCTTTCTAGATTCCCTGCATGTTTTGCAGCTGCTCCTCTGCTCACTCATTTGGTTTACTTTAAATTTCTAAGGACTACATATCCCATGGTACCTTGCTGTCTGCAAGCAGTGATTCCTGTACTGACTCTGCCTCCTGAAACTCCTTCTCTCTGCTCCTCCGTAGGTCAAAAGACAGGATCTGTGAAATGTGTGGCATAGTGAATATGTGTCACAGAATTTAAAGTGGTTGTAAACCCCATTCATGAAATTTGACCTGGGCACATATATCTGTAGTGTTTACTTATCTCTCTCCAAAGCTCAAAGTGCCCTGTCTTTCTGATACTCCGTTCCTCTTATTGGCAGAGTCACTTCTGACAATTTCTCTGACACACAAGATAACAGCAGCTGAAAATTTGTGTCAGGGAGTGAGCTTAGAGGTAGATGAGCAGAGAGCTTGTCTATTCACAGTACAGCTCTGCATGTTTCTTTATTTATCTGCCTATGTGGAGTGGGGGGTGTGTCTCTTTCCTCCAATCAGCTCTGAGTGGTAGCCCAGACTCCACACCCACTGCTAAACGAGGAAACAAGATTTCTAACATGACCTGCACTTTCCAAAGAGTGTAGAAGGGGAAAGACAGCAGATATACATGTAAAACTTATGCAGTGAGATTTTTTTAACCTGCGTATCATCTGAGGCTATTGACTTCACTGGGTATATGTGAGGGTTTACATCCACTTTAAGGAAGTAAATGTGTGAGATTTTCCCAAAGTAAGTTTACAAAATCTTTCAAATTATTAGAAGTAGGCTAGAAATTTATATACAAAGTGGAAATTTAATATATAATTTTACATTTTGACCAATGATACACTTTAAATGTATAATTGTTGTTTTAGTCATTTGTGCCCGACCCAAACTGAATAGCAGGGGCTGGAAACTGATAATTTTATAATGTGATTATTTCGCTAGAGATGCTTACTTCTACTATTATTATTGTAGACCTTGTAAAATCAATCTGTATACAACTCAAAGCAATTGGCCCTGGGTTATGAAAGTGTGAAATATTTCATCACATCATAATTGGAAATATGAAAATGTAATTCTTAGAACATCAGAAGACTCAACTTTGACCCTTGTTACATAGACAAACTACTGAAGATCACCACTAGGGATGAGCCGAACACCCCCCGGTTCTGTTCGCATCCAGAACATGCGAACGAACCCATAGTTCGCGTGAACTTTCGAACCCCGTTTTAAAGTCTATGGGACTCAAACGTGAGAAATCAAAAGTGCAAATTTTAATGGCTAATATGCAAGTTTTTGTCCTAAAAAGGGTTTGGGGACCCAGGTCCTGCCCCAGGGTAAATGTATCAATGCAAAAAACAGTTTTAAAAACAGCCGTTTTTTTCAGGAGCAGTGATTTTAATTGTGCTTAAAGTGAAAAAATAAAAGTGAAATATTCCTTTAAATATCGTGCCTGGGGGGTGTCTATAGTATGCCTGTAAAGTGGCGCGTGTTTCCGGTGTTTATAACTTTCCCTGCACAAAATGACATTTCTAAAGGAATAAGTCATTTAAAAATGTCTGGTCCCGGCAATATGGATGAAAAGCATTGAGAAAAACAGCATGGGTACCCCCCCCCCCCCCCCAGCCCATTACGAGCTCCTTTGGGTCTTGTATGGATATTAAGGGGAACCCCGCACCCAAATTTAAAAAAAGAAAGGCATGGGGCCCCTAGGCCCTATATACTCTGAACAGCAGTATACAGGCGGTGCAAACAAGACGGGGACTGTAGGTTTGTTCTTAAGTAGAATCTGTTTGTAATTTTGAACTGGTACATTTTTTAAGTGTAGCTCCAGCCCAAAAATCTATTTTTAAGCTTTTTGGAAAACATAGGGAAGGGTTATCACCCCTGTAACATTTGTTTTGCTGTCTGCACCTGTTCAGAAGATTTCACCTCACTTTCTGTCCCAATGACATTTGGATTTTGTAAATTTGGGGTTTTTAGGGAAACAAGGATTGGTGATAAAGCATAAGTGGAGAGGAGACACGTTTTTCCCATATTAACTCTTACAGGAGAGAATTTCCCTTCCTAGGGGTAGATTTCCTCTCACTTCCTGTTGTCTCCCTCCGTTTGTAAGTAGGAGTCGTTTAAAAGTCGGACGTTTGAAAGTAGGGGCCTGCCCTATCTGCTCTGCAGAAATTTGGGCCTTCGGTGTTGGTGTTGCCACAACACTGTAAGCCCTCAGTTACTCTTGGTGGGCGCTGCAATGGCCTGCTGTGAACTATTATATCAAGAATTGTAATTACATGCACCTGTTGAACAGGGGCAGAAAATTTGGGCCTTTGGTGGTGGTGTTGCCACAACACTGAAAGCCCTCAGTTACTCTTGGTGGGCGCAGGAATGGGCCCTGCTGTAAAACATTAGATCAAGAATTGTAATTACATGCCCTCGTTGAACAGGGGCAGAAAAATTGGGCCTTAGGCACTGGTGCTGGTGCCACAACACTGCAACCCCTCACAGGTACTCTAGTTGGAGCGCAGGAATGAGCCCTGCTGCAAGTATTACAGCAAAAATTATAATTACATGCCCCTGTTAAACAGGGGTAGAAAAATTGTGCCTTAGACACTGGTGGCGGTGCCCAGAACCAAAAATGTTCTTACTAGCTATCAACATAAACAGGAGGAAGAGGATAGTCACTCAGCATAACAGGATAGTCACTCAGCATAGGCAGTCTTGAAGGGATCTCACATTCAAAAAAAAAATATTCGGTTACATTAGCATCAGGTGCTTGGTAGCTGGTGATCCCAGACTGATTCATTTTTTATAAAGGTCAGATGATCGACCGAGTCAGTGGACAGGCGCACCCTGTGATCGGTTACAAAGCCTCCAGCAGGACTGAATGTACGTTCCGAAAGAACGCTGGATGCAGGACAGGCCAGTAGCTCAATTGCTT
Source organism: Rana muscosa (assembly GCA_029206835.1). Classification (NCBI taxonomy): domain Eukaryota; kingdom Metazoa; phylum Chordata; class Amphibia; order Anura; family Ranidae; genus Rana; species Rana muscosa. The sequence continues at coordinate 687,994,964 of CM055117.1, forward strand.
ACTGTACAAGCTCTGGCCAGTGATCCATCCTCAAGACCCAGTAACCCAAAGGATTTTCAGTGGGAAAGGTGTCCACGTCTGATCTTGCCCCTAGGTATTCCTGCATGTGAATCAGAAGCTGGCGATGGTTGCTGGAACCCATCATACCTTGGGGCTGCGGACTATAAAATTGTCTGAACGCATCGGTCAGACGACCACCTTCTCCACCGCTTCTTTTGTGACTGATCGAAGCCTCAGCAACACGTTGTCCAGGACCAGGAATTTGTAACCTCCCAGTCTCTGGAAACGCGTTGCACAAACCTTTCTGCAAGGCCTCCCAAAGATATTTCATCCTCTGCTCCCTCTGCGATGGCTGGATAAGGTCCGCAACCTTACCCTTGTAACGCGGATCAAGGAGGGTTGCCAGCCAGTAATCATCCCTCTCCTTTGCAGGATCAGGGAGGCCATGCAGAGTAGGTTTGCTGAGGCATTCGGTCCGGAGTCCTCTGGGTCACTAAGAACGACATGATCCGCAGCCACCTCCTCCCAGCCACGTACAAATCCATGGGTTTCTTGTGACTGTAAATGATCCCTTGAAGACTGCTGCTGATGCTGAGTGCTAGGTTCCACCTCCATGCTGACACAATCCTCCTCCTCCTCCTCCTCCTCCTCCTCCTCCTCCTCCTCTTCCTCCTGGTGTGATCGGCGGGCCAGCAGGAACACTGGATAAAGGGGGCCTTGAGAGGTAAGGAAGTCCTCTTCCTCCCTCTGTTCTGCCTCAAGTGCCCTGTCCATTATTCTATGCAGTGTGTGCTCCAACAGTTGGACAAGAGGGACAGTGTCACTGATGCATGCATGCACTGTCACTGCTCACCATCCTCGTGGCCTCCTCAAATGGTGACAGGACAGTGCATGCATCCCTGATCATGACCCAGTCAGCTTTAGCTGAACACTGTGCCCAGTATACAGTACACTGACGTTTAATATACTGCAGCTTAGCTCAACTGCCTGCCTGTATTATTAGTAGGAATAGAATAACAGGAACGCTCTGCAATGAGATCTAGCTAAACTGTTATAATTAATATATATATATATATATATATATATATATATATATATATATATTGGATCTAACTAGCTCAATCAACTGCCTGCTCAATCTAGCTATTGCTAACTGAAATAGAACAAAAGTCTGTCTGTCTCTGAAAGCTGCCGAAACACACTACGCAAGGCCGACACGCAGGTGGCCTTATATAGTGTGGGGGCGTGTACCTAATCCCCTGAGCCATGATTGGCCAAAGTCACCCTGACTTTGGCCAATTATGGCTCTCTCTGCTGACGGCGCTGTGATTGGCCAAAGCATGCGGGCCATAGTGCATGCTTGGCCAATCTTCAGCCAGCAATGCACTGTGATGACGCAGTACATTATGGGCCATGACGCGCAACTCGAATTTGGCGCGAACGGCCCATAATGTTCGTAATTCGGCGAACGGCTGAACAGACGATGTTCGAGCCGAACATGCGGGCGACTCGAACACCAAGCTCATCCCTAATCACCACTAAGATGTTAGAGACACCTTCTTGCTGGTGGTGTGTTCGTTTTAGCACAATTGGTTCACCAGGTGTGATCATTTCTAGTAGAACATACTGGGGTTAATTTCCTAAAACTGGTGAGTGCAAAATCTGGTGCAGCTCTGCATAGAAACTAATCGGCTTCCAGTTTTTTTTTTTTTTTTTGGTCAAAGCTTATTTGAACAAACTGAAATTAGAAGCTGATTGGCTACCATGCAGAGCTTCACCAGATTGTTCACACTGCAGTTTTAGTAAATCAACCCCCACTGTTGCCTAGTCTTATAAAGACTTTCCTTTTGTGTGTTTTTAAATACAAATCTAAAAGAAAAAGTTTCAATAATTCTAAAACCACACTCCTAATTCATTGACTGACAACATAATTGAAATGCCAATATAGTGACTCACAAATTATTGTTTTGAAAAATAGTTTGCACTGAAATCAACATATTTTAACAGTTCAACATAAATTAATGCAGAACAAAAGTTGATGGTCTGTAATGCCCACATATTGACTATCCCGTAATCAATTAGGTATTGGATGCTTGGTCACCTTATGTCTTGCATTGTAGCAGTTCTTGCTGACTTGGTTTTGGTGTTAATACTACTGGTTCAGAATGATGGAAGCAAAATATCCTGAGAAAATTAAGGAATAACCATTGGTCACTGCAGATATTCAGGGCTGTGTTGCAGAGCCGGTTATAATTTCAAGTGGTACTTTTTTAACTTTTTTTATTATTTAGATTTTATTTTCACTTTAGAAAACAGAATCCGTTGTCAGCTTCCAGAATAATATCTCTACAGCAACACATTTTGGCCTAGAAGTTGTAGAAGCTTTTACAATCCAAATGGAATGGAATTCAACTGTATTACATGGAGACTGTTACTACAGATTAAAGTATATCTAAAGCCATTTTTTCTGTTTTGATAGGGTAGGGATGGGTTAAAGCTTTGCTGTCTGCATTAATTCTCGACACAACAGGTTTAATAAAAATCTAGCAGGGGCCAATTTCTCACTCAATCCAATGCATGTATTTGGAATTACTAGATTCATAATCCTGTGTGGAATAGAATGTGTGCTAATTTTTCCCCTACAGGTGTTTTTATTCTGCATATTATTCAGTAAGGGGGAGGGGGGGTCATATTTAAAATGCAAAGTTCAAACTCCCAATCTAAACCATAAAACAAGAGTGGAATATATTGGAGATTACCAACCCTCAAATATGGGGGCTTTTTTCTATTATTTTCACCTGGTGATGCTTTTATTAACACACTTTTGGTCCCTTTGTGGCTACACAATATCTCCTTGCCATCTATAGAAGGAGCCATGGTTGTCAAACAGGCTGGACTTCAAACATGTCTGCCTTTTTGACCATCTCAATTATTTGGTGGTTTGATGGGACTAATAGTTTGCCAAAGAGAGATAATGCTGTTAATACTGTTTTTTTCATCTCACAAAATGTGACAAGGACATTGCGTTTTTTTTTTTGTAAAATCAATAGGTATTTTCTGTACTTGCTAAATATTTCTTGGCCTAAAAAAAAAAGAAGAAAACTAAGGTCTTGTAAGCTGCAACACTTTCTTTTTTTCTTTCTTTTTTTTTCTTCTGGGGTTTAGTAATGCTTTGGGTGCTTGATTTCATTCTTCATCTGATACTTTACATAAAGCACACCTAATGTAAATTTTGAGAGTGGATCTCCCTCACTCTTGCTGCTGGCTACTTAACAATCATAATGCATATCCTGAAATGCTTGCCTACAAGTGGCATGGTCTCCCTCTGTGAATTTGTGTGAGGCATAGGTAACTGACTGGCTGCTGCCTGAGTTCATGGCGTGGCACAGAGCTTGTAAAACTTTTGTAACACGTGTGTGTGTGTGTGTGAGTGTGAGTGTGTGTTTTTTTTAATTATTTTTTTTATTTTTATTTTAACTGGTGGTTTTTAGACCACATAGGTCCTTGGGGTCATTATGGGTATTTTTCTTTATACAAAATGACATAACAAATTGGTCCATAAACTAATCACTAGTGCAATTTTCTCCTGCGTCTTGCTGCAGTGCAGTACTATGGAAATCCCATTATGCTCTATGGGGACCGTTTATATCAATTTAATTAGGTTTTTTAAAAGGTGCAGGTGCTTCTTTTGGCGCAGCAGAATGCATTTTTGGTCCCATGGACTTTATTGGAAGCACATGAAATCTGCATGTATATGCATTTTTGGCAGGGTTTTGTGTTTAACGACCAGTCTCTGCCACATGAAGTATGACAATGCATTAAAAAGCACAAAAACTAAATGAAAAACACCTGGTTATGCAGCAGCTCTAGTGTAAACCTAGGCTTAGATCTGACATATTAAACAATCTAACGATCAAGTACACAGCATCAATCAAAATATTTAAGTTTCTTTAAATAAGAATGTTATTATTTAAAGGCTAAGTTCACCTTTTTAGAAAAAAATAATAAATGCACATATTTTTTTGCAGAAAAGAAAGTGCGTTATTTTTTTACTGCAATAGCCAGGAAAGCATTGTACGCATGATTAGTGGATCAGGGGTGCAATGTCGGACATCTGCAGGCAAGCCGTGCGGGTTTCAGCCCTTACCTCCGATACGGGTTGACTGTGAATGACTGTGACTTGTGAATGAACTACGAGCGTGCTCATCTGCGCCCTCGCAGTTCATTGAAAACTACAAGCTGTCAGCCGTAAGGGATGTAGGTACTTGTAGTTCTCTCATTCCCAGATCGCTGTGTATGAATGCTGCGCTGTTTTTAAATTGTGACAGAGTTTGCTGGGAGACTATCTCCTGCCTGCTGTTACAGGGTGGGGGAGATCAGGGAAAGGAGCTGGAACATGTAACATGTTGCAAAAGGTGAACTTCTCCTTTTAATATTAGGTAAGTGCGTAAAAACTGAAGCTATCACCATACACATTATTTGATACAGTGGATTTTATTACTAAAAGCAAATAGACTGTTCAATTCGCAAGGGAATTTTTGGTGAATGAGATGGTTTGCTGACTTCCATCATCCAATTATGTGCTAGCAAAAATTCACTTTTTAAAAAATTGTTCTTGCACATGATTGGTCAAATTTCACTTTGCAAAGAAGAGACATTCACTCACTAAGCCATGCAGATAATTCCCTTGCAACATACAACTTTCTTTGCAAAGTGTCCAGCCTATTTGCCTTTAGTAAATTTCCCCCACTGCTTTGTGTGTGTGTGTGATGCTCTTATTTTTAATACATTGGTACAGTTTTTATTTAAATGGTTTACCTTTTATGTATTATGTTTATTGCCTAGGAAAAAAAACTGGAGAATACAGGGATAGCATACACAAATAACGGAGAGCATACAATTCCATGTGCAATATAACGAACTACAAAGCAAGTCCATCTCTTATCTAGAAACAAAAGTTGCAGATATATACAGCTGTCCTTGAGTTTGATTAGTATCAAAGTTTAGAAAGTTGCCGCATACTGTGAGCTGTCCCACTTATATTTGATATAATTTTGGGTATTTGGAAAGAAAAAAAAAAAGTTTTTCTGGTAAAGTAAAATCTCTTTGAATTTCCTAGCTATGAATGATAAAGATTAAATCAGGGGTCTCCAAACGTTCTACAAGGGGTCATTTTATTGTCCTTCAAACTAGGAGGGCCAGAGTGTGGCCAGCGGAAGCAGAAATTTTCCTAGTATCAGTGAAACCAAACATCGCCACATTTGGTTCTTAGTGATAGTGCCCCATTGGTGGTTTAATAGAGAGGAACAGTGCCCCATTATTGGTGTCAGTGGTAAAAACGGTGCTCCATCATCCGTGTCAGGTGGCAGTACAGTGTGTCGTATCAGTAGAAGGAATAGTGCCCCTAGGGCCAGATAAAGGCAAGCAAAGGGTTCTCGGGCCGCAGTTTGGAGACCACTGGATTAGATCATTCTTCCACAGAATTCTTCTCTGAAGAAATTAAATTAAGTTAAGCAAGCAATTAAATTGAAAAGCATCATTCTGCTGATATTCGGAAGAGTATTTTATGCTGACAGTATTGTGACTGTTTTCAACAGCAAATCTAAGGCAGCAAAGTCATATTGATGGACAGGATAATTATGTGTCCAGTATAATTAAGATCTGATCTATATTGCCCCTGTCAGGGTGGAGTAATTGATTGCATGACACAAAGTAAAGCACCAATTTACTGCAGAGAGCTATCCATTAGGAGTCAGTTATTGGTGCAGAAAGGACATTTCACTGAAGAGCGTCCAGAAAATTAACCCAAGGCTAAAAAAATTCAATAAAAGCATATGTTGCCCTAAAATGTGGCACCAAGACCATATACAGTATATATTGAACTAGCATCTAACCTTACTGGTTTCTGTCTTGCTGAGTAGCAGCTGCAGAAAATATAGTTATTCTTTGTAAGCCTCAGTCTGAACACTACTCTCTTCTGTCTACAGACAATGTGCCAGTCATGGCTCTTATACAGGGCTGGTCTTTCACATATTGATCTTGGACAGCTTCGTTATTGGCTTTTACATGCTAAGGGCACTAATTGGCCCTTTTGAGATATTAATACTAACAGTTCAGTTTATGTCTCACAGAAGTTTTCTCTGATGTCCAGCAGCTTTTAGGTCTAATGTTCAGGGTTGGCCTAATCCTGCAATTTAAAGGGAAGGCGCTATGAGATCTCTGCTGTCAGATGGGATAGCTGGTCTGCCAGCTCGAGCTACCACTTCTAATTCATCTGCTTCCTTTGTGAAAGGTTTTAGACAAAGGGCAGCTTATGTGAGTGTTGGGGAACAGAAGGCCATTGGAGTCCTGTATTTCTTCACAGCCATCATTCAAAACAATTGTACAATTATACACATGATCTTTGTGCTTCGCTTCTACGTGAAATTTAAAATGAAATTACCTTTCAAAAAGTTAATATGTGAAAAGGTTCTACGTAATACTTTGACTATAGCTATTTCTTTTTTTATCTTTTGTAGTGAGTGAGTGCTAATGGCTGTACTGTAAAACACACTCGGAATGTAATTGTATGGCCAGCAGCATTTGTCAGAAAGGGAGGCATCCTTGACCTATCAACAGTAATCTTGCTGAATAAGGACAAGCGTAAAGTTTTCAATGGACATTACAGGTCTGTTAATCCTTCAGAAATGGTCAGACCAACAAAGGTCTTGCATAATGCGAAGATAAATATACACCAATCAGTATTGTCAAAACAACCAATGTTTTGGCCAACATTGGCGCAAATATCCCATGGCAGGCATCTGTCTAGAGTAGGGGTGTCCAAACTTTTTCAGAGAGGGCCAGATTTGATGAAGTGAACATGCTTAAGGGCCAACCATTTTGCTTGACATTCTTTGAACCATTAAAATTCGGTCTAAGTGTCTTCGTCCGAGCACTAATACACTGCCCAACAAGAATTATCTTGCCTTTGTGACTGTGTGGTGAAGAGATGAGCTCGGGTGTGTTATTTGGATGTACTGTATTTATCGGTGTATAACACGCACCTTCACTTTAAGAGGGAAGTTTCAGGAAAAAATCTTAAATTTTAAATAAAGAACTGTGAAGCAAAATAAGGGTCAGTGCCCATCTGCAGCCCCACCATTGCCATGAAGGCGGCCCCCACCATTGCCATGAAGGCGGCACCCCTATTGCCATCAGTGCAGCCTGATTCATGCCCATCTGCAGCCTTGGAGAAGACAGGGAGGGGGCAGGACGAGCGTCAACAGATTACATACAGGAGAAACTCCTGTTTTCTCAGCGGCCTCTTTAATACAAAGTCCCATCTCCTATGATGGACAGAACAGTTGTCCAATGGCAGCGCAGGAGATGGGATTTCCTTTTACAGAGGCCGCCGTGTAAACAGGTAAATTCTCCTGCATGTACGGCACTCGTCCCATCCCCTCCAAGGCAGCCAGCATATATATATCTTTTGTGGCCCCCGGCGCTTTGGGATTCGTTGGGGGCCACAAAAGATATACAGGTCCAAATTACCAGGCGGGCCGCAATTGGCCTGCGGGCCGGACTTTGGACATGCCTGGTCTAGAGCCATTATGAGGATTGGATATTTTTTGATGATACTTGTATCATTGGATTAGATAAAATCAGATTACATTAGATCAGTGATTCTGAAACAGTTTTGCTAGCATATTGAAAAATTGGTAAATGTTGCAAAAGTTAAAGGGGTTGTAAAGGTTTGTTTTTTATTTTCTAAATGGGTTCCTTTAAGCTAGTGCATTGTTGGTTCACTTACCTTTTGCTTTGATTTACCTTCTAAATGTTTTTTTTTCTTTGTCTGAATTTCTCACTTCCTGTTTCTCCTCACTAAACTTCACACCATCATCCGAGTGGTGTGGAGTCAGCCAGAACAGCTTACTGAACAGCTTACTGAGGAGGAACAGTAAGTGAGAAATTCAGACAAAGAAAACAAAGAAAACAAATATTTAGAAGGGAAATCTAAGGAAAAGGTAAGTGAACCAACAATGCACTAGCTTAAAGGAACCTATTTAGAAAATAAAAAACTAACCTTTACAACCCCTTTAAATATCATTTTTATATATATATATAATATATATGTAACACAACCTCTGTCAGTCTGTCATTCATTGGTTCCTTTCGTAAAGCGAGATCTCGGGAGAACTCGATCGCTCTAATTATATTATAATAATAGAGACCGTTCCATTCCAACTTTGGTGCTTATAAATTAAGATTGTTTAGTGATGGAGAGATACTTAATGAAGTCTCTGAAAAAAAAACTGTTAAGGCCTCATGCCCACGGACATTTTTACAGCCGTGTTTTTGAGCGTTTTTTACAGCTTAAAAACGCCTGTCCATGTTATTGTAAATATTTTTCGACCGTATTTTTTTAGAAAAAAATAAAAAAACGCCGGAGCTCAAAAACGCAATCGCTGCGTTTTTGCGCGTTTTTTAACGCTTCGCGTTTTTTTATGCCCAACGCCGACGCCGCGGAATGCACTGGTCCTGGGTTTTTTTACAGCTTAAAAACGCCTATTCTATTTGCAGCTCAAAAACGCCTAGGTGGGCATGAAGCTATAGACTAACATGTGGACAGGCGTTTTTAAGCTGTAAAAAACACTCAAAAACGTGGCTGTAAAAACGTCCGTGGGCATGAGGCCTTATGAAAAGCAAGGAAGCAAGTGAAATTGAAACTAAACATATATGTAAAAAGAAATAAGTTCTTCACCACAAAAATTGTTAAATCTTTTCAGGTGTGTCGTGAATTATTATTATTTTTTAGATCTTTTTGGTGCGCAGCAAAGACAACGTTTTGAGAAACACTGTATTAGATGCTTGTAACAAGGCTTGTAAATGTGATGCTGATACCAGTACCTGAGGTTTTACCAAGATGCAGACCTAATCTGATTCACAAGTAAACAGATTGACTTCAGTGGACAATATGACTTCCATTGGGTCGCCTTTGCCTAAATAGGATTATTATTGTTAATTTTGGCCTTTTATGTGTTGGGTTTATTTTTAGAAAGACATTTCCACTCTTTAATCTAACATGACAACGTATTTGACACAATCTTAAATAATGTGCACACACAAGTACTTAATCCACTAAAGTATGTTAGACCATATTATGATCATATGCTTAATAATAAGCTGCCTACTTTTTGGGACTTTTATTGGGATCCATGTGAGGCATTGGTACAAATCTCATGAAAATGTGCTGATATACATGGTTTGCTAATATTTATATGCCACCATAAATTCACTAAGCAGCTATAGAAACTGCCCAGCCTCATGCACACTACTGTTTGTTCAGCGCCTCTAAATGCCTGGCAAGAAGAAAGCTGCTGGAAATCTTGCCATGAGCTGTTTTTTGCACATGTGTTTAAGCACGTTTGGGCGTTCATTCACTCCATTGGCCAGAATATTTTATTCTGGCCAATGAAATTAATGACCACTGAAGCACTAAACGCACCTAGGTATTAGGCCCATATACACAAGTTTGTAGGCGTTTAGGTGTGTCCAGCATTTTTTTCTGCTTGTATGGTGATGTGTGTTTGTTTTGTGCTTCTTTTTTTTTTTTTTTTTTATTCCGCCTCTAAACGCTCCTCCATACCTGTAAACCCCTATGTTTGCATAGGCTAACATGGAGGCTGAAAAAAAGTAAAACACCTGTAAAAGCTGCATTTTTTTTTTAAGTCCTGTGTGAATGAGGCCTAAATCCGCTTTAGTATTTTGGTTAGATATTGTTGTAAACTCCAGAAATGTTGATAGGTTAACTGTCTTCTCTTGCAAATGGGCCCTAGTGTCTGCACGTGTGTATACATGTGAGATAAGGACCTTTTGCCTAGATTCCTTGCGGGCAGGGACTGATGTACAGTATGTAAAGCGCTGTGTAAATAGTTTGCACTATAAAAAATACCTGTAATTAATCAATGTACCGTATATACGATACTCGAGTATAAGCCGACACGAATATAAGCCGAGGCACCTAATTTTACCACTAAAAAATGGGAAAATGTATTGACTCGTGTATAAGCCTAGGGTGTCCATCTGCATGCCTCAATGTGTCCATGCCTCACTGTGCCTCACTGTGTCCATGTCTCACTGTGTCAACCCTTCACTGTGCCCAATCTCCCCACCTGATCTCCAGCGCTGTGACTAGACTGACTTTTAACATGGGAGTCTATGGAAGGGGTGCCCTGCTTTGAAAAATCGGTGCTATCCGGCCGTAGGTCCCCCGAACAACAAACTTTGCACACTTGAGTGGGGCTACATGTTTGACACGTTTGGGGTCCAAGGGACCTACGGCTGGCCGGGATCAGGCACACAAATTTGAAGATGGACTCGAGTATAAGCCGAGGGGGGCATTTTCAGCACAAAAAAATGTTCTGAAAAACTCGGCTTATACTCGAGTATATACGGTATGTAATTTATTGCCAAATCTTGTAATGAGTTAAGTCAGTCTTTTATTTTAACAAATCATACCCAGCACACACAAGTGGCAGTGCTAAGAGTCAATTGCTAATTTTTCTTGCATGTTTATTACTGTTTGACAAGAGTTGTGCTTTAACATTTTTCATTGATGTCGTTTACTTATTTTATAGCCATTATTTCTTTCTCGTACATCACGGGACACAGAGCGACATAGTCATTACTAATGGGTTATATAGTTACCGTCAGGTGCTGGCACTGGCAACTTCCAAAACCGGAAGTACCCTCCCCTATATAAGCCCCTCCCATCCGGGAGCACCTCAGTTTTTTGCCAGTGTCTAAGGTGTTGGCCAAGAAGAAACATGTGTTTTTCACTGAGCTTGCGTACAGGTTCTTTTGGGCCTCAGTAAGCTATTCCGGATCCGACCAAAAAAGCTTCATAGCTAAACGGTCGGTACCCGGGCCTTGCAAAGAGAAGAGCAAGGTTCTGCCTGTAATGCTTCTCTTAGGAGAGCTGGACCCTGGGATCCAGAGCTCTGGTCATACCCACGACCAAGATGTTTTCTGTGCAGGGTGCTATACAGGTCCAGGGGAGTGGAATCCTTGGGAACCCGGTCCCTGAAGGTTTGATTACAATGCCTGCCGTGATAGGTGAAGTTTGGGCTTTTGTGGACCAAACAAAGTCCTGCGGCGAGGAACAGGTAAGTGGGGGCCCCCAGGAACTTGGTTCTATTGGGGGACCCCCAAGCCTAATTTGTCTTTCTGTCTGTTACCTAATGGTATTCCCGCAAGATTCTGTGCATGCCTGTAACTACTAAAAAAATGTAATAATTTTTAATGGTGGTCAAGAAAAAAAATAAAATAAATAAAAATGTTTTTTTATATATATTTAGTATATTAGACTGCGGTACCTGTGTTTGTCCACTAGAGGCCGCTGTGGAATGTTTTCTTGTCATGTGGACTAGTTTCTTCTCAGAGAGCAAAGTCCAGGCAGTTGGTGAGTTCTCCTATAGGAAACTGCTTCCTCTGCCATGTTGCAGTGCTCGTCCATCCCCCGGCCTGCGGCAAAGAGGGGCCCTGGCTCCTGTCCCTGGTTTCCATGTTTGAAATTAGCGCCGAGGGCGCACGTGGCCGCGTGCGCGTGCACGCGCCTCTATATATAGAGGTGAGCCGGGAAAGGGGGCGGAGCCTGGGGGATGACGCTCTGTGCGCGCCGCAGCGCTTCTGCGCATGTGCGGGCGTCCCAGCAGGTTTTAAAAAGCCACAATATTGTAGTAAGCTGGCTATGAAGTACAGAGACAGAGCTGGCAACATTTAAAGGCATACAGCAAGCGGTTGATACAGGCATCCCCTAGAAAGGCACATTAGTAGACACCAACTGTTTATTATAGCAGCATTTATGCTAGACTATTATCAGTAACTGGTGTATTTCGGCTGGAATACCTCAGCTTTGTGGCTTAGGAATATGCCGTCTAAAAACTCCGGGACTAGAAATTCCAGGAGTAATAGGGGGTCTCCATCGGGCTCTGAGGATCTTGGGCATGCTTTGGCTGCACCAGTCTCCCCTGAAGAATCAGAGGTTAGTGACCGTAGAGCACCCTCAGGAGTACCTGGTACTGTGGCTGTCCTCAGTTCACCTGCTCCTGTGTATGTAACAGAGGAGGTTTTTTCCTCAGCTCTGGGAGGACTGGAAGAGAGATTGTCAGCATTAATCGCTGCTTCCCTGTCACAGGAGAAAAGCGCTCGATCTCCCTCTCCTCCCTCAGAGTGCCTGTTAACAGAGCAACAGTCCCATACAGAGGTCGACCTACCTGAGGGGGATCAGGATGAGGTTGATTCGGTTGTAGAGGAATCAACAGTGGAAGAGCCGTTCTCAGCATCACATGCTGAGAGGTTATGGGTTCAGTCCCTGACTAATATGGTCCGATCAGCATTTAAAATGCCACTTGCGGAGCCATCCTCCACTTCTGTCTCCTCGTTGGGGTCGCTAAAAGCTCCCCAGACTGTTTGTTCCTTTCCGATCCATCCTTTACTGGAGGGGCTCATTTACCAGGATTGGGAGCATCCTGACAAAATATTTACTCCCCCCAAGAGATTTCCGGTGGTCTATCCCATGGAGGATAAGTTCATCAGAAAATGGAAGGTCCCTACAGTGGACGCAGCCATCTCTTGTGTGAATAAATCACTGACATGTCCGGTGGAAAATGTCCAAATGTTCAAGGACCCAATAGATAAAAAATTGGAGTCATTATTGAAATCTGCTTTTTCTACAGCAGGATTGGTGACACAACCAGCAGTGGCAGCTATAGGGGTCTGCCAAGCAGTGAAGGATCAGTTGAAACAGGTCTTAAGGGACTTGCCAGATCAGCAGGCTCTTGCCCTAGCTGATCTACCTAGAGCCTTATGCTTTGCGGTGGACGCCATAAAGGATTCAATCCATCAGGCCTCCCGCCTTACGCTGTCTGTAGTACATATGCGCAGGCTTCTATGGCTCAAAAACTGGTCTGCTGAAGCTCCCTGTAAAAAATTGCTGGTCAGCTTCCCATTTCATGGGGAGCGCTTATTCGGGGAAGACCTGGACAAGTATATCCAGAGAATTTCCAGCGGTAAAAGTACACTTTTGCCGGTTAAAAATAGAGTTAGAGGTCCCTCCTTTAAGAGGCCGGCTTCTCCAGTCCCTAGGACATCGGCTGTGAAACAGTTCCGACGGCCTCCCCGGTCAAATCCCGGAGGTAAAAATCAGGGACAGTTGCAGGGTAACAAGAAGCCCTGGAGCAGGAGAGGTACAAAACCTCCCCCAAAGTCAAATGCATGAAGGGTTGCCCCCACCCAATCGGGTGGGGGGAAGACTTCAGTTGTTCACAGAAACCTGGCGGGACACGATCCGAGACAGATGGGTGCTCTCCGCAGTAAATCTGGGATACGAATTGGAGTTAAAAAACTCCCCTCCTTCCCGCTTTATAAGGTCAAACGTGCCAAGGGATCCCCAGAAGAGAGGATCCCTCCTGTTGGCACTGGAACAATTATTGCTTCAAGCAGTAATTATAGAGGTTCCCCTGGAAGAATGGGGGTTCGGGTTTTACTCAAACCTCTTTACAGTTCCGAAGCCAAACGGGGACGTGAGGCCCATATTAAATCTAAAAGGGCTAAACAAATTCCTACATATCAGGACTTTCCGGATGGAGTCGATCCGATCGGTAGCCACTGCCCTACAAGGGGAGGAATGGTTAGCCTCGATCGACATCAAAGATGCTTATTTGCACATCCCCATCTTTCCAGCCCACCAAAAATTTCTACGCTTTGCGGTAGAAGGGCGCCATTTTCAGTTCAGAGCCTTACCCTTTGGTCTGGCCACAGCACCAAGAGTGTTCACAAAAATTCTGGCCCCATTATTGGCCAATCTAAGAACACGAGGTGTAACGATAATGGCATATCTAGACGACTTGTTGCTGATAGACCACTCAGTGGAAAAACTAGAAGTGGTTGTTCACGAGACAATCAAGTATCTGGAATATCACGGTTGGATTATCAACCGAGACAAGTCAGCCCTAAAACCAGTCAAAAGTCTGGAATACTTGGGGCTAGGGCTGGATTCAGACCAGAGAAAGATTTTCTTGCCTCAAGAAAAGGGGTCGTCTTTGAGAGATTTGATCCACTTAGTGGGTTCAAAAAGACAGCCATCCATACGCCTGTGCATGAGGCTGCTGGGAAAAATGGTGGCATCATTCGAAGCAGTACCCTACGGTCAATTCCATTCAAGGAAGTTGCAAAGGGCCATACTGTCAGCCTGGAACAAAAAAGTTCAGGCTCTGGACTTACCAATGTCCTTGTCCCCTTCCGTTCGCAGGAGCCTCCGCTGGTGGTTGGTTCCCCAGAATCTGGAAAGAGGGAAATCCTTCAGTCCGATTTCCTGGAAGGTGGTCACTACAGATGCCAGCCTTATAGGCTGGGGAGCAGTACTGGAGCAATGGTCTCTCCAGGGCAGATGGTCGGATGCGGAAAAGGCCCTGCCCATCAATCTCTTAGAGATACGAGCAGCCCGGTATGCCCTAGTAGCATGGACATCCAAACTCCAAGGGTCCCCTGTCAGAGTTCAGTCAGACAATGCCACAGCAGTGGCATATATCAATCGTCAGGGGGGCACCAGGAGTCGTGCAGCCCAAAGGGAAGTAAATTACATCCTGAGATGGGCAGAAAGATATGTCCCAGCCATATCTGCGGTATTCATTCCAGGAGTGGAGAATTGGAAGGCGGACTTTCTAAGTCGCCAACAATTATGCCCAGGGGAATGGTCCCTTCATCCCGAGGTTTTCCGGACAATATGTCAGCGGTGGGGAACACCGGATGTAGATCTGCTAGCATCCAGATTCAACACAAAAGTGGACAGGTTTGTCTCTTGGGCAAGGGATCCCCTAGCGTGCGGCTCGGATGCCCTAGTGTTCCCTTGGGATCAGTTCAAGCTGATATATGCATTCCCACCGCCACAATTGTTACCTCGATTACTCCGCAGAATCAGGGTAGAAAAGAAACCAGTGATTCTGGTGGCTCCAGCGTGGCCCCGAAGAGCATGGTACGCGGAGATTGTAAAAATGTCTGTGGGGAGTCCTTGGACCCTCCCACATCGTCCGGACCTGCTTTCGCAGGGACCGATATACCACCCTTCCTTACCAGCCCTAGGTTTGACGGCCTGGCTATTGAAGCCCACATTCTAAAAAAGAGAGGGCTCTCTAATGCTGTGGTATCTACCATGATCAATGCCAGGAAGCCGGTATCCAGGCAGATCTACTATAGAATCTGGAAGGCGTACATCGCCTGGTGTGAAGCCAAGAAATGGCATCCACGTAAATACGTAATAGGTAGGATTCTGGACTTCCTACAATGGGCTGTAGATAGGAAGCTTGCCTTGAGTACTATCAAGGGTCAGATTTCGGCCTTGTCAATATTTTTTCAAAGGTCCTTGGCTTCGCATTCACTAGTCAAAGCCTTTATACAAGGAGTGATGCGTATTAGTCCTCCGGTTAATATTCCCATATGTCCATGGGATCTAAACTTGGTTCTGTCGGTTCTACAGAAACAACCATTTGAACCATTACAGCATATTTCCTTAGTGCTTCTCACCAGGAAATTGATTTTTCTAGTAGCCATTTGTTCGGCTAAAAGAGTATCGGAATTAGCAGCTATGTCCTGTAAGGAGCCATATCTGGTTATCCATAAGGACAGAGTAGTGTTACGTCCTCATCCAGCCTTTCTTCCTAAGGTGGTATCGAGTTTTCATTTGAACCAAGATGTGGTTCTTCCTTCTTTTTTCCCCAAGCCTACTTCGGTAGAGGAAAAGTTATTGCATTCTTTGGATGTAGTAAGAGCAGTTAAAGCTTATCTAAAAGCCACTGCTCAGATTCGCAGAACGGATACTTTGTTTATTCTGCCGGAAGGCCCCAGAAAGGGTCAGGCAGCGTCAAAATCTACTTTAGCCAAGTGGATTCGACAGGTCATAATACAAGCCTATAGCTTGAGAAGTAGACCGCCTCCGTTCAAAGTTAGGGCGCACTCCACGAGAGCAGTTGGAACTTCATGGGCAGTGCATCACCAGGCCTCCCTGGCTCAAATCTGTAAGGCCGCAACATGGTCTTCGGTACACACGTTTACTAGGTTCTACCAGGTGGACGTTAGAAGTCAGGAGGATGTCGCCTTTGGGCGCAGTGTGTTGCAGGCCGCAAAAGATCCTCATGTCTGATAGCGCTCAGCTTATATATGGTGTATCCCCCCCCTCATTTGGCATTGCTTTAGGACATCCCATTAGTAATGACTATGTCGCTCTGTGTCCCGTGATGTACGAGAAAGAAAATAGGATTTTTATAACAGCTTACCTGTAAAATCCTTTTCTTGGAGTACATCACGGGACACAGAGCTCCCGCCCCTCTTTGGGGACACTTATTGCTTTGCTACAAAACTGAGGTGCTCCCGGATGGGAGGGGCTTATATAGGGGAGGGTACTTCCGGTTTTGGAAGTTGCCAGTGCCAGCACCTGACGGTAACTATATAACCCATTAGTAATGACTATGTCGCTCTGTGTCCCGTGATGTACTCCAAGAAAAGGATTTTACAGGTAAGCTGTTATAAAAATCCTATTTTTTCATTTTTTTTTTTTTTTTTTTAGGTTTCAGTTTTAATTTGTTTAGGGAGTATTATGGCACTCTGGTGGGCAGATTTATTATAACAGAATGGAAAGTTTCAATTTTAACTTTGGTCTTCCTTAATCCAGTTTTTAAAAATCATCCCCATAGGTCTGATTTGTGCTGCTTGTTTTGAGCAATAATTGTTCATTTCCATACATGTCCCAATGCCAGTGTTCCCAGAAGAGCCAGTGTGTATGTATAGATAGAGAGATAAAGATACCGTAGATATATCGTAAGTATTTCATTCTTCAACCAGATAATCCTTATAATATAGCCGCAAAATAGCCCTGCAACCAGAACTTTACTTAAAGCAGTATCCACAGTAAATTTTGTAACCATTTATTGTAAACCTGTTGTCTCCTGCAAAAGTAATATTTTGACTACAATGCACATGTACTATTAAGCACCCTTTGTGAGTGTCCATAAACCAAATCAAGCTTTGGCTCATCACCTCCCAGTACTATTTGTCAGCACGGATGACCATTTCAGGAATGGTCTTGTAATAAACGGTGGGTCAGCCTGTACTTCGTTAGCAGGCACTGGTATTTGCATTTTAGAGCAAAGGTATGTGTAGGCAAATATTGGCACCTGCATTTTATTTATTGTAGCAGTTTAATATGTTTGTAGGAGTCAGCAGCCTTAATTTCAGGAAATTAAATAAAAAATAACATTTTAGAATTGATACTAAAATGAGGTGGTAATATAACTCTTCTACCTCAGATGTCATTGATTGGAGGCTCTTGGTGCCAGATACCTGTCTTTCTGAAAACCTGATGTAGTATATATATATTCAATCATGAAACCAAATGGCTTTTGTTTTTTGTTTAGATCAGGGGTCTCCAAACTTTCTAAACAAAGGGCCAGTTTATGGTCCTTCACACTTTAGGGGGGCCTGACTAGGGCCATTGGGAGTAGAATATGTCTAGGTGTCCAGTGGGAGTAAACAATACCATATCTTTGGTGTCAGTGGGAGGACTAGTGCCCCATCATTGGTGTTAATGGAAATTACTGTGCCCCATCATTGTTGTCAATGAAATGAATTGATGGTGTCAGTGGAATAGTGCCCCATTGGTGTCAGAAACAAGAATTATGCCCCATTGCAGTTGGATGGAAGAATGCCCCAAGGGCCGGATTAAGGCAAGCAAAGGGCCGCATCTGGCCCCAGGGCCGCAGTTTGGAGACCACTGGTTTAGATCATTCTCTTGTTTTTAGCCTCTTCTCATATCTTACCAGATCATATTTTTTTTTTTCACAGGAGTATTTTTACCCAAGATATTTAGGTAAGTTCCCTGGTAGTTAACTTTGTGATTATTATGTTTTACATTGATGGTATTTTTAAATGTACAGTTAAAATCGAATTCTAGGCAAATAAAACCATCCTCTATTCTTTCCATCCATGTATTCAGAAATCATTATATACAGATTTGAAAAAAGAATCTGAGTTTATATTGGCTTCCCATATGACTTAGGCTGAAAGAGGAAGTGTCAGTAGTGTGACTGATTACGTAGAGATGTCCGTTTAAATTTCTGTCTCCTAGACAATTTTTTTTTTTTAAACTTTGTTTAGGTTTTTATTGCTGTTCATGTCCCCATTGGAGAGAGCCACCCCTCTATTTGTACTGGTGTCCGTAGTCACAAAAGAAAGTGAGGGGGAAATGTAAGAGTTGAACCTAGATCATGTGGTGAGGATAAATCTTCCTACCTTTTCTAGGGACAACTATCTAACCGGTAAATACTCTCACATTGGGAGATTTCCTCTAACTTTCTGTTGCATCTATAGGACAGGAGGGGAATAGAAATTTCCCCAATGGTACACAGAATGCAAAAAAAATAAAAACCGATAGGAGTTTCAAAGCATTTTTACTTCTAAACTAAAAACAAAACGCTGTGAGTTTGCTTCAGAAGGGAAGAAGGGAGGAATATAGGGATCCATTCATCAGTATGCCATTGCTTTTTTTTACAATAAGCAGACTAGAAGCTGGGAAGTGAACAAGCTGCATCAATAATTTGTAATAAAGAACAGAATGGTCGTGAACCTGGATGCCTTAGAAAGTAATGGCATCTCCACATTTAGCTCAGCCCATCCATTCACCAATAAAGCAATTTTGGAAACTCAGAAGACCGAAACACTGTCCTTGCCTTGAACAGGCCTGACACAAAAGGTGAAGTACAGTATTGTGCAAACGTTTTAGACAAGTGTGAAAAAAATCCTGTGCATTAACAATGCTTTCAGAAATGGAAGTTCTAATAGTTTATTTTTATCAATTAACAAAATAGTAATTCAACAGAAGATCTTCTGTGGCTATAGACTGCCTCAAATCCTTCTGTCTCTTCAAGTAATGACTTAAAGTTGTTGAGATCAGGGCTCTGTGGGGGACAAACCACCACTTCCAGAACTCCTTGTTCTTCTTTACACTAAAGATAGTTCTTAATGACATTGGCTGTATGTTTGAAGTCATTGTCCTGCTGCAGAATAAATTTGGGGCCAATCGCACGCCTCCCTGATGGTAAAAGATAAGTATTTGCCTATGTTTTTCAACAGTACACCATTGATCCTGACCAAATTTCCAATTCCATTTGCAAAAATGCAGCCACAAACTTGCAAGGAACCTTCACCATTCTTCACTGTTGCCTGCAGACACTCATTATTGTACCGCTTTCCAGCCCCTCGGCATACAAACTGCCTCCTGCTACAACCAGATAGTTGAAATTTAGACTCCTCAATCCAGAGCACCTTTTGCCATTTTTCTTCACCCCAGTTCCTATGTTTTCATGCATAGTTGAGTCATTTAGACTTGTTTCCACATCAGAGGTTTGGCTTTTTGGCTGCAATTCTTCCATGAAGACTACTTCTGGCCAGACTTCTCCAGACAGTAGATGGGTGTACCTGGGTCCCACTGGTTTCTGCCAGTTCTGTGCTGACACTGCTGGATACCTTCCGGTTGTTGAAGGGAAGTAAGCATGATGTGTCTTTCATCTGCTGTATTCATTTTCCCTAGCCCACTACTACATCTACGGTTTTCAATGTTGCCTGATCAGTGGTGTCCCTAATGCTGAGAAATAGAGGTATCCATCATGCCATACCATCAGGGAGGCATATGATTGGCCCCAAATTTATTCTGCAGCAGGACAATGACCTCAAACATACCAATGTCATAAAGAACAAGCGGTCCTGGAAGTGATGGTTTAACCCTCACCGAGCCCTGATTACAGCATCATCAAGTCTGGGATTACATGAAGAGACTGAAGGTTTTGAGGCAGCCAACTTTCACAAATCTGTGGTTAGATCTCCAAAATGTTTGGAACAACCTACCTTCCGAGTTCCTTCAAAAACTGTGTGCACGTGTATCTAGAAGAATTAATGCTGGTTTGAAGCCAAAAGGCAGTCACCAAATATTGATTTAATTTTGATTTTTCTTCTGTTCTTTGCATTTTGTAAATTCATAAAAATAATTTAATATATATTTTTAAAAGCATTCTTTCTTTACATAATTTCTTCAAACCTGTCTAAAGCTTTTGCACAGTACTGTATATCTGCCAACTTCCTGTGGAGAACGACCTGAATGGAAATTAAACTTGTAATGAAATGGATTACTTTCTGATTGACGTATTTTCTTGTATACACATTTATTGTTGGACACATTATCTGACAGCACTGCAGTGCCTAGTGTTGTATTTTCCCTTGTTTAATAGAACTTGCTTCCAACATGGTTATTAAAGTTGAACTTTATGAATTATATTTATTGCATACTTGCATTGATCTAGCCTGGCATGTAAGTATGCATCTCCTGGGGAAGCTGAAAATCACTGTTCTTCCGGGTCCTACCAAGATTCTGTGCGAGTTTTTTCCCCTCTGAGCATTGACCACAGGGGTTCACTTGCTTGAGACTGCCACCATTCATAAAATACTCTTGTATTTTCTTCAATGAATACAAGGCATTCTCTGATTGGATGAGGAGGGGAGGTGACATCACATTTTTTTGGTTTTGTCATTAAGCCTCTCGCATATTTTTGATTATGTTATATTCAGCTCTAGCTATTTTTCTTTTAAGTATTGAGTAGAGTGGGGAGGGTTTTGAACAGCTGTCAGATTTTTATTGCTGTCTTTGACTGGGCAGGTTCCTCCCCTCAACTCTTTCTCACTATGAAAAAACAAATGGGTAAATGGGGCAAAATGGTCAAAAATAGCAAAGTATTTCACAGAAGTTCTAGCCTTTCCCTGCAAAAAATATCACTGTATCTGTCCGCTTTGGAGATATTTGCCATTGTTTCCTGCTCTACTTACCTTTTGTCCCAGAGACAGAAAATTAAGGAAAATCTGCCCAATGGGGATGCAGCAATAAAAAAACCTATAGCGGTTCTGCTCTTCGCACTGAAAAACAAAATTGGATTGAGATAGGCTATTTGACACCAGAATGTTTTAAAATTGCGGCTATTATTTGTAACTTTAATGCATATCCTCTCTCTCCTCTAGAATGCATTCGTAGGTACTGGTTTCCAGAAAGAAAAGACCCTGGTCTCTCTACCTGCATACATAGTAAGTAGTCCTATGTAACTTTTCTTTACAACTTTATTTAGGCCAATAAGTGTCGTTATCTGATATGCTTTTTTTTTTTTTTATATCTTTTTGGATGTGGAATTGTCATGTTTTCACATGACAAATATATTGCAGCATTATACAAATGTTCCACCAGTATTTTTCTCTGGCTCGTTTTGGCTAGCTTATCTGTTCTTCACAAAACAATGACATACTCGTGTTATAGTGTGAAACGGAAGCAGCTCCAATGAGCACAGTGTTTATAACTGAGAACTGGCAAGTGACTAGCACTTTATTCATAATTTATATAACAAGTAAAGCTTCACTTGTGTGAGATATTTTGTTGATATTGGAATAGGCTTGGTATTGCAGTTGTAAAAGCTCAATCAGCAAATATCTGAAATTCCGTACTGAATAACCAGTTCCTTCCTCCTTTTCCCGAAACTCACTACACAGCTGCAAGATAAGGCCTTGCAATCTGCACTTGTTGACTGCACATGACTGAACCTTACATGGGGCCAGCTTTTCACTAGCATGATACAGATTGAATATTAGCTGGCTTGAAATAAATGGATACTGACTTCTGCTGCATTCAGTAAACTAAAAACAATTCCCAAACACTGATTCATATCGGCGTTCATCAAACCTTATGAGCAGTAGTTTTGTGTTTTCATATGGCCTGTCCACAAGTGCTGTATTCAGGTAATACTGTTCATTGGCCTTCACAATATCATAAACTGAAAGTTGTGCTGCACTGATCACTGACAAAATTCAAACCGTATATAATGTGAAACCTTACAGGATCTTAAATGCAAAATGAGCAGACACAGAAGTTGGCTATATAATTGCAGTAAGCCAGAATAGTTTCAGTATATTAAATGGTTGTTCCACCTAAAAGTGATATTTTAGTTAAAGGTTGAGCCCAAACACGTTTGCATGTTCATGTGTTTAAAGAATCTAAGATAAATTGAAAATACAACAGAGAAAGTAGTACCCGCTTTTTCTCTGTAATGGCCATAGCAGGTGTTGAGACCCAGGAGTCTAGAAAACAGCTCTTGGGAGCAGAGGCGGCTCTAGGCTTTGTGAGGCCTTAGGCAAAACCTAGACATGAGCCCCCAGCTATGCAGCAGGCCTTCCCAGATTGAGATGCTCATGCGGTGGATGGGAGGGGTGACGTGGGCAGAACTCCAGGAGTTATGGCTTACGCGTGAGGTGAGTGTGACAGGGCTCTTAACGTTGCCTGCGCACAGCAGCATTAAGATGTCCTGTCACCTCTAAAATAAAGTGCTGCAAATCAGATGTTTGGCACACTTAAGTGAGATAGGGCTCTTAACGCTGCCTGGGCACAGCAGCGTTAAGGTCCCCTGATCCTCAAAACTCTGGGGTATTGTGTGTAGCACTACCCCTGAAGGAGCCCCTTGGTAATTTTGGGTTCCCTGTTCTGCGCCTTCACTCCAAGAGCACCCTCAGCCCCTCTGACACACCTGGTTGATTGAATCACTACAGACACACGTAGTAACACCAGCGTGCAGTACCTTTTTCACCTTATTGTAGGATCTAGGCAATAAACGAGTATACACCTGCTTGGTGCTGAACACTATTTACTATAATTAAGAACTTGCATAAATGACAAAGTGCAGCTCACTAAGCAGAGTAGAACTGCCCTCAGGTAATAAAGGTAAACAAATATATCTATATAAGCAGCTCTAGATCAATAGCAGAAAAATCAATATGAGAATGGGTAAATCAATATTTAGCAACACAACTGTACTCTAAACGTGTCTGAAGGATTAGCAGTTTCCAAGTGGTTTTTGAGTGCACTCGAACTGAGAGAAGGTGGGGTTCCCCTTTAAATGGCAACAATAAAACTGGGCCCTGAGCAAGAATTTTTGTTTACTTATCTCCAGTCCAGGAAGTGACGTCATACATGACACTTCCCGGTCCGTGTACAGGAGGGAGGCTGGGTGGACGAAAATCTGCTGAGCTCCCACTGCCCTTCCCAGTGCCACCCACCATGAAAGCACCGGGCCCACAGGTAGGACAGTGGTGCCCAGTAAACATGGTGGGGGGGTCCCACATCGCAGCAGTAGTGGAAGTGAAAGGGCAGCTTTACAGCCACTTGTAACACTTCCACATGAAAGGCGACAGTCTGCTTTTACTAGTACACATACTCCCAGTGCAGCGCTGTAAAAATCAGAATCCCCAGCAAGTGGCTGGGGATTCGGATTTTAGCGCCCCCCCTATCCTGGCACCCTGAGGTGGTTTCTTAAGCTGCCTTATGGTAGTGCTGGCCATAGCCCTGGGGTTGCTACGGTTATAGGGCAGTCTTATTTTAGTCCTAAGCCCACGTTCACATTGAGCCAATTTGGCATGTGATTTGACATGTCAAATCGCATGCCAAATCGGCGGCTATTGCAGGTAATTGCACCGTCCAAATCGGTACTTTGCAGCGCCGCACCGATTTCCAAAAGTAGTTTTCCCCAGTCGTCTTTCAGGACAGCCCTTGAGAGATGGAATCCCCATCGACACAGGAAGCACATTGCCAATCAGTTCAAAAGGCGGTCCCTCAGGTCCCTGATCAGTCATTGTGTTTCCTCCGTCGGAGGAGCATGTTGCCAGAGGAACCATGAGAAAGGACTTCATCTCTCATGGGCTGCCTGCAGGGAATGGAGACCGCACAGGGGGACTGGGTCCTATCCGTACGGCTCCAGTGAAGTCTCACCTTGTGTGCCTTGGGCTCGGGTACCGTCCAGCTGAACCGGAGCAGACCCGTTACCCTCTTCTTTCCAGTGCCGATGCCGTGCCAGTGGCAGAATGACGCGGTTCCCCCCTGGAGCTGGGAAGTGGATTCGTCCATCCTAGCTCCTCGCTGCAGTTGTGGTGGGGGCCAGAGACGCTGTTTGCGTCATTTCCGGTGGAACCGCGTCATCGTCGTGCGCCGAGACTTCCAGTTCCGGGTCTCCAGGGCGCAAGGAGAGGAGAAAAAGCCCACGCTGGGCCTTCTAATCCCTGACCAGCATCGAGCAGTACCGGACTAGTGGCGGGATACGGAGAGGCAAGGGGGGGACCATGGAGGCTAATCCCCAGGACACTCCGGTCGATGTAGGCACCAGCCAAAACCAGGTAGGCTGCTGGGCAAGCCCTGTACTGGTTATTTTATGTATGCTGGTAGTGGTGGCTGGGACTAGTTTACCCCATGGTGGTGGATGCACTATCCCGGGAATAGCAGCAGTGGTGGTTGCAGCACGGGTGCCTTTTGTAAGAGGGTTGATTCTAAGTACATCTACCCTTTGTATTTCAGGCTAAGGAGGCTTCAAGGGAAGACAAGTCAGGCTGTAGAAAGTGCCCTAATTGTGGAAGCAAATTATCCTCAGGCTCTAACAAAGCCTTATGCAGGCAATGTATTGCAGGCTTATTAAAATCCGAGGCAGACTCCCCTTTAGCTAAATTCCTAAGCTCGTTTAAGGATGAGATGGCATCAACCTTTAAATCCCTTAGGGATTTAATTTCTGAGGTAAATGTATCTGCTTCCACCAGTAGCGCAGCTGCAGCTTCCCCTTCACCAAACCCCACAATACCCAGCTCCGGGGAGCCCCGTAGAGTCAGGGAGCATAGCCCCGTGTTAGTTAGGCCTGAATCTTCTGACTCAGACCAGGAGGAAGATCAGGCCGCAGCTAACAATGTCGCAAAATACAAACTGTCTATTGAGGAAGTAGACGAGTTGTTGAGCGCAATTTATGATACGCTGGAAATTGAGGAGGAAGAAGCTCAATTATCCAGGCATGACAAACATGTATGCAGCCCTGGGTAAAAAGGAGGCCAGAGTGTTTCCTATACATGGCGTACTCTCTGATCTGGTTCGCAAGGAATGGGCCGAGCCGGATAGAAAAGCTTTCTTCCAACATTCTCTCAAAAGAAGCTTTCCCTTTGACGAGAACCCAGAGACAGTCTGGAATAAAAATCCAAAACTTGATGACCCTCTGTCCAAGGTATCGAAGCAGTAAGACCTGGCCTTTGAGGATATGGGACATTTAAAGGACCCAATGGACAGAAAGACAGACATAGTCTTAAAAAGGGCCTGGGATGCTTCAATGGCAGGATTGAAGCCAGCCTTAGCCACTTCCTGTGTAGCTAGAAACTTGGAGTTCTGGTTTTCACAGTTACAAGAACACTTACAGGCAGGCACCCCTAGAGAGGAGCTCTTGAAAACCTTTCCAATGCTTTTTAAGGCGACTAGCTTCATCTCAGACGCTTCAACTGACGCTGTTAAGTTTACAGCTAAGTCTGCGGCTCTTTCAGTCGCAGACAGAAGGTCGGTCTGGATGAAAACTTGGGGAGGTGACACCGCTTCCAAAACACGTTTGTGCAGTGTTCCCTTTACTGGAGATTTAATCTTTGGGCCTGAACTGGATACCGCCTTGGAAAGAACGGCGGATAAAAAGAAATCTTTCCCTATTAAAAAGAAAAACTTTCAGAGACAGGAACCCTCAAAAACAGGAAAGGAGTTCAAACCCAAAAAACACTGGACTGGGCAAAAAGGAAAAGGGAAAGGGGGCATACTTTTTAACTGCCCCAATCAGGACCCCAAGCCCCAGTGACAGCAGGGTCCCTGTGGGAGGAGAACTAAAGGACTTTCTCCCACAATGGAAAAGATAACCTCAAACAAATTTGTACTAAACATAATCAAAAGAGGTTATGCGCTGGAATTCCACAGCGAACCACCATCCAAGTTTCTGGTGACAAAACTTCCAAGTCACTCAGAAAAGGCCAGGGCCTTACCCTTACTAATAGGGGAAATGGTGGATCAAGATGTATTGACACCAGTCCCTATTCAGGAACAGGGGGACGGTTTTTACTCGCACATTTTTGTGGTAAAAAAAGCTGTCCGGGAAGTTCAGATTGATCACGAACCTCCGACCCCTGAACCTCTCCATCCGTTGCAAGAGATTTCGGATGGAATCAATTTATTCAATAAAAAATCCTTCTTCAAAAGGAAGCATTTATGGCTACCCTGGATTTAAGGGACACTTTTCTGCATATCCCAATAAGGAAGTAATGCCAGAAATTTCTTCGTATGGCGATTCAGATAGACTCAAAAAATTTTCATTTTCAGTGCAGAGCCCTGCCCTTCGGTCTG
Source organism: Rana muscosa (assembly GCA_029206835.1). NCBI lineage: Eukaryota > Metazoa > Chordata > Amphibia > Anura > Ranidae > Rana > Rana muscosa. The sequence continues at coordinate 688,021,257 of CM055117.1, forward strand.
TCGTCGTCTCCAAGAATTTTTTCCAAGGTTCTTGGAGAGGCATTGGTTCCGTTGAGACTTCAATCAGTCTCAATCATCCCATACCTAGATGACTTACTCCTCACAGCCCACTCAGAGAAACAACTCTATCAGGACTTAGAGTTAACACAACTCACCCTGAGGTGGTTGGGGTGGATCGTCAGTTTGGAAAAATCAAAAACTACTCCAACCGTGCAATGGGCCAGGTTCCGCCAGAGAGACCTACAGAGGTTTCTTCTGGAACAGGTGAAAGACAAAGGTCTAGAGCAGCCTTTCTCAACCTTTTCAACACAGAGGAACCCTTGAAATAGTTCTCCGGGCTCGGGGAACCCCTGCTAAAATTGAGAAATCTACAACTCATGATACATTTGTGTGATGGTCAGTGGGAAGAATGGTCCTTACACTTGTGGCAATTGGGAAGAATTACCTCCTTACAGATAGCTAAAAAGATCAATGGGGTCAGTGTGAACTTATCTGAGAGGGAGAAATTGCCCAATGCTGAAGGAACCCCTAGCAACCTCTGGAGGAACCCTGGAGTTCCACGGAACCCTGGTTGAGAATCACTGGTCTAGAGGAATGCATATCGATCCCCACTAAGGTGAAACGTTCCCTCTGGGGGTGGAAGGACATGGTAAACCTAAACAAGGGGGTTCCCTGGGTCCTACCTATCACTTCTACCCTGACCACGGAGGCAAACAGTTGGGGAGCACATCTCAACTCATACTGGGCACAAGGCAGGTGGACTCCAGAAGAGAAGATGTTCTCTTCCAATTGGAAGGAGTTAACAGCCATCCTAAGAGCTCTACTAGCATTTCAGGACAAGCTACAAGGTCACCACCTTCAAGTCCGCTCAGACAATATGACGGCAGTAGCTTATGTAAACAGGGAGGTACCAGAAGTCCTCGCCTAATGTTGGTAGCCAAACTTATGTTTCAGTGGGCAGAAGTAAATCTAAAATCCATCTCCTGCGATACACCTGAAGGGGGAGCAGAACAGCACTGCAGACTTCTTGAGTCGACAACTAGTTTTGAATAAAGAATGGTCTCTGCATATAGAGGTTTTCAACCTCATAACGGCTAACTGGGGGATCCCAGAAATAGACTTATTTGCAAACAAATAGAATACAAAAGTCCCCAATTTCTGCTTGCTATGTCCAGGAGATCAACCCTTGGATGTAGATGCCTTACAGATACCTTGGACCTTCAGTCTGGCCTATGCGTTTCCACCGCTTCACCTCATTCCGAGAGTCCGGGCCAAGTTCCTTGCAGAAGAAACATGTTTAATTCTAGTGGCACCTTTTTGGCCCAAGAGACCTTGGTTCACAACTTTACTGAAGTTGATGGACCAACCTCCTCTAAGGCTCCCCTGCAGACAAGACCTCCTGTCACAGGGACCCCTCTTGCATCCTCAAGTAGCCATGCTGAAGCTTTCTGCATGGTTACTGAGGAAGAGATCCTGAGAAACAAAGGTTTATCAGAGAAAGTGATTCAAACCTTACTTCAAAGCCGGAAACCAGTCACCCGAGCTATTTACAGAAACCTTTGGAAAAAAATGTAATTTCTGGTTGGTGAATCGGGGTAAGGCTGACAAGGATATAACAAATATCCTACAGTTTCTCCAAGAAGGTATAGACAAGGGGGTTAGCTCCTAGTACCATTAAGGTCCAGATAGCAGCCTTAAGTGTGTACTTAGAGAAATGCTTACAGGAAGATCCCCTTATCGCTAGGTTCTGTAATGCAATGGCTAGACATAAACCAGTCAGAATCAGGATAAATCCAACTTGGGACCTTTTTCTGTCCTCCTTCAAAGCCTTTTTGGGGACACCGTTTGAACCTATATCGGAGGCCCCTCTAAGACTACTTACATTCAAAACCGTACTACTTGTGGCAATCCCTTCAGCCCATAGGGTCAGTGAGATCCAAGCTCTCTCTGTTAGAGAGCCTTTTCTTCAAATCCTTGAAGACCGAGTCATCCTAAAAACAGACTCTGGGTTCTTGCCTAAGGTGGCATCCAAATTCCATAGGTCTCAAGACATTGTTCTCCCTTCATTCTGCCAGAACGCCTCAAATGAAAAAGAGAGGCAATTTAATTTATTAGATGTGAGAAGGTGTATCTTAGAGTACCTAGATGCAACCAAATCTTTTAGAATTGCAGATTCCTTGTTTGTGCTTTTTTCTGGGCAACGTAAGGGACAAAAAGCTTCTAAGGTCACTATAGCTAGGCCGATCAGGCTAGCTATAGCGGAAAGTTTTTGAATACTAAATAAAGATCCTCCTAGGGGTGTTAAAGCCCACTCCACAACGGCACTCTCGGCATCCTGGGCTGAAAGAGCTGGTGCCACCCGGAGCAAATATGTAAAGCAGACACGTGGTCAAGCTTCTCCGCCAAGGCATTATAGACTAGACTTAATGTTCAGTCAGGATCAGGCTTTTGGGAGGAAAGTCCTCCAAGCCGTGGTCCCCCCCTAATTTGGTGAGTACTTGGGGATCCTCTCAAGGGCTGTCCTGGAAGACGACTGGGGAAAACCGGAGTTAGTACTTACCGGTAACTCCTTTTCCAGTAGTCTTCCAGAACAGCACGATCCCACCCTTGAATTATGTTGATGCATTAATGCTATTACCTGTTATGGTTATGTTTTTCAGTTCCATCCTTCGGTTCTTGGTAAATGGCTGACCAGGGACCTGAGGGACCACCTTTTGAACTGAATGGCAATGTGTTTCCTGTGTCGATGGGAGGGACTCCATCTCTCAAGGGCTGTCCTGGAAGACTACTGGAAAAGGAGTTTCCGGTAAGTACTAACTCCGGTTTTTGTACTACTTTTGGCTGAGTTCAGCTGAACTTGCACGATTTCTAACCTCCGGCAATGTGAACCTGGGCTAAATCTTCATCTCTAATCATTGGTGCATATTGCAGCTGTGAATATGGCCTGCAGGCAGTATTAGGGCCAAAGAATAACAGGGTGGGCAGTTCCTGTGGATGGCAGTAGATAATGGCCCACCGGCACTCTCACCAGACCTAGGGATACAGCAACAACGATTCCTTTGAACAGGAGTTGGCTTACTCTGGGTTGCCCTTGGTGACTCTGCTTTTCTGCTACCTCCCGCTGACAGGAGGAGGGAGGGGGAATGGGCAGAAAACAGAGAGCCCTCCAGTCTTTTAGCGGCGGCTCGAGCTGGGTGGTGAAGGAGGTCTCCTTCTCGGACCTGCTCCTGTCATTTGCCGGCAAGGAGAGAAATTGGTAGGGGTATTCGCGGCACCCACGACATGCATTAGGCAAATTAGGCGGCTGTGAGGCCCCTGTGAGTGCGAAGCCTAAGGTAACCACCTTATTTGCCTAATTAAAGAGCCACCTCTGCTTGGGAGTCCTCGAGAAATCTAAAATAATGCCTCAAAGTTTAGCATCTATTAAAGATCACAATATCAGTTTTTGTTGGCTGTCCTTCTAAACACCCTTTAAAAAATAATTTTTTTAACATTAAACATACTGATGTTTTCTCTCTTTTGAATGTAGAAGTCCTTCTCAAAGCCTTATGCCTCGTACACACGATCATTTTTTCTGACAAAAGTGCGATGTGAGGTTTTTGTCAGGAAAACCGACCGTGTGTATGCTCCATCACACTTTTTTTCTGTCAGTTTTCCTTCCAAGAAAATATTGAGTTCAGGATGTCAATTTTGGTGACAAAAAAATGTTCCTATCGCGAATCGCGGTCGTCTGTATGCAATTACGACGTGAAAAAAACGCGCATGCTCAGAATCAAGCAGAAGAGCAGAACTGCCTATTCAACTTCATTGATCTCGGCTCGTTGTATGTCACCGCGTTCTTGACGGTCGGAATTTCAGACCAGATTAGTGTGATCGTGTGTATGCAAGACAAATTTCAGCCGTTTTCCTGCTGGAAAAAAAACGAGTTTTTCCTATCGGAAAAACTGATCGTGTGTACGAGGCATTAGGCTCCATTCACACTTGTGTGACTTGTCATGCTACTTTGATGTTCAAAGTTGCATGACAAGTCTTTCCCCATGTTTTCCAATGATAACCATTCATATACTGTATGTGCAACTTGAAGTTGCAGCAACTTCAAAGTAGTTTATGCACTACTTTGGTCCAACTTTCATACAACTTGAGGGCCATAGACTTCAATGTTGAAAGTCATACCTTAATGTTATACAATGCAACAGTTGTCTATTATCACTGGTCAAAATCATATCCTCCTGTATAATAATAATAATAATATCCAAGTTGCACCTGTCCAAAGTTGCACTTCAAAGTCATACAAGTGTGAATTGAGCCCTAAGACCCGGTTCACACAGGGGCGACTTCAGGTCGCCCCAAGTCGTGCTATTTTTAAAACTAATTGAAGTGAATGGAGATGTTTTAATGTACACGACTGCAGTCGCTCCGCCTTCAAAAAAGGTTCCTGTACTACTTCAATCAGACTTCTAGGCAACCTGTAGGCAACTTGTACCCATTGATTTCAATGGAAGTCGCTTAGAAGTCTGATCACTGTTCATTTTGAAGGCAACTTTACAGGAAGCAGAAAGGAATTTACCCAGAAGCCACAAGGAATTTACTTCAAGGCGTGTTGTTAATGACCACAAGTCGCGCTGAAGTCTCCTCCAAGTCTTGCTGTGATTCATGCTCAAGTTGTGTCTGAGTTGCTTCTGGAAGTCGTGTTGCCCCAGCGTGAACCGGCTCTAATGCAGCCCAAAAAAAAACATGAAAAATTGGCACAACATAACTTAAGTAGGATGTGCCGATGCCTATTCTGTTAGGTGTCCCATATTCCCTCCATTGTTCTTAAACACCATGATACAGTACCTATTTATAGCCTGCTTCAATTTTGGTGCTTCCATTTTAACCTGATTTCATTTGACTCATTTTTAATATGCCTAAATTTCACCTGGCCTAGTTCCCAGACACTGATTATATGACCTTTTGTTCCTCTGTTGTAAAACCATTTGTAAATAGCATAAACCCTATGATGCTGCTTCACAAAACCAGTTTTGTTAATGGGTGTTCAATGCATTATGTGGCACACTTCCCTGCCCCTGTTAGTCACCTGTATGGCTATATTTTTTTTTTTTTTGGTGGCTTTGGTGCAAATTAAAGTGGTTGTAAACCCACTTTTTCAACTTGTACCTACAGGTAAGCCTGGATTAAGGCTTACCTGTAGGTGCAAGAAATATCTCCTAAACCTACACGGTTTAGGAGATATTTACTAAAATGACAGGCGCCGCTGTCTATGGCGCATGCGCGCCGTAGATAAAGGCACATTCATGGGGTTAATCCCATTCACAAACTCGGCTACTTCCCAGCAATAGCTGGGCGTAGCCGAATGGGACGCCTCCCGCGCACATGCGCAGAGTGACGTCTCCGCCGCTCCGGCCAATCACAGCGCCGGAGCGGCTGGTGCGGCGATACCCGGAAGTAACATTCCGGCTATCGCCGCAGAGATGGCTGCGGCTCAAGACAGGGACATGGACAGCTTCGGGGGCCCCGATCTAAGGTAAGTGGTACATAATGAGCTAGTATGCTAGTCATACTAGCTCATTATGCCTTTCTCTTGCAGGTGTTGTAAAAAAAAAAAAACGAGTAGTGGGTTTACAACCACTTTAAGGAAAGACCAGTAACCACAAATTTTGAATTAAACGGGTTGTAAAGTCAGAAGGTTTTCTTATCTTAATGCAATTCTATGCATTAGAATAAAAAGCATTCTGTGTGTAGCAGCCTTTCCAGCACCCTAAATACTTACCCGAGCCCCATCTCTGTCCAGCGATGTCCCGTAAGTCCCTCGGCCATCCTCCTGATTGGCTGAGACAATGCAGCGGTGCCATTGCCTCCCACGGCTGTCAATCAAAGTTAGTCAATCGAGAGAGAGGGGGCGGGGCCAAACAACAGATCCCTGTCTGAATGGACACATGAAGCTGCAGCTCAGGTGCCCCCATAGCAAGCTGCTTTCTGTGGGGGCACTCAACAGGAGGGATGGGCCAGAAGCAGCGAAGAGGGACCAGAGAAGAGGAGGATCCAGGCTGCCCTGTGCAAAACCCCTGCACAGAGCAGGCAAGTATAACACGTTTGTTGTTTAAAAAAAAAAAGACTTTACAATCACTTTAAAGCATTAGCTGCCATATACCCTGCACATACTGCCTGGCATCCTACCGTCTACATTAATCTCCTGCAATATCGCCCACCATAATACCCGCCATTTATTTTCTCTTCTTTGGCATTTTTTTAGCTTTGTTATAATTTTGTAACTCTGTGTTCTGGAATGGGTTTAAGATAGTTTATACAGATGTTGGTAGTTTTGCAATGATACCAACAAAAACCACTGTATTATTAAGACGTTCTAGTGTGTTTTTTTTTCTTTCACACATATATATATATATATATATATATATATATATAAAAAAATTGTTGTTTTCGAAAGCGCAGTATCTATTTCATTTTAGAGGAAGGAAGGTGGGATGAGTATTTTTTTTTTATATTTAGTCCTAAATATAATAAAGAAACCAAGTACAAAAACACTTTAGATTCCCGTTGCGGTTAAATAAGGACTTCTTGAATTTTTTAAGCAGATATGTAGTACCACCATTCGGTATACATATTCTAAATAGGTATTTCTTTATCGTACACCACGGGACACAGAGCTAGTCATTACATAATGGGTTAAGGGTCACCAGCGGTGATTGGACACTGGCACAACCAATGGAAGACAGTTCCCCTCCATATAACCCCTCCCATCAGGGAAGTACCTCAGTTTTTTCGCCAGTGTCGAAAGGTGTTGGACGCGTTAGGAGGTGCTAAAGGAAAGCTCTACCAAAGAGACCCTCTGGGGGTAAAAGAGCTATGCTTTCGGATCCATCCAAGACGCCTACAAATGAGCTGAATCTGGATGGGATCCGGGCCTCATCCATGAGGCGTCGCCTGTAATGTCTCTCTTCGGAGGACTGGGCTCTAAGATCCAGCACTTTCGCTATTTCGCTATAAAGTCCTGGTAAGAGTCTTGTACAAGGCCCAGGGGAGAGGTATCCTTTAAATAGGAACCCATATCCCTGAAGGTTGGCACACATAGCCCACCGTGAAGGGTGAAGTTTGGTATCTGTCTGAAATCTTTCAGCAGAAAAACCTGCGGCGTGGATAAGGTGAGATTAGAAGGTCCATAACTAGGTTGGGACCTTTTTCAAAAAGTGGATGTCTTCTTTTTTCCACCACTGGGGGGAGTAAAGAGCTGAATATACTCACCTCACTCTGTTCAGTGTCGGCTTCGGCGAAGTACACTGCTCGTCACCTCCGCTGCTGAGCTTGCTGGGGCACCCCGATCCTCCTTTCGGTGGCCGACCAGACACCTGCAGATGCAGGTAAGTGGGAACAAGGGCTGATGAGAGTCCTCTCTCACTATGGCCACCGCCATAGCGCTAAGGGCCACGCGCGCGCGCGCGGGAGCGCGCTTTATCGGAGGGGGGGGGGGCGAAGGCGTGCGCGGGCACGTGGCGCGCGCAGGCACAGAAACGGCGCCAATTTTAAAAGACTGTCAGTGTGAGAAGCACTGCAGCAGCAAGCAAGCTCGTTAGTTCTCTTATTCCTGGCAGAGAAACACAGCAGCTATACAGGGACGTAAGACTCCATGTGGTTGGATTGGGTACTTCCTAGAAGACATCCATGTTATGCATAGTTATGTGTTAAAAGTTGCATACTTAATGTATTTGCTAAACTGAACACGGTAGTATATGCATTTAGGTACCTTGTATTTTGTCTAAACGGTAAGCCTTCCAGGGGAAGTAATACGGACAAAAAGAGATAAGAAAGCACCACCGCCTGAGAGGAGGCTCTAACTGTGCTGACTCGGTACCTTTCTCTCCTGTGTTGCTAAATGCACCTGTTCAGGATGAGCCATTACCTCTGTCAGGTATGGCGGCTTCCCCAGTGGAGCCTGGGCCTGTATATGTCACTGAGGACACTTTATCAGCTGCCCTAAATAATCTGGAGGAAAAAATTGCTACCTTAATCGCTAAGTCCTCTAAAAAGGAACAATAAGCGAAGCAGGTCTCTTCCAGTATTGGACCTCCCTTCAGAAGTACCTGAGGGAGGAGGATGAGGAGGAGGAGGCTACATCAGCAGAGGATGAGGAGCCAGATTTTAAGGTCACAGGTACAATGCTATAGCAGTGCATTTAAGTTAACCTCTGCGGAGGTAACGGAATTACCTGTCTCCTCCCTAGGGTCATTAAGATCCCTGCAAGGTGCATGCTCCTTCCCGGTTCATCCGTTACTAGAGGATCTAATATACGCAAACTGGCAACATCCAGATAAGCGTTTCTCACCTCCAAAAAGGTTTAACATTCTTTATCCTATGGGGGAAAATTTTTTTTTTTAAGAAATGGAGCCTGCCTGCGGTAGTTGCGGCTATTTCTTGTGTAAATAAAAACCTGACATGTCCGGTGGATAATGTACAAGGGTTTAAAAGATCCTTCTGAGAGGAAGTTGAAATCCTCCTTCCTTTTGGCCGGCTCAATTACCCAACCTGCAGTAGCAGCAGTCGGTATGGGTCAGGTCATCAGCCAACAGGTAAAGCAGGGGCTGAAGGAACTGCCTTCAGAGCAGGCTAGAAATTGGGAAAAATTTGCCTAAAGCCTTATGCTTCACAGTGGATGCCATGAGAGATTCTATCATACAGGCATCACGCCTTACACTCCAGCTGGTACAGATGCGCAGAGTACTTTGGCTTAAGCATTGGTCAGCGGAGACCCCATGCAAAAAGCTGTTGGCAAGTTCCCGTTCCATGGCGAACGCCTATTTGGGGAAGATTTAGAAAAATATATACAGAAGATCAAGTGGTAAAATGACTTTTACCTGAGAGAAAGAAAAACAAGAGATCTTGTTTTAAACGCTCTCTCCCCAGCTCCCGGGAAATCTGACTCCAACCAGTGGCGGCGGCCTGTTTTAGCCGCCCACAAAAGCCAAGGGGCAAGCTCAGAAGAACAAGAAGCCGTGGGGTGCAAGAGCTAATAAGCAAGCCCCCAAAGCCTCTCAGTGAAGGGGCGCCCCCGCTCGGCCGAGTGGGAGGAAGGCTTTGTCAGTTCTGAGCGACTTGGTGGTCAGAAATCCAGGACAATTGGGTAGTATCCACAATATCCTCAGGGTACAAACTGGAATTTCGAGAGATCCCATCTTCTCAATTCCGAGGTTCAAGACTCTCCAAGGATCCACAAAAAAGAGAATCCTTCTTCAAAGGTTTGAATCACTTAATGGCTCAAGGGGTAGTTACAGACGTACCCCAAAAAGAGCGAGGTTCTGGTTTTTACTCAAACCTCTTTGTGATTCCAAAGCCAAATGGAGATGTCAGACCCATCCTGGATCTAAAATCCCTAGATCGGTTCCTGAACGATCGCCATTTTCGAATGGAAACGATCCGATCCGTGGCCGCCACTTTAAAGGGCGGAAAATTCATGGCGTCCATAGATATCAAGGACGCACATTTACACATACCCATCCTCCCCGCTCACCAAAGATTCCTAAGGTTTGCGGTAGAAGATCGCCACTTTCAATTTGTGGCTCTGCCGTTTGGTGTAGCCACCGCGCCCATAGTATTCACAAAGGTGCTAGCTCCTCTGTTAGTAACCTAAGAACACGGGGCATTGCGGTAACAGCCTATCTGGACGATCTACTAGTAATAGATCAGTCAAAGGACGGATTGGGTCACGCTGTACACACTACAGTAGGATACCTGGAGCATTTAGGATGGATTATAAATTTACAAAAATCCTCTCTCCAGGCCCAAAGAAGGATAGGGTACCTGGGCATGATCATAGATACAGCCCAAAACGGGGTATACCTGCCAGAACCGAAGATACAGTCTCTGAAAGACCTGATCCACAAGGTCAAAGCAAACAAGAGGCCGTCTATTCGCCTTTGCATGAGACTATTGGGAAAGATGGTAGCCTCCTTCGAGGCGGTCCCTTACGCCCAGTTTCATTCGAGACTACTTCAAGGCAATATTTTAGCTTCCTGGAACAGGAAGAGCCAAGCTCTGGATATACCCATGCGCCTGTCCTCACAAGTACGCCACAACTTCGATTGGTGGCTAGAAGCCAGGAATTTACGGAAGGGAAAGTCCTTCCTCCCAGTGGCCTGGAAGGTGGTATCTAGGGATACCAGCCTATCGGACTGGGGTGCAGTATTCGAGGAGGCTTCTACCCAGGGAACCTGGGCCAAGACTCAGGGGATCCTGCCCATCAATGTGCTAGAGATCCGGGCGGTATATCTAGCCCTCAAAACCTGGACATACAGGTTACAGGGCTACCCAGTTCGGGTTCAATCCGACAATGCTACTGCAGTAGCTTACATCAATCACCAAGGAGGCACCCGCAGTCGGGCAGCCCAAAGAGAGGTGAACCGGATCCTGGCATGGGCAGAAGAGCATGTACCTTGCCTTTCTGCAATCTTCATTCCAGGGATGGAAAATTGGCAAGCAGACTACCTGAGTCGTCAGCAGCTGCTACCAGGGAGTGGTCTCTTCACCCCGAGATCTTTCAGGCCATATGTCTGAGATGGGGAAACCCAGATGTAGACCTGCTAGCTGCCAGGTTCAACAAGAAATTGGACAACTTTGTGTCCAGAACGAGGGATCCTCTAGCCTACGGGACAGACGCTCTAATAATACAGACGCTCTAATAACTCCATGGAATCAGTTCTCACTGATCTAGGCATTCCCTCCGATCCCTCTTCTACAAAGACTGCTTCGCAGGATCAAGGAGGAGGGAATACCAGTGATCCTAGTGGCCCCAAACTGGCCCAGGAGGCCTTGGTACGCCGAGATTGTAAAAACGACGATAGGAAGGCCCTGGAAGTTTCCACTCCGACACGACCTGCTGTCACAGGGTCCAGTATTCCACCCTTCCTTACAAAGGCTAAAGTTGACGGCCTGGCTGCTGAGACCCACATTTTTAAAAAGAGAGGGGTCTCTGGTCCGGCTCTTTCTACGCTCATTAATGCTAGAAAGCCAGCCTCCAGACTCATCTATCAGAGAGTCTGGAGAGCATACGTTTCCTGGTGTGAATCCAGATGTTGGAATCCTCAGAAGTATGAAATAAGTAGGATTCTTGCTTTTTGCCAGTTAGGAGTGGATATGAATTTAGCCCTTAGCACCATCAAAGGGCAAATATCGGCTCTATCAGTCTTCTTTCAGAGACCATTGGCATCTCACTCCCTAGTTCGGACATTCATTAAGGGGGTACTGAGGATAAATCCTCCAGTTAGGACTCCCTTGTGTCCATGGGATTTGAATTTGGTATTGTCAGTGTTGCAAAAGCAACCTTTTGAACCTATTCGCCATATTCCTTTAATTATATTAAGTAGGAAGTTGGCTTTTCTGATTGCTATAGCTTCTGCTAGGAGAGTATCAGAGCTAGCAGCTCTTTCTTGTAAAGAGCCTTGTCTAATTTGTCACAAGGACAAAATCGTACTACGACCCCATCCGGCTTTTCTACCTAAGGTGGTGTCGGCTTTTCACTTGAATCAAGACATTGTTCTGCCTTCCTTTTTTCCAAACCCGCGGACGGCGGGGGAAAAATTATTACACTCTCTAGATCTAGGGAGAGCGGTAAAGGTGTATCTGCAAGCAACCGCTCAGATACGTAAAACAGATGTTTTGTTTATTTTACCAGATGGGCCCAAGAAGGGCCAAGCGGTATCAAAATCCACCATTTCCAGGTGGATTAGACAAGTAATTATTCAAGCTTATGGTTTAAAGAACAGGACTCCTCCTTTTCCTGTTAAGGCGCACTCTACCAGGGCGATAGGTGCTTCATGGGCAGTGCACCACCAGGCTTCGATGGCTCAGATCTGTAAAGCTGCAACTTGGTCTTCAGTCCATACATTTTCCAAATTCTATCAAATAGATGTGAAAGGACATGAGGATTCCGCCTTTGGGCGAAGTGTGCTGCAGGCAGCAGTATAGGGCTTCTGGTCCGCAAGCGGCCTGTTTTGATCTGTGTCTCCCCCCCTTCATATGAGCATTGCTCTGGGACGTCCCATTATGTAATGACTAGCTCTGTGTCCCGTGGTGTACGATAAAGAAAATAGGATTTTTATAACAGCTTACCTGTAAAATCCTTTTCTTGGAGTACACCACGGGACACAGAGGTCCCCCCCTTCTTATGGGAACCTTACTGCTTTGCTACAAAACTGAGGTACTTCCCTGATGGGAGGGGTTATATGGAGGGGAACTGTCTTCCATTGGTTGTGCCAGTGTCCAATCACCGCTGGTGACCCTTAACCCATTATGTAATGACTAGCTCTGTGTCCCGTGGTGTACTCCAAGAAAAGGATTTTACAGGTAAGCTGTTATAAAAATCCTATTATGCAGTTTCTTTTTACTATCTAGTGTTCATGTCCAGCAGCTGTCTCATTTGAGTGCTTTCACTTCCTTTAAAATGACTACAGGGAAAAACAAATCTTGTCTTTTTTTTTTTTTTTTTTTTTTTAATCCTCTTCTTAAAGTTACATGTGCTGTTACACTGATTACAGCCAAATACCTTTTCTTCCCCAGCTAGATTTTAGGGCTAATATTTGATTCCGTTCTTTCATTTTAAACTCCAAAAGATTCACACATTCGTCCACAGCTTGGTTGAAATGTTTCTGCCATTCCTCATCATATCCTTGCTTGAAACCCTCCTATGAGGTCTACCAGTGAACAGCCTAGCACCACTCCAGCCAATTCTGAATGCTGTTGGACTCAAACACCTGCATTTAGCCCCATACACACGGTAGGACTTTTTGACAACAAACTTCAAAATGAGCAAGTTTTCAAAAAAATCCTACCGTGTGTACGCTCCATTGGACAAACTTTTTTGTTTCTCATCGGAAAAAAGTTTGTTCTGCAAACGGACAAACTTTTTGGCAACAAAAGTCCTACGGTGCAAAGTCGTATCGTGTGTACAGAAATCCATCGGACTTTTGTCCGAAGTACAAACATGCATGCCCAGAACCAATGTTAAAATCAACCAACAATAGCCGAAGTTGACCAAAGGGTGGCGGAAAAGCGCAGAAAAACCACGTGATGGGAACGTTTTGGGAAAGTTTGCAGAAAAGTCCTGCCGTGTGTATGCTACGGGTGTGCCCGGCCAACTCCCTTTGGACAAAAATCCACTGAAAAGTTTGTTTGAAGTCCGACCGTGTGTACGAGGCTTTACACTTTTCTCTGTCCCTCTCCCATAGGACTGTGTATTACACGAGAATACCATTTAAACAAAGTTTTTTTCCAGCCTGGCTTTACCATGCATTTATTTGCTAATGTTCAGATATACTCCAATTGTAGCCTTCTCTCGTTAAATAACATTCCTCTCTACTTCACTCAGTTTACCGCCTTACACACTCCTTTTTCAGAAGTTTTTTCCCTATTGGGTCACATTCATACATTGAAAGCAATGGGAGTCTGCCGTTTCTCACAGCTAATCGAAGCCACTCGCAGGTAATCAATATGCGGCAATCAAAACCCTAATTCCAAAAAAGTTGACACTCTGTAAAATTCACAAAAAAAACTGAATGCAATGTTTTGCAAATCTCATAAACCCATATATTATTTTACAATAGAAAATAGAAAACATCAGAAATGTTTAACCACTTCCATACAGGGCACTTAAACACCTTCCTGCCCAAGCCAATTTTCAGTTTTCAGCGCTTTCGCTGTTTAAATGACAATTGTGCGGTCATGCTACACTGTACCCAAACAAAAATTGTATAATTTTGTTCCCACAAATAGCTTTCTTTTGGTGGTATTTGATCACCTCTGCGGTTTTTATTTTTTGCTAAACAAAAAAAGGCAGAAAATGTTGAAAAAAAAAAATATATATATATATTTTTTTCGGTTATAACATTTTGTAAATAAGTTTTCTCCTGCACTGATGGGCACTGATAAGGCGGCATTTACGGGCACCGATGGGGTGGCACTGGTAGATGGCACTGGTAGGCATCCCTGGTGGCACTGGCAGTGGTAGGCACTGATTAGCAGCTGCCTGGGCACAGATTGGCATTCCCTGGTGGTCCAGTGGGGTGGCCATCCTGGTGGTCCTGGGCGGCTTCCCTGGTGGTCCTGGGTGGGATCCGAGGGGGGGGGCTGTGCTGATAAACTATCAGCACAGCCCCCCCTCCTGTCAGGAGAGCAGCCGATCGGCTCTCCTCTACTCGCGTCTGTCAGACGGCTCTTCCTGTTCACTTCGTGATCAGCCGTGATTGGACACGGCTGATCGCGTGGTAAAGAGTCTCCATTGGAGACTCTTTACCTAGATCGGAGTTGCGGTGTGTAAGACTGACACGCCGCAACACTGATTGCCGCAATGGGGGCCCCGGGGGCGCGCAGTGGCTTGATATCCTGCCGACGTCATATGACGTCCGGTCAGGGTATCGCAACCACTTTGCCGCCATCGTTTTGCTATATGGTGGGTGGCAAGTGGTTGTTAACGCACTTATTGTTGTTACTACAATCCCCTCCGTTATAATAAATGATGTGCCCCACTGTATGTGTTTTTCTAAAAAATCCACTTACTAATACCTTATGTTAAACATAGAGGGGGAGATTTGGGACTTTGAATGAGGCTATAGACATTGAGGAGGTAGCTTGAAAAGAGTACATATTTGTTAATGATGAGAATTGGTATAAAACATATCAATAACAGAGACCACATGGAAAGTGAAGGCATTATAATAAATGTCAATCCATAAAAATTCATCCACACATATGTGTGTGTGCATAAAATATGAGCATCAAGGGTACATGTGTATGGTAGCCAAGTGCCGCTTAGTGGTCTGAATGATAGCAAATACATTCCAAAAAATTAATATATGTACATATATCATAAGGACAGCACATAGCAGATAAAAATACATAAAAAGTAATAAGACCATAATGCATAGACATAATATATACAAAATTGATGATTGGTTGGGGGCATGGATCTGTGTCCCCATTACCCAGAATTGGAGGTTGAATACGGGCATATGATAGCATCCCAGAATGCCCAACGCGTTTCGTGTATGAGACACTAATCAGGGGCAGATGCTCAAGGGTATCTAAAAAGGTATAATGGGATATGGTCAATTAACATGGTTGAAGACATCAAGGAAGGTCGTTGCAGCCCACCCTGAGTACTTGCATGCACAAAAGTGAGATGGGGCATGGTGAGTATGGAGCCAAGGCCAAAAAAGTCTGTCCCTGGAGCTGAGGTAGAAATACGGCCGCGCGATGGCAGGGCGAGCCCAAGAGGACTCCCCAGAAAGCAGCCGCAGGTGTTCATGGATGGACAAAAAGGTGGACCAGTGGTGACTTGCCCAGGGGAGTCTAAAGGGTAGACAATATCTTAATGTTATAGAGTGTACAACCACCAAGAGTAACAATCAAAAAAATCTTCCTAGCCGGCGTAGCTGGGGATCACGTGAGTCTTTCGTGGGCGGATCCTACTGTCCGCGTCGGAACTCCTCCTTGCTTACGCCGTGCCTGCGTGACGCTGGTGGGAGTCGACGTTTACGTGTGCGGGGCGGCTATATTTGGCCTCCCCAGACGCAGCATTGCAGCTATCATCTACAGACGCCATAACCTCCTAACCATCCATCCACTGGCCGGACCACAAGTAAGCCTATACAGGGTCTAATCTACCCATTGCCCTGATAGTCACTTTTATTTGTGTTGTTGCCACTTCTTGGTGGTTATGTGCCATATAAACATAAGGACTTTGTGTACTTTCCAGCTCCCTTGGCAGTCATCACTGGGGCGGCTATATCTGACCCCCCCAGATGCAGCACCATTGTTGTCTATTATAGATGTCACCACTCACCACTATACCCATTTCTGGGTTGGAACACAAGTAAGCCTTTACAAGGTTAAATCTACCCATTGTCTTGATAGTTACCTCTGTTTTGATTGTTACTCTTGGTGTTTGTACACTCTATAACATTAAGATATTGTCTACCCTTTAGACTCCCCTGGGCAAGTCACCACTGGTCCACCTTTTTGTCCATCCATGAACACCTGCGGCTGCTTTCTGGGGAGTCCTCTTGGGCTCGCCCTGCCATCGCGCGGCCGTATTTCTACCTCAGCTCCCGGGACAGACTTTTTTGGCCTTGGCTCCATACTCACCATGCCCCATCTCACTTTTGTGCATGTAAGTACTCAGGGTGGGCTGCAACGACCTTCCTTGATGTCTTCAACCTTAAACCATGTTAATTGACCATATCCCATTATACCTTTTTAGATACCCTTGAGCATCTGCCCCTGATGAGTGTCTCATACACGAAACGCGTCGGGCATTCTGGGATGCTATCATATGCCGTATTCAACCTCCAATTCTGGGTAATGGGGACACAGATCCATGCCCCCAACCAATCATCAATTTTGCATATATTATGTCTATGCATTATGGTCTTATTGCTTTTTATGTATTTTTTATCTGCTATGTGCTGTCCTTATGATATATGTACATATATTAATTTTTTGGAATGTATTTGCTATCATTCAGACCACTAAGCGGCGCTTGGCTACCATACACATGTACCCTTGATGCTCATATTTTATGCACACACACATGTGTGTGGATGAATTTTTATGGATTTACATTTATTATAATGCCTTCACTTTCCATCGGGTCTCTGTTATTGATATGTTTTATACCAATTCTCATCATTAACAAATATGTACTCTTTTCAAGCTACCTCCTCAATGTCTATAGCCTCATTCAAAGTCCCAAATCTCCCCCTCCATGTTTCATTTAACTAGGGATGGAGGCACACCACATATGTGCCTCATCTAAAGTCCCAACCTTCCCCCCTTTTTCGCTAATACCTTATGTTATAACGCCGATTGGCGGTCACGTGACCCGTCGTCTCTCTTCTCTCCAGGTCTGACAGCAAAGCGGGCGGAGCTGAGAAGCCCCCGCTTGACGTCAGCTGGGAGGAGGAGAGACGGCCCAGTCATGTGAGCGGCGCAATAAAATAAGGTATTGCCGGATTTTTTAGAAAACGCATAGAGTGGGGCACAGCATTTATTATAACAGAGGGGATTGAAGTTACAACACTAAGTTATGATACCAGCAAGAAGGGGGGCACTGGCACGAGCTGACAGGCAGGGAGGGGAGGGGGAGGAGGACACAGGAGCACAGAAGAGTGCAGGGCTGCAGATGACGGAAGCACGTTAACTGTCCACGGTGTCAGGGCTCAGAAGCCATGATATACCATGGTCAATTTACAGAGGGGAGGGTAGAAACTGGCAGGATCAACCAGGTATTTCAGGTGATACAGAGGGCAAAATGACACAGCACAAGAACTGTGCTGTATATTATGCTTTAAAGAGGTTGTAAACCCACTCTTGCAACTTACACCTTCAGGTAAACCTAGATTAAGGCTTACCTGTAGGTGTTTGCAATATCTCCTAAACCTACAAGGTTTAGGAGAGATTTGCCAAAAACAGTACACCGATGTGTACGGCGCATGCGCGCCGTACACATCGGCGCAGGCGCACTGTAAATGCCGGTTTTATGTATAACGCCGGCTTTTACAGCTTCCGCGCGGAGTCACGTCATCGCCGCTCCGGCCAATCACAGCGCCGGAGCGGCGATACCCGGAAGTAACCTCCAGGATAGATGGCTGCGGCTGGAGGGGGAGACGAGGATGGCTTCGGAGGCTTCGATCTAAGGTAATGCATAATGAGCTAGTATGCTAGTCATACTAGCTCATATTATGCCTTTGTCTTGCAGGATTTTTTTTAAATATGGGTTTACAACCACTTTAATGGAAAAGGATCCAATTTTTTTTTTCAGGTTAATAAACACTTTAACCAATTTAAGAGCACACTTCCTCACATATATGTAAAAATCTGCATTTTGTTGCTAGAAAATGACTTAGAAAATGACTTGGAACCCCCAAACATAAAATATAGTTTTTTAAGCAGAGGGCCATCTTGAAACAAAACGTATAACAAAGAAGACCCAGGACAGTTGAGCAGCCTATATCCGGCAAGAATGGGACAACATTCCTCTCCCAAAACTCCAGCAACTGTGTTTCTAAGATTTGCAAATCATTGCGTACGTTTTTTTAATGTAGCTTTTTTGGGGTTGTGCCTGTGACTTATCAGCCCTGAATGTGGACAGTCTGCATAGAGATTACATGTGAGTGGCTGTAATTTAGATGCGGGAGCCATCAGCCTCCCATTGCTTTCAATGGTGCTGTCTCCCGCAGCTAATCACTAGGATCCCCCACTGAGTTTCTCACATCTACACGCTGTTGGGCAGAAATGCAGGTGTGAATGTTACCATATTCACTGGAAGACTCTCAAAGGCACCTTTTTAATCTTTATCTTCACCCAAGCAAATATTATTATTAGGCTCTGCTTAACAAGTGTTGTTTTTCTCCTCCCATATATATTTATATAGAGTTTACGCATTCTCATGCCTTTTTGTTTCTACACCTTATCCCTCTAGACCGGGGATATGCAATTAGCGGACTCCTCTCCCATTGTATGTTATTGATGTAAACATTTAGTGATATTTTTAGTTGTATATTTGAATTATCTGTATTACTCACCTCGGACTATATTAGTCACAATTAGCAATAGTTAGGTGTTGGGCTAGAGAGCAAGTTTTCACGTTAAAATTCTTCTGCATGCTCTGATGTCTACGCTCTCCTGAATAGTCTATTAGAATGGCTGCATTACAAACAGTTAACTTCTTCCCAGCAGTGAAAGCATTTCTGGCTCTTTGCCCAGTCGATTGTTCATGAAGTACAATAATAATAAAAAGGTGATCAGTGTGTTTTATGTGTGCACGTGTGTATGTAATGTGTGTGTAATAAATATATCTTGCTCTATTCCAGCAAAAGACTGTTTACAGGAATCTCTGGGTGGCTTCAGGTTTTGGAACCCTACAATATATCTATGCTGAAATCCACTGTTAACATTTTCGCAATAGCTTTGCTGCTAATCTTGTTGGTTTATACAGCCTGATTACTTGAATTTGATACAAACTCAGCCAGACTTTGGCTTTATATATCTGACAGTGACATCCAGACGGCTCTTCTAATATGTTGCTGGGGGGGAATTGTAAACATCCCTTGTAGGGGGCCTGAAGCATAGTATCAATCATTTCTCTGCCTGCATTTGCTTTACACTTAATTATGTCCTTGGGCATAGCTAAAAAACACGAACTGGTTCTGAAAGATGATTTCTTACTCCTCTTGTATATTTAACATGCTGTCATTTGTAGAAATGTTCTTGTGTTCATTGGCAAGCACCAGACTTTTCTTTGTCTGGTCTAGGGACTGAATTCAAGATAATTATGATTATTATTATACCGGACATACTGTACACTCACCCGCCACTTTTATTAGGTACACCTATTCAATTACTTGGTAAAACAAATGACTAATCAGCCAATCACATGGCAGCAACTCAATGCATTTAGGCATCTAGACTTGGTGAAGTTCAAATTGAGCATCAGAATGGGGAAAAAAGGGAATTTAAATTACTTTGAACGTGGCATGGTTGTTGGTGCCGGACAGGCTGGTCTAAATGTAGCACCCTACTCCTGTTGGGTAGGCGCTATGTGTTAAATTTAGTTATCTGAGCTGTAGTTTAGGTCAGAAGGATTATGCTAATTTGTTGGCTCTGTTTCAGTCTAGCTGGGTTGCGCGTTTTCCACCTGACAGTAGGTGTCACTGTCACCACAGGTTGGAAATGCAGCAGGCTAGGTGTATTGGGTATTACTTTCCCAGAAGTGGCTCAGGGGGCGTGGTCAGACTGATGTGCATTCTGGGAGGGGGTACTTAAGAGACAGAGACCGCTCTTTTGGGGTTCATTGCCAGATCCTGACCTGAGGGCCCTCCTGGCCTCAGGGATGTGCGAGCCATTGTCGGCCTCGGGGCCTGCTGGCCCGAGGCTCTGCAACTGACAAGTAGGCCCAGAAGTTGCTGGGGCCTACTAGTCCAGGGATGGTCCTACACGGTCTTTCCTGCAGGAAGAAGCGGAACAATTGGGGACTCAATTGAAGGACGCAGTCTGGCCAGTTTGCCTCACGGTGCTGCCGGCTGGCTGAAAGTCTGGCACCGTGAGCTGTGTACTTTTTGAAGGAACCTTTGCAAAGTGTCAGTGTAGTTACACGATCTTGTGGCGGAAGATTGTGGATCGACTCGACGGCACTCATCAAGTCTGTGGCAGAGACTTTGAGCGAGATTCGCACCGGTTGCTAGGCCGGTAAGAGTAGGCCTATCCGGTGGTTGCTGAATCCAGCGTGGAACGGATCTGTCCTCTGGATCTAAGATTGTGCCCGTGATCCGCAAAGCAAGGTACCTCCTCTGTTGGAACTGTTTTTTTAATAAAAGTCTTGAAGAAAAATAAACCAAGTGTTGGTGTGAACATTCATGGAAGCTCTTCAAGGGACGAGTGTGGTGAACAGAAAAGGTAACGGTAGGCCCAAAAACTAAACCAGCGGCCCCTTCGGGGGTAATGCTACAAAAATATTTCAAAAACTGCTGATCTATTGGGATTTTCATGCACAAACACATCTAGAGTTTACAGAGAATGGTCTGAAAAAGAAAAAATATCCAGTGATGAAAATGCTTTATTCATGTCAGAGGAGAATGGGCAGACTGGTTTGAGACTATAGAAAGGCAACAGTAACTCAAATAACCGTTTGTTGCAATCAAGGTATGCAGAATACCATCTCTGAATGCACAACACATCGAATCTTGAAGCAGATGAACTACAGCAGCAGAAGACCACACCGGGTGACACTAAAACAGGAAACTGAGGCTACAATTCGTACAGCCTCACCAAAATTGGACATTTAGAAGATTGGAAAAATGTTGCCTGGTCTGATGGGTCTCGCTTTCATCTGAAACATTCAGATGGTAAGGTCAGAATTTGGTATAAACAACATGAAAGCATGGATCCATCCTGCCCTGTATCAACAGTTCAGACTGGTGGTGTAATGTTGTGGGGGAAATCTTCATGGCACACTTTGGGACCCTTTTAGTACCAATTGAGCATTATTTAAATGCCACGGCCTACCTAAATATTATTGCTGACCATGTCCATCCTTTTTATGACTACAGTGTACTCCTCTTTTGATGGCTACTTCCAGCATGATAATGCACCATGTCTTAAAGCTCAAATCATCTTAAGCTGGTTTCTTGAACATGACAATGAGGTCACTATACTCTAATGGCCTCCACAGTCACCAGATCTCAATCCAATAGAGCACCTTTGGGATTTGCATTATGGATGTGCAGCCAACAAATCTGCAGCAACTGCGTGATGCTATCATGTCAATATGGATCAAAATCTCTGAGGAAATTTTCCAACACCTCGCTGAATCTATGCCACAAAGAATTATGACAGTTCTGAAAGCAAAAGGGGGTCCAACCCAGTACTAGCAAGGTG
The DNA here is from genome assembly GCA_029206835.1 of Rana muscosa. Taxonomy (NCBI): domain Eukaryota; kingdom Metazoa; phylum Chordata; class Amphibia; order Anura; family Ranidae; genus Rana; species Rana muscosa. The sequence continues at coordinate 688,042,692 of CM055117.1, forward strand.
TAACTAATAAAGTGGCCGGTGAGTGTATATAGAACCAACAGTTTTTGCAACACTTTACAAAATTAAGGGAGACCAAGAGGATTAGAAGGGCCCCTTCATAGAAGTTTACAATTTAAATGGAGATTGGGGGGAGGTGGTACAAGGGGTATTAACTGAGGGGGAAGCGCTGGTGGAGAAAGAAGAAGGCAGAGGTCATTTTTTTAGTTGGAGGTGGGATGATGGTGGGATGTACTTTTGTTATTTTGCACAATAAAGGCGTTTTTATTGGAGTGCGGCTGTCCAGACCTCCCCTCTTCTAAATGCTATATGCTTAGCCTGCACCTTCTGCTTCCACCTTGAGGAGAGTGCCATTTCCACACATCCACCTGGAACGGTGATCCCTTCCCCAGGTAATTTTTGTAGTTGGAGGTGGGATGGGCTTTCCTGAGAGATGCGTTTTCAGGGATCTCCTAAAGGTGGACAGAGTAGGAGATAGCCAGACCGGTTAGGGTAGAGTTCCGGATGCAAGAGTTTGGAATGCGAGCATGGGAGGGGGTGACTGGGGAGCTAGAAATGAGGAGGTCTTGGGAGAAGCAGAGTGGGTGGTTTTATTAACCTCTGGTATGAGGTTCAGGACAGGACTATTTTTTTTTATATAGGTTAATCATTCAACAAGTAATCAGGTTCTAACAACAGCAGGTGGTTGTTCTTAACATTGTAAATTCCACCAGGTTTTGAAATCATGCAAAAGAACCATTTAATTAGTGGCTTGGAAACTACTGGTCACACCATTTGTAGCTGCAACCAGACGCTTGTTCCAGGGGGCCCAGGCTGGTTTATATGCCATAAGTTCTCTGACCTGCAGAGAATATACAATGTTGAGTGTGCAACAGCTATCAAAGGATCTTCCTTGGCCGGTGCAGAGTACGGTTTAGCTTCTCCGTGGTCTTCTACAGTTAGTCATGAATTCTGATATTACAAGACCAAACATGGGAGATGCACAGGGTGGTATTGTGCTTTCTGTCAGCTTTATAACTTACCTGAACAGCTTTGTTATGGAGGACTTGGTGTTCTTTGTGGTAATAAAAGGCTGCTGTAAGGCAGCACAGGAAGAGTTCAAGGCGGTAAGTCCAGAATGCATAAAAATCCCCAAAATTATGTTTTCAAAGTATCTATGCATTAAAGGCACCCTTTTAAAACACCAAACACAATACTGTCCATCAGTGCAGATTTTTGTTTTTATTATATTTTTTTACTGACTTGTATGCAGCGAAAGTTTACACGCCCGTTGTCTATAGGCCCATTAAAACAATAGGCTGCATTTTAGATTAGTAAAAAAGAAAAAAGCCAAAATACCTTAAAATATGGCATTTAGGCATCCATGTGGCATGAGGTCTCAAACAATAAACATATTCTTAACCACTTGACCTCCGGAAGGTTTTACCCCCTTCATGACCAGGGCATTTTTTGCTATTCAACACTGTGCTACTTTAACTAGCAATTGCTCGGTCATGCAACACTACCGAGTGAAATTTATATATTTTTTTTTTTTACACAAATAGAAATTTCTTTTGGTGGTATTTGATCACCACTAGGTTTTTCATAATTTTTATTATATAAATGAAAAAAGACTGAATATTTTGAACCCCCCCCCCCCCCCAATATTTTCTACTTTGTTATTAAACATGTCCGATGAAATCTAATTTCTTCATACATTTAGGCCAAAATATATTCTTTTACATGTCTTTGATTTAAAAAAAAAAAAAATCCCAATAAGTGTATAATAATTGATTTGTTTGAAAGTTATAGCATCTATAAAGGTGTGTGTGTGTGTGTGCTGAAATTTCTGCAGTTATTGGCACTATACTAGTAATATCGGTGACCAGCGACTTATAGTGGGACTGATAGTGTGGTGGGCAATCTAGTGCTAACTAACACTGGCTGGGAGGGACAGTAACTGACTGAGACTGATGTCGTTAGTGACAGTGATCCGTGACAATACTGTACACTGTTTGAATGACACACTGACTAGGGTCATCAGAAGGGCAATCAAGGGTTAACTGTGTGCCTAACAAGTGTATGTGTGCTACTTTTACTCACAGGATCTGGCTTTTGTTTCTCTCTGAACTTCTCTCTCTGAGTTGATTTCGGAGAGAAGAAACAGCCAGATCGCTGCTCTTGTGTTTTCATGTTCTGTGTTTGTAAACACAGAACTCTGTGCTGTAATTGGCCACAGTCAATCAGCAGGTATACAGCTAAAATCATTGGCTGTAACCTGCTGACAAACCCGTGCTGCATCCAATCACAGCACATATGAGCAGGGGGCATGCACACATATGCCCGCAAACCAGGAAGTGTATCACAAAATATTAGTATGTTGCTGTGACGCCCACTAACAAAGATCTGTTAAAACAAAGCAAGAGGGGAAATAAGTACAGCTAGGTGTGATGGTGCTCAGTCTTGCTCTTTTCCTTATCTGGACTGCCTCTCTTACTTTTTGCTTCTTCCTACCTTTCCCCTCTGATTCCACTCTACACTTGGTCTTTCTTTTTATGTTTTTCTTCAAGCCTCATAATAGGGTCTGAATTGTCTATTGTGGTCCACCTACAGTATATGATAATCCTCAGGAATACATATACCTCGCACGGCCACATATTGGTTAGATTCAGGAAACGTTCTGTAGCAGATGGTGTTTTTTCTGCTTTGCATGGAACTGTTAGGCCCCATGCACACGAGACGCTGTTATTTGCTGTTAAACGCGCGTTCAGAGGCAGTTGGACACTTTTTTTCAACTGCTCCTGAACCCATTCAATGTTATCCTATGTGTCCATGCACACAGTCTCGTTTATTGCCGTTTTTAGGCAGTTGCGCTTAACCTCGTTTTTCCAGAAGCAAAAAAATGGGTTCAGACGCAAAAGTTTTCCACGTTTCAGATGCAAAACGCCGCTAAACGCGGCAAAACGCGGTACCGGCGTTTTGCCGCGATTTCGTTTATTAGCGTTTTTAAAGGTGACCTATTTTTTTACATTAGAAATCTCAAAAATGATGGCAAATGATGAAAAACCATCAAAAAAATATGAAAAAAAACTGTAATTGCTTGCATTGCACTGTAGACAATCCACAACTTGTGGCAGGTGACGTGGCAAGTGGACAATCCACAACTTGTGGCAGGTGATGTTGCCAGGTGACGTGGCAGGTGGAAATCCACAAATTGTGGCAGGTAACGTGGCCAGGTGACATGGCAGGTGGACAATCCACAAATTGTGGCAGGTGACGTGGCAAGTGGACAATCCAAAACTTGTGGCAGGTGACGTGGCAGGTGGACAATCCACAAATTGTGGCAGGTGACGTGGCAGGTGACGTGGCAAGTGGACAATCCAAAACTTGTGGCAGGTGACGTGGCCAGGTGACGTGGCAGGTGGACAATCCACAAATTGTGGCAGGTGACGTGGCCAGGTGATGTGGCAGGTGACGTGGCAGGTGGACAATCCACAAATTGTGGCAGGTGACGTGGCCAGATGATGTGGCAGGTGACGTGGCAAGTGGACAATCCACAACTTGTGGCAGGTGATGTGGCCAGGTGATGTGGCAAGTGGACAATCCGCAACTTGTGCCAGGTGATGTGGCCAGGTGATGTGGCCAGGTGACGTGGCCAGGTGACGTGGCCAGGTGACGTGGCCAGGTGACGTGGCCAGGTGATGTGGCAGGTGACGTGGCAAGTGGACAATCCACAACTTGTGCCAGGTGATGTGGCAGGTGACGTGGCAGGTGGACAATCCACAAATTGTGGCAGGTGACGTGGCCAGGTGACGTGGTCAGGTGATGTGGCAAGTGGACAATCCACAACTTGTGGCCAGGTGACGTGGCAGGTGACGTGGCAAGTGGACAATTCACAACTTGTGGCAGGTGATGTGGCCAGGTGACGTGGCAAGTGGACAATGCACAACTTGTGGCAGGTGATGTGGCCAGGTGACGTGGCCAGGTGACGTGGCAGGTGACGTGGCAAGTGAACATTCCACAACTTGTGGCAGGTGACGTGGCAGGTGACATGGCCAGGTGACGTGGCCAGGTGATGTGGCAAGTGGACAATCCACAACTTGTGGCCAGGTGACGTGGCAGGTGACGTGGCAAGTGGACAATTCACAACTTGTGGCAGGTGACGTGGCCAGGTGACGTATCAGGTGACGTGGCAAGTGGACAATCCACAGCTTGTGGCAGATGATGTGGCAAGTGATACGCTAAATACAAGTACACTGCTGCTCTCTCAGCTGCTGGTCTCCCAAAATGGCTGAAATGGTTAAATAATAATGTTTTTTGAGCTTAGGGAGGGTCTTATGATGTTTCTTAACTAAACGCCTATAGACGCAAACGCGGTAAAACGCCGCTAAAATCGCGGCAAAACGGGCGTTTTTAAACGCCGGTTTTAGCCTTTAAAAACGTGTGTTCAGCAGAGTTTGCACCGGCGTCTCGTGTGCATGGGGCCTTATGATGTTACACTTTTAGGCTGGATTCGTCTTTTGTTCCAAAAAATGGACCTCTTCCGTGTTTATTATTTGAAAACCCTTTTTATTATCCTTGGATGAAATTGCATATTGAGTGACTTTAAAGGCATGTTTTACACCCAACTTGCACATCTACTGTTTGGGCCCCTTTCACACTTGTGCGTCCTGTCCGGCAACTTGGGACTGCAAAGTCGCATGACAAGTCGTACCCCCTGATTTCCAAAGAGCACCATTCATATCTGTGCGACTTCAAGTCGCACCAACTTCAAAGTAGTCCCTGTACTACTTTGGTCCGACTTTGATGCAATTTGAGGTCCATAGACCTCAAGTTAACACAGGCATCCCCTGAAATCGCAGCAAAATCACGCGACTTTCAAGTTGTGGCAGTGTGAAAGGGGCCCTTAATGGATTTCAGGAAAGACCCACCTAGATCTTCAATTTAGGTCATTGTATTGTAATGAAAATATATTGTATTGTATGACAATACCCATAGGTCATGCTTTTTGGGGTATGTTGTGACTACCTGCTTCGTTTATTACTTGAGTTTGATTCAGTTTTTGGTTTATGCTATGATGTCACTGTCCAGCTATGTGGTACATGGTTATTCATTTCCAAGAGAAGTATACAGTTGTCAGCTGCTATTTTTTATAGTGGAGTTCATAGTAGTATTTTTGGGAATGCTATTTATAGATCGTGTTTATTGTTGATAAAGTGTCACCTACCCACTGCAATTGCAGAAGCTATTGGTGAGATACATGGATGAATTTGAAACCATCACTATATAAAATTATTTCCTACAATATTATATATACTGAGCTGTAAAACCTTTTTAGTAGGCAGGCTGTTAAGACACCAACTTTAAAGTGTAGTTCCACTTCAGAAGTTAAATTTGAAAAAAAACGTGTGTATTTACACGGCATACCCAACAATACACAAAAAAAAAATAGGTTTGACCTTTTTTCAAGTTGTTTCTTTTGGAGCATGCTTTTGGGCTGACTGCAAGCTGCTTTGGACAATTTCTAAAGGGGAAAATGGAGTGAGAAAGTAGAGACAGACGGTTTGCCTTTGTTTACATACAGTGTTGGGACAGTGATCAAATCTGGTTTACAACTGATAAGGAGATTTGCCAGCTCAGTATATTGGTAAACAATGCCACAGCTCCCTCTTTGCATAGCAGGGAGAACTTCACTTTTGAAGTTAAAAAAAAAAAGAACGAGTAAAATGTAAACAGCAATTTTTTTTTTTCCAGCCATACATGAATCAAAATTCAACAGGGACTGGCCGAATTTCGATAGATGTATTGGCAGGCTGGTTGTACACAAGTTGATCTATCGATCGACTTGTGTACAACCAGTCATGTAAAAAAAAAATCTTGATCAGTGCCGCCAGCTAAAGCTAGTGGTGCTGATGAGTGTATTCTGATGGCGGGGAAATCCCCTTTGTCAAAATACAAAGGCTCAGTGAGAGGGATTCCCCGGGTTGAATGAAAAAAAAATGACTGGTGTATGGTCAGCCTTGGAATCGTTTTCACATGTGAGGATCAATGGCAGTACTCCCCGGTGTTTTAAACAAAATAAAGTATGATCCTTGGAAAGTATGAAAATTGTGTAAAATTATAACTGTAAAAATCTCTAATTTTTGAGAATCAGATATGTTTACTGTTTGCTAGTTGTAACCTGAAATAATCATTTACAATTCTCTGAAAACACTTCCTGACCTTTCAAATATGCATGTTTTGTCTTCTTACATCGAAGTTGATTTTCCTGAGTCTGAGGACTTGTCTTCACGTGCCCAGGCTGACCTTGTTTATAATGAAATGTTTCCTTTTTTTCCTTATGTTGAACACATTGAAGCACAACTTGAATTTCCAGTCATTTCAGTGATGATTGTTCATAAAAAACTAAGGCTTGCAAATTACTCCCATGGGTATATCAATAAAAACATCTGTTTGTTTAGGGATAATTAAAGTCATTTTTTTTTTTTTAAATATGGCAACACTAGTGTTGCTGACGCAGTAATAAAATTAAATTGATGCTTGATAAGCTGTAAATAAGCATGCACATTTTTACCTCCCATAAAGGTAGTGGCAAACATACAAACGTATTAAATGTTCTACAATATTGTCTACTATGGCCCCATACATGTGCTGCGTCTGGTTAAACAAGTGATTAGTCATAAAGGAGAGGGTAATCAGTGATCAAATTGCAGCCTGGAAAGATCACATTTGGGCCTTTTTCTTTACACTTTTGTGCCCTAGATGTGTAAAAGCCTTCCAGTTCTTTTGGGCCCCTAGGCAGTGTTGTCATGAATAGGGGTACAAGGATTAGGGAGGCTGGATATTGCTCAAGTTGTTACCATCCATCGCACGTTTTTGGAAATTGGCCAGCACGCTGGCGTATGGCATGCTGGCGTATTATTACCACAACCCAATGCTTCCCAATCCAGACACAGATGGCAACTGAAAACAGCACACACACATCAAAGTTATCAAAGCCTGTAATACAACCAACCACCATTATAGGGACACTCGCCCAAAATCCAATTGGGGAAAGCCAACCAATTTAATTTTTATATTAAAAATTCTTAGGCAGGCAGTGTATAGAAGTTTGTACAGAAGTAAAAAGTCAAATGACATCCAGAAATATTGTCTATTTGCTATAAGGTAAAAAGGGAGAAAATGCAGCAATAACTGTTAGTTTGGGCAGCCCCACCTTGTATTTGATCAAGCTCTGGATGAATTGCAATGTTATTTTCATGTTTCTTAATTAGAAAGAGGTGTGATGAACTTTTCCCCTTTAGCCAGTCACCTTTTGACGGTGGTACCTTGTCTGGAATGTTCCTGCCTCTTGCAGTGCCTGTAAGTTTTATGGATCAGACAAATCTTATGCCTGAGCCACAGTTGGGATAATGAACTTGTGTTGAAATTCCTAAGGACCTGACTATTGTAGGCTGGATCCATATCATGGGCGTCCGCTGAACTTTTTTCAGGGGGGGCATCATTAGGTCATCCATGCTCGGTCCCTTTTTGACAATGTCATGAAGGGGAGGGGCTTGTGGCCATATTTTTATCTTTATGAAAACAGCCTATACTGTATAGGTTGTTTTCATCAAGATCAAAATATGGTCGCCCACAACACAGATGTATTGCAATACAAAAAGATGTACAAAGGGGTGTCGTGGCACAGGCACTGCTGTTACCTGTTGTTCTTCAGCGATAGGTCCAGGGCAGGCACTGGCAGCTTATTCTCTCTTGTCTCGGCCACTGCACACCACGCACCTGTGGGAGGAGGAGCCGGCGCCACGCCGGCCGGAGCGGCATAGGCACAACATACATTTTTTGCAGAGGCAGGCTGAGGCAGCAGCCAATCACGGAACAGCCGGGTCATGGTGATGTTAAGCAGAGGACTAAGCAGCAGAGCCAATCCGATGCTCGGGGTCGGGGGGTGAGGAGGGAGCGACGGATGTGTAGTCGGAAAAGACTGAGAGCACCCCTAGCCCCCAGGCCAGCAGCAGACTTAGAAAAAAAAGTCCACAGCTGCCGCGGAGGGGGCCGCAGCGGCCATTGCAACACAGGGGGCAAGTGTCTTCACTCTGACTTCAACACTCTTATGATTCCGGGGGGGGGGCAATTGACCCCCCTTGCCCTATGGAGCGGACGCCCATGATCCATATAATCATTTAGTCAGACCCTAGGTGATTCTGTAAGGCCAGTACATACCACGTTGCATCTGCATGCAGTTCAGGTAACTCCTCTCTATTAGTCATCTCCATGACCAATCAATTTTGGATTTTATGAAAGATGAAACATTTTATCTGATCTAAACAAATGTGTTAATCTTATGCCTGGTACACACGGGCCGAATGTCGAGACATTGGGTGGTTAAAAAATAAAAACGGGTAACATTCAGCCCGTGTATATGTCAGCCGGTCCAAAAGGCCGGCTTCTGTTGGGTGAGCATGCTGGAATATCAGCAGCCGATCAGCGCTGATTGGTGTGTTCTGGCAGGGGGTGGGAGTTAGAACACAACAGCTCACTGGGGGAGATCGCTGTACTAACGTCGGATCGTTAGTACAGTGGCTCCAACCAGAGCTGTCAGGTTTATTTTTTTCCCATTCAACCCAGTGGGTTTAGGCTTTACACAGTATGAAGCCTCAGTGTGTAAAGACCTCTCCTCCTCCATCTCTGTGGAATTTCATTTGCAAGGTCTGCAAGGATTAATTTATGGTCTGTAAAGTGATGGTTGATTAACTTTATGCATAGCTTCCAGCAGGGGTAGGCAACCTTAAAGTGGTGGAGATCTACTTAAACAACATGGGAGAAGTCAAAGATCACCGGGCACAGTGTTGCCTCCTCACACACCTGATTTAAACCTCTAATTGCCACACTATCGTGTCACAATCGCGTGCATTGCACAGCAAATATGGGTTTAAATCGGGGGATGAGAAGGCAACATATCGCCTCCTCACCACCTGTCAAACACACTCAGATCACTTTTCAGAGGAGCAGCAGTGCCTGCTGCACTTGTGAATGAGCCCTTAGTTGAATTTGGCAACGACACCCTTAGGGCTCGTTGACACGTAAAAGTGGGTGGTGGTAAAACCCTGCCGTTGAGTTTACCGTTCCCAATACCTACCCCCTTTAGTTGCTGAGGCAGCAGCCAAAGGTGTACACATGCCGCAACAGGAATTCAAGTAAATGGGGCAAAGCTGCAAGCGCCCCGCAACTGAATGCTTCTGTGGGGTCCAAGGGGTTAAAGGAGGTGGTGAGAAAGCAACACAACGCTGCCTGCTTTAACCCCTTGTTTGCTGTACTGCACAATGTTGCAGGGCACTTGCAAAGTGGCCTAATTCACTTCAATAGGTCATGCTTGGCATGTGCGACACCCACCAACCATGACAGGGTGTATAAATACTGCTGCAGCTGCAACATTTGTACACCCCTGCAGCTAAAGGGAGTGCTGTTAGGGCAGGGGTGGTAAAAACACTTAACTATGGGGTTTTACCACCCCCCAATCTGCAAATGTAAATGAACCCTTACTGTTCTGAGCTCCCTATAAGGCTGCTTTTACACTCATGTGCTGCAGTTTACCTGCACTTTGCCATAGACTTCTATTATATCCTGCAGGTGTTGTGAACTTTCTGAAAGCGCACCAAAACAATTTTGGTGCACTTTCAGAAAGTGCACCAAACCTGCAGGATAAAATCGAAATCCATGGCTAAAGGCAGGAAAGCGGTGAGGGTAAACCGCAGCACACCGGTGTGAAAGCAGCCCTATGCTATTATACCCAGTGTATTACTTTGAACTGACCTGAAGATCTCTTCTGTCCTGCTGCTGGCACCACTCTGGAGACCACAGAGGTGGAGTGCAATTGGTATCACTCAGCATGGGACAGGAGCCGGTGTCTTGTCGAGCTGGTTCCCCTGTCGATATGGTTCCCCCCCTTCACTGCGCAGGGGCTCCCGAACAGCTGTTAAAGCTCAGAGATTTCCGTCGGCTCGGCTTGCGCCTGCGCAGTCAAGAGGGAGCCAGATCTATAGGAGGAATCATATGTTCGCCCCCCATGCTTCATTGCACACGCCACTTTATTATTCACGCCGCTCTATACAGCAAGGGGCGGATCAGATGTCATATTGAGCAGTGCGATTTGTTTGTTTATACACACCGCTCTATACAGCAAGGGATGCATTTAAACCTATTAGTAATGGATCTGTTAAACAGCGGATTTCAGCCCCTTGCTGTATAGAGCGGCGTGTATAAACAAACAAATCGCACTGCTCAATATCACATCTGATCCCCCCCTTGCTGTTTGCAGCGGCGTGAATAATAAATTGGCGTGTGTAACTAAGCAACCGGAGCGAGAGCGTCTGCAGCTGCCGGACAGCTGTTAAACCTCTGACATTTCCGTCGCCTCGGATTGCGCCTGCGCAGTCAAGAGGGGAACCATATCGATGGGAGGAACCAGATCGTCAGAACACCGGCACCACAGTGGAAGCATAGGCTTATGGGGCTCTTGCTCCCTACTACAGCTCCAGCTCTACAAGTAGTCCCTCTGCATTGCACTCTGTTTTGAGGCTCTGGGATGGTGGGTCAGCAAGCCCAGATCGTGATCTACCAGTTACCCGGCCGAGATCTACTGGTAGATCACGATCTACAGGTTGCTGACCCCTGGCCTACAGGGTCATTTCAGAGACTCCTTAGCAGTGTGGTGTTAGTTCAGTTCTACAGCCCTATTCAGGTTTGCAATTCTGCGCATTTGTCCACTTGGATGAATTAGGAATATACTATATCTGTAATATTGTCACCCCACTTTCTATATCTAATGTTACAATTAGGTGTATCCCTGCTTAAACACTTGGTCTAAAAAAGATCCTTTCTCATAAAGGGGTGCATGGATTGTGAGCCAGCATTTTAGGATACCCTTCCTCAGGAACGACCATTGACCCAACCGCCTGTGACGATTGAAGATTGGTAAATGAATTGGTCGGGCCTGCACATTTTCAGACAGAAAATGCAACTGTCTGCACCAAATGTGGAATCCTTTTGTTGCTATTTTGTGGCTTGTAGGATCCTTCATTTATCATAGCGATAAACAGAGGTACACTGGCAGACAATGGCATGCTATTTATCTTACATTATGAAAAATCTAACAAAAGTAAAAGCCCCTTGCTGGGATTTGCAGTGGACGCTGTAAGAAGCTGGCCAGGATCTCTGGTTAGTTGCACTACTAAAGGCCATGAGAGATATAATGAACATATTGATAAAACAATCTACCAGGATCCAAAATAAATAATACATTTCTGGTTTGATGTATACATTTAAATTTTTTACATGTAACAGATGAATGTAGCAGTTTCTATTGTTCTGTTATATAGATCTTCATTAAAGCAGAACTAAACTCTCTCATCAATCAACATTAATTATTTCTACGCTTATGCTGCTTCCCGGTTGCTGGCCAAGGCCAAAATAATGTCAAACATACATGCATCTTGGTGGGCAATTATTTTAATTTAATTTAAAGGAGGGGCCTTCTCAGCTAAGCACAGCCTCCTGCCTGCATGCCTGAGCCAAGGACAGATAGATTCCAGGAAGTAAATGCTACATGAATCCTCTACCCTTTCTCAAGATGGCCATGACTAGAAATGCTAAGGGTGGAAGGGTTCAAAGTGACTTCTCGACAAAATGAAGCACGGAGACATGGATTGATGGGTGAAATTGTGTTTTCAGTTTGGGGTGCTCAAATGCAGTTTAGTTGCACTTTAAACAGCTGTTTAAAGTGTAAGTTCATCTTTTCACAAAAAGTGAAAGGGTGACCTAACACTGTAGAGCTGCAATCCCAGCCCCACCCCCCTGGGCTGTGCTTACCTCTGTGGATGATTTAGCTTTCACTGCCCACGCAATTGGTGCAGGGGTCTGAGGATTTAAAAAGCTTCTGTCTTCTTCCACTTCTTTCTGTAGGGACACCAGGACAGGTCAGAGCAATTTTGAGTGGTCAAAGCAGTTACGTGCCAGCACATGACTAATCAGAATCGATCTGATCGTGGCTTTTAAACAGTGTATGTGGTTTTGTTCAGTAAAGCATATTGCTTCCAAAATTGAAAATTAAAAGCAAACTACATTTTGAAGTACTTTTTGAATCGCAAATCATCAAATGTACAAAAAAAATTTGATACGAATGTTATTTAGAAAATCTGATAATATATGGCCTGTTTTAAGGTTGCCTTAAGCTGACCATAGACAGTTTGGGATTCAAACCATGTATGGGCAGGCTGAATGTGCGCAAGTTGATTGATCAACTTTGGTACAACTGGCATGTTGGATTTTGCATCCGATTATTGCTGGCGGTTATTTCTAGCCTTTAGCAGAAATCGCTGTGCCGGCTGCCCCCCACTCTGCCAAGGGAACACAATAATTTCATGGGAGGGATTCAGTCAGTGGTGATGGGGGGGGAATCAAGAAACCTTCTTTCCTGCAACAAGAAAGTTGCTTCATCTATGACCAGATTTACATTGCTCAAATTTAAACTGCTAACCTGCTGACTTAGCCAAAATTCATTCAACTAAAAGCTTTCAATCAACTTTTGTTGAAGAAGCCTATTGAAAAATTGATGGGCACACAGCACCTGCAACCAATCAGGTGCAAGCACTGTTCAGGTATAAGTGCTGGTTCACACTGGGGCGACAAACGCTCCGACATTAGGAGCTCATGTCGCATGACGTGTGAAAATCAATGTTTCCCTATGAGAGCCGTCTTAACTGGTCCGACACATGTCGGTCCGACATTAAAAATTCTCCCTGTACTACTTCTGTCCGACTTTGATCCGACTTCAGCCCATTGACTATCATTGAAGTCGGATCAAAGTCGGATCCTTGTCCTAACCATACGACTTTGGCATCCGACATTGTGATTACAGCAGCAGTAAAAGGAATTTATCTCACCCTGGGATTGTTTTGATTGGTCAAAGGACAAGTCAAACTAGCACAATGTCGGATCAAAGTAGTATCCTGTTCATGAATGTCGGATGGATGTCGGACCAATGTCGGACCAATGTAGGACAGATGTCGCAGAGCAAAGTAGGATGAAAGTCGTGTCGTATAGTGTGAACCCAGCCTAAGACATCAGAATACAATAGCCCATCAGGGGAGATTCCATGCTGTTTGAATGGATAGAGAAATCTTTTAGATTGTAATGAGATAATCAATGTTATTCACGTTACATCTCAGTGATCATAATGTTCTGGTAGATAGGCATACACTTGATTTGTATTTTCTGATGAATACTGAAATTCTGTTTACCTAATATGAAAGCTGTTCTCTGCTTTACAGATCTACGTGACCAGTGTTCATCAAAGCCCTGTCACAAAGTCGGATCATATTCATGTACAGATCTGCAGGGAGACTTCTACTGTAACTGCAAGAAAGGATGGACCGGGAAAACATGTTCCACCGGTAATTTTTCACCTAATTTTGTTTGTAATAAGGCAGCTCGTACATAGTTCATATATAACATTTGTTTCTTTATCGTACACCACGGGACACAGAGCTAGTCATTACATAATGGGTTAAGGGTCACCAGCGGTGATTGGACACTGGCACAACCAATGGAAGACAGTTCCCCTCCATATAACCCCTCCCATCAGGGAAGTACCTCAGTTTTTTCGCCAGTGTCGAAAGGTGTTGGACGCGTTAGGAGGTGCTAAAGGAAAGCTCTACCAAAGAGACCCTCTGGGGGTAAAAGAGCTATGCTTTCGGATCCATCCAAGACGCCTACAAATGAGCTGAATCTGGATGGGATCCGGGCCTCATCCATGAGGCGTCGCCTGTAATGTCTCTCTTCGGAGGACTGGGCTCTAAGATCCAGCACTTTCGCTATTTCGCTATAAAGTCCTGGTAAGAGTCTTGTACAAGGCCCAGGGGAGAGGTATCCTTTAAATAGGAACCCATATCCCTGAAGGTTGGCACACATAGCCCACCGTGAAGGGTGAAGTTTGGTATCTGTCTGAAATCTTTCAGCAGAAAAACCTGCGGCGTGGATAAGGTGAGATTAGAAGGTCCATAACTAGGTTGGGACCTTTTTCAAAAAGTGGATGTCTTCTTTTTTTCCACCACTGGGGGGAGTAAAGAGCTGAATATACTCACCTCACTCTGTTCAGTGTCGGCTTCGGCGAAGTACACTGCTCGTCACCTCCGCTGCTGAGCTTGCTGGGGCACCCCGATCCTCCTTTCGGTGGCCGACCAGACACCTGCAGATGCAGGTAAGTGGGAACAAGGGCTGATGAGAGTCCTCTCTCACTATGGCCACCGCCATAGCGCTAAGGGCCGCGCGCGCGGGAGCGCGCTTTATCGGAGGGGGGGGGCGAAGGCGTGCGCGGGCACGTGGCGCGCGCAGGCACAGAAACGGCGCCAATTTTAAAAGACTGTCAGTGTGAGAAGCACTGCAGCAGCAAGCAAGCTCGTTAGTTCTCTTATTCCTGGCAGAGAAACACAGCAGCTATACAGGGACGTAAGACTCCATGTGGTTGGATTGGGTACTTCCTAGAAGACATCCATGTTATGCATAGTTATGTGTTAAAAGTTGCATACTTAATGTATTTGCTAAACTGAACACGGTAGTATATGCATTTAGGTACCTTGTATTTTGTCTAAACGGTAAGCCTTCCAGGGGAAGTAATACGGACAAAAAGAGATAAGAAAGCACCACCGCCTGAGAGGAGGCTCTAACTGTGCTGACTCGGTACCTTTCTCTCCTGTGTTGCTAAATGCACCTGTTCAGGATGAGCCATTACCTCTGTCAGGTATGGCGGCTTCCCCAGTGGAGCCTGGGCCTGTATATGTCACTGAGGACACTTTATCAGCTGCCCTAAATAATCTGGAGGAAAAAATTGCTACCTTAATCGCTAAGTCCTCTAAAAAGGAACAATAAGCGAAGCAGGTCTCTTCCAGTATTGGACCTCCCTTCAGAAGTACCTGAGGGAGGAGGATGAGGAGGAGGAGGCTACATCAGCAGAGGATGAGGAGCCAGATTTTAAGGCACAGGTACAATGCTATAGCAGTGCATTTAAGTTAACCTCTGCGGAGGTAACGGAATTACCTGTCTCCTCCCTAGGGTCATTAAGATCCCTGCAAGGTGCATGCTCCTTCCCGGTTCATCCGTTACTAGAGGATCTAATATACGCAAACTGGCAACATCCAGATAAGCGTTTCTCACCTCCAAAAAGGTTTAACATTCTTTATCCTATGGGGGAAAAATTTTTTTTTTTTAAGAAATGGAGCCTGCCTGCGGTAGTTGCGGCTATTTCTTGTGTAAATAAAAACCTGACATGTCCGGTGGATAATGTACAAGGGTTTAAAAGATCCTTCTGAGAGGAAGTTGAAATCCTCCTTCCTTTTGGCCGGCTCAATTACCCAACCTGCAGTAGCAGCAGTCGGTATGGGTCAGGTCATCAGCCAACAGGTAAAGCAGGGGCTGAAGGAACTGCCTTCAGAGCAGGCTAGAAATTGGGAAAAATTTGCCTAAAAGCCTTATGCTTCACAGTGGATGCCATGAGAGATTCTATCATACAGGCATCACGCCTTACACTCCAGCTGGTACAGATGCGCAGAGTACTTTGGCTTAAGCATTGGTCAGCGGAGACCCCATGCAAAAAGCTGTTGGCAAGTTCCCGTTCCATGGCGAACGCCTATTTGGGGAAGATTTAGAAAAATATATACAGAAGATCAAGTGGTAAAATGACTTTTACCTGAGAGAAAGAAAAACAAGAGATCTTGTTTTAAACGCTCTCTCCCCAGCTCCCGGGAAATCTGACTCCAACCAGTGGCGGCGGCCTGTTTTAGCCGCCCACAAAAGCCAAGGGGCAAGCTCAGAAGAACAAGAAGCCGTGGGGTGCAAGAGCTAATAAGCAAGCCCCCAAAGCCTCTCAGTGAAGGGGCGCCCCCGCTCGGCCGAGTGGGAGGAAGGCTTTGTCAGTTCTGAGCAACTTGGTGGTCAGAAATCCAGGACAATTGGGTAGTATCCACAATATCCTCAGGGTACAAACTGGAATTTCGAGAGATCCCATCTTCTCAATTCCGAGGTTCAAGACTCTCCAAGGATCCACAAAAAAGAGAATCCTTCTTCAAAGGTTTGAATCACTTAATGGCTCAAGGGGTAGTTACAGACGTACCCCAAAAAGAGCGAGGTTCAGGTTTTTACTCAAACCTCTTTGTGATTCCAAAGCCAAATGGAGATGTCAGACCCATCCTGGATCTAAAATCCCTAAATCGGTTCCTGAACGATCGCCATTTTCGAATGGAAACGATCCGATCCGTGGCCGCCACTTTAAAGGGCGGAAAATTCATGGCGTCCATAGATATCAAGGACGCACATTTACACATACCCATCCTCCCCGCTCACCAAAGATTCCTAAGGTTTGCGGTAGAAGATCGCCACTTTCAATTTGTGGCTCTGCCGTTTGGTGTAGCCACCGCGCCCATAGTGTTCACAAAGGTGCTAGCTCCTCTGTTAGTAACCTAAGAACACGGGGCATTGCGGTAACAGCCTATCTGGACGATCTACTAGTAATAGATCAGTCAAAGGACGGATTGGGTCACGCTGTACACACTACAGTAGGATACCTGGAGCATTTAGGATGGATTATAAATTTACAAAAATCCTCTCTCCAGGTCCAAAGAAGGATAGGGTACCTGGGCATGATCATAGATACAGCCCAAAACGAGGTATACCTGCCAGAACCGAAGATACAGTCTCTGAAAGACCTGATCCACAAGGTCAAAGCAAACAAGAGGCCGTCTTTTCGCCTTTGCATGAGACTATTGGGAAAGATGGTAGCCTCCTTCGAGGCGGTCCCTTACGCCCAGTTTCATTCGAGACTACTTCAAGGCAATATTTTAGCTTCCTGGAACAGGAAGAGCCAAGCTCTGGATATACCCATGCGCCTGTCCTCACAAGTACGCCACAACTTCGATTGGTGGCTAGAAGCCAGGAATTTACGGAAGGGAAAGTCCTTCCTCCCAGTGGCCTGGAAGGTGGTATCTAGGAATACCAGCCTATCGGACTGGGGTGCAGTATTCGAGGAGGCTTCTACCCAGGGAACCTGGGCCAAGACTCAGGGGATCCTGCCCATCAATGTGCTAGAGATCCGGGCGGTATATCTAGCCCTCAAAACCTGGACATACAGGTTACAGGGCTACCCAGTTCGGGTTCAATCCGACAATGCTACTGCAGTAGATTACATCAATCACCAAGGAGGCACCCGCAGTCGGGCAGCCCAAAGAGAGGTGAACCGGATCCTGGCATGGGCAGAAGAGCATGTACCTTGCCTTTCTGCAATCTTCATTCCAGGGATGGAAAATTGGCAAGCAGACTACCTGAGTCGTCAGCAGCTGCTACCAGGGAGTGGTCTCTTCACCCCGAGATCTTTCAGGCCATATGTCTGAGATGGGGAAACCCAGATGTAGACCTGCTAGCTGCCAGGTTCAACAAGAAATTGGACAACTTTGTGTCCAGAACGAGGGATCCTCTAGCCTACGGGACAGACGCTCTAATAATACAGACGCTCTAATAACTCCATGGAATCAGTTCTCACTGATCTAGGCATTCCCTCCGATCCCTCTTCTACAAAGACTGCTTCGCAGGATCAAGGAGGAGGGAATACCAGTAATCCTAGTGGCCCCAAACTGGCCCAGGAGGCCTTGGTATGCCGAGATTGTAAAAACGGCGATAGGAAGGCCCTGGAAGTTTCCACTCCGACACGACCTGCTGTCACAGGGTCCAGTATTCCACCCTTCCTTACAAAGGCTAAAGTTGACGGCCTGGCTGCTGAGACCCACATTTTTAAAAAGAGAGGGGTCTCTGGTCCGGCTCTTTCTACGCTCATTAATGCTAGAAAGCCAGCCTCCAGACTCATCTATCAGAGAGTCTGGAGAGCATACGTTTCCTGGTGTGAATCCAGAAGTTGGAATCCTCAGAAATATGAAATAAGCAGGATTCTTGCTTTTTGACAGTTAGGAGTGGATATGAATTTAGCCCTTAGCACCATCAAAGGGCAAATATCGGCTCTATCAGTCTTCTTTCAGAGACCATTGGCATCTCACTCCCTAGTTCGGACATTCATTCAGGGGGTACTGAGGATAAATCCTCCAGTCAGGTCTCCCTTGTGTCCATGGGATTTGAATTTGGTATTGTCAGTGTTGCAAAAGCAACCTTTTGAACCTATTCGCCATATTCCTTTAATTATATTAAGTAGGAAATTGGCCTTTCTGATTGCTATAGCTTCTGCTAGGAGAGTATCAGAGCTAGCAGCTCTTTCTTGTAAAGAGCCTTATCTAATTTGTCACAAGGACAAGATCGTACTACGACCCCATCCGGCTTTTCTGCCTAAGGTGGTGTCGGCTTTTCACTTGAATCAAGACATTGTTCTGCCTTCCTTTTTTCCAAACCCGCGGACGGCGGGGGAAAAATTATTACACTCTCTAGATCTAGTGAGAGCGGTAAGGGTGTATCTGCAAGCAACCGCTCAGATACGTAAAACAGATGTTTTGTTTATTTTACCAGATGGTCCCAAGAAGGGCCAAGCGGTATCAAAATCCACCATTTCCAGGTGGATTAGACAAGTAATTGTTCAAGCTTATGGTTTAAAGAACAGGACTCCTCCTTTTCCTGTTAAGGCGCACTCTACCAGGGCGATAAGTGCTTCATGGGCAGTGCACCACCAGGCTTCGATGGCGCAGATCTGTAAAGCTGCAACTTGGTCTTCAGTCCATACATTTTCCAAATTCTATCAAATAGATGTGAAAGGACATGAGGATTCCGCCTTTGGGCGAAGTGTGCTGCAGGCAGCAGTATAGGGCTTCTGGTCCGCAAGCGGCCTGTTTTGATCTGTGTCTCCCCCCCTTCATATGAGCATTGCTCTGGGACGTCCCATTATGTAATGACTAGCTCTGTGTCCCGTGGTGTACGATAAAGAAAATAGGATTTTTATAACAGCTTACCTGTAAAATCCTTTTCTTGGAGTACACCACGGGACACAGAGGTCCCCCCCTTCTTATGGGAACCTTACTGCTTTGCTACAAAACTGAGGTACTTCCCTGATGGGAGGGGTTATATGGAGGGGAACTGTCTTCCATTGGTTGTGCCAGTGTCCAATCACCGCTGGTGACCCTTAACCCATTATGTAATGACTAGCTCTGTGTCCCGTGGTGTACTCCAAGAAAAGGATTTTACAGGTAAGCTGTTATAAAAATCCTATTTTTTGTTCAAGAATGAGCAATTTGGCATTAAGCGTTCATCATGCACATGGAGATTGATGTGGATTTTCCCAGTCGCAGAAGTTTTCCCTTTGGGAAATACATTGGACACGCATGTGCAAGTAAATGCTGATGCAAAGAAGCATCAGTGTTTTACAAGAGTGCTGCAAGCTGGAAAAAGCCAGGAAATTTATGCCAGGCATAAAAGAATGCCTATCAGTTGTTTTAAAGCTTCTTTACTGCATACATATATAACGAGTTTAACGTTCGTAGTCTGGGCACATTTGCACTTTGAATTCTAGACAGATCTAAAAGAGACAATGTAGCTTGGTAATCATAAATACACATTAATACAATCATTAAGTGTATTTTTTAATGCAATTAGTAGAAGTACCTGAATTTGACCTATTAGCATCTTGCTGTCCCCATACAGCAGGGTTGGCAGAGGAAGCAGCAGCAGAAGGAGCCAGTTGGTCCATGGGCTGACGAGAAGCATACTAATTGGAAGAGAAAGCAGAGTTAAGCCTCATACACACGACCGGTTTTCTCGTCAAATGACAAGAAAATGGTTGGGAGAGCTTTCTTGCCAAGAAAACCGTTCGTGTGTATGGTTTCTCGTCGAGAAAACTGCCGGGAATCTCAACGAGAAAAATGGAGAACCTGCTCTCTATTTTCTCGTCAGGATTCTCGTTTTTCTCCTCGGGATTCTCATCGGCCTGTTTCCCGACGAGAAAACCGGTCGTGTGTATGCTTTTCCGAGTCTTAAAAAATCGCGCATGCTCAGAATCAAGTATAAGACGGGAGCGCTCCTTCTGGTAAAACTAGCGTTCGTAATGGAGATAGCACATTCGTCACGCTAAAAAGAACTGAAAGCACGAAGACTGAAAAGCGCGAATCATCTCTCCCCAAACTTTTACTAACACGCGGTAACACAAGATCAACAAAAGCAGCCCAAGGGGTGGCGCCATTGGAATCGAATTTCCCCTTTATACTGCAGTCGTACGTGTTGTACGTGACCGCGCTTTACGACGAGATTTGGAATTGACGGTGTGTATGCAAGGAAAGCTTGACAAGAATCTTGTCAAAAAACGACATTTTGTTTTACAACGAGATTCTCGGTCGTGTGTACGAGGCTTAACAGGAAGATGAGCTCATCATTATGCTTCTTCTCTTTTCATTGTTTAGAAGGCTAGGATGGGTCCAGAACTACCTGGGCTCAGAGGATGTGGGTTGAATGATCTGGTCATCAGACTAAGGACATTTTAGGGATAAAAAAAAATAAAAAAATGCGAGGGAAATCTCTGAACTGAAACTGAATATCGCAGTAAAAGCTGATTTTCTTAATTTATAATTTAATTGACTATTTTACTTTTATCTACTCCTTTTTTTTATTTTTTGCTGGAATTCCGCTTTAATAAAAAAAGAAAATAGACTTTTATACTATTGCTTTGTAATAAATGCTGCTAGGTATTCATTATTACATAATTGGATGCATTTAGTTTTAGGCACAAGCAGTATAAGCGCTTGAATTTGACTTGGTATCAGCCTTTTGTCGGCACTGTTAGGGGCAGTTCATACTGGGGAAGAAAGTGGCAGTAAAAGGAGCCAATCAGTTGGTCTGCATTGCTTTTTTGCTTACTAGGAGCCGAGAATAGACAGAAGATGATCTCATCAGTCTGCTGCTTCTCCTTCACTCCCTATTCACTCGCTGGAGAAGGAGAGGGGACCTGTAATGCCGCGTACAGACTCTCGATTTTTTTCAACGGTGAAAACACCGTCGAGAAAAATGAACGTGAAAAACGAGGAACAGCTTGTTCCCCCCCACACACGGCCGTTTTAAATGTCATTTTTTTTGGTCGAAAAAAACGACCGTGTGTGGGCTCCGCGGCAGTGTTTCCCTATGGGAAAACTGCCGCGGAAAAAATGTCGGAAAAAACGACGAGAAAAATTAGAACATGTTCTAATTTTTCTCGTCGTTTTTAATGTAGTTTTTCTCGTCGAGAAAAACGACAAAATGCCCACAGACAATCGTTTTTCTCGTCAAATGGAAAAAAAATTGTTTTTCTCGACGAGAAAAACGGTCGTGTGTACACGGCATAAGTCTTACTTAAAGCAGAACTCCAGTCTAGAGTTATCTATATTTTTTATTGTCTATTGGGGGGGACACAGAAAGATACAGTGGGGTAAATAATTATTTGATCCCCTGCAGATTTTTGTAAGTTTGCTCACTTACAAAGAAATTAAGGATCTATAATTTTTTTTTATCATAGGGTGTATTTTAAATGATAGAGACCATGGCTGTATGTTTTGGGTCATTGTCATGCTCGAAGACCCATCCATGACCCATCTTCAGTGTTCTGACTGAGGGAAGAAGGTTCTCATCCAAGATTTTACTGAAAGTCAAGTTTTGTTTGGGGGATCAAATACTTATTTTACTCACTGAACTGCAACTTAAAGCCGAACTTCAGTCATTTTTTTCATCTTTCTATCTTTTTAAATCTTCTTCCCTTTGTTGTTTTAACTTTGGATAGTAAAACATTATTTTTCTGCCAGTAAATACCTTATACAGCCTACTTCCTGTTTCTTGTCTGGTCATTAGCCTAGGCTTATGACATCATGCGCAGCTCTCTCTCTCACTCTCGTGAGGGTTTGCCAGGAAGGGAGTGGGGATGAGTCATAAGAGGACTGCCCAAAGTTAAAATGGTTGCAGCCAGACTCAATGGACGGAGATTTCTGCAGCATATTTGGCAAGTACAGATTTACAGTATATATAAAATAATATGAACAGTAGTTGGAGGGAAGCTTCAGAATGGCAAAGATGTTTTTATTACAAATTATGTGAGCAGACTGCAGTTCCTCTTTAATTTTATAGTATTTGTTTTATGTGTTTCTTCTGGATTTTTGGTTGATATTCTGTCTCTATCATTTAAAATACACATGTGATAAAAACGATAGACCCTTAATTTTGATGGTGTGCTTAAAAAAGTAGGACATACAGTACTTTTTTCACTGTAGTGTTTCGCAGAATAATGCACCACATTGTAACATGCTGAGATGAATAAATATGAGTGGAATGTCTTTTTTTCACATTACATTTTTGTTTTTTCCTTTTTTCAACTTTATTGTAAACAGTGTGATGCGCTGCAATCAGCACATTGACAGGGTCTCCTCCACAGTGCACACTAGCAGCCACAACATGGCTGCTGATGTGAACCAGCTCTAATAACAAATATTTAGGTGGAACCTATCAATTGTAAATTGCAATATAACTTCCCACCTGTTTTCATTCATCAAAGGATAGGTGGCTTTTCTTTCTGAAAAAGTGTCAAATCACACTATACACAGTTCAGGAGGGCTGAAGCATTTCTGGAGGCAATATGTAGCTCCATTCCTTATTAGTTCCTGGAATTTAAAATGTAGTTTGTCCACCTCTGTTTACATAACATGCAATTTATTTTCAATATGTATCTGCTTTATCAGGCAATACCTAATTATTATATTGTTGCTTCACTAATAGTATTGTTGTCTTTGCTAGTGTGTCAGCTTCCAGTATTGGAGATGGACAGCAGGCAGTCCAATGCTAGGCTGTGATTGATTGTTATAACAAATTTATTGCTATAGAGATCACAAAATATTATGCAGTTAATTCCTATGATTATTTCTGCAGATGTTAATGAATGTGCAGTCCGGAATGGAGGCTGTTCTCACTATTGTATTAACAAGCATGGAACATACCACTGTTTTTGCCAGAGTGGCTTTCAGCTTCTCGCAGACAATAGGACTTGTGAGGGTAAGGATTTACAATATATAAAATTTTAATGTTCAAATAAAAATTGCAAAAACAAAGTCTGATGTATGTAAATGGTCAGTACATCGGTTTAGTCAGAACAATAACTCAAGATCACATGCAAAGTATTTTAATACACACTTAAAATAATCTTGCACAAGTACCTGGGTTCAGGTAGTTTGTGGGCACCCGATTTGATGCAAACTATAAAATGTACAGTTATTAACAAAGTTTCTCTTTTAGGAAAGTATACATGTAGTGAAAATTTGGCAAAAATATAATGGGGTTAAAATACTGTTTTTAGAGATTCTGTAAGCTTCATCTGAGAATTTCACTTGGTTTTTAAGTGCCATAGAACAGCCATTTCCAACCAGGGTATCTTCAGGTTTATTCAGGGATGCCTTGACAAAATGCCTAAAAGTTGCCCAAAAATTGTATAGAAGCCAGCTAGTGAATGAAACCTGCCTTTTATTTGGACAAAACCACAGGTTTTCATTGGGGAGCATTACAACCTTCTAGCCACCGGCATCCTAACAACCAATGATGTCATTGGTTGATAAGAAGGACACTGGACGCCGAGAATCCCGATGAGAAAATAGAGAGCTGGTTCTCTATTTTTCTCGTCGAGATTCTCTGCAGTTTTCCCGACGAGAAACCATACACACAAACGGTTTTCTCGGCAAAAAGCTCTCCGAGCAGTTTTCTTGCTGAGAAAACCGGTCGTGTGTACGAGGCTTTAAGGCTAAGTTTACACTTGTGGTTGGGAGCAGTAAACAAAAAACAGTAAACGGTGATTGAGATACGATGTTACTACCCCCCAACCGCCCTCCTTTAAAGCCGATGTCCAGGTTTACGTTCACTTTAAGTTGGCCCAGACAAACTTTTTCCTTCACTAACTTGACCCTGAAAACGGTTCACGGGAGTGCAGAACGAACTGCACTCCTGTGATCCACAGAAATAAAGCCAAACAAGCTTTGTCGAGCCGCTGAGAGCCTGAGCCAACCGCTCCCACCCCTCCACAGCCCAGGGCTCCAGTGAGTGTGTGTGTGTGGGGGGTGGGGGGGGGCAGAGCAGAGAGTCGGACAGCCACGGCTCTCTGCTGAGAGCGGTGGGGAGAACTGAACGATCGGCGGCGTTTCATCTCTCAGCCTTAGAAACAGAGGACGACAGATGCAGCTTTAGACTGCACCTAGGTAAGTATGATTAAAAAAAAACAAAAAAAAACAGCCACACTACTTCTCCTTTTAATATCACACTTGCCTGGAAATGCCCTTTAATAATCCCCTTTTTTTTTGTTTTGTTTTTTATTAGTAGGAAGGTGTAAAACTCCCTTCACCTTCTGAGCCTTGGGCATGACAGCAAATAAAATAAAATGAAATGTCTGACGGAAATCTTCTAGGCAGTTTTCACTTCTGGCAGTGTCCCTATTGAAAGATTTACACTTTATTTTTGTTTTTTAGTGACAACTCAAAATTTTGGATTGTATCCTCCCTTTTAGCCCGGGTGATAATGATTACCATTTGTCATGGACAAATAGGGAAACGGACATCAATAAAAGCCTGACACTGTTGATAACCTTTCTCTACACTGTCCTTGAGATGTACTTGAAACTCCAACTCTTAGAACAAAAGACAAACAAGCAGGGTGATCTCCTTTCTGGGAGGGGAAGGGAGTTGTTATTATTATAACTATGTATTAAATGTGTACTGTAGC
This sequence comes from Rana muscosa, assembly GCA_029206835.1. Lineage (NCBI taxonomy): Eukaryota > Metazoa > Chordata > Amphibia > Anura > Ranidae > Rana > Rana muscosa. The sequence continues at coordinate 688,067,415 of CM055117.1, forward strand.
AAATTCCCATAAAGTGTAACAAACTGATCAGGCAGAACAGCTGTGGAAAGGAAAAAAGCAGCTTGAGCTCCTGCAAGAATATTTTATATTTACTTTTAGTACTGTTTACTGAGACAAGTTGTCACAATGAACAAATGACTAGCAACCACACTAGATGGTGATGATAATGGCAGCATGAGCAGATGCAGAGGGGGGTTGGATACCTGCTTTCGATCAGCACTAGGGATGAGCTTCGTGTTCGAGTCGAACATACGTTCGACTCGAACATTGGCTGTTCGATCGTTCGACGAAGATCGAACGATTTGGGCCGTTCGCGCCAAATTCGAGTGACGCGAACGGCCCACAATGCACTACGCCATCGCAGTGTCATCCAGGCGCTGTGATTGGCCAAGCATGCACTGTGACCCCGCATGCTTGGCCAATCACAGCGCCGGCAGCGAGGAGAGCAATGATTGGCCACAGGCAGGATGCCTGTGGCCAATTATTGCTGAGGGTGTTTAGTACACGCCCCACACTATAAAAGGCCGCCAGCACGGCGGCCTAGTGTAGTGTGTTCCGGAGCAGGGATAGAGTAGCATAGGCAGGGACAGTGACTGTTATTTCTTTCTTGCTTAACCTGGATTCCTTTAGTTTAGGGAAAGAGAAGGATAGGTAGGGAGAGTGTCAGTGTGTTTTGTGCTTCTGCTATAGTGTGCTTAAAAAAAACATTTATTCTAGGGACAGAAAACTCTAGGTAGGGACAGTGTCAGTTTCTTTCACTCTGCAAGTCCTTGTTTCCAGGGACCTGTAAGGACAGTGAGTTAATTGTCCTTGTGCTATATTGTGCTTAAAAAAAACATTTATTCTAGGGACAGAAAACTCTAGGTAGGGACAGTGTCAGTTTCTTTCACTCTGCAAGTCCTTGTTTCCAGGGACCTGTAAGGACAGTGAGTTAATTGTCCTTGTGCTATATTGTGATTAAAAAAAACATTTATTCTAGGGACAGAAAACTCTAGGTAGGGACAGTGTCAGTTTCTTTCACTCTGCAAGTCCTTGTTTCCAGGGACCTGTAAGGACAGTGAGTTAATTTTCCTTGTGCTATATTGTGATTAAAAAAAACATTTTTTCTAGGGACAGAAAACTGTAGGTAGGGAGAGTGTTTTTTTTCTTTCACTCTGCAAGTCCTTGTTTCCAGGGACCTGTAAGGACAGTGAGTTAATTGTCCTTGTGCTATATTGTGCTTAAAAAAAAAATTTATTCTAGGGACAGAAAACTCTAGGTAGGGACAGTGTCAGTTTCTTTCACTCTGCAAGTCCTTGTTTCCAGGGACCTGTAAGGACAGTGAGTTAATTGTCCTTGTGCTATATTGTGATTAAAAAAAACATTTATTCTAGGGACAGAAAACTCTAGGTAGGGACAGTGTCAGTTTCTTTCACTCTGCAAGTCCTTGTTTCCAGGGACCTGTAAGGACAGTGAGTTAATTTTCCTTGTGCTATATTGTGATTAAAAAAAACATTTTTTCTAGGGACAGAAAACTGTAGGTAGGGAGAGTGTTTTTTTTCTTTCACTCTGCAAGTCCTTGTTTCCAGGGACCTGTAAGGACAGTGAGTTAATTGTCCTTGTGCTATATTGTGCTTAAAAAAAACATTTATTCTAGGGACAGAAAACTCTAGGTAGGGACAGTGTCAGTTTCTTTCACTCTGCAAGTCCTTGTTTCCAGGGACCTGTAAGGACAGTGAGTTAATTTTCCTTGTGCTATATTGTGATTAAAAAAAACATTTATTCTAGGGACAGAAAACTCTAGGTAGGGACAGTGTCAGTTTCTTTCACTCTGCAAGTCCTTGTTTCCAGGGACCTGTAAGGACAGTGAGTTAATTTTCCTTGTGCTATATTGTGATTAAAAAAAACATTTTTTCTAGGGACAGAAAACTGTAGGTAGGGAGAGTGTTTTTTTTCTTTCACTCTGCAAGTCCTTGTTTCCAGGGACCTGTAAGGACAGTGAGTTAATTTTACTTGTGCTATATTGTTTTTAAAAAAAACATTTTTTCTAGGGACAGAAAACTGTAGGTAGGGAGAGTGTTTTTTTTCTTTCACTCTGCAAGTCCTTGTTTCCAGGGACCTGTAAGGACAGTGAGTTAATTGTCCTTGTGCTATATTGTGCTTAAAAAAAACATTTATTCTAGGGACAGAAAACTCTAGGTAGGGACAGTGTCAGTTTCTTTCACTCTGCAAGTCCTTGTTTCCAGGGACCTGTAAGGACAGTGAGTTAATTTTCCTTGTGCTATATTGTGATTAAAAAAAACATTTTTTCTAGGGACAGAAAACTGTAGGTAGGGAGAGTGTTTTTTTTCTTTCACTCTGCAAGTCCTTGTTTCCAGGGACCTGTAAGGACAGTGAGTTAATTTTCCTTGTGCTATATTGTGATTAAAAAAAACATTTTTTCTAGGGACAGAAAACTGTAGGTAGGGAGAGTGTTTGTTTTTTTTCTTTCACTCTGCAAGTCCTTGTTTCCAGGGACCTGTAAGGACAGTGAGTTAATTGTCCTTGTGCTATATTGTGCTTAAAAAAAACATTTATTCTAGGGACAGAAAACTCTAGGTAGGGACAGTGTCAGTTTCTTTCACTCTGCAAGTCCTTGTTTCCAGGGACCTGTAAGGACAGTGAGTTAATTTTCCTTGTGCTATATTGTGATTAAAAAAAACATTTTTTCTAGGGACAGAAAACTCTAGGTAGGGAGAGTGTTTTTTTTCTTTCACTCTGCAAGTCCTTGTTTCCAGGGACCTGTAAGGACAGTGAGTTAATTTTCCTTGTGCTATATTGTGATTAAAAAAAACATTTTTTCTAGGGACAGAAAACTGTAGGTAGGGAGAGTGTTTTTTTTCTTTCACTCTGCAAGTCCTTGTTTCCAGGGACCTGTAAGGACAGTGAGTTAATTGTCCTTGTGCTATATTGTGCTTAAAAAAAAACTTTTTTTCTAGGGACAGAAAACTCTAGGTAGGGACAGTGTCAGTTTCTTTCACTCTGCAAGTCCTTGTTTCCAGGGACCTGGAGAGACATTGAGTGAATTGTCCTTGTGCTATATTGTGATTAAAAAAAACATTTATTCTAGGGACAGAAAACTCTAGGTAGGGACAGTGTCAGTTTCTTTCACTGTGAAAGTCCTTGTTTCAAGGGACAGAGAAGGACACCTGAAGGTAGCCCTTATTGCTTTTTTCCCATCTCCCTGCAGGCCATCTATTAGAATGTCTGGAAGGCAAACAAGGAGAGGCAGACAGTCAGGAGGCAATAAAAGAGGGCAAGCAGGCTCTGTGTCTGGGGGCAACAGTGCTGGTCGTGGACGCGGTGCATTGTCATCAGCACATGGCCATGGGACACGCTTGTCCTTCTTTTCGGCAGCTGGACATGTTGAGCCACATCATGCCGAAGACTTGGTAGAGTGGATGACCAAGCCCTCCTCCTCCTCCTCATCCTCTCTCACCCAGGCTCAGGGTACTGGAAAAGCAGCTGCCAAAGCGTCGTCTTCCCTGGTATCAATGTCAGACAAATCATCAGTCACTTCTTCCCTAGACCCACCATGTCCTCCTCCTGAGGAGTCCCCCGAACTGTTTCAGCACAGTGTTGGGTACATGCTCCAGGAGGATGCCCAGCGTTTCGAAGGGTCTGATGATGAAACCCAGCTAGAGGAAGGCAGTAGCGTGAGAGCAGACAGAGGGGATGCTCAAGAAGGACACCAATCTGGCAGTCATGTTCCAGCAGCTGCAGCATACTGCCAGATTGGCTCCAGTGATGAGGAGGGAGGGGATGATGAGGTCAATGACTCCACGTGGGTGCCTAATAGGAGAGAGGAGGAGGAGGAGGATGAGGAGGAGGCACATCTCCAACGAGGCAGGATGCCCTTTGGTGGCCAGCGTAAGGGCAGTACACCGACGGAATCACACCGCAGAGCTCCGCCTGTGCAGGGCGCTGCCTCTGCCCGTCATTCAAAAAGTTCTTTGGTGTGGGCCTTTTTTGAGGCTAGTGCATCAGATCGCACAGCTGCTGTTTGCAACATATGTCTCAAGCGTATATCGCGTGGCCAAAACATCAGCCGCTTGGGTACCACATGCCTGACCAGACATATGTTGACCTGCCATGCAGCTCGTTGGCAAGCCTACCTCAAAGACCCACACCAAAGAACCAAGCGGACCTCTCCTTGCACCGCATCAGCTGGGATCTCCAACCCCACTATAACTTCAGTCCTCTCTGAAACATGCACTGAGAGGAATGAAGGTGTAGAATTAGGTGTGTCACAGCCAAGTACTTGCGCCCACTCTGCTAGCAGTACACCGACGTCCGATTCTAGCAGGCAAATTTCCCTGCCCCAGCTGCTGGACCGTCGAAAGAAGTTCACTCCCAGCCATCCACATGCCCAGCGGTTGAATGCTAGCTTGGCTAAATTGCTAGCGCTTCAACTGCTGCCTTTTCAGTTGGTAGACTCGGCCCCCTTCCGTGAGTTTGTGCAATGTGCGGTTCCTCAGTGGCAGGTTCCCAAACGCCACTTTTTCTCACGGAAGGCTATTCCGGCTCTCTACCGGCATGTGGAAGGCAATGTCTTGGCCTCGCTGGACAGGGCGGTCAGCGGTAAGGTGCATATTACCGCTGACTCATGGTCCAGCAGGCATGGACAGGGACGTTACCTTTCTTTCACGGCCCATTGGGTCACTCTTTTGGCAGCTGGGAAGGATTCAGGACAAGGTGCAGTAGTGTTGGAGGTTGTCCCACCGCCACGCCTCCAAAATGCTACTACTGGTTGTGACACACCTCTCTCCTCCACCCCCTCCTCTTCTTCTTCCTCCATGGCCTCTTCCTGTGGTTTGTCCTATGAACCAGCGGTGCTCCGTAGCCGTTCACGGGGCTACGCAAGTACGCAGGCAAAAAGATGCCATGCCGTGCTTGCGCTGGTGTGTTTGGGGGACAGAAGCCACACTGGGGCAGAGGTCCTGTCTGCTCTGCAGGGCCAGGCCGAGAGGTGGTTGACGCCACGCCAGCTTAAGCCAGGAATGGTGGTTTGCGACAATGGCACCAACCTCCTCTCCGCCCTCCGACAGGGACAACTGACCCATGTGCCCTGTGTGGCTCACGTCCTTAACCTGGTGGTGCAGCGCTTCTTGGGCAGGTACCCGGGCTTACAGGATGTCCTGAGGCAGGCCAGGAAAGTCTGTGTGCATTTCCGCAGATCTTATAATGCCAGTGCTCGCCTGGCTGAGCTGCAAAAGGAGTTGAACCTGCCCAAGAACCGCCTTATATGTGACATGCCCACCAGGTGGAACTCAACGTTGGCCATGCTGCAGCGGCTGCACACGCAGCAGAGGGCCATCAATGAGTACCTGTGCGACTACGGCACCAGGACAGGGTCAGGGGAGCTTGGTTTTTTTTCTCCACGCCAGTGGGGCATGATCAGGGATGCATGCACTGTCCTGGCACCATTTGAGGAGGCCACGAGGATGGTGAGCAGTGACAGTGCATGCATCAGTGACACTGTACCTCTTGTCCACCTGTTGGAGCACACGCTGCGTGGAATAATGGACAGGGCACTTGAGGCAGAACAGAGGCAGGAAGAGGAGGACTTCCTTGCCTCTCAAGGCCCCCTTTACCCAGACAGTGTTCCTTCTGTCCCACCCATCGCACAGGAAGAGGAGGAGGAGGAGGAGGAGGAGGAGGAGGAGGAGGAGGAGGAGGATTGTGTCAGCATGGAGGTGGAGGCTGGCACTCAGCATCATCAGCAGCAGTCTTTTAGGGATGATTTACAGTCCCAAGAAACCAGTGGACTTGTACGTGGCTGGGAGGAGGTGGCTGCGGATCATGTCGTCCTTAGTGACCCAGAGGACTCCGGAGCGAATGCCTCAGCAAACCTACGCTGCATGGCCTCCCTGATCCTGCAAAGTCTGCGGAAGGATCCTCGTATTCTTCGGATCAAGGAGAGGGACCATTACTGGCTGGCCACTCTCCTTGATCCACGGTACAAGGGTAAGGTTGCGGACCTTATGTTACCGTCGCAGAGGGAGCAGAGGATGAGACAACTCCGGGAGGCCTTGCAGAAAGGTCTGTGCAACGCGTTCCCAGAGACTGGGAGGTTGCAAACTCCTGGTCCTGGACAACGAGTTGCTGAGGCTTCGGCCAGTCAAAGAAGGAGCGGTGGGGAAGGTGGCCGTCTGACCGATGCGTTCAGACAATTCTTTAGTCCGCAGCCCCAAAGTATGATCGGTTCCAGCAACCATCGCCAGCGTCTGATAAACATGGTGCAGGAATATCTAGGGGCAAGGTCAGACTTGGACACCTTCCCCACCGAAAATCCTCTGGCTTACTGGGTCTTGAGGATGGATCACTGGCCAGAGCTTGCACAGTATGCAATTGAGCTACTGGCCTGTCCTGCATCCAGCGTTCTTTCGGAACGCACATTCAGTGCTGCTGGAGGATTTGTCACGGATCACAGGGTGCGCCTGTCCACCGACTCGGTTGATCGACTGACTTTCATCAAGATGAACCAGTCTTGGATCACCACCAGCTACCACACACCTGATGCTGATATAACAGACTAATTGATTTTAAAATGTCACATCCCTTCAAGACTGATGCTGATGCTGAGTGCCTGTGCTGTTATGTTGACTGGCTATCCTCCTCCTCCGAGTCCTCAATGATACGATTGATGATGATAGCTTGGAAGATCATTTTTGTTTATGGGTGCCGCCACCAGTGCCTAACGCCCAATTTTTCAGCCCCTGTTTAACAGGGGCGTGTAATTACAATTTTTGAAGCAATACTTTGCAACAGGGCTCATTGCTGTGCTCCAAGTACAGTATCTGTGAGGAGTTGCAGTGTTGTGCCACCAGTGCCTAAGGCCCAATTTTTCAGCCCCTGTTCAACAGGGGCATGTAATTACAATTCTTGATCTAATAATTCACAGCAGGGCCCATTGCTGCACCCAGAGGCGTTGCTAGGGGGGTGCGGGGGGTGCGGTCCGCCCCCGGGTGACACCCGCTAGAGGGGTGACACCCTCCTTTTTTTTTTTTTTTACAGCTGACCCATTCATTGATTAATTTCACCCCGCTGGGCTGGAAGCCTGGAACAACACCTCCAGCGCCGCGGCCGCGCCTGGTGTGTGTCCTCCGGCTCCTTATTCTTCCTATTCCTAAATTCCAATCCTCCTCCCTACCCTACAGAGCCAGCGAGCGACTCAGCCTGTCACATCATCACACTGCACTGTGATGATGTGACGACACGCACTAGCGTTGCTAGCCAGGTGCGTGGGGGGGGCGGGCCGCACCCGGGTGACACCCACCAGAGGGGTGACACCTGTGGGTAGCGCAGCGGCACCACACTGACATTGCCCGCTGCCCTGTGCCTTAGGCTCACGCTGCGGTTGTGTCCCTCAGCGGAGCGGAAGGAAGCCGCTGCCCCCTCTGCCTCCTCTCTGTTTACATCCACAGAGGAGGAGGAGGAGCCCGCGCTCGAGAGACACACCGCTGTGTGTATCTGCCGCTCTGTTCTGAGGTCTGTAAGGTAAGGGGGGCATCTTTACTGATGGGGGGAGGGGGTGTCTGTACTGCTGGGGTCTGCACTAGGGGGAGTTTGCACCAGGGGGGCTGTAACTGAGGGGGTGTCTGTACTGAGGGGGGTCTGGTACCAAGGGGGTGTCTGTACTGAGGGGGGTGTCTGTACTGAGGGGGGTGTCTGTAACTGAGGGGGTGTCTGGTACTGTGGGGGGTGTCTGTAACTGAGCAGGGTGTCTGTAACTGAGGAGGTCTGCACTGAGGTGGGGGTGTCTGTACTGATGGAGCGGTCTGTACTGAGGTGGGGGTGTCTGTACTGAGGGGGTGTCTGTACTGAGGGGGGTGTCTGTAACTGAGGGGGGTGTCTGTAACTGAGGGGGGTGTCTGTAACTGAGGGGGGTCTTTAACTGAGGGGGGTCTTTAACTGAGGGGGGTCTTTAACTGAGGGGGTGTCTGTAACTGAGGGGGTGTCTGTAACTGAGGGGTGGTCTGTACGAGGGGGTGTCTGTTACTGAGGGGGGTGTCTGTACGAGGGGTGGTGTCTGTAACTGAGGGGGTCTGCACTGAGGTGGGGGTGTCTGTACTGATGGAGCGGTCTGCACTGAGGTGGGGGTTCATACTGAGGGAGGCGGGTCTATATTGATGGCGGAGAGTCTGTACTTAGTGGAGCGGGTTTGTACTGAGGGAAGGGATCTATACTGTGGGAGTGGGGTCTGTAGTTAGTGGAGGGGGGTCTGTACTGAGGGGGGACTATAGTTGTTGGGGGGTGACACCATTTTTTTTCGCACCGGGTGACACCAACCCTAGTGACGCCACTGGCTGCACCCACCAAGAGTAACTGTCAGGGCTTACAGTGTTGTGGCACCAGCACCACCATCAAAGGCCCAATTTTTACTACCACTGTTCAACAATTATATGTAATTAAAATTCCTGATATAATAGTTGACAGCAGGGCGTTCCAGCACCAACCAAGAGTAACTGTGAGTGCTTACAGTGTTGTGCCAACACCAACAACTAAGGGGCCTATTTCTGCAGAGTATATACGGCAGGTCCCTACTTTCAAACATCCAACTTACAAACGACTCCTACTTGCAAACGCAAGAAGACAACAGGAAGTGAGAGGAAATCTACCACTAGGAAGGAAAATTCTCTCCTGTAAGAATAAATATGGGAGAAAGGTGTCTCCTCTGTACTGATGCTTTATCAGCAATCCTTGTTTCAAGAAAAACACCACATTTCAAAAACAGTTGTCATTAGGACGGAAAGTGAGGTGAAATGTTCTGAACAGGGGCACAGACAGCAAAACAAATGTTACAGGGGTGATAACCCTTACCTATGTTTTCCAAAAAGTTTAAAAATAGATTTTTGGTCTGGAGCTACACTTCAACAATGTACCTGTTCAAAATTACAAACAGATTCTACATAAGAACAAACCTACAGTCCCTGTCTTGTATGCACCGCCTGTATACGGCTGTTCAGAGTATATAGGGCCTTTTTTATTTTATGTGCGGGGTTCCCCTTAATATCCATACAAGACCCAAAGGGGCTGGTAATGGGCTGGGGTGGGGGGGGGTCATGGGGTAGCTATGCCATTTTTCTTAAAGATTTTCATCCATATTACCGGGACCAGACATTACATTAAAGCCGCAAGCAGTTTTAAATGGCTTTTTTTTCCTTTAGAAGTGTCATTTTGTGCAGGGACAGTTCTAAACACGGGAAACACGTGGCACTTCACAGGCATACTTTAGACACCCCCCAGGTACGATATTTAAAGGAATATTTGACTTTTTTTTTTTCACTTTATGCATCATTAAAATGACTGCTCCCGGAAAACGACCGTTTTTAAAACTTATTTTTGCATTGATACATGTCCCCTGGTGCAGAACCCGGGTTCCCAAACCCTTTTTAGGACAATAACATGCATAATAGTTTTTATAATTAGCACTTTAGAATTCGAACGTTCGCATCCATTGTATTTAATAGGGTTCTAATGTTCGTTCGAACTTTCGGTCCGTTCGCGGGTTCTGGTGCGAACCGAACCCGGGGGTGTTCGGCTCATCACTAATCAGCACATGTAATTAGAAAATCTTACAGAACTCTTAGAAACCAATGCATTTTCAATAATGCAAATACAGTATTGATTTGTAAAATATAAGTATGTAACTAGCCAAAATGACCTCTGACTGTTTAATTAGATTTTTTTTTTTTATGCAGTTTGTTAGATCTTTGTTAGATCAGGTTAGATCAACCGTTGTTTGCGTTAGATCTCACACAGAAGAAGGAATATTAACATTTATTTGCTGGGGGGGCAAACCTGTCATCAGCCCCCCCTTATCAAAAAATTGACCAAACAGTTAGCTATTTTGGAAGCTATTTGTTAGATCCGGTAAGATCAAGTGGTTTTAACGTTGGATCACACATAATTTCAGAGATATTCCACATGAAAATACAGATATTAGGCGGTACATAAGGACAGGTTAGCCCCCCCCCCCACCAGTGGCGGCTGGTGCTCAAAATTTTTGGGGGGGCGCAAACAAACTGAAAAAAATAAAAAATCAATTGCAGCCACTGTGCCCATTAAACGCAGCCACTGTGCCCAAACGCCACCAGTTTGCCCCCTCAAATACAGCCAGTGTGCCCCCATATATATACAGCCAGTGTGCCCCCATATATATACAGCCAGTGTGCCCCCATATATATACAGCCAGTGTGCCCCCATATATATACAGCCAGTGTGCCCCCATATATATACAGCCAGTGTGCCCCCATATATATACAGCCAGTGTGCCCCCATATATATATACAGCCAGTGTGCCCCCATATATATATATACAGCCAGTGTGCCAGTGTGCCTCATATATATATACAGCCAGTGTGCCCCCATATATATATACAGCCAGTGTGCCCCCATATATATATATACAGCCAGTGTGCCCCCATATACAGCCAGTGTGCCCCCATATACAGCCAGTGTGCCCCCATATATATAGCCAGTGTGCCCCCATATATATAGCCAGTGTGCCCCCATATATATAGCCAGTGTGCCCCCATATATATAGCCAGTGTGCCCCCATATACAGCCAGTTCCCCCCAAATGCAGCCAGTTCCCCCCAAATGCAGCCAGTTTGTCCCCCATATACAGCCAGTTCCCCCAAATGCAGCCAGTTTGTCCCCCATATACAGCCAGTTCCCCCCAAATGCAGCCACCGTGTGCCCCATATACAGCCAGTTCCCCCCAGATGCAGCCAGTTTGTCCCCCATATACAGCCAGTTCCCCCAAATGCAGCCAGTTTGTCCCCCATATACAGCCAGTTCCCCCCAAATGCAGCCAGCGTGTCCCCCATATACAGCCAGTTCCCCCCAAATGCAGCCAGCGTGTCCCCCATATACAGCCAGTTCCCCCCATATTCAGCCAGTTTGTCCCCCATATACAGCCAGTTCCCCCCAAATGCAGCCAGCGTGTCCCCCATATACAGCCAGTTCCCCCCATATACAGCCAGTTCCCCCCAAATGCAGCCAGCGTGTCCCCCATATACAGCCAGTTCCCCCCAAATGCAGCCAGCGTGTCCCCCATATACAGCCAGCTCCCCCCATATTCAGCCAGTTTGTCCCCCATATACAGACAGTTCCCCCCAAATGCAGCCAGCGTGTCCCCCATATACAGCCAGTTCCCCCCAAATGCAGCCAGTTTGTCCCCCATATACAGCCAGTTCCCCCAATTGCAGCCAGTTTTTCCCCCATATACAGCCAGTTCCCCCAAATGCAGCCAGTTTGTCCCCCATATACAGCCAGTTCCCCCCAAATGCAGCCAGCGTGTCCCCCATATACAGCCAGTTCCCCCCATATTCAGCCAGTTTGTCCCCCATATACAGCCAGTTCCCCCCATATTCAGCCAGTTTGTCCCCCATATTCAGCCAGTTTGTCCCCCATATTCAGCCAGTTTGTCCCCCATATTCAGCCAGTTTGTCCCCCATATTCAGCCAGTTTGTGCCCCATATTCAGCCAGTTTGTGCCCCATATTCAGCCAGTTTGTGCCCCATATTCAGCCAGTTTGTGCCCCATATTCAGCCAGTTTGTGCCCCAAATGCAGCCTGCCCCCCCCCCCCCCCAGCTCTGCACTTACCTTCCTCGGTCCGCGCCATCCTCGATGTGTTCTCCCGCCCTCGATGTCGCTTCAGCCAATCAGGTTACCGGTAACCAGATCCGGTGAACCTGATTGGCTGAAACCTCCACACAGTCTTCTTCCAGGAACGCACCCCCGTGCGTACCTGGGAGGAGTTTTTGGAAGCCGAATACAGCATGAGAGCTGTATTCGGAAAGCCTATCAGAGCCGCCGGCTCTGATAGGCACTTCCAAGTTACACCCACCACCGGCCGCCGCTCTAATTCATATGGCCGGCGCTCACCAGGAGGCCGGCCATATGTATAGTGGGCAGCGCGGCAGCGGTGACAATACACAGATTCATGCAATGCATGAATCTGTGTATTGTCTTTCAGTGGCGGTGCGAGAGCGAGAGGGGGCGGCGCTCCGGCGCCCTCTATGGACGCGCCGCCACTGCCCCCCACATGCAATTTTCTGGCCAAAAATCATTCAGGCTAATAGATATTCGTTAGATGCGGTAAGATCAAGTGGTTTTAACGTTAGATCTCACATAATTAGAGGCTTATTAAGTGATTAATGAGGGAGGGCTGGCCCCCCTTATCAAATTTTCTGGCCAAAAATCATTCAGGCTAATAGATATTTGTTAGATCCGGTAAGATCAAGTGGTTTTAATGTTTGATTATACATAATTACAGGGATATTATGGATATTTGATAGCGATGCACGGATAGCCATACTAGTGTCTATATCAGAGCCGATAATGAGCAGTTTCACGTGTGCCATTGAGCATACAGAGGCATGCTGAAATTATGTGGGACATTAATCGACAGGTGTGTCCAAGCCCAGTGAAGCCTGAAGCACAGTGCCAGAAGCCAAAGGGAAACTTCGGAGGGCCCTGGTGAAGAAGCCAACCTGGTGCCCATCTACGATAACTGGCTCCAAAACCAATGACGCAAAGAGACAGCAGCGGGAAGTCCAACCCCCCCCCCGCCCCAATCCCCCATTGTTGCCTCCAAGCAACCCAGTGTCCTGTTTCTTTTGACACATGCTGCCCGGTGTCAGAGAGTCAATGCACACCAGACTCCCAGAACTTAGCGTAGACTTAAGCCCGATCAGAATCTCTGCAAGAGAGGAGCGCGGATACAAACCACTGAACAGGCCAGGGCCACCACTTCCTCCATGCTCCCTGACAAGCAGGTGGGACCTTCTCCTGTTCCCATCCAAGTAAAGGGAGTCTACACCAAGGCCCTTCTGGAGCTTAAGTGACCCTTCTCTACAAAGACTTCTATGACAGGCACCTCAAGCACCTGGAGATATGGGGCATTGGGACTCAAAACTTCCCCTATGATGGCTATCTACTGGTCAAGCTGACCTTCGATCCCTCCGTGGCTGGGAAAGCCGAGACTTTTTACACTCGGGCAGTGGTCTGTCCTCGCCCACCAGGGGCCAGTAAGATTTCTCTCATTATAGGGACCAATACTGATCTTGTCAGAACGCTGTTGACACCTCTTTGTCTGGAACCAGGCACTTCAACTACAAGTGTGCACCCCATGCTGAGACAAGCCTACCAGTGCCTGGTACAAGAACAGAAAGCCCCAGCTAAAGGTGTGGGAAAGATCTGGCACTTGGACTGGTGTGAGAAAGTGTTACAGCCTGGTAAAGTGGCCTGTTTACTAGCATCTGTCAAGCTAAATTGGAAGCAACCAGGCCATTTCATTGTCCTTGAAGCAGACGGACAGAGAGAAGACATGGGAGTGGAGATAATTCCCGAGGTGGTTTCAACCAAAGGGTTGCAAAGAAGTCACAGGAAGATCTTGGTTAGTGTCCGCAACATACAGTAGGTGCCGCCGATATTGACACCCTATGAGCTCCGTCGCGAGAGCCAGCGCCGAGCTGCCTCTTCATCGGGAAAGGAAAAAATGTTCCTTTCACGATGAGCGACACGCATTGCCGATAGGCGGGGATCTGACGCGGATTCCCGCCAATACCAGGCACTGCGTTTGGTATGAATCCTGAGCGGGAACTCCACGCCAATTTTTAAAGAAAAAAACGGCGTGGGTTCCCCCTCCAGGATTATGCCAGGCCCTTGGGTCTGGTCTGGATTTGAAGGGGAACCCTACGCCGAAAAAACGGCGTGGGGGTCCCCCTCAAGATCCAAACCAGAGCCTTATCCGAGCACGCAACCTGGCAGGCCGCAGGGGAAGAGGGGGGGACGAGAGCGGCCCCCCCTCCCTCCTGAACCGTACTAGGCCACATGCCCTCAACATGGGGGGTTTGGTGCTCTGAGGCAGGGGGGTGACCTGCGCCCCCCCCACCCCAGAGCACCCTGCCCCTATGTTGATGAGGACAGGGCCTCTTCCCGACAACCCTGGCCGTTGGTTGTCGGGGTCTGCGGGCGGGGGGCTTATCGGAATCCGGGAGCCCCCTTTAATAAGGGGGCCCCCAGATACCGGCCCCCACCCTATGTGAGTATCCCTACCCATTCACCTGGTGGAAAATAAATGGAAATAAAAACACAACAGTTTTTAAAAGTATTTTATTGCACCGCTCCGGAGGTCTTCTTCCGACTTTGGGGGTCTCCGGTGTCGTCGCCGCGTTCTCCGGTTCTTTCTTCTGCCGGGCCTCCGCTAACTTCTTTTTAGCTCTTTTGCTAACGGAGGCCCGGTCTTCTCCGTCGTCTTCTTCTTCTTCTCCCGCTCCCTGGTTCTTCTCCCGCTCTCCGGTGTCGTCGCCGCGTTCTCCGGTTCTTTCTTCCGCCGGGCCTCCGCTAACTTCTTTTTAGCTCTTTTGCTAGCAGAGGCCCGGTCTTCTCCGTCGTCGCCGTCGGCGTCTTCTTCCCTCTTCTCCTCCTCGATGTTGACTCGTCGCTTCCTCTCGCTGTAATGGTAAATCTTCGGTCCGCAGAGATTAATATAGGCTTCACATGACGTCACAGTCACATGCTCCAGGGCACATGTGCACATGACGTCACAGTCACATGCTCCGGGGCACATGTGCACATGACGTCACAGTCACATGCTCCAGGGCACATGTGCCCCGGAGCATGTGACTGTGACGTCATGAGAAGCCTATATTAATCTCTGCGGACCGAAGATTTATCATTACTGCGAGAGGAAGCGACGAGTCAACATTGAGGAGGAGAAGAGGGAAGAAGACGCCGACGGCGACGACGGAGAAGACCGGGCCTCTGCTAGCAAAAGAGCTAAAAAGAAGTTAGCGGAGGCCCGGCGGAAGAAAGAACCGGAGAACGTGGCGACGACACCGGAGAGCGAGAGAAGAAGAAGAAGACGATGGAGAAGACCGGGCCTCCGTTAGCAAAAGAGCTAAAAAGAAGTTAGCGGAGGCCCGGCAGAAGAAAGAGAACCGGAGAACACGGCGACGACACCGGAGACCCCCGAAGTCGGAAGAAGACCTCCGGAGCGGTGCAATAAATAACTTTTAAAAACTGTGTTGTGTTTTTATTTCCATTTATTTTCCACCAGGTGAATGGGTAGGGGTACGATGTACCCCATACTCATTCACATAGGGTGGGGGCCGGTATCTGGGGGCCCCCTTATTAAAGGGGGCTCCCGGATTCCGATAAGCCCCCCGCCCGCAGACCCCGAAACCAACGGCCAGGGTTGTCGGGAAGAGGCCCTGTCCTCATCAACATGGGGGCAGGGTGCTCTGGGGTGGGGGGGCCGCAGGTCGCCCCCCTGCCCCAGAGCACCAAACCCCCCATGTTGAGGGCATGTGGCCTGGTACGGTTCAGGAGGGAGGGGGGGCGCTCTCGTCCCCCCCTCTTCCCCTGCGGCCTGCCAGGTTGCGTGCTCGGATAAGGCTCTGGTTTGGATCTTGAGGGGGACCCCCACGCCGTTTTTTCGGCGTAGGGTTCCCCTTCAAATCCAGACCAGACCCAAGGGCCTGGTATGCTCCTGGAGGGGGAACCCACGCCGTTTTTTTTTCTTTAAAAATTGGCGTGGAGTTCCCGCTCAGGATTCATACCAAACACAGTGCCTGGTATTGGCGGGAATCCGCGTCGGATCCCCGCTCAATACAGTGTCGCGTCTCCTCGCCATTGCAGCGAGCGCGACATGTGTCGCCACCCTGCTGCCGACATCTCGGCACTCCTGTCGCCGAGAATCTCGGCGATGGGAGCGCGATAGAAACACAATATCGGCGGCACCTACTGTAAAAACCTTGCCAGCGAAGATGTTGCTGGGACAAGTGAATTCGGCCACCCCAGCCCTGACGTCTGATTTGGTGGGGGGAGCAAAGGATGGGATCTCTGTGAAGGAGTTCTATCCGAAGAATACTCCTCTTTTGCTTGAATGGAAAGAAAGGGCCAAGGCTCAGCTCCTGAGATGGCAGGCTGCATTCTCCAAAAGTGAATTTGATGTGGGGTATGCAAAAAGTGCCCAATACCGGATCCATCTCTTCAAGTGCATAAGCCGTTCCGTGAAAGAGTTTGATGGATTCCTTTAGGGGACTTGGAGGATCTGCGTGAACAACTGGCAGAGTTGAAGAGGGCAGGTATCGTCTGAGAGTCCCAGAGTCCATACGCTTCCCCAATAGTGGTGGTACGGAATTGACTACCGGACGCTGAACCGAAGGACCATTCGTGACCAATATACCACCCCAAGGATAGAAGATGCCTTACAGAGCCTGTCAGGAGCGATATGGTTCAGCATGCTGGATTTGAAGAGTCGGTATTACCAAATCCCCATGCACCCTGAGGATGGGGAGAAGACCATTATTATTACCCCGGAGGGGATCTTTGAATTGGACTGTATGCATCAAGGTGTCAGAGAAACAACCAGTTCACCTGCGTCCCCGCATGCATGCGTAGTGAAATGGCGATTCGACACATGCGCGTTCGCGGCCCGATGGAACGTCGCGCAGGCATGCGTGCTAGCGCATGCCCAATCGGCATTCTGGCTGGCCTATATAAGGCTGCCCAGGTACTCTCGACAGATTGCTGGTTTGTCTTCAGCTTCCTGTTTGAGCCTAGTTCCTGTTTCCTGTATCTGAACTCTCGTTATGACCCGGATTGATACTGACTACTCTGCTCTTCTCCTGGACCTGACCCTCGGCTTGCTTAACAGGCCTTGCCCTGCTATCTGTGCTTGATCCCCGGCCTGCATCTCGAACCTGCTACTTGTCTCCAGCCCCTGACCTTCTGCTTGTGTTTTGGACTAGTTACTTGTCTCCTGTGCTAGACCCTCAGCCTGCACCCTGAACCAGACTTCTGCCTCCTTGTTCTGATCCCTGTTTGTGCTCTGGACTTGTATCTCCAGCTTGGGTCCTGCAAAGAGCTGAACCCATCTGTGTTTGACCCTCAGCCTGCTCTTGTTGGATTACCTTCTTGTCTTCGCACAGCTGTTCAGCTCTACCAAGATCACCTTGCAAGACCTACTCATCCTGCTGGTAGCCAGTGCCTCTTTGTGCCATTCAACCCCTGTATCAACTCCAGGGGGCCGAGGGCGCCTAGTCGCAAGGGTGAACCGCTCTCGGCATCTCGGCCTCGGTAAGTACACACCTGACAGTGACACAAGGCCTGTCTGGTGCCCCAGCCACCTTCCAAAGGCTAATGGAGAAGACCGTGGGTGACCTGAAACTGATCGAGGTGTTGATGTACTTAGACGACATCATCGTTTTCGGCAAGACCCTGGAAGAGAACGAAGAGCATCTGTAGAAGGTCCTGAAGAGACTGCATGATGAGGCGGTTGAAGCTGTCTCTGGAAAAGTGCCAGTTTTACCAACCCTCAGTCAACTACCTTGGCCATATTGTGTCTGCCGACAAAGTGGCCACCGACCCCCAGAAGCTGGAAGCTGTCACCTCCTGGCCGAGGCCTACCAACGTGACTGAGCTTAGGTCATTTCTGGGATTCTGCTCTTATTACAGAAGATTTGTCAAGGGTTTCGCTAAGATGCTGACCCTGATCTGGCGAAGCCTGTCAGACCAGCTGGAGGGCCCAGAAAACCCATTCAGGAACAATGGACTCCCAAGTGTGAAGAGGTTTTAGGCAGCTGAAGTGAAGCCTAACAACCGCTCCAGTTCTGGCCTATGCAGATCCAACCAAGCCATATGAGCTACATGTTGACGCCAGTCGAGATTGGGTTATGTGGGGTGCTATATCAAGAGCATGACGGTCATCAACGGCCTGTTGCCTACATGAGTCAGAACTTGGCCCCCCGCCGAGAAGAACTACCCCATGCACAAACTTGAGTTCCTGGCCTTGAAGTCGTTGGTGGTGGATAAGCTGAGGGATTATCTATATGGAGCGGAGTTCGTGATCAAGACTGACAACAATCCTCTCACCTACATCCTCACTACCAAAAAGTTGGATGCCATGGGTCACAGATGATTGGCTACTCTATCAGGGTTTATTTTCAGCCTGAAACAAGATGTGGATGCTTTGTCAAGAAGGCCCCTTTGTTCCAGAGACCCCCCAGCTGACACCTGAAGGGGTACGAGCCTTATGTCAAGGAGCAGAACATCAAGCTGGAGAAGGATCAGGGGCCAAAGACATTGGAGTGTCAGCCGCTGGTGTTCCCAGATGTTATTGCAATTTCACCCAAGTCGGGGATAAAGGTCTGCCCGAAGCTGTCAAAGAATGACCTGCAGAGGGACCAGTTGGAGAACCCTCCTGTAGCTTGGCATTGAAGGCCTTGGAGGGCCAACGCCCTGACTTGCTCCTCACTGACTCCCCAAAGGAAACCCGACTGCTGCACCGAGAGTGGGATCGGTTTCAGGTGCACCAAGGGTTGGTCTACTGAAGGGGCCCCTCTGACGATTCTGAAGAAAAATTGCAGCTATTCCTACCTGAAAATCATAGGGAGACAGTATTAACTGCCTTACACGACAACCATGGCCACCTAGGGCCCAAGAGGACTTTTGACCTGGTGAGGGACAGGTTCTACTGGCCCTGCATGCGGGCTGAAGTTGAGGACTATTGCCACTCCTGCATCAGATGTATCCAAAAGAAGACTTTGCCTCACGAGCTGCCCCATTGGGCCATCCTCAGAGTCAGGGACCCATGGAGCTGGTGTGCATTGACATTCTGTGCTTGGAGCCTGATTTTAGCGGGCAGGAAAATTATCTTGGTAGTGACTGACCATTTCACTCGGTATACCCAGGCGTTTTCCACGAGGGACCAACAAGCATCCACGGTGGCAAAGACGCATCCACTCTGATCATGGGAGAGATTTTGAGAGTAGTCTCATCAAGAGACTTTTAGACCTGTTGGGCATCAGGAAGTCTAAAACCACCCTGTATCATCCTCAAGGTGATCCTCAACCAGAGAGATTCAATCAAACCCTTCTGGATATGCTCGGAACTCTAAATTCAGAACAAAAACAGCACTGGAGCAAGCATATAGTGGCTATTGTGCATGCTTATAACAGCACCGCCAATGATGCCACAGGTTACTCTCCCTATAGTTTGATGTTCGGACGGTAGGCCCGACTGCCAGTCGACTTTGCCTTCGGCACATCCCTCGACTATACCTCAGCAACTTCCCGCTGGAAGTCGCAGCCCTATGTCATTTGCAAGCATCTGCCAGGACTCCCAGTATATCAAATCCGGCCAGAGGGAAGCACAGGCCCGCTGAAGACTTGGCATCGCAATCATCTGTTGCCTCTGTCAGAAGCAGTTCATGTGCCACCACAGCCAGATTTACAGTCCACACCCACGGCCTCTCAAAGATCCCAGCCAGTGACTAGATCTCACTCTGTCTGTACCCCTTGCTGAAGATGAAAACCGCGAGGCAGGACAACCTCCCTTCCTATGCTAATTGGTTGGATGTTTCTCTGCCATGGTTTTATGCAGATGCAAATTGTATGGTTTCCTGTGCACACTAACCTGTTGTGTTTTTTTTTTTCGTGTGTATATCAAAAGCATGTAACAGGTCATAGACTCTTTACCACCTTTGGCGGACCTAAGGTTTTTTGGTGGGGGGAGTGTGTAGCGGGGGCTGCTCTGTCACCCATGGTCCCACACCTCCCTCCATCCCTGCCAGGAACCGTCGGACTGAATAAACACTGACACAGGCCCTCACTGAGGGAGAGCACATCTGTCAGTACCTGTGGGGGATTTCTCCCCCTAACTCTACTCTTCCTTGAGTGACGAGCGACACTCACTCACAGGCATCAGTCCGCTCTGCTCTCTTCTCTGTGTTTCTATTGGCAGGGAGAGGAAGTCAATCAAGCAGCAGCAGAGGACCACAGGTCTTAAAGGCTCATCACAAAATGGCACCATTGATTTCTACTGGGGATGGAGCTACTACTTCTGCTTTGAAAGAAGGGGGCTAGCTAAAGACTTAAGCTTGTTGGTCTGAGAAGAGATCACCATGAGGCTGGGAGGTGAACAGAGGTGTGAGAAGAGACTACAGGCATCCGCTGAAGAACCATCCAAAGACGGTTCCAGAGACCATCCAGAGACGGTTGAAGATGGATGTACCTTCTGTAAAACCTAATATCCCTATTTTTATGTGAAATATCTCTGAAATTATGTGAAATCTAACGTTAAAAACCACTTGATCTTACCGGATCTAACGAATATCTATTAGCCTGGTTAGCGCCCTGCTCCTATTGGGTAGGTGCTAGTGTAAATTTAGTTATCTGAGCTGTCGTTTAGCTCAGAACAATTGTACCAAGTTATGGTCTCTGTTCCAGTTTAGCTGGGCTGCACATTTTCCACCTGACTGTAGGTGTCATTGTTACCACAGGTCAAGGTTGGAAATGCAGTAGGCTGGATGCATTGGGTATTCCTTTCCCGGAGACAGCGCAGTGGGAGTGGTGACCCCGCTGTGCATTCTGGGAGAGGGTACTTAAGGTGCAGACACCGTTTTCCGGGGTCTGCCGATCCTGACCTGACGGCCCTCCTGGCCTCAGGGATGTGTTGGTAGTTTTCTGCCTCGGGGCCTGTAGGCCCGAGGCTCCGTTGCTGAGAGTAGGCCCAGGAGTTTCTGGGGGCCTACTGATCCGGGGATGGTCCCGTGTCGCCTTGCCTGAGGGAAGGGACCGAACAATTGAGGGCTCAATTGAAGGACGCATCCGGATAAAAATTTGCCTCAGTGCTGCCAGCTGGCTGAAAGATCCTGGCACTGTGTGTTATGTTTTCAGAACTTTATCAAGTGAGTGATTACCCAAGTCTGTGGCAGAGACTATTTGTATTCTTCAAGTCTGGCAGAAACTATTTGTATTCTTCAAGTCTGTGGCAGAGACTTTTGGCCGAGCACCGCACCCGCTGCTAGGTCAGTGAGAGAGGCCTATCCGGTGGTTGCTATATCCAGTGTGGAGACTGTTTGTCCTCTGGATTAAGAAGTACCCGTGATCCGCAAGCAAGGTACCCGAATCCCCCCCCCCCTAACCCTCCATTCCTCTGTCCCTCTGTTAATAAAACCCTTGAGAAAAAGAGACTTAGCCCAGGTTCACACTGGGGCTGCGGGAGTGAAGCCGTGCGAGTTCAGCTGAACTCGCACGATTTCACTCCTGCCTGTCAGTCCCGATTTCAGCTCGATTACAGAGACATCTGACACAGATGTCAATGTAAATCGCGGCTGAAATCGCAAAAAGTAGTACAGAAACTACTTTTTGTAATCGGTGCAGCGCCGCAGATGCGGCGTTGCACCGATTAGGACGGTGCCATTGCCCGCAATTTGCGGCAAATTTGGCTGATTTGACATGCGATTTTACATGTCAAATCGCATGTCAAATCGCACCAGTGTGAACCAGGGCTAGGTGTTTGGTGCAGACATTTGTGAGAAATTCTTCAAGGAAGACCCCTAGGACAGACGTGGTGAAACAGTAAGGTAACGGCAGGCCCAAATCTTAAACCAGCAGCCCCTGCGGGGGTATTGCTACACCTGATATAGACACTAGTATGGATATCCGTGCATCGATACCAAATATCCATAATATCCCTGTAATTATGTCTAATCAACCATTAAAACCACTTGATCTTACCGTATTTAACAAATATCTATTAGCCTGAATGATTTTTGGACAGTAAATTGCATGGGGGGGGGGGGCAACCCGTCCATATGTACCACCTAATATCTGTATTTTTATGTGGAATATCTCTGAAAATATGTGAGATCTAACGTTAAAACCACTTGATCTTACCGGATCTAACGAAAAACTATTATCCTGAATCATTTTTGGCCAGAAAATCTGATAAGGGGGGGCCAGCCCCCCTCATTAATCACTTAATAAGTCTCTAATTATGTGAGATCTAACGTTAAAACCACTTGATGTTACCGGATCTAACAAATAGCTTCCGAAATAGCTAACTGTTTGGTAAATTTTTTGATAAGGGGGGGCTGATGACGGGTTAGCCTCCCCCCCAGCAAATAACTGTTAACATTGCTTCTTCTGTGTGAGATCTAACGCAAACAACGGTTGATCTAACCTGATCTAACAAAGATCTAACAAACTGCATAAGATTTTTTCAAAAATTTTGATAAGGGGGGGCTAACCCGGCAGAGGTGCCAAAATGTCCCTTTATAAAAAAATAAAAAAAATTAAGCAAAAGGGACATTACTTACTATTAATGCAATGTGCCCTTTGTGCTGCTGGCTCATGCTTTATCTTCCTTCTCCGATTCCACCCACACCCAACACATCTTTGAGTGTGGTAGGTGTTAATAGAGCCGAGGGACATGTCATTTGCACTCATCAAGAATGCCCAACTATGCCTGCCCTTTCCTCCCACCTTCTCCGTTCATTGAAGCTGTACTATAGCTTCTGTGAATGAAAAGCAATCCATGAATGGAGGATAAGCACATGAAAAGAGCTGCCTCCTCCATTCATAGATCACTTTTCCTTTGTGGAAGCTATAGTACAGCTTCTGTGAATGGTAGAGGTGGGCATAGTTGGCACTCTTGATGAGTGCCTGTTGCAGGTTCTTTGGTTCTGTTAACCCCCACCGTACCAGATGTTTATGGTGGTGGGGGCTGTGGGGGGGGGGGTGTTAGAGGATGGAAGGTTTTAAATTAAAGCAGGAGCCAGTAGCACAAGGGATACATCACACTGATGGTAATGTCCCTTGTGCTGATGGTTTTTATGTAATTTTTTTTTTTTTTTTAAATAAACTTGGGTTTAAGACCTGGTTCACACAGACTTAGCCGCCTGACAAGTCGCGCTCCATTCTGTACAATGGAACTGTTCTAATAGGAGCGACTCAAGTCGCTCTGTCTTAGAAAAAGGTTCCTGTACTACTTTGGGGCGATTTCAGAGCAGCTTGCATTGAAGTACGAATACAGAAGTCGTTTTGCAAGCTGCGCTGAAGTCGCGCTGTATGGGGTGGCTTCAGATTCGGGCTACTTTTGAAGCCGCCTCTGTGTGAACCGGCTCTTAAAGTGAACCTGTACAGGGAAGCTGTTTCTTGTCACAGCCAAGGTTCCTGTCCAGCACTGGAGTCTGCAGTTCTTTAACGACGCAGTTTATTTAAATAAAATAAAAAAATCAGCATAAAGGACGGTATTTAGATTTAATGAGATATGTCCCTTGTACTGTTGCCGGCTGTCCTAGTTGAAACCGTCTGTCCTCCTGCCATTCCCCTCCCCGTGACCCCCACAGCGGGAGTTATTACAGCTATTGGACCTGTCACAGGCACTCATTAAGAGTGCCAATGATCTCCTCTTTCTACTCCCCCCCCCCCCTGCTTTTTTATAGCTTCCATCTATAAAAAGCACTTTATGAATGGAAGACGGGTGCATGAATGAAAGAGCCACCTCCTATGAATGTGGTTTCTTAATATATATTATAATAAGTGTGTGTCTTGACTTGGAAGGATTGCCATGAGCTCTCATTCTCTTGAGCTCCCTTTTTTTTTTTTTAATTAAAGCAAGTCAGACATGTTAAAAAAAAAAAAAAAAAATCTCTTATCATCCTAAACAGAGAATTGCTTAACTTCTAATGCCTTGTACACACGACCCTTTTTCCCGGCAGAAAAAAAACTATGTTTTTCCCGACGGGATTCCTCTCAAGCCTGCCTTGCATACACACATTCAGTCCAAATACCGCCCGTCCAAAGCGCGGTGACGTACAACGGGACTATAAAGGGGAAGTTGCATTCAAATGGCGCCAGCTGCTTTTGCTGATTCTCGTGTTAGTAAAAGTTTGGTGAGAGACGATTCGCGCTTTTCAGTCTTCATGCTTTTCAGATCTTTTTCTGCTGTTCATTAGGTGCTTGAAGAAGAAAAGAATGCGCTGCATTAAACGATGCAATAACTTGCAGCGTGACGAATGTGCGATCTCCATTACGAACGCTAGTTTTACCAGAATGAGCGCTACTGTCTCATACTTGACTCTGAGCATGCATGGTTTTTTTCCCCTCGGAAAAGCATACACACGACCGGTTTTCCCAACGGGAAAAAGTCAGCCGGGAATCCCGACGGGGAAAAAAGAGCTGGTTCTCTTTTTTTTTTTTTTTTTTTTTTTCAGGCAGTTTTCTTGTTGGGTAAACCGGTCATGTGTACGAGGCATTAGTTGTGTATGCATATCAAAAGATTACTAGGAAAAAAAAACAAACGCAAAAACTGGATTGTGCTTCTTGCCAGCACTGCTGTTTCTCCTTGGCAACCAATAAGTTTTAAGAAATGTAAGATTTTCTTAAATAAAGTTTCAATTACACTGGCCAGTAATGTATTATTTTCATTGGTAGGCTGCTTTGTGGGCTGGAGAGAGGATTGAGGTTTGTAGTGGTATACATGACTATGAAGACACTCTAGGCCAGCACTCCTGCAGTTTCAGCACACTCTGTTCTCCTTCCATGCATTGCTATACAGAACAAGACTGGACATGTATCTTTATTCAGCCTCTTCTGTATCCAAAGCACCAGCATGATTCCCAAGCAACAAACCAATATTTAAAACCATCATAATTACTTGCTTACAAATGCCTTTAGTCCACAGATTTAGCTTTTGAGATTACAGCGCATTATTGCTTCCCAATACATAAGAGTGACATGCTTTAAACGTATTTGTTATTTTTAGGAATAACTGAAACAAATTGACCATATGCCCGTGCATTAGTTATACTACCTATTGGGCAAACAGTATGTGTGTAAGCAGTCATATCATATAAATGAATGTTACACCTTCTGGGCTTCATTTATTGAAATGATGGGAAGAAGAACTGACTGTGCTGCCCCATAGAGAGCAATCCGATTAAAAAAAATAATTATATTCTCAGAGTGACTTTGTGTATCAAATTTGTGTTCAAATGTAATTGTTGCGAATTGGCATGGATGGATTTTAAAAGGACAAAGCAGCCCCAAATTATTGGCAGCAGCTTAAGGCCCCTTTCACACTGGGGCGGGCATATGCGGTGACGGTATAGCGGCGCGATTTTCAGCGCCCTATACCGTCGTGTTTACCGCGATATTCGGCCGGAAAAGGGTTAATACCGCCCGCAAACCACGGCTACAGCCGTGGTTTGCGGGCGGTATTACCGCGGTGTCCCATTGATTTCAATGGGAAGGAGCGGTATACACACCGCTCCAAAGATGCGGCTTGCAGGAGATTTTTTTGTCTCCTGCCAGCGCACCGCCTCAGTGTGAAAGCTGGGGCAGGAGTATTTCAGGCATTATTTATGCGCCATTTTTAGCGCAAAAAAGCCTGAAATACGCCTCAGTGTGAAAGGGACATTATGTCTTCCTTTGCTGTGGTTTCTATCTATTGCCCTGGATAATTAAGTCAGCCTCTTGTTTTTTCTGGGTATTCTAGAAGAATGAAATGATGAATCTGGTTGCTCAGGTCAACAAGAACAGCTTCAACTTCAGACACATTAGGCTGAATGTTAGTGAGAACCTGAATGCCTTTGGCTACATTTATCCCATTGCCATAGTTCACGTCACAGTATTTGAGATATTGATGAGGAGAGGTAGAAGTACATGCCAGTGGGCTGATATACAAATAGAAAAATAAATCCTTTGAGCACAAACATAATTTGTGTTCTGATTTAATATTTAGCATTATTGCCTACTACTGAAGGGCTTTCTTCTTTCAGTAGGAAGTGGTAGTTATTGAGCACCTTTCCAGGCCCTCTAAATTTCCCAATCAGAGTCGGTAAAAAAAAGTATTTGGTTAAAGGGCTAAATATCAGATTCTACTTTATCTTGGAGCCTACTGAAGTAGATTGAACGTAAGCCAGTCTTTTATATACCAGCCCAATATAACAAATATAACTGCCTTTGTTGTGAGATGGAGGCTGATACTGCAGAAAGTAAGGGCTCTTTCACACGGGCGGATCCCGTCATGATCCGCCCCGTGAATATCCGCTTGCTCAGCGGAGATCGCTCAGTTGATTTCCGCTGAGCCGGCGGATGACTTGTCCGTCTCTGCACACTGTGCAGAAATGGACCGGTCAGATCGCCGCTTTCGTCTATGGGGGGATCGGATGAAAACGGACCGTCTGTCCGTTTTCATCCGATCCGCAGAAGGATGAAAAAGTAGGATTTTCCTCCGTAATGCTAAACGGACCATAGCGGAGACTGATGTCGTCGGATGTTCATCCGCTATCCCATAGGGATACATGTATGTCCGTTTTTCATCCGAAAACGGATGGATGAAAAACGGACATACGGAACGTCCCTGTGAAAGAGCCCTAAAGGTATTCTGTAGACCTTATTTTCTAACTTGGTTTATTTAAAGTAATTAAAATGAACTTCTTAATCTTTTTTTGCAGATATTGATGAGTGCATGGTATCACCGGATATCTGCGGAACAGCACTATGTAAAAATTTGCCCAGTTCCTACACCTGTATTTGTGAAGAAGGGTTCATTTATAATGAAGTGACGAAAAGTTGTCAGGGTAAGCTAAAGCAGTATGGGTAGTCTTCATAGCACAGACACTAGAATGATATTTGTTATTTATGGAGCCAACATCTAAATCCAAAATGCATTTCTGTATGTCACAATTTTTGTCTAAAGCTGGTTCATTTAAAAACCTCTCCAGGAGGTTCTTTCTACTGCAGTACAGCAATAAGTGTACCAGGTTAATTTTGTACAGAGACTTTCCAGCTTTTTGGAAAATCCCCCTGTGAGTAAGTCCTGATCCATTTTAAAGGATCAAAAATACTGCATGTGTTTTTCTTGAAGTCAGGCAGTGATTCCAGTGGGCCCTGGCACTTGTCCAGTCATAGGACAGGAAGGGAAGATCTCGTCATGAATGTCACTTTGAGTGTACTGGTAAAAGTTAGCCATGGATCCCTTTCCGGGTTCATAGCAATGTCACAGCTGCACAGCGTGACCCAATCCCTGAAGGCTTACTTTCACGAGCAAGACCGATCAAATTACAGCACCAGGAGCTACCTCACTATATGTACTGCTGGGGCCTTTTAAATTTCCCTGCCACCGATGGTTTTGCCACAGCAGGGGTTAACATTGAGGAATTGAGAATGGGCATCATCTGTTGCTTGGCGTGTTGAGTGCACATGCATTAAATCCCTATTCAACATAGACAAATCACAATCCCTCTGCCGCTCCTGATTTCAAGTACCTCATGGAACTCTGATTTCCAGCCCACCTAAAGTGAACCAGTCACTTTTGGCCACCTAATCTTATCATCGGCTGCCTGAGTTTGAGAGTACCTAAGCCTTGCCTCACACCTTGGGCCAAATTGCATTACTGCAATGCTGATGCAACATGTCTGCACATAGATATAAAGGCGACAGTCCTGCTGCTATAAGTGGCCTCAGCCCATACTCCCCTAGTCGTTCTGGGGGCTTCTACTTGGTATCTACTCTGGGAACTGGTGCCTGTAATCTGGAGCCTGGTACCCCTATAGGTACAGGGTCTTCTCTCATCTGAGTCTTCCTCAGCTTCATCAGTTGGGGCACCTGCCCTGTCCTCGGGGACCTCCACTCAGGACTTTTGACCACATGGACTGAAATCTTCATGTACATGGCCTGCAGAGGCTCTAAAAGTGCTCCAGCGCCATTCTCGGCAGAGTCAAAAGGATACTAGCAACCAGTGATGCTGTCAGTGGATGGAGTTTGATGGGGAAGCTAAGGGCAAAAGTGATTAACAACAGGCAGTAGGTGGATCCCATAGCCAGTAGCAGGCTGGCTATTGACTAAGGAATCTGCCCACTGCTTGCTTTCAGTGACAAGAGAAGTGGACCCGATGGGGAAACTGGTGTCTCTGATTCCCTATTAGGCTCTGCCCACCAAGCTGCAAAATTCTTCAACCACTGTGCTGCTTGTGTAACACCAGCGGTGGTGGGGAAGGGGCTTGGCTGCACCGAGGATGGAGTGTCCGTATCCATGTAGCTGTTTCCAACAGGCACCTGAATCTCTCACCCTCACCAACATTTGTTGTACAAAGGCGAGACTAAATTCCTAAAGAGTGTCATAGACACTTTCGGAGTTCTCCAGCCTGTGTTCTGTGCTATATACCAAGAAAAAGATTTTTACAAAAGCTTCCCTTTCAAATCAGAGGACAAGTGTCATTAAATTCAGATTTAAACAGCAGTGACAATTTGCTCGTTTTTTTTTTTTTTTTTTTAAACTGTACTTTCACATTGTGTAAGCACTAAGGCTAATTAGCATTGTTTTTACTAAAAAACATTTGCTTTTCTGCATCAACCATCTATCTTCATTCCAGTCCCTAATATTTTTTTATTATATTCATTAATATTAATAGCAGCCCTCAAAATTTGCACTCGCATTTGGCGAGTAAACAAATGAGGAGGGCGAGTAATGACAGGGCTATTCTGTCCCAGAAATGTATAGCCAGTGCCCCAGCCGCGCACAGGCTCGCAGCACGGCCACTTCAATACATACACAGTCAGCCGCCTAGGACCCCCCCTCTCCACCTCCTGCCACACATCCCGCCCAGGCACACAGACCATGCTGTTTAATAGGCATGAAAGAGCCACCCGGGACTGCCCCTCCCCGCCTCTGTTCTGCTGCAATCCCACCCAGACCATGCACTTCAATATACATTCAAGAGCCGCCTGGGACCGCCCCTCTCCACCCCCCTCCTGCACGTCCCCTGCCCAGGTACACAGACCATGCTGTTTAATAGGCATGAAAGAGCCGCCCGGGACCGCCCCCTCTCCGCCTCCGTTCTGCTGCACACCCCCACCCAGGCACAAAGTCTGTGCACTTCAATAGGCATTAAAGAGCCACCTGGGACCGCCCACTCCGCCTCCCTCCTGCTGCACATCTAAGGAGTGGGGCGGTCCTAAGTGGGCAGGCTCAACCCGTCTCGGTCTGCCCTCAGTGGGCACAGTGATGACTGACCCCCATGGCTGCAGAATTGTAAATATGACAGTGTGCTGTTAGGCAAGGGTACAATGGGGGAATTAAACAAGATGTGTGCTGGGGGGTGGTATTGAGAGCAAGCATGTGCTGGATTGGGGGGGGGGGTGTGCTAATTGGTGGCATAGATGTCATGGATTGGGGGGGTGGGTGTAATTGGAGGTCTGAATCATATCCGTGCCTCCAATTCCACCCCCCTTCTTATTCCATCATGCCTATGCCTTCACCACCCCCCCTTCCGTATGATAGATTGGGGGGGGGGTGAAATTGGAGGCATAGGTATGATGGATTGGGGAGAATATTGAAAGCATAGATGCGCTGGATTGGGGGGGAAGATTGGAGGCATGGGTGTTCTGGAGAGGGGAGGTCAGGAGATGAGGTGTGCTGGGGGGGTGGTTAAAAGCACAGATGGAGGGGGGCATTGGAGGCAGTGACATGCTGGGACTTGGAATTAGAGGTAGAGGTGTACTGGGGAGAGGCGTTGGAGGTAGAGGCGTACTGGGGCAAGGTGTTGTAGGTAGAGGTGTACTGGGAAGGCGTTGGAGGTAGAGGCGTACTGGGGGGGAGGTACTGGAGGTAGAGGCGTACTGGGGAGGCGTTGGAGGTAGAGGCGTACTGGGGGAGGCGAAACAAAACCTAATACTAAATAAAGCATTTAACAGTGTAATTTCATGAGATAATTTACGAGGGCGTGTATTTGGGTGGGGGAACTGGTGGCGAGTAACTCTTAAGACCTGGCTAGTAGCTCAGGACTTGAAATTTTGAGCCCTGTTAATAGTAATTGTACTTTATTGTGTAATTTTTTTTCTGGATCACTGCTTCTTTTTCATTACAGATATAGATGAATGTGTAGAGAAACGCTGTGAACAAACCTGTCTCAATACACCGGGTAGTTATTCATGCCACTGTGATGGACGAGGAGGGGTGAAATTATCACATGACATGAAAACCTGTGAGGTATAACTTTTTTTTGGGTGACTTTTAAATATCGTTAGTTGCTGGTTTATATCATTTTTGATCCTGGACTGTGTGATACACCTGCTTGTGCATGCTTCATATTCCCAACCCTGGGAAATCCGCTCATCCATGGACAACTGGGACTTTCCATGAAGTTGATCATTTTAAAACCGTTCTTAAAAACACAAAAAAAATAACTGCTAAAGTACATTATTGGCTTCAGGATGTTGCTAACTGGTGGTAAACCTTTAATTTGCATAAAACCTAATGGGACAACTAGTCTGTGCTATTATGTCTGAATTGTGGGATAAATGTAGCTGTGCATTAACAATGGCCATGCCATCGCAGTATCACAATATTAGAGTTTGCTATAGCAATAGGTCTAGTGAGGTAGCTTCTAATCTAAGGGAAATTTTGGTATGTGTGTATAATATAACATAATATTTTATATAATGTGTGTGTGTGTGTGTGTATATATGTGTATGTGTTTATATATATATATATATATATATGCCAAAGACTGATTACCGTATTTATCGGCGTATAACACACACCCCAAGTTTAGGAGGGAAGTTTAAGGGAAAAAAAAATACATTTAAATGCAGCCTTATCAGTGTCATTTGCAGCCTTGTCACAGTGCAGCCTTGTCACAGTGCAGCCTTGCCCCAGTGTCCATTGCAGCCTTGCCCCAGTGTCCATTGCAGCCTTGCCCGAATTTAAAATTGGCGCCGCCGAGACTGGGCGGAGCGGGGTGAACGCCGCCGAGAACGCAGGGACTGGGTGGAGCGGAGATGCACATAGCCGAGTGTATTCGGCTCTACTCGGCTCCGCTCAGTCACGCAGAGTCCCGCCCTATGATGGACATAACACAGGTCCAATGGCGGGACTGGGCGTGACTGTGAGCGGAGCCGAGAAAAGCCGAGTACACTCGGCTATGTGTATCTCGGTGGCGATCGCTCCGCTCAGTCAGCGGAGATCGACGGGGATAGGTAGGTATCGGCGTATAACACGCACCCACGATTTCCCCCTGATTTTAAGGGGAAAAAAGTGTGTGTTATACGCCAATAAATACGGTACTTTGCTAATCTGAACAATAAGTAAAATAACACAAGGATCAAAAAGATCAGATAATGACCAGCAAAAGAGTTCCTTGGTAACAAAACAGAGGAAACTCTATCTAAGCAGCTGTTTAAATTTAAAACGTAATAAAAAGTAGTATAAAACACAAAAACAGTGGTAGTCCGTGTCAGTAATATACTAAAACAGCGCTAATGTTGGTAGGAATAAGGTGGCCAACACCACCACAAAAGTGAATAACAGTTTTTTGGCAGATATTAAAGTGCAGAGTGTCCAACAGTGTCCATAGATGATCTTGGATAGAAACAGCGTGCACCTTCACCGAAAAATCCAGCTCCACCCAGTGAGAACACACTCCCTCTCAGGGGTTTAAACTCACCAGAGCCAGAACAATATCAAGCCTTGATATAGGGAGGATAAGTCAGAACCATATGTAAACTGCACTCAGCATCAGCCAGGGGGATGGCAAATCAGTGGAGGCTCCCGAAATGGTAAATAAACAGAAGAAAGCCAATAGCGTAATTTAGTTTAATAAAATAAAGCCCCCCACATCACATCACCCTTCATACATTGAACGTACATAAATAGATAACAAATGAGCATAAATACATGCAATTCACCGTCTCCGCCGGAGATGGAAGCCGCTCGTCTCACAAGCTTGTAAACAGGAAATCTCCTACTTCCTATATACCGGTGTGTGTGTATATGTATATATGTGTGTGTATATATATATATATATATATATATATATATATATATATATATATATATATATATATATATATATATATATATATATATATATTTTTTTTTTTTTTTTATTGTAAAACGCTTTTTAAAATGCCTTGCACTTGTTCAGTCATATGGAGGTACATATTCAATGGATTTCAATACAGAAAAAACATGAAGTACTGGGAAGAGTGTATGTGTAAGCATGTGTATTAATACTGGAAAGGGGGCTTCTGAAAAAATACATTTCTGTATGGCGAGGCTTTAAGTGTATTCCTGAGTAGGCCCAAATCTGGGCGTAGTAGAAACGCAGGCATGAAACGTGTGTTTCTTTCTCGTACATCACGGGACACAGAGCGACATAGTCATTACTAATGGGTTATATAGATACCGTCAGGTGCTGGCACTGGCAACTTCCAAAACCGGAAGTACCCTCCCCTATATAAGCCCCTCCCATCCGGGAGCACCTCAGTTTTTTGCCAGTGTCTAAGGTGTTGGCCAAGAAGAAACATGTGTTTTTCACTGAGCTTGCGTACAGGTTCTTTTGGGCCTCAGTAAGCTATTCCGGATCCGACCAAAAAAGCTTCATAGCTAAACGGTCGGTACCCGGGCCTTGCAGAGAAGAGCAAGGTTTTGCCTGTAATGCTTCTCTTAGGAGAGCTGGACCCTGGGATCCAGAGCTCTGGTCATACCCACGACCAAGATGTTTTCTGTGCAGGGTGCTATACAGGTCCAGGGGAGTGGAATCCTTGGGAACCCGGTCCCTGAAGGTTTGATTACAATGCCTGCCGTGATAGGTGAAGTTTGGGCTTTTGTGGACCAAACAAAGTCCTGCGGCGGGGAACAGGTAAGTGGGGGCCCCCAGGAACTTGGTTCTATTGGGGGACCCCCAAGCCTAATTTGTCTTTCTGTCTGTTACCTAATGGTATTCCCGCAAAATTCTGTGCATGCCTGTAACTACTAAAAAAATGTAATAATTTTTAATGGTGGTCAAGAAAAAAAAAAAAAAAATTTTTTTTATATATATATTTAATATATTAGACTGCGGTACCTGTGTTTGTCCACTAGAGGCCGCTGTGGAATGTTTTCTTGTCATGTGGACTAGCTTCTTCTCAGCAGAGCAAAGTCCAGGCAGATGGTGAGTTCTCTTATAGGAAACTGCTTCCTCTGCCATGTTGCAGTGCTCGTCCATCCCCCGGCCTGCGGCAAAGAGGGGCCCTGGCTCCTGTCCCTTGTTACCATATTTGAAATTAGCGCCGAAGGCGCACGTGCCCGCGCGTGTGCGTGTGCACGCGCCTCTATATATAGAGGTGAGCCGGGAAAGGGGGCGGAGCCTGGGGGATGACGCTCTGTGCGCGCCGCAGCGCTTCTGCGCATGTGCGGGCGTCCCAGCAGTTTAAAAAAACCACAATATTGTAGTGAGCTGGCTATGAAGTACAGAGACAGAGCTGGCAACATTTAAAGGCATACAGCAAGCGGTTGATACAGGCATCCCCTAGAAAGGCACATTAGTAGACACCAACTGTGATATAGCAGCAATTGTGCTAGACTATTCTCAGTAAAAGTGGTGTATTACGGCTGGAATACCTCAGCTTTAGGCTTAGGAATATGCCGTCCAGAAGCTCCGGAACTGAATCTTCCAGGAAGCGAAGGGGGTCTCATCGGGCTCGGAGGATCTTGGGCATACTCCTGCTGCACCAGTCTCCCCTGAAGTTCAGAGGTAAGTGACCGTAGAGACCCCGCAGGGGTACTTGGTACTGTGGCTGTCCTCAGTCACCTGCTCCTGTGTATGTAACAGAGGAGGTTTTTTCCTCAGCTCTGGGAGGATTAGAGAGAGATTGTCAACATTTATCGCTGCCTCCCTGTCAGGGAAAGCACGCCCGATCTCCGTCTCCTCCTTCAGAGTGCCTGTTAGCAGAGCAACAGTCCCATACAGGGATCGACCTGCCTGAAGGGGATCAGGATAAGGTTGATTCTGTTATAGAGGAATCAACAGTGGGGGAACCTTTTCTCAGCATCTCAAGCTGAAAGATTATGGGTTCAGTCTCTGACTAACATGGTCCGATCAGCATTTAAAAATGCACCTTGCGGAACCATCAACCACTACTGTATCCTCGTTGGGGTCGCTAGAAGCCCCCAGACTGTTTGTTCTTTTCCACTTCACCCTTTACTGAAAGGGCTCATTTACCAGGATTGGGAACGTCCTGAGAAAATATTTATTCCCCCAAGAGATTTCCGGTGGTCTATCCCATGGAGGATAAGTTCATCAAAAAAAAAAAATGGAAGGTCCCTACAATGGACGCAGCCATCTCTTGTATGTATAAATCACTGACATGTCCAGTGGATAATGTCCAAATGTTCAAGAACCCAATAGATAAAAGATTGGAGTCCTTATGAAAATCTGCTTGGTGATACAACCAGCAGTAGCAGCTATTGGGGTCTGCTAAGCAGTGAAGGATCAGTTGAAACAGGTCTTGAGGGACTTGACAGATCAGCAGGCTTTGCCCTAGCTGATCTACCTAGAGCCTTAGGCTTTGCGGTTGACGCCATAGAGGATTCAGTCCATCAGGCCTCCCGCCTTACGCTGTCTATAGTACATATGCGTAGGCTCCTATGGCTCAAAAACTGGTCTGCTGAAGCTCCCTGTAAAGAATGGCTGGTTAGCGTCCCATTTCATGGTGAACGCTTATTCAGGGAAAACCTGGACAAATATATCCAGAAAATTTCCAGCGGTAAAAATACGCTCTTGCCGGTTAAAAGCAGAGTTAGAGGTCCCTCTTTAAGAGGCCTGCTTCTCCAGTCCCTGGGGCATCGGCTGTGTAACAGTTCCGACGGCCTCCTCGGTCAAATCCCGGGGGTAAAAAACAGGGACAGTAGCAGGGTAATGAGAAACCCTGGGTCAGGGGAGGTACAAAACCTCCCCCAAAGTTAAATTCATGAAGCCCCCACTCAGTCGGGTGGGGGGAGGACTCCAGTTGTTCGCAAGAGACCTGGCGGGACACGATCTAGACAGATAGGTGCTCTCCGCAGTAGGTTTGGGATACAGTTTGGAGTTAAAAGACTCTCCTCCTTCCCATTTTTGAGGTCAAACGTGCCAAGGGATCCCCGGAAGAGAGAGTCCCTCCTGTTGGCACTAGAACAACTATTGCTCCAAGGAGTAATTATGGAGGTTCCCCTGGAAGAATGAGGGTTCGGGTTTTACTCAAACCTCTTTACAGTCCCGAAGCAAACGCGGACGGGAGGCCCATATTAATTCTAAAAGGGCTATACAAATTCCTGTATATCAGGACTTTCCAATGGAGTCGATCCGATCGGTGGCCACTGCCCTACAAGGGGAGGATTGGTTAGCCACGATCGACATCAAAGATGCTTATTTGCACATTCCCATCTTTCCAGTCCACCAAAAATTTCTACGCTTTGCAGTAGAAGGGCGCCATTTTCAGTTCAGAGCCTTACCCTTCGGTTTGGCCACAGCACCACGAGTGTTTACAAAAATTCTGGCCCTTTATTGGCCAATCTAAGAACACAAGGTGTAATGATAATGGCATATCTGGATGACTTGTTGCTGATAGACCACTCAGTGAAAAAACTAGACGTGGTCGTTCACAAGACGATCAAGTATCTGGAATCTCACGGTTGGATTATCAACCGAGACAAGTCAGCCCTAAAAACCAGTCAAAAGTCTGGAATACTTGGGGCTAAGGTTGGATTCAGGCCAGAGAAAAATATTCTTGCCTCGAGGAAAGGTGTTGTCTTTGAAAGATTTGATCCACTTAGTGGGTACAAAAAAGACAGCCGTCCATACGCCTGTATATGAGGCTGCTGGGAAAAATGGTGGCATCATTCGAAGCAGTACCCTACGGTCAATTCCATTCAAGGAATTTGCAAGGGGCCATACTGTCAGCCTGGAACAAAAAAGTTCAGGCCCTAGACTTACAATGTCCTTGTCCCCTTCCGTTCGCAAGAGCCTCCGTTGGTGGTTGGTTCCCCAGAATCTGGAAAAAAGGAAATCCTTCAGTCCGATTTCTTGGAAGGTGGTCACTACAGATGCCAGCCTTATAGGCTGGGGAGCAGTACTGGTGCAATAGTCTCTCCAGGGCAGATGGTCGGATGCAGAAAAGGCCCTGCCCATCAATCTCTTAGAGATACGAGCAGCCCGGTATGCCCTAGTAGCATGGACATCCAAACTCCAAGGGTCCCCTGTCAGAATGCAATCAGACAATGCCACAGCAGTGGCATATATCAATCATCAGGGGGGCACCAGGAGTCGTGCAGCCCAGAGGGAAGTAAATTACATCCTGAAATGGGCAGAAAAAATGTCCCAGCCATATCTGCGGTATTCATTCCAGGAGTGGAGAATTGGAAGGCGGACTTTCTAAGTCGCCAGCAATTAGGCCCAGAGGAAGGGTCCCTTCACCCCGAGGTTTTCTGGACAATATGTCAGCGGTGGGGAACATCGGATGTAGATCTTCTAGCATCCAGATTCAACGCAAAGGGGGACAGGTTTGTCTCTCGGACAAGGGATCCCCTAGCTTGCGGCTCGGATGCCCTAGTGTTCCCTTGGGATCAGTTCAAGCTGATATATGCATTCACACCGCCACAATGGTTACCTCGATTACTCCGCAGAATCAGGGTAGAAAAGAAACCAGTGATTCCGGTGGCTCCAGCGTGGCCCCGAAGAGCGTGGTACGCGGAGATTGTAAAATTTCAGTGGGGAGTCCTTGGACTCTCCCACGTCGTCCGGCTTTCGCAAGGACCGATATACCACCCTTCCTTACCAGCCCTAGGTTTGACGGCCTGGCTATTGAAGCCCACATTCTAAAAAAGAGAGGGCTCTCTAATGCTGTGGTATCTACCATGATCAATGCCAGGAAGCCGGTATCCAGGCAGATCTACTATAGAATCTGGAAGGCGTACATCGCGTGGTGTGAGGCCAAGAAATGGCATCCACATAAGTACGTAATAGGTAGGATTCTGGACTTCCTACAGTGGGCTGTAGATAGGAAGCTTGCCTTGAGTACTATCAAGGGTCAGATTTCGGCCTTGTCAATATTTTTTCAAAGGCCCTTGGCTTCGCATTCACTAGTCAAAGCCTTTATACAAGGAGTGATGCGTATTAGTCCTCCGGTTAATATTCCCATATGTCCATGGGATCTAAACTTGGTTCTGTCGGTTCTACAGAAACAACCATTTGAACCATTACAGCATATTTCCTTGGTGCTTCTCACCAGGAAATTGATTTTTCTAGTAGCCATTTGTTCGGCTAAAAGAGTATCGGAATTAGTAGCTATGTCCTGTAAGGAGCCATATCTGGTTATCCATAAGGACAGAGTAGTGTTACGTCCTCATCCAGCCTTTCTTCCTAAGGTGGTATCGAGGTTTCATTTGAACCAAGATGTGGTTCTTCCTTCTTTTTTCCCCAAACCTACTTCGGTAGAGGAAAAGTTATTGCATTCTTTGGATGTAGTAAGAGCAGTTAAAGCTTATCTAAAAGCCACTGCTCAGATTCGCAGAACGGATACTTTGTTTATTCTGCCGGAAGGCCCCAGAAAGGGTCAGGCAGCGTCAAAATCTACTTTAGCCAAGTGGATTCGACAGGTCATTATGCAAGCTTATGGCTTGAGAAGGAGACCGCCTCCGTTCAAAGTTAGAGCGCACTCCACGAGAGCAGTTGGAACTTCATGGGCAGTGCATCACCAGGCCTCCCTGGCTCAAATCTGTAAGGCCGCAACATGGTCTTCGGTACACACGTTTACTAGGTCCTACCAGGTGGACGTTAGAAGTCAGGAGGATGTCGCCTTTGGGCGCAGTGTGTTGCAGGCCGCAAAAGATCCTCATGTCTGATAGCGCTCAGCTTATATATGGTGTATCCCCCCCCTCATTTGGCATTGCTTTAGGACATCCCATTAGTAATGACTATGTCGCTCTGTGTCCCGTGATGTACGAGAAAGAAAATAGGATTTTTATAACAGCTTACCTGTAAAATCCTTTTCTTGGAGTACATCACGGGACACAGAGCTCCCACCCCTCTTTAGGGACACTTATTGCTTTGCTACAAAACTGAGGTGCTCCCGGATGGGAGGGGCTTATATAGGGGAGGGTACTTCCGGTTTTGGAAGTTGCCAGTGCCAGCACCTGACGGTATCTATATAACCCATTAGTAATGACTATGTCGCTCTGTGTCCCGTGATGTACTCCAAGAAAAGGATTTTACAGGTAAGCTGTTATAAAAATCCTATTTTTTCTACCCGCATTTCTGAAAATGCGCAAAAAGCATGCAATGCACTTGCAGTGCCATTTATGTCTTAATTTCTTCCCAAATTCAGGTAGCAGTCATGAGTTTCCATGTGACAAAACACTTGAAAAATGCACAAAAACGCCCATTGCAAAACGCGCTTGACTCAGTGCAAAAATTTGGTACATGACCCTCTTTAGCATGTTTTTGGAAAAGGAGAGGCCCACTCGAATGGCGCCACTCCAAAAACGTACAGAAAAAAAATGCTAAAAACGCAATGCTGCAATGTCACTCTCAGGTGTAAATGGGGCCCTGGATATCAACGTGTGTCATTGATATAGGGCTGGTACTTCTGGCTAACACATGAGGTATGTTTCTTTTTTGTGGGATTTGATACAATTTCACAGATCCCAACTCTGCACCTCATTACATAATCCTTCATTAATCGTGAATACACCATCTGTAAAGAGACATATTTGATAAGGTCTTACAGTTTGGTGTTATCAGTAGCAAAAGTACATTGCAGTAGGGGAACAAAAATATATATATATTTTTTTAATAAGCCGGTTTGTTTCTTTGGTTCTACTGCTACGAACCTTCAGCAATTCATAGAGATAGCAGTAAATGTAACTTGCTCTATGGGTTGCTGGTGCTCACAATAATTGTGAAGATCACAAAATACCATCAATTGTTTGGCAGGACCAGTATTCTGTTTCTTGCATCCTTATCAATTGAGTACTTATACTGCTTTCTGCTCATAGGATATAATGCCATGTGTTCCATTTGCTACGGAAAAAAGTAAAACATCCCTATACCTTGGCAGGATGTTCAGTGGTACACCTGTGATCAGGCTTCGCTTTAGGAGGAAGCAACCAACCAGGTGAGATTTATACACTCCTAAAGATGAGCCTCTATGACATGGGGCAGGATATGGTGCCCTACATTATAGTTTTTTCTTCATATTTACTTGTGAAGTTTACAAAAATTGTATCTTCAATGCCATTTGAATTACTTCAGCAATTACAGATTTTACTCTATAACTGCTTACCTAATACTAATATGATTATTACATTTCCCTCTGTTTGGCTTATACACACCTGGCCCTAGGGATGAGCTCGGTGTTCGAGTCGAACATACGTTCGACTCGAACATCGGCTGTTCGATCGTTCGACGAAGATCGAACGATTTGGGCCGTTCGCGCCTAATTCGAGTGACGCGAACGGCCCACAATGCACTACGCCATCGCAGTGTCATCCAGGCGCTGTGATTGGCCAAGCATGCACTGTGACCCCGCATGCTTGGCCAATCACAGCGCCGGCAGCGAGGAGAGCAATGATTGGCCACAGGCAGGATGCCTGTGGCCAATTATTGCTGAGGGTGTTTAGTACACGCCCCACACTATAAAAGGCCGCCAGCACGGCGGCCTAGTGTAGTGTGTTCCGGAGCAGGGAAAGAGAAGCATAGGCAGGGACAGTGACATTTTTTTTTCTTGCTTAACCTGGATTCCTTTAGTTTAGGGAAAGAGAAGGATAGGTAGGGAGAGTGTCAGTGTGTTTTACTGTGCGAATCCTTGTTTCTAGGGACAGGGAAGGACAGTGAGGGAAATTCTCCTTGTGCTATAGTGTGCTAAAGCATTGATCATCAATCAGCTTTAAAAAAACATTTTTTCTAGGGACAGAAAACTATAGGTAGGAAGAGTGTCAGTTTCTTTCACTGTGATAATCCTTGTTTCTAGGGACAGGGAAGGACAGTGAGGGAAATTCTCCTTGTGCTATAGTGTGCTAAAGCATTGATCATCAACCGTCTTTAAAAAAACATTTTTTCTAGGGACAGAAAACTATAGGTAGGAAGAGTGTCAGTTTCTTTCACTGTGATAATCCTTGTTTCTAGGGACAGGGAAGGACAGTGAGGGAAATTCTACTTGTGCTATAGTGTGCTAAAGCATTGATCATCAATCAGCTTTAAAAAAACATTTTTTCTAGGGACAGAAAACTATAGGTAGGAAGAGTGTCAGTTTCTTTCACTGTGATAATCCTTGTTTCTAGGGACAGGGAAGGACAGTGAGGGAAATTCTACTTGTGCTATAGTGTGCTAAAGCATTGATCATCAATCAGCTTTAAAAAAACATTTTTTCTAGGGACAGAAAACTATAGGTAGGAAGAGTGTCAGTTTCTTTCACTGTGATAATCCTTGTTTCTAGGGACAGGGAAGGACAGTGAGGGAAATTCTCCTTGTGCTATAGTGTGCTAAAGCATTGATCATCAACCGTCTTTAAAAAAACATTTCTTTATCGTACACCACGGGACACAGAGCTAGTCATTACATAATGGGTTAAGGGTCACCAGCGGTGATTGGACACTGGCACAACCAATGGAAGACAGTTCCCCTCCATATAACCCCTCCCATCAGGGAAGTACCTCAGTTTTTTCGCCAGTGTCGAAAGGTGTTGGACGCGTTAGGAGGTGCTAAAGGAAAACTCTACCAAAGGGACCCTCTGGGGGTAAAAGAGCTATGCTTTCGGATCCATCCAAGACGCCTACAAATGAGCTGAATCTGGATGGGATCCGGGCCTCATCCATGAGGCGTCGCCTGTAATGTCTCTCTTCGGAGGACTGGGCTCTAAGATCCAGCACTTTCGCTATTTCGCTATAAAGTCCTGGTAAGAGTCTTGTACAAGGCCCAGGGGAGAGGTATCCTTTAAATAGGAACCCATATCCCTGAAGGTTGGCACACATAGCCCACCGTGAAGGGTGAAGTTTGGTATCTGTCTGAAATGTTTCAGCAGAAAAACCTGCGGCGTGGATAAGGTGAGATTAGAAGGTCCATAACTAGGTTGGGACCTTTTTCAAAAAGTGGATGTCTTCTTTTTTTCCACCACTGGGGGGGAGTAAAGAGCTGAATATACTCACCTCACTCTGTTCAGTGTCGGCTTCGGCGAAGTACACTGCTCGTCACCTCCGCTGCTGAGCTTGCTGGGGCACCCCGATCCTCCTTTCGGTGGCCGACCAGACGCCTGCAGATGCAGGTAAGTGGGAACAAGGGCTGATGAGAGTCCTCTCTCACTATGGCCACCGCCATAGCGCTAAGGGCCGCGCGGGAGCGCGCTTTATCGGAGGGGGGGGGGGGCGAAGGCGTGCGCGGGCACGTGGCGCGCGCAGGCACAGAAACGGCGCCAAATTTAAAAGACTGTCAGTGTGAGAAGCACTGCAGCAGCAAGCAAGCTCGTTAGTTCTCTTATTCCTGGCAGAGAAACACAGCAGCTATACAGGGACGTAAGACTCCATGTGGTTGGATTGGGTACTTCCTAGAAGACATCCATGTTATGCATAGTTATGTGTTAAAAGTTGCATACTTAATGTATTTGCTAAACTAAACACGGTAGTATATGCATTTAGGTACCTTGTATTTTGTCTAAACAGTAAGCCTTCCAGGGGAAGTAATACGGACAAAAAGAGATAAGAAAGCACCACCGCCTGAGAGGAGGCTCTAACTGTGCTGACTCGGTACCTTTCTCTCCTGTGTTGCTAAATGCACCTGTTCAGGATGAGCCATTACCTCTGTCAGGTATGGCGGCTTCCCCAGTGAAGCCTGGGCCTGTATATGTCACTGAGGACACTTTATCAGCTGCCCTAAATAATCTGGAGGAAAAAATTGCTACCTTAATCGCTAAGTCCTCTAAAAAGGGACAATAAGCGAAGCAGGTCTCTTCCAGTATTGGACCTCCCTTCAGAAGTACCTGAGGGAGGAGGATGAGGAGGAGGAGGCTACATCAGCAGAGGATGAGGAGCCAGATTTTAAGGTCACAGGTACAATGCTATAGCAGTGCATTTAAGTTAACCTCTGCGGAGGTAACGGAATTACCTGTCTCCTCCCTAGGGTCATTAAGATCCCTGCAAGGTGCATGCTCCTTCCCGGTTCATCCGTTACTAGAGGATCTAATATACGCAAACTGGCAACATCCAGATAAGCGTTTCTCACCTCCAAAAAGGTTTAACATTCTTTATCCTATGGGGGAATTTTTTTTTTTAAAGAAATGGAGCCTGCCTGCGGTAGTTGCGGCTATTTCTTGTGTAAATAAAAACCTGACATGTCCGGTGGATAATGTACAAGGGTTTAAAAGATCCTTCTGAGAGGAAGTTGAAATCCTCCTTCCTTTTGGCCGGCTCAATTACCCAACCTGCAGTAGCAGCAGTCGGTATGGGTCAGGTCATCAGCCAACAGGTAAAGCAGGGGCTGAAGGAACTGCCTTCAGAGCAGGCTAGAAATTGGGAAAATTTGCCTAAAGCCTTATGCTTCACAGTGGATGCCATGAGAGATTCTATCATACAGGCATCACGCCTTACACTCCAGCTGGTACAGATGCGCAGAGTACTTTGGCTTAAGCATTGGTCAGCGGAGACCCCATGCAAAAAGCTGTTGGCAAGTTCCCGTTCCATGGCGAACGCCTATTTGGGGAAGATTTAGAAAAATATATACAGAAGATCAAGTGGTAAAACGACTTTTACCTGAGAGAAAGAAAAACAAGAGATCTTGTTTTAAACGCTCTCTCCCCAGCTCCCGGGAAATCTGACTCCAACCAGTGGCGGCGGCCTGTTTTAGCCGCCCACAAAAGCCAAGGGGCAAGCTCAGAAGAACAAGAAGCCGTGGGGTGCAAG
Source organism: Rana muscosa (assembly GCA_029206835.1). Lineage (NCBI taxonomy): Eukaryota > Metazoa > Chordata > Amphibia > Anura > Ranidae > Rana > Rana muscosa. Next base: position 688,109,927 of record CM055117.1, read on the forward strand.
AGCTAATAAGCAAGCCCCCAAAGCCTCTCAGTGAAGGGGCGCCCCCGCTCGGCCGAGTGGGAGGAAGGCTTTGTCAGTTCTGAGCAACTTGGTGGTCAGAAATCCAGGACAATTGGGTAGTATCCACAATATCCTCAGGGTACAAACTGGAATTTCGAGAGATCCCATCTTCTCAATTCCGAGGTTCAAGACTCTCCAAGGATCCACAAAAAAGAGAATCCTTCTTCAAAGGTTTGAATCACTTAATGGCTCAAGGGGTAGTTACAGACGTACCCCAAAAAGAGCGAGGTTCAGGTTTTTACTCAAACCTCTTTGTGATTCCAAAGCCAAATGGAGATGTTAGACCCATCCTGGATCTAAAATCCCTAAATCGGTTCCTGAACGATCGCCATTTTCGAATGGAAACGATCCGATCCGTGGCCGCCACTTTAAAGGGCGGAAAATTCATGGCGCCCATAGATATCAAGGACGCACATTTACACATACCCATCCTCCCCGCTCACCAAAGATTCCTAAGGTTTGCGGTAGAAGATCGCCACTTTCAATTTGTGGCTCTGCCGTTTGGTGTAGCACCGCGCCCATAGTATTCACAAAGGTGCTAGCTCCTCTGTTAGCAAACCTAAGAACACGGGGCATTGCGGTAACAGCCTATCTGGACGATCTACTAGTAATAGATCAGTCAAAGGACGGATTGGGTCACGCTGTACACACTACAGTAGGATACCTGGAGCATTTAGGATGGATTATAAATTTACAAAAATCCTCTCTCCAGGCCCAAAGAAGGATAGGGTACCTGGGCATGATCATAGATACAGCCCAAAACGGGGTATACCTGCCAGAACCGAAGATACAGTCTCTGAAAGACCTGATCCACAAGGTCAAAGCAAACAAGAGGCCGTCTGTTCGCCTTTGCATGAGACTATTGGGAAAGATGGTAGCCTCCTTCGAGGCGGTCCCTTACGCCCAGTTTCATTCGAGACTACTTCAAGGCAATATTTTAGCTTCCTGGAACAGGAAGAGCCAAGCTCTGGATATACCCATGCGCCTGTCCTCACAAGTACGCCACAGCTTCGATTGGTGGCTAGAAGCCAGGAATTTACGGAAGGGAAAGTCCTTCCTCCCAGTGGCCTGGAAGGTGGTATCTAGGGATGCCAGCCTATCGGACTGGGGTGCAGTATTCGAGGAGGCTTCTACCCAGGGATGGGCCAAGACTCAGGGGATCCTGCCCATCAATGTGCTAGAGATCCGGGCGGTATATCTAGCCCTCAAAACCTGGACATACAGGTTACAGGGCTACCCAGTTCGGGTTCAATCCGACAATGCTACTGCAGTAGCTTACATCAATCACCAAGGAGGCACCCGCAGTCGGGCAGCCCAAAGAGAGGTGAACCGGATCCTGGCATGGGCAGAAGAGCATGTACCTTGCCTTTCTGCAATCTTCATTCCAGGGATGGAAAATTGGCAAGCAGACTACCTGAGTCGTCAGCAGCTGCTACCAGGGAGTGGTCTCTTCACCCCGAGATCTTTCAGGCCATATGTCTGAGATGGGGAAACCCAGATGTAGACCTGCTAGCTGCCAGGTTCAACAAGAAATTGGACAACTTTGTGTCCAGATCGAGAGATCCTCTAGCCTACGGGACAGACGCTCTAATAATACAGACGCTCTAATAACTCCATGGAATCAGTTCTCACTGATCTAGGCATTCCCTCCGATCCCTCTTCTACAAAGACTGCTTCGCAGGATCAAGGAGGAGGGAATACCAGTAATCCTAGTGGCCCCAAACTGGCCCAGGAGGCCTTGGTACGCCGAGATTGTAAAAACGGCGATAGGAAGGCCCTGGAAGTTTCCACTCCGACACGACCTGCTGTCACAGGGTCCAGTATTCCACCCTTCCTTACAAAGGCTAAAGTTGACGGCCTGGCTGCTGAGACCCACATTTTTAAAAAGAGAGGGGTCTCTGGTCCGGCTCTTTCTACGCTCATTAATGCTGGAAAGCCAGCCTCCAGACTCATCTATCAGAGAGTCTGGAGAGCATACGTTTCCTGGTGTGAATCCAGATGTTGGAATCCTCAGAAGTATGAAATAAGTAGGATTCTTGCTTTTTGCCAGTTAGGAGTGGATATGAATTTAGCCCTTAGCACCATCAAAGGGCAAATATCGGCTCTATCAGTCTTCTTTCAGAGACCATTGGCATCTCACTCCCTAGTTCGGACATTCATTAAGGGGGTACTGAGGATAAATCCTCCAGTTAGGACTCCCTTGTGTCCATGGGATTTGAATTTGGTATTGTCAGTGTTGCAAAAGCAACCTTTTGAACCTATTCGCCATATTCCTTTAATTATATTAAGTAGGAAGTTGGCCTTTCTGATTGCTATAGCTTCTGCTAGGAGAGTATCAGAGCTAGCAGCTCTTTCTTGTAAAGAGCCTTATCTAATTTGTCACAAGGACAAAATCGTACTACGACCCCATCCGGCTTTTCTACCTAAGGTGGTGTCGGCTTTTCACTTGAATCAAGACATTGTTCTGCCTTCCTTTTTTCCAAACCCGCGGACGGCGGGGGAAAAATTATTACACTCTCTAGATCCAGTGAGAGCGGTAAAGGTGTATCTGCAAGCAACCGCTCAGATACGTAAAACAGATGTTTTGTTTATTTTACCAGATGGGCCCAAGAAGGGCCAAGCGGTATCAAAATCCACCATTTCCAGGTGGATTAGACAAGTAATTATTCAAGCTTATGGTTTAAAGAACAGGACTCCTCCTTTTCCTGTTAAGGCGCACTCTACCAGGGCGATAGGTGCTTCATGGGCAGTGCACCACCAGGCTTCGATGGCTCAGATCTGTAAAGCTGCAACTTGGTCTTCAGTCCATACATTTTCCAAATTCTATCAAATAGATGTGAAAGTACATGAGGATTCCGCCTTTGGGCGAAGTGTGCTGCAGGCAGCAGTATAGGGCTTCTGGTCCGCAAGCGGCCTGTTTTGATCTGTGTCTCCCCCCCTTCATATGAGCATTGCTCTGGGACGTCCCATTATGTAATGACTAGCTCTGTGTCCCGTGGTGTACGATAAAGAAAATAGGATTTTTATAACAGCTTACCTGTAAAATCCTTTTCTTGGAGTACACCACGGGACACAGAGGTCCCCCCCCTTCTTATGGGAACCTTACTGCTTTGCTACAAAACTGAGGTACTTCCCTGATGGGAGGGGTTATATGGAGGGGAACTGTCTTCCATTGGTTGTGCCAGTGTCCAATCACCGCTGGTGACCCTTAACCCATTATGTAATGACTAGCTCTGTGTCCCGTGGTGTACTCCAAGAAAAGGATTTTACAGGTAAGCTGTTATAAAAATCCTATTTTTTTCTAGGGACAGAAAACTATAGGTAGGAAGAGTGTCAGTTTCTTTCACTGTGATAATCCTTGTTTCTAGGGACAGGGAAGGACAGTGAGGGAAATTCTCCTTGTGCTATACTGTGCTAAAGCATTCCTCATCAACCATCTTTGAAATCCTTGTTTTTTGGACAGTCAGGGAAATTGTCGTTGTGCTATTCTGTGCAAAAGCAATCATCCTCAACCATATTTAGAAATCCTTAAGTAAAGGGACAGAGAAGGACACCTGAAGGTAGCCCTTATTGCTTTTTTCCCATCTCCCTGCAGGCCATCTATTAGAATGTCTGGAAGGCAAACAAGGAGAGGCAGACAGTCAGGAGGCAATAAAAGAGGGCAAGCAGGCTCTGTGTCTGGGGGCAACAGTGCTGGTCGTGGACGCGGTGCATTGTCATCAGCACATGGCCATGGGACACGCTTGTCCTTCTTTTCGGCAGCTGGACATGTTGAGCCACATCATGCCGAAGACTTGGTAGAGTGGATGACCAAGCCCTCCTCCTCCTCCTCATCCTCTCTCACCCAGGCTCAGGGTACTGGCAAAGCAGCTGCCAAAGCGTCCTCTTCCCTGGTATCAATGTCAGACTCATCATCAGTCACTCCTTCCCTAGACCCACCATGTCCTCCTCCTGAGGAGTCCCCCGAACTGTTTCAGCACAGTGTTGGGTACATGCTCCAGGAGGATGCCCAGCGTTTCGAAGGGTCTGATGATGAAACCCAGCTACAGGAAGGCAGTAGCGTGAGAGCAGACAGAGGGGATGCTCAAGAAGGACACCAATCTGGCAGTCATGTTCCAGCAGCTGCAGCATACTGCCAGATTGGCTCCAGTGATGAGGAGGGAGGGGATGATGAGGTCACTGACTCCACATGGGTGCCTAATAGGAGAGAGGAGGAGGAGGAGGAGGATGAGGAGGAGGCACACCTCCAACGAGGCAGGATGCCCTTTGGTGGCCAGCGTAAGGGCAGTACACCGACGGAATCACACCGCAGAGCTCCGCCTGTGCAGGGCGCTGCCTCTGCCCGTCATTCAAAAAGTTCTTTGGTGTGGGCCTTTTTTGAGGCTAGTGCATCAGATCGCACAGCTGCTGTTTGCAACATATGTCTCAAGCGTATATCGCGTGGCCAAAACATCAGCCGCTTGGGTACCACATGCCTGACCAGACATATGTTGACCTGCCATGCAGCTCGTTGGCAAGCCTACCTCAAAGACCCACACCAAAGAACAAAGCGGACCTCTCCTTGCACTGCATCAGCTGGGATCTCCAACCCCACTATAACTTCAGTCCTCTCTGAAACATGCACTGAGAGGAATGAAGGTGTAGAATTAGGTGTGTCACAGCCAAGTACTTGCGGCCACTCTGCTAGCAGTACACCGACGTCCGATTCTAGCAGGCAAATTTCCCTGCCCCAGCTGCTGGACCGTCGAAAGAAGTTCACTCCCAGCCATCCACATGCCCAGCGGTTGAATGCTAGCTTGGCTAAATTGCTAGCGCTTCAACTGCTGCCTTTTCAGTTGGTAGACTCGGCCCCCTTCCGTGAGTTTGTGCAATGTGCGGTTCCTCAGTGGCAGGTTCCCAAACGCCACTTTTTCTCACGGAAGGCTATTCCGGCTCTCTACCGGCATGTGGAAGGCAATGTCTTGGCCTCGCTGGACAGGGCGGTCAGCGGTAAGGTGCATATTACCGCTGACTCATGGTCCAGCAGGCATGGACAGGGACGTTACCTTTCTTTCACGGCCCATTGGGTCACTCTTTTGGCAGCTGGGAAGGATGCAGGACAAGGTGCAGTAGTGTTGGAGGTTGTTCCACCGCCACGCCTCCAAAATGCTACTACTGGTTGTGACACACCTCTCTCCTCCACCCCCTCCTCTTCTTCTTCCTCCATGGCCTCTTCCTGTGGTTTGTCCTCTGAACCAGCGGTGCTCCGTAGCCGTTCAAGGGGCTACGCAAGTACGCAGGCAAAAAGATGCCATGCCGTGCTTGCGCTGGTGTGTTTGGGGGACAGAAGCCACACTGGGGCAGAGGTCCTGTCTGCTCTGCAGGGCCAGACCGAGGGGTGGTTGACGCCACGCCAGCTTAATCCAGGAATGGTGGTTTGCGACAATGGCACCAACCTCCTCTCCGCCCTCCGACAGGGACAACTGACCCATGTGCCCTGTGTGGCTCACGTCCTTAACCTGGTGGTGCAGCGGTTCTTGGGCAGGTACCCGGGCTTACAGGATGTCCTGAGGCAGGCCAGGAAAGTCTGTGTGCATTTCCACAGATCTTATAATGCCGGTGCTCGCCTGGCTGAGCTGCAAAAGGAGTTGAACCTGCCCAAGAACCGCCTTATATGTGACATGCCCACCAGGTGGAACTCAACGTTGGCCATGCTTCAGCGGCTGCACACGCAGCAGAGGGCCATCAATGAGTACCTGTGCGACTACGGCACCAGGACAGGGTCAGGGGAGCTTGGTTTTTTTTCTCCACGCCAGTGGGGCATGATCAGGGATGCATGCACTGTCCTGGCACCATTTGAGGAGGCCACGAGGATGGTGAGCAGTGACAGTGCATGCATCAGTGACACTGTACCTCTTGTCCACCTGTTGGAGCACACGCTGCATGGAATAATGGACAGGGCACTTGAGGCAGAACAGAGGCAGGAAGAGGAGGACTTCCTTGCCTCTCAAGGCCCCCTTTACCCAGACAGTGTTCCTTCTGTCCCACCCATCGCACAGGAAGAGGAGGAGGAGGAGGAGGATTGTGTCAGCATGGAGGTGGAGGCTGGCACTCAGCATCATCAGCAGCAGTCTTTTTGGGATGATTTACAGTCCCAAGAAACCAGTGGACTTGTACGTGGCTGGGAGGAGGTGGCTGCGGATCATGTCGTCCTTAGTGACCCAGAGGACTCCGGACCGAATGCCTCAGCAAACCTACGCTGCATGGCCTCCCTGATCCTGCAAAGTCTGCGGAAGGATCCTCGTATTCTTCGGATCAAGGAGAGGGACCATTACTGGCTGGCCACTCTCCTTGATCCACGGTACAAGGGTAAGGTTGCGGACCTTATGTTACCGTCGCAGAGGGAGCAGAGGATGAGACAACTCCGGGAGGCCTTGCAGAAAGGTCTGTGCAACGCGTTCCCAGAGACTGGGAGGTTACAAACTCCTGGTCCTGGACAACGAGTTGCTGAGGCTTCGGCCAGTCAAAGAAGGAGCGGTGGGGAAGGTGGCCGTCTGACCGATGCGTTCAGACAATTCTTTAGTCCGCAGCCCCAAAGTATGATCGGTTCCAGCAACCATCGCCAGCGTCTGATAAACATGGTGCAGGAATATCTAGGGGCAAGGTCAGACTTGGACACCTTCCCCACCGAAAATCCTCTGGCTTACTGGGTCTTGAGGATGGATCACTGGCCAGAGCTTGCACAGTATGCAATTGAGCTACTGGCCTGTCCTGCATCCAGCGTTCTTTCGGAACGCACATTCAGTGCTGCTGGAGGATTTGTCACGGATCACAGGGTGCGCCTGTCCACCGACTCGGTTGATCGACTGACTTTCATCAAGATGAACCAGTCTTGGATCACCACCAGCTACCACACACCTGATGCTGATATAACAGACTAATTGATTTTAACATGTCACATCCCTTCAAGACTGATGCTGATGCTGAGTGCCTGTGCTGTTATGTTGACTGGCTATCCTCCTCCTCCGAGTCCTCAATGATACGATTGATGATGATAGCTTGGAAGATCATTTTTGTTTATGGGTGCCGCCACCAGTGGCTAAGGCCCAATTTTTCAGCCCCTGTTTTACAGGGGCGTGTAATTACAATTTTTTTAGCAATAATTTGCCATAGGGCTCATTGCTGTGCTCCAAGTACAGTATCTGTGAGGGGTTGGAGTGTTGTGGCACCAGTGCCTAAGGCCCAATTTTTCAGCCCCTGTTTAACAGGGGCGTGTCATTACAATTTTTGAAGCAATACTTTGCAACAGGGCTCATTGCTGTGCTCCAAGTACAGTATCTGTGAGGGGTTGTAGTGTTGTGCCACCAGTGCCTAAGGCCCAATTTTTCAGCCCCTGTTCAACAGGGGCATGTAATTACAATTCTTGATCTAATAATTCACAGCAGGGCCCATTGCTGCACCCACCAAGAGTAACTCTGAGGGCTTACAGTGTTGTGGCAACGCCACCACCACCACCACCACCACGAAAGGCCCAATTTTTCAGCCCCTGTTCAAAAGGGGCATGTAATTACAATTCTTGATCTAATAATTCACAGCAGGGCCCATTCCTGCACCCACCAAGAGTAACTCTGAGGGCTTACAGTGTTGTGGCAACACCACCACCACCACCACGAAAGGCCCAATTTTTCAGCCCCTGTTCAACAGGGGCATGCAATTACAATTCTTGATCTAATAATTCACAGCAGGGCCCATTGCTGCACCCACCAAGAGTAACTGTCAGGGCTTACAGTGTTGTGGCACCAGCACCACCATCAAAGGCCCAATTTTTACTACCACTGTTCAACAATTATATGTAATTAAAATTCCTGATATAGTTGACAGCAGGGCGTTCCAGCACCAACCAAGAGTAACTGTGAGTGCTTACAGTGTTGTGCCAACACCAACAACTAAGGGGCCTATTTCTGCAGAGTATATATGGCAGGTCCCTACTTTCAAACATCCAACTTACAAACGACTCCTACTTGCAAACGCAAGAAGACAACAGGAAGTGAGAGGAAATCTACCCCTTGGAAGGAAAATTCTCTCCTGTAAGAATTAATATGGGAGAAAGGTGTCTCCTCTGTACTGATGCTTTATCAGCAATCCTTGTTTCAAGAAAAACACCACATTTCAAAAACAGTTGTCATTGGGACGGAAAGTGAGGTGAAATGTTCTGAACAGGGGCACAGACAGCAAAACAAATGTTACAGGGGTGATAACCCTTACCTATGTTTTCCAAAAAGTTTAAAAATAGATTTTTGGGCTGGAGCTACACTTAAACAATGTACCTGTTCAAAATTACAAACAGATTCTACATAAGAACAAACCTACAGTCCCTGTCTTGTATGCACCGCCTGTATACGGCTGTTCAGAGTATATAGGGCCTTTTTTATTTTATGTGCGGGGTTCCCCTTAATATCCATACAAGACCCAAAGGGGCTGGTAATGGGCTGGGGTAGGGGGGGGGGGTCATGGGGTAGCTATGCCATTTTTCTTAAAGATTTTCATCCATATTACCGGGACCAGACATTACATTAAAGCCGCAAGCAGTTTTAAATGGCTTTTTTTTCCTTTAGAAGTGTCATTTTGTGCAGGGACAGTTCTAAACACGGGAAACACGTGGCACTTCACAGGCATACTTTAGACACCCCCCAGGTACGATATTTAAAGGAATATTTGACTTTTTTTTTTTCACTTTATGCATCATTAAAATGACTGCTCCCGAAAAACAACCGTTTTTAAAACTTCTTTTTGCATTGATACATGTCCCCTGGTGCAGAACCCGGGTTCCCAAACCCTTTTTAGGACAATAACATGCATAATAGTCGTTATAATTAGCACTTTAGAATTCGAACGTTCGCATCCATTGTATTTAATAGGGTTCTAATGTTCGTACGAACTTTCGGTCCGTTCGCGGGTTCTGGTGCGAACCGAACCCGGGGGTGTTCGGCTCATCACTACCTGGCCCCCAGCCTTATCTGGATTTCTTTTTAAAAACATTGCTTGACATTTTCAGCTTTCTCCATTAGGTTGAAAGTAAATGCTGGCACATGTAAGAACAGACTTAACATTTGGCTGTAGAATTTCTACTTGTTGGCCCAGTTCATGGAAACACTCCTGATGTCTTTTTCTGAAGAATTTCCTAACACTCTGAATAATGACTTTAGTGGTTTTTATGATTTCTCACTCCTTTTTGGCTCGCAACTCACACTGACCCTGCGCATAGGCCTTTTGAATTTTGAACTTGAAGTCTCAGACCAGGTTGATGAGAAAATAACTTCAATGATGCTTATTTTCAGCTAGAAATTTGCAAAACATGGCAACAGGTGTAACCTGTAACCCATACAAAGTAAATTTTAGCTATGATACAGCAACACTGCTTTCTTTTGCCAAAACATACAAATGAGATAATATATAAACTAATAATAGGTACATAGAACAAATAGCATTGCTGCCACCAGGGACCAGTATCCAGTCTACATGAAGCTGTCCTTTCATATCTAAACCTGGTCTGAGGGCTGTAGCATAAATTCAATCAAGAAGAAAAGGGGTCCTTCAGGGCAGCAATAAAATGCACAAAAGTACCCATGGTTAAACTCCCAAAAAAGTGCATACTCTAAAAGCGGAAACTCTGAAGAATAAATTGGTGGTCATTGCAATTTTTTATGTTGCACAGTATTTGCAGTGCTATTTATCACACATATTTTCAGGAAAAAATACACTTTAATTAATTTTAGTGCATACATAGACAATACAATACTAAAGGTTTTGTATCGAGTATATGGATACCAGCCATGTTAAGATTTAAAAATGAAATGGCGACAAACTACGGTACAGATTTAAAATCTTTACAGAGTTTACCAGGAATTCTGGTCCCAGAATTACTGCTCTCGCTGTAACGTTTGTGGCGATACCTAATGTGTGGTGCAATTGCTATTTACATACATGCACTGGACCTACACATTCATTTTCTTGTATGCTGTGGAAGTGGTAATTTTAATTTTTATATTTTTAACCACTTCAGCCCGGAAGGTTTTACCCCCCTTCCTGACCAGAGCACTTTTTACAATTTGGCACTGTGTCGCTTTAACTGGTAATTGCGTGGTCGCGCAACGCTGTACCCAAACAAAATTGACATCCTTTTTTTTCCCACAAATAGAGCTTTATTTTGGTGGTATTTGATAACCTCTGCGGCTTTTATTGTTTGCGCTATAAACAAAACCGCGACAATTTTGAAAAAAACACTATCTTTTACTTTTTGTTATAATATCCCACATTTTTTTTTTCCCCAATTTTTTTTTTTTTTTTTTACCTCATTTATATTGATTGGTTTGCACAAAAGTTATAGTGCCTACAAAATAGGGGATAGATTTATGCCATTTTTAATATAATTTTTTTTTTTTTTGCTAGTAATGTTGGCGATCTGCGATTTTTATTGGGGCTGAGATATTGCGACGGACAGATTGGACACTTTTGATAAATTTTTGGGACCAGTGACAATTATACAGCGATTAGTGCTATAAAAATGCACTGATTACTGTATAAATGTCACTGGCAGGGAAGGGGTTAACTGTGTTCCCTAGGTGTGTTCTAACTGTAGGGGGGATGGGAGTGACTAGAGGAAGTGAGAAATCAGTGTTCATACATTTTATGAACACACGATCAGTCTCCTCTCCCCTGAGAGAACCGGGATCTGTGTGTTTACACACACAGATCCCGGTTCTCGCTCTGTCACGAGCGATCGCGGGTGTTCGACGGTCATCGCACCGGCCGGGCACTCACATCGGCTCCATGTGCGCTGTGCGCCCCTAGTGACCAAAAGGTGAAGTGACGTAAGGTAACGTCGCCCAGCCGTGCCATTCTGCTACAATAAAACTGTGGCGGCTGGTTGGCAAGTGGTTAAATAAATATACACACAGTATCTCACAAAAGTGAGTACACCCTTCACAATTTTGTAAATATTTTATTTATTTTCATGTGACAACACTGAAGAAATGCCACTTTTCTACAATGTAAAGTAGTGCGTGTACAGATTGTATAATGGTGTAAATTTACTGTCCCGTCAAAATAACTCAACACACAGCCATTATTGTCTAAACTGCTGGCAACAAAAGTGAGTACACCCCTAAGTAAAAATTTCCAAATTGGGCCCAATTAGCCATTTTCTCTCCCCGGTGTCATGTGACTCGTTAGTATTACATGACACTGGAGCAGGTGAATGGGGAGCAGGTGTGTTAAATTTGGCGTTATTGCTCTCACTCCCTCATACTGGTCACAGGAAGTTTAACGTAGTACCTCATGGCAAAGAACTCCCCGAGGATCTGAAAAAAAGAATTGTTGCTCTACATAAAGATGGCCTAGGCTATAAGAAGATTGCCAAGACCCTGGCATAGGCCAGTAATGGCAAACCTTGGCACCCCAGATGTTTTGGAACTACATTTCCCATGATGCTTAACTGCACTGCAGAGTGCATGAGCATCATGGTAAATGTAGTTCCAAAACATCTGGGGTGTCAAGGTTCACCATCACTGGCCTAGGCTAGAAGATTGCCAAGACCCTAAAACTGAGCTGCAGCACGGTGGCCAAAATCATACAGCGGTTTAACAGGACAGGTTCTACTCAGAACAGGCCTCGCCATGGTCGACCAAAGAAGTTAAATGCACGTGCTCGGCATCATATCCAGAGGGTGTCTTTGGGAAATAGATGTTTGAGTGCTGCCAGCATTGCTGCAGAGGTTGAAGGGGTGGGAGGGTCAACCTGTCAGTGCTCAGACCATACGCTGCACACTGCATCAAATTGGTCTGCATGGCTGTTGTCTCAGAAGGAAGCCTCTTCTAAAGATAATGCACTAGAAAGCCCCACAAACAGTTTGCTGAAGACAAGCAGATTAAGGACATTGGTTACTGTAACCATGTCCTGTGGTCTGATGGGACCAAGATCAACTTATTTGGTTTGGTGTCAATCGTGTGTGTTGGCAACCAGGGGAAGAGTACAAAGACAAGTATGTCTTGCCTACAGTCAAGCATGGTGGTGGGAGTGTCATGGTCTGGGGCTGCATGAGTGCTGCCAGCACTGGGGAGCTACAGTTCATTGAGGGAACCATGAATGCCAGCAAGTACTGTGACATACTAAAGCAGAGCATGATCCCCTACCATCAGAGACTGGGCCGCAGCACAGTATTCCAACATAACGACCCCAAACACACCTCCAAGATGACCACTGCCTTTCTAAAGAAGCTGAGGGTAAAGGTGATGGACTGGCCAAGCATGTCTCCAAACCTAAACCCTATTGAGCATCTGTTGGGCATTCTCAAATGGAAGGAGGAGTTTCTAACATCCACCAGCTCTGTGATGTCACTGGAGTGGAAGAAGACGACCCCAAACACTGGAGTGGAAGAAGACGACCCCAAACACACCTCCAAGATGACCACTGCCTTTGTAAAGAAGCTGAGGGTAAAGGTGATGGACTGGCCAAGCATGTCTCCAAACCTAAACCCTATTGAGCATCTGTTGGGCATTCTCAAATGGAAGGAGGAGTTTCTAACATCCACCAGCTCTGTGATGTCATTGAAGTGGAAGAAGACTCCAGTGGCAACCTGTGAAGCTCTGGTGAACTCCATGCCCAAGAGGGTTAAGGCAGTGCTGAAAAATAATGGTGGTCACACAAAATATTGACATTTTGGGCCCAGTTTGGACATTTTCACTTAGGGGTGTACAGTAATCATAAAAGTGCACAAAACACCCCAAAAATTTGACAATAATAGTGATGTCCATAAATTCATGCATAAATCCATCCGTGATGTCTTCATAAAATTGCTGGTGTTCTTCAAATATTTGTCCAATTCTTCATTGTCAAAAAGACATTCAGAAGGATCCCCCTGCATGCTTCACTGCTCCTTTAAGATCACTCTATCAGATCTCCATAATTTCCATTCATATACTAAGACTAAGCAAAAAGTGGCCCACATAGTGTAATCCTGTATGTTTAAAACTAATTAATTAAAACACTAACAAAAATAGGATTTTTATAACAGCTTACCTGTAAAATCATTTTCTTGGAGTACATCACGGGACACAGAGCGACATAGTCATTACTAATGGGTTATATAGTTACCGTCAGGTGCTGGCACTGGCAACTTCCAAAACCGGAAGTACCCTCCCCTATATAAGCCCCTCCCATCCGGGAGCACCTCAGTTTTGTAGCAAAGCAATAAGTGTCCCCAAAGAGGGGCGGGAGCTCTGTGTCCCGTGATGTACTCCAAGAAAAGGATTTTACAGGTAAGCTGTTATAAAAATCCTATTTTCTTTCTCGTACATCACGGGACACAGAGCGACATAGTCATTACTAATGGGATGTCCTAAAGCAATGCCAAATGAGGGGGGGGATACACCATATATAAGCTGAGCGCTATCAGACATGAGGATCTTTTGCGGCCTGCAACACACTGCGCCCAAAGGCGACATCCTCCTGACTTCTAACGTCCACCTGGTAGAACCTAGTAAACGTGTGTACCGAAGACCATGTTGCGGCCTTACAGATTTGAGCCAGGGAGGCCTGGTGATGCACTGCCCATGAAGTTCCAACTGCTCTCGTGGAGTGCGCCCTAACTTTGAACGGAGGCGGTCTACTTCTCAAGCTATAGGCTTGTATTATGACCTGTCGAATCCACTTGGCTAAAGTAGATTTTGATGCTGCCTGACCCTTTCTGGGGCCTTCCGGCAGAATAAACAAAGTATCCGTTCTGCGAATCTGAGCAGTGGCTTTTAGATAAGCTTTAACTGCTCTTACTACATCCAAAGAATGCAATAACTTTTCCTCTACCGAAGTAGGCTTGGGGAAAAAAGAAGGAAGAACCACATCTTGGTTCAAATGAAAACTCGATACCACCTTAGGAAGAAAGGCTGGATGAGGACGTAACACTACTCTGTCCTTATGGATAACCAGATATGGCTCTTTACAGGACATAGCTGCTAATTCCGATACTCTTTTTAGCCGAACAAATGGCTACTAGAAAAATCAATTTCCTGGTGAGAAGCACTAAGGAAATATGCTGTAATGGTTCAAATGGTTGTTTCTGTAGAACCGACAGAACCAAGTTTAGATCCCATGGACATATGGGAATATTAACCGGAGGACTAATACGCATCACTCCTTGTATAAAGGCTTTGACTAGTGAATGCGAAGCCAAGGGCCTTTGAAAAAATATTGACAAGGCCGAAATCTGACCCTTGATAGTACTCAAGGCAAGCTTCCTATCTACAGCCCATTGTAGGAAGTCCAGAATCCTACCTATTACGTATTTACGTGGATGCCATTTCTTGGCTTCACACCAGGCGATGTACGCCTTCCAGATTCTATAGTAGATCTGCCTGGATACCGGCTTCCTGGCATTGATCATGGTAGATACCACAGCATTAGAGAGCCCTCTCTTTTTTAGAATGTGGGCTTCAATAGCCAGGCCGTCAAACCTAGGGCTGGTAAGGAAGGGTGGTATATCGGTCCCTGCGAAAGCAGGTCCGGACGATGTGGGAGGGTCCAAGGACTCCCCACAGACATTTTTACAATCTCCGCGTACCATGCTCTTCGGGGCCACGCTGGAGCCACCAGAATCACTGGTTTCTTTTCTACCCTGATTCTGCGGAGTAATCGAGGTAACAATTGTGGCGGTGGGAATGCATATATCAGCTTGAACTGATCCCAAGGGAACACTAGGGCATCCGAGCCGCACGCTAGGGGATCCCTTGCCCAAGAGACAAACCTGTCCACTTTTGTGTTGAATCTGGATGCTAGCAGATCTACATCCGGTGTTCCCCACCGCTGACATATTGTCCGGAAAACCTCGGGATGAAGGGACCATTCCCCTGGGCATAATTGTTGGCGACTTAGAAAGTCCGCCTTCCAATTCTCCACCCCTGGAATGAATACCGCAGATATGGCTGGGACATATCTTTCTGCCCATCTCAGGATGTAATTTACTTCCCTTTGGGCTGCACGACTCCTGGTGCCCCCCTGACGATTGATATATGCCACTGCTGTGGCATTGTCTGACTGAACTCTGACAGGGGACCCTTGGAGTTTGGATGTCCATGCTACTAGGGCATACCGGGCTGCTCGTATCTCTAAGAGATTGATGGGCAGGGCCTTTTCCGCATCCGACCATCTGCCCTGGAGAGACCATTGCTCCAGTACTGCTCCCCAGCCTATAAGGCTGGCATCTGTAGTGACCACCTTCCAGGAAATCGGACTGAAGGATTTCCCTCTTTCCAGATTCTGGGGAACCAACCACCAGCAGAGGCTCCTGCGAACGGAAGGGGACAAGGACATTGGTAAGTCCAGAGCCTAAACTTTTTTGTTCCAGGCTGACAGTATGGCCCTTTGCAACTTCCTTGAATGGAATTGACCGTAGGGTACTGCTTCGAATGATGCCACCATTTTTCCCAGCAGCCTCATGCACAGGCGTATGGATGGCTGTCTTTTTGAACCCACTAAGTGGATCAAATCTCTCAAAGACGACCCCTTTTCTTGAGGCAAGAAAATCTTTCTCTGGTCTGAATCCAGCCTTAGCCCCAAGTATTCCAGACTTTTGACTGGTTTTAGGGCTGACTTGTCTCGGTTGATAATCCAACCGTGATATTCCAGATACTTGATTGTCTCGTGAACAACCACTTCTAGTTTTTCCACTGAGTGGTCTATCAGCAACAAGTCGTCTAGATATGCCATTATCGTTACACCTCGTGTTCTTAGATTGGCCAATAATGGGGCCAGAATTTTTGTGAACACTCTTGGTGCTGTGGCCAGACCGAAGGGTAAGGCTCTGAACTGAAAATGGCGCCCTTCTACCGCAAAGCGTAGAAATTTTTGGTGGGCTGGAAAGATGGGGATGTGCAAATAAGCATCTTTGATGTCGATCGAGGCTAACCATTCCTCCCCTTGTAGGGCAGTGGCTACCGATCGGATCGACTCCATCCGGAAAGTCCTGATATGTAGGAATTTGTTTAGCCCTTTTAGATTTAATATGGGCCTCACGTCCCCGTTTGGCTTCGGAACTGTAAAGAGGTTTGAGTAAAACCCGAACCCCCATTCTTCCAGGGGAACCTCTATAATTACTGCTTGAAGCAATAATTGTTCCAGTGCCAACAGGAGGGATCCTCTCTTCTGGGGATCCCTTGGCACGTTTGACCTTATAAAGCGGGAAGGAGGGGAGTTTTTTAACTCCAATTTGTATCCCAGACTTACTGCGGAGAGCACCCATCTGTCTCGGATCGTGTCCCGCCAGGTTTCTGTGAACAACTGAAGTCTTCCCCCCACCCGATTGGGTGGGGGCAACCCTTCATGCATTTGACTTTGGGGGAGGTTTTGTACCTCTCCTGCTCCAGGGCTTCTTGTTACCCTGCAACTGTCCCTGATTTTTACCTCCGGGATTTGACCGGGGAGGCCGTCGGAACTGTTTCACAGCCGATGTCCTAGGGACTGGAGAAGCCGGCCTCTTAAAGGAGGGACCGCTAACTCTATTTTTAACCGGCAAAAGTGTACTTTTACCGCTGGAAATTCTCTGGATATACTTGTCCAGGTCTTCCCCGAATAAGCGCTCCCCATGAAATGGGAAGCTGACCAGCAATTTTTTACAGGGAGCTTCAGCAGACCAGTTTTTGAGCCATAGAAGCCTGCGCATATGTACTACAGACAGCGTAAGGCGGGAGGCCTGATGGATTGAATCCTTTATAGCGTCCACCGCAAAGCATAAGGCTCTAGGTAGATCAGCTAGGGCAAGAGCCTGCTGATCCGGCAAGTCTCTTAAGACCTGTTTCAACTGATCCGTCACTGCTTGGCAGACCCCTATAGCTGCCACTGCTGGTTGTGTCACCAATCCTGCTGTAGAAAAAGCAGATTTCAATAATGACTCCAATTTTTTATCTATTGGGTCCTTGAACATTTGGACATTTTCCACCGGACATGTCAGTGATTTATTCACACAAGAGATGGCTGCGTCCACTGTAGGGACCTTCCATTTTCTGATGAACTTATCCTCCATGGGATAGACCACCGGAAATCTCTTGGAGGGAGTAAATATTTTGTCAGGATTCTCCCAATCCTGGTAAATGAGCCCCTCCAGTAAAGGATGGATCGGAAAGGAACAAACAGTCTGGGGAGCTTTTAGCGACCCCAACGAGGAGACAGAAGTGGAGGATGGCTCCGCAAGTGGCATTTTAAATGCTGATCGGACCATGTTAGTCAGAGACTGAACCCATAACCTTTCAGCATGTGATGCTGAGAACGGCTCTTCCACTGTTGATTCCTCTACAACCGAATCAACCTCATCCTGATCCCCCTCAGGTAGGTCGACCTCTGTATGGGACTGTTGCTCTGTTAACAGGCACTCTGAGGGAGGAGACGGAGATCGAGCGCTTTTCTCCTGTGACAGGGAAGCAGCGATCAATGCTGACAATCTCTCTTCCAGCCCTCCCAGAGCTGAGGAAAAAACCTCCTCTGTTACATACACAGGAGCAGGTGAACTGAGGACAGCCACAGTACCAGGTACTCCTGAGGGTGCTCTACGGTCACTAACCTCTGATTCTTCAGGGGAGACTGGTGCAGCCAAAGCATGCCCAAGATCCTCAGAGCCCGATGGAGACCCCCTATTCCTCCTGGAATTTCTAGTCCCGGAGTTTTTAGACGGCATATTCCTAAGCCACAAAGCTGAGGTATTCCAGCCGAAATACACCAGTTACTGATAATAGTCTAGCATAAATGCTGCTATAATAAACAGTTGGTGTCTACTAATGTGCCTTTCTAGGGGATGCCTGTATCAACCGCTTGCTGTATGCCTTTAAATGTTGCCAGCTCTGTCTCTGTACTTCATAGCCAGCTTACTACAATATTGTGGCTTTTTAAAACCTGCTGGGACGCCCGCACATGCGCAGAAGCGGTGCGGCGCGCACAGAGCGTCATCCCCCAGGCTCCGCCCCCTTTCCCGGCTCACCTCTATATATAGAGGCGCGTGCACGCGCACGCGCGCGGCCACGTGCGCCCTCGGCGCTAATTTCAAACATGGAAACCAGGGACAGGAGCCAGGGCCCCTCTTTGCCGCAGGCCGGGGGATGGACGAGCACTGCAACATGGCAGAGGAAGCAGTTTCCTGTAGGAGAACTCACCAACTGCCTGGACTTTGCTCTCTGAGAAGAAACTAGTCCACATGACAAGAAAACATTCCACAGCGGCCTCTAGTGGACAAACACAGGTACCGCAGTCTAATATACTAAATATATATAAAAAAACATTTTTTTTTTTTTTTTTTTTTTTTTCTTGACCACCATTAAAAATTATTACATTTTTTTAGTAGTTACAGGCATGCACAGAATCTTGCGGGAATACCATTAGGTAACAGACAGACAAATTAGGCTTGGGGGTCCCCCAATAGAACCAAGTTCCTGGGGGCCCCCACTTACCTGTTCCTCGCCGCAGGACTTTGTTTGGTCCACAAAAGCCCAAACTTCACCTATCACGGCAGGCATTGTAATCAAACCTTCAGGGACCGGGTTCCCAAGGATTCCACTCCCCTGGACCTGTATAGCACCCTGCACAGAAAACATCTTGGTCGTGGGTATGACCAGAGCTCTGGATCCCAGGGTCCAGCTCTCCTAAGAGAAGCATTACAGGCAGAACCTTGCTCTTCTCTTTGCAAGGCCCGGGTACCGACCGTTTAGCTATGAAGCTTTTTTGGTCGGATCCGGAATAGCTTACTGAGGCCCAAAAGAACCTGTACGCAAGCTCAGTGAAAAACACATGTTTCTTCTTGGCCAACACCTTAGACACTGGCAAAAAACTGAGGTGCTCCCGGATGGGAGGGGCTTATATAGGGGAGGGTACTTCCGGTTTTGGAAGTTGCCAGTGCCAGCACCTGACGGTAACTATATAACCCATTAGTAATGACTATGTCGCTCTGTGTCCCGTGATGTACGAGAAAGAAATTAGAATTTAAATATGCCCAAGCATATGAAATAAGACATCAGATGTGCCCAGATTAATGAAGCCGGTAAACAAATCATCTCACCACACTTGCTAGTCGCATCCCGTGCGTTTAGCATCACATTCGGTCGCCGTACAGTCCCATTCTGTACAGTTTCTATTTGAAAGAAGAAAAAAAAAAGTATGTCATACTTGCTCTGTGCAATAGCATTGCACTGGGCGATCCCAAACCTCCTCTTCTGGGGTCCCCCGCCACCGCTCCTGGCTCCTCCTTCCTCTTCTACATGTGCCCCCATAGAAAGCCACTTAAGGATACTGCATTGTGCTTTGGGATTCATCTTGGCTGGGTGCCCATTTCTAGGAAGAGTAGCCACAGTACTAAACTGTCTATATTTTTTGACAAATTGTCTATCTGTCCACTGATGTATGCCTAAACACTTTTTGAGATCGCTTTGTATCCCTTTCCAGCCTTATGTAGAGCAAGTACGCTTGGTCGATTTGTCTTCAGAGAGCTCTTTTTTGCATGGTTCACATCAGCTGATGCTTTTTATGAACAGTGAAAATTTTTGAGGGTCTTTTATCAAAGTATTATTATACAGGATTTATATAGTATCTCTAAAACGCCACATACATATTAATTTCATTAACTGGACTCCAGATATGCAAACTACTGATGCCAATTATCTTTTGTAATTAGTCGATGGGTTCACATACTTTTTCCTATAACACTATGCATTTATATTCAGTGTAGTGAATAAAGCCACGAGAAATTAGAATTTTTGTATGTTATTAGCTGAAGCACATTGTGTTTGTCTATTGCTGTGACTTAATGTATGATGATGCTGTGATGAGGATCAGATTACATTTTATGGCAAATAACAGCTGAAAAACAGTTAATTCCATGGGGTTCACGTTCTTTTTCTTGCCACTGTATGCTTAGAAACCTAATTAACCTAGTTATAAAATCCATGGGGCTAAAATACTGCAGCATTTTGCAAATTTTCTATTTTTTCCTAAACTATTTTATTTTATGTTTTTAACAAATGCAAAAGGACACTACACTGAGGGTCCATGCACACTAGGAGTAGACAAAGCAGCGTAAAAATTCTCATAGTAGCTAATTTTACAGTAGGGTTTAGGAGAGTTTATGGTCATTTTGCTTTTATAAGTAATTTTTTTCCAACACATCCCCTTTGCTCATTTTTCACTATAATCAATATACAGATGAGAATGCCAAATGCTCCAAAATGCCAGGTTAAGGCGTGTTTGATCGTTAAGCGTTTTTTTTTTCTGTCTGAAAACTCCTTTAAAAAACGCTCTTGTGATGGGTTTTTTTTCTGCCTCTAAAGAAAATATCCCTCTAAACACCCTAATGTGCATGAACACATGGGATAACACTGGGCTGCTTTTACAGGCAGGAGGAAAACAAAAAAACAGTGTGCATGGATCCTGAATATTGGCATGGCCATTGATCGAATACATGTAAAACCTGGTCGAAGGGATCTGAAACTGATTAGACAATTAAATAGAAGGTAATTTTTAAACTGTTCTGCCCATTGTTAACTTGGGGAAGTTGGTTTGTGATAAGTAGCTGTGTGCACCCAACTGTATGTTGAATAAATGAGACAAAATGTATTTCTTTTTGTTAGACTTGTGGCAGAGTTCGAATTTCGTACTTTTGATCCAGAAGGAGTGCTGTTCTTTGCTGGAGGCCATCAAGACAGTACATGGATAGTTCTAGCTCTGCGTAATGGAAGGCTTGAATTACAGCTGAAATACGGTGGGATTGGGCGAGTAACAAGCAGTGGGCCAATCATAAACCATGGTATTTGGCAAACAGTGAGTATTTCTTAGGTAGGACCCTGCTTTGGCAGGAATGGCAATTCATCTTTGATCTGCATGCAGTTAACCTTTGCTTGAAGTAGTGGTGTCTTAGTGTGTCTCGATAATAAACTGCAAGCTAGGGTGCCAAGTTATGAGCAATTAAAAATGCATGGTATGCAATAAGACGTTTCATTTGATGGCCACCATTTTGACAGCTATACACAATAATTTTACATTGAATGAGGCTAGAAAAATTGACACAAAATGTAGCTAATCTTTAGTTTAACAGATTGAAAAAGGTAATCGCCAGATTCTTTGGCAAGTAAAAGACCCATTGTATATACTCGGTGTATTTAGCGGTTTGCATGGAGTTCAGCTTTAAAGTGGTTGTAAACCCGGTTTTAAAAAACAAACAAAAACACCTGTAAGACAAAGCCATAATGAGCTAGTATGACTAGCATACTAGGTCATTATGCATCACTTACCTTAGATCGGGGGCCCCCGAAGCCATCCTCGTCTCCCCCTCCAGCCGCAGCCATCGCTCCACAGATACCCGGAAGGTTACTTCCGGGTATCGCCGCTCCGGCCAATCACAGCGCCGCTCCGGCCTATTTTTATGGAAAAATCATTTGCAGGTCAGGCACGTTAGAGGGTAGCTCATACCTGCTTATCCAGTTGTTTCCTGATGTCAATGACTAATTTAAAGTGAATTTGTAAGGATGTTGGGGTAGCCATAATTTTTCTTCTCTTTTTTTCTAATTAAAGGTGAGAGTTTCCTATTCTATTCCTTACCCTGTTTACCAAGGTTATTTACACAACCTTGAACCCATTTTTCCATGAAATGATCTCCCAGGTGTAACCTTGACCTGAGCCCCAGTGCACAATTTCCGTCCCTTCCCATCCCTTGTATTGCTTGATAACAAAACTAGGGATAGACCTAGTCACACTTTTGCCAGTGTTCAGTCACCCAAAGGTAGTGACACACAGTACTATGAAAGTTTTAGGCAGGTGTGAAGAAATGCTGTAAAGTAAGAATGTTTTCAAAAAGATATATTTTAATGGTTTATTTTTATCAATTTACAAAATGCAAAGTGGGCGAACAGAGGAAAAATCTAAATCGATTCAATATTTGGTGTGACTATTATTATTTTAGGCTACAAACCAACCCCAATTCTTACACTAGGTCAGCGATTTTGGAGAATTTGAGTCGGGTGATTGATTAATCAATTATACAAAGCAGGTGCTAGTGATCTTCAATGTCATACATACAGTATCTCACAAAAGTGAGGACACCCCTCCCATTTTTGAATATATTTTATTATCTTTTCATGTGACAACACTGAAGAAATTACACTTTGCTACAATGTAAAGTAGTGAGTGTACAGCTTGTATAACTGTGTAAATTTGCTGTCCCCTCAAAATAACTCCACACACAGCCATCAACCACTTTGACCGCCCGCCATTGTTTTACGTCGCTACTTTGAAGAGAAATACCATTATGGTAGCAGCTAGCTACCATAACCCCGGTATCCTCTTCTTCAGCAGGCGGTCCGCTTCAAGATAACAGTGGTCTTTTTGGCAGATTCGCAGCGAGATCACTTTTATCGGTGGTGGGAGAGGCCCCGCCGCTCTCCGCTGCTCGGTAGCGGCAGAGGCAATCGGATCCTCTCCCTAGGGAAAAGGGATCACCACTCCAGGTGATTGTGTTGTAAATGGCACTCTCCTCAAGTTGGAAGCAGCAGGTGCAGGCTAAGCAAATGGCAATTAGGAGAATCTGGACAGCCGCACGCCAATAAAAATGCCTTTTATTGTATAAAATAGCTATGACTAAGCACTGTTGAGAGTGTGAAACACGTTCGGTTAATCTATCCTGTACCCTGCTGTGGTTTGAATTTTTGTTATTTTATACAATAAAGGCATTTTTATTGAAGTGCGGCTGTCCAGATCCTCCTCCTTCTAATTGCTATATGCTTAGCCTGCACCTGCTGCTGCTTCCACCTTGAGGAGAGTGCCATTTTCAACACACACCCTGGAGCGGTGATCCCTTTTGCCTAGGGAGAGGATCTGATCGCGTCCGCCGCTACTGATGGCTTCAGTAAGCGGCGGAGGCGGTTATCCGTTTTCCCTCTTGCTTCTTGGCTTTGCATATATTTTTACCGGCTCGGAGGTGTTGCTTGATTACCACTCCTTTACTTCATACTTCATATAATTATCCTTGTGGAAGATCGCCCACTATGGATGACACTACATCTGTTCCTGCTACAGCGGATCCTCTCCCTCGCCAGTAGCTTGACATGGAGACGAGTGAGGGGAAGATGGCCCCCACCCATCTCCATATCATTGCAGGGCAAGTAATCCATGTCCTTAGTCTGCGTGTCTTCAGCAAACTGTTTTCGGCTTTCATGTGCATCATCTTTAGAAGAGGCTTCCTTCTGGGATGACAGCCATGCAGACCAATTTGATGCAGTGTGCGGCATATGGTCTGAGCACTGACAGTCTGACCCCCCACCCCTCCAACCTCTGCAGCAATGCTGGCAGCACTCATACGTCCATTTCCCAAAGACAACCTCTGGATATGACTCTAAGCACGTGCACTCCACTTCTTTGGTCGACCATGGCGAGGCCTGTTCTGAGTGAAACCTGTCCTGTTGAACCACTGTATGGTCTTGGCCACCATGCTGCAGTTCAGTTTCAGGGTCTTGGCAATCTTCTTATAGCCTAGGCCATCCTTATGTAGAGCAACAATTATTTTTTTCAGATCCTCAGAGTTCTTTGCCATGAGGTGCCTCGTTGAACTTCCAGTGACCAGTATGAGAGTTAGAGCTATTGCACCAAATTTAACACACCTGCTCCCCATTCACACCTGGGACCTTGTAACACAAACAAGTCACATGACACGGGGGAGGGAAATTTATGATTATTTGGGCCCAATTTGGACATTTTCACGTAGGAGGTGTACTCACTTTTGTTGCCAGTGGTTGTGTGTTGTTATTTTGAGGGGACAGCAAATTTACACTTATACAAACTGTACACTCACTACTTTACATTGTAGCAGTGTCATTTCTTCAGTATTGTCACATGAAAAGCTATAATAAAATATTTACAAAAATGGTGAGGGGTGTACTCACTTTTGTGAGATACTGTAGGTTGAAACAGTCATTAACTGAAAAGGAAACAGCTGTGTAGGAGGCTTAAAACTGGGTAAAGAACAGCCAAACTGCTACTAAGGTGAGGTTGTGGAATACCGTTTCATATCACAGGTCATACACCATGGCAAGACTGAGCACAGCAACAAGGTAGGTATACTGCATCAGCAAGGTCACTCCCAGGCAAAGATATCAAAGCAGACTGGGGTTTCAAGATGTACTAAGACGCACAAGGAAACATTCAGCGTTGAGGACCATAGATGTAGTGGTCTGCCAAGGAAACTTAATGCAGCAGATGAAAAACACTTCATGCTTGCTTCCCTTTGACATTGAAAGATGTCCAGCAGTGCCATCAGCACAGAACTGGTGGAAACCGGTGGAACCCAGGTATGCTCCTTTACTGTCCGGAAGTTTCTTCATGGAAGAATTGTGGCCAAAAAGCCATACCTCCAATGTGGAAACAATGCTAAGTGACACAACTATGCACAAAAACATGGGCACTGGGGTGCAGAAAAATTACAGCAGGTGCTCTGGACAGATGAGTCAAAATATGAAATATTTTTCTGTAGCAGGAGGCAGTTTGTTTGCCAAGGGGTACAATGAGTGTCTGCAGGCAAAAGTGAAGCATGGTGGAGGTTCCTTGCAAGTTTGGGGCTGCATTTCTGCAAATTGAGTTGGAGATTTGTTTTAGGAATCGGGATCAATGGTTATCCTCCTGAAAAATACAGGCAGATACTTATCCATCATGCCATGCCATCAGGAAGGTGTGTGATTGGCTCCAAATGTATTCTACAGCAGGACAGCAAACCCAAACATACAGCCAATGTCATTAAAGCGGTAGTAACCGCAAGTGGTTAAAAAAAAAAAAATCCCTGCAAGGCAATGTTATAATGTGCTAGTATGCATCACATACTAGCACATGATGAGAAACCTACCTTAGAATAAAGCCCTCCAGCGCCACACTGTCACTGCTGAGAGGGCTGATATCTTCCATCTGGGTTTGCGGCCTCAGGCTACATGAGTGGCTGGGGGGGGGGGGTTAAAGTCACTCCCGCGCATGCATGCGGGAGCCTCTTTACAGCAGGGGCTCTGAAAGTCTGTCACTGTAAGATGGACCTTGAGAGCGCATGCGCCAGTGATGTAACCTAAACTGTGCAAGTTTAGGAGATACCTACAGGTTAGCCTTTTTAAAGGCTTACCTGTAGGTACAAGTGGTGTAACGGTTTACTACCACTCTAAGAGCCATCTTCAGTGTAAATTAACTTGAAGTGATGGTTTGGGCCAACAGAGCCCTGATCTCAACATCGTCTGTCTAGGATTACATGAAGAGACAGAAGGATTTGAGGCATCCTACATCCACAGAAGATCTGTGGTTAGTTCTCTAAAATGTTTGGAACACCATACCTGCCAAGCTTCTTTCAAAGATGGCGTGTAATACATTAAAGCGGAGGTTCCGCCGTGTTTTTTTTTTTTTAAAAGCCAGCAGCTACAAATACTGTAGCTGCTGACTTTAAAAAAATGGACACTTACCTGTCCAGCGCGCCCACGATGTCGGCAGATGAGGTCGAGCAGTAGCTCGGTCCTCGGGTGCTGCCGCCGCCATTCTCGGTAGGTAATCAGGAAGTGAAGCCTTGCAGCTTCACTGCCCGGTTTCCTACTGCGCATGTGCGAGTAGCGCGGCGCGCCATCACTGGTCCCCGCTCTCTCCTGGGAACAGTGTGTTTCCCAGAAGATAGCGGGGGGGTGACGCAAAGGGGCGTGACTCCCACGGGAGTCAAAACCTGGAAGTGGTGCAAATACCTGTCTTAGACAGGTATCTGCACCTCCCCTCCCCCCTGAAAGGTGCCAAATGTGACACCGGAGGGGGGGAGGGTTCCAAAAGCGGAAGTTCCATTTTTGTGTGGAACTCCGCTTTAAGGCCTCATGTACACTGCTGCTGGTAAACGGACGTTTAGGAGCAGTTGGGCATTTTTTTCAGCTGCCCCTGAACTCTCCTCTATGTACACAGAGTTGTTTCTAGGCAGTTGAGTTTAGCAGCATTTTTTTGGAACGCAAAAAAATGCGTTCAGGACGGGATGTTCAGAGGCATTTGAAACGCCAAATGCCCGTACCAGCCTGTAAACGCTGCTAAGCACGGTAACTTCATTTACAGACGTTTTTCATAAAAAAATAAAATACAAACTTTTTTTTTTAACTCTTCTAGATGCAAATGTGGCTAAACACTGCATGTAAATCGGCTAAGCGGACGTTTTTAGACATCCGTTTTTCTAGCTGTCAAGTTAAATCTTCAAGAGAGGTTAAACAACGTCCCATGTACATGAAGCCTTCCTTTCAATTTTGTTAATTGATCAAAATAAACTATCAACATTTCTATTTTTTAAAGCATTCTTTACAGCATTTTTTTCACACTTGCCTAAAACTTTTGCCCAGTAGTGTATAACCCATGGTCTATGAATCAATTCTTGTCCTGTACTATACTTCAAGATGCCAAATTTACAGGAATGTCAAAATCCCTCCTTTTCCTTGTGTATTTTAATACAAACTATTTTTATTGGGTACAAAAATATACAACATATGCCAGTATAATTACAATATTAACAAATTGTATATAAGGAAAAATCTAAAAAATAGTATACATTAATGTAAATATATTTTGTTATAGTTTGTGATCAGTGTTAGTACAGTCTTTTAGCTTGTGATCTATAAAACAACATATAAGATAAGTCTGTCTCTTGTGACTAGTAAATCTCAAACTGGATTTAAAAAAAGTGTGGAATGTTTAAACCAAGGGTCCCATTTTTGTTATCATATAAATGTTTGGTATTCTGTATTGTATGGAATATTTTTTCCATAAGATTAATATTGTTGATTCTGGTTTTCAAATGCTCTAGAGGAATTGATGGGGATTTCCAGTGGAATGCTATTTACCAATGAATTGCTACACAGATTGTGTGTATTAGTCTCATATTATGGGTGGGAAGTCCAATGATGGGGGCAAATAAGAGACAATTGCGTAAAGTTAGGTTTATACTACTATTCAAGATTTCAGAGGCAAAGTTTTCCAGCTGTTTCCATATTTTTGTAATCTTATCACAATCCCAGAAAATGTGTGAATATGAGACTATGGAGTTGCAGCCTCTAAAGCAGGGGGTCCTCAAACTACGGCCCACGGAGGACATTTATCCGGCCCACCGGGTGTTTTTGCCGCCGCTGCCTGTCAGTTACTTTTTCTTCTCCAACATAAGAGATGTACGGTCCCGCAGCCGGCCTATCATTGGTGGAAGAGGGAGAGGGGGCAGTGGCCGCCGATTGGCTGGCCGGCTGAAGCGCTGGATCATGGGAATTGTAGTCCGGCTGCAATCAAGCTCCTGGCGGTGGGAGGAACCGAACAGTGCAGCCGGACTACAACTCCCACCTCCCAGGACTCAGAGGCAGCCAGGGCATGTGGGAGGGGCCGGCTTGACGTGACTTGCGCAGTGGCTTGTGGGCAGTGAACGTCGGGCGCTGACTCGCGGGAGAGAGAGAGAGAGGAGGAGACGTGACAGAGCATCACAGCAGTCGTTTTGAGAAACAAGAGCAGAGGCAGCTTGGAGGAAGCTGGCATTCCCCAACCCCCCCAACGAAGAGGTCGTTCAATCAAGGCTGAGGGGAGACAGATCCTGACACACCAGATGACCCCCACATCCCGCGGACACTAATTGGGCTGCGGT
This sequence comes from Rana muscosa, assembly GCA_029206835.1. Taxonomy (NCBI): domain Eukaryota; kingdom Metazoa; phylum Chordata; class Amphibia; order Anura; family Ranidae; genus Rana; species Rana muscosa. The sequence goes on from CM055117.1 coordinate 688,137,651, forward strand.
GGCAAGCACTAATTGGGCTGCGCTTGCGGGCACTGATTGGGCTGCACGTGCGAGTCAGTGACAGACAGCCGAGGAGTAGGAAACGCAATTTAATTGACAGTAAGTGCATTTATATTCTGATTGCAATTAAGTTGTATGATGATGTATGTTGTGTGCTGTGTAAGCCCCGGTTCACACTGTTGCGATCTCTGAGCAGTGCGAGTTCAGCCGTATGCTTGTATGTATGGCTGAACTTGCACTAGATTCGGAAGAAAAAAGGCACATGTGCCTTTTTTTTCCTGAAGTGGAATCGGATCGCATGGGTCTTCTCACCCATGCGATCAGATTCCTGTACGCGTTCACAGATCGTGGGACTGGTGAGGCTGAAATGATGTGGACTGGTAAGGCTGCATTGATGGGCACTGATCAGACTGCATTGATGGGCACTGATCAGACTGCATTGATGGGCAGTTCTTCATTTTAAATATTGTATTTGTTCCCGTTTTTGTTTTTTCACTTCAAAATAACATATGTGCAGTGTGCATAGGAATTTTTCGTTTTTTTTTTTTTTTAAACTATAGTCCGGCCCTCTAACAGTCTGAGGGACAGTGAACTGGCCCCCTGTTTAAAAAGTTTGAGGACCCCTGCTCTAAAGCATATCTGAGGTGTTGTGGGGAAAATGGAATGCAGGTTAACCGTGGTATAGTACCATCTAGTGAATAATTTTAATGCGGTCTCTAACTGTGATTGATCTAGTACATTTATGTAAGTTGTTGATGCATTTGTCCCAGTCTTGAACAGAGAAAGAAGTTTACTTCTTGCTCCCATTTGAGCATGTAGGGGAGTTTGTTTATTTCTGTGTTGTGCATTTTGACTGATGCCGCCAAATTTTAATTTCCCTTGAAAGGTATATACCAAGGTCAGTAGTCTTCAGAGAAGATTATCTTTTTCTTTTTTTTTTCGTCACAGCCTCCTCTTGGTGGAATATTGAGGGGGATTACACAAGGTGAAAGACATTCTCATTCTCAACATAAACATTAGAAAACCCTTCTAATGTTTCCTTTTGATGGAGTCATGTCTAGTTTTCTGTTTGCTTGCCATACTCAATATATACGTATACAGAGTTTAAGTCACAAATCCCTTAAGCCACAGTGTTAAGAGTGAAACGTTCCTAAAAGTTAAGGGAAAATGTTAAATGTCCTCTTGATTTTCTGTATTCAGGGTAAAGCTGACTAATATTTTTAATAGCTGGAATAGTTGTTCTGTTTAAGGCAGATTTAATATAGAACACCTATAGAACAAATGCTGTTTTGTGCATTTTCAACGAAAAGTGCAAGTAATATTTGACTTTTTTTGATTTTTTTAAAGTACATTAATCACTGTGCCAGGGTGAAAACAGAACAGAAGAATAGATTTTAGATTGAATTGGAAAGTGGTGTAGGTGTGGCGCTGTTCTATTAAAAATGTGAAAAGTGCTTGAGTAGAAAATAAAAATTAAGTGCTATATATTCTCTGAAAATCCTTTTACCAGATGGTAACTATGCTTTAAGTGTTTATATGTGATGGTGTTAGTATGTCACACCTTCTGACAGGTATAATCCTAATCCATCCAAATGACTCCTGTATATAGTGACACAGATTAGTGGTATTTGAGCTGGTTCCATGTGAATGAGTTTATCAAACACCTTTATGTAATCGCTTATTCATATAAACAGTGTGGTTCTAAAATTAGTATAATAAAAATTAAAAAAAATAATAAACGTGCAGGCAAACGTTATAGAATTGCATAAATATAAATGGCATAAATATAGTCCTTATTCCGTTTAAGTTTTTTATGATAGACGATAGAAAACAAAACAAAGTGACTCGTGCTCTCCAGAAATAAGTGTCCTGTGCTTGTAAACAAAAACACACCAGACAGGTAAGAGCCGGTTCACACCAGGGCGGCGCGACGCGGCACGACTTGTGGGGGCGACCTCGGCGGCGCGATCTCAAGACGACTTGAGATGCCCGCCGAGGCGATTTGCATAAGACTTCTGTATAGAAGTCAATGCAGGTCGCCTTGGGTCGCCCCCAAAAGTAGTACAGGAACCTTTTTCTAAGTCGGAGCGACCTGAGTCTCTCTTACTTAGAACGGTTCCATTGAAAAGCATGGGACGCTACTCGTCAGGCGACCGAGTCGCCCTGGTGTGAACCGGCTCTCAGGGACAAAGTTTGTGGAGAAGTTTAAAGCAGGGTTAAGTTCTAAAAAAATATACCAAGCTTTGAACATCTCACAAAGCACTGTTCAATCTATCATCTGAAAATAGTAAGATTATGGCACAACTGCAAACCTACCAAGACATGGCCGTCCACCTAAACTGATAGGCTGCACAAGGAGAGCATTAATCAGAGAAGCAGCCAAGAGGCCTATGTTAACTCTGGAGGAGCTGCAGAGATCCACCGCTCAGGTGGGAGAATCTGTCCACAGGACAACTATTAGTCGTGCACTCTACAAATCTGGCCTTTTATGGAACAGTGGCAAGAAGAAAGCCATTGTTGAAAGAAAGCCATAAGAAGTCTTGTTTGCAAGAAACCATGTGGGGGACACAGAAAACATGTTGAAGGTGCTCTGGTCAGATGAGACCAACATTTTACTTTTTTGCCTAAAAGCAAAATGTTATGTGTGGCAGAAAACTAACACTGCACATCACCCTGAAAACGCCATCCCCACCGTGAAACATGGTGGTGACAACATCATGTTCTGGGGCTTCTTTTCTTCAGCAGGGACAAGGAAGCTGGTGAGAGTTGATGGGAAGATGGATGGAGCCAAGTACAGGGCAATCTTAGAAGAAAACCTGTTTGAGTCTGCAAAAGACCTGAGACTGGAAAGGAGGTTAACCTTCCAGCAGGACAATGACCCTAAACATACAGCCAGTGCTACAATGGAATGGTTCAGCTCAAATCATATGTTAGAATGGTCCAGACCTTGATTAAATTGAGAATCTGTGGCAAGACTTGAAAATTGCTGTTCAGACGCTCTCCATCCAATCTGACAGCGCTTGAGCTTTTTTGCAAAGAAGAATGGGCAAATATTTCACTCTAGATGTGCAAAGCTGGAAGAGACATCCCCAAAAAGACGCCAAAGGCTGTAATTGCAGTGAAAGTTGGTTCTACAAAGTATTGGGGGTGGGGGGGCTGAATACAAATGCACGCCACACTTTTCACATATTTATTTGTAAAACATTTTGAAAACCATTTACTGTATATACTTGAGTATAAGCCGAGTTTTTCAGCCCTTTTTTTTTAAGGCTGAAAATGGCCCCCTCTGCTTATACTCGAGTCAGTGTACCTGTCGGGTTGTGGGCGTTCATTTTTTAAAAGTCGCGGCTTCCTCCTGGTCCCGTTCCGTTCCATGATAGTCAGTGTACCTGTCGGGTCACAGCGTCCATTTTTTAAAAGTCGCGGCTTCCTCCTGGTCCGTGATAGGCGTTTGACACTGTTCCGCTACCGCCTATCACGGAGGTCCTCTCATCCTCGGACTATCCCAGCAGACACTATGTTCATTGTTCCGCCTATCATGGACATCCTCTTGTCCGAGGATGAAAGAAGGTCCGTGATTGGCGGAACACTGAACACAGAGGACCTCCGTGATAGGCGTTTGACACTGTTCCGCTACCGCCTATCACAGACCAGGAGGAAGTCGCAACTTTTGAAAAAATGGACGCCCGCGCCCCGACAGCTACACTGACTATCACGGAATGGGACCAGGAGTAAGCTGCGAGTTTTGAAAAAATGGATGCCCACAGCCGGTCAAGAATACAGGTACACTGAGGCTGCAATGGGCACAGTGAGAATGGGCACAGTAAGACTACAATGGACACAGTCAGAATGGGCACAGTAAGGCTGAAATGGGCACTGTAAGGCTGCAATGGGCACAGTGAGAATGGACACAGGCGTGCAAATGGGCACAGTGAAGCTGCATATGGGCATTGTTGACCCTCTTTTCCACTTACAGTAGCTGCTGCATTCTCACCCTAAGCTTATACTCGAGTCAATACGTTTTCCCATTTTTTTGTGGTAAAATTAGGGCCTCGGCTTATACTCGGGTCGGCTTATACTCCAGTATATACAGTATAATTTTCCTTCCACTTCACAATTATGTGCCACTTTGTGTTGGTCTATAAAATACATTTACATTTTCGGTTGCAACATGACAAAATGAGGAAAATTTTAAGGGTTATGAATACTTTTTCAAAGTACTGCATCTCCCAGGGGAAGAGCTACCACATGGTTAAAGGACAGGAGGGCTCATAAGGAAGTAGAAGATGGAGAGGAAGGACTACTACTGAATAGGCCCTGTGGTGCCGCTGCATTTAGAAAAGGAGCAAAAAAAAAGGAAAAGGAGATTGGGGATTTGTTTTGCTGCCAATAACCCTTTATTTCATTTGTAAATGACTTCATCGTGCTTTGTATTACAAACATGATTTTAGTGTCACTATAAATGAAACAAGAGTAAATATAAAATTAGCACTTTTTGTCTACAATAATGCTAGATGTCTTAAAGTGGTTGTAAACCCTTTACAACCACTTTAACCTACAGGTAAGCCTAGAGTAAGGCTTACCTGTAGGTGTTTGAAATATTTCTTAAACCTCCATGGTTTAGGAGATATTTACTAAAATCACAGGCGCCGCTGTGTACGGCGCATGCGCCGTACACAGCGGCGCAGGCGTACTGTAGCATGCTGTTCCTGCTTGAGGCCGTGCCATGACTGGCGGCTCCCGCGCGCATGCGCAGAAGTGACGTCATTGCGGCTCCGGCCAATCACAGCTCCGGAGCCGCGATACCCGGAAGTAATCCCCGGGCAAGATGTCGGCTGCCCAAGCATTGGAGTTGGACGGCTGCGGGGGCTTAGATCTGAGGTGAGTATTACATAATGAGCTAGTATGCTATGCATACTAGCTCATTATGCCTTTGTCTTGCAGGTGTTTTTTTTTTTAAATGGGTTTACTTCCTCTTTAAACCTGTCACTGGTCAAGCTAGAAAAAAAAAACATATTTTTTATTTTGCCAAATCTTTTTTTAATTTTTAATGTAAATATGAAAAAATCATTTTTCAAGACTATATTGGCACACAGATGCCTTGTTTGTCCCCAAAAAACTATATATGTATTACTTTGGCACATTCAGGAATGTTAGTTATTGCTGAATCGGTAGACCCTTAGCTGATAAAAATTGCTCCGTTTTACATAACTAAGGGAGAAAAGCATCACTAGCATGTGTCCAGGTTCAACTTTAATTGTGTTCAATAAAATCATCCAACACATTTTAGGGACTTTACAGATTCCTCTTCATTTGGATGACATGGTTATGTCACCTGTTCCAGTTGGGGATCATCTGCCAAACTCGAGCAACATTTAGCCCTGTCTCCAAGGGGGACCTTCGAAGCACAAATAAAATGTATTCTAAACACATACTAATGGAGTGACACTTTTATCCTTAAACTTCTTTCTACATCTGTATAAGGCCAACACCAAAGGCTGCTTAGAATTTGAGCTACCTTCAGATCTCCAGGCAACCATTGGAATACACACTAGAAATATAAGCATACCTAAGGGCCTAGCACTGCTCCCTACCACAAAGCAAAGATTTCAAGGCTAAGGACAAGGGTTACCTGATTACTAATTGTGTGCTTATATATACTTGCCTATGTTTAATCACTTTCAACAAACTGCAAATACGTAAATATAACTGATATATCATATGTGTGTTCCTACCTTTCTGTTGAGCTGACAACACAGTGCCTAGAATCCATTAACAGTGTCATCGAAACTTCAGAATACTGTTGGACCTCAATTGTTTTAGGCCCCATGCACACGAGACGCCGGTGCAAACTCTGCTGAACAAGTGTTTTAAAAAGCTAAAACCGGCGTTTAAAAACACCCGTTTTGCTGCGATTTTAGCAGCGTTTTACCGCGTTTAGTTGAGAAACATCATAAGACCATCCCTAAGCTCAAAAAACAGTATTATTTAACCATTTCAGCCATTTTGGGAGACCGGCAGCTGAGAGAGCGGCAGTGTACTTATATTTAGAGTATCACTTGTCACATCTGCAGCTTGCAGATTCATGGGCCTGTCAAACTGGTACATGAATCTGTCGCATGGAGGCCAACACTGAGGTCAGAGTGTCCATATTGGTGACTCCCTAATGCTGAGCTCCCTCACACAGTGGGGCGCAGGGCCGAGGAGTTTTGTGAGGTAATTGAAGCCTGAGGGTAACTAAGAATAGTTTCCCATCATGTCTGCCTTGCTTGTGATGCAGATTCTATAGCACCTATTCAGACCAATAGCATCTGCCCACTGACAACCGCTGTCAATCACAGGCAACATGGACCTAATGGGGAGCAAGTTTATCAGAATTCCTCATCGGGCTCTGCCCACACAACAGGCACAGTGGCCAATGGAATTGTTTTTTTCTGTGAGCGGAGCCTGATGGGGTCCACCTTCCATGTGATTGACAGTGGGTGGATGAAATCCATTCACTGCCATCTGCTGTCATTTACAGACAAGGCAGAACTGATGGGGAACTATTCTTTAGTTTCCACATCCTGCTCGCTCTATCCACTCCCCACCCAACAAGCGCAGTGGTTGTGGGGTTTTGTGTTGCAGGGTGCAGCTTAATGGGGAACTCTGAGAGATTAGTTCCCCAACAGGTTCACTTCCTGTGTGATTGATAACGGACATAGTGGGCAAATTCCATAGCCACTCTTCAGCCCAATAGTGGTTATGACATCTGCCTACTGCTATCCACTATCAATCACAGGGTAGGGGGACCTACTGGGGAACTGGTCTTTCAGCATACCCATCAGGCTCTGCCCACTGTCATTATTCAGCCAACTTCATTGATTGCTAGTAACTAAGTAAATACAAAATTGAGGCAAATTTTGTTTTGAATTTGTCACAGTCCTAATGACACATTGTAAAAGTAATACAAATAAGAACTACACAGATCTGTTGTAAGTGCAGAAACTGTTTGCCAAATTCATGAATGCATTGCAACAGTTTTGTTAAGACAATTTTAAAGGGACCATAATACAAGAAAAGTGTGTGTTGTTTTTTTTTTTGTTTTTTTTGTTGAATTTTGGTCAGCTCAGATGAAAGCTTGGCACACCAATTGAATTTTTTTGTTTTTAGATTTCTGTTGAGGAAATGGATCGGAACTTGGTTCTAAAAGTTAATAAGGATGCAGTAATGAAAATAGCTGTTTCTGGAGATCTGTTTACTTTTGACAGAGGACTATACCAACTAAATTTGACAGTGGGAGGAATTCCGTTTAAAAGCAGTGAGCTTATTCAGTCGGTAAGTGTCTTCTAAAGGAGTGGTTTTATTTTATATTATAACTTTTTTATTATTCAGAATGCGGTATACTGATTCAAAATGGCACATAGACATAACATACATACCAGAACAGTCCAACACAGAACATATAACAAACCCTACTAGTGAATATGACTGGGACGTATTACTTTCTGAAAATTGTTATTTGACCTTTTATATACGCTCAGATTAACACACGACTGGATGGCTGTATGCGTGGCTGGAACTGGCTGAATGAAGAAGACACATCAATACAAGACACTGTGCGGACACAAGAAAAGATGCAGTGCTTTGTGGTGGCTGGAAGAGGCTCTTTTTATCCAGGAAGAGGGTTTGCCCTTTTCTTCATTGATTATAGTAAGTACGACATTACATAAACTGTTGCTGAAAGTAGAAGTGAACTAAGCAGTAAAACATATGGACAGTAGACTCTGTGTATCTAACGTTTCTTCCCCACTACATATTTAAGCGGGTTTGTTTTAGTTATGAAATGCCTGTCCATTGTTGCTATCCTGACAAGAAAAACATGTCTTTGTGAGACTGTGAGGTCCAGCTGTAGAAAAAGTCAATCATGATTTTAACTGTATTTTTTAGCTGGTACTCATAGGCTAAAGCTGAACTCTGGAAAACTAAAAATCCTCCCTTACAGCGGGACACTGCCTGCACTGCAAGGGTTAACTGCTCATTATGCCTTAGGGCAGTAGTCCCCAACCTTTTTGGCACCGGGGACCGGCTGCGTGGAAGAAAATTGTGCCTGGGGCTGGGGGTTGGGGTTGGCACACGGGGGGTAAGCGATTTTTCGTGGGCAATTTGTCAGCGAATTATTTCTATTATTACATTGTAATAAATTACATAGTTCAACTCACCATAATGCAGATTCCGTGGGAGCCCTGAGCGTGTCACTTGCCACGTCGCATGCCACCAGATCTGGAATGTCACTTGCCACGCTGCCTGCCACGTTGCCTGTCACCAGATGCCGAATGTCACTTGCCACATCACCTGGCAAATGGCTTGGTCATGGGGGTAAATCTTCTGCAGCTGAAGTGGTTAATTCTGTTTCTATATTGCACATTTTGCTCTCACTGCTGGTAAAATGAATAATGTATATGCAAGTTTCTGGAGCAATATTATCACAGTATCCAGTATTGTCAAATTTCCGTGTACAGAAAATATGATATAATTGAAATGCTGCAAGAATATATATAACTTGATATGTCATATAGAATTAATAGGGTTTAAATACAGTTTTGTAGTCCTAAATATGTATTTTTTTTTTTTTTTACTCTAGCGGATCTATCTAATAAACAGGAAGATGTGCCAACCTGGAGAATAGACATCAATGCAGAGATAAATCCAGCCACTGATACTGGAGTGCTCTTTGCTCTTGTGTCAAAGGACAAAGAAGTTCCTTTATCATTGGCTCTAATTGATTATCATTTCGGAACCAGAATGAAAAAGCAGGTAAGAAGTGTAAGTCGTACTACATACAGTAATGTACCTGGTTCTCAGGGAACTGGCTAACACTGCTGCCAGTTTCCACCACCACACTTCTTTTATGTTAAGTATTTGTTAAGAATCTGAATCACTACCTTTTTAATTTATTATAATAATGCAGCGCAACCACTCAGGGATAAGTATGTGCCTTATTCACTTGTGTGCCTTTTCTGGAAAAGCAGAAGTATCCCAGTTTTGGGCTGTAAAGCAACAAACACAAGGGCAGCGCTCAATGCAATTAGTAATAAAAACTTTATAGTCTTGAAAATAAAAATGACATAAATTGGATATTGCACTGAATTTTATTTTAAATAATGCTGTAGCTACATACAAATCAGACAGTCATTGTAGCTAATAGATAATGGGTAAAATAATTGGAACGATACCACTGCTGAGTCCAAGAAGGAAGGGGTTAACATCAGTCTATCGATAACAGGGGTCCCTTGAATGGAACTGCCACGACTCCAAATAGAGGGTTGTATGGTCCCAGATGGATTGGGGGAAGTGCGGTATAACAACTCTAGTATGTGCTTGGTGGTGAGACTGGCCGATAGACACACGTGTGGGCACAGTAATGGAGCCTGGGGAATAAATGCGGCAGGCATCGCGCGTCGCCGTGTAGTACGAACAAGCCGCTCGGTAATCCGGTCAGTGCGGAAGCCAGGGAATGTAACCGCACTGTTCAGGGGCCTCCGTGATGGTGGCACAGCAAAGATTGAAACGATCCAGCATTACCTTGATGATGGGGACAAACAAGGAAAGAGACTAACAGAAGGCAGAGGACAGGACTCTAGGGCAGTGGAGAATCGTAAGCTCAAAGGGAAGCCGTGACTGACATGTTTCACGCCACAGCGTTTTATCAAAGTCAATTTATGCTCAATGGCAATGGGAGGAGGGAGGAGGGACCAAATTGCTGAATCTGATGCTAACCCCTCATTCGACCAGAGCACATGTAAACTCACATACATAATACATTGCAGTGCAGGACTACTGTGTGAAACTTGCAGGACACCTAGGAAATGGCAATGATAGAAGAGTGCATACCGTATATACTCGAGTATAAGCTGAGTTTTTCAGCACATTTTTTTTGTGCTGAAAATGCCCCCCTCGGCTTATACTCGAGTCACCTTTTTGCACCTGATCTCCCGGACTTTGAGGGCTCGGTACTGGCCGTAGGTCCTCTGGACCCCAAACTTGGCACACATATAGCCCCACTCTTCTTCTACAAGTGTGCAAAGTTTGTTGTCCAGGGGACCTACGGCCAGGGAGCACCAATTTTTCAAAGCCAGGCACCCCTTCTATAGACTCCCATGTTAAACGGTAATTTCTCCGGTAACTTTGGGGACCCGGTATAGGCCGGCTGTAGGTCCTCTGGAAATTTGGCACACATGTAGCCCCAGTTCTCCTCTACAAGTGTGCAAAGTTTGCTGTCTGGGGGACCTATGGCCGGGGAGCACCGAGTTTTTAAACCCGGGCACCCCTTCCATATACTCCCAAGTTAAACATAAGTCTAGTCATGGACACAGTGAGGCATGGACACAGTGAGGCATGCAGATGGACACCCTAGGCTTATACTCAAGTCAATACGTTTTCTCAGTTTTTTGTGGTTAAAATTACGTACCTCGGCTTATATTCGGGTCGGCTTATACTCGAGTATGTACGGTAAATTAATAAAATAAAAAATGTCAAAAGAAAATATGGAAAGCCCACATGGAGGTTGAATTATTTACTGCCTGAGCTGTGGATAATTACTGACTCTCAATGTGATCTGCTGGAGGAAAAACTGACAGTTAACAAAGATTTTAGTTTTCCGCATCTTTGTGATAACAGCAGTTTGAGTGTACGTTATTAGTAAGGATGAGCTCAGGTTTCATCGGAATGTACAGTACATCTAGCTGCAGTGCAGGGAATGCCCTGGTTGCAGTTAATTGTGAGGTAGCGGGCAGGCGTGACTGCTTCCTGCTGAGTTTGAGCTGAACCTAAGTTCACACTAAACCCAAGCACATCCTCTGTTATCAGTATTGAGTTCAGGCAGGATGGCTTGGCAATCTGGCTATTCCACACTGGCGGAGAGTGAAAACAAACAAATAAAAAAAACAATGAATGCCTGGGAAACGAGGGTGTGCTGCTAAAACAGTGCAAAAGTTGAGATTCACATTTTTACAAATGTCTATTTTATTCTTTTTAATGAAGAAGTCTACATGTATGTGTAGGTCCACATAAAAAAAATGCCCTGCTATATAGGCACTCTTTCCACCGCCTTGCCATTGCCTCCTTCATTTTGTGCAGCAGATGTAAACTTTGAGTTTGGGCCTTTAGGAGCTCACTGCAGAACATAAAAAAACTTTCAAGGATCTTCACTGTGCAACCCTGCCCAGTGCTGCATAGTCTTTGCAACAAGACTGTCTGTACGGGTTCCTCTTCACTATGCATGCACACTGTGGCCCTGTTCATTCCTACATGCAAGCTGTACTCAATCAGCTGTACTAGTCATCTAAAGGAGTGCAGCACACCCACACATGTAAATGGTGCCGCGGCATGCATGCGCTCGCAGGGGGTAAAAGGCTGGGTGGCACTTGGCAGAGCCATACAGTGAAAGGAATGTAAATATTTTACCAGGCAGAATGCGTTCAGGTTTAATTATGTGTTGTTCTCTTGAATACATTACTTTAAAGGGTAAGTTCACCTTTCCAAAAAAATAATAATAAATGCACTTTTTTTTGCAGGTTAAAAAATATGCATTTATTTTGTTAGGACCCTTTAAAGCATTGCACCCATCAGCAGATCATAGGTGTAATGACATGGTACTGCAGACTGTCTTTGTAGCTGTCTGCTTGCAACTCCAATACGGGCAGGCAGTTACATTCTGACAGGAAGACTCAATGAACTACTAGAGCGCTCAACAGCTACCTGATAGTTCATTGAGAACTACAAGTCAATAGCCGCAAAGGCTGTCCTTACTTGTAATTCTCCCATTCCCAGAACACTGTGAATGAATGATGTGGCCAGCTTTTTTCGATTGTGACAGTGAGTGGGGGGAGAAGATCCCCCTGCTCGCTGTCAAAACGTGGGTGCGGGGGGCCTTTGCATTTGTAACATGTTACACCCTGAAAATGGGTGTAGCATGTTACAGAAGGTAAACGTACCCTTTTTAAGCTGTATATAGCCTGAGGAACTGAATAAAATTGCTCAGTGGGTGGCTTTCCTGGCTCTGCTCTGTTCAACATACCGTATATTAGAGGTGCGCATCTTCACTGGCCTCATGATTCGATTCGATTACGATTATCAGGTCAACGATTCGATTTGATTCCGCGATGCATCACGATTACAGCGCAAGTGCGCATGGTTTTCACCAAAAAAATTTAAGCAGTCAGCAAAGTCTAAACAAAGCAGACAACAACTTGTACATAGTACAGGAGATGGTCAGAGAGTGCAGACCTAGTACAGGAGATGATCAGAGACTGCGGAAATGCTACAGATGATCAGAGACTGCGCAAATGCTACAGGAGATGGTCAGACTGCGGACATGCTACAGGAGATGGTCAGTGACTGCGGACATGCTACAGGAGATGGTCAGTGACTGCGGACATGCTACAGGAGATGGTCAGTGACTGCGGACATGCTACAGGAGATGGTCAGTGACTGCGGACATGCTACAGGAGATGGTCAGTGACTGCGGACATGCTACAGGAGATGGTCAGTGACTGCGGACATGCTACAGGAGATGGTCAGTGACTGCGGACATGCTACATGAGATGGTCAGACTGCGGACATGCTACAGGAGATCAGCAGGTAAGTATAAAAAAAGAATACCTGTTGTGCCGAGAATAGTCCCCCCCCCCCCCCCCCCCCGCCGGATTCTGTTCCCCCCTGTCTCTCGGCTACTATTGGAACTCCGCCCACTCAGCCCTGTACATTGCCGCTCCCTCCTACTGTTCCTCACGAATGCAAATGCTCCTAATACCGCCCCGCCTCTCCAGCCCTCTGCTCATTAGCATTCGTGAAAAAACAGTAGGCGTGAGCGGTGCTGGAGAGGTGGGGCGGTATTAGAAGAATTTGCATTCGTGAGTGGGAGGGAGCGGCAATGTACAGGGCTGGGGGGGGGGGAGCACGGAGTTCCGATAGCCGAGAGACAGAGGGAACAGAATCCGGTGTAGTGTCATATTTTGCTCCCTATCACAGAATGCTGCGGAAGTGACATTGTGGGCAGAAATTTCGCACTGCGCATGCACGAAGCGTTCCAAACACTCGCGCCGTGCGTTCCAAAGGATTTTCGGCAATACAGTTCAGCGAAACCATCAGATAGTGTCACGGAAGTGACATTACAGACAACACAAACACTGGGCTATGCGTTCCAACACTAATACTTTCCTGTGGTGTTAGGTTCTGCATTGCTGAGACTTGTAGTGCCTATCCTGAGCTAACACCACACGTAGCTCAGGATAGGCACTACAAGTCCCAGCAACGCAGAACCTAACACCCCACATAGCTCAGGATAGGCACTACAAGTCCTAGCAATGCAGAACCTAACACCACAGGTAGCTCAGCATGGTTGTTAAAAAATTATACTAGGTAACAAGGGAAGTATTACTGTTGGAACACATAGCCCAGTGTTTGTGTTGTCTGTAATGTCACTTCCGTGACATTATCTGATGGTTTCGCTGAACTGTATTGCCGAAAATCCTTTGGAACGCACGGCGCAAGTGTTTGGAACGCTTTGCGCATGCGCAGTGCGAAATTTCTGCCCGCAACGTCACTTCCGCAGCATTCTGTGATAGGGAGCAAAATATGACACTACACTGGCGGGGAAACAGTGCTGTGTACATGCTGCGCTCATGTGACTGCCCTCTCTCCTCTCTGCTTTCACGTCTCTGACGCCAGGAGAGACGTGAGATGTGAAAGCAGAGAGGCGGGCCGGGCAGTCACATGAGCGCGTCATTTGAAATAAAATAAAAAAGGCAACAGCTCTCCCGGGAGGAGGGGGCGGGGCTAGACATCGCCGGTAATCGATTAATAGGTTTCCCTGCATTGGTGCCGAATCGGGGACGCCCGAATCGCGATGCACCGATTAAATTCCACACCCCTACCATATATACTCGAGTATAAGCTGACTCGAATATAAGCCGAGGCACCTAATTTTACCACAAAAAAATGGGAAGACTTATTGGCTCGAGTATAAGCCTAGGGTGTCCATCCGCATGCCTCACTTTGCCTCACTGTGTCCATGTGTATGCCTCACTGTGTCCATGCCTCACTGTGTCCATGCCTCACTGTGTCCATGCCTCACTGTGTCCATGCCTCACTGTGTCCATGCCTCACTGTGCCCATGACTAGACTGACGTTTAACATGGGAGTCTATGGAAGGGGTGCCCAGACAAAAAACTTTGCACACTTATAGGGAAGAAATGGGGATACATGTGTCCTAAGTTTCGGGTCCAGGGGACCTACAACCGGCCAGTACCGGGTCCCCAAAGTCACCGGAGAAATGACCGTTTAACATGGGAGTCTATATAAGGGGTGCCCGGCTTTGAAAAATCGGTGCTCCCCGGCTGTAGGTCACCAGGACAACAAACTTTGCACACTTGTAGGGGAAGAGTGGGGCTACATGTGTGCCAAGTTTGGGGTCAAGGGGACCTACAGCCGGCTGGTACCGGGTCCCCAAAATCCAGGAGATCAGGCGCAAAGATGACTCGAGTATAAGCCGAGGGGGGCATCTTCAGCACAAAAAAATGTGCTGAAAAACTCGGCTTATACTCGAGTATATACGGTAAGTGAAACATTCCATCAAAAGAAAAATTTAAAATGATTACTAAAGCGCTAAGAGTAAAACTACAAACCTAAAAATGATATAATATGGCTAATTATATAAATGAAAAGCAGCTGCAGCTATTTAAAATGTGTTCTGGCACCACATATACAAATGAATAAAAACAAATAGTGCGCTAAATTTCAAATATATGCTTCATAATACACTCCAGTGAATAAGTGACAAATCGTGATCTTAAAAAAGATATACAAAAAGTCCACATGCACAATAATATAAATGAAACGCTTGAATGCTGAAGAGACATGAATAAAATCAATCCGTGCTCCGCGTCTCTGCAGGGAATATGTGCTGACAGAAAATCACCACCACCTTGGTGTGCATAGCCTGCTCGCCTCAAATAAAGAAGACCCCCCTTGGGTCTATTGGCACTTTCAATAATAATCCACACAAGGATCAGCTTGATCATACAAGGGTTTCAGCTAATGGCTCCAGGATTACCAGGATTTATCCACAAACAATTATTTCTCCAGGTTTAATTTCTCAAAGCAAATAAAACATCATTATCGTGCCACATTGCTTAAAAATACTTGCTTTTAATTAATAACATAATATCCACTCACTTTTGCGCGGTAATAAAAAAAACGTGTTGAACGATCAGTTTGGCATTGGGACATCTCTCCTCCTCACTACACATCCAGGATAACGAGACACCGGAGGTGTTGTCACTGGCTCTTTCCAAGGGTTGTTTTGTTTGCTTTGAGAAATTAAAGGGGTTGTAAAGCTTAGTGTTTTTTCACCTTAATGCATCCTATGCAAAACACCTTGCACTCTCCGGCCCCCCCGAGCCCATGGCCGCGATCCTGCATCGTTCTCTCCATGGCTGATCGGCTCCTCATTTGATAGATTGATAACAGCGCAGCCATTGGCTCCCACTGCTGTCAATCAAATCCAGTGACGCAGGGGCCGGATATGCACGCCGAGTGTATAACACGGGAGTGCGTCCGCAAGGTAACCCCCTCGGGATAGAGCTTCCCAGAGAGGGTTAGGTCTTGCATGGCAGGAGCCGAGACAGCCGTCGTGGGACCCCAGAAGAGGATGTTCGGGGCCACTCTGCAAAACGAACTGCACAGTGGAGACAAGTATGACATGAAGACATGAAGTCCTGGTAATCCTGGAGCCATTAGCTGAAACCCTTGTATGATCGAGCTGATCCTTGTATGGATTATTATTAAAAGTGCCAATTGACCCAAGGGGGGTCTTTATTTGAGGCGAGCAGGCATTGCACACTGAGGTGGAGGTGATTTTCTATCAACACATATTCCCTGCAGAGACTGTCACGGAGCACGGATTGATTTTTATTAACGTCTCTTCAGCATTCAAGAGTTTCATTTATATTATTGTGCATGTGGACCTTTTGTATATGTTTTTTTAAGATCACGATTTGTCACTTATTCACTGGAGTGTATTATGAAGCATATATTTGAAATTTAGCGCGCTATTGTCCGTTTTTATTCCGTCAGAAGAGCCTACTGAAAATTTTTCCACTGAGCAGCGGCTGCATCCAATCAGATGCAGCCGGTGGTGCCAATTGTCAACATACAATAGCTGCAGCAGGAGATTTGTTCATCTGCACTGTATAACATAAATGGACGAATCCTGTTTTGTTTGTTTGTTTTTTTTTTGCTTTTTGTGTAGGTATTTGTGTTTTTATATAGGCATGTCATTGGTGCCACACAGAAAGGACATTAGGCAAATATGTTACACCACTCAGAGGTTCTGACAACTATTGCTGTAGACAGAGTCCCCCCTGGCAACCCAAAAAAAATTATAAAAATTTAAAAGGGGTAGAGATTCGAGAGATGTGTAAAGTAAACCTGTGGAAAAAGAAGACAAATGGTGACAAAAATATGAATAAAACATATTTAGGCCCCTTTCACACTTATACGACTTGTCCCACGATTTGTGATGGCAAAGTAGCATGACAAGTCGTTTCCCACGATTTCCAACGACAACCATTCATATTAGTACGACTTCAAAGTAGTCCCTGCACTACTCTGGTCCGATTTTGATGCCACTTACACAGGCATTCCCTGAAATCGTGGTAAAATCGCGCGACTTTGAAGTCGCAATAGTGTGAAAGGGGCCTAAATTTGAATAATTTAGTGACATTGTAAGCATTACATTTAAATAGATGACGTGTGCTATAGATTAAAATCATGTTATTACACACTGAGGTAGAAAAAAACACAGGTATCACACAGATAATGGGTGGCTTCTGTTTGTCATGAATACAACCAGGTCTTCTTAAGGGTCCAATAGAGGGAAGATATTCAAACAGTACATGGTTAATTCAAAGGCAGCACTTATCCAATGTTTTTATGCTTCACCAAACCTGGATCCAAGTGTGGTATCCACATTAACTTTGAATAAAATAACACGATGTATTGTTGAATTGAAATTTTGGGGCCCAATATATATTATTCTATAATATGTATATATATATATATATTACATATTCTAAGTCTAAATACCTTATCAATTATTCTTTTTGTTTTTAAAAGGACAGTGTATCAGTTTTCCATTAGTTGTATGGTAATCTATTATTTAATAGCGATTGTTGCCTTTTGATATCTTGTCCAGAGCTTTCTGGATGTTGGAGCAGACATAATAACATGCAGTTAGTCATTTGATACCATGTGGAAGCTGTCCTACAGTTTGGCCAAGACAGCAGTGTGTAAACACAGCTTGGTGTGAGACGTTCTCCTCTAGCTGTTACTTGGACAGTGATGCAGTAACCTAGAGATGGATGATATAGTATTACTGAGGCAGGTTAGCTGAGGATACGCTTCTTTAACAGTGACAGCTGATTTGTTGCCTTAATTCCATTTTGCAGTTCATCATCCTGTCTGTAGGAAATGTTGTCGTGTGTCGATTAGAGGTAAATGTCTGTGATAAAGAGCACATCGTGGAGGTTTCTGCAAGCAAGGACCACATAGTACTTTCCTTTGATGGAGAGCCTGGACAAATAGAATTGGAGGAATCTGAATTGCAACTCATTCTTTCTGAATTAAATGAACACTTGCAGCAAGGAGTAAATACCTATATTGGAGGATTACCAGGTGAATGTTTCATTATGATCTATTCATTATGATCTATACTTTTTATTTGTGCAGGCGTATTTTAGAACCAGAAATACAGATGCAGTAATTTTAAGGGAAACCTTTTTAATAAATGAACCAAATTAGTCACATCTTTGAAAAAAAATTATTTCCCTCTCTGGCTTACAAGGTGAATGTGTCTAAATGATCAGTGGGATAGCCGAGAGATTTTTTTTTAGTTTAATATTTCAAGAACTCTGCGTATGTAGTTAACGTGTGGTGAGTATGCAGTTCAGTTTTAGTCACTGCTCAAGCAGGATGTCCCTGAACTGGAGAAATCCAAAATAAGGGAAACAAAACTAATAAGGAGGTTGGAGGACTTCACATATGAGGAAACATTACATTCAAGTTATTCTCCCTGGAGAGGAGACCTTTAAGAGGGGATATAATCACAATATACAAATATCTAAAAAGTCACTGTAGCATTGGGAGAAACTCTAAAGAAGACACACAGCCACACAAGTGAGTTTATATGTCCTAAACTGTGTAAGGAGTTATTTACCGTTAACGTGGTAAAAATGTGAAACTCCCTTTCACAGTTAGTGGGATCAGTGGGGAGTTTAGATAAATTCAAAAAACCTTTAGATGTTGCAATGTACAGGGATATAAAACACTGGATGGACCTGTGTCTTTTTTTCAATCTTGCCTTCTATGTAACTAAATATGCATCTCCAGTCGAGGTGAAAAATAAAAGCTTTCAGAATGTATGCATTCGCTTATGTTTTACCTCCAGATAAACTGTAGCTCAATTACAAAATCCATTTTGATTCCAAAGTTTTATTTCATTGTGTCCTCATCTGAAAGAGGTCATACAGCCTGCAATGGTCAGGGTTATTCTGAAAGCACACAGAAACCTTTGTCAAAAGCTGACCTCTTCTTCTTTTTTTTTTTAATGTTCATTGAGGATGAGGACCACATTGTTATGTAGATCTTTTAATGCCAAAAAGTACATCCACAACCAAAATGCAGACACAGTTAAGAATGTATTCTTATGCCCTATTAACAGATTTTGTGTTATGCCTGGAGTGCTCCTTATACTCATGGAAATAAAAAAATATTTTGGGCAATAACTAGACATCCAGTACTCTCCATGAGCAGAATTATATTGTGAGCTTTATGAATAAGATGCATTCCATTGGAAATTCATCATGATTACCATCAGCAATCAACTTTGTGGTAAAGGCTTCTTAATGGCGATATTCATGATGTTTTTTTTTGTTTGTTTTTTCCTTCTTTACTGTTCAGATGTGGATGTCACGCGCACACCAGTCACTGCATTCTATCATGGCTGCATGACAATGCGTGTTCAGCAAAAGACCTTGGACTTGGATGAAGCTGTACACAAACACAGTGACATAACCTCCCACTCATGTCCTCCCATTAAGTTTCTCAAATAGGTTCATTCCTCTTATTTTTTTTAACCAAATATCTTTTATATATATGTATAAATTATTCTGACTTTGCAGTATTGTGTGTATAGTTTCGTTAAACACTGAAATGATGTAAGACCTACTGATTTTTACACCATGTCAAACCTTTTAGGACAGTATCAACCCTCCCTGTTTGCTGGGGGAATCTGTCACTAAGTAAAATACCTGCATGAAAAACCTTTGATGGAATCTGCCATTCTCTGATATCCATGCTGTATACTAGTCTTGGGTCAATGAAACAGCATGCAGTCCGGGAGTAAGAAAATTAAAGTTTCCATCTGGAGTTTTGCTTGCTGCATGATGGATACCCTTTTTAAGATTGTAATATATTGTAAATATTTCAGAAATATTGCATTGCGGACTTTTGTTAGAAAGCAACTGAGAACTGTGGTAAATTATGTTGTGGCAAAGATATGTAGAACTGGAAATTGTGTTATATATTTTTAATACCAAACACTGATTTTTTTTTTTTTTTTAAAGCAACAACTTAAAATAAAATAAAGAACAAAACCTTTCAACAGTTATATTTGTTTTATATTTTACAGTTATAGCAGTTTCCCAGACCAGCACCTTTTGTTTGTCAAATAAAGAAGCCTATTTGTCCGAAGGAAGTGTTCTTGCTGCCTTTATAGCAGCCAAATTCTTGCTTTCCTACAGTATGGGAGAATGAAAAGAGAGAACCAGACTATTTTCTCTGGATGATTCCTGTTTCAGGCTTTCTGTATATGAAGCTTAAAAGCACTCAGGGACTACTTTAGCTTACAGCATGACTTCCATTTTTATTCAGAGATCAAAGGTGAACTATTCAGTGTGGTTCAAATGCTATGGCAAACTTGCCAGCAGTAGGATTGAAAAGACTTCATCTGCTTAAATGACATTGTTTTATTGCTGCTCCAGACCAGTAAGGTGTCACTCCATTTTTGCTTCCTCACTAGTGATCTGAAGCGACTTGGTTATCACAATACCCAAAAAGAAAGGGTATGTGCCCTTGTGGACAGGACTGACACCTTCAAAGATGCACTAAGTCAGTGATGGCGATCCTTGGCACCCCAGATGCTTTGGAACTACATTTTTCATGATGCTCATGCAGGGGCGGATCCAGGGGGGGGGGCAACAGGGCAATTGCCCCCCCCCTGAAAATATCCCTGTCTGACTGCAGTCCCGAGTCTCTCTCTCTCTCTCTCTCTCTCTCTCTCTCTCTCAGTATCAGATTATGCAGGGCTGGACCAGGAGGAAGTGGGTGGAGTGGTGCCGAGAGGTAGACTGTGTGAGTGTGTGGTGGCGTTATGCAGTGCTGGACCAGGAGGACGTGGGTGGAGCGGCGCTGAGAGAGACTGTCTGTGTTCTCAATAGCCGTGCTGGACCAGGAGGAGGTGGGTGGAGCGGTGTCATTGGCTCGGAGGTGTCATTGGCTCGGGCTCGGCGGTGTCATTGGCTCGGCTCTGCCAACAACCAGTGACATCAGTCACATCGGAGCCGCTGCTGACTAGGAGGAGAGCCTCCTTCCTTTTCCTCCCTGAGTGAGAGTGTTGGCTCCACCCACCCCCTCCCTCTATCTTCTCCACAATGCAGCATAGTGTCCAAGTAGCAGAACACAGGGCATGGACACAGGAAGAAGCAGTGACTGTGTGTCACTGTCATCTGATGCTGCCGGCTGCACCTTCAGACAGTGCAATTACTGGATCCCGATTCCCACATCTCCATTTCTCCTCCATGGGAGCCCCTCCCCCACCAAAGCACCAACATATTTTAATAAAAGTGAGTAAAAAAAATTATGAATGTGTAAAATCGCAAAATACAAGTGTGCCAATATTTATGAAAAAAATAAGTATTTTTAGTCTTTTTCAGCCTTAACCCCTTCAGCTCTGGAAAGTTTTACCTCCCCCCCCTTCATGACCAGGCCATTTTTTGCGATACTGCGCTGCGTTACTTTAACTGACAATTGCACGGTCGTGCAACGCTGTACACAAGTAAAATTGATGGGTTTCCCCACAAATATCGTTTTTTTTTTGTGGTTTTTGATCACCACTGTTTTTATTTTTTGCGATATAAACAAAAAAAAGTGTCAAATTTGAAAAAAAAGGCAATATTTTTTAATTTTTGCTATAAAAAATGTCTTCATCAATTTAGGCCAATAATAGGATTTTTATAACAGCTTACCTGTAAAATCCTTTTCTTGGAGTACATCACGGGACACAGAGCGACATAGTCATTACTAATGGGTTATATAGTTACCGTCAGGTGCTGGCACTGGCAACTTCCAAAACCGGAAGTACCCTCCCCTATATAAGCCCCTCCCATCCGGGAGCACCTCAGTTTTGTAGCAAAGCAATAAGTGTCCCCAAAGAGGGGCGGGAGCTCTGTGTCCCGTGATGTACTCCAAGAAAAGGATTTTACAGGTAAGCTGTTATAAAAATCCTATTTTCTTTTTCGTACATCACGGGACACAGAGCGACATAGTCATTACTAATGGGATGTCCTAAAGCAATGCCAAATGAGGGGGGGGATACACCATATATAAGCTGAGCGCTATCAGACATGAGGATCTTTTGCGGCCTGCAACACACTGCGCCCAAAGGCGACATCCTCCTGACTTCTAACGTCCACCTGGTAGAACCTAGTAAACGTGTGTACTGAAGACCATGTTGCGGCCTTACAGATTTGAGCCAGGGAGGCCTGGTGATGCACTGCCCATGAAGTTCCAACTGCTCTCGTGGAGTGCGCTCTAACTTTGAACGGAGGCGGTCTCCTTCTCAAGCCATAAGCTTGCATAATGACCTGTCGAATCCACTTGGCTAAAGTAGATTTTGACGCTGCCTGACCCCTTCTGGGGCCTTCCGGCAGTATAAACAAAGTATCCGTTCTGCGAATCTGAGCAGTGGCTTTTAGATAAGCTTTAACTGCTCTTACTACATCCAAAGAATGCAATAACTTTTCCTCTACCGAAGTAGGTTTGGGGAAAAAAGAAGGAAGAACCACATCTTGGTTCAAATGAAACCTCGATACCACCTTAGGAAGAAAGGCTGGATGAGGACGTAACACTACTCTGTCCTTATGGATAACCAGATATGGCTCTTACAGGACATAGCTGCTAATTGGACATAGCTGCTAATTCCGATACTCTTTTAGCCGAACAAATGGCTACTAGAAAAATCAATTTCCTGGTGAGAAGCACCAAGGAAATATGCTGTAATGGTTCAAATGGTTGTTTCTGTAGAACCGACAGAACCAAGTTTAGATCCCATGGACATATGGGAATACTAACCGGAGGACTAATACGCATCACTCCTTGTATAAAGGCTTTGACTAGTGAATGCGAAGCCAAGGGCCTTTGAAAAAATATTGACAAGGCCGAAATCTGACCTTTGATAGTACTCAAGGCAAGTTTCCTATCTACAGCCCATTGTAGGAAGTCCAGAATTCTACCTATTACGTATTTACGTGGATGCCATTTCTTGGCTTCACACCAGGCGATGTACGCCTTCCAGATTCTATAGTAGATCTGCCTGGATACCGGTTTCCTGGCATTGATCATGGTAGACACCACAGCATTAGAGAGCCCTCTCTTTTTTAGAATGTGGGCTTCAATAGCCAGGCCGTCAAACCTAGGGCTGGTAAGGAAGGGTGGTATATCGGTCCCTGCGAAAGCAGGTCCGGACGATGTGGGAGGGTCCAAGGACTCCCCACAGACATTTTTACGATCTCCGCGTACCATGCTCTTCGGGGCCACGCTGGAGCCACCAGAATCACTGGTTTCTTTTCTACCCTGATTCTGCGGAGTAATCGAGGTAACAATTGTGGCGGTGGGAATGCATATATCAGCTTGAACTGATCCCAAGGGAACACTAGGGCATCCGAGCCGCACGCTAGGGGATCCCTTGTCCAAGAGACAAACCTGTCCACTTTCGTGTTGAACCTGGATGCTAGCAGATCTACATCCGGTGTTCCCCACCGCTGACATATTGTCCGGAAAACCTCGGGATGAAGGGACCATTCCCCTGGGCATAATTGTTGGCGACTTAGAAAGTCCGCCTTCCAATTCTCCACCCCTGGAATGAATACCGCAGATATGGCTGGGACATATCTTTCTGCCCATCTCAGGATGTAATTTACTTCCCTTTGGGCTGCACGACTCCTGGTGCCCCCCTGACGATTGATATATGCCACTGCTGTGGCATTGTCTGATTGAATTCTGACAGGGGACCCTTGGAGTTTGGATGTCCATGCTACTAGGGCATACCGGGCTGCTCGTATCTCTAAGAGATTGATGGGCAGGGCCTTTTCCGCATCCGACCATCTGCCCTGGAGAGACCATTGCTCCAGTACTGCTCCCCAGCCTAAAAGGCTGGCATCTGTAGTGACCACCTTCCAGGAAATCGGACTGAAGGATTTCCCTCTTTCCAGATTCCGGGGAACCAACCACCAACGGAGGCTTCTGCGAACGGAAGGGGACAAGGACATTGGTACGTCCAGAGCCTGAACTTTTTTGTTCCAGGCTGACAGTATGGCCCTTTGCAACTTCCTTGAATGGAATTGACCGTAGGGTACTGCTTCGAATGATGCCACCATTTTTCCCAGCAGCCTCATGCACAGGCGTATGGATGGCTGTCTTTTTGAACCCACTAAGTGGATCAAATCTCTCAAAGACGACCCCTTTTCTCGAGGCAAGAAAATTTTTCTCTGGTCTGAATCCAGCCTTAGCCCCAAGTATTCCAGACTTTTGACTGGTTCTAGGGCTGACTTGTCTCGGTTGATAATCCAACCGTGATATTCCAGATACTTGATTGTCTCGTGAACAACCACTTCTAGTTTTTCCACTGAGTGGTCTATCAGCAACAAGTCGTCTAGATATGCCATTATCGTTACACCTCGTGTTCTTAGATTGGCCAATAATGGGGCCAGAATTTTTGTGAACACTCTTGGTGCTGTGGCCAGACCGAAGGGTAAGGCTCTGAACTGAAAATGGCGCCCTTCTATCGCAAAGCGTAGAAATTTTTGGTGGGCTGGAAAGATGGGGATGTGCAAATACGCATCTTTGATGTCGATCGAGGCTAACCATTCCTCCCCTTGTAGGGCAGTGGCTACCGATCGGATCGACTCCATCCGGAAAGTCCTGATATGCAGGAATTTGTTTAGCCCTTTTAGATTTAATATGGGCCTCACGTCCCCGTTTGGCTTCGGAACTGTAAAGAGGTTTGAGTAAAACCCGAACCCCCATTCTTCCAGGGGGACCTCTATAATTACTGCTTGAAGCAATAATTGTTCCAGTGCCAACAGGAGGGATCCTCTCTTCTGGGGATCCCTTGGCACGTTCGACCTTATAAAGCGGGAAGGAGGGGAGTTTTTTAACTCCAATTTGTATCCCAGATTTACTGCGGAGAGCACCCATCTGTCTCGGATCGTGTCCCGCCAGGTTTCTGTGAACAACTGAAGTCTTCCCCCCACCCGATTGGGTGGGGGCAACCCTTCATGCATTTGACTTTGGGGGAGGTTTTGTACCTCTCCTGCTCCAGGGCTTCTTGTTACCCTGCAACTGTCCCTGATTTTTACCTCCGGGATTTGACCGGGGAGGCCGTCGGAACTGTTTCACAGCCGATGTCCTAGGGACTGGAGAAGCCGGCCTCTTAAAAGAGGGACCTCTAACTCTATTTTTGACCGGCAAGAGTGTACTTTTACCGCTGGAAATTCTCTGGATATACTTGTCCAGGTCTTCCCCGAATAAACGCTCCCCATGAAATGGGAAGCTGACCAGCAATTTTTTACAGGGAGCTTCAGCAGACCAGTTTTTGAGCCATAGAAGCCTGCGCATATGTACTACAGACAGCGTAAGGCGGGAGGCCTGATGGATTGAATCCTTTATAGCGTCCACCGCAAAGCATAAGGCTCTAGGTAGATCAGCTAGGGCAAGAGCCTGCTGATCTGGCAAGTCCCTTAAGACCTGTTTCAACTGATCCTTCACTGCTTGGCAGACCCCTATAGCTGCCACTGCTGGTTGTGTCACCAATCCTGCTGTAGAAAAAGCAGATTTCAATAAGGACTCCAATTTTTTATCTATTGGGTCCTTGAACATTTGGACATTTTCCACCGGACATGTCAGTGATTTATTCACACAAGAGATGGCTGCGTCCACTGTAGGGACCTTCCATTTTCTGACGAACTTATCCTCCATAGGATAGACCACCGGAAATCTCTTGGGGGGAGTAAATATTTTGTCAGGATGCTCCCAATCCTGGTAAATGAGCCCCTCCAATAAAGGATGGATCGGGAAAGAACAAACAGTCTGGGGAGCTTTTAGCGACCCCAACGAGGAGACAGAAGAGGAGGATGGCTCCGCAAGTGGCATTTTAAATGCTGATCGGACCATATTAGTCAGGGACTGAACCCATAACCTCTCAGCATGTGATGCTGAGAACGGCTCCTCCACTGTTGATTCCTCTACAACTGAATCAACCTCATCCTGATCCCCCTCAGGTAGGTCGACCTCTGTATGGGACTGTTGCTCTGTTAACAGGCACTCTGAGGGAGGAGACGGAGATCGAGCACTTTTCTCCTGTGACAGGGAAGCAGCAATTAGTGCTGACAATCTCTCTTCCAGCCCTCCCAGAGCTGAGGAAAAAACCTCCTCTGTTACATACACAGGAGCAGGTGAACTGGGGACAGCCACAGTACCAGGTACTCCTGGGGGTGCCCTACGGTCACTAACCTCTGATTCTTCAGGGGAGACTGGTGCAGCCAAAGCATGCCCAAGATCCTCAGAGCCCGATGGAGACCCCCTATTCCTCCTGGAATTTCTAGTCCCGGAGTTTTTAGACGGCATATTCCTAAGCCACAAAGCTGAGGTATTCCAGCCGAAAATACACCAGTTACTGATAATAGTCTAGCATAAATGCTGCTATAATAAACAGTTGGTGTCTACTAATGTGCCTTTCTAGGGGATGCCTGTATCAACCGCTTGCTGTATGCCTTTAAATGTTGTCAGCTCTGTCTCTGTACTTCATAGCCAGCTTACTGCAATAATGTGGCTTTTTAAAACCTGCTGGGACGCCCGCACATGCGCAGAAGCGCTGCGGCGCGCACAGAGCGTCATCCCCCAGGCTCCGCCCCTTTTTCCGGCCACCTCTATATATAGAGGCGCGTGCACGCGCATGCGCGCGGCCACGTGCGCCTCGGCGCTAATTTTCAAACATGGAAACCAGGGACAGGAGCCAGGGCCCCTTTTGCCGCAGGCCGGGGGATAGACGAACACTGCAACATGGCAGAGGAAACAGTTTCCTGTAGGAGAACTCACCAGCTGCCTGGACTTTGCTCTCTGAGAAGAAACTAGTCCATATGACAAGAAAAACATTCCACAGCGGCCTCTAGTGGACAAACACAGGTACCGCAGTTTAATATACTAAACATATATAAAAAAACATTCTTTTTTTTTTTTTTTTTTCTTGACCACTATTAAAAATTATTACATTTTTTTAGTAGTTACAGGCATGCACAGATATTAGCGGGAATACCATTAGGTAACAGACAGACAAATTAGGCTTGGGGGGCCCCCAATAGAACCAAGTTCCTGGGGGCCCCCACTTACCTGTTCCCCGCCGCAGGACTTTGTTTGGTCCACAAAAGCCCAAACTTCACCTATCACGGCAGGCATTGTAATCAAACCTTCAGGGACCGGGTTCCCAAGGATTCCACTCCCCTGGACCTGTATAGCACCCTGCACAGAAAACATCTTGGTCGTGGGTATGACCAGAGCTCTGGATCCCAGGGTCCAGCTCTCCTAAGAGAAGCATTACAGGCAGAACCTTGCTCTTCTCTGCAAGGCCCGGGTACCGACCGTTTAGCTATGAAGCTTTTTTGGTCGGATCCGGAATAGCTTACTGAGGCCCAAAAGAACCTGTACGCAAGCTCAGTGAAAAACACATGTTTCTTCTTGGCCAACACCTTAGACACTGGCAAAAAACTGAGGTGCTCCCGGATGGGAGGGGCTTATATAGGGGAGGGTACTTCCGGTTTTGGAAGTTGCCAGTGCCAGCACCTGACGGTAACTATATAACCCATTAGTAATGACTATGTCGCTCTGTGTCCCGTGATGTACGAAAAAGAAATGTATTCTGCTACATATTTTTGCTAAACCCCCCCAATAAGCATATGTTGATTGGTTTGCACAAAAGTTATAGCGTCTACAAAGTAGGGGAAAGATTTATGGCATTTTTATTTATTTATTTTTTACTAGTAATGGCGGCGATCAGCGATTATTAGCGGGACTGCAACTTTTCAGCAGACAGATCGGACACCTAACTGACACTTTTTTAGGGACACCAATACAGTGATTAGTGCTAAAAATATGAACTGTCACTTTACTAATGACACAGGGAAGGGGTCGCAGGTGGCCGGCGGATATTGCTTCTGCTAGACTTATTTTTTGGCAGTGCCCCTCCCGAGACTAGACTCTGGATCCGCCCCTGTGCTCATGCACTCTGCAGTGTAGTGTAGCATCATGGGAAATGTAGTTCCAAAACTTCTGGAGTGCCAAGGTTCGCCATCACTGCACTAGGTGAACAAAGTTATCAGATATGTGATCTTATAATTGTTCTACAACGAAAGTCGTATATATGCTGACATACCCCTGTGACAAATTTTATATTGGGAAGATTAAACGCCAACTTAGGACATGCATAGGCGAGCATATGCGTGATATCAATGAGAAAAATCCAGAAAAGCCCATAGCCAGGCACTTTGCTCAATATCATAACTGTAGGTTAGAAGGTATGCAGGTCAAAAGAATCTATATGCTGAGATTTTCACCAAGAAGAGGTGACTTCAATCTAATACTGCTACAGAAGGAGAAGGGATGGATATACAGGTTGAAGTCCTGAACTCAACCTGCAGGTTTATTTAGAGGAATAGCTGCATTAGCCCGAGGTATAATGATAGGGCTTTTTTTTTTATAAGTCTTTTTTATTGCATTTTTGAACTTAATGATGGGGCTTTAAATTTTCGATACACCCTATACCAATCTCTATGAATCTGTATGTTGTTGCTCAATATGTTTTTAATCTTTCCAAATGTGCGTGCTTGTCTCTTTGGTGTCTTGGTGTGTCTTAACCCCCCCTCCCTTCCCTGCAGCCCCACTTATTCTATCTGGGGTAACTGAATAAGTGGGTATTGGCCTGATGTATCTGCTAGTCAAGAACTTGTGTGCCTTCTAGCCCTCTGAATAGTGATGGAATATTTCTCTATAAAAAAAACAAAAGATCATAAGCCCAAGTAATCTGAAAATTAATCTAAGTGATGTAACCATGAACATCACCTTGATGAAAGAAAATGTAAACCCAAAGTCCTAACTGGTGGCACTGCTGTCAACACTGCCACAGCATGCAAAAGCAAACCAGGCTCCTTTAAGAAAACAGTAGGAGCGGCTCTATCCGAGGTGATGACACAGTGAAAAGGAGCCCTCAGGTACCCACCCGATGTCCAGGCGAAGCTACGCTATCGTATAGCGAAACCCGTTGATGTCATCAATGCCCGAGACACCATCTGAGTATCCCCTGCAGTGTTGGTGAGCAATATGGGAGATCCCTTCGACTACAGAGCTGATCCAGCATCTGACCATGTGTATGCCGGAATAACTGGCCTCCTTAGGCAGTGACACTAACCCAGAGAGAATGTGATGACCGTGCCCGGAAACTCTGGCAGAGTCAGCTTTTCACATCAAGCAACCTGAATAGCAGTTATTGTCGGGACCGGAACGGAACAAATCGTTCCATGTGGAGACACCTGTTGATGATGATTGGCTGGAGACTCTTTTGCCGGAGTGGTAAAGTACTGCTGCCTTTGCTTGAGACTGCTTTGATGTTTTACTGTGGATCTATGATATGATTGTATTTTACACCACTCAGTCCCAGCCTCTCCACAACCTCCACCTACACTTGCAAGATCCCCCAACTGCATTCATTCATTCTATGATGACAGGTTTATGATCGTGACCAGCCAGTCACTCAGTCTTTGTGATCGCCAGAGGCTTACTGTCACTCATAGTTGTTATCCTGCACACTGCGACCCATTGCATCCTTATGGGCATGTGTATGCCACAGACTTTGCAACAGGAGATGCCCTCGCTTTATCGATCCTAGCTACTGTGGCATACCAACTAGAGCCCGGTCCACCCTCCGATAGCCCATGACCACACACACACTCCTAAGCACACAGGAACTTTGCATCCATGATGGACTAGTGCCCCACCTGTTCTGCACAACTGTCTAGGACAGTGATGGCGAACCTTGGCACCCCAGATGTTTTGGAACTACATTTCCCATGATGCTCATGCACTCTGCAGTGTAGTGGAGTATCATGGGAAATGTAGTTCCAAAACATCTGGGGTGCCAAGGTTCACCATCACTGGTCTAGGACAATAGGATTGGTTCTAGCACAGCAGGATCAACATACATCCCCCAGTTGGTTGCCCATTCCCCGCTTCCTCCTGCTCGAGCCTCCAAGGGGCTGACCCTCAGCAGCACCACCTTGACAGACTTGGTTATTTGGGGAAATGGCACTTGCTGTGGTGGTGCCCCGTGTGTCAGTTAATTCAGTGTCCAGACGTCTTTGTTTTATGTTTCTTGTATTTGTGTTTTTGTTCTATGGGAGCATGCTTGTCATGCCATGCACAATTGGTTTTAGGTGTACCCCACCTGGGTGTTAATGTATACCAAGACCTATGTTTTTAGGTGGTACATTTCTTGACAATCAATAAATGATTTATACTTTTTCATATAACAGCTGTCCACACTCTTTGTCACTATTTCAGCCTACTTGGTTTCCCACCCTTGGACAATTTTTTTCTTTGATCTGAAGTCTAATAGATAAGGTGGCAGTTGTATTTTAGTTATTTTCTAATGTAACATGTCACTCTACCCATTCCGAGCAAAGTAACAGTGCCTCCTGATAGCCCACCTCCCAGCAAAGGTATACGTGTCCATCCATGCTCCCTCACCAGCCCATTATTTTAATGGAGCAGGGCGTCTGAGTATAGAGGACACGTGAAAATGCTCATTCCTGAGCATCCTCTCAGCAGACACTCGCATGCGGGAGACAAGTGATGTCATCTATAATGGTAAACTCTGGACCCAAAGCTTCATCGGGGTGGATTTCTGCAGTGGAGCAGTGAGGATACCTAGTTGGGGGGTGGGCGATCAAGAGGTACTACCACTCTTGATGGCCCTATTTTACTAATATACTTCTGTTCTGTGAACAAACAGAAAAAGTTTTTCTCATAGTAATTTGTCATGCTCATAATGCACAGTATTTGGAATCTGCTTTCAGTAACAACTCCATCTTTCCAGTTCTCTAGTTTTAAAGAACACACCTTTTAGAGGACCCTGGAGAGCATTGGTCAATACAGGAAGGGTGATCTACTATTACTGCTAAGAAATAAAGCAATATTTTGCAAGAACTATGAGTGTTTAAAAAAAATATATATACCGTATATACTTGAGTATAAGCTGACTCGAGTATAAGCCGAGGTACCTACTTTTACAAAAAAAACTGGGAAAATTTATTGACTCGAGTATAAGCCGAGGGGGGGGGGGGTGTGCCCATTGCCCAACCTTACTGTGCCCATTGGCATCTCACTCTGCCACCTCACTGCCCATTGTCACCTCACTGTGCCCATTGTCGTCTCACTGTGCCCCCTTACTGTGCCCATTGCCATCTCACTGCCCACTGTCACCTCACTGTGCCCCCTTACTGTGTCGATTCCGCCTCCCTGTGCCCGAGTCAGTACCTCAAAATCTTGTAATTCCGCGGCGGCGTCCATTGTTCAAATCTCGCGCCGTTCTCCCTGTCCCTTCCGTGATAGGCGTTTCCAGCAAACACTGTGTTGAGTGTTTGCGCCTATCACGGAGGTCCTCTCATTCGCCGACTCCGTTTCCCAGCAGGCACTGTGTTCAGTGCTCGGCCAATCACGGACGTCGGACAAGAGGACCTCCGTGATAGGCGCAAACACTCATCAGTGTTTTCTGGAAACGCCTATCGCCGAAGGGACAGGGAGAACGGCGCGAGATTTGAACAATAGACGCCGGCCGCAGAATTTCACGATTTTGAGGTACTGACTCGAGTATAAGCCGAGGGGTATACTTTCAGCCCTAAAAAAAGGGCTGAAAAACTCGGCTTATACTCGAGTATATACGGCATATTCTTTAAACCGGCATGATATCAAATTTAATATGATATAGTCAGCATTTTAACACATGAAACCCTGATGTAACAGTTCCATAACATAGTATCTTAGCCAGGACTGTAAGCCCAGGCTAAAATGTGTCGCCAATTCTATGTATAATTTATTCATTCGTATGGGTTCATCTCATTCCTGTATATGGAAATGTTCCACAAAAACTAGCTTTAGTTTTCAATGGGATTCTATACTGCAGACACCTCATAAATCTGTATTTATTCACTGTCGCAGAGAAAGCAAATGGTTGATTTATAGAAAGTGAAACAGGAAATCGAATTCCAGCTGTTATTCTTCCAGTGTATGACTAAAAGGTATGAATGTCGTGTTGGCATCAACACTTCTTTCCCCAATATTCAATTGCAATTGTGACTTTAGCTGGCCATACTTTCAGAAATGGTAGGATGGTGTGTAACAATCAAGTCACTTTTAAAGCTAGTCATTCACCATGTGACAGACACAACCAGGACAGGGGCTTTTGGAGGGAACTGCAGGCTAGCCTGTTGCTTACGAACTATGGAATTGGCATTCGAGGAAGCTGAAAGCATTTAAGATGTCCTGTTATATGATGCAAGAGGACATTATTACATTTAACAGTCAAGGAAGCCATGATGGTCTCTGTCAACTTGAAACTCAGTAAGCAGATGTATGTGAAAAGAAAGCTGGTTAATGAGATTTGGACAGCCCTGGGTCTTCTTGAATACTGTTGCCGGACATTCTGGGATTCCTGATTAATCAAAGCATTAATAGGTGTGAATTCCCATTCTCCTATTGTTTCTGTCTGCTAGTATTGTGTCCACTCCACCTTGTTGGCAAACTTTTGTGGGATGTTATGTTTGTTAATTAGATTACTGGTTAATTAAGATCACTGTTGGTTGTTAGCTGTTAATTGGATAAGTGTTTGAAGTGCATTGACATACTAATATCCTCAATAGTAGAATGTACTCCTGTGAAGTCTAAAGTATGTGTCTGAGTTTTAATAAACATTCATTCCTTTGGTTCTATCCCAACATCGTGTCTGTGTACAGTGCTTGGGGGTAAAAAAGGGCTGGTATTAGGTCTCGGTTTGCTTGGAGCGGTTTGGAGGGCAGGAGGCACTGTTTGACGGAAGGAAGCACCCCCGCGGGGCACCCAAGTGGTTCTTTCGCACACCAATAGATTTTTTCAGTTCAGGCTGTAGGGTATACAGAGCAGATGGATGAATGTCCTGATGTGCCTATTGTATTTTGATAGCGGCTCTCATAATACCCAAACAGCATCTGCTGTTTTGATGCAACCGCTTTTCTGCCCAACAATTTTCCGCCCAGCTTCTTTGACTTTTCTTAACCAAGGGATAGCAGGCAGAAGGAGGCAGACTTGGCTACCCACTGAGTGAATTTCTACCAGTTCATCAGGAACTTGACAAAATGTGTACAGCAAGATATCATCTTGTTCTATACAATTAAAATGTAGCTTGTATTGTGCAGGTGTAAAGATGTGCTCATTGCCTCATTTTTTATAGAAAACAACCTATTATCACATTTTTAATCTGCTAATTATTTTTCTTTTTTTTCTATTGTTAAATCAGCTATTGAACAATAGTTGTCCTTGTATGTATTTGTATACTGTATTTGCTCCATGCTAAAAATAAAATAAAAAAAGAGGCTGACCTGAAAATCATTAGACTTTTAAAGG
The DNA here is from genome assembly GCA_029206835.1 of Rana muscosa. Lineage (NCBI taxonomy): Eukaryota > Metazoa > Chordata > Amphibia > Anura > Ranidae > Rana > Rana muscosa. Next base: position 688,170,729 of record CM055117.1, read on the forward strand.
ATTGAGAGACATGTAGAAGGCAAGCAAAGTCTGGACATCTATCTACTACAACCAATGCTGACATTTCAGTTTTGAGCATGTCAATTGGTTGTGACACCAACCAAGTTCTTTTATTTTAGTGACATTAGCTGCAAGATATCTACAACTGATGTTCTAGCTGTCACTCTCACTATATGAGCTGATTCCACTCTTGCCTTTGACATCTCCAGTTATTTTTATATTACACAGAAGGAAATGTAAGACTCAATGATGTGGCTTGTAATTGCTTTGGATGTTGCAATGATCAAGTCAGTGATTCCATCCACCTAGTGTAAAATTTGAAATGTCAGTTTTGAATTAACATACCACTTTAAAGCACACCTGTCAGGATAGGACTATGGGAGCCACCATTGTTGGCTTGTTTTTGAAAGTTCATGCTCCAGGTCTGTCAAACATATCCTTTATTCAGGGTTTAGTGAACCTTATGCAGAATAAGCATGTATATACCAGTTGTCCAAGCCCTGATATGCAACATGCTTGTTGCAGATAAATAACTAACATAGTAGCTAATAAAGTATGATGATGCACCTTTAAAAAACAAAATCAAGAATAGCAGCTTATCGTTAAATGATCCTTTTAAGATCTGCCTAAACATGTTCACAGTCTGATGTATGCAATACATTCCACAGTGAAAGATTTTAAAATGGTGAAGTTGATATAGCAGGGAGTAATATTTCTAACTACATGTGATTTTAGGGGTATTTAGAAAGAACAGGGAAATCCATCTGAGACAGAGGGGAAACATCTTTCTGACCCTAAAAGTTATTTAAACAACTTTCTGGATACAAATATCAGCAGACTGTCCTTTTATAATTATAAGTGTGCATATTACTAGTTAAAGTTTTTCGTTTAAATTCCGTTGGTGATTATGACAATACTGCCATTCTTCAGCTAAAACACTGTAGAGTTCCCTTTTTTCTATACTAACGATAGTCGTATTTCTTTAATTTACAACTTGTATCCCATCCTATAGTTCTTATGATAAATTATATAGCGAAACCTTTTACACTGGCAGTGGAAAAATGTTTGCTAAATTAAATATCATCAGATGTTTCTTACCCCATACAATAAATTACCAGCTGTCATCATGGTAGATCTGTTCTATCAAAAGCGGTTGTTCATATGCTGAATAGCAAAGTTGCGTAAAAAATTTCCCAGAGTGAGGGGAAACCTATTCTTCGACATTTGTCCCTCCTTGAAAGATTCCCCCTTACCTCTTGTTCTGGGGACAACTCCCCTAAAATGTGGGATTTCCCCTCACTTTCATTGTAGAGATAATGGTCCCCAATTTAAATAGGTGGGTAAATCTTTCCAATTGGAACAGAGTCGGTTATAAAAACTTGAGGTTTTAACCCTTCCCTGCTGTAGCCAAAGCTTAAAAAAAATAAATAAAAAAGGTTTACCTAAAGATACACTGTAAATGTTGAAAAACCATCTTGTTCAAATGTATTTACATTCCCGCATACTTTTCATTAAAGTTTTTCTGTGGGCAAAATTTTATATCAAATATTCATTTCATCATGTATTTTAAATATTTCTAGCCTACTCATATTGATCCGAATGATCTTGAAGTTTGGAAACTTACTTTGTAAAGATCCCCATGCATTTACATCCTTGAATTCTGTGACATGTATTCACTAAGCTTGACTGGAAAGGGAGAAACCGTGCCATACGCCAACTCGGCCCGAAAGGTGAATCAACATAATGGCTTCAGCCTGGCTCCACCCAGACCATGCCCCCAATACATTTCACCCCACCCATAAGGCTTAATCATAAAGGGCGTTGTGAAATGAATAAGGGGCGTGGCCTGGGTGGAGTCAGGCGCAAGCTGTCTTATTGATTCACCTTTCAGGCCGGGTTGGTGTACTGCAGTGTTTTTTCCTTAGCCACCTGTACCCTTGAGTAGGAATCACCAGAGTTGAAGGATGTTTGTTTAGGGTGGCACCCCAAGTTTTCTAAGGTTACAGTATGTTTTCAATAAACTGTCTAAGTAGGCCCTGTTTTGTCACAGATTTCACAGAGCCTGCCTTTTCAACTATGAGTTGCTGTGAGAAGGTGTTTCAGGTGGTAGAGTCAATACAGGAATCACTGTTTCCAGGCAGCAGGGATACCACAGAATATGTAGTCCTTAGAAAATAGTAAATGGCAGAAGACAAGCTGCAAAGCATGCTGGGAATCCGGAAATGTGTGGAAAGAGATTAGCAGGCGGCGATCACAACATGAGACGATTTTTCAAGTACCGTATATACTTGAGTATAAGCCGAGATTTTCAGCCCTTTTTTTTGGGCTGAAAGTCCCCCCCTCAGCTTATACTCGAGTCAGCGAAATTTAACATTGTAAATGGTACCTGAAAAAAAGTTGAGAGGCTGCGGCGTCCATCGTTTAAATCTCGCGGTCTCTTCCTGGTCCCTTCCGTGGTAGGCGATTCTCAGCAGACACTCTCCGCCTATCACGAACGTTCTCTCATCCTCAGTTTCCCAGCAGACGTCTGTGATTGGCAGAACACCGAACACAGTGTCTGCTAGGATGGGTGAGAATCGCCTATCACGGAAGGGACCAGGAAGAGACCGCGAGATTTAAACGATGGACGCCGCAGCCTCTCAACTTTTTTTCAGGTACTATTTACAATGTTAAATTTAAACAGTGAGGATGGGCACAGTGAGGATGGGCACAGTGAGGCATTGTTGACCCTCGGCTTATACTTGAGTCAGTAAGTTTTCCCAGTTTTTTGTGGTAACATTAGGTACCTCGGCTTATACTCGAGTATATACGGTAAGCTTATATTGGATTGCCAAAAATGTCTATTAGTTGGAATGGTTATTACAATGCTTATGTTGTATAATGAAAGCATATGCCATGACTATAGAACTCCTTTAAAGGAGAAGTCCAGCCAAAGCTTGTTTGGCTGAACTTCTCCTATGGGTCACAGGAGTGCAATTAGTTTTGCACTCCTGTGACCCGTTTTCAGCAGAGAGCGGACTTCAGTCCGATCTCTGACGCCATGGATCTCAGTCCAGGCACCGCATCATCCCTACAATGGGAGTCTGGATCCGCAAGGTGCCTGAACTGACACCCGTCTTAGGCTCCTCAGCAAGCAGCTGAGAGCCTGAGACGGCCGCTCCCCGCCCCTCCACAGCTCGGTGCTCCAGTGAGCAAGGAGGAAGCAGAGTGGAGAGCTGCTAATTGACAGTCAGCAGCTCTCTGCTCGGGGAGCTGTGAGAACCAAGCCATCAGTGATGTTTTATCGTTCGGTTCTCAGTGTAGAGGTGGCGGGGGACAGATGCAGCATCGGACCGATGCTGTATCCACTTAAGTATGATGATGGAAAAAAAAAAAAACCATACTTCTCTTTTAAGAAGTGTAATACTTATAAAACTATAGTACCCTTAAAAAGGAAACACTTATTACTCAGAATAGTATTGGAATTTGCAAGCAACATGGTTTGTTGTATTTCATAATCCACCTTACCTACAATATGTTGTATAAGAATAGTTAAATATAAAAATGACAGTTAATAAAAACAAACAAAAGGACTCACTGCAGCCAGTAACACATAGTAAACTGTATTGATGTAAATCTGTTGTCTAGACTATTAAGTTTACACCTGGTATATTTTGGAAGTTGGAAGGAATGTTTCACTTTTTCTCTAGAAAGCCCTTTTAATCCTTGGTTTCCTGCAAGTTACACATGGTCCTTGCATCAGAGCATTGAGCCTAAGGAACATATGGAGGAGGCTTCTCAACAGGTAAGACCATGTTGGAGTTGTACTGTGAATGCAGATTTGAAGCCAATCCATTCACAGAGTTGGAGTGGGGTGGATGCTGAATGTCATCTGATAATGTGATATCTGCAGAGGAGGTTGCTGGATACGAACCTGAAGGCTGTGAAACAGTAACAACATTTTACTTTAAACATGCTTGTACACAATATTGCAAATTTTTTAAAATATGATTACTGAATATATTGCACCATTAAATTTACACATACTATTAGGATAAAGTTTCAACTTCAGCCCTCCACCTGCAGGTCCCTACTTACCTCCTTTGATGGCTGCAGCCTGGCAAGTACGAATTTAGTGCTGGGATGCCAGTGCCTTCGCACTAGCATACCGTAGACTTGAATGGGACATACTATCAGGAACAACAACAAATTCAAGTCTATAGTATGTTAGTGCACTGACAAACCAGCAGTAGGTTTTCTCAGACAGCACAAGAGGGTACAGCTGTTGGAGGAGGTAAATAAAGGTCTTGGAGGTAGCGCACAGAGCAGGTAGGTACAACCTTATTCCCAAAAAGTTGGGAGGCTGTGTAAAATCTACATAAAAGCAGATTGCAATGATTTGCAAATCTCATAAACCCATATTAATTCACAATAGAAAATAGAATGCATATCAAATGTTTGAACTGACAAAATGGTCTATTTAAAAAAAATAATAATAAGGTCATTTTGAAATTGATGGCAACAACTAGTGATGAGCTTTGTGTACGAATCGAACCCATGTTTCGACTCGAACACCGGCTGTTCGACCATTCGCCGAATTACGAACATTATGAGCCGTTCGCGCCAAATTCGAGTGGCGCGTCACGGCCCATAATTCACTGTGGCATCGCAGTGCATTGCTGGCTGATGATTGGCCAAGCATGCACTATGACCCGCATGCTTTGGCCAATCACAACGCAGAAAAAATGGAGAGCCGTAATTGGCCAAAGCCAGGGTGGCTTTGGCCAATTATGGCTCAGGGGGTTTAGTAAACGCCCCACACTATATAAGGCCGCCGGCTCGGCGGCCTTGTGTAGTGTGTTGGAGTTGTGAAAAGAGAGAGTTTACAGAGACAGACCGTGTAATTTATATTGAGTTAGAGCAGGCAGGCGAGTCAATTGGCTGCAGTTACAGTGTGTAGAGGATTTATATGCATCCTAGCTGTTGTGTGTGTGTATATGTGTGTATATGTGTGTATATGTGTGTGTATATATATATATATATATATATATATATATATACGCTGTATTCAGTTTAGCTAGATCCATTCCTGGTTTTCTCTATACTGCGACAGGCAGGCAGGCAGGTGATTGTGCTAGCTGCGGACAGTCAGTGTTTCACTTAGTGTACTGTGTGCTTTGCATAGCATTCACCTAAAGCTTACCTGAATACAGTTAGTGACTACTATAGTGGTGTTCTAATAATAAAACCACAAGCAGAGAGCTGCAAGTATTTTCAGTTAGTGTACGGTGTCCCTCTCTGCAATTTTCACCTGAAACTAACTGCTGCTGCTGCTTTTCCCATACTAATACCACAGCAGGCAGCTGATTCTGATAGCTGCATTATCAGTACAGACAAATATATATATCCCACCTTTGTGCAGCTACATCTCACTGCAGCCCATTAGTATGTCGGGAAGGCAAACAAGGAGAGGCAGACAGTCACGAGGCAATAAAAGAGGGCAAGCAGGCTCTGTGTCTAGAGGCAACAGTGCTGCTGGTCGTGGACACGGTACATCCTCATCAGCACGTGGCCGTGGGACACGCTTGTCCTTCTTTTCGGCAGCTGGCCATGTTGAGCTGCAACATGCCCAAGACTTGGTAGAGTGGATGACCAAGCCGTCCTCCTCCTCCTCATCCTCTCTCACCCAGGCTCAGGGTACTTTGTCTGGCAAAGCAGCTGCCAAAGCGGCCTCTTCCCTCGGCTCAATGGCATCAGTCACTCCTTCCCTAGCCCCACCATGTCCTCCTAAGGAATCCCCCGAACTGTTTGACCACAGTGTTGGGTACATGCTCCAGGAGGATGCCCAGCGTTTTGAAGGCTCTGATGATGGAACCCAGCTGGAGAAGGACAGTAACGTCAGTTCAGAAAGAGGGGGTAGTAACGTGAGCCTAGCGAGAGGGGGTGCCCAACAAGGACGGCTATCTGTCAGTCATGTTCCCCCAGCTGCAGCATACTGCCAGATTGGCTCCAGTGATGAGGAGGGAGGGGATGATGAGGTCACTGACTCCACGTGGGTGCCTGATAGGAGAGAGAAGGAGGCACATCTCCAACGAGGCAGGATGCCCTCCAGGGGCCAGCTTAAGGGCAGCACACCGCAGAGCTCCGCATGTGCAGGGCGCTGCTGTCTCTGCGTGTTATTCCAAAAGTTCTTTGGTGTGGGCCTTTTTTCAGACGTGTGCAGCAGATCGCACTGTTGCCATTTGCAACATATGTCTAAAGCGTATCTCGCGTGGCCAAAACATCAGCCGCTTGGGCACCACGTGCTTGACCAGACATATGTTGACCTACCATGCAGTCCATTGGCAAGCGTACCTGAAAGACCCACACCAAAGAAAAAAGCGGACCTCTCCTTGCTCCTCATCAGCTGGGATCTCCAATCCCACTATACCTTCAGTCCTCTCTGAAACCTGCACTAAGAGGAATGAAGGTGTAGAATTCGGTGTGTCCCAGCCAAGTACTTGCGGACAATCTGCTATCAGTACACCAACGTCCGATTGTACCAGGCAAATTTCCCTGCCCCAGCTGCTGCACCGCCGAAAGAAGTTCACTCCCAGCCATCCACATGCCCAGCGGTTGAATGCTAGCTTGGCTAAATTTCTAGCACTTCAACTGCTGCCTTTTCAGTTGGTAGACTTTGCCCCCTTCTGTGAGTTTGTTGAATGTGCGGTTCCTCAGTGGCAGGTTCCCGAACACCACTTTTTCTCACGGAAGGCCATTCCGGCTCTCTACCGGCATGTGGAAGGCAATGTCTTGGCCTCGCTAGACAGGGCGGTCAGCGGTAAGGTGCATATTACTGCTGACTCCTGGTCCAGCAGGCAAGGACAGGGACGTTGCCTATCTTTTACAGCGCATTGGGTGACTCTGCTGGCAGCTGGGAAGGATGCAGGACAAGGTGCAGGAGTGTTGGAGGTTGTTCCGCCACCACGCCTTCAAAATGTTACTACTGGTGATTCTGACACACCTCTCTCCTCCACCCCCTCCTCTTCTTCTTCCTCCATGGCCTCTACCTGTGCTTTGTCCTCAGAACCAGCGGTGCTCTGTAGGCGTTTAAGGGGCTACGCAAGTATGCAGGCAAAAAGATGCCATGCAGTGCTTGAGCTGGTGTGCTTGGGGGACAGAAGCCACACTGGGGCAGAGATTCTGTCAGCTCTGCAGGGGCAGGCTCAGAGGTGGTTGACGCCATGCCAGCTTAAGCCAGGAAATTGGTTTCTGACAATGGCACCAACCTCCTCTCCGCCCTCCGACAGGGACAACTGACCCATGTGCCCTGTTTGGCTCACGTCCTTAACTTGGTGGTGCAGCGGTTCTTGGGCAGGTACCTGGGCTTACAGGAGGTCCTGAAGCAGGCCAGGAAACTCTGTGGGCATTTCTGCCGATCATATAGTGCCTGCAAAAGGATTACAACCTGCCCAAGAACCGCCTAATCTGTGACATGCCCACCAGATGGAACTCTACATTGGCCATGCAGCGGCTGCACACGCAGCAGAGGGCCATCAATGAGTATCTGTTGCAATATGGCACCAGGACAGTGTCAGGGGAGCTTGGATTTCTTTCCCCACGCCAGTGGGCCATGATCAGGGATGCATGCACTGTCCTGTCACCATTTGAGGAGGCCACGAGGATGGTGAGCAGTGACCGTGCATGCATCAGTGACTCTGTCCCTCTTGTCCACCTGTTGGAGCACACGCTGCGTGGAATAATGGACAGGGCACTTGAGGCAGAACAGAGGGAGGAAGAGGAGGACTTCTTTACCTCTCAAGGCCCCCTTTATCCAGACCGTGTTCCTGCTGGCCCGCCTATCCCACAAAAAAAGGAGGAGCATTGTGTCAGCATGGAGGTGGAGCCTAGCAGTCTTCAAGGGATCAATTACAGTCCCAAGACACCCATGGACTTGTACATGGCTGGGAGGAGGTGGCTGCGGATCATGTCGTCCTGAGTGACCCAGAGGACTCCGGACAAAATGCCTCAGCAAACCTACGCTGCATGGCCTTCCTGATCCTGCAAAGCCTGCGGAAGGATCCTTGTATTCGTGCGATCGAGGAGAGGGATCTTTACCGGCTGGCAACCCTCTTTGACCCACGTTACAAGGGTAAGGTTGCAGACCTTATCTTGCCGTCGCAGAGGGAGCAGAGGATGAAGCATCTTCGGGAGGCCTTGCAGAAAGGTCTGTGCAATGCGTTCCCAGAGACTGGGAGGTTAAAAAATTCCTGGTCCTGGACAACGTGTTGCTGAGGCTTCGGTCAGTCAAAGAAGGAGCGGTGGAGAAGGTGGCCGTCTGACCGATGTGTTCAGACAATTTTTTAGTACGCAGCCCCAAGGTATGATCGCTTCCAGCAACCATCGGCAGCGTCTGGTTTACATGGTGCAGGAATACCTAGGGGCAAGATCAGACTTGGACACCTTTCCCACCGAAAATCCCCTGGGTTACTGGGTCTTGAGGATGGATCACTGGCCAGAGCTTGCATAGTATGCAATTGAGGTACTGGCCTGTCCTGCATCCAGCGTTCTTTCGGAACGCACATTCAGTGCTGCTGGAGGCTTTGTAACCGATCACAGGGTCCACCTGTCCACCGACTCGGTCGATCGACTGACCTCCATAAAAATGAATCAGTCTTGGATCACCACCAGCTACCAAGCACCTGATGCTGATGTATCCGAATAATTTTTTTGGAAATGTCATATCCCTTCAAGACTGCCTATGCTGATGCTGAGTGACTGTCCTGTTATGCTGGGTGACTATCCTCTTCCTCCTCAATAATCATGCTGATAGCTTGAAAGAACATTTTTGGTTCTGGGCACCAGCACCAGTGCCTAAGGCCCAATTTTTCAGCCCTTGTTTAACAGGGGCGTGTAAATATAATTTTTGATGCAATACTTTGCAGCAGGGCTCATTGCTGCGCTCCTAGTACAGTATCTGTGAGGGGTTGCAGTGTTGTGGCACCAGTGCCTAAGGCACAATTTTTATGCCCCTGTTCAACAGGGGCATGTAATTACAATTCTTGATCTAATTCACAGCGGGGCCCATTCCTGTGCCCACCAAGAGTAACTGTGAGGGCTTAGTGTTGTGGCAACACCATCATCACCTCCAAAGGCCCAATTCTTCTGCCCCTGTTCAATAGGGGCATGTGATTACAATTCTTGCTCTAATATTTCACAGCTGGGCCCATTCCTGTGCCCACCAAGAGTAACTGTAAGGACTTACAGCGTTGTGGCACCAGCACCACCACCAAAGGCCCAATTTTTCCTACCACTGTTCAACAATGAAAAAGGTGTCCCTCTCCACTGATGCTTTATCACCAATCCTTGTTTCAATAAAAACCCCAAATTTGCAAAAAACATTTGTCATTGGGACGGAAAGTGAGGTGAAATGTTCTGAACAGGTGCACAGACAACAAAACAAATGTTACAGGGGTGATAACCCTTCCCTATGTTTTCCAAAAAGCTTAAAAATAGATTTTTGGGCTGGAGCTACACTTAAAAAATTTACCTGTTCCAAATTACAAGCAGATTCTACTTGAGAACAAACCTACAGTCCCTGTCTTGTTTGCACCGCCTGTATACTGCTGTTCAGAGTATATAGGGCCTTTTTTTAATTTGGGTGCGGGGTTCCCCTTAATATCCATATAAGACCCAAAGGGGCTGGTGTGAGGGGGGGGGGGGGTGATTTTCATCCATATTACCGGGACCAGACATTACATTAAAGCCGCAAGCAGTTTTAAATGACTTTTTTTCCTTTTTAGAAATGTCATTTTGTGCAGGGACAGTTCTAAACACGGGAACCACGTGCCACTTCACAGGCATACTTTAGACACCCCCCAGGTACGATATTTAAAGGAATTTTTCACTTTATGTATCATTAAAATCACTGCTCCTGAAAATACTGCAGTTTTTAAAACTTATTTTTGCATTGATTCATGTCCCCTTGGGCAGGACCCGGGTCCCCAAACCCTTTTTAGGACAATAACTTGCATATTAGCCATTATAATTGGCACTTTTGATTTCGAACGTTCGTATCCATTGGATTTAATAGGGTTCTAAAGTTTGCGCAAACTTTCGGTCTGTTCGCAGGTTCTGGTGCGAACCGAACCGGGGGTTGTTCGGCTCATCCCAAGCAACAACACATCAGTCGGGAGAGGGCAAAAAAAAGCTGGCAAAGTAAGTGGTATTAACAACGAAAAGATGGAAGAACATTTTGCAATTAATTTAGTTAATTGGCAACAGGTCAGTAACATATGATTGGGTGAAAAAAAAAAAGAATCTTAGAGCGTCAGAGTGTCTTGGAAGAGTGAGATTCACTAATCTGTGATAAGCTGCATGTAAAAATTGTCGCACAATTTCAGAATAATGTTCCTCAATGTAAAATTGCAGACTTTAAATATATCCTCATCAAAAGATTCTAGGAATGTGTAGAAATCTCTGTGCACAAGGGACAAAGGCCAAAACGCAATATTGGATGCCCCAGATGGTACTGCATTAAAAACGGGCATGATTTTGTGAGGGACACCACTGCATGGGCTCAGGAAAAGATTCAAAAATCATGGTCTGTGAACCCAGTTCACAGTGCCATTCAAAAATGCAAGAATCCTATATCACGCAAGGGTGGGACAACATACCTCTCCCAAAACTCCAGCAACTGGTTTCCTTCATTCCCAGACATTTACAAAGTGTTGTTAAAAGAAGAGGGGATGCTACACCGTGGTAAACATGGTCCTGTCTCAACTTTTTTAAGTGTTGGTGCCGTCTCTTTCAGAATGACCTTATTTTGTTCTTAAATAGGTACATTTTCTAAATTTTTAAATAATTATTGTGAATAAAATATGGGTTTCTGAGATTTGTGTTTCCATGTAGACTATACACAGAGTCCCACCTTTTTTTGAATTGGAGTTGTATAAATGTTTTTTTTTTTTTTACAACCACTATAAAGCGGCCTATTGTTTATGGAGCTCAGTACCTAAGGCAGAAATTTATAAACACAAATAATTGAGTCCGAAGTGCCTCACCCCCACTTGCCTGCCATCTTCTATACAGCTCCATCCCATGTTTCATGCAAAGACCAAATGAGATACCGTGTAGTACTGTACACCAAGGGCTATGAAATTGAGATGAGATAATGACACTTACAGAGAGTCTGCAGGTGTCATTGAATAATACAGTGTAAAAAAAAATGTGTTTACTACTTCATATGTATATTAAAGGCGTAGCATTTGATAATCAGTTTAAAAAAAAAAACATTCAGTTTTTTTAAATGTATTCCTATTTACCCCTTATTAACCCTTAGTTAATCCTAATCAGCACTAATTACCTCCTTTCTCCCCTTGGCTATTATTTTTTGATAACTTGGGGGTTTGTTTGTTTTAATTTTTTTAATTTTTTTTATTTAACGTTTTGAAATATTTGTTTTGTTAAAAAAAATGGTAAAAGTCTGTAAAAAGAACTGGTTTCACAAGTCCGGTTTAGAGGTCTAGGAAGGCACAGGGCTTGAACATAATAAGGCTTCTGGTGGATTTTCCATGGGGCCCCCCCAGATCCTCTGGACCTGTTGGCTGAAGGACCTGTGGACAATCCTTCTCGGTCACTGGCTTAACAACCTCACTGTTGAAGCCCAGGACATAAATGATAGAGGTCTTTTGGATTTATTTATTCCTACCCACCTGAAAACTAGGAAGGCCGCTTTCTGCAAGATCTACCATCGTGCTTGGAAAACATACTTTGCTCGGAAATTCTCTGTGGGTCTAGTTATTTTGCTTTCTCTGGGGGGTGTCGGCATCAGTCCTTGCCCTAAATACTTTTAAAAGAAAAGTATGGACTTAAAAAATAAAAATAAAATAATACTCACCCAGGTGGATACAGCATCGGTCCGGTGCTACATCTGCTCCCCGCTGGCTCTGCGGTGAGAACTGAGCCATCAAACACCGTTGATGGCTCAGTTCTCATTGTTCTGGGAGCAGAGAACTGGGGACTTTGCGTCTCCAGCTCTCTGCTTGCCCCCACTGAACTGTGAAGGGGGTGGGAGCAGCTGGCTGGACAGGCTCTGTGACCTCAGCTGACAGTGGGCTTTAGAACGAACTGCACTCCTGTGAGCTATAGATGAAGCACAGCCAAAATATCTTTGGCTATATTTCTCCTTTAAGGGTAAGTTCTCTGCCATTTTAGACCCTCCTTGCCTCTCATTTCTGGTGAGAGTGTTTGTTCAGGGGGTAGTGCACATTGTTCTTTCTGTGTGTACTCCATTGTCTGTGGGACCTCGGTATGGTTTTGCTGGTTTTCAGTGGTTGTCCTCACTCAAAAGGTGGTTACTTCTGTTTGGAGAGTTTCTGAAGTTCTGGCCTTCTCTTGTAAGGTGTGGCTCCTCGTGTTTCATAGGGATAATGTTGTTCTGAGGCCTTGAACTTTTTTTTTTTTTTTTTAACAAAGGTGGTTGCCTCCTTTTCACCTAACCACGACATTGTCCTTTCATCTTTTTGTCCTAAGCAACCTAAGGAGGGTCCCCATTGCCTGGATGTGGGTTGAGAGGTCAGAGACTAGCTTTGTGTTACAGCATCTATTTGTCAGCTTGACTGCCCCTTATTTAGCTTGAGGACCCACATGACATGAGTGGCAGGCTACTTCTCATTCCACCATTGCTAGGTGGATTTGTCTCCTAATCACTTAATCCTAACACCTTAGAATGTGCTTTCACAATAAAAGGAGGAACCTACTAGAAGTATTAGTTCTTCTTGGGCCCTCCAAGCATCAGGCCTCGGTTTCTCAGGTCTGTGTGGCTGCCCCCTAGTCTTCTGTTGTCTTCATAAGTTTTACCACTTGGATGTTCAGGCCTCAGAAGATGCTGGCTTAGGTGGTAACCCTGAAATTAAACCTCTTCATTGTTTTTTGGTTTGGAGTTCTTGGGCTCGTGTTGCTCACCCCTTTTGATTGTGTTTTGGTGTCTCAGTGGTTGAATTTAGCTAAATCTGCGCCCTCTGGTGTAGAATAAAACATAGGCTTTTTGACTTGCCTGTGCAATCATTTTTATGAAGTACGTTACAGGACACAGGTCCCTTCCCTCTGTCTTGGCTTCTTCCAGCATTGCTTGCTACAAAACTGAAGGCATGCTGGGAGTGGGAGGGTTATGCAGGGCTGGGTTACAGCTTTGTGTTTTGCCCAGCGTTCAATGGCCTGGTGGAGCATAACCCATTGGTCTAAAATTTTAGCCAATCCTATGTCCTGTGATGTACGTAAACAAAAGGATTTTACAGGTAAGTCAAATCCCCCCCCCTTTTTTTTTTGTCTATACAGGACATGGAAAATAAATACATTTTTGCAAGACATTATTTCTAAGAAAGACCCTAAGTTATCCCCAAAACAATTTCTATATTACTCTATATTTATTAATGGCAGGTCCTAAGGGGAATAAAGATATGATAACTGAAGTGGTTATGCAGTATTTCATTTTTACCTGACAAAAAAAGTTTGCATTTTTTTTTTACTTCTAGTCATAACAAAGAAAAGGCAAAATCACTAAAAACTTTACCATTGAAATATCCAGCTTATATGCTGGAAATCAACACTATGAAAACGGTGCAATGGAATGAATGAATGAATGATGCAAATCAAATGAATGAATTAATGGACTGATTTAAAGTGGAACTTCACTCTCCTAATCAACATTGATTATTTTTAATCCTCATGCTGCTAGCATTAGTAAATCGATAGGAAAGTATATCATATTTTTTTTATTTTATTTTTTTACATTTCTTCAGTTACTACCTGGTTTTCTGCCAAGGCAAATTATGTCATACATCCCAGGAATCATCAGGAAGGGATTTTCTCAGCTAACCACACTCTCCTGTATACATACTTGAGCTAAGGGCAGGAAGTAAATGCTACATAAATAATTTTTCTTACTCAAGATGACAATGGCCAGAAATGCTAGAGGGAGATTTTCAAAGCGATTTCTCAGCAAAATAAAGCATGAAGACATGGATGGATGGGGGATTTTGCTTTGAATAATAAAAATGAATTAAATGGCATTCTTGTTTTGTGTTGCTCAGATGCAGTGAAGATCCGCTTTAAATATAACATTAAAAGCAGTTTTTATAGATCCTCCTTGTAAAGATCATCAATAATCTGAGGTTACCTGCAGTGGTAGTGGATATGATGCATAGGAAGGAAGGGAGGAGGATGGAGAGCAAAAACCAGTGTAGGTCAGAATCTGTTGTGCTGGGTTATAAAGTATCTGTGGAGGAGGTGAATTAAAGTTGTGTTGTGAAATTGGTGCCTAGAAGAGAGGGAAAGAAAATTACATTTGAAAATTAGAAGTACTTAAACTGTCTTGTAGGGCAAAATCGGAAACAATAAGGATAAACAAACATCTTTTCCACACAAGGGAATTGCTTTACTGAAGACTTATTTACTATCCATATGTAACGACCTGTTTCAGGACGCACGTGATCCCCTTTATCAGGCAACTTTTACAATGTTTACCATAAAGTCATTTTTTATTAATTCTTTACATATTTAAATGCTATTTTTATTTTATTTTTATTGTGTTAAATAAAACTGCCTCTGTGCTTACTGATGGCTCAGACTCAGTGTCACGTACCTGGTCCTGAGGCAGAGATGACGAGAAGGCTTCCCTTGCGGCTGAGTGTACAGCACCCTGGAGATGTTGACAGGAGATGCTGAGCCCAAAGAAGCACGGGTTGCCAGCTGTATGGTAGTCAGATGGATCAGCAGCAGTGATGCCTCTTAGGAAGCCGGGCACTGAAAGCAGCTGATCCAGGATGACGCACTGGGAAGTGCTGACAGCAGGCAGGAGACGTGGTCAGGAATGGAAGGCAAGGTCAGAGCACAGTGGTCAAGCAGAGGAGTAGGGAGGAGTGTGGTCTGAGGCAGGCCATGGTCACACACAGGAGATAATCGGAAACAGGTCTGTGGAACAAGCCAAGGTCAGGGCCAAGAGAATCAAGGGGAAGTCCAGAAGCAAGCTGGGTTGGCAACAGGAAATCCAGAAAGAACAAGCACACAGGAACATGGGTATCAGGGATCTGAAGACCAGTCTGCAAAGTCTGTGAGAATCTGTCCTCCTTATAAAGGACAGAGGGTGCCAAAATCGGCACGCCAGGTGTGCGCTGTGAATGAATGTTCGTGTGCCCGTCACGACCATGCTGGATATTGGTAAGTGTGCCAGGTCTCGGAGACAATCTTCTACGGCTTATCCCCTAATGTTCCCCCCCCCCAGACGGGCAGCCTCCAGGTGCCCAAACGTGACACCTTTTCAGGATATTTATTGAAGAAGCCTGGGGGCATGTATATTATTTTCAGGTTCCCCATGATATTTCCTCGGGTGCATACACTTTCCACTTAATGAGATACTGAATTTGTCTTGCTCTCTTCCTGCAGTCCAGAATTGATTCCACCTCGAATTCTGTTTCTTATGCAACAGTAACTGGTGGTGGTTGGGGTGGATCCTCTTTCTGGGAAATGATCCAGAGTGGCTGGTTTCAGAAGGGAAACATGAAAAACAGGGTGGATTCTGTAAGACTGTGGAAGTGCCAGTTCAAAAACCTCAGAATGTATTCCCTTTTTATTTTAAATGGCCCAATAAATCTTGGTCCCAACTTCCGTGATGGGCAGGAGAGTTTCAAATTGGCCGTGGACAGCGAGACTCTGTCTCCCACTTTCAAGGCTTGGTTTCCTTTCCTTTTCTTTTTTGTAGGGTCTCTTTTAATCCTATAAAAACAAATAGTGCAGCGCTAGAATAATATTGTTACTGCCAATTAGCAGTAAAACCAAACGTGAATAACATAGTGTTCTTAATGAATAATACAGAATAAATGAAAAAAACATAAAATATGAAAATGTCTCCTTGATGGGAGCATCCTCTATGAGGGATAAAGAAAACAGGATGTGACCCGTATGGACTGCACACAACCTTGGTAATGATAAGTGCAGATTAAATGCAAAAAAGAAACAATATAAGTGAAAGAAGTCCAAACATGTACACAATCAAGGGGTGTCTTCTCATGGAGGGACCACAACCACAATGTCGACTGTTGGAAAACCACAATGTTGACAGTTGGGACTCACAACACACTGTAAAGGTGAATAAGTTGGGTACTCTTACCACAAATGGTGGACCCACCTGCCATACGACAGTGGGTCAAATAGGCTTATGGTCTCAGAGACCAGGACCGACGAAGCAGGATGCCGTGGATGTCTTAGGCCATCTTAGGCGAGATGGTTCGGTGCACAGATCGTAGAGTGCAGTTCCTCCAGTATGCAAGCTCCAGGGTAATCCAAAAATGAGATGAAGGGCAAAAGAAAGGAGAACACTCCCAATGGTGCAGGTCAATAAAACCAGATATGGATTTATTAAATAAGATTTGTCTTACAAATATTAGACAAAATATAAAAAGTGATCACTAATGTAATTAAAAAGTAATGTGGGGTGCAACAAAGGCAAGCCTGATGCGTTTAGACTCTAAAGTCTTCCACATGGGCATGTGGAAGACTTTAGAGTCGAAACGCGTCGGAACTGCACTCTTCGATCTGTGCACCGAACCATCTCGCCTAAGACGGCCTAAGACATCCACGGCATCCTGCTTCGTCGGTCCTGGTCACTGAGACCATAAGCCCATTTGACCCACTGTCGTATGGCAGGTGGGTCCACCATTTGTGGTAAGAGTACCCAACTTATTCACCTTTACGGTGTGTTGTGAGTCCCAACTGTCAACATTGTGGTTTTCCAACAGTCAACATTGTGGTTGTGGTCCCTCCATGAGAAGACACCCATTGAATGTGCACATGTTGTTTGGACTTCTTTTACTTATATTGTTTCTTTTTTGCATTTAATCTGCACTTATCATTACTAAGGTCGTGTGCAGTCCATACGGGTCACATCCTGTTTTTTTTATCCCTCAAGGACAGTTCTATAGCTATGGCCATTAATTTGAGCTAATCTCTTTTGGACTGTTCGTTGGTGGTTTTCACTTATTTACATATAGTGGATGCTCCCATCTAGGAGACATTTTCATATTTTATGTTTTTTTCATTTATTCTGTATTATTCATTAAGAACACTGTTATTCAGGTTTGGTTTTACTGCTAATTGGCAGTAACAATATTATTCTAGTGCTGCACTATTTGTTTTTATATGCTTTATCACTTTGTTTGAGTGCTGGTGGCTTAAGTCATTTAGGGTTTTAGCGCATTTTTTTCACCTTTTTTATTTTCTCTTTTAATCCTCTTGTGCATTTTGTATAACTTTCTAAAGAACCCGTGAGTTGGCTTGGATAGAAGTTAACCTGTCCTGCACTGTGGGCACAGATGTTTCTGGCAGAACATCTGGCAAGAAAGAGGGATGGAAACCTTAATTGTCCCAAAATGGAAACTGGCTAGTGGCAGCATGAACAGAATTATTGTACACAAATTTAGCACAAGGTAAAAGACACCCAGTTATCTTGCGAGAATGAAGCGAAACACAAGATTTTTTTTCTGGTTTAGCCATTACTTTGTGGATGGTAGGCGGAGAACAAGCAGACATCAATTTTTAAAGCCTTGCAGAGGGTTTTCCAAAACCTGGAGGTTAACTGCACACCTCTATCCGAAACAATATTTTTAAAGTTCATAGACAACATTTTCCAGGGGCGATCAAACAGTTAGTGGCCTCAGCAAGCCCCAAGCCTTAGTGTTGGTACCCTTGCTACAAAGACAAGTTGCTTCTTTGGGCCCAGCATCTCCTGTCACCATCTCCAGGGGTGTTGTGCACTCACCTGCAAGGTAAGCTCTCTCATTCACTCGGCCTCAAGACCAGGTATGTGAAACTACTGAAGAAAAAGTGGGGTGACTCCGCGCAAAGGATTTCAAATACAACACAGTGATCAGAACTGCTGCCTCTACTTATTGCTACCTCCTGGGTAGGTGGAGCAAGAATGTGAAATAAAATGAGGGGTGTAGTGGTGGCGCTGTTCTCACATAAAACCAATCTGCTAGGAGATGGAAAAATTTTAAAAAATTTAAAAAAATTATTAAAAAAATTAAAAAAATGTAAAGAGTAAACACCAGGCAGAGCCTGTTTTACATTTTTTATAATTTTTTATAATTTTTTTACAATTTTTCCATCTAGTAGATTGGTTTTATGTGAGAACAGCGCCACGACTACACCCCTCATTTTATTTCACATGTGAAACTACTGGTCAACAATGTCTGTGAGCATCTGTTCGCCTTATAAAGGCCAGAGAATGCCAAGATCTATTGCACGTGGCGTGCATTGGGGCACACAGGCGTGCGCCTTGAATGAATGTTCATACGCTGGGCGCGACTATGCAGGATATTGGTAAGTGTGCCAGATCTCTGAGCCAATCTTTTCTGGCTTATCCCCTATCACATAGGCAGTGTTTTTTTTTTTTTTTTTTTTTTTATTTGTTAACTTTAAGTGATGGAGCAGCATAGTGGAAATGTTTTATAAAGCATAACACAAAGCCTGAGTATGAAATGAAAGAATAAGGCTACCTCCATGCACATATAAATTAAAAACTAAGCAAAAAGGTTTTTAATTTTTTTTGCACATGCTGAAAGTATTATTATCAAGTTGATATATTTTACACTTTCATCCAAAAATCATTAAAAACTATACATTCTCTTTAATGGCAAGTAATACAAAAGTTCCGTAAATTTGAAAAAAAAAACATTTGTAAAGACAAACGAATAGAATGCTTTTTGTGAGTGTAGTATGTCACGAAAACTGAAAGAATAGGGGATGTGATAAGCCAGAGATGTTATTATTATTTAGATAAGTGTTTAAAGTGGGCCCCAGTCATATCATGTAAGAAAAACCTAGCAGAAACGATAAAATCAGCAAAACCCCAAAGCTGAAAAAGTGGATTTAAAAAGGGAATAAAAATAGACCTTTTTTAACATGAGTGGAGTCTTCATGGCATTCTCATAGTTCTCAATGACTGGACATTGCAGGTAATTATTCAATATGGATACTCCCAGAACAAATTTATTATTACATAGAAATATTTAATTCAGATGCTGACAGACTCTCTAGAAACAAGCAACTTTTTAAAAAAAATGTATTCAAAGTTTATTGAAACAAAGTCAAATCCAGAGTAGAGGAATGACACATGAGAGTAACAGAACAGTTCACAGTGTATGACAAGCCAGAAATGCACATCGCCACCAATCCATTTTTGAGCAAACAGGTACAGAACAAACTGTCATATCACTGAATGAAATATGCCTTTTAATACATCAAGACAGCCTATGAAATATCAGGTCAATAGGGATGAGGCTAGAAGTAGACAGTAGTAGGCAATTTGTTTAGTTCCGAATTCGTTTTTTAATGAATTTCGACAAATTTGTAAATTTGGAATTATCCGAATTAACAAAAACCCGTTTAACTATTTGGGAAAATTTTTCGTAAATTCGAAAATCCGGAAATTCGAAACTAAACGAAAATTCAAAAGCACGAAAATTCGAAAATCTGAAATAATAACTTAAATATTACTAACTAATAAATTATAGTTATTGGAATTTCCTTTCAAATTTGGCTGTTGGTGAACGTAATGAATACGAATTTATCTGAAGTTACGAATTTCCCGAAATAACGAATACCGTATCGAAACAAATGGAATATAGTGAATTAATAATAATAAAAACGTATTATTATTAATTTGTTCCATTCCATTTGTTTAGATGCGACGTTCGTAACTTCAGATTAAATTCGTATTAGTTATGTTCTCCAACAGCCAAATTTGAAAGGAAATTCCAATATCTATAATTTAATAGTTAGTAATAGTTAAGTTGGTATTAGTTATTTTGAATTTCCGTATTTTGAATTGCGGATTTCGGATTTTCAAATTTATGAATTTCGATCATAATTAATGACCCGAAAAATGAAATAAAACAAAAAAAAACGAATGAAACGAAAACAAACAAATTTTTCGACAGTGCACATGTCTAGCCAGGAGTAAATATATAAGAGGTTCTAAGTGTAGAATTATCTCCCATATGGAGTATCCACTCTTTCAAGGTTAAGGGTGGAATTTATCAGATGCCCAATGTTGTAGGACAAGACTACGGGCTTGGAACAGAATCATAGATACCGCTTCTCTAGTGTGATCTCATGAAAAAACTCCTAGAACATATAAAATACACTGCTTAGGGTCTAAGTGTACAGTGGTATGAAAGGTTCCCTTAATTGTGTCTACAATTTGGGTGCTGTGTATATGGAGCTTAGGACAGTGACATAGCATGTGTATTAGACTTCTGTGGTCTCTAAAACACTTGCAACATATAAGGTCTCACACAATGCTAATTCTATGCAGCTTAATAGGGATGCAATGTACACGCAGCAAAATGTACAGATAGGAAAGTCTTTGGGAGGCATTTAAAGAACTCAAATTAACTGATTGTAAAGCCTCTTCCCGTTGACCATCATCTGGAACCCTTAGATCGGCCACCCAATTCTCCAGTGCTTTGCATAGATAATCATCTGAGTACGAATTCAAAGGCATGGCATAACAGTTTGAAATGAAACCCCAGTCGATATGGTGTTTTGCAAAAGATAAAAAATAGGGCTTGGAGAAAGTTGTCAGACATCAGGGTATCCCTGAGCTGTTACTGCGAGCTTCAGTAAATAATAGAACTGCATGGAGTCAGGCATACCATCTTGTGACTGCAGGATAGAGAACAGGACTAGGGTGCCCTCACTGAAAATATGTGAGAAGTGAGTAATTCCACAGGCCTGCCACTTGGCCGCATACTTATGCTTAGCCAATTCAGGATATATATTATTTGACCAAATAGGACTATAAATCATAAAGTCTGGCACATGTTGCAATTGTTTAGCTTTCAGCCAAAATGTATGCGCAAGTCTATATGTGTAAAGAGTTTTATTATGCCTAAAAAAAAAGATTTCAGGCCAGAATTCCAGAGGCTGTTGCAGACAGGTACTGGCATAAAGACTTTGGAGTAATGTTTACCTAGACCGCACTGACCTGCTGTGAGACAGCAATTTTCAGCATTTTCATTTCTCAGTTCCCCATTGACTTTCATTACTCCTTCCTGATAGGCCCAGATCGGGTGCCATTGGGGAGGATGTATTAAAGAAGTGGATTATGGGATGTGTAGTTTCGTTACTCCTATGCAGAACTGCGCCCTGTTGGATGAAAACTACAGTTACCAGAAGCCTCAGCAGCTAGAGGGGGGTAGAGACAGATAGTTTCCCAGAAAGACCAGGGGCGGTTCACTTGGTGCCACACCAGGAAAAGAGACGGAGTGTGGGGGCTCACAGCTCTTGGGTACCCACACAGCTTATCCTCAGCTATCCAGAGACATTGTGTGAGATTGCAATCCTGCTTTCAGGTATCCTGAGACCCTGTGCAAGATCACTATCCCATTCTCAGCTACAGGGCCTTGAAAACGTATTTATACCCCTTGAAATTTTCCTAATTTTGTCATGCTACAACCAAAAACGTAAATGTATTTGATTGGGATTTTATGTAATAGACTAACACAAAGTAATTGCTAGGTGGATGGAAAATGATAAATGGCTTTCAATTTTTTTTTAACAAATCTCTAAAATGTGTGGTGTGTATTTTTATTCAGCCCCCCTGAGTCAATACTTTGTAGAACCACCTTTCGCTCTGATTACAGCTGCAAGTCTTTTTGGGTATGTCTCTACCTTTGCACATCTAGAGTGACATTTTTGCCCATTCTTCCTTGTGACATGGCTCAAGATCTGTCAGATTGGATGGAGATTGACTGTGAACAGCAAATCCCCACAACATGATGCTGACACCACCATGCTTCACGGTGGGGATAGTGTTTTAAGGGTGATGTGCAGTGTTAGTTTTCCACCACACATAGCATTTTGCTTTTAGGCTAAAAACTTAAATTACTCTTTCGTCCATGGACCGACACAGCTTCTCTATTGACAAAGTGGGTATTATCCGTTAATTAGGAGTGACTAGGCAGAAAAACTTGTAAAAAGTGTTGCATCACACCTTCTACAGTACCGCCCAGGGGGCGGACCCTCTGGGTATACCCTCTCAGTCTGCACATCGCAGATCAGTTTTTTTCTGTCTAGCAAGGAGTAGGACATGGCTCCCTTCGGGCCCATTGGTCCGGGGAAAAAAGATATATATATATATTTATTTTTTTGCTACATTTGTTGTTTCCTGCGATCTTCAATCAACTGCCGACTGGGTGACAGGCTGGATCCTCGATCCTTGTAGTCTCCCCAGTTTCGGCCATCGAGCGTGTGCCGACCCTAGCTATGTGCTGGGTTTTCCACGACATGCCCGTCGCTCCACGGGTGGCCGGTGAGCCTACGCTCCAGGGCCTGCATCGGACCGCTCAGCTTCGGCTGACCTTACGGCCGAGTCGCAGCAGCCTGGCAGGTGAGCTTACGCTCCAAGGCTTGCATCGGACCGCTCAGCTTCGGCTGACCTTACGGCCGAGTCGCAGCAGCCTGTCCGGTGAGCGTCATGCTCCAGGGCATACATATGATCGTCCCTTCTGGGTCCAATCACAGCATGCCTGGCCAACAGTCACCTTCCGTGCGCGGACGATGATCTGTTTGGAATGTCTTCCAGCAGAATACATGCAGGATAGGTAAGTAAAACTCCTCTGCCTCGGCTGGGTGATTTAGCTGGACATTCCTGGAGAGATCAAGTAAGTGGTTATGGCCCCTTTCTTCCCTCTCTCCCTGCCTTTCCCTCCTCCCTGGGCTTCTAGCTAAAGGTTGCTGGGTGCTGGGGGTCACCTAGGGGGTCCCACTGGAGCGGGGCTGGCTGTAACTAACATTTAAAAGAAATGTCATTTTTGCTTACCTGTGTTTGTGTCTCCATGCTGTCGGCGGCCATTTTGAGGTGGTCCATGCCAAGTTTGGCCTCTTGTAACTGCCTGGCGGCCATCTTCCTGTGGTTCGGCCACACCCACTGGCCCCTATCAGGTGATCGGCGGTATTGTTTGTCCACCCTGTATGCAGATATTGCCATTCGGCGGCCATCTTTTTGTGGGCTATGGCTGCCTGACCTCTATCTTCTGTCGGCGGCCATTTTCTTAGAGCCCACATTATCTTCCATACAGACGTTTTTGGCAACCATTTTGCGAGAGCCTCCGGCCTCTAGGGTGCATTACACTGGCGCGAAAATTCACACAGGAAGTGCTGATAAAAGAAGCAGACTGACACAGCAGCAAGGGGACAGCATCACAGGTGCAGCATAACAGTACCTATCCAGGGTGGTGAGTCCTCTGGGTAACCCAGCATCTCTGCAGCGCAGGAGGGTGGCCTATTGATATCTTGCCTGGAGCCCTGTGAGTGTCAGCGTGTGGTCAGCATGGCATCTGAGCCAGATGTCTTCTCCCCTGAAACACCAGATTTAGCAGCTGGTGTCCCTGAGGTGTCTATGGACGCTATGTCGGCAATCCTAGAGGCGTTTGCTGCCAGGGTGGAAGCAGCACACGGGAATACAGGGGGTAATAAACGCCCCCGTCCCCTGCAATCTTCTGGGGATATTTCTGATGCAGAACCAGGTCCAGCTACGGCTCATGGCATCAGAGACTGCAGACCGTGACCGATCGGACAGTGAGGAGGACTCCAAGTCCAGGTCAGTACGCGAGACGGCTTTGGTATCTGACCTTATTACTGCAGTGCGGGATAAGCTAAAGTTGGAAAGGACTGAAGAAGTAGCAGATACTCCAGTCCCCTTTGGGTTTCGTAAACCTGCCTGCACTGCTAAGGTGTTCCCTTGTGTGTCTTATTTTGACAAACTCTTATACAAGGAATGGGAGAACCCACTGAGGGTCTTTACAGCCCCAAAGAGGTTTGCAGTACGGTACCCCTTTGAGGAGAGTTTTCTGAAGATATGGACCTCTCCCCCTATAGTGGACCCTTCGGTGTCCAGACTTAATAGAGCCACCACTATTCCAGTAGAAGGGGCTCCTGTTTTCAAGGACCCTGTGGATAAGAAGGCTGAAGCACTCGCTCGCTACCTATACTCAGTGGTAGGCTCGGCAGTACACCCGGCATTGGCGGGGGCCCTAGTGTCTCAGACACTTACTGAATGGGCAAAATTGCTACTCCAGGGGTTAAAGGAGCGAGATGCTCCTCCTAATGAGATAACTTTGGCCGACCAGTTGGTCCAGGGCCTTAAGTTTGTCTGCGAGTCAGACATGGATACTATTCCCCTGCTGTCAAAAGCTTCGGTTTATGCAGTAGCAATACGCCGCCTGATCTGGCTAAAGGGCTGGTCTGCGGACCAGACTTCCAAGAAAGCCCTATTGGATCTGCCTTTTAAGGGCAACAGACTTTTTGGGGCTTCTCTGGATGACATCATCAAGGATGCCACAGGAGGTAAAAGCACTTTGCTTCCCCAAACTAGCAAGGGTAAGGGACCACGCCAAGGGCAAGGGCCCTCCTTTACTGCACGTAAGCAGTTTTTTCGCCCCCTTAAGGCGACAGGGAAAAGACCCCAGGCCGATAAAGCGCCTGCCCAAGGACAAAAGCGTCCTTGGTCCCGCAGACCCAACAAGCCTGCGGACAAATCTGCGTCCACATGAAGGTCCGCCCCCACCCAGCTCTCGGGTGGGGGGACGTCTTCGCAAATTCGCGACTCAGTGGACTGCTCTAGTCTCCGACAGGTGGGTTTGCGAAGTAATCTCCTCAGGCTACAAGATAGAATTTCTCTCTTGTCCACCAGACAGATTCATCACCTCCAATCTCCAGCTACTACCGACCCGTCGGGAGGCCCTGTATGGGGCGGTCCAGGGTCTACTGGAACGCGGGGTAGTTATTCCAGTTCCAGAACAGGAACGGGGTCAGGGTTTTTACTCAAATCTGTTCATTGTGCCAAAGAAGGAGGGGGTTCGTCCAATCTTGGATCTCAGAGCCCTCAATTGCTTTGTGAAGGTACAAAGATTTCGAATGGAGTCGGTTCGATCCGTAGTCACGGCTCTCCATCCGGGGAACTTTCTGGCCTCCTTGGACATCAAGGACGCATACCTGCATGTCCCCATATACTCCAGACACCTGAGGTTTCTGCGATTTGCTATCGGGAAGAACCACTACCAGTTTGTGGCCCTCCCGTTTGGCCTTGCCTCAGCACCCAGGATGTTCACCAAGGTGCTCGCTCCAATTCTGGCACTTCTAAGACAGCGGGGTATCGCTATCACAGGTTACTTGGACGACCTTCTGCTGAAGGCCCCTTCAAGCTCAGAATTAGAGGTAAGTGTGTCCATTACCTGTCAGACTCTTCGAGACTGTGGTTGGATACTGAACACGCAAAAGTCAGTATTGGTGCCCACTCAACGCGTCGCCTAGTGTACCTGGGGTTGATTCTGGATTCCTCAGAGGCAAAGGTATTCCTCCCTGTGGAGAAGTTGCAGACCCTCCGGGCTGCAGTACGGCAGCTGACTTCCAGGAATTGGTCGTCACTCCGTTTTTGCATGCGAGTGTTGGGCCTCATGGTAGCCTCCTTCGAGGCGGTCCCATATGCTCAATATCACACTCGAGTGTTACAGAAGGAAGTTCTGTCCAGATGGAACAGATGCCCTTCATCTCTGGATTATCAAATCCGAGTGAGCCACCTAGTCAGGAGATCCCTGGTATGGTGGCTGACAGCACCGGCTCTAATGGCCGGGAAGTCATTTCTTCCGGTTTACTGGATAGTGATCACGACGGACGCCAGCCTTACAGGTTGGGGGGGGGAGTCTGGGGTGTCCAGCCGGCGCAAGGTCACTGGACCCCAGAGGAAGCCCTCCTGCCGATCAATGTCCTGGAGATCCGGGCGATCAAGCTGTGCCTCTTCAAATGGTCTCAGAGACTGCAAGGGCGTCCAGTCAGGATCCAGTCAGACAACGCCACAGCAGTGGCATATGTCAATCATCAAGGAGGAACAAGAAGCTCAGCTGCAGCATCAGAGATCGCTCGCATCCTGAAGTGGGCAGAGAGGAGCGTACCGGCACTGTCGGCCGTGTACATTCCGGGTGTGGAAAACTGGCAGGCGGACTACCTGAGCCGCCAGATGCTGGACCAGGGAGAATGGTCCTTACACCCGGAGGTGTTCCAACTCCTCTGCCAAAGATGGGGCACACCAGACGTAGATCTTCTGGCTTCCCGACTCAATCGGAAGGTATTGAGGTTTGTGTCCCGGTCAAGAGACCCATGGGCAGACGCAACGGACGCGTTGGTAGCATCGTGGGGTCAGTATCGGCTAATCTATGCCTTCCCTCCCTTAAGGCTTCTTCCTCTTCGGCTCCGCAGAGTGGAGGCAGAGGGAATTCCAATGATCCTAATCGCTCCAGATTGGCCTCAGCGTCCTTGGTACGCCGATCTAGTACGTCTGGTAGCAGACGTCCCCTGGCGCCTACCACTACGGAAGGACCTGCTATCGCAAGGTCCCATATTCCATCCTGCTTTACAGTCATTGGCTTTACCGGCATGGCTGTTGAGAACCAGGTACTGAGAGATCGGGGCCTGTCAGACTCAGTAATCTCTACTATGAGAGGTGCTCGGAAACCGTCCTCTAGGAAGGTCTATCACCGCACTTGGAGGGCCTACATCTACATGTGTGAGGAAATGAAATGGCATCCGCGTACCTATTTGGTTTCCAGAATCCTGCTGTTTTTACAGCATGGGGTAGACCAAAGGCTTGCCCTAAGTACGATTAAGGGACAGATATCTGCCCTGGCTGTCTTTTTTCAGTGACCCCTGGCGACTCACTCTCTCGTGAGTACATTTGTGCAGGGGGTTCGACATGTGGCCCCTCCGGTCCGCCCCCTGTTACCTCCGTGGGACTTGAACCTGGTCCTCTCGGTGCTTCAGAAGGCACCGTTTGAGAATATTAGAGATATTCCCCTGTTGACACTTTCTCAGAAGGTGGTCTTTTTGGTGGCTGTTACGTCAGTTAGACGAGTCTCTGAGCTGGCAGCCCTGTCCTGCAAGGCTCCCTATTTGATTTTCCACAAGGATAAGGTGGTGCTGCGGCCGCAGCCTTCCTTTCTTCCGAAAGTCTTTTCGGCTTTTCATCTCAACGAAGACATTGTACTTCCATCCTTGTGTCCTCAGCCGTCGAATCCTAAGGAGTCGGCGTTGCATTCCTTGGACGTTGTCCGAGCTTTGAGAGTATACATATCTGCTACTTCCCTGTTCCGGAAGTCAGACTCACTGTTTGTTTCGGTGGCTGGTCCCAAGAAGGGCCAAGCAGTCTCATCGGCCACCATCTCTAGGTGGATCCGACAGATAGTAATCCAGGCTTACGCCTTAAAGGGTCAGGCGCCCCCCTTTCCTGTCACGGTGCATTCGACCAGGGCAATAGGTGCCTCTTGGGCTTTCCGACATCAAGCGTCTGTTTCCCAACTATGTAAAGCGGCGACTTGGTCGTCCGCTCACACTTTCACAAAATTCTACAAAGTTGATGTAGGTGCATCTTCGGATGCCTCTTTCGGCCGCAAGGTTTTGCAGGCAGCTGTTTAGAGTTGCAACTCCTCCGTTGGAGGAGTGCTGTTTTGTGTTTTGGGGTGAAGTTTGTTTTTATGCTGTTACCACCCCTCGTTTTTTCTCTGACACTGCTTTGGGACGTCCCACTTTGTCAATAGAGAAGCTGTGTCGGTCCATGGACGAAAGAGTAAATAGGATTTTTTACTCACCTTTTCTCTGAGTCCATGGACCGACACAGCACCCACCCCTCCTTTTAAGTTTGTACTGCTTTTTGACAAACTGATCTGCGATGTGCAGACTGAGAGGGTATACCCAGAGGGTCCGCCCCCTGGGCGGTACTGTAGAAGGTGTGATGCAACACTTTTTACAAGTTTTTCTGCCTAGTCACTCCTAATTAACGGATAATACCCACTTTGTCAATAGAGAAGCTGTGTCGGTCCATGGACTCAGAGAAAAGGATTTTACGGTGAGTAAAAAATCCTATTTTTTGTCTCCTCTGACAAGAGCACCTTCATGTTTGCTGTGTCCTCCACATTGCTTCTCGCAAACTAGACTTCTTATGGCTTTCTTTCAACAATGGCTTTCTTTTATCCACTATTCCATAAAGGCCAGTTTTGTGGAGTGCACGACTAATAGTTGTCCTGTGGACAAATTCTCCCACCTGAACTGTGGTTCTCTGCAGCTCCTACAGAGTTGCCATGGGCCTCTTGGCTGCTTCTCCGATTACTGCTCTCCTTGCCCGATCTGTCAGTTTAGGAGGACAGCCATGTCTTGGTAGGTTTGTAGTTGTGCCATACTCTTTCCATTTTCGGATGATGGATTGAACAGTTCCCCTAGTGAGATGTTCAAAGCTTGGGATTTTTTTTGGAACCTAACCTGGCTTTAAACTTCTCCACAACTTTATCCCTGACCTGTCTGGTGTGTTCCCTGGCCTTCATGATGCTCTTTGTTCACCAAGGTTCTCTAACAAACCTCTGAGGGCTTCATAGAACAGCTGTATTTATACTGAGATTAAATTACACACACGTTGGCTTTAGTTACTAATTAGGTGACTTCTGAAGGCAATTGGTTCCACTAGTTAGGGGTATCAGAGTAAAGGGGGGTAAATAAAAATGTACACCACACTTTTCAGATATTTATTTGTAAAAAAAATTGAAAGCAATTTAACATTTTCCTTCCACTTCACAATTATGTGCCACTTTGTGTTGGTCTATCGCATAAAATCCCAATAAAATAAATTTATGTTTCTGGTTATAACATGACAAAATTAAGAAAATTTCAAGGTGTATGAATACTTTTTCAAGGCACTGTACATATAGATACAGTCCAGAAATGTTTTATTAATTAAAATTTGAATAAAAGCTATGTTTTTATACCAATAGCCTTTGACGCGCAGGGTACACACCCTTCGTATAGTGAGCATTTACTATACAGAAAGTGAGGAAAAAGGAAGATTTCGACTTTTCCCGAAAAATAGCAGTGTCTGCATTTTCCTTTACAAACTCAAACATTTACAGTATAAACTGAAAAATGCTTGAAGATTTAGCTTTCCTGTGAATCACTGAACGAATATTTAGTTGTATAAGCACTGTTTATGAGAACTGCTTCACATCTGTGTTGCATGTAGTCGACCAACTTCTGGCTCTTGTGAACAGGTATTCCAGCCCAGGACGATTGCACTACATTACACAATTCCTCTGCATTTCTTGGTTTCAGAAACTGCATTTTTGATGCCATCCTACAAGTTTTCTATTGGATTAAGGTACTGCAATGGGGCTGGCCACTCCATAATCTTAATCTTGTTGGGCTGGAGCTGCTCGCTTACTGGTCTGTTTGGTGTCGTTGTCGTGTTGAAACACCCATTTCAAGGGCATTTTCTCTTTGGCATAAGGCAACATGAGCTCTTCAAGTATTTTGATGTATTCAAACTGATCCATGATCCCTGGTATGCAATAAATAGGGCCAACGCCATAGTATGAGAAACACCCTCATATCATGATGCATGAGCCACTATGCTTCACTGTCTTCACAGTGTACTGTGGCTTGAATTCCATGTTTGGGGGTCATCTGACAAACTGTCTGCGGCCCCTAGATCCAAAAAGAATAATATTGCTTTCATCATTCCACAAAATAGTGTGCTAATTCTCTTTAGGCCAGTCAATGTGTTCTTTGGCAAATTGTAACCTCTTCAGCACATGATGTTTTTTCAACAATGGGACTTTGCAGGGGTTTCTTGCAGATAACTTGGCTTCACACATGCATATTCTAGTTGTTATACTACTCACAGGTAACTTTAGACCTTCTTTCATCACCCTGGAGCTGATCATTGCCTGAGTCTTTGCCATTTTGACTATTTTTCTAGCCATTTGAATGGTAGTTTTATGTTTTCGTCCATGTCTTTCTGGTTTTGGTTGCCATTTTAAAGCATTTGAGATAATTTTAGCTGAGCAGCCTTATCAGTTTCTGCACTTCTTTATGTTTTCCCCTCTCCAATCAACTTTTTAATCAAAGTACTCTGTTCTTAACCGTGTCTGGAACGACCCATTTTACTCAGATTTTTACAGAGAAATGCACTATACCCAGCATGTACAACATTTGCTGCCTTCCTCCTTAACCACTTAAAGACCGCTCACCGCATATATACTGAGTCAGGGTGTCTCTTTTGCACGAAACAACGTACCCACTGCACGGAGGGGGAGCCAATGAGCAGGTCTGGTGGACCCGATGTCTGTCAGCCACCCGCGATCACTCCACTAGGGATGAGCTTCGAGTTCGAGTCGAACTCATGTTCGACTCGAACATTGCCTGTTCGCCCGTTCGCCGAACAGCGAACAAATTGGGGTGTTCGTGGCAAATTCGAAAAATCTATGGGAGAAATCGAAAGTGTTAATTATAAAGGCTTATATGCAAGTTATTGTCCTAAAAAGTGTTTGGGGACCCGGGTCCTGCCCCAGGGGACATGTATCAATGCAAAAAGAAGTTTTAAAAACGGCCGTTTTTTTGGGAGCAGTGATTTTAATAATGCTTAAAATGAAAAAATAAAAGTGAAATATTCCTTTAAATTTCGTACCTGGGGGGTGTGTATGATATGCATGTGAAGTGGCGCATGTTTCCCGTGCTTAGAACTGTCCCTGCAAAAAATGTCATTTTTGAAAGAAAAAAATGCATTTAAAACTGACTCGCGGCTATTAATGAATTGTCGGCTCCCGGCAATACATACAAAAGTCATTGATAAAAAAAAAAAAAAAAGCGTGGGGGTTCCCCAGAATTCAATTACCAGGCCCTTCAGGTCTGGATTGGATATTAAGGGGAACCCCGCCGCAAATTTTAAAAAAAATTGACGTGGGGTCCCCCCAAATATCCATTCCAGGCCCTTCAGATCTGGCATGGATTTTAAGGGGAACTCCACCCCAAATTTTAAAAAAAATGGCGTGGAGTCCCCCCAAAAATCCATACCAGACCCCTTATCCGAGCACGCAACCTGGCCGGCCGCAGGGGAAAAGGGGGGGACGAGAGAGCGGCCCCCCTCCCTCCTGAACCGTACCAAGCCACATGCCCTCAACATGGGGAGGATGTCCCCATGTTGATGGGGAGAAGGGCCTCATCCCCACAACCCTTGCCCGGTGGTTGTGGGGGTCTGCGGGCGGGGGGCTTATCGGAATCTGGAAGACCCCTTTAACAAAGAGGACCCCCAGATCCCGCCCCCCCCCATGTGAATTGGTAAGGGGTACATTGTACCCCTACCATTTCACGAAGAAAGCGTAAAAAAATGTTTAAAAAAACACACAAACACCTTGAAAAAGTCCTTTATTTAAAAAAATAAATAAATAAACATTCCAGCGGTGAAATCCAGTGTCCCGCGGCGATCCCGATGTCCAGCGCTGTCCTTCATTGGTTGTGCCTGAGCGGACCTGATGGGGAACTCCCTCTCAGTATTTTAAATGTATAGACCCGCCCCTTCTAAAGTTCCCCATCAGGTCCGCTCAGCGGACGAGATGCAGAACATGAGAAGGGGCGGGTCTATACATGTATTACCAAAGTGAGAGCAGTTCCCCATCAGGTCCGCCCCCTCGGTATGTCGGACCCGCCTACGTCATTGGCCTGAGCGGGGAACTTCCTTCACTATGTAAATTTAAATTTACATAGTGAAGAAAGTTCCCCGCTCAGGCCAATGACGTAGGCGGGTCCGACATACCGAGGGGGCGGACCTGATGGGGAACTGCTCTCACTTTGGTAATACATGTATAGACCCGCCCCTTCTCATGTTCCGCATCTGGTCCGCTGAGCGGACCTGATGGGGAACTTTAGAAGGGGCGGGTCTATACATTTAAAAATACTGAGAGGGAGTTCCCCATCAGGTCCGCTCAGGCACAACCAATGAAGGACAGCGCTGGACATCGGGATCGCCGCGGGACACTGGATTTCACCGCTGGAATGTTTTTTTTTTTTTTTTTTTAAATAAAGGACTTTTTCAAGGTGTTTGTGTGTTTTTTTAAACATTTTTTTACGCTTTCTTCGTGAAATGGTAGGGGTACAATGTACCCCTTACCAATTCACATAGGGGGGGGCGGGATCTGGGGGTCCTCTTTGTTAAAGGGGTCTTCCAGATTCCGATAAGCCCCCCGCCCGCAGACCCCCACAACCACCGGGCAAGGGTTGTGGGGATGAGGCCCTTGTCCCCATCAACATGGGGACATCCTCCCCATGTTGAGGGCATGTGGCTTGGTACGGTTCAGGAGGGAGGGGGGGCCGCAAGCAGAGGAGGCAGTTTATCTTCCAGATCACTGTTGCCACTCTTTGCAGCTCTAGTATTTTCTCATATTTTTTGCAAATCTTGTCTTAATAAGCCAACTTTTTTTCTTTTAGCTCCCCTAGCTGCTCCTTAACTGACTGCACTAAAGCAGTGCGCTTATGGACTGCACATAGTATGTCTCCCAGTGTAGCTGTTTAGAGTCCACAGGTACCTCGGTGGAAATGGCTGGCTGCCTTGAGTCCTGCATCTTCATATTATCAGGGTCCGATAGGGGATCAAAGTCATGCGGCAGATCTAGTTGTCAAAAATAAGCAACTGTTTGTCAGATCTAGCTGTGTGTCCAGGATGGACACATGGGTCATTTAACAGCTCTTGTCCCTGTGAATCTGTCAGTTTCTGTGTATAACATAGCATTTCTCTGGTTCCACCTCTAACCCCAGGGTGAGAAGTCTTACTGGTCTTGGAGGAGATTTGTTTTGGGCTTCTCTGTGTCTCTAGGAGGGTGCTGCAGGAGAGCAGATGTGACGCCATGCTGGATCTCCAGGACTACAGCTTTCTCTTTATTTTTTCTAGTCATCGTGCTGGCTAATGACGGAAGAGCTGCACTGGAGGGATCCCAGAGTTGTGTGGAGCAGAAGGCTGGCGGGTATCCGTGGTATAGCTTCCACAAGAAGGATTAACAGGAAGATAAATGGTGGAAGCTCCATTAGTCACAACCGCTCACATACCCAGCATGGCCACGCCCCCCACAAACAAGAAACTTTAAAATGGGATTTGCTTCAAGCATTCCTGTAGGGCGGTGGTTCTACAGTCTGTCCTCAAGTCCCCCAATAGGCCATGTTTTGGGAATTTCTCTTGGATAAAATAGAAAATACCAACCCATTGACTCTGATTTAAAGCACCTGTGCAGGATAAAGGAAAACCTGCAAACATGGACTGTTGGGGGTACTTGAAGACAGGGTTCAGAACCACTGCTGTAGGGGACCCATGACATACTGTGCGTGTATATGTACGTGAATATACAGTTGTGCTCATAAGTTCACATACCCTGGCAGAATTTATGACTACTTGGCCATTTTTCAGAGAATATGAATAACACAAAAACGTTTCTTTCACTCATAGTTAGTGTTTGGCTGAAGCCATGTATTATCAATCAACTGTGTTTACTCTTTTTAAATTATAATCACAACTAAAACTACCCAAATGGCCCTGATCAAAAATGTATATAACCTGGTGATTTTGGCCAGATAGCATGCACACAAGTTGACACAAAGGATTTTGAATGGCTATTAAAGGTAACTATCCTCACCTGTTATCTGTTTGCTTGTAATTAGTGTGTGTGTGTAAAAGGTCAATGAGTTTCTGGACTCCTGACAGACCCTTTCATCTTTCATCCAGTGCTGCACTGACATTTCTGAATTCTGAGTAGGGATGAGCCGAACACCCCCCGGTTCGGTTCGCACCAGAACCTGTGAACGGACCGAAAGTTTGCGTGAACTATTTAGAACCCTATTAAATACAATGGACTCGAACATTCGAAATCAAAAGTGCTAATTATAAAGGCTAATATGCAAGTTATTGTCCTAAAAAGGGTTTGGGGACCCGGATCCTGCCCCAGGGGACATGTATCAATGCAAAAAGTTTTAAAAACGGCAGTTTTTCCGGGAGCAGTGATTTTAATGATGCTTAAGTGAAAAAAAAGTGAAATATTCCTTTAAATATCGTACATGGGGGGTGTCTAAAGTATGCATGTGAAGTGGCACTTGTTTCCCGTGTTTAGAACGGTCCCTGCACAAAATGACATTTCTAAAGGAAAAAAAGTCATTTAAAACTGCTTGCAGCTTTAATGTAATGTCTGGTCCCGGCAATATGGATGAAAATCATTGAGGAAAATGGCATGGGTACCCCCCCCCCCCCCCCAGCCCACTACCAGCCCTTTTGAGTCTTGTATGGATATTAAGGGGAACCCCGCAACCAAATTAAAAAAAGGCCCTATATACTCTGAACAGCAGTATACAGGCAGTGCAAACAAGACAGGGACTGTAGGTTTGTTCTTAAGTAGAATCTGTTTGTAATTTGGAACAGGTACATTTTTTAAGTGTAGCTCCAGCCCAAAAATCTATTTTTAAGCTTTTTGGAATACATAGGGATTAGGGAAGGGTTATCACCCCTGTAACATTTGTTTTGCTGTCTGTGCACCTGTTCAGACCTGTTCAGCTCTCTGCCTGTGGTTTTATTATGAGAACACCACAAATTGTATTCAGGTTCCTTTTAAGTGAATGCTGTGCAAAGAACAGAAGTGCACTACATGAAATTAATGCAGCTTCCTGCCTGTGGTTTTATTATGAGAACACCACTAACTGTATTCAGGTAAGCTTTAGGTGAACGCTATGCAAAGTACACTAAGTGAAACACTGACTGCAGCTAGCACAATCACATGCCTGCCTGTCACAGTATAGAGAATAACAGGAATGGATCTAGATAAACTGAATACCAGTGTATAAATATATATACAACACATAGGATGCATATATATCCTCTACACACTGTAACTAACTGACTCGCCTGCCTGCTCTATCTAATTCAATATAAATGACACTGTCTCTCTCTGTAATCTCTCTTTAAACAACTCCAACACACTACACAAGGCCGCCAAGCCGGCGGCCTTATATAGTGTGGGGCGTGTACTAAACGCCCTGAGCCATAATTGGCCAAAGCCACCCTGGCTTTGGCCAATTACAGCTTTCTGTTCAGACGGCGCTGTGATTGGCCACTATGCGGGTCATAGTGCATGCTTGGCCAATCATCAGCCAACAATGCACTGCGATGCCGCAGTGAATTATGGGCCATGAAGCGCCACTCGAATTTGGCGCGAACGGCCCATAATGTTCGATCTTCGTCAAACAATCGAACAGCCGATGTTTGAGTCGAACATGGGTTTGACTCGAACACGAAGCTCATCCCTAATTCTGTGTCATTGGGAAAGCAAAAGAATTGTCAAAGGATCTGCAGGAAAAGGTAGTTGAACTGTATAAAAAGATATCCAAGGAATTGAGCATGCCAATCAGCAGTGTTTAAACTCTAAATCAAGAAGTGGAAAATTAGGGGTTCTGTTGAAACCAAACCACGGTCAGGTAGACCAACTAAGATTTCAGCCACAACTGTAAGAAAAATTGTTCGGGATGCAAAGAAAAACCCACAAATAACTTCAGGTGAAATGAAGGACTCTCTCAAAACATGTGGCGGGGCTGTTTCAAGATGCACAATAAAGCGGGACTAGAAGAAAGATGGCTGCATGGTCGAGTCGCTAGAAGAAAGCCATTACTACGCAAATGCCACAAAGTATCCCACTTACAATACGCCAAACAGCACAGAGAAAACCCTCAAACCTTGCGGCACAAAGTCATTTGGAGTGATGAGCCCAAAAATTTAGCTTTTGGCCACAACCATAAACACTACATTTGGAGAGGAGACAACAAGGCCTATGATGAAAGGTACACCATTCCTACTGTGAAACACAAAGGTGGATCGCTGATGTTTTGGGGATGTGTGAGCTACAAAGGCAAAGGAAATTTGGTCAAAATTTATGGCAAGATGAATGCAGTATGTTATCAAAAAATACTGGAGGAATATTTGCATTCATTAGCCAGGAAGCTGCTCATGGGACGTATTTGGACATTCCAACATGACAATGATCCAAAACACAAAGCCAAGTCGACCTGTCATTGGCTACAGCAGAATAAAGTGAAGGTTCTGGACTGGCCATCTCAGTCTCCTGACCTCAATATCATTAAACCACTCTGGGAAGATCTCAAGCGTGCAGTTCATGCAAGAGAGCCCAAGAATTTACAGGAACTGGAGGCTTTTTGCCAAGAGGAATGGGCAGCTTTACCATCTGAGAAAATAAAGAGCCTCATCCACAAATATAACAAAAGACTTCAAGCTCTCATTGATGTTAAAGGGGGAAAAACACGGTATTAAGAACTGGGGTATGTAAACTTTTGATCAGGGCCATTTGGGTAGTTTCTGTTGTGATTATGATTTAAAAAGAGTAAACATAGTTGATTGATAATAAATGGTTTCAGCCAAACGCTAACCACGAGTGAAAGAAAATAAAAGAAATCAAAACATTCTGCCAGGGTATGTAAACTTATGAGCACAACTGTATATTTGATTTTTTTAAATGTATTTAGACTTGTACATCTGACTTTAATTTCATTTGATTCCCGAATACATTGTTGATATACTTAAAAATTCATCAAAACCAGTGCAGTCAGAATTTGGAGCAGATCTGCATGGCAACCAATCAGCTTCTATCTTTAATTTTCAAAGCTTAACTGAACACGCTGAAGATGGAAGCGGATTGTTTGCCATGCACATCTGCTCAAGATGCTGGCTGCTCCACTTTTGATATATTCTCCCCAGTGTGTTAATGTATACCTGAAGTAAAAAATCTGTGGTCACTGCACATATCAAGAGTTTATTTTATCGTTAATGTAACTTTTAAATGCTCTCTTTATCCATATAGTCTATGGAAAGTTCCTTCTTTATAATACACCCCATTGTTTTATTACCCCATGATATGTGTAATACACATATTTTCTTTCTTTGAGACAAAGTTGGATACAGTACAGCTTTATATTCAGATATCTTAGGAAACAAATCCTACCATATCCTTAAAGGCTCCAAGGACAGCCGCAGTGACACTGCCAAGGAAGAGGCCGACAATATTCAGGACAGTGCAGGTCCACAGCAGCCGGTATAAGTGAACCACATCCTGGCAACTGTTTACGCCAACAAATTCATAGTAGCTGCCAGACTGTTCTGAACTGCCAAATAAACGAAAACAAAACGCTGGTCAACTTATATCTGAGATGGAATGGATTTTAAAAACTATATGAAAGAAAACATGCCATCCCATATTCCTCTGCTATAATATTTACAGTGCCTTGAGAAATTATTCATACCCCTTGACATTTTACACATTTTGTCATGTTGCAACTAAAAACATAAAAATTTATTTCTTGGGATTTTATGTGATAGACCAACACAAAGTGGCACATAAATGTGAAGTGGAAGGAAAATGATAAATGGTTTTCAAAATAAAAAAATAAATTTTTTTAAAAAGTGTGGCCTGCATTTGTATAACCACCTTTTGCTGCAATTACAGCTGCAAGTCTTTTTGGGGATGTCTCTACCAGCTTTGCACATCTAGAGAGTGACATTTTTGCCCATTCTTTGCAAAATAGCTTAAGCTCTGTTAGATAGGATGGAGAGCGTCTGTGAACAGCAATTTTCAAGTCTTACCACAGATTCTTAATTGGATTTAGGTCTGGACTTTGAGTGGGCCATTCTAACACATGAATATGCTTTGATCTAAACCATTCCATTATTGCTCTGGCTGCATGTTTAGGTTTGTTGTCCTGCTGGAAGGTGAATCTCTCCCCCCAGTCTTTTGCAGACTCTCAAGCCCTGTACACGCGATTGGTTTTACCGATGAAAACAGTCCGATGGACTTTTTTCATCAGACAAACCGATCGTGTATGGGCCCCATCGGTCTTTTTTCCATCGGTGAGAAAAAATAGAACATGTTTTAAATTTATCCAATGGGAAAAAAAACGATAGCAAAATCCAATCGTCTGTGTGGAACTCCATCGGAGAAAAAACCCACGCATGCTCAGAATCAAGTCGACACATGCTCAGAAGCATTGAACTTAATTCTTCTCGGCTCGTCGGAGTGTTTTACGTCACGGCGTTTGGGACGGTCGGATTTTTGACTGATGATGTGTAGGCAAGACTGATGGAAGTCAGCTTCATCGGATTTCCGATTGAAAAATCCATCGGATTAGAATCCATAGGAAATCCGATCGTATGTACAGGGCTTAACAGGTTTTCTTCTAAGATTGCCCTGTATTTGGCTCCATCCATCTTCTAATCAACTCATGTTTCACAGTGGAGATTGGTAGTTCAGGGTGATGTGCAGTGTTAGTTTTCCGCCACACATAGTGTTTTGCTTTTAGGCCAAAAAGTAAAATTTTGGTCTCATCTGACCAGAGCACCTTCTTCCACATGTTTTCTGTGTCCCCCACATGGCTTCTCGCAAACAGGATTTCTTAAGGCTTTCTTTCAACAATGGCTTTCTTCTTGCCACTCTTCCATAAAGGCCAGATTTGTAGAGTGCACAACTAATAATTGTCCTGTGGATAGATTCTCCCATCTGAGCTGTGGCTCTCTACAGGTCCCCCAGAGTTGCCATGGGCCTCTTGGCTGCTTCTCTGATTAATGCTCTCCTTGCCCAGCCTGTCAGTTTAGGTGGATGGCCATGTCTTGGTAGGTTTGCAGTTGTGCCATACTCTTTCCATTTTCGGATGATGGATTGAACAGTGCTCTGTGAGATGTTCAAAATTTGGGGTAATTTTTTATAACCTAACATTTTTATAACCTTCTTTAAAACTTCTCTACAACTTTATCCCTGACCTGTCTGGTGTGTTCATTGGCCTTCATGATGCTGTTTGTTCACTAAGGTTCTCTAACAAACTGCTGAGGGCTTCACAGAACAGCTATATTTATACTGAGATTAAATTACACACAGGTGGACTCCATTTACTAGTTAGGTGACTTCTAACGGCAATTGGTTCCACTAGATTTTAGTTAGGGGTATCAGAGTAAAAGGGGGCTAAATACAAAGGCCACACTTTTTAGATATTTATTTGTAAAAAAAATTGAAAACCATTTATAATTTTCCTTCCACTTTACAATTATGTGCCATTTTGTGTTTGTCCATCACATAAAATCTCAATAAATACATTTACATTTTTGGTTGTAACATGACAAAATGTGGAAAATTTCAAGGGGTATGATTACTTTTTCAAGGCACTGTAACATGGTTCTTTCCATGAATATTCTTATATAAAGAATTGTACAAAAATCTTGTGTGTTATATGGTATCACAATATTTGTACTAGATAGTTATTTTGTGTGTTCTGGATTAGTATGTAACATGTATCTTCACGTTCCAAACAATATTTTTGCAAAAAGTAAAGCAATGCAGTAAGACAGGGGTGTCCAAACTTTTTTCAAAGAAGGCCAGATTTGATGAAGTGAACATGCGTGAGGGCCGACCATTTTGCCTGACATTCTTTGAACCATTAAAATTCGGTCTAAGTGTGTTCGTCCGAGCACTAATACACTGCCCAACAAGAATTCTCTTGCCTTTGTGGTTGCCTGTGAGTAAAGAGGTGAGCTCTGTGTGTTTCACTTTAAAGAGGGAAGTTTCAGGAAAAAAACGTAAAGTTTTTTTTTTTTTAAGTAAAGGTCTGTGAAGCAGATCCCCAGACCATTCCTAGTCCATCACAGACTGATGGGACTGGGGATCTGTGATGGGACTGGGGATCTGTGATGGGACTGGGCATCTGTGATGGGACTGGGGATCTGTGATGGGACGGGGATCTGTGAGGGAGTGGGGATCTGTGAGGGAGTGGGGATCTGTGATGGTCTGGGGATCTGTGATGGGGTGGGGATCTGTGCTGGACTGGGGATCTGTGAGGGAGTGGGGATCTGTGATGGTCTGGGGATCTGTGAGGGAGTGGGGATCTGTGATGGGGTGGGGATCTGTGAGGGACTGGGGATCTGTGATGGGACTGGGGATCTGTGATGGGACTGGGGATCTGTGATGGGACTGGGGATCTGTGAAGGGACTGGGGATCTGTGATGGTCTGGGGATCTGTGATGGACTGGGCATCTGTGAGGGAGTGAGGATCTGTGATGGTCTGGGGATCTGTGATGGGACTGGGGATCTGTGATGGGACTGGGGATCTGTGATGGGACTGGGGATCTGTGATGGGACTGGGGATCTGTGAGGGACTGGGGATCTGTGATGGGGGTGGGGATCTGTGAGGGACTGGGGATCTGTGATGGTCTGAGGATCTGTGGTGGGGAATTCCCCAGTCCATCACTGATCCCCAGACCATCACAGATACCCCCCCATCGCAGAGCCCCCTTCATAGACCCCACTCTATCTCAGACCCCCCCCATTACAGACTCCCTCCATCACAGTCCTCCCTCGATATTACAGTCAGACTTCATCAACGCAGCATTCCCCCTCCCCACACTGCCCTACCTTAATCACACAAGCCAGGAAGCACGCATAGCAGGTCCAGACAAAGGGTGGGAATTTTCAAGTTAAAGGCGGGTGATTGGTTGCTGGGACCGCCCCACTGTCTAGCAACCAATCACCTTCTTTGTAACTTGAAAGATCCCGTCCTTTTTCCAGCGCTTCCAGGCTTGTGTGAATAAGGTGCGTGGGGAGGGGGAGGAAGGGGGATTGATGCGATGATCTAAAGGAGAGACCTGCCGCGCCTCCCATGTAATTATTTATGTTAGCGGCGGGCAGGCGAGAGCTGGCAGAGGAGAGAGAACGCTGACAATTTAGCAAGGCTGCGGGCAACTACTGGGTCCAGATTCGGCACGAGATCCACTATTTAGTGATGCCATATATATATCTTTTGTGGCCCCGGTGCTGGGAGATTGTTGGGGGCCACAAAAGATATATATGCCCAGATAACCAGGCGGGCCATTCAAAACCGGAACGCGAGCCGTGATTGGCCCGCAGGCCGGACTTTGGACATGCCTGCAGTAAGATATTTGAGTATCCTAACACAGTAACAATAACCTAGTATTAGACAATTTCCAGTTCCTTC
Source organism: Rana muscosa (assembly GCA_029206835.1). NCBI lineage: Eukaryota > Metazoa > Chordata > Amphibia > Anura > Ranidae > Rana > Rana muscosa. The sequence continues at coordinate 688,211,631 of CM055117.1, forward strand.
TCTGTGCAAGCCCCATCTTCTGGGATGCCCCGGTGGCGTTCCTGTCTCCTCCTTCATCAGGTGCCCCCACGGAGAGCCACTTTCCATGGGGGCACACATGCGGGCGTACTCCCGAGTCCTGGACATGGACAGCAGGATTCAGCCCCGCCCCCCACTCACATATCACTGGATCTGATTGACAGCAGTGGGAGCCAATGGTTCCTGTGGCTAGCAAACTATCCAATGAGGACAGAGACAGTGGCTGGAGATGCTGAGCTCATGCACATCACTGGAACGGATGGGCTCAGGTAAGAAAAAGGGGGGACTCTGGAGGCAGCTGCAGTACAGAAGGGTTTTCACCTAAATTGGGGACTTTATAACCCCTTTAAATACAGCAGAGTCAGGGTCTTCCTTACCGTGGTTCAGGTGAATCAATACCCTAAAAATGGATACCCTACCCAAACTTTTATACCTCCTCCAAACGATCCCCATCTTAGTTCCCAAATCCTTCTTTACGTTCACTCGCTATTAGATTTATGTGAAACCGTGGGTTACCTAGGGTGAAATATAATTTGCTCACCCATCCAAAACTACAGGGTGGAGCGGGCCTCCCTGACTTCGAGGCCTATTACAAGGCCACCCACGTAGCATGCATCCTAGAATGGTTCCCTTGTCCCTTCTTAAAGGCTTCTGTTGCCATAGAACAGGATCTAGCTCCCGTAGATCTCCGAGCACTACTTTGGGTATACGAAACCGATCTCACCCATATACCCTCTTCCTCTTCGCTAACGTTAGCCTCTCTTAGACTATGGTATAATAGGGGTTTGTGTTCCACTTTGTCCTCCGATCCTTCTCCATTATCCCCTCTATTCGATAACCCCGCCTTTCCTCAGGGTATAGGAACGACAACATTCGGTCCCTTCAAAAGGACTGACTGGCCCCAGGCGCACTCCTTTGTACCCCCAACACAAGGGACACCTGTAACGTCGATAGGATCCTACGATTGGCTCACCACCCTACACTTATCTACATTCGCAAAACACTTACATTCTTCCTCCCAAATACACCGTTCTAGTACTGAGTTTGAACGGCTGTGCTCCCTCTCTGAGACACCCAGACACCTCCTCTCGATCATATATTGTCTCTTACAAGCTCTTACACATAATGATCTACCTTCTTACACCAGGATGTGGTCTGCAGACTTGGGTGAGGACATCCCACGACCAGATTGGCAGACCTCGTTCCATTTTACTCATAAATCCACGATATCCTGCTATTCGCAGGAAAAAAACTACAAGATTCTGTCAAGATGGTACAGGGACCCCTCCACATTACACAAAATTTTTCCATCCACGCAGCATCTTGCTGGCGATGTTCTACCTCTACAGGGACCTACCTACATGTCTGGTGGGAATGCGAGAGGATCCGGCCCTTCTGGATTCAGGTATTTGACTGCTATAACAAACTTTATGATGAAACGCTGACTCCCTCCCCTAAGATTGCCCTTCGCTCTATACTCCCGGGATCAATAACCTCACAGAAACTGAACCTCCTCCGTTTCTTTATGTCTTCAGCTAGACAGCTCATCCCATCCTATTGGAAGTCAACCACCACTCCTCCCTTATCACAATGGGTCTCGATTATGAACGACACTATGAGAATGGAGGAGATGCTAGCTCTTGACAATGACACCTTTGACAAATATACAATACAGTGGTTCATCTGGCTCCGCTTCTGCTCCTCCGATACTCTCGCAAGCATGTTGTCAACCCTGACATGATCATCCTCGCATGTAACATGACAATGGGATGGGCAGGGCATGTACCTGAGGGTCCCCCTCCCCCCACAGTCCCTTAATTACCCTTCTCTGAATGTCTCCTCAGCGGCTCTCACACTTTTCTCCGATCTCTTCTTACTTACTTTCCTTCTGTCTTTCCTTTTTTTTTCTCTTTCCCTCTCTTTCCCTCTCTTCCCCCTCTCTCTATCCCTTTATACCCCACCCCACACCCAACACCTGATCCCCCACTCTCATTTTCTCCTTGTTCCTTCTCTTTGTTTTAACATTTAATTCCTAAAATTTATGTTTACAATCTTGCCACGAACAACGAGGCTCTTCTAGCCAAATCCACTTCCTACACCAAGTAACGGTCATTGATGTCAATATTGTTTTGCATTGTAATAAGAGTTCAGCTATGGGCGATAGCCATTTGGCTGACTCATCACACATGCTTGCCCGTGACTGTTTTCGGATTGTAACTTTATATATTGTTCCGTGTATTCTCTGTTAAAATACCAATAAATATATTTTCAACCCTAAATACAGCAGAGTCTCTATGGAATACTATGGACTCTCTATGCTGCGTAATCCTGGATACAGTATATCTTGCTATTGAGTGGATATCCTATGCATTAAAAGTTTGATTATTGCATTTTGATAACCAATATGGGAGCAGAGAAGATACCCTGTGAGGGAGAAGAACCTATGCTATATAACATGTCAATACAAGCTTACATACCTCCTCTAGACCAGGAGATATCTGTCTGCATACCAAGCACTAATTCATCAGTGTGAGGGAGATGGCTGGGGTTCAGACTGTGTGTCCTCTGATGTTGCATTAGAAGTATTTCATTATGGCAAAATTGAGCTTAGTGGAAAGACACAAGGTCACCCCTCTTCAGCAAGGTCTATCCTAAACAGGTAGATTTTTTATTTCTTGCCTGAGTATAATTCTGTTTTTCCCCAACCATGTATGAATCCAGTAAGGCTAGGTTCACACTAAAACGGTGTGGGAATCGCCGTAATCCGTGCTCATTTCCCACACCACATTCAAATCGCACTACCCTTGTGTCAGTTCAATCTTAACGACATCACAAAAACAGTGTGTTTGCCAGCACCGGTTTGCATGGTACAAAACAACCATGCGATCCTGTTGCAGTGCTGTTCCAAAATTGCTGCATACACATCTTTGTTGGGATGTGGTGCGATTTGAGCACATTCAAAATGAATGGTCTCAAACCGCACCACACTGAATTGCATGTGAATTTAACAGGAATGTGGTGTGGTTCATGTACGATTCACATGTGGTTCATAGTGTGAGCCGTGTCTTAGTGTTGACTGACTCACAACCTCTTCTGGAAGTCTATTCCAAGATCAAGTACTCTTTCTGTAAAATAATATCTCTTGAGGTTAGTTTTCAACTTCCTCCTGAGAGTTTGAGGTCATGTCCCTGCGCTGTTGATTTTGGCTTAATTTTTTAAATACTGCCATGTTTCCAGATATACTATATTACCAAAAGTATTGGGACGCCTGCCTTTACACACACATTAATGGCGTCCCAGTCTTAGTCCGTAGGGCTCAATATTGAGTTGGCCCACCCTTTGCATCTATAACAGCTTCAACTCTTCTGGGAAGGCTGTCCACAAGATTTAGGAGTGTGTCTATGGGAATTTTTGACCATTCTTCCCGAAGCGCATTTGTGAGGTCAGGCACTGATGTGGATGAGAAGACCTGGCTCACCGTCTACGCTCTAATTCATCCCAAAGGTGTTGTATCAGGTTGAGGTCAGGACTGTGCAGGCCAGTCAAGTTCCTCCACCCCAAACCCGTTCATCCATGTCTTTATGGGGCCTTGCTTTGTGCACTGGTCCAAATCATTTGGTGGAGGTGGGATTATGGTGTGGGGTTGTTTTTCAGGAGTTGGGCTTGGCCCCTTGGTTCCAGTGAAGAAAACTCTTAAGGCGTCAGCATACCAGGATATTTTGGACAATTTCATGCTCCCAACTTTGTGGGAACAGTTTGGGGATGGCCCCTTCCTGTTCCAACATGACTGCGCACCAGTGCACAAACTTTTTATTTTATTTTGTTGAGGCTGGAGGCAGAGAGGTGACACAGGAAGATGATTTGATGAACTGGGAAGATTATTAACTAATCATGAACTACATGTGTCACCTGTCTGTACCATCTGGAAAATGCAGAATTTGTTTAGTTTCTGCAAGTTTTTGCTGCTTCTAGCGCTTCACTCACTTTTAAAATATTACTTTTGTCTGTAAAACATAGCATTGTTTTCTAACTTGCATAACAACAACTGGATATTTTCTACATTTAAATTAAATGTGTATAGTTTTTGAGAAAAACAAGGAACTCTTTCTAAAGCTGACCTCCAGGCAAATATAAATAAAAAAACACTTTAATCCAGTTATATATTCATAATTTGTTTAATTTTTGCCTTACAAATGGAAAAGACAATGCAATGAAGAAATCAAGTTTTGCTACATTGCATAGTTTCCTTCTTCTAATAATAGGTTCACACTTGTGCGCTGTGTGGGCCCTTGTGTAGCACCCTGATGGTTAGGCAGGGTTACTAGTACATTTACCTGCCAGGCATAGTTGCCTTGGCCAATTGATAGATTGATTGATTCCACCCTAATTCTGGAATTGCTGCACTTCTGTCACTAGATGGCCGGGTATCTGGTGGCACTAGATAAGACAAGGGAATTGCAAGGACAGATTAGGAATTGATGGGGTATCTCAGCCAATGGGCAGGTATCTTCTTGGGTCCCTTGGCCTGCTGGGAGAGCCTATTTATTTGGGTGAGGTCAGGTGATCTGGGTTTTGTGTCACCTGGACAGCTGGCTGGGTGGACGTGTGTTGTGCTGTCCTGGGCTGCTAGGCCAGAGACTGAGGCCTATCCCGGGGACTTCTGGCTGCTAGGCTGTCTGAGGGCCTATCCAGAAGCAAGAGAGAGCAGCGTAGGGTAGGGTTGGGACTGCGGCTTGTAGTCCAACCAGAAGTGATGGTTCTGCCGGCCGGAGAACCTGTCGTGGTCGGAGGGGAAGTTGTCGCCACTAAGGGACCATCCACCTTGTGACCAGGGACCACTGTGAGTAGCTGAAGCAAGTACCGGAGCAGTATTCTCACCAACCAGGGACGGTGAAGAATTAGGAAACTTCCGCAGATGTCAAGCCAGGGACCCAGCCAGCAGAGGGGACGCTTGCAGAGCAGCCTTGTGTGTCAAGCTAGGGACCGAGCAGGCCAGTGGGGTGACGCTTGAGAAGTATCTTGAATGCCAAGCCTGGGACCCAGCAGGGATGAGGGGGTGACGCTTGAGGAAGATACTGAGCGAGAAGGTTGGAGGAGCTCAGGAGATCCAGTGGCAGTGGATCAGCAAGTCTAGTGAGAGAGACTGGGAGCTCAGTTGAGTGAAGATCTACAATAGGAAATTTTAGAGGAAGCAAAAGAGTTCATTGTGACCTTTGTTGGGAACTGTTCAAGATTGTTGCCATAGGAGACAGCGTGCCTACACATCCAGATGTGGTGTCCGGCTGGGTGCCTTTCCCTGCATGGCTGTCTACCTATAGAAGTCTTGGAGTCTGCCAATTAACATTGAAACTACAAAAAGGGTGTCCTGGCCCTAAACCCTCTCTCCCACAGTTCTATTTAAGAGACAATAAATCTCATTTGCATTCAAGAAGTGTCTGGCGCCCATGAATCTACCTTGCATTACACCCACTATGCCCTGTAACCTACTCTACACAGAAGGATGTCAGCTATCCCTAACTCTGGAGGTTCTCAGACCAATGGGGACTCGGGACTTGGCTACACTTGTGTGCATGTTTACGTGGGCACAGCTAGTCATTGATTTGAATGGCCCGCTGTACCTGCAGAAATGCGGTCGCATTGGGACCACATGGTGCCGCAATACTATGTGGTTAAGGCACAAAAAAAATGCCACTATTTCCAATGCATAAGGATGCCTTTAAGAATTATTAGCACCCCCGTGTGTCTGCTAAAGAGGGTCGGGAATGCATGCATTTATGCTGTTGCTCCTGCACATTTTCCAGACTGGGCTATGTTGCTGGGAGTGGATATGCTATATATGGCAGAGTGACCTGGATCTCAGGAGTGCCTGAACAGAATAAGTAACACAGTTCTTGTAAACGTATTTTAAAAAGTCTACGAGCCTTGCCTGGAGTTAAGCTTTTGACATATGCTCTACAACACCAGAAAATAAAATCCTATTACATACTTTTCGCAGTCATATAGATCACAACAGTAGCATGTATGAGTCCTTATTCTTAGTTGACATTGACTGCTTGAAGTAAAGCATGTTACCTGTGCCGTACAGTGAAAAGAAAAAGGGAAAAATGAATTGGCTCATAATGCTTTTGACATACAAATATCACTGCAATAAAAAAAAAAAAAAATGCCTGTTGCTTGACAAAAAAAAAAAATGCACACAATGTAAGCATGATATAATGTCTGGTACATAATCAGTGTAAAAAGTGAACAAATCTCACACGTGGTACTGTCACACTTGAGAGTAGTAGCAGAATGTGTTTTAAATTGTAATTAAAAGTATTCAAGTATGCCTATGCTGTGTGTGAGAAATATTTTATTAAATTGTGTAAAAAAAATAATTTTTATTTTCTTTCTGCATTTTCCAAAAATATGTGGCTATAAAATGAAGTCTTCAAACCCCATACCTCTTAAAAAATACCCTTGGGTGTTTGCTTTCCAAAATCTGGATTTTTGTGATTGTTTCCACTGTCCTGGTCCAAAAATGTGATAGGTAGTCAGGAAATTAGATGTCTAATTTATGCCCCTCGAATGCCTAAAGGTGCTTCTTGAATTTTGGGCCCCTCTATGTGGCTAGGCTGTGAAAATGTCTCACACATGTGGTATAAACAACAAGAAGCAGCGCTCGATGGGAATCGCATAAAATAAGTTTTAGTCTTTAAATAAGTAACAAGTAAAATCCGTAAAAGCTGCAGCAACTGTCAATAATAGTATGGATACTATCAGTTGGTAGCAAAAACAGTCTTATGCCCCGTACACACGCGCGGTTTTCCCGTCGGAAAAAGTCAGATGAGAGTTTTTGGCCGGGAATCCCAACCGTGTGTATGCTCCATCGGACTTTTTCCAACAGAAAAACTGCCGGAAAAAGAAAGAGAGCAGGTTCTCTATTTTCCTGTCGGGAAAAATCCTATCGGGAAAACCGTTCATCTGTATGCAATTTCAACGCGTAAAAAAACGCATGCTCGGAATCAAGTCGACGCATGCTCAGAAGCATTGAACTTCATTTTTCTCGGCTCGTCATAGTGTTGTACATCCCCGCTTTCTTGACGGTCGGAATTTGGTGTGACTGTGTGTACGCAAGACAAGCTTGAGTGGAATTTCGTCGAGAAAACCATCGTTTTTTTCAGACGGGGTAATAGAAGCATGTAGCTTGATAGGATACTGGCATAGAATATACAACGATACCACCGCTGAGTCCAGGTGAGAAGAGGTTAACATCGACCAGTCGGCTTGTGGATGGACCGTGGAGGGAGCTATCACAACTCCTAGTAGGTGGTAATGAAATCCCAGTATATGAGAGGGAAGGATGATGTCTCAGCCCTTATATCTGGCATCATCCTCCCCTCTTATAAGGGCTGAGACATCATTCTCCCCTCTCATAAACCGGGATTTCATTACCACCTACTAGGAGCTGTGATAGCTCCCTCCACTATATTCTATACCAGTATCTTATCAAGATACATGCTTCTATGACTGTTTTTGCTACCATCTGATAGTATCCATACTATTATTGACAGTTGCTGCAGCTTTTACTGATTTTACTTTAAGTGCAATAAATTTATTTTGTTACTAATTTAAAAACTAAAAAGTTTTTTATGCTATTCCCATCGAGCGCTGCTTCTTGTTGTTTGTATCCTGTTATCCATTTTTCCAGTGGTTGGTAGCTGCACTGGGAATCAGCTCATTTTAATTTTTCCAGGTTGCACATGTCCATGCATATGACTGACAGTTTGTAGCGCTAATAGGAACCGTATATACTGTATGTTCACACATGTGGTATCCCCATACTAGGGAGGAGTAGAAGAATATGTTTTCCATAAATCTAAGTATACCTAAGATATGTGTAAGAAATATCTTCTTACTTGACAACTTTGTGTAAAAAAATAATTTTCATATTCTTTCCTTCATTTTCCAAAAACTTGTGGCAAAAAATTATATTTTCAAAAGACCCACTGTGCCTTTCAGAAAATACCTTGAATTGTTTGCTTTCCAGAAATGGGGTCATTTTGTGGGTATTTCCACTGTGCTGGTGCTGCAGGGTGCTGCAGGGCCTCCAAAATGTCATAGGTAGGAAATTGGATGTGTAAGTTATGCTCCTTGAAAGCCTCAAGGTGCTCCTTGGATGTTGGGCCCCTCTATGCATCTAGGCTGTGAAAAAGTCTCACACATGTGGTATCCCCATACTCAGGAGGCATAACAGAATATGTTTTGGGGTGTAATTATAAGTATGCCTATACTGTGTGTGGGAAATAACCTAAAATTACAACTTTGTGAAACAAAAACATTTTATCGAATTTCTTTATTTTTCAAAAATTAGTGATAAAAAATACAACTTCGAAAAACTCACCATGCCTCTTACTAAATACCTTGGAATGTCTCTTTTCAAAAAGAGGTGATATTTGTACTGTTTTGCCATTTTAAGGCCTCAAGAAATGAGATGGGCAGTACACGGGATTGATCAATTTTAAATATATACCATCGTTTATAGACTTTATAACTTTCACACAGACTAAATAATTGTTTTATTATGGGTATGTGATAGTTTAATTTTTTTTTTTTTTTTTTAACATGTGCAAAGAGAGATCACATAAACATCTAATTAAGAAATGTCAGATAAAGATAAAAAATTTAATAATGTTTGAAAAATGTAACAAGATACTTAGCAATAGATGCCTTTCACCAAGTAGTCCCTGCCAGCTAATAGGGAAACACAAAACGTATCCACCCAAAATATACACTGATTTGGGTTATTTTTTACCAAAGAATGTAGCAGAATACATTTTGGCCTATATTTATAAAGAAAAATTATTTACAGTATTTGGAACACTTTTTAACAGAAATTAAAAAAAGGTTTTTGTGGTTATTAAATACCACAAAAAGAAAGCTATATCTGTCCAAAAAGAAAAAGATAACATTTTCATTTGGGTACAGTGTTGCATGACTGAATAATTGTCATTCAAATTGTGACTGTGCTGAAATATGACAATTGGCTTGGCCAATGTTGTTAAACAAGCTATTGTATATATTTTAAAAACTTTTTTGTCCATTTACCTACTAATTAAAAACACATTCAGTATAAAAAAAATACTGAGAATATCATTTTGATATGCGAAGCAGTTAGAGATGTTTGTTAAGTAAACACACATCAAAACTATAAAATGGGGCTTGGTCACAAAGGTTTCACACCCCCTTGGATATTAGGAGTATAAAGTGTAAGTATACAATTAAAAAAAAATATTCAATGCATATGTATTTTAAATTGCAGCAATCTACCCCTGGCTGAAATTAGGTAACGGAATGGGTCATCCTACCAGTCATCATTATCTTAAGTGGGAATGTCGAGAGGCAAATTTCCCTGTGTTTATTCCCTGTGATGTAGGATGTAGTAGTGCCTTGTATAGAGCTGTGTGAGCCTTGGGCATGAACTCAACCCTCCATATTCCCTATCACCAAGTGGAAAAAGGTTGGAGGAAATTGAGCAGTGCAAGCATGGCACAATTCAATTGAACAGAATAAATGCTGATTTGGCAGAGAGTACTTAATTTTCAATACATCAAAGGGCAAAATTTAGCATCCAAAAACAAGTCCCTTAGGACCCTAATTCCCCTTGATACCCAGATGACCCGAATTTAAAGGAGATGCTCGAGATTTGGATTGTTCCAGGAGGAGTATGCAAGGACCATTAATTAGTATGGACTAAAGGAAGCACCCCAATTCTGCACCAGGCCCTGACAGTGGAACGCATAATTTGAGTCAGAGGTTATGGGACTTGGACACCTTTATAAAGGAGTATCTGGAGCACCCCATATGAGCCCAAGAAGTATTGAAAAAAATTAAGAAGGCCAGGTGTTGCTGTAAGGTAGATAAACTGAGACGGGGGACCTATTTTTCCACAAAAAGGAGAACAATCGTGCATCCAGTTGTTTAAAGAGGGATAATGGAAGCCACGTGAGAGTGTTTCTAAGGGCATATAATTAAAAAAAGAAGGAAGTAGCTTCATCTTGATTAAATTCACCTTTCCAATGAGATATGGGGTAAAGACCTCCAAGCCTTAATCCTGGGCTTTGCGACCAATGGCAAAAAGCTTAAAGGGACAAGGTCACTGACATCATTCATCACCTCTATGCTTAGGAATTTATTTTTGGTTACCCACTATGCGATCAAGTGGCAGTATTTCCAACTTGCCCTAGTTAATTTTAAGGCCAGAGAACACAAAGCACTCCTCCAGAGTCAACAAAGCTGAACTCAAAAAGTCATAGTTGCATATCATCTGCATATATGGCCACCTTCTTCTCAAGTCTATGGAGTATGAGTCCTTTAATATCAGGGTTAGTGCGAAGAGCTACCGCAATAGGCTCCATTATGAGACCAAAAATGGAAGGGGTTAACCCTGGCAAGTACCACGATGTATAGAAAAGGGAGGAGACACCATGTAGCCTACCTTAATGGCTGCCTGGGGAAGCTTTTAAAAAAGGGTGATCCATTTCAAATCCCATCCTCTCCAGCATATATTGCAAGTCCACTACATCAAACGCTTTTTCTTTATTCAAACACCATCCTGGTACCCACATTATGAGATGCTTGAAGAATAGTGAAAAGTTTCCTAATGTTAGTATCAGTGTATTTTTGTGGAATAAAACCCATATGATCAGAATCTACCAAAGTTTCAATGACTCTGGACAGGCGAGTTGCCAGGACCTTAGTGAGGAAGGATCTTAATATCCATGTTAGGAAGCGATATTGGTCTGTAGGAATCACAATTCATGGGGTCTGTCTCAAGTTTCTGAATAAGTACTATATGCGCTTGGTACACGGATTTAGGGAGGGTCCCCTGCTCATGAAATTCTGCAAAAGGATCTTAGAGAGCAGGAGTGAGATAATGAACATACAATTTGTGACATTCAGAAAGAATACTAGGACCAGGGGTCCTGTTAGGGATAGACAAGATAGCAGCCTTGACCTCGTTTAGGGTAATGGGGGTATTAAACAAAGCTCTGCCTGAGGAAGAAAGAGATGAAATTGGCAATTGGTGCAATTTATTATATAGCGCTGAAGCATTGTAAAAGGTAATAGGTGCATACAGGTTCCTATATTTGTTTCTGAAAACGTGCAGGATCTCTGACGGGATCGTTTAAATGAACTCTCTTGATTTTTGTCAGATTGACAGGTATTTTTCTGTGCTCTGATAAGGTGAGGTGGAGAGACAAGGTACTGATTTCACAACCTCCACCTCATCTAATCAGAGAATGCTTTGAATTTATTAAAGCCATATCTGAATGGTGCCATGCCAAACAAGTCGTGTTTGCTAAGCAGCAGGGCAGCTGCTCAGCATGGGACCCAAAGCTAGCAGTGATTACTATAGTACTGGTGTCTACTGCAGTGATTTCCAGCTACCATGGGAATCAGCAACACACACATGCACAGACATGACACATGCGTTTTTATGCCGCGTACACACGGTCTGACTTTCCAACGGGAAAACCTCAGTCGGAATTTCTGACGGAAAAATAGAGAACCTGCTCTCTATCTAAGTCCGTCGGAAATTCCGACAGAAAAAGTCAGATGGGGCATACACACGGTCGGAATATGCGATGAAAGCTCCCACCAAACTTTTTCTGTCGGAAATTCCGACCGTGTGTAAGCGGCATTACAGTACATTGGTTCAAGCTGAAATGTATCTATACAAAACATCTATACCTAAGCTTCAGCTTCAAGTAGCACCAGTGTACATGTTAACACAACAAATTACTAAACACAGATTAAAAATTATTGCATTCATGAGGCTGTAAATATATTACTATTTTTTTTATGCCAGAATTTTGTTTATTGATGTTGACTTACTTCTGTCTGTTGTGTGTCATAAGCAAGTCCTGATCCACTTGCATAGAAAATACATCTCCCATTATACAAAGGTCTTGGTTCCTAAAAAGAAGGTCATATCTCAGATTAACATATTTGTTTAGGCACTTTTGTTATTGGATGAAAACACTCCTTCCCTGTCTCGTTTCCCTCTCAATTGCTTTCTTGCATTGTCACCCTGTCACATGTGCTTCTACTGGGGACCATAAGTAACTGTGCCAATGCTCAATACCCAGGCATGTTCTGTCACCATCGGGAAGCTCACTCTGGGAAATGCCAAGATCAGTAGACAGGAAATGGCTGCTAGAATGCTGGAGGAGATTAAAAGCACAGATTCCAAAAGAAGGTTGAAAACAAGTATTATATAAAAAGAACATATCAGTTGTTTATGATACATAGTGCATTTTTAAACTAAATGTAATTCAGTTAGGGTTTCATCTACTTTAAAGCCCAACTTTTGCCAGAACATTGTTTTTGGATAATGTAGGTAAGGCTTGGTTTCTTTGTCTATTTCTGTTTATTTATGTTTTGTCCCTATTGTAAAGAACCTCTTTGGGTGAGTGGAAATCTCCCTATATTGCTCATGACCTGTGGATCAGCACCATTATCTACATTATTCAGTTAGCAGGAGGGTGACAAAAGAAACCTGCAAAGCTGAGACAGGAAATCATAGTGCAACCGCCTGGAGCTGTGGGTAGTTGTTAGAGATTATTTTAATTGTCTACATTAAAGAGGGGTTCCACCCGCAATTTTTTTTTTTTTAAAGTCAGCAGATACAAACACTGTAGCTGCTGGCTTTTAATAAGGACACTTACCTGTCCTACTCGCCTGCGATGTCGGCCCGCCGAGGCCGATCCCTCGATCCTGGCAGGTCCCCGGCGCCACCATCCTCACTAAGGGAAACAGGCAGTGAAGCCATGCGGCTTCACTGCCCGTTTCCTACTGAGCATGCGCGAGTCTTGCGGCGCTGTATGAATGAGCGGCTGCTCTCTGGGATACACACAGTTCCCAGAAGGCAGCGCGACCCCCATTCACCAGAAGTCAATGCGAGGAGGACAAGGAAGAAGACCTGCCGTGGAGGATGAAGAGGCAGATTAGGAACTTTTGCATAGCAACCGCCTTTTCTGGTAAGTAAAAATGTTTTTTTTCTATTTTTTTCTTCTATTTGTTTGCAGGTTTTTTGCGATTTTTTTTTTTTAGGGTGGAACTCCACTTTTAAACATGATTTCTTCAGCAGAGGACCAGAGAAGGATGGAAGACCAAGATCAGTAACCTTTGGGAGAGTGAGTGAACTGGACATCGAACACACCACTTCTAATATACATGGCATTCAATATGCATGTCCCTCCTCCCACAAGAATTGATATGCTCTTTATAGCAATGTGGGCTCCTTAATAGATTGTAAGCTGCTGGGAGCAAGATTCTAATATCTTGTGTTCCCCAATATATTTTGTACTGGTTAGGATGTATGTTTACCATAAATCCTACAGTAGAGATTTGCAGAATAGTATGTGGTATTATAATAACCCTGTGTATGCAGAAAGTAATGTATTTTTTTCATGTGAACTCCAGACTGGAAAATAGACAAACATTGTTTTTCATGCATTGTTGTCCTAAGAAAACGTAAAATGAAACCACAGACTAACAGCTAGATGCACACTATGCTACTTTCTGGTTTATACTTACTGACCTGTTATTGCAGGAACTGTTAAGCAATTCATCCTCAAATTTCATGACATTGAATTTCTCTTGTCACCAGTCTAAAGAGGAGGTCCAGTCTGGGTGAAATACTGCAGCTGCTGACTTTTTATATTAGGGCACTTACCTGTCCAGGGAGCCTGCGATGTCGGTACCCCAGCTGAACTTTGGACCGACTCCTGGATGCTGCCGCCGCCATTCCTGGTAAGGGAACCAGGCACTGCTGGTTCCCTACTGCGCGTGCGCAAAGGGAGCTGCGCTTTCTAATAGGCTTGGCAGCAAGGGAAGTTGGAGGGGGGCCGGACTTCAGGGAGATTAGGCCGCAACCCGTCTCCCGGAAGTGGGGAAGGGGACCTGTCAAAAACGGGGCCCTGTTCCCCCTCCCCCTGAAAGGTGGCAAATGTGACACCGGGGGTGGAGGATTAAGCATATAATTGGAAGTTCCACTTTTGGGTGGAACTCCGCTTTATCTTACCCTGCTCTTTCCTTCCAGATCAGTACCTCTGGACATTAGAGATTAGATGGCTGAAAGGTTCCCAACCAACGTCTGGGAGGGAAAAGCAGGGAAACCTAAGCTGCTGAGGGAAAGACTTGAACAACTTTGTAAAGCTGCTGCCGTAAATCTTGAAGATGATTGCCCTTGGCAAAAGTGGTCATTTCGAATATGCAAAAAAATATGAATGTACATTATCTGAACACAGTTACACTTTAAAGCGTAACTCCACTTTTGTTGAGAAAAAAAACATCCCCCTCTGGGTGATCTGTGTACTTTGCAAGGATTTTAACAAACTTTGCTGCAGATTCCTACCTTTTGTTATTCTTAAGAAATAGTTGTGTCCTGTGTCCATGTGCAGAGTTAATCTATATTTGGTTTTATAATTATCAGTCAGCTGCTGCACCTGATTTCCCTATGGAAGTATCTCACCAAAAAATACATTTAAGTTACAGGGGATGCCAAAACTCTGTATCTTAGTGCAGGCTTCTGGGAAAATCGGTAAGCCAATCACTCAAGCAGGAAATTACATTTTCAAGGGGTGTTCTGTATACCATCTGTATACAGAATTCTTCCAGGTAGCCATATTGCATTGCATTTTACAGAACATTACAGAGCTGCAGACTTAAAACGAAAGGTAATTTTTAATAACAATCAATAGCAATATGACTTGAGTCACAATTGTATACGCTATATTGTTTTGTTTTTTGCTATTTTTTTTCCCATGAAAATCAGCAAAGCTGTGCTAAGTTCTCCCAAGAGCTGGCAGCCACCAAGGACCACAGATCAACATTGCTGTATTACACATATGTACATTTATAGCACATTTTACATAAATGGCATACATTAGCAAAATGTAAGGGATGCAAATTTAAAAATGCTGCCATGCTCTGGGCTCATCTTGAAGTATTATAAGTGAATTATGGGAATGGCATGTTCTCTAATGCACGGCATATCTGTAATCCTATAATCAGAATTTGGAAAAGACTGACAAAAGTAAGCAAAACACACGAGAAAATGATCAGTCCAATGGCACCAATCCTGTGCAGAAAAAAAAGTGGAGGACTACGTTGCACTTTTCTTGGAGTCCCCCATAGAGCAACACATAGCTTGAAAGTACACCACGTTCTGTGCTTGGGTTTCTTTTCTGCTTTTTCCATCAAAGTTCATTATCAAATAATAAACATAAAACAGTTTAATTCTGTCATCTAAAGATTTACAGGAAGCAATATAACTGTTATAATAAGGGCACAAGAATGAAACTAAAAAAAGGTCTGGCGCTGGAACTGTGAATTCTCATTCAGAAACTGCTGGACAGTTTAATAGAGATCTTCCTTCCTTTATACCTATTTTGTAATGAGCAGAGAACTATATAAATCTTTATAATCCCACCAAGTAATCAGAGCAAATGCACAGCTAGGCAAGAATTGAGAAAGGTAGATTAATGTCTTCCATTCATCACATTACTTAATGTGACCTTCTCTACAGCCAAGGAAATCGAAGAAGCTATGGATAAAACCAAAATATAGAGTTTTAGACTCAAATTAAAGGGAAATTCTTGGTTATGCCTCTGTTTTTAAACAATACAAATGTGTAATGCTATATACTGTATACAGGGCTTTTTTTCATGGGGAACTTGGTGGAACTCAGTTCCACCACCTCTGGTTTAGACCCCTTGGTGCCTGCTCACCATAATCACTTGTAACCACAGAAATTTGGTTTCTGTGTTTACAAGTGACAGCTCTGCACTCTGTATGTAATGCAATCCTGGTATTTAATGCCCCTTTAAGATCCTCCTACTGTTTTCGTGAAATTTTACTGAACACACCCACTATTTGATGTGATTTGGAGGGTGTGTGTAGGGGGAGGGGTTTGTGGGGCCGTGGTTAAGTTCCAGCACCTATTGTTTGAGAAAAAAAGCCCTGACTGTATATATGTTGGTAAAACAAGATACAAGATCAGTTACAAACCAACAAACTATATATATTTTTTATCTGCAATCTTAAATCCATCCTTGGCTGTTGTCTTTTATGTCTGCCCAACATTTCTACTCCAGCTGTCCACTTTTTTATATGGCAATAAATGGCATTACATGTAATGTCAAGGCATTTTCTGAGTCCAGAGGCTAGCACGGAGCTCATCTGTCTGTTCTGCCTCCCACTGCAGCAGCAGATTCTTGCAATAGTAATCTATTGCTGGTGGATTACAGGAGACTTCCCTGTATCTGCTGGCCTAGCTAATACTGGTTAGAGGTCTGCATGGAATGGGGGACTGGTGAGCACCGCTTGTCTGGCAGCCAGATAGCTGTAAATTGCAAATTTCCTTTTGCAAGTAGAATGTTTCAACTATGCATAATTAGTCAGGTTTAGATTTGCAACTGATGCAATGTATAAAAAGCAACAGCAAACAAAAACTACCTACAGGTGCATCTCATAAAATTAGAATATCATCAAAAAAGTTAATTTATTTCAGTAATTCGATTCAAAAAGTGAAACTCATATGTTATATATACTGTAGATGCGTTACACACAAAGTGATATATCTGAAGCGTTTCTTTCTTTTAATTTTGATGATTATGACTTACAGCTAGTAAAAACCCAAATTTCAGTGTAGCGATATCCCCAGTTAAGGGAGCCGCTGGTATGATTTTCGGGCCTGTAACACACCGCTATCAACCCCCAGTAATTGGCTCTATCCTCTCTTGGCACAGCTAGTAGAGGATGATAGGATTGGGAGACCCGTAACTTTAGGTAATACAATCCGGCAACAAAGGGCACACAGTGATGATATGTGTAACTGACACTAACCGTTTCTTCTACACAGTAATAACACCAAACAACTTGTCTGCTTAATCCTGATACTTTTACTTGAGTGAAATAGATAAGCAGATAAACAGTACACATTAATGTATGCAGAGCCCTGCAATAAAAGGGTATTTAGCAAGTAAACAAATATACAATCCTGTACACATTCAACCAAAGGACCCCGCTTGCAGCTCCCCTCCCTCGTGAGCAAGAGGGCGCCCAGCAATATCTAAACTTAGATGTCAGGCCTGACGGTCCTATATGCAAGTTCCGTAGTGAAGGATCTTCGCTAGCAAATGGTTGTGCACTTTTTTTGAAGATAAATTGTAATCCACAGGAATAGGTACTGGTAACTCGATGAATAACAGAAAGTGACTAGGCTACTCAATGCACTGTCCCTCCCGCGTGCAAATGCAAACTATAAACGGTGGGTCCTAAACAACAGACACAGGGCCTAGAGTTCCTGTAATAATCTTTGAGCAGATGCTCTCTCACCCAACCAGACCAGTCAATGTCAGTATCTTCCGTAGCTGTGTCTCGGTACACAGATCCCACGACACCCGGGGTCTTTGGTCCTCCTGGAAGTAGTAGACAGACGGCAGGATGAGACGTCCCTCAGGCTCCTCAGTGAAAAACGGAAGGCTCTTTGGAAACACAGGGCCCAAACTTCAGGCCCTATCAGGAACAACAGACTCAGTACAGAGTTCCACTTGCTGGGCGGGTGATGTCCAAAGAGACCGATTGCCAGCCTGCCCCCCTTTTTTATAGTCCACCCCAGCAGTCCTTGCGCGGGGCAATGCACCCTGGGTGTCCCGCTGTACCCTGGGTACGGTAGTCTTTGGGTCCTTAAAGAAACACGCCGCTACATCAGTATCTCAGAAAATTTGAATATTACATAAGACCTGACTGTGGAAACCTTACACTGGATCTCATGCAACTTCGATTCTGTGCCTCTCCACTCTTCCTCCAGACTCTGGGATCTTGATTTCCAAATGAGATGCAAAATTCTCCACAGCCCGTGATGATTTGGAGAGCCATGTCATCTGCTGGTGTTGGTCCACTGTGTTTTATCCAGTCCAAAGTCTGTACAGCCCTCTGGCAGGAAATTCTAGAGCACTTCATGCTTCCCTCTGCTGACCAGCTTTGTGGAGATGCTGATTTAATTTTTCAGCAGGACTTGGCACCTGCCCACACTGCCAAAAGTACAAATACCTGATTTAATGATCATGGTATCCCTGTGCTTGATTGACCAGCAAACTCGCCTGACCTGAAGCCCATAGAGAATCTGTGGGGTATTGTCAAGAGGAAGATGAGAGACACCAGACCCAACTATGCAGACAAGCTGAAGGCCACTATCAAAGCAACCTGGGCTTCCATAACACCTCGGCAGTGCCACAGGCTGATCGCCTCTATGCCACAATGATGCAGTAATTCATGCAAAAGGAGCCCCGACCAAGTAATGAGTGCATACTATACTGTACATGGACATACTTTTCAATAAGCCAACATTTCTGTATTCAAAATCCTTTTTTTATTAGTCTTATCTTATGTAATGATTTATTTTTCTGAGAAACGTAATTTTGGGTTTTCACTAGCTGAAAGGCATGATCATCAAAATTAAAAGAAAGAAATGCTTGAACTATATCACTCTGTGTGTAACGCATCTATATAAAATATATGAGTTTCACTTTTTTAATTGGATTACTGAAATAAATGAACTTTTTGATGATATTCTAATTTATGAGTTGCACCTGTATAAGATGTCCATAAATATACTCTACCTATAGCATGTTTTCATTAGATGATTGATCGCCATCTCCATAATATATATTTGTGGCTTTTATTTGATATTTATTTGATACTTATTTTGAATTGGAAGATATTTACTGTATAACCAAAGTTAAGTCCTCAGCTTAATGGAATTAGATTTTTGGCTTTTATGATGTATAAACAATGTGAGTTTATTCCAGCTGGCTAACAGAAAACATGAATCTACCACCAGTTATTTGTTACCGAAAACAGCCATCTCAAATGTATACACAGATGAGCTCTCTGCTTTAAACTATTTACTTATGAAAGAGGACCCAAATTTGTAACCATAATACTTTTGGCTGTTTTCATCCTTCCTGCTTTAAAGTGCACCTTTAGCTTAGGTTCAAACTGGTGCGTGCAAAACACTGCATGTGATTCGCACAGGAATTTACATTTCGTATGGCTCAAATTGCATTGCATCGACACAAAAATGGTGCAGGACCCCGTTTTCCCCTGCACCTGAATCACACTGCATTTTGCAATCTGTTTCATGGTGTCGTTAATCTAACATTAATACCTGCAACAGATCGCTTTGACAATATGCAATTGCCAAGCAGTGTGATGCGATGCAGGGAAACAAAGCAAATCTTGTGCGTTTTCCCACATCGCATCAGTGTGAGCCAGGGCTCAGTGTTGAAGAAAATGATACAAAGTAAAATAAAGGGGCTAGGTAAGTAGACTATGGGGGTGATTTACTAAAACCGGAGAGTGCCAAATCAGGTGCAGCTCTGCATAGAAACCAATCGGCTTCCAGATTTGTTAGTCAAAGCTTAATTGAATCTGATTTCTATGCAGAGCTTCACCAGATTTTGCACTTTCCAATTTTAGTAAATCAACCCCTTTGCCTTTTTATTTTCAGTTATGAAGGTTTTAGTGTATTTTAGAAGGATGATGGTAAGTCTAAACTCTCATAACAATTACAGCACAATGGCTCTTTGATTACATTTAGCTTTTTAAGATTCAGACATGTTTCGTCAGCACCCCTTCCAAATCTCCTACTTACCTGTCTGCACATCACTAACATCTTCGCTTTGTGTCCTGCTGGGCTCTGCTTCTCCTGAGCACACATACTGCTGTGTCCACTTATTTCTATGGAAAGCTGTACACTGCTGGTGTGAGCAGCTTTTCCATAAAAAACAAGGAGAAGCAGCTAAGCCTGGCTGAGAGAATTTAGAAGAGGCTGTGCAGTGATGAGTAGGCAGTGAGCTCAGGGTCAGATCAGAGATGCAAATAACACAAAGAAGTAAATACAGTATCCTGGATCACAAATATAATATCATTTTGGAAGATTGAAAAAAAAATCCAGATTTGTGGAGCATGTGGCTGCAGATATGTCCCATCGCTATGGGTGTTTTTTTTTTTTTTACAGAGCTTCATTTACAGAGCTCAGCAGCTGAAGCTGAAATTTACACAGTGAACTAACTGAGTTGGAATAGTGTCTTATCCCCTCTGTGCCTATGGGTCATATGGCGCTTTTATCAGAAATATCCCAAACTGAAACTGCTTATGGTGTTCTTGGATTGGGAATCCTGAGTCAAGGAAGCACCCAGTAATAGTCATACCCCTTGACATTGTCCACATTTTGTCATGTTACATCCAACACAAAGTGGCACATAATTGTGAAGTGGAAGGAAAATGATAAATGATTTTCAATTTTTTTTTTTTTACAAATAAATATGTGAAAAGTGTGGCGTGCATTTGTATTCAGTCCCCCTGAGTTCATACTTCGTAAAACCACCTTTCTCTGCAATTACAGCTGCAAGTCTTTTTGGTTATGTCTCTACCAGCTTTGCACATCTAGAGAGTGACATTTTTGCCCATTCTTCTTTGCAAAATAGCTCAAGCTCTGTCAGATTGGATGGAGAGCTTCTGTGAACAGAAATTTTCAAGTCTTGCCACAGATTCTCAATTGGATTTAGGTCTGGACTTTGACTGGGTTATTCTAACACATGAATATGTTTTGTTCTAAACCACTCCATTGTAGCTCTGGCTGTATGTTTAAGGTCGTTGCCCTGCTGGAAGGTGGATCTCCGCTCCAGTCTCAAGTCTTTTGCAGACTCTAACAGGTTTTCTTCTAAGATTTCCCTGTACTTGGCTCCATTCATTTTCCCATAAATTCTGACCGGCTTCCCAGTCCCTGTTGAAGAAAAGCATCCCCACAACATGATGCTGCCGTCACCATGTTTTACGGTGGGGATGGTGTGTTCAGGGTTATGTGCTTTGTTAGTTTCCGCCACACATAGTGTTTTGCTTCTAGGCCAAATTTTGGTCTCATCTGAGCAGAGCACCTTCTTCCACGTGCTTGCTGTGTCCCCCACATGGCTTCTTGCAAACTGCAAAGGGGACTTCTTATGGCTTTCTTTCAACAATGGCTTTCTTATTGCTACTCTTCCATACAGGCCAGATTTGTGTAGTGCAGGACTAATAGTTTTCCTGTGGACAGATTCTCCCACCTGAGCTGTGGATCTCTGCAGCTTCTCCAGAGTTACCATGGGCCTCTTGGCTGCTTCTCTGGTTAATGCTCTCCTTGCCCGGCCTGTCAGTTTAAGTGGACGGCCATATCTTAGGTTTGCAGCTGTGCCATACTCTTTCCATTGTCGGATGATGGATTGAACAGTGCTGCATGAGATGTACAAAGCTTGGGATATTTTTTTATAACCTAACCCTGCTTTAAAGTTCTCCACAACTTTATCCCTGACCTGTGTGGTGTGTTCATTGGCCTTCATGATGCTGTTTGTTCACTAAGGTTCTCTAACAAACCTCTGAGGGCTTCCCAGAACAACTGTATTTATACTGAGATTAAATTACAAACAGGTGACTTCTGAAGGCAATTGGTTCCACTAGATTTTAGTTAGGGGTATCAGAGTAAAGGGAGCTGAATAATAAAGGCACGCCACACTTTTCAGATATTTATTTATAAAAAAAATTGAAAACCACTTCAGCCCCGGAAGAATTGGCTTCTCAATGACCAGGCCATTTTTTGCAATACTGCACTGCGTCGCTTTAAATGACCATTGCGCGGTCATGCGACGCTGTAACCAAACAAAATTGACGTCCTTTTTTCCCCACAAATAGAGCTTTCTTTTGGTAGTATTTGATCATCTCTGCAGTTTTTATTTTTTGCGCTAAAAACAAAAAAACAACGCCAATTTTGAAAAAAACACAATATTTTGTACTTTTTGCTGTAATAGCCCCAATTTTTTTTAAAAAAAGCTAATCTTTTTCCTCAGTTTAGGCCGATATGTATTATTTTACATATTTTTGATAATAAAAATTGCAAAAAACGTATATTGATTGATGGGGACAAGGGCCGCTTCCCGACAAACCTGGTTTGTGGTCACAGGACGTCAGAAGGGGGTGGGGTCACCCGATTACATCACTCTGCCTTTGGCCAATCATGGCTCTCACAGCACATTGCGCTGTGATTGGCCAAAGCATACAGGTCAGGTGCCTGCTTTGGCTAATCAGCAGCCTTCAATGCACTGCGATCTCGCAGTGCATTATGGTGAGCATTGCGGCGGACGAACATCCTGCGAGTGCCCTATATGTTTGTTTGCTCTATGAACAAACGAACACCCGATGTTCGAGTCGAACTTGCATAACATCGGGCCCATCCCTACTCAGAAAATGTTATTTTTGAGAGCAGAATTAAGCACCCGGAAAAACAGAATAGAACTCCCTCAAGAGAAGATAGGTCCTTTGACTCGGAAGATGAAAAAATTGTTATTGTTAGCAGCGGTTTCCCTACCAGCCAGAGCTTGTCTGAGTATTCTGGGGTCTCTGTCAGCAACCATCCCAATGGTTCAGTGGGCCCAGTGGCACATATGAATATTTCAAAATTCATTTCTAACGCAGTGGGATGGAGCATCGATGCTTCAACCGATCTTCATCAACAGAATAGTGAAGCAATCTAAATGGTGGTGGACTCTTGTTCACAACCTCAAAATATATTGGCATATTATTTCTCCATAACAGGAAGTTGTCACGTCGGATGCCAGCCTGGAGGTGTCAGGGAAGTTAGTAGACCAGACTGCACAGAGGAAACCAAAAACGCATGTGCGTGAAAATATAATAATTTATTTAAGTAAGTGAATATAAACACAACCAAACACAACCACCTCCAATAAGACACAGTGCGATAACCAACCCACAAACAGAGACCCACAAATAACAATAGACAGATATGTACAATAATGGGAGAATCGTAATCAAAAGCCAGGCCGGGGTCATGCACAGTGAGATCAGAAGATGGTTAAGGAATACAGGACAGGGAGAGGGAGGACGGATGGGACGGCAAGACAGGTATGCAAGGTAACCGGGTAACAGGTCCAGGATGGATTTGGGATAGGGATCAGATCAGGTCAGGTGAGGTACAGGCTCAAGGTCAGATAACAGGCAGGCTCAAGGTCAGGGTTGCAGGCTCAGGGCAAGGTGTGTTTGTACTTGCCAGGTATAAATAGGAGGCTTGTAATTGGCTTCAAGTCACACCTGAGCGCAGGAAGAGCAGTTCGCTCCACACTGCCAGGATCCATCCGCTGGTGGAGACCAGTACTGCGTCCAAAGGATAATATAATACCAGCAGGGAGAAATTCTCCTGACAGTTCCACACAACCAGGAGACACCTGCTGGTGGACCACAGTACTGCAAGCCAAATAATAAATATCACCAGCGGATGGACCCTTTCCTGACAGGAGGGATGGGGAGCTTACTAGAGCTCAAAGTTGCCTTTCAAGCTCTCTGAACATTCAGCTCATCCCTGAGGGGGAAACATGTATTGCTATGCATGGACAACAAGGTGGCAGTGGCTTACATCCAAAGACAGGGAGGCACCAGGAGTCACACACTCATGAGAGAAGTACATCATATTTTTGATTGGGCTCAGATAAACCTAGCAGATCTGAGAGCCGTTTACACTCCAGCATCTCAGAACCAATGAATGACGATCCGAGCAGGAATTTTCTATCAATCAACAAATGGTCTCTGAGTCATCAAGCCTTTTCTCTCCTAACATAGACCTGGGGTGTTCCCGATATCTATTTAGCGCCAAATGTCCAAAATATCTGGCAAGAGCTGCCTATCCAACAGCAGAAGGGATAGACTGTTTACGCCACCCTTGGAATTTTCAGCTGGGTTACATATTTTTTTCTCAACACTTCTGATCACGAGATTTCTGTCCATACTCAGAATATCAACATACACAGTGATAGCAGTAATCTCCTTTCGGCCAAGAAGATTGGGGTTCACAACCCTTCTTAAAATAAGCACAGAGGATCCATTGCCTCTTCCAGTAACGCTGGATCTACTCTCTCAGGGCCAATTTCCTCACCCAGCACCAGAGAGGTTACACCTGATGGCATGGAAATTGAAAGAAATAAGCTTCTAGGACAAGGATGTTCTCAAAAGGTCATAGATACTCTACTACAAGCAAGAAAGACGACTACCAACAACAATTACAAAAGAGTGTGGCAAAGATTTACTTTGTTTGCTCAACAGCAAACAGATCTTGGGATCCATCGCCTCCTGAAAATCCTTGAATTTCTCCAATCAGGTCTGGAAAAAGCCCTAAGTTCAGATACCCTTAACCACTTAAGGACCAGAAGGATTTGTCCCCTTAATGACCAGGCCATTTTTTGCGATATGGCACTGCGTCGTTTTAACTGACAATTTTGCGGTTCTGCAACGTTGTACCCAAACAAAATTAATGTCCCTTTTCTCCCACAAATAGAGCTTTATTTTGGTGTTATTTGATCACCTCTGCGGTTTTTATTTTTTGCGCTATAAACCTAATTTTTTTTACTAGTAATGGCGGCGATCTACGACATTGCAGCAACAGATCGGACACTTTTGACACATTTTTGGGACCATTGACATGTATAAAGCGATCAGTGCTATAAAAATGCACTGATCACTGTGTAAATGTCACTGGCAGGGAAAGGGTTAACACTAGGGGGCGATCAAGGGGTTAAACATGTTCCCTGGGAGGTGTATTCTCACTGTGGGGGCATGGGACTGACTGGAGGAGGAGAGAGATCGCTGTTCCTAATCACTAGGAACAACAGATCTGTCTCTCCTCCCCTGTCAGAACGGGGATCTGTCTGTTTACATTGACAGATCCCCGTTCTGGCTCTCTGTGGAGCAATCTCGGGTGGCCGGTGGACAACCTGAGCCAATCTGCCACAGTATAATGATGGCGGCAGGTCTTAAAGGATGACTAAACCTTTGTTTTCTTTTTTTTAAAATAACAAACATGTCATACTTACCTCCTCAGTGCAGTTGGTTTTGCGTAGAGTGACCCTGATCCTCCTCTTCTGGGGTCCCTCAGCGGCGCTCCTGGCTCCTCCTCTTCTCAAGTGCCCCGTTGGAGAAGCGCTCTCCCTCAGGGCACTCATGCGGACGCGCTCCTGTGTCCTGCTGCTGCGTCTATTGACACAGACAGCAGAACTCGGCCCCTCCCCCGGCTCCCATGTTAGTGGATATGATTGACAGTAGCGGGAGCCAATGGCTGCAAGAACTGGGATGTTTTCAGCTTCCAGGTATCATTTACAGATCCTTGCAACAGGGGGCCATGCATTATCATGCTGCAACACGAGGTGATGGTCGTGGATGAATGGCACAACAATGGGCCTCAGGATCTCGTCATGGTATCTCTGTGCATTCAAAATGCCATCAATAAAAATGCACCTGTGTTCGTTGTTCATAGCACACGCCTGCCCATACCATATGCCTGCCCATACCATAACCCCACCGCCACCATGGGCCACTCGATCCACAATGTTGACATCAGCAAACCTCTCACCCACACAACGCCATACATGCTGTCTGCCATCTGCCCTGTACAGTGAAAACCAGGATTTATCCGTGAAGGGAACACCTCTCCAAAGTGCCAGATGCCATAGAATGTGAGCATTTGCCCACTCAAGTCAGTTACGACGACAAACTGCAGTCAGGCCGACACCCCGATGAGGACGACGAGCATGCAGATGAGCTTTCCTGAGACTTTCTGACAGTTTGTGCAGAAATTCTTTGGTTATGCAAACCGATTGTTGCAGCAGCTGTCCATGTGGCTGGTCTCAGACGATCTTGGAGGTGAAGATGCTGGATGTGGAGGTCCTGGGCTGGTGTGGTTACACGTGGTCTGCGGTTATGAGGCCAGTTGGATGTACTGCCAAATTCTATGAAGCGCCTTTGGAGACAGATTATGGTAGAGAAATTAACATTCAATTCAAAGGCAACAACTCTGGTGGACATTCCTGCAGTCAATATGCCAATTTCACGTTCCCTCAAAACTTGCGACATCTGTGGCGTTGTGCTGTGTGATAAAACTGCACATTTTAGAGTGGCCTTTTATTGTGGCCAGCCTAAGGCACACCTGTGCAATAATCATGCTGTCTAATCAGCATCCAGGTATGCCACACCTGTGAGGTGGATGGATTATCTCCGCAAAGGAGAAGTGCTCACTAACACAGATTTAGCCCTGGTTCACACTGGTGCGTTGTGACATGCGATTTGGCATGTCAAATTGCATGTCAAAACGCCGATATTTGCCGCAAATTGCCGGCAATGGCACCGTCCTAATCGGTGCGACGCTGCATCTGTGGCGCTGCACCGATTTCAAAAAGTAGTTTCTTTACTACTTTTTGCGATTTCGGCCGCGATTTACTTAGACATCTGTGTCAGATGTCTTTGTAATCGCGGCTGAAATCGGGACTGCCAGCGAGAGTGAAATCGTGCGAGTTCAGCTGAACTCGCACGGCTTTACTCCCGCAGCCCAGTGTAAACCTGGGCTTAGACAGATTTGTGAACAATATTTGAGAGAAATAGGCATTTTGTGTACATAGAAAAAGTCATAGATCTTTAAGTTCAGCTCATGATAAATAGGGGCAAACACAAAAGTGTTGCAGCATTTATAATTTTGCTCAGTATATATATATATATATATATATATATATATATATATATATATATACACACACTGTATATGTGGGTATGATTGATGAATGATAGGCAGAGGTGTGGATGAATTCTGTACAAATGTTATATTGCATACATTTTAATGGAGATTAATGAAATATCATTTTTACCAACCAAGACAATTGGTATACATAATTTGTACCTCAAAAGCCCCATCTTGGTTTCTTGCATTCAGTTACTATATCCTATGGAAGTGGTACGTCAAATTGAACAGCTAACATTCATTTCAATCTTTTTGTATAAGTACTAGGGATGAGCTTCGTGTTCGAGTCGAACATACGTTCGACTCGAACATTGGCTGTTCGATCGTTCGACGAAGATCGAACGATTTGGGCCGTTCGCGCCAAATTCGAGTGACGCGAACGGCCCACAATGCACTACGCCATCGCAGTGTCATCCAGGCGCTGTGATTGGCCAAGCATGCACTGTGACCCCGCATGCTTGGCCAATCACAGCGCCGGCAGCGAGGAGAGCAATGATTGGCCACAGGCAGGATGCCTGTGGCCAATTATTGCTGAGGGTGTTTAGTACACGCCCCACACTATAAAAGGCCGCCAGCACGGCGGCCTAGTGTAGTGTGTTCCGGAGCAGGGATAGAGTAGCATAGGCAGGGACAGTGACTGTTATTTCTTTCTTGCTTAACCTGGATTCCTTTAGTTTAGGGAAAGAGAAGGATAGGTAGGGAGAGTGTCAGTGTGTTTTGTGCTTCTGCTATAGTGTGCTTAAAAAAAACATTTATTCTAGGGACAGAAAACTCTAGGTAGGGACAGTGTCAGTTTCTTTCACTCTGCAAGTCCTTGTTTCCAGGGACCTGTAAGGACAGTGAGTTAATTGTCCTTGTGCTATATTGTGCTTAAAAAAAACATTTATTCTAGGGACAGAAAACTCTAGGTAGGGACAGTGTCAGTTTCTTTCACTCTGCAAGTCCTTGTTTCCAGGGACCTGTAAGGACAGTGAGTTAATTGTCCTTGTGCTATATTGTGATTAAAAAAAACATTTATTCTAGGGACAGAAAACTCTAGGTAGGGACAGTGTCAGTTTCTTTCACTCTGCAAGTCCTTGTTTCCAGGGACCTGTAAGGACAGTGAGTTAATTTTCCTTGTGCTATATTGTGATTAAAAAAAACATTTTTTCTAGGGACAGAAAACTGTAGGTAGGGAGAGTGTTTTTTTTCTTTCACTCTGCAAGTCCTTGTTTCCAGGGACCTGTAAGGACAGTGAGTTAATTGTCCTTGTGCTATATTGTGCTTAAAAAAAACATTTATTCTAGGGACAGAAAACTCTAGGTAGGGACAGTGTCAGTTTCTTTCACTCTGCAAGTCCTTGTTTCCAGGGACCTGTAAGGACAGTGAGTTAATTGTCCTTGTGCTATATTGTGATTAAAAAAAACATTTATTCTAGGGACAGAAAACTCTAGGTAGGGACAGTGTCAGTTTCTTTCACTCTGCAAGTCCTTGTTTCCAGGGACCTGTAAGGACAGTGAGTTAATTTTCCTTGTGCTATATTGTGATTAAAAAAAACATTTTTTCTAGGGACAGAAAACTGTAGGTAGGGAGAGTGTTTTTTTTCTTTCACTCTGCAAGTCCTTGTTTCCAGGGACCTGTAAGGACAGTGAGTTAATTGTCCTTGTGCTATATTGTGCTTAAAAAAAACATTTATTCTAGGGACAGAAAACTCTAGGTAGGGACAGTGTCAGTTTCTTTCACTCTGCAAGTCCTTGTTTCCAGGGACCTGTAAGGACAGTGAGTTAATTTTCCTTGTGCTATATTGTGATTAAAAAAAACATTTATTCTAGGGACAGAAAACTCTAGGTAGGGACAGTGTCAGTTTCTTTCACTCTGCAAGTCCTTGTTTCCAGGGACCTGTAAGGACAGTGAGTTAATTTTCCTTGTGCTATATTGTGATTAAAAAAAACATTTTTTCTAGGGACAGAAAACTGTAGGTAGGGAGAGTGTTTTTTTTCTTTCACTCTGCAAGTCCTTGTTTCCAGGGACCTGTAAGGACAGTGAGTTAATTGTCCTTGTGCTATATTGTGCTTAAAAAAAACATTTATTCTAGGGACAGAAAACTCTAGGTAGGGACAGTGTCAGTTTCTTTCACTCTGCAAGTCCTTGTTTCCAGGGACCTGTAAGGACAGTGAGTTAATTTTCCTTGTGCTATATTGTGATTAAAAAAAACATTTATTCTAGGGACAGAAAACTCTAGGTAGGGACAGTGTCAGTTTCTTTCACTCTGCAAGTCCTTGTTTCCAGGGACCTGTAAGGACAGTGAGTTAATTTTCCTTGTGCTATATTGTGATTAAAAAAAACATTTTTTCTAGGGACAGAAAACTGTAGGTAGGGAGAGTGTTTTTTTTCTTTCACTCTGCAAGTCCTTGTTTCCAGGGACCTGTAAGGACAGTGAGTTAATTTTCCTTGTGCTATATTGTGATTAAAAAAAACATTTATTCTAGGGACAGAAAACTCTAGGTAGGGACAGTGTCAGTTTCTTTCACTCTGCAAGTCCTTGTTTCCAGGGACCTGTAAGGACAGTGAGTTAATTTTCCTTGTGCTATATTGTGATTAAAAAAAACATTTTTTCTAGGGACAGAAAACTGTAGGTAGGGAGAGTGTTTTTTTTCTTTCACTCTGCAAGTCCTTGTTTCCAGGGACCTGTAAGGACAGTGAGTTAATTGTCCTTGTGCTATATTGTGCTTAAAAAAAACATTTATTCTAGGGACAGAAAACTCTAGGTAGGGACAGTGTCAGTTTCTTTCACTCTGCAAGTCCTTGTTTCCAGGGACCTGTAAGGACAGTGAGTTAATTTTCCTTGTGCTATATTGTGATTAAAAAAAACATTTATTCTAGGGACAGAAAACTCTAGGTAGGGACAGTGTCAGTTTCTTTCACTCTGCAAGTCCTTGTTTCCAGGGACCTGTAAGGACAGTGAGTTAATTTTCCTTGTGCTATATTGTGATTAAAAAAAACATTTTTTCTAGGGACAGAAAACTGTAGGTAGGGAGAGTGTTTTTTTTCTTTCACTCTGCAAGTCCTTGTTTCCAGGGACCTGTAAGGACAGTGAGTTAATTTTACTTGTGCTATATTGTGCTTAAAAAAAACATTTTTTCTAGGGACAGAAAACTGTAGGTAGGGAGAGTGTTTTTTTTCTTTCACTCTGCAAGTCCTTGTTTCCAGGGACCTGTAAGGACAGTGAGTTAATTGTCCTTGTGCTATATTGTGCTTAAAAAAAACATTTATTCTAGGGACAGAAAACTCTAGGTAGGGACAGTGTCAGTTTCTTTCACTCTGCAAGTCCTTGTTTCCAGGGACCTGTAAGGACAGTGAGTTAATTTTCCTTGTGCTATATTGTGATTAAAAAAAACATTTTTTCTAGGGACAGAAAACTGTAGGTAGGGAGAGTGTTTTTTTTCTTTCACTCTGCAAGTCCTTGTTTCCAGGGACCTGTAAGGACAGTGAGTTAATTGTCCTTGTGCTATATTGTGCTTAAAAAAAACATTTATTCTAGGGACAGAAAACTCTAGGTAGGGACAGTGTCAGTTTCTTTCACTCTGCAAGTCCTTGTTTCCAGGGACCTGTAAGGACAGTGAGTTAATTTTCCTTGTGCTATATTGTGATTAAAAAAAACATTTATTCTAGGGACAGAAAACTCTAGGTAGGGAGAGTGTTTTTTTTCTTTCACTCTGCAAGTCCTTGTTTCCAGGGACCTGTAAGGACAGTGAGTTAATTGTCCTTGTGCTATATTGTGCTTAAAAAAAACATTTTTTCTAGGGACAGAAAACTGTAGGTAGGGAGAGTGTTTTTTTTTTTTCACTCTGCAAGTCCTTGTTTCCAGGGACCTGTAAGGACAGTGAGTTAATTGTCCTTGTGCTATATTGTGCTTAAAAAAAACATTTATTCTAGGGACAGAAAACTCTAGGTAGGGACAGTGTCAGTTTCTTTCACTCTGCAAGTCCTTGTTTCCAGGGACCTGTAAGGACAGTGAGTTAATTTTCCTTGTGCTATATTGTGATTAAAAAAAACATTTTTTCTAGGGACAGAAAACTGTAGGTAGGGAGAGTGTTTTTTTTCTTTCACTCTGCAAGTCCTTGTTTCCAGGGACCTGTAAGGACAGTGAGTTAATTGTCCTTGTGCTATATTGTGCTTAAAAAAAACATTTATTCTAGGGACAGAAAACTCTAGGTAGGGACAGTGTCAGTTTCTTTCACTCTGCAAGTCCTTGTTTCCAGGGACCTGTAAGGACAGTGAGTTAATTTTCCTTGTGCTATATTGTGATTAAAAAAAACATTTTTTCTAGGGACAGAAAACTGTAGGTAGGGAGAGTGTTTTTTTTCTTTCACTCTGCAAGTCCTTGTTTCCAGGGACCTGTAAGGACAGTGAGTTAATTTTCCTTGTGCTATATTGTGATTAAAAAAAACATTTTTTCTAGGGACAGAAAACTGTAGGTAGGGAGAGTGTTTTTTTTCTTTCACTCTGCAAGTCCTTGTTTCCAGGGACCTGTAAGGACAGTGAGTTAATTGTCCTTGTGCTATATTGTGCTTAAAAAAAACTTTTTTTCTAGGGACAGAAAACTCTAGGTAGGGACAGTGTCAGTTTCTTTCACTCTGCAAGTCCTTGTTTCCAGGGACCTGGAGAGACATTGAGTGAATTGTCCTTGTGCTATATTGTGATTAAAAAAAACATTTATTCTAGGGACAGAAAACTCTAGGTAGGGACAGTGTCAGTTTCTTTCACTGTGAAAGTCCTTGTTTCAAGGGACAGAGAAGGACACCTGAAGGTAGCCCTTATTGCTTTTTTCCCATCTCCCTGCAGGCCATCTATTAGAATGTCTGGAAGGCAAACAAGGAGAGGCAGACAGTCAGGAGGCAATAAAAGAGGGCAAGCAGGCTCTGTGTCTGGGGGCAACAGTGCTGGTCGTGGACGCGGTGCATTGTCATCAGCACATGGCCATGGGACACGCTTGTCCTTCTTTTCGGCAGCTGGACATGTTGAGCCACATCATGCCGAAGACTTGGTAGAGTGGATGACCAAGCCCTCCTCCTCCTCCTCATCCTCTCTCACCCAGGCTCAGGGTACTGGAAAAGCAGCTGCCAAAGCGTCGTCTTCCCTGGTATCAATGTCAGACAAATCATCAGTCACTCCTTCCCTAGACCCACCATGTCCTCCTCCTGAGGAGTCCCCCGAACTGTTTCAGCACAGTGTTGGGTACATGCTCCAGGAGGATGCCCAGCGTTTCGAAGGGTCTGATGATGAAACCCAGCTAGAGGAAGGCAGTAGCGTGAGAGCAGACAGAGGGGATGCTCAAGAAGGACACCAATCTGGCAGTCATGTTCCAGCAGCTGCAGCATACTGCCAGATTGGCTCCAGTGATGAGGAGGGAGGGGATGATGAGGTCAATGACTCCACGTGGGTGCCTAATAGGAGAGAGGAGGAGGAGGAGGATGAGGAGGAGGCACATCTCCAACGAGGCAGGATGCCCTTTGGTGGCCAGCGTAAGGGCAGTACACCGACGGAATCACACCGCAGAGCTCCGCCTGTGCAGGGCGCTGCCTCTGCCCGTCATTCAAAAAGTTCTTTGGTGTGGGCCTTTTTTGAGGCTAGTGCATCAGATCGCACAGCTGCTGTTTGCAACATATGTCTCAAGCGTATATCGCGTGGCCAAAACATCAGCCGCTTGGGTACCACATGCCTGACCAGACATATGTTGACCTGCCATGCAGCTCGTTGGCAAGCCTACCTCAAAGACCCACACCAAAGAACCAAGCGGACCTCTCCTTGCACCGCATCAGCTGGGATCTCCAACCCCACTATAACTTCAGTCCTCTCTGAAACATGCACTGAGAGGAATGAAGGTGTAGAATTAGGTGTGTCACAGCCAAGTACTTGCGCCCACTCTGCTAGCAGTACACCGACGTCCGATTCTAGCAGGCAAATTTCCCTGCCCCAGCTGCTGGACCGTCGAAAGAAGTTCACTCCCAGCCATCCACATGCCCAGCGGTTGAATGCTAGCTTGGCTAAATTGCTAGCGCTTCAACTGCTGCCTTTTCAGTTGGTAGACTCGGCCCCCTTCCGTGAGTTTGTGCAATGTGCGGTTCCTCAGTGGCAGGTTCCCAAACGCCACTTTTTCTCACGGAAGGCTATTCCGGCTCTCTACCGGCATGTGGAAGGCAATGTCTTGGCCTCGCTGGACAGGGCGGTCAGCGGTAAGGTGCATATTACCGCTGACTCATGGTCCAGCAGGCATGGACAGGGACGTTACCTTTCTTTCACGGCCCATTGGGTCACTCTTTTGGCAGCTGGGAAGGATTCAGGACAAGGTGCAGTAGTGTTGGAGGTTGTCCCACCGCCACGCCTCCAAAATGCTACTACTGGTTGTGACACACCTCTCTCCTCCACCCCCTCCTCTTCTTCTTCCTCCATGGCCTCTTCCTGTGGTTTGTCCTATGAACCAGCGGTGCTCCGTAGCCGTTCACGGGGCTACGCAAGTACGCAGGCAAAAAGATGCCATGCCGTGCTTGCGCTGGTGTGTTTGGGGGACAGAAGCCACACTGGGGCAGAGGTCCTGTCTGCTCTGCAGGGCCAGGCCGAGAGGTGGTTGACGCCACGCCAGCTTAAGCCAGGAATGGTGGTTTGCGACAATGGCACCAACCTCCTCTCCGCCCTCCGACAGGGACAACTGACCCATGTGCCCTGTGTGGCTCACGTCCTTAACCTGGTGGTGCAGCGCTTCTTGGGCAGGTACCCGGGCTTACAGGATGTCCTGAGGCAGGCCAGGAAAGTCTGTGTGCATTTCCGCAGATCTTATAATGCCAGTGCTCGCCTGGCTGAGCTGCAAAAGGAGTTGAACCTGCCCAAGAACCGCCTTATATGTGACATGCCCACCAGGTGGAACTCAACGTTGGCCATGCTGCAGCGGCTGCACACGCAGCAGAGGGCCATCAATGAGTACCTGTGCGACTACGGCACCAGGACAGGGTCAGGGGAGCTTGGTTTTTTTTCTCCACGCCAGTGGGGCATGATCAGGGATGCATGCACTGTCCTGGCACCATTTGAGGAGGCCACGAGGATGGTGAGCAGTGACAGTGCATGCATCAGTGACACTGTACCTCTTGTCCACCTGTTGGAGCACACGCTGCGTGGAATAATGGACAGGGCACTTGAGGCAGAACAGAGGCAGGAAGAGGAGGACTTCCTTGCCTCTCAAGGCCCCCTTTACCCAGACAGTGTTCCTTCTGTCCCACCCATCGCACAGGAAGAGGAGGAGGAGGAGGAGGAGGAGGAGGAGGAGGAGGAGGATTGTGTCAGCATGGAGGTGGAGGCTGGCACTCAGCATCATCAGCAGCAGTCTTTTAGGGATGATTTACAGTCCCAAGAAACCAGTGGACTTGTACGTGGCTGGGAGGAGGTGGCTGCGGATCATGTCGTCCTTAGTGACCCAGAGGACTCCGGAGCGAATGCCTCAGCAAACCTACGCTGCATGGCCTCCCTGATCCTGCAAAGTCTGCGGAAGGATCCTCGTATTCTTCGGATCAAGGAGAGGGACCATTACTGGCTGGCCACTCTCCTTGATCCACGGTACAAGGGTAAGGTTGCGGACCTTATGTTACCGTCGCAGAGGGAGCAGAGGATGAGACAACTCCGGGAGGCCTTGCAGAAAGGTCTGTGCAACGCGTTCCCAGAGACTGGGAGGTTGCAAACTCCTGGTCCTGGACAACGAGTTGCTGAGGCTTCGGCCAGTCAAAGAAGGAGCGGTGGGGAAGGTGGCCGTCTGACCGATGCGTTCAGACAATTCTTTAGTCCGCAGCCCCAAAGTATGATCGGTTCCAGCAACCATCGCCAGCGTCTGATAAACATGGTGCAGGAATATCTAGGGGCAAGGTCAGACTTGGACACCTTCCCCACCGAAAATCCTCTGGCTTACTGGGTCTTGAGGATGGATCACTGGCCAGAGCTTGCACAGTATGCAATTGAGCTACTGGCCTGTCCTGCATCCAGCGTTCTTTCGGAACGCACATTCAGTGCTGCTGGAGGATTTGTCACGGATCACAGGGTGCGCCTGTCCACCGACTCGGTTGATCGACTGACTTTCATCAAGATGAACCAGTCTTGGATCACCACCAGCTACCACACACCTGATGCTGATATAACAGACTAATTGATTTTAAAATGTCACATCCCTTCAAGACTGATGCTGATGCTGAGTGCCTGTGCTGTTATGTTGACTGGCTATCCTCCTCCTCCGAGTCCTCAATGATACGATTGATGATGATAGCTTGGAAGATCATTTTTGTTTATGGGTGCCGCCACCAGTGCCTAACGCCCAATTTTTCAGCCCCTGTTTAACAGGGGCGTGTAATTACAATTTTTGAAGCAATACTTTGCAACAGGGCTCATTGCTGTGCTCCAAGTACAGTATCTGTGAGGAGTTGCAGTGTTGTGCCACCAGTGCCTAAGGCCCAATTTTTCAGCCCCTGTTTAACAGGGGCGTGTCATTACAATTTTTGAAGCAATACTTTGCAACAGGGCTCATTGCTGTGCTCCAAGTACAGTATCTGTGAAGGGTTGCAGTGTTGTGCCACCAGTGCCTAAGGCCCAATTTTTCAGCCCCTGTTCAACAGGGGCATGTAATTACAATTCTTGATCTAATAATTCACAGCAGGGCCCATTGCTGCACCCACCAAGAGTAACTGTCAGGGCTTACAGTGTTGTGGCACCAGCACCACCATCAAAGGCCCAATTTTTACTACCACTGTTCAACAATTATATGTAATTAAAATTCCTGATATAATAGTTGACAGCAGGGCGTTCCAGCACCAACCAAGAGTAACTGTGAGTGCTTACAGTGTTGTGCCAACACCAACAACTAAGGGGCCTATTTCTGCAGAGTATATACGGCAGGTCCCTACTTTCAAACATCCAACTTACAAACGACTCCTACTTGCAAACGCAAGAAGACAACAGGAAGTGAGAGGAAATCTACCACTAGGAAGGAAAATTCTCTCCTGTAAGAATAAATATGGGAGAAAGGTGTCTCCTCTGTACTGATGCTTTATCAGCAATCCTTGTTTCAAGAAAAACACCACATTTCAAAAACAGTTGTCATTAGGACGGAAAGTGAGGTGAAATGTTCTGAACAGGGGCACAGACAGCAAAACAAATGTTACAGGGGTGATAACCCTTACCTATGTTTTCCAAAAAGTTTAAAAATAGATTTTTGGTCTGGAGCTACACTTCAACAATGTACCTGTTCAAAATTACAAACAGATTCTACATAAGAACAAACCTACAGTCCCTGTCTTGTATGCACCGCCTGTATACGGCTGTTCAGAGTATATAGGGCCTTTTTTATTTTATGTGCGGGGTTCCCCTTAATATCCATACAAGACCCAAAGGGGCTGGTAATGGGCTGGGGTAGGGGGGGGGTCATGGGGTAGCTATGCCATTTTTCTTAAAGATTTTCATCCATATTACCGGGACCAGACATTACATTAAAGCCGCAAGCAGTTTTAAATGGCTTTTTTTTCCTTTAGAAGTGTCATTTTGTGCAGGGACAGTTCTAAACACGGGAAACACGTGGCACTTCACAGGCATACTTTAGACACCCCCCAGGTACGATATTTAAAGGAATATTTGACTTTTTTTTTTTCACTTTATGCATCATTAAAATGACTGCTCCCGGAAAACGACCGTTTTTAAAACTTATTTTTGCATTGATACATGTCCCCTGGTGCAGAACCCGGGTTCCCAAACCCTTTTTAGGACAATAACATGCATAATAGTTTTTATAATTAGCACTTTAGAATTCGAACGTTCGCATCCATTGTATTTAATAGGGTTCTAATGTTCGTTCGAACTTTCGGTCCGTTCGCGGGTTCTGGTGCGAACCGAACCCGGGGGTGTTCGGCTCATCACTAATAAGTACTAAATGCATTTATTTCCTTTTTGTAGAATGTTACATATGCACAATAGTGTGTGTCCAATAGAAAGAGCAATAGAAGAAACAGATTTATTATGTTATAGTCTTACAAGAACTTTATCTATAATAGAATGCCAACAAATGCACTAAAGTCCTTTCATATTTATGTTCGCTATCTCAGAGTAACATTGAAGTGTGAATTAAAGAGATAAGAGACAAATTAAAGAATACTGTGGTAAAGGCAGCTGCCAGGGAGGTAATAAAAAAGGTATTTTATCTGCACCAGGATTTTTTTTTATTTTTACCCCAAATCAGACCAAAACAAAGAAAACAGGACAGTAAATTGTGAAACACTTTTGTTCTTTAAAGATGAGCTCCAGTTTCCTGTGTAAAATTGAAAAGTCAGCAGCTACAAAAACTGTAGATGCTGACTTTTAATAAACAGCCACTCACCTGTCCCACAATACAGCAATGGACTAACCCCATCCGTTCTCCCCTCCTGACATCTGTCCCCAGTGATGACATGTTAACTGTGGGCATCCGTCTGTGACAGCTTGCAGCTTCACAGTCGGATGCCCACTGCGTATGCGCGAGTGGCAATGTGCCTTGTAAATGGTCCCACAGTCTTCTGGAACCTGTCATGTGTCTCGCAGAAGACTGTAGAGTGGGAGTAGGGAGAAAAACGTCCGCTGCCAATCGCTTAGGCGCCGGGTACATGTCAGAATCAGGTACCGTCTCCAAATCCCCCCCCCACTCCTAAAAAGTGCAATTTCTTCTTTAGGAGAGGGTGAGGAGGCCTTAAACCAGAACTTCCCCCTTTGAGTGGAGCTCAGCTTTAAATATGTCCCTGTTTTAGTTGGACATATATGGGTAAATTAACCACTTAAGGACCGCCGCCTGTATATTTACGTCGGCAGAATGGCACGGACAGGCATAGGTACATACAGGTAAGTCCCCTTTAAGATGCCGCCATGTAGGTCATGCGCGCGCCGCCGCCGACGCCCTGGCGACCCTGCTGCTATCTCCGTGATCCCGACCGTGGGTCCCGCGGACTCGATCACCGCGGGAACACCTGCAATCGTCTCACGGAGAGATAGAGCGGGGAGATGCTTGTAAACAAGCATCTCCCCGCTCTGCCTAGTGACAATGACACTGATCTCCGCTCCGTGTAATGGGAGCGAGATCAGTGACGTGTCACACACAGCCCATCCCCCCTACAGTAAGAATCACTCCCTAGGAAACACTTAACCCCTACAGCACCACCTACTGGTTAACCCCTTCACTGCAATCAGTGCATTTTTATAGCACTGATCGCTGTAAAAATGACAATGGTCCCAAAATGGTGTCAAAAGTGTCCGAGGTGCATAGCAACCAATCAGCTTCTAACGACAGCTTCTTCAATTGGGCTTTGACAAAAGAATCTAGAACAGCTTTGCCGGGTTCTGTGTGCACCAGTTTTAGTAAATCTCCCCCACTGTGTTTTTCTCAACAAAAGTGGAGTTACATTTTAAAGTGTATGTCTGGACAAAACATAACTTTTAGACTATTTGTTACACATATTTATACAGCACAATTTACTTACTACTTTCCGTATTGCACCTTTCCAAATATGCATACAAATACTGGGGCCAACTGACCTACCAGCATGTCTTTGGTGTATGGGTGAAACCCGGAGTACACAGAGAAAACCATGTAAGCACAGGGAGAACATGCAAACTTCATGCAGTTAGTGTCCTAGATGAGGTTTAAACTGAGGACCGTAATGCAAACTTCATGCAGTTAGTGTCCTAGATCAGTGATGAGCCGAACACCCCCGGGTTCGGTTCGCACCAGAACCCGCGAACGGACCGAAAGTTCGTACGAACATTAGAACCCTATTAAATACAATGGATGCGAACGTTCGAATTCTAAAGTGCTAATTATAACAACTATTATGCATGTTATTGTCCTAAAAAGGGTTTGGGAACCCGGGTTCTGCACCAGGGGACATGTATCAATGCAAAAAGAAGTTTTAAAAACGGTCGTTTTTCGGGAGCAGTCATTTTAATGATGCATAAAGTGAAAAAAAAAAAGTCAAATATTCCTTTAAATATCGTACCTGGGGGGTGTCTAAAGTATGCCTGTGAAGTGCCACGTGTTTCCCGTGTTTAGAACTGTCCCTGCACAAAATGACACTTCTAAAGGAAAAAAAAGCCATTTAAAACTGCTTGCGGCTTTAATGTAATGTCTGGTCCCGGTAATATGGATGAAAATCTTTAAGAAAAATGGCATAGCTACCCCATGACCCCCCCCCCCCTACCCCAGCCCATTACCAGCCCCTTTGGGTCTTGTATGGATATTAAGGGGAACCCCGCACATAAAATAAAAAAGGCCCTATATACTCTGAACAGCCGTATACAGGCGGTGCATACAAGACAGGGACTGTAGGTTTGTTCTTATGTAGAATCTGTTTGTAATTTTGAACAGGTACATTGTTGAAGTGTAGCTCCAGCCCAAAAATCTATTTTTAAACTTTTTGGAAAACATAGGTAAGGGTTATCACCCCTGTAACATTTGTTTTGCTGTCTGTGCCCCTGTTCAGAACATTTCACCTCACTTTCCGTCCCAATGACAACTGTTTTTGAAATGTGGTGTTTTTCTTGAAACAAGGATTGCTGATAAAGCATCAGTACAGAGGAGACACCTTTCTCCCATATTTATTCTTACAGGAGAGAATTTTCCTTCCTAGTGGTAGATTTCCTCTCACTTCCTGTTGTCTTCTTGCGTTTGCAAGTAGGAGTCGTTTGTAAGTTGGATGTTTGAAAGTAGGGACCTGCCGTATATACTCTGCAGAAATAGGCCCCTTAGTTGTTGGTGTTGGCACAACACTGTAAGCACTCACAGTTACTCTTGGTTGGTGCTGGAACGCCCTGCTGTCAACTATTATATCAGGAATTTTAATTACATATAATTGTTGAACAGTGGTAGTAAAAATTGGGCCTTTGATGGTGGTGCTGGTGCCACAACACTGTAAGCCCTGACAGTTACTCTTGGTGGGTGCAGCAATGGGCCCTGCTGTGAATTATTAGATCAAGAATTGTAAATGCATGCCCCTGTTGAACAGGGGCTGAAAAATTGGGCCTTTCGTGGTGGTGGTGGTGGTGGTGGTGTTGCCACAACACTGTAAGCCCTCAGAGTTACTCTTGGTGGGTGCAGGAATGGGCCCTGCTGTGAATTATTAGATCAAGAATTGTAATTACATGCCCCTTTTGAACAGGGGCTGAAAAATTGGGCCTTTCGTGGTGGTGGTGGTGGTGGTGGCGTTGCCACAACACTGTAAGCCCTCAGAGTTACTCTTGGTGGGTGCAGCAATGGGCCCTGCTGTGAATTATTAGATCAAGAATTGTAATTGCATGCCCCTGTTGAACAGGGGCTGAAAAATTGGGCCTTAGGCACTGGTGGCACAACACTACAACCCCTCACAGATACGTTACTTGGAGCACAGCAATGAGCCCTGTTGCAAAGTATTGCTTCAAAAATTGTAATGACACGCCCCTGTTAAACAGGGGCTGAAAAATTGGGCCTTAGGCACTGGTGCCACAACACTCCAACCCCTCACAGATACTGTACTTGGAGCACAGCAATGAGCCCTATGGCAAATTATTGCTAAAAAAATTGTAATTACACGCCCCTGTAAAACAGGGGCTGAAAAATTGGGCCTTAGCCACTGGTGGCGGCACCCATAAACAAAAATGATCTTCCAAGCTATCATCATCAATCGTATCATTGAGGACTCGGAGGAGGAGGATAGCCAGTCAACATAACAGCACAGGCACTCAGCATCAGCATCAGTCTTGAAGGGATGTGACATGTTAAAATCAATTAGTCTGTTATATCAGCATCAGGTGTGTGGTAGCTGGTGGTGATCCAAGACTGGTTCATCTTGATGAAAGTCAGTCGATCAACCGAGTCGGTGGACAGGCGCACCCTGTGATCCGTGACAAATCCTCCAGCAGCACTGAATGTGCGTTCCGAAAGAACGCTGGATGCAGGACAGGCCAGTAGCTCAATTGCATACTGTGCAAGCTCTGGCCAGTGATCCATCCTCAAGACCCAGTAAGCCAGAGGATTTTCGGTGGGGAAGGTGTCCAAGTCTGACCTTGCCCCTAGATATTCCTGCACCATGTTTATCAGACGCTGGCGATGGTTGCTGGAACCGATCATACTTTGGGGCTGCGGACTAAAGAATTGTCTGAACGCATCGGTCAGACGGCCACCTTCCCCACCGCTCCTTCTTTGACTGGCCGAAGCCTCAGCAACTCGTTGTCCAGGACCAGGAGTTTGTAACCTCCCAGTCTCTGGGAACGCGTTGCACAGACCTTTTTGCAAGGCCTCCCGGAGTTGTCTCATCATCTGCTCCCTCTGCGAAGGTAACATAAGGTCCGCAACCTTACCCTTGTACCGTGGATCAAGGAGAGTGGCCAGCCAGTAATGGTCCCTCTCCTTGATCCGAAGAATACGAGGATCCTTCCGCAGACTTTGCAGGATCAGGGAGGCCATGCAGCGTAGGTTTGCTGAGGCATTCGCTCCGGAGTCCTCTGGGTCACTAAGGACGACATGATCCGCAGCCACCTCCTCCCAGCCACGTACAAGTCCACTGGTTTCTTGGGACTGTAAATCATCCCTAAAAGACTGCTGCTGATGATGCTGAGTGCCAGCCTCCACCTCCATGCTGACACAATCCTCCTCCTCCTCCTCCTCCTCCTCCTCTTCCTCTTCCTGTGCGATGGGTGGGACAGAAGGAACACTGTCTGGGTAAAGGGGGCCTTGAGAGGCAAGGAAGTCCTCCTCTTCCTGCCTCTGTTCTGCCTCAAGTGCCCTGTCCATTATTCCACGCAGCGTGTGCTCCAACAGGTGGACAAGAGGTACAGTGTCACTGATGCATGCACTGTCACTGCTCACCATCCTTGTGGCCTCCTCAAATGGTGCCAGGACAGTGCATGCATCCCTGATCATGCCCCACTGGCGTGGAGAAAAAAAAACAAGCTCCCCTGACCCTGTCCTGGTGCCGTAGTCGCACAGGTACTCATTGATGGCCCTCTGCTGCGTGTGCAGCCGCTGCAGCATGGCCAACGTTGAGTTCCACCTGGTGGGCATGTCACATATAAGGCGGTTCTTGGGCAGGTTCAACTCCTTTTGCAGCTCAGCCAGGCGAGCACTGGCATTATAAGATCTGCGGAAATGCACACAGACTTTCCTGGCCTGCCTCAGGACATCCTGTAAGCCCGGGTACCTGCCCAAGAACCGCTGCACCACCAGGTTAAGGACGTGAGCCATACAGGGCACATGGGTCAGTTGTCCCTGTCGGAGGGCGGAGAGGAGGTTGGTGCCATTGTCGCAAACCACCATTCCTGGCTTAAGCTGGCGTGGCGTCAACCACCTCTCGGCCTGGCCCTGCAGAGCAGACAGGACCTCTGCCCCAGTGTGGCTTCTGTCCCCCAAACACACCAGCGCAAGCACGGCATGGCATCTTTTTGCCTGCGTACTTGCGTAGCCCCGTGAACGGCTACGGAGCACCGCTGGTTCATAGGACAAACCACAGGAAGAGGCCATGGAGGAAGAAGAAGAGGAGGGGGTGGAGGAGAGAGGTGTGTCACAACCAGTAGTAGCATTTTGGAGGCGTGGCGGTGGAACAACCTCCAACACTACTGCACCTTGTCCTGCATCCTTCCCAGCTGCCAAAAGAGTGACCCAATGGGCCGTGAAAGAAAGGTAACGTCCCTGTCCATGCCTGCTGGACCATGAGTCAGCGGTAATATGCACCTTACCGCTGACCGCCCTGTCCAGCGAGGCCAAGACATTGCCTTCCACATGCCGGTAGAGAGCCGGAATAGCCTTCCGTGAGAAAAAGTGGCGTTTGGGAACCTGCCACTGAGGAACCGCACATTGCACAAACTCACGGAAGGGGGCCGAGTCTACCAACTGAAAAGGCAGCAGTTGAAGCGCTAGCAATTTAGCCAAGCTAGCATTCAACCGCTGGGCATGTGGATGGCTGGGAGTGAACTTCTTTCGACGGTCCAGCAGCTGGGGCAGGGAAATTTGCCTGCTAGAATCGGACGTCGGTGTACTGCTAGCAGAGTGGACGCAAGTACTTGGCTGTGACACACCTAATTCTACACCTTCATTCCTCTCAGTGCATGTTTCAGAGAGGACTGAAGTTATAGTGGGGTTGGAGATCCCAGCTGATGCGGTGCAAGGAGAGGTCCGCTTTGTTCTTTGGTGTGGGTCTTTGAGGTAGGCTTGCCAACGAGCTGCATGGCAGGTCAACATATGTCTGGTCAGGCATGTGGTACCCAAGCGGCTGATGTTTTGGCCACGCGATATACGCTTGAGACATATGTTGCAAACAGCAGCTGTGCGATCTGATGCACTAGCCTCAAAAAAGGCCCACACCAAGGAACTTTTTGAATGACGGGCAGAGGCAGCGCCCTGCACAGGCGGAGCTCTGCGGTGTGATTCCGTCGGTGTACTGCCCTTACGCTGGCCACCAAAGGGCATCCTGCCTCGTTGGAGATGTGCCTCCTCCTCATCCTCCTCCTCCTCCTCTCTCCTATTAGGCACCCACGTGGAGTCAGTGACCTCATCATCCCCTCCCTCCTCATCACTGGAGCCAATCTGGCAGTATGCTGCAGCTGCTGGAACATGACTGCCAGATTGGTGTCCTTCTTGAGCATCCCCTCTGTCTGCTCTCACGCTACTGCCTTCCTGTAGCTGGGTTTCATCATCAGACCCTTCGAAACGCTGGGCATCCTCCTGGAGCATGTACCCAACACTGTGCTCAAACAGTTCGGGGGACTCCTCAGGAGGAGGACATGGTGGGTCTAGGGAAGGAGTGACTGATGATGAGTCTGACATTGATACCAGGGAAGAGGACGCTTTGGCAGCTGCTTTGCCAGTACCCTGAGCCTGGGTGAGAGAGGATGAGGAGGAGGAGGAGGGCTTGGTCATCCACTCTACCAAGTCTTCGGCATGATGTGGCTCAACATGTCCAGCTGCCGAAAAGAAGGACAAGCGTGTCCCATGGCCATGTGCTGATGACAATGCACCGCGTCCACGACCAGCACTGTTGCCCCCAGACACAGAGCCTGCTTGCCCTCTTTTATTGCCTCCTGACTGTCTGCCTCTCCTTGTTTGCCTTCCAGACATTCTAATAGATGGCCTGCAGGGAGATGGGAAAAAAGCAATAAGGGCTACCTTCAGGTGTCCTTCTCTGTCCCTTTACTTAAGGATTTCTAAATATGGTTGAGGATTATTGCTTTTGCACAGAATAGCACAACGACAATTTCCCTGACTGTCCAAAAAACAAGGATTTCAAAGATGGTTGATGAGGAATGCTTTGGCACACTATAGCACAAGGAGAATTCCCCTCACTTTCCTTCTTTGTC
This sequence comes from Rana muscosa, assembly GCA_029206835.1. Taxonomy (NCBI): domain Eukaryota; kingdom Metazoa; phylum Chordata; class Amphibia; order Anura; family Ranidae; genus Rana; species Rana muscosa. The sequence goes on from CM055117.1 coordinate 688,255,657, forward strand.
CCTAGAAACAAGGACTGGCACAGTGAAAGAAACTGACACTCTCCCTACCTACAGTTTTCTGTCCCTAGAAAAAATGTTTTTTTAAAGCACACTATAGCACAAGGAGAATTCCCCTCACTTTCCTTCTTTGTCCCTAGAAACAAGGACTGGCACAGTGAAAGAAACTGACACTCTCCCTACCTACAGTTTTCTGTCCCTAGAAAAAATTTTTTTTTAAAGCACACTATAGCACAAGGAGAATTCCCCTCACTTTCCTTCTTTGTCCCTAGAAACAAGGACTGGCACAGTGAAAGAAACTGACACTCTCCCTACCTACAGTTTTCTGTCCCTAGAAAAAATGTTTTTTTAAAGCACACTATAGCACAAGGAGAATTCCCCTCACTTTCCTTCTTTGTCCCTAGAAACAAGGACTGGCACAGTGAAAGAAACTGACACTCTCCCTACCTACAGTTTTCTGTCCCTAGAAAAAATGTTTTTTTAAAGCACACTATAGCACAAGGAGAAATCCCCTCACTTTCCTTCTTTGTCCCTAGAAACAAGGACTCGCACAGTAAAACACACTGACACTCTCCCTACCTATCCTTCTCTTTCCCTAAACTAAAGGAATCCAGGTTAAGCAAGAAAGAAATAAATGTCACTGTCCCTGCCTATGCTTGTCTTTCCCTGCTCCGGAACACACTACACTAGGCCGCCGTGCTGGCGGCCTTTTATAGTGTGGGGCGTGTACTAAACACCCTCAGCAATAATTGGCCACAGGCATCCTGCCTGTGGCCAATCATTGCTCTCCTCGCTGCCGGCGCTGTGATTGGCCAAGCATGCGGGGTCACAGTGCATGTTTGGCCAATCACAGCGCCTGGATGACACTGCGATGGCGTAGTGCATTGTGGGCCGTTCGCGTCACTCGAATTTGGCGCGAACGGCCCAAATCGTTCGATCTTCGTCGAACGATCGAACAGCCGATGTTCGAGTCGAACGTATGTTCGACTCGAACACGAAGCTCATCCCTATCCTAGATGAGGTTTAAACTGAGGACCGTAATGCAAACTTCATGCAGTTAGTGTCCTAGATGAGGTTTAAACTAAGGACTGTATTGCTGCCAGGCAGAAGTTCTAATCACTTAGCCACTGTGCTGTCCAATTCTAGTTAGAGATTTTTCTCTTATGAAAAAATCACATGTACATAAGTATTTACAGCCTTTGCCATGGCACTCAAAATTTAGCTCAGGTGCATCCTATTTCCACTGATCATCCTTCAGATGTTCCTACTACTTGATTGAAGTCCACCTGTGGTAAATTCAGTTGATTGGACATGATTTGGAACGGCACACATCTGTATATTTAAGGTCTTACAGTTAACAGTGCACGTCAGAGCGCAAACCAAGCCATGAAGTCCAAGGAATCGTCTGTAGACCTCCGGACAGGATTGTATCATGGCACAGATCTGGGGAAGGGTACAGAAACATTTCTGCAAGTAAAGACTTGAGGCTGTAATTGGTGCCAAAGGTGCTTAAACAACGTACAGAGGGTCCCCGGGTTACAAACAAGATAGAGACTGTAGGTTTGTTCTTAAGTTCAATTTGTTTGTAAGTCAGAACAGGTACATTTTTTAGGGGTAGCTCCAGCCAAAAAAATAGTTTTTATACTTTTTGGATAACATAGGGAAGGGTTATCACCCCTGTAACATTTGTTTTGCTGTCTGTGCAGTGTGCCCCTGTTCAGAACAGTTCACCTCACTTTCCATCCCAATGACAAATGGATTTTGAAAAATTTTGGTTGTTAGGGAAACATGGACTAGTGATAAAGCTCCAGTGGATACACCTTTTTCCAATAAAAATGCTTACAGGAGTGAATTTCCCTTCCTAGGGGTAGATTTCCTTTCACTTCCTGTTGTCTCCCTCCGTTTGTAAGTAGGAGTCGTTTGTAAGTCGGATGTTTGTAAGTAGGGGACCACCTGTATTTAGAAAAGGCTGTGAATACTTATGTACTTGGGATTTTTTCATCTTTTTTTTTTAAATAAATTTGCAAATATTTCAAACAAACTCCTTTCACTTTGTCATTATGGGGTATTGTTTGTAAAATTCAGAGGAAAATAATGAATTTAAGCAATTTTGGAATAAGGCTGTAACATGAAGCGATGTGAATACTTTTCGGATGCACTGTATATTCGTTGTTTCGAGTGGTGGAATAATGAACTGAAGTTGGCTGTATAGAGGAAGTAATTTCCCAGTACTCAAACCCCATTTATCAATAACCAATATATTTAGAAATGATGTAGTTGGCTGACTATATAGTATATAATAGCGTCTGTTTCAAGTATGTTTGTCCTTTTGCATAACGTAAAACTAGAAAGAGTTTAAAAGCATTATCATGAACAAATACTCACAATGTGTCGTGCCGCAATCACGCCATCAACTATAGCACAGCAGAACGATGCTACCACACCAAAACTGATAAATACAATGGCAGCTACTAGCTAAAAGAAAAAAAATAGGCTGGATCAGAAAAAGTTTGTTGTGGAAAACTTTTAAGTTTAATAACTTTTCATGCAGATATATTCATTTGTATGGAAAATGTATAGAACCAATTCTCTATCACCTCCAACTTTGGTTTATGAGCCCATGCAGAATCATTGCGGTTGATTTACTAGAGGCAAATGGGCTGTTCACTTTGCAAGGGAAGCTGAACTGTGTAAGGGAATTTTCCCCAGAGCTTAGTGAATTGCAGATTGCAAAAAATACCCTATCGTGTACAAGGAAAATAAACAAAAACAACATTTGTGCTTGCACATGATTGGATGATGGAAGTCAGAAGAGCTTCACCTCATTCATGAAGCTCTAGGCATAATTTCCTTGCAAAGTGCAACTTCCCTTGCAAAGTGAACAGTCTATTTATTTATTTATTTACTTCAGGTACTTATATAGCGCCGTCAATTTACGCAGCACTTTACATATACATTATACATCAGTCCTTACCCTCAAGGAGCTTACAATCTAAGGTACCTAACACAAGACCATACATACTAGGGCCAATTTAGACAGGATCCGATTAACCTACCAGCATGTCTTGACTTTTTTAAACCAACCATACTGAGTGAGCTCCTTTAGACTTATTAGAGAATTGTGACTTTTGCCCTGAGTGGTAGTTATTTATAGTGGGTCATGCTACAGCAGAAGATAATGCATGTCTACAATGCCAGTAGATATTAGAAAAATGCTAACTGCAAGCTGACCATAAATGTACATCTACCTTATTCTGCTGATTGACAGCATTAGTCCAAGCGTGAACAATGTCTATATTTATTTATTGATATCTGTCATATTAATGTTTATACAGGCTAGTAATACATTTTGTCACACTTTTTTTGTACAATTACCATGCACCATCTATGTCAAAAGGAAGCCTGATCTAGGACTGCATTTAAACAGCAGTAAAAACAGGCATTAGGCATGGCCCTGCACATTTTAATGCATGACCTCTGTCTGTAGTGTAAGACCTTTAATTTCCTGTGAAGAAATTACATATATCTCTGTTACTGGGTCTCTCAGTCTAGTTCTCAGTAGGTGAGAGCTACACATTAATAAGATCTGATACAGACACAACAAGCAGAGCAATTAACTAAAAGGACACCATGCAGTGTTTCAAATAATTTGCACTCCCACATTTGTGATGAAACACAGATTAAATGGCGAGTCACGCATTGGACACTGTGTAACCTGGAACAAGAAGTTGTCTTTTACCTTTAGTGAATAGGGATATGCTAGCTACAGCAATATATGAACACAGGGAGATTGATCAGCCATGACACTACAAAGAGTGCATGTGATCAGCACAGGGCCAATCAGCACTGTCCTGACAGAGGGTCAGGGGTCTTGTATCCTAATAGGACAGCCAGTGCAGTATGAAAACTCCTCCTACAAGCTTTAACCAGGCACTGATAGAAGTCGCAAGACTGAAATTTACTGCGAATGAGAAAAGGTATTTAGCAGTTTTATATTTACTAAAATAATTGCATTTCCATGTTCTGTGTACTGTGGGAGACCATCTATAATGAATGCAGGGTCCTGGGTTAGTAGCACTTTAATACTATATGGTTGACGATAACTTTGAACTTATCATAACCCTACCTCTGTGAATTCTCATGTTAGACTGATGTTATCTTGAGATGCCTTTTTTTTATTGATACACTGTATACTAGTTGAATACCACTTGACATATATGTTTCTCTGACCTTGTGTATAACATCCTTCTCTATGAGACTTATTACACCACAATGTAAAGATATTGCATGTACAGGGCAACCGCTGAAACCCTGAAACTATCAATGCACATTTTATACAGGACAAAAAACACAAGGTGTGGGTAGGAAAGTTTATATTACCTTTAAGGCAAACCACCCCAGGAGAGGGATGACATCACTCTGTCTAGCTCTAGGATTTTCCAATATTTTATTATCAATATAAATATTATTATTATTATTGTTTATTCTGTAGGTTTAATTCTAGCAAGTGTAAATCAGTTTGATCAAAACCTCCAGGGGTTGATTTACTGAAGAGAAGTAGACTGTGTAATTTAACAAGTGCAGTTGCTCCAGAGCTTAGTAAATGAGGTAAAGCTACACTTTACAAAGAATACCAAATCACATGCAAGGAAAAAAAAAAAAAAAAAAAAATTTTTGCTTGCAGGTGATTGGATGATGGAAGTCAGCAGAAGGAATCTCCCTCATTAAGGCCCCTTTCACACTGGGGCGGGCAGGAGCGGTGGCGGTATAGCAGCACGATTTTCAGCGCTGCTATACCGTCGTTCTTACCGCGGTATGCGGTCGCTAGGGGGGTTAATTTAACCCCCGCTAGCGGCCGAAAAAGGGTCAATACCGCCCGCAAACCGCGGCTATTGCCGCGGTTTGCGGGCGGTATTACCGCGCTGTCCCATTGATTTCAATGGGAGACCGCGGTAAAGGAGCGGTGAACACACCGCTCCTTTACCGCTGTAAAGAAGCGGCTAGCAGGACTTTTGGAGCGGTCCTGCTAGCGCACCGCTTCAGTGTGAAAGCCTTCGGGCTTTCACATTGAAGGCACAGGGCAGGAATTTTTCATGCGGTATAACAGCGCTAATATTAGCGCTAAACCGCATGAAAAACGCCCCAGTGTGAAAGGGGCCTTACTAAGCTCTGGAGAAACTGCACTTGCAAAAGTGCACAGTCTATTTGCCTTTAGTTAATCAACCCCATAGGGTAGCTTACACTTTTTTACTCTATATCTGTTTTCTTTGTTGCGTTCAATTAAACTAATGATACAAACTCTGCTATAACCTTAGGAAGGAGTGGAATCTTGCCTCACTTCTATGCCCATGTATCCAAAAATAAAAATGCAGATGCATTTTCCAGAATTCCAGCGCCAGGGAAATGTGACCTATAATGGCTTCTATTTACCCAGTGCTTTTCAGAAGCTGTTATTACATTAGTGTTAACAATAAATGTTGTTTTGAGTTTTATTGGATTCATTGAATTCAATTTTTTGTTATATTTATAAATGAGAAAGGATGTCTAGCTGAACAAAATGGAATAAACCAATTAAAATGATACAAAATACAACAGAAGACAACACAAAAATATTTAAAAATGCCTTGAACTATGCATCCTTATTTCCAGTAAATAAAAGTACTTCTTCTATGGTTAGATAACTCTAGTTGTTGACATGAGAGTAGTGACATTGGGGCAGTTAAATTACTAAAACTGGAGAGTGCAAAATCTAGTGCAGCTCTGCATAGAAACCAACCAGCTTCCAATTTGTTTTGTTTTTTTGTTAAAGCTTCATGGAACAAGCTGAAATTAGAAGCTGATTGGCTACCATGCACAGCAGCACCAGAGTTTTCACTCTCCAGTTTTAGTAAATAAGCCCATTGTGTTTATTGTGAAGAAGGGGCATATGCTGACAACAGGTTTCCAAAGTGGATGCTACAGCCAAATGCAATATTTCTCAGAAACTTGCAAATAAGTGACCAATATATGGGAAGCATCTATTCCTCTCCCTCCTGTTATCTACTTCAATATACTTGGGCAAATTAAATAATTCAGTTGTATAATGAATGCTATTCTTCAACCAGTGCAAGACTTGCAATTTTAGCATTTGTAAAAAATAGACATATATTACTTATACAATAGCAATAGAAATATAAACTTCATGCATTAAAAAATAATAATCTCTGTGCAACACAATAAATGCTAAACAGCTAAAATAAAACCACAAATACCGTATATACTTGAGTATAAGCCGAGTTTTTCAGCACATCTTTTTGTGATAAAATTGCCCCCCTCGGCTTATACTCGAGCCACCTTTTTGCGCCTGATCTCCCAGATTTTGGGGACCCGGTACCGGCCGGTCGTAGGTCCCCTGAACCCCAAACTTGGTACACATGTAGCCACACTCATCTCTACAAGTGTGCAAAGTTTGTTGCCTGGGGGACCTACGGCCAGGGAAGCACTGATTTTTCAAAGCCGGACACCCCTTTCATAGACTCCCATGTTAAACAGTAATTTCTCCTGTGAATTTGGGGACCCGGTACCGGCCGGTCATAGGTCCCCTGGACTCCTCTACAAGTTTGCAAAGTTTGTTGTCTGGGGAACCTACAGCCAGGGAGCAACCATTTTTCAAAGCCAGGCACCCCTTCCATAGACTCCCATGTTAAACGTCAGTCTAGTCATGGGCACAGTGAGGCATGGACACAGTGAGGCATGCACATGGACACGGTGAGGCAAAGTGAGGCACAGTGAGGCATGCAGATGGACACCCTAGGCTTATACTCGAGTCAATAATTTTTCCCAGTTTTTTGTGGTAAAATTAGGTGCCTCGGCTTATATTCAGGTCGGCTTATACTCGAGTATATACGGTAACCCAATTTGTTAAATGTTGCTGCTCACACTGTGCCGTGCTTCCCACATCAACCTTAAGAATGAATCAAATAGTGCCGCACAACTATATATGGCAATATATACAGAACCAATGCAATAGTAAAACATGAAATGACGTCATCAAGCTCCGCCCTGACATGTTTCGTTACTTGTTTTGAGACTTCTTTAACCACTTGCCTACAGGGCACTTTCACTCCCTTCCTGCCCAAGCCATTTTTCAGCTTTCAGCGCTCTCACACTTTGAATAACAATTGCGCGGTCGTGCGACGTTGTACCAAAGCAAAATTTGCGTCCTTTTTTTTCCCACAAATAGAGCTTTGTTTTGGTGGTATTTGATCACCTCTGTGGTTTTTATTTTTTGCGCTATAAACAAAAGAAGAGCGACAAGTTTGAAAAAAAAAACACAATATTTTTTACTTTTTGCTATAATAAATATCCATTTTTTTTTAATCCTCAGTTTAGGCCGATATGTATTCTTCTACATATTTTTGGTAAAAAAAATCGCAATAAGCATATATTGATTGGTTTGCGCAAAAGTTATAGCAGCTACAAAATAGGGGATATATTTATAGGATTTTTTATATATATATATATTTTTTTACTAGTAATGGCGGCGTTTAGGGATTTTTATCGTGACTGTGATATTGCGGCAGACACATCGGACACTTTTGACACATTTTTGGCACCATTCACATTTATACAGCAATCTGTGCTATAAAAATGCATTGATTACTGTATAAACATGACTGGCAGGGAAGGGGTTAACACTAGGGGGCGAGGAAGGGGTTAAATGTGTTCCCTGGAAGTGATTCTAACTGTGGGGGGAGGGGACTGACTGGGGGAGGTGACCGATGGTTGTCCCTATGTACAAGGCACACAGCACCGGTCTCCTCTCCCTGACAGGACACACAGATCCACAGTCCTGCTCGGTTACTGGGCAATCGCGGGTGCCCGGCGGCCATCGCGGCTGCCGGGCACGCGCATCGGGTACCCAGTGATGCGACGGGTGCGCGCCCCCTAGTGGATTTGGAAGGCGCGACGTCATATGACGTCCACTTAGAACAACAGAGTCTTCCCCCCGCCGTCATTTGACGGTGGACAGTTAACAAGTGGTTAAAGGGAAGAACACCATACAAATCTTCACAGGGTTTGGCAACATATTTAACTGTTTTCATTCATGGACTTTGTTCTCCTATAATATAATATTGTCTTTATTTTTTATTTGTCATCTTGAACCGGCTTGATGACACAATAATATTTCATTTGGGTGATTAGGAGATTTTTGGAATATTTCCCATTTTACTATTATTTTGTGTTTGTTCTGTATATATTAGCAGTAGCTGCTGTATGAATGAAGTCTGCTAACAGCAGTTGCAGGCTTCATTTGTAAACAGGTTTTAATAATAATGCTATATGGTATTTCTTTAAGGTCAAATGAAAAATATATCCATTCATTTCCATATAATGTAAGTTTAGGAACTCTGTAATAATAGTGAAAACTTTTTTCAGCAAAGTTTTTCCTATGTTATTCTTTAAAAACAAGATATCGTTAGGATACATGTATTGCTGCAAAGAAGTATACCACATGAAGAAATAGAACTGTCAAATATGGCTTCCATCACTGACCCTAAAAGTATTAAACAGTATAAAAAACTAATTTAAGATATGCTAGTAGGAGCGCCAAGACTATGAAACTTTACACCAGCTTTACCCAAATGCAGACCCCTGGTTCATCAAACAGAAATGATCAAGGCTCCCAGACAGGGTCTCTATCACTGTTGTGGAGTGAGGCTAAATCATTTAAATACTCTTCCTAAGACCCCTTTCACACTGAGTCGCCCATAGCGTTGGCGGTAAAACACCGCTATTTTTACCACCGACGCTATGGGCGGATTTGCGGCGCATTTCGGTCGCTAGCGGAGCGCTTTTAACCCCTGCTAGCGGCCGAGAAAGGGTTAAAACCACCCGCAATGCACTGCTGAAGCAGCGCATTGCGGGCGGTATAGCTGCGCTGTCTCATTGATTTCAATGGGCAGGAGCAGTGGAGGAGCGGTAAACACACCGCTTCTTCACCGCTCCAAAGATGCGGCTAGCAGGACTTTTTTTACCATCCTGCTAGCGCAACGCTCCAGTGTGAAAGCCCTCAGGCCTTCACACTGGAGTGAATGTAACAGCTGTTTAAGAGTGGATTGCAGGCGCTATTTTTAATGCTATACCGTTAAAATATTTGGTAGCACACCCCTTGGGATAAATAACTGAAATCAATCTCTTCCTGTTACCATCAATGCGTTTCTACACCTTTCTACTGGAATTTTGGACCACTCTTCTTTCGCCAACTGTTCCAGGTCTCTCAGATTGGAAGGGTTCCTTTTCCCAACTGCCCAACTTTTGAGATCTCTCCACAGGTGCTCTATGGGATTTAGACCTGGACTCATTGCTGGCCAGTTCAGTACTGTCTAGTGCTTTGTCTTAAACCATTTCTGGGTGCTTTTTGACTTGTGCTTTGGGTCATTGTTCTGCTATAAGACCCATGACCTCTGATGAAGATTCAACTTTCTGACACTGGGTCCTACATTGCACCCCAGAATTCTTTGGTAGTCTTCAGATTTCATAATGCCATGCACACGGCCAGGACATCCAGTGCCTTTTAAAGGCCTCATTTCTTTTTCTGAAAATAGTAGAATGATGGGCTTTACCAAAAAGCTGTAATTTTGTTTCGTCTGGTCACAGCACATTCTCCCCAAAAGGATTTTGGCTTCCTCAGGTAAGTTTTGGCAAACTCCAATCTGTCTTTTTTATGTTTCTGTGTTTTAGCAGTGGGGTCCTCCTGGGTCTCCTACCATAGCAACCTTCTTCATTTAGATGGTGACATATAGTGGGAGCTGACACAGTTGTACCATGTGCCTTAAGGTCAGCTTGAATATGTCTAGAAGTTGATTGAGGTTCTTTATCCACCATTCGAACAATCCTTTGTTGCAATCTTTGATCAATTTTTCTCTTTTGTCCACATCCAGGAAAATTAGATACAGTGCTATGGGCTGTAAACTTCTTGACAATGTTGCGCACAGTGGACACAGGAACATTAAGAATTTTTGGTCCCAAATCCTCAGACAATTCCTTGCTGCTCTTTCTCTTCTCTATGCTCTGTGTGGCACACAGAGACACACAACATAAAGGCTGAGTAAATTTTTCACCATTTTAACTGGTTGCTGGTATGATTTCAATATTGTCAGCACCTATTAATTGATACAGGTGAGTTTAACTACAAATTACAGAAGCTTTACAAACTTGGAATGCAATTATTGGCTTTTTGTTTCTAAACTTTTTTGTGTCATACCAATACAAACAAAATAAATAAACATGAGAATGCCTAAACATTTGTAATTGCAAAATTTTTGGGGGAAGTGGTGCATTATCTGACAGAAATTCTGGGGTGCCATTATTTTTGGCCATGACTGTATTCTAAGCACAATTTCTCTTAAAGAGGAACTTCACTCTCTCATTAACATTGACTATTTTTAATCCTTATGCTGCTAGCATTAGTAAATAAATAGTAAAGTATATTATATTTACTTGTTTTAGACTTTTTTTTAACATTTCTTCAGTTGCTTCCTGGTTTCCAGGCCTAGGAAAATTATGTCATACATCCCAAGAGTCTTATGCTACTTTTACACTGGGGCATTGTGCCGTCGGTGGTAAAGCGCCGCTATTTTTAGCGGCGCTTTAACGTTGTTATAGCAGCGCTTTGCCGGCGGTTCGGCGGTGCTGCCCATTGATTTCAATAGGCAGGGGTGCTGTAGGAGCGGTGTATACACTGCTCCTACAGCGCCTCAAAGATGCGGCTAGCAGGACTTTTTTGAGCGTCCTGCCAGCCCACTGCTCCAGTGTGAAAGCCCTCAGGCTTTCACATTGGAGTGAGAGAAGAGGCTCTTTCAGGGCGCTTTGCAGGCGCTATTTTTAGCTCTATAGCGCCTGCAAAGCACCTCAGTGTGAAAGTAGCCTAAAGGAGGGGAGGGGGGGGGGTTTCTCAGTTAAGCACACCCTCCTGCCTTAATGCCTGAACTAAGAGTTGATAGATTGCAGGAAGTAAATGCTACATGAATCTGCCCTTACTCAAGATGGTTACCGACCAAAATGCTAGGCGGCGTTTTTCAAACTGATTTCTCAGCAAAATAAATCATGGAGACATGGATGAATCGGTGAGATTGCTTTAAATATTAACAATGAATTAAATAGAATTTTTTTATTTAAACTTTTTTTTTATTCATTTTGTTCTTTCTGTAGCTCTGCCCAAGTATTATATACACAATTTTAGAAAAGCCTCTATTTCATTTGTAAATAACGTAATTGGTCTAGGTACCAGACATATTATTATACTACGTTTTTTAAAGTTACAAATTGCAGAATAAATTGTGCACTTTTGATGACCCATCGGCTGCCTTAGCTTACAGATAGAATAAATATTGGCTATCATAATAGTAATGGAAACCTGGCTTTGTTTTACTATGCCTACTTACTAAATCAATTTACTTTCTCACAGTCAAAGAAACTTGTCCTGACATATCAGAAATGTAACCAACCCTTTCAGAGGTCAGAAAAGGCATTTTCCATATTTCTCTCATGACAGGTTTACTTTTAGTTAGTGCAGTTTCACACTACAGCGACTTGGGATCCGACTTGTCAGACCTCAAGTTGCCCCAAGTCGCTGGACATAAGAAATTCCATTAAAGTGAATGAGAGCTGTCTTAATGTACACTACTGAAATTGCTCCGACTTCAGAAAAGGTTCCTGTACTACTTCAAGGCGACTTCTAGGCAACTTGTACCCATAAATTTCTATGGAAGTTGCCTCCCAAGTCGGATCTCCATCTTAACTGAAGCAACTTTACAAGAAAAGAAAATAGTTTACCCAGGCAAACCCCTCCCTCCCACAGAGCTGATTATTCTGTGATTGGCCACAGCCAAAGTCGCCTGTCCTGGAGTTAACTTAAATCGTTTTGTAAGTTGCTCAAAGTCACGCTGAAGTCGCGCTGAAGTCGCCTCCAAATCGCCTTACAAAGCCGCGCTGTAAGTCGGGTTGCCCCTGTGTGAACCGGTACTAACAGGCAATTCTTTCTGAAGAATTACAACTTGTTAATGGAACTACAAAAAATACATTATACTAAGTTGTATTAAATAGTCAGGATATTTTTGAAATATGGGTGGCACAGTGCAATTTGCTGGAACACCACCCAAAACAGATATTGCCATAAATAATACATATAAGCTGAGTTAACCACTGGCACCTTACATCACTTGGGGACTTGGGGACAATTGCAATAGTCAGTCGTTCCATTGGATTTTTAATAAAATGCAGTAGAATTGAGCCTAGGACATAGGCAAATGAGGTCTGGAGAACTTCACCTTTGATGTTCTCCTAAGATGTGCACTGTGCATTATATATATATATATATTTATATATATTTATCACTGAAATATTTTTAGGGTACATTTAAGATTGAAAGTGTGTCCAAATCTAATAACATTTTAATATATTACAGTTTACTAGTCACCAAGTTTGGTGGCTGCATTCGTTTTTCTTTCAGACTTTTTACTTTATTTTCACCTGGTCATTTCTTCAATACCTCTGAAGACGTCACATAATGACAAAACATGTAAGCCGGAACAGGACGATGTAGGCACGCCTCTCTACCGCGGTTTATTTGTACACAGATAAGCTTGCTTTTAGCATCTGAAATGTGAGTGCATTTAAGTTTATTGAAGTCGTTTTATAAAACCTATTACACTATTGCGACTCTCTTTATCCTTTGAGGGAAAGATCGATTTGTGCACTTCTCACCGCTGTCACTCTGAGCTCCTTACTCCAGGATTGGGCAGTTAGGGTCCTCTTATTACTGGGAGAAGTATTTGGTGTAGGCGCCTGATGGACGTTCGGCTTTCTCTTAAGCCCCATACACGGTCGGACTTTTTGACAAAAGAACTTCTAAATTTCCAGGTTTTCAAAAAAATCTAAGCATGTGTACGCTCCATCGGACAAACTTTTTCGTTTTTCATCGGACAAAAGTTCGCTCTGCAAACGGACAAACTTTTTGCCAACAAAAGTCCTACGGTGCAAAGTCCTATCGTGTGTACAGAAATCTATCAGACTTTTGTCAGAAGTAAAAACACGCATGCCCAGAACCAAAGTTAAAATCAACCAACAATAGCAAAAGTTGGCCAAAGGGTGGCGGTAAAGAGCAGAAAAACCACGTGATGTTAGGAAAGTTTTGGGAAAGTTTGCAGAAAAGTCCTGCCGTGTGTATGCTATGGGTGTTCCCGGGCCAACTCCCTTCGGACAAAAATCCACGGAAATGTTTGTTTGAAGTCCGACAGTGTGTACGAGCCTTTACATGCAAGGTTGACTCTTTATAATTTAAGAGTTAACGTTTTTTTGGTAAGCAGGATTGCCCCTTCATGCACGGAATTGATGAGTGCATTCTATTTCTTTCCATCTCTGCTAGTGACGAGATATCATCTCTATTATTTTATCATCTTCTGTCAGGAGACAGTTATTGACTCTACACTGCTGCGATGCGGAAACCCTGCAAATCCACTGCGGGTTCCCGCATTGCATGTTTCCCGGTGGCAGTTCACACTGCCCTATGCGAACTGCTGGGAGTGTCAGTTAAAAGTTAATGACACCCCCAAATCAGTTTGCATATCGCAGTGCGATCTGCAAACTCGGACAGGAATCGGATCGCATGGGTGTGACCACCCATGCGATCCGATTCTGCTGCGAACAAAAAAAAGGGTCCTGTGCGAGTTTGATGCAAGTTTTATGCAAATACAGCCATACTATCTTTATGGCTGAAATCGCACAGAGATCACATGTGATTTTCACTGCAGTGCGCTGCGAACCACATCCGATCTCTGACATCGCACCAGTGTGAACGGGCCCTTAGGACTTCTGACTGAGCTTTACAGAAAATTACAGTGCTGCAGGTTGAAAAGGAAAGGTAATTAATCAATAACATTAAATTACAAGACTTGTATAACCATTTTTTATGCAATATTATTTTTTATTTATTTGCTATATATTTTTCCTGCGAAAGTATACTTTATAGATTTTTGCACTTTCCATTTTTAGTAATTCAGCCTCAATGTGTTATCTCAGAGAGAGACTGTGGCCGCTTGATGGATGTGAGTGTGATAGGAACCTGTTTTATAAACTGCTGCCATTCCAAAAAGGGACATTACCTGGAACACATGTCTTCATGACTTTGTTCAGCATGTGAAATAAATAGGGTTCAGTCAAGCAGAAGTTTGCTTCATCTTACATACTAGACTTGTATGTACAGAAAAATTCTTGAATAAAAAATATTTGAAAAAATTAAAAAATTAAAAAAAATAAGGCGGTTCTTGGGCAGGTTCAACTCCTTTTGCAGCTCAGCCAGGCGAGCACTGGCATTATAAGATCTGCGGAAATGCACACAGACTTTCCTGGCCTGCCTCAGGACATCCTGTAAGCCCGGATACCTGCCCAAGAACCGCTGCACCACCAGGTTAAGGACGTGAGCCACACAGGGCACATGGGTCAGTTGTCCCTGTCGGAGGGCGGAGAGGAGGTTGGTGCCATTGTCGCAAACCACCATTCCTTGTTTAAGCTGGCGTGGCGTCAACCACCTCTCGGCCTGCCCCTGCAGAGCAGACAGAACCTCTGCCCCAGTGTGGCTCCTGTCCCCCAAACACACCAGCGCAATCACGGCATGGCATCTTTTTGCCTGCGTACTTGCGTAGCCCCTTGAACGCCTACGGAGCACCGCTGGTTCCGAGGACAAAGCACAGGAAGAGGCCATGGAGGAAGAAGAAGAGGAGGGGGTGGAGGAGAGAGGTGTGTCACAACCAGTAGTAGCATTTTGGAGGTGTGGCGGCGGAACAACCTCCAACACTACTGCACCTTGTCCTGCATCCTTCCCAGCTGCCAAAAGAGTGACCCAATGGGCCATGAAAGTAAGGTAATGTCCCTGTCCATGCCTGCTGGACCATGAGTCAGCGGTAATATGCACCTTACCGCTGACCGCCCTGTCCAGCGAGGCCAAGACATTGCCTTCCACATGCGGGTAGAGAGCCGGAATCGCCTTCCGTGAGAAAAAGTGGCGTTTGGGAACCTGCCACTGAGGAACCGCACATTGCACAAACTCACGGAAGGGGGCCGAGTCTACCAACTGAAAAAGCAGCAGTTGAAGCACTAGCAATTTAGCCAAGCTAGCATTCAACCGCTGGGCATGTGGATGGCTGGGAGTGAACTTCTTTAGACGGTCCAGCAGCTGGGGCAGGGAAATTTGCCTGCTAGAATCGGACGTCGGTGTACTGCTAGCAGAGTGCCCGCAAGTACTTGGCTGTGACACACCTAATTCTACACCTTCATTCCTCTCAGTGCAGGTTTCAGAGAGGACTGAAGGTATAGTGGGGTTGGAGATCCCAGCTGATGCGGTGCAAGGAGAGGTCCGCTTTGTTCTTTGGTGTGGGTCTTTAAGGTAGGCTTGCCAACAAGCTGCATGGCAGGTCAACATATCTCTGGTCAAGCATGTGGTGCCCAAGCGGGTGATGTTTTGGCCACGCGATATACGCTTGAGACATATGTTGCAAACAGCAGCTGTGCGATCTGATGCACTCGACTCAAAAAAGGCCCACACCAAAGAACTTTTTGAATAACGGGCAGAGGCAGCGCCCTGCACAGGCGGAGCTCTGCGGTGTGATTCCGTCGGTGTGCTGCCCTTACGCTGGCCCCCCGAGGGCATCCTGCCTCGTTGGAGATGTGCCTCCTCCTCATCCTCCTCCTCCTTCTCCTCCTCTCTCCTATTAGGCACCCACGTGGAGTCAGTGACCTCATCATCCCCTCCCTCCTCATCACTGGATCCAATCTGGCAGTATGCTGCAGCTGCTGGAACATGACTGCCAGATTGGTGTCCTTCTTGAGCATCCCCTCTCTCTGCTCTCACGCTACTGCCTTCCTCTAGCTGGGTATCATCATCAGACCCTTCGAAACGCTGGGCATCCTCCTGGAGCATGTACCCAACACTGTGCTCAAACAGTTCGGGGGACTCCTCAGGAGGACATGGTTGGTCTAGGGAAGGAGTGACTGATGATGACATTGATACCAGGGAAGAGGACGCTTTGGCAGCTGCTTTGCCAGTACCCTGAGCCTGGGTGAGAGAGGATGAGGAGGATGAGGAGGGCTTGGTCATCCACTCTACCAAGTCTTCGGCATGATGCGGCTCAACACGTCCAGCTGCCGAAAAGAAGGACAAGTGTGTCCCATGGCCACGTGCTGATGGCGATGCACCGCGTCCACGACCAGCACCTTTTGTCTCTAGACACAGAGCCTGCTTGCCCTCTTTTATTGGCTCCTGACTGTCTGCCTCTCCTTGTTTGCCTTCCAGACATTCTAATGGCCTGCAGGGAGATGGGAAAACCAGCAATAAGGCCTAGCTTCAGGAGTATATTTTGCAGGAATCACACTACGCCTGCTGTAAGTGCTGCAAATGCCTGTTGGTGTAACACACCAGGAAAACACAGCAATACGGGCTAACTTCAGGTGTATACTGTGCAGGAGGCACACTCCGTCCGCTGTAAGTGCTGCAAATGCCTGTTGGTGTAACACACCAGGAAAACACAGCAATACGGGCTAACTTCAGGTGTATAATGTGCAGGAGGCTTAGCAACAATGACACTGTCCCCTGCCTATCCTTCTCTCTCCCTGCACACAAGGTTTATCAAAAAATATGACACTGACACGCTCCCTGCTAGGGATGAGCTTCGAGTTCGAGTCGAACTCATGTTCGACTCGAACATTGCCTGTTCGCCCGTTCGCCGAACAGCGAACAAATTGGGGTGTTCGCGGCAAATTCGAAAAATCTATGGGAGAAATCTAAAGTGCTAATTATAAAGGCTTATATGCAAGTTATTGTCCTAAAAAGTGTTTGGGGACCGGGGTCCTGCCCCAGGGGACATGTATCAATGCAAAAAGAAGTTTTAAAAACTGCCTTTTTTCGGGAGCAGTGATTTTAATAATGAAAAAATAAAAGTGAAATATTCCTTTAAATTTCGTACCTGGGGGGTGTGTATGATATGCATGTAAAGTGGCGCATGTTTCCCGTGCTTAGAACTGTCCCTGCAAAAAATGTCATTTTTGAAAGAAAAAAATGCATTTAAAACTGACTCGCGGCTATTAATGAATTGTCGGCTCCCGGCAATACATACAAAAGTCATTGATAAAAAAAAAAAAAAGCGTGGGGGTTCCCCAGAATTCAATTACCAGGCCCTTCAGGTCTGGAATGGATATTAAGGAGTTCCCCATCAGGTCCACTCAGGCACAACCAATGAAGGACAGCGCTGGACATCGGGATCGCCGCGGGACACTGGATTTCACCGCTGGAATGTTTTTTTTTTTTTTTTTAAATAAAGGACTTTTTCAAGGTGTTTGTGTGTTTTTTTTAAACATTTTTTTACGCTTTCTTCGTGAAATGGTAGGGGTACAATGTACCCTTTACCAATTCACATAGGGGGGGGCCGGGATCTGGGGGTCCCCTTTGTTAAAGGGGTCTTCCAGATTCCGATAAGCCCCCCGCCCGCAGACCCCCACAACCACCGGGCAAGGGTTGTGGGGATGAGGCCCTTGTCCCCATCAACATGGGGACATCCTCCCCATGTTGAGGGCATGTGGCCTGGTACGGTTCAGGAGGGAGGGGGGCCGCTCTCTCGTCCCCCCCTTTTCCCCTGTGGCCGGCCAGGTTGCGTGCTCGGATAAGGGGTCTGGTATGGATTTTTAGGGGGACTCCACGCCATTTTTTTAAAAAATTTGGGGTGGAGTTCCCCTTAAAATCCATGCCAGATCTGAAGGGCCTGGAATGGATATTTGGGGGAACCCCACGTCAATTTTTTTTTAATTTGTGGCGGGGTTCCCCTTAATATCCATTCCAGACCTGAAGGGCCTGGTAATTGAATTCTGGGGAACCCCCACGCTTTTTTTTATTTTTTATCAATGACTTTTGTATGTATTGCCGGGAGCCGACAATTCATTAATAGCCGCGAGTCAGTTTTAAATGCATTTTTTTCTTTCAAAAATGACATTTTTTGCAGGGACAGTTCTAAGCACGGGAAACATGCGCCACTTCACATGCATATCATACACACCCCCCAGGTACGAAATTTAAAGGAATATTTCACTTTTATTTTTTCATTTTAAGCATTATTAAAATCACTGCTCCCGCCGTTTTTAATACTTCTTTTTGCATTGATACATGTCCCCTGGGGCAGGACCCGGGTCCCCAAACACTTTTTAGGACAATAACTTGCATATTAGCCTTTATAATTAACACTTTAGATTTCGAACGTTCGAGTCCATTGTATTTAATAGGGTTCTAAAGTTTACACGAACATTTTGTCTGTTCGCAGGTTCTGGTGCGAACCGAACAGGGGGGTGTTCGGCTCATCCCTGCTCCCTGCCTATCCTTCTCTCTCCCTGCACACAAGGTTTAGTAAAGAATATGACACTGACACTGTCCCCTGCCTATCCTTCTCTCTCCCTGCACACAAGGTTTATCAAAGAATATGACACTGACACTCTCCCTGCCTATCCTTCTCTCTCCCTGCACACAAGGTTTAGCAAAGAATATGACACTGACACTGTCCCCTGCCTATCCTTCTCTCTCCCTGCACACAAGTTTTAGCAAAGAATATGACACTGACACTCTCCCTGCCTATCCTTCTCTCTCCCTGCACACAAGAATAGCACAAAGAATATCAACACTGTCCCTGCCTATCCTTCTCTTTCCCTGCGCCGGAACACACTACACAAGGCCGCCACGCTGGCGGCCTTTTATAGTGTGGGGCGTGTGCTAAACCCCCTGAGCTATAATTGGCCACAGGCAACCTGCCTGTGGCCAATTATGGCTCTCCGAAGCTGCCGGCACTGTGATTGGCCAAGCATGCGGGGTCACAGTGCATGCTTGGCCAATCACAGCGCCGGGATTGCACTGCAATGGCGCAGTGTATTGTGGGCCGTTCGCGTCACTCGAATTTGGCGCGAACGGCCCAAATCGTTCGATGTTCGCCGAACGGTCGAACAGCCGATGTTCGAGTTGAACGTATGTTCGACTCGAACACCGAGCTCATCCCTATTAAAGAATTTCCTGAACCCGTCCCTGGTGGGGATAGGGTGGCAGAGCTGTTCGAGCATCACTCCGGCTGCTAGGACTGTGAGAGAGTGAGCTAAACCGGGTGAGCTAAACCCACTTGGGATCGAGTGGCAACGAAGTTGCTAGTTGTGCTTGGACCTAATTCCCCACACCTATTTTTTCTCTCATCCATCTGTCTCTGTCTACTACGCAGCAATTATAAAATAAACTCTCTGTTGGAGTTAAAGTGTTTCTGGACATTGGCCTTCTTGGGGGGAGAAATATAGACTTGTCCCCATACCCTGGGGACGAGAACCAGTGACAGGAGGTAACTCGCTGCAGGACACAAAATTTGTGAACACCACTTAACCTCTTCAAACAGGAGGGTACGGACATATAGCACGGTGTGCCTTGACTTGCAAGTGAGCCAGGCAGGAAAAGGTCCGTGTGTTACACGTATATAAATGCAGGTTTGACAGTTCCAGTGCGAACAAGGCCATGGAGATTACATTCACTTTAATTTATACAGAAAAAGTGCTAACTATGATGGAAAGTCCTAAATATCATAAGGCTGCATTCACACCTGAGCATTTTCAGCTTGTAAAAAGCTTGTAAAACGCTCATCTCAAAAGTTTCAAAACGCCTAACAAGCAAAATCGCAATTCTTTCAATGGCACCTGTTCACATATGAGCGTTTTGTCGCATGAAGCAAAATGCCTGAAGCTCCAAAAAGTACATGGGCTTCTTTTTTGGCAGATTACAAGTATTTTTGGCCCCATAGACTTGAATTGAGCTGGAAAAGCTCGTAAAACGCCTGAGCTGGAAAACACTCAAATAGCATCTCTCCACCCCTAATTTCTTCTCCCTCTCTTCCCCCTAGTGCTTAAATTGGCTAAAAATGCCAGAAGCTGTGAAAACGCTTGTAAAACACTTTGAAAAAGCTTGTAAAAAAGCTGCAAAAAAAAGCTTAAAATAACACCCAAAAAATGCCTGAAAGCGATACGCACAAGTTTGAATGCAGCCTAAATATTTCGAATGAACTGGACAAAAGAGGAAATTGCCACAGTTTGTGTCAGAATATTGTTTTTCGCATGGTGCAGATTCAGATGAGAAACTTAATATGATACATACCATTTGTTTTCGATTTTCTACAAGATGAATTCCAATAATACCTAAAAAAGATCCAAAGCCGAGCTGAGAAAGAAGAAAGAAAATGTAAAATCTGAAAAATATAACTTAGTTATACATAACATAATTGTTACAAATGACATTATACTTTTTGGCATTTACCATAACTTGCCGCTCATAGCTGAAGTAGCCACATCCCTTGTATCCATGCCAATGATCTGCCTAAACTTGTGAGTGTGCAAGTTTAATGTATGGCTAGAATCACATTTAAATTGTATGTTGTAATCATATGATTAAATCTATATTTTCTATGGGAGTATGTGGTAAGGGTGTAGCTATAGCCATAGCAGTTCATGTGATTTTTGTGGTAACCAAAAATGCAGGAGACCCAGCACTGCTTGGCTACAATGTGATTTATGCAGACAACAATACCAAAAAAAATTGTAAAAAGAAGAATAAATTGACATATCAGATAAAATGAATGTATAAAAAATATTTGTGAAAGTCTATGCAATTAGAGAGGCAGGGGGCCCCTTAATGGTTTTGTTATGGGCCCCTAACAATGTTGCTGGAACAAGAATTGAAAGGAAATCTATTTAATAGGAACATATTCAGCAATAAATTCATGTTGTTCATACTACAGTGAGGAAGGATTAAAATGTTTGTGAAATTTCACAGTATTTTACTTATTTTACTTTAGTGTTCTGCTTCAGAGATTTCCCCCACTGCCTATGTGGTCACAGTCAGTGGTGGTGCATCCATAATGGTGCACGGGCACCGCCCCCTCTCTCCAGCCACCCCCTCTATGACCAATGGATAGATTCATGCATAGCATAGCATAGCATAGCATGAATCTATCTATGGCCGCCGCTGCCACCCCTTATTCAGGCGCCCGGCCCCTTTTCGGGCGCCGGGCGCCTGAATTACAGCGCCGGGGGGTGTTTTTGAAGCACCTGATTAGAGCCATAGGCTCTAATAGGTATCAAAAATGCATGGTGCTCTCAGTCCACCTAGGTGTGTTAGAAAAGCAAATGAATATTCGATTTCCTAACACTGAACCACCTTTCCGCCAATCAGGTGCTCGGGTCTGTTACTCGTCACCTTATTGGCTGAAACGACAGGCGCTGTGATTGGACGCCTATCAGGAGGAGAGGAGGGGAGGGGAGGCATGGAGGACGGCTCGCCGCCGTCACCCGCTGCCCACCGCCACATGGTAAGTGCCGGGCAGATGGCGAGCGGGCGGAGGGGTTACAGTGGCAGCATTTGATGGGCACAGTGGCAGCATTTGATGGGCACAGTGGCAGCATTCATTGGGCACAGTGGCAGCATTTGATGGCACAGTGGCAGCATTTCATGGGCACAGTGGCAGCATTTCATGGGCACAGTGGCAGCATTTCATGGGCACAGTGGCTGTGTTTGATGGGCACAGTGGCTGCAATTGATGGGCACAGGGGAGGCATTTGATGGGCACAGTTTGTCTGCGCCCCCCAAAAAATTTTGAGCACCTGCCGCCACTGGTCACAGTACCAGTAAGTGAGAGGCGACCTCATCAACACAAATAGAGACAGAAATATAAAAAAAATAAGAAGTTCTAACCTTCCCTCCTTTGTACTATCAAACACTGAAATAATTCTTTGTATATGAAAGACAGAATTGGGAATTAACTAAACCTTCTGTGCCATTTCAATGGAGCAGGAAACTGTTGGAAGTTGTGTGCACCACATTAAATAAAGAGCCCTGTTTTAGGTCTATCAGCGCCACCCACACCAGTTTCTATTTCAGAGTGAAAAAAAAAACTGGTGCAGGGGTGCAACTAATTAACAAGGAAATGCAGCACTTTTCCATATAAAAAAACTGCTGTGGACCCCCCCCCCCCCAGGTGTGATCTTGTCATAGAAGATGTGCGCTGACAGTTTGCATACCTCTCTTTGATCGTGCAGTGATTAAACTATGCAAGCAGAACCTGCAGGGCTAGCAACCCTGCATGCAACTCAAGCTCTCCTGTTCTCTGTGCTGTGTCTATCATAGTCGTGGCAGAACAGAGAACTGATTGCTTCTAATGAATAAAGGGGCTTGCACCACATTTGTTAGTTAGAAGCAGCATCTGCTCCATTTTTTATGTCTAGAAGAGTGATGCAAGCATTGTGCTTGTAACACTCATTGGTAATTTCTCCTATTATGCCTATAGCATTGCAATCAGTTTAAAACAGGGGTCCTCAAACTGGTGGCCCTCCAGCTGTTGCAAAACTACAAGTCCCATGAGGCATTGCAAGGCTGACAGTTACAAGCATGACTCCCTCAGGCAGAGGCATGATGGGACTTGTAGTTTTGTGACAGCTGGAGGGCCGCCAGTTTGAGAACCCTGGTGTACAATAGGCATGTGCATTTCGTTTAGTTCCGAATCGAAATTCGGACGAATTTTCATTATTCGGACGTTCGGATGCATCCGAATTAACGAATTACAATGCTAACGAATTCAACCGAATCCGAACGTTTCGAATCGAAAAACCACGGACGAAATTCGAATCGAATTCGAAAAGAATTCTAGTCGAATCGAATTTGAAAACAATTAGAATAGAATCGAAAATATTGGAAATAATCAAATAGAAAAACAATAGAACAGAATAGAATAAAATACAATATATATATTATATTTTATTCTATTCTGTTCTATTTTTTTTCTAGTTTATTTTCTGTTTCTATTCTAATCTTTTCTAATTGGAATTCGAAAAAACGGTCGCATACGAAAATATTTCAACCAAATTCGAAAATATATCTACCGGATTCGATAATATTTCATCCGCATTCGTTAATATTTCAACCAAATTCGATAATATTTCAACCGGATTTGAAATTATTTCAACCGAATAGAAAAGATTATAATAAAATAGGAAAACAGATAATAGACTAAAAAAACAATAGGACAGAATATATTATATTTTATTCTATTCTGTTCTATTTTTTTTCTAGTCTATTCTGTTATATTCTATTCAAATCTTTTCTAATAAAATCAAAATCATTATATACTGAATTCGAATTTCGGAAGATGGTTATATATATATTTTCGAATGCGACCGATTTTTTCGAATTCCAATTAGAAAAAATTAGAATAGAAATAGAAAATAGACTAGAAAAAAAAATAGAACAGAATAGAATAAAATATAATATATATATATATTGTATTTTATTCTATTCTGTTCTATTGTTTTTCTATTTGATTATTTCCAATATTTTCAATTCTATTCTAATTGTTTTCGAATGCGGTTGAAATGATTTAGAATCATGTTGAAATAATTTCGAATCCGGTAGAAATATTTTCGAATCCGAACGTTTTTACGAATTCGGTCGAAAACGGAACGAAATCCGAAAACGAATTTAACGGATTTAACGAATCTAACTAAACAAAATTAATTAATTAACAAATTAAAACGAAACGAAACTAAACAATTTTTTTCCTTTTGCACATGTCTAGTGTACAACATATGCAGATAAACAGTATTTGTGAATACTTTGCTCAAATTATAAAACAAAACTGAGAATTAGAACTTACAATGATCCCTGGATAGTAGCCTCCAACTGTTATGTTCTCTGTCCTAGTGGTTGCAGCAAGGCCAATTATCAGTATAAAAATTGATACCACAAGAAGAGCGATGGTAAACCACAGGGAAGTCTTCTTTCTTTTAGCAAAGTGGCCTACAATTTAATTTGGAATTACAGTCAACTTTTAAAAATCAAGAGACACAAATACTTATCCACTTTATGACAGTAGTTTGGCAGCTATAAATATGTATTTAATAAGGCAAAAAATAATATGACTATTCAGAAATCATCTTTCACTGAACTGACTACAGTAAACAGACATCATGTTGGCTATGTGCATTATCTTTGCAGTTTAAGCTTCCTTAAATTGTAACTTTTGGCACAATTAAAGGACATACAGTATATGATGAAGTCTGTCACTACCATTACCACAAGAGTTTTTCTTTTTTTCTGAGTCCTTCCAGAACATTACAAGTTATTACAATTTAATCCTTGCAATTGATCGAGTCTTTTTCAATTTCCTGTAATAGGGTGACAATGCAATAAAATTGCACAGCAATGTTGCTATCCTGTAGATACAGTAGTCTTAGATGAAAACATAGTTTTAAATTGACATTGGATAGGAAATAAACAAATTAAAGCCCAACTACAAGCTAACATATTTATGCAATTACAGAAACAACTGTTTTCCTTTAGAATTTTTTTTTTTAACACATAGAATAAAAAATGACCGTTTTAATCACCCCTGTGAGTGTTAAATGTTTTTTTCCAACTCTGTAAGTGACTTTTACTGGATATCTTGGCCTGGTAAATACAGCAAAAAAAAAAAAAAAACTTCTATACTGACAGGATCAACACATAATAAAACTATGTTGCAGGTTTTATGACATGGTATACTATGCCAATAGTTTCTCTTTAAGCTGAGGCACCACTAACTGTTGCTAATTAGCAGTTGTAGTTTTCCTAGAAATCTACTGAACTGTCTGTTTTTTAGTGCCAGTGTTTCATTTAGAGACCTGTTTTTTTTTTACTGTAGCACCTTTACATAGTTACATGGTTAGTCAGGTTGAAAAAAGACACAAGTCCATCCAGTTCAACCATAAGAAAAAAAAAAAAATATATATATCGTACAATCCCATATACCCAATTCTATACCCACAGTTGATCCAGAGGAAGGCAAAAAACCCCAGCAGAGCATGATCCAATTTGCTACAGCAGGGGAAAAAATTCCTTCCTGATCCCCCGAGAGGCAATCGGATTTACCCCGGATCAACTTTACCTATAAATGTTAGTACTCAGTTATATTATGTACATTTAGGAAAGTATCCAGGCCTTTCTTAAAGCAATCTACTGAGCTGGCCAGAACCACCTCTGCAGGGAGTCTATTCCACATTTTCACAGCTCTTACTGTGAAGAAACCTTTCCGTATTTGGAGATGAAATCTTTTTTCCTCTAGACGTAAAGAGTGCCCCCTTGTCTTTTGTGTTGACCGTAAAGTGAATAACTCCACACCAAGTTCACTATATGGACCCCTTATATATTTGTACATGTTAATCATATCCCCCCTTATTCTCCTCTTCTCAAGAGTGAATAAATTCAGTTCCTCTAATCTTTCCTCATAGCTGAGCTCCTCCATGCCTCTTATCAGTTTGGTTGCCCTTCTCTGCACTTTCTCCAGTTCCCCAATATCCTTTTTGAGAACTGGTGCCCAAAACTGAACTGCATATTCCAGATGAGGTCTTACTAATGATTTGAACAGGGGCAAAATTATATCTCTCTCTTTCTAGTTGGGAGTTTGACAATAAAGGGAAGAATTTGATTCACTGTGGGCAACACACAATGTTTGGCATTTAAAATGTAGCTAGTATATAACAATGCATTTCATAATAATGCAGTGCAATTCATTTAAAAAAAATAAAAAATAGGACACTTGACCCCAACCTGATCCCTGAATGAATCACTTCTTTCTAATGCACTTCAACAGACTCTTGTTCACTCACACGTTCTAGATTATCTAACTCTCAATAACTTTCCTGACATTTCTTCTCTCATGTTATGGGAGACTCATAAGGTTGTAATGAGAAGTCATTGCATTCAACTTGCATCCTCTCTTAAGAAGTAGCAGATGACACTTCTTCATCTTGAACGCACATTTCAGGACAAGCCACAAGCATTTCGAAACAATCCTTCCAAAATTCATAAAATTGCTTTACATGATGCAAGGTGGGACCTAAAACTACTACTTGTTGGCCAAGCTGAAGAATCTATAAGGCGCACAAATTACCTCTTCTATCTTGAAGCCAACAAGCAGGACTCCCTCCTAGACTCTAGATATCTGACCCAACACTTAAACTCCTAACATTGGGAAGCATAAATACACTAGCAGTATTTACTAGTACTAGTACTAATACTGTTATCTATTTATACAACACCTATCAGAACTTTACAACTCCATGGATTCTACCTCTAAAGATGTTTTTGACGCTCGTTTTTCTCAAATATCTCTGCCACATGTTTCTGAGGCTCTACATAACTCACTTGACTCTCTTGCTTCTCAGTCATAAGTGCTTAAAATGATAAAATCATTCAAATTACACATGATCAGGGCTGAATGGCTTCACAGCTTTCTACTAAAAAAAGCTTCCTGGACAGGCTTGCTCCTTTATTACAAAATGCATTTAACAACCTCTGTAAGCAATGCTCTCTTCACCTAGCATCCCTCCTAGCTTCAATTTCAATGACTCCTAAAAATAAAAAAAAGATTATATAGATTGGTCCAATGTTAGGCCTATTTCTCTAATAAATGTTGACCTGAAGCTCTTCTCTAAATTTCTGCCGACATGGTTGAATTAAGGTATAAGGGAAAGCATTCATCGAGACCAAGTTGGCTTTATGCTAATTAGAAAAGCCAGTGACAACAGTCACAGACTGGCTCTTCCCATTGAGGCTTCCAAATGCAGAAATATTCCACTCATTCTTCTATCATTGGATATTCTAAAACCATTTGATTCTGTGTCCTGGCCTTATGTTTTTAATACCCTAGAAGAATGGGGCTTTGGCCGATTTTTAAATATTACTCATTCTCAGTCTTAGGAGTCTCTTTGCAGATGACGTTATTCTTACAATTACTAATCTGCTTGTCTCACTGCCAAATTCACACAACATCCTAATCAATTTGGAGCTCTCTCAGGCCTATAGGTAAATCATTTGAAGTCTAAAGCTCTTAACGCCCCTCTTCTTGCCCCACTACTCCAAACCCTTCAACCTCCTTTTTTTATCAGTGGGAAGACATTAAAATCCCTTATTTAAGCATACACTTGACAGGATTCTTTTCTGTACTCTGTGGGGCTAATTACCCCTCCCTTTATTCACAAACTTAAACTTTTCCTCAACACCCAGGCTACTTATATCCTATCATAGTTGTGAGGTATTGCCACAGTGAAAATTACATCTTCCCCCAAACTACTGTATCTGTTTTGAATTTTACCAGACCCTATCATGCCCTTTGTCATATGTTCTATCCAGTAATGCATTTTGTATGGAATAACTGCAGACCAAGGCTTTCCAAACATATTATTGCCCAACTGCCATTTTGCAATACATGACTTTGCAACCTTTGTACTGTCTCCTATGTGAACATTTTCTAATAAAGGATTGAACAAAATAATAGGAGTCTTACTATTTTTGTGCAGTAACATACAATAAAATACACCTGTACAGTGCTCCTCCCACTTCTGACAATCACAGAATAATAGATCTAAAGATGTATACAGGCATTCTGAGCTTGCAATGTAGTGCTTAAAGCGTAATTCCACTTTTGTGGAAAAAAATAGAGCAAAAAAAATATAGGATATACAATTGCTTCACATGCCATATTGTAATTTAATGTTATTAATAATGACCTTACCTTTTCAATCTGCAGCAAAAATTAATACAATATGGCAATCTGGAGGTTCTCTGTACCAGAGGCGGCTCTCTAATTAGGCATGTTAGGCGGTTGCCTAAGGGCTCACGCTCCCAGGGGCCTCGCAGTGGCCGCCAAATTTGCCTAAGTTGTGTTTGGAAATGTCCGCCAGTCGTTCTCCCTGTACCATCTTTAACGCGGGGAAAAAGCCTGCGGTGTCCGCAACTACTTTTCCCAGCCGCGGGCGGGTGGGCGGACTGACCACTTGAGAACTGCTCGAGGTCCCCAGGTCAGTGGATGGCTGTATGTATTTCCCTCCCCCGGCTCCTCCCCTTTCTGTCGCGCTCTGCAAATCTCATGCATGCAGCGGCTGAGCAGCTCCCTGCTCTACTCCCTGGGATGGATCGGCCTGTAATGGAGGACTTGCCTGAGGTGCCGCGTCATCGAGGAGCCAGTCTGCCACAGCCTTAAGGTACTGCAGTCTGCATGACACTGACAGCATCCTGGCCGTGATGTCCAGACCGAGGGAACCCCAGCCGCCCGTGACCTCACAGCCCTAAGTGACGTGATAATCATAATAATCCTCCTCATCATCCCCTTGTTCCTGGCATGACATCCCACTACCCTATCTCCATCATCATACTTCCTACCAACTTACCCCCTGTCATAATTTCTATCCTCACCATAATCCCCCTGTGCCTGGCATCCTACTACCCCACCCTGTGTCATCTTCATCCCCCCTGCACCCCACTGCCAGCTTCCTACCACCCACCCCGTCATCCCGCCTGCACCCCACTGCCAGCTTCCTACCGCCCCACCCCCATCATCCCGCCTGCACCCCACTGCCAGCTTCCTATCACCCCACCCCCTGTCATCTTCATCCCCCTGTACCCCTCTGCCAGCTTCTTACCACCCCACCCCCCTGTCTTCTTCATCCCCCCGTACCCTACTGCTGTACCACCTCATCCATTGTGATCAGCATCCCCATCATCCGTCTGTATTCCACTCTTTAGGTGCTTCTTAGGGGCATATAGTGAAGCAGTGGCTGTGACAGTCACCAAACATTTACTCCAGGTGAATCAATTACTGTAACTCAAAGGATGCACCAAGAATAGACACCTGCAGTAAATGTTTGCTAGATATCACATGAACTGGTTTATAAATATACCTCTTTGTGTTTTAAGTGCATCCACATGCTTGAAATTCATTATAACAAAAATAAATGTGCTAAAGTGATTTGTTTTTAAAAAAAGTGAATAAACACATGGTGATAGTATACATACTGTAAAAACCTGACAATGCATGTCATAAAAGTGTGTTACTGCAAGTATGAAAGCAAATGTATCTAGACTTGGAGAGATTAACTGATTATTAATCAACGAGAACAATTATTCGGAATAAAAGGCAAAAAAAAATTTCAATGCCTTGTTACATGCAAATTTTTTGTTGAATAACGTCTTTATGGAATAAAAAAAAATGTTTTCAAAAGTTTTCAAATTTGTAAAGAAAATAAATGTTGATATTAATCTACAGTATATAAGAAAAGATATAGCAGCCATGCTCACTGTGACAGACCCCGGTACTCAAGAAGAGTATGTACATCGTATAAGCTTCCCTTGCTCGGTAACAGAATGATATAAGATCAAGCAGCCCACCCAAGACACTAGTCGGGACTAGGGATGAGCTTCGTGTTCGAGTCGAACATACGTTCGACTCGAACATTGGCTGTTCGATCGTTCGACGAAGATCGAACGATTTGGGCCGTTCGCGCCAAATTCGAGTGACGCGAACGGCCCACAATGCACTACGCCATCGCAGTGTCATCCAGGCGCTGTGATTGGCCAAGCATGCACTGTGACCCCGCATGCTTGGCCAATCACAGCGCCGGCAGCGAGGAGAGCAATGATTGGCCACAGGCAGGATGCCTGTGGCCAATTATTGCTGAGGGTGTTTAGTACACGCCCCACACTATAAAAGGCCGCCAGCACGGCGGCCTAGTGTAGTGTGTTCCGGAGCAGGGATAGAGTAGCATAGGCAGGGACAGTGACTGTTATTTCTTTCTTGCTTAACCTGGATTCCTTTAGTTTAGGGAAAGAGAAGGATAGGTAGGGAGAGTGTCAGTGTGTTTTGTGCTTCTGCTATAGTGTGCTTAAAAAAAACATTTATTCTAGGGACAGAAAACTCTAGGTAGGGACAGTGTCAGTTTCTTTCACTCTGCAAGTCCTTGTTTCCAGGGACCTGTAAGGACAGTGAGTTAATTGTCCTTGTGCTATATTGTGCTTAAAAAAAACATTTATTCTAGGGACAGAAAACTCTAGGTAGGGACAGTGTCAGTTTCTTTCACTCTGCAAGTCCTTGTTTCCAGGGACCTGTAAGGACAGTGAGTTAATTGTCCTTGTGCTATATTGTGATTAAAAAAAACATTTATTCTAGGGACAGAAAACTCTAGGTAGGGACAGTGTCAGTTTCTTTCACTCTGCAAGTCCTTGTTTCCAGGGACCTGTAAGGACAGTGAGTTAATTTTCCTTGTGCTATATTGTGATTAAAAAAAACATTTTTTCTAGGGACAGAAAACTGTAGGTAGGGAGAGTGTTTTTTTTCTTTCACTCTGCAAGTCCTTGTTTCCAGGGACCTGTAAGGACAGTGAGTTAATTGTCCTTGTGCTATATTGTGCTTAAAAAAAACATTTATTCTAGGGACAGAAAACTCTAGGTAGGGACAGTGTCAGTTTCTTTCACTCTGCAAGTCCTTGTTTCCAGGGACCTGTAAGGACAGTGAGTTAATTTTCCTTGTGCTATATTGTGATTAAAAAAAACATTTATTCTAGGGACAGAAAACTCTAGGTAGGGACAGTGTCAGTTTCTTTCACTCTGCAAGTCCTTGTTTCCAGGGACCTGTAAGGACAGTGAGTTAATTTTCCTTGTGCTATATTGTGATTAAAAAAAACATTTATTCTAGGGACAGAAAACTCTAGGTAGGGACAGTGTCAGTTTCTTTCACTCTGCAAGTCCTTGTTTCCAGGGACCTGTAAGGACAGTGAGTTAATTTTCCTTGTGCTATATTGTGATTAAAAAAAACATTTATTCTAGGGACAGAAAACTCTAGGTAGGGACAGTGTCAGTTTCTTTCACTCTGCAAGTCCTTGTTTCCAGGGACCTGTAAGGACAGTGAGTTAATTTTCCTTGTGCTATATTGTGATTAAAAAAAACATTTTTTCTAGGGACAGAAAACTGTAGGTAGGGAGAGTGTTTTTTTTCTTTCACTCTGCAAGTCCTTGTTTCCAGGGACCTGTAAGGACAGTGAGTTAATTTTCCTTGTGCTATATTGTGATTAAAAAAAACATTTTTTCTAGGGACAGAAAACTCTAGGTAGGGAGAGTGTTTTTTTTCTTTCACTCTGCAAGTCCTTGTTTCCAGGGACCTGTAAGGACAGTGAGTTAATTTTCCTTGTGCTATATTGTGATTAAAAAAAACATTTTTTCTAGGGACAGAAAACTCTAGGTAGGGAGAGTGTTTTTTTTCTTTCACTCTGCAAGTCCTTGTTTCCAGGGACCTGTAAGGACAGTGAGTTAATTGTCCTTGTGCTATATTGTGCTTAAAAAAAACATTTTTTCTAGGGACAGAAAACTCTAGGTAGGGAGAGTGTTTTTTTTTTTTTCACTCTGCAAGTCCTTGTTTCCAGGGACCTGTAAGGACAGTGAGTTAATTGTCCTTGTGCTATATTGTGCTTAAAAAAAACATTTATTCTAGGGACAGAAAACTCTAGGTAGGGACAGTGTCAGTTTCTTTCACTCTGCAAGTCCTTGTTTCCAGGGACCTGTAAGGACAGTGAGTTAATTTTCCTTGTGCTATATTGTGATTAAAAAAAACATTTTTTCTAGGGACAGAAAACTGTAGGTAGGGAGAGTGTTTTTTTTCTTTCACTCTGCAAGTCCTTGTTTCCAGGGACCTGTAAGGACAGTGAGTTAATTTTCCTTGTGCTATATTGTGATTAAAAAAAACATTTTTTCTAGGGACAGAAAACTCTAGGTAGGGAGAGTGTTTTTTTTCTTTCACTCTGCAAGTCCTTGTTTCCAGGGACCTGTAAGGACAGTGAGTTAATTTTCCTTGTGCTATATTGTGATTAAAAAAAACATTTTTTCTAGGGACAGAAAACTCTAGGTAGGGAGAGTGTTTTTTTTCTTTCACTCTGCAAGTCCTTGTTTCCAGGGACCTGTAAGGACAGTGAGTTAATTGTCCTTGTGCTATATTGTGCTTAAAAAAAACATTTTTTCTAGGGACAGAAAACTCTAGGTAGGGAGAGTGTTTTTTTTTTTTCACTCTGCAAGTCCTTGTTTCCAGGGACCTGTAAGGACAGTGAGTTAATTGTCCTTGTGCTATATTGTGCTTAAAAAAAACATTTATTCTAGGGACAGAAAACTCTAGGTAGGGACAGTGTCAGTTTCTTTCACTCTGCAAGTCCTTGTTTCCAGGGACCTGTAAGGACAGTGAGTTAATTTTCCTTGTGCTATATTGTGATTAAAAAAAACATTTTTTCTAGGGACAGAAAACTGTAGGTAGGGAGAGTGTTTTTTTTCTTTCACTCTGCAAGTCCTTGTTTCCAGGGACCTGTAAGGACAGTGAGTTAATTTTCCTTGTGCTATATTGTGATTAAAAAAAACATTTTTTCTAGGGACAGAAAACTCTAGGTAGGGAGAGTGTTTTTTTTCTTTCACTCTGCAAGTCCTTGTTTCCAGGGACCTGTAAGGACAGTGAGTTAATTTTCCTTGTGCTATATTGTGATTAAAAAAAACATTTTTTCTAGGGACAGAAAACTCTAGGTAGGGAGAGTGTTTTTTTTCTTTCACTCTGCAAGTCCTTGTTTCCAGGGACCTGTAAGGACAGTGAGTTAATTGTCCTTGTGCTATATTGTGCTTAAAAAAAACATTTATTCTAGGGACAGAAAACTCTAGGTAGGGACAGTGTCAGTTTCTTTCACTCTGCAAGTCCTTGTTTCCAGGGACCTGTAAGGACAGTGAGTTAATTGTCCTTGTGCTATATTGTGATTAAAAAAAACATTTATTCTAGGGACAGAAAACTCTAGGTAGGGACAGTGTCAGTTTCTTTCACTCTGCAAGTCCTTGTTTCCAGGGACCTGTAAGGACAGTGAGTTAATTTTCCTTGTGCTATATTGTGATTAAAAAAAACATTTTTTCTAGGGACAGAAAACTGTAGGTAGGGAGAGTGTTTTTTTTCTTTCACTCTGCAAGTCCTTGTTTCCAGGGACCTGTAAGGACAGTGAGTTAATTTTCCTTGTGCTATATTGTGATTAAAAAAAACATTTTTTCTAGGGACAGAAAACTCTAGGTAGGGAGAGTGTTTTTTTTCTTTCACTCTGCAAGTCCTTGTTTCCAGGGACCTGTAAGGACAGTGAGTTAATTTTCCTTGTGCTATATTGTGATTAAAAAAAACATTTTTTCTAGGGACAGAAAACTCTAGGTAGGGAGAGTGTTTTTTTTCTTTCACTCTGCAAGTCCTTGTTTCCAGGGACCTGTAAGGACAGTGAGTTAATTGTCCTTGTGCTATATTGTGCTTAAAAAAAACATTTTTTCTAGGGACAGAAAACTCTAGGTAGGGAGAGTGTTTTTTTTTTTTCACTCTGCAAGTCCTTGTTTCCAGGGACCTGTAAGGACAGTGAGTTAATTGTCCTTGTGCTATATTGTGCTTAAAAAAAACATTTATTCTAGGGACAGAAAACTCTAGGTAGGGACAGTGTCAGTTTCTTTCACTCTGCAAGTCCTTGTTTCCAGGGACCTGTAAGGACAGTGAGTTAATTTTCCTTGTGCTATATTGTGATTAAAAAAAACATTTTTTCTAGGGACAGAAAACTGTAGGTAGGGAGAGTGTTTTTTTTCTTTCACTCTGCAAGTCCTTGTTTCCAGGGACCTGTAAGGACAGTGAGTTAATTTTCCTTGTGCTATATTGTGATTAAAAAAAACATTTTTTCTAGGGACAGAAAACTGTAGGTAGGGAGAGTGTTTTTTTTCTTTCACTCTGCAAGTCCTTGTTTCCAGGGACCTGTAAGGACAGTGAGTTAATTTTCCTTGTGCTATATTGTGATTAAAAAAAACATTTTTTCTAGGGACAGAAAACTCTAGGTAGGGAGAGTGTTTTTTTTCTTTCACTCTGCAAGTCCTTGTTTCCAGGGACCTGTAAGGACAGTGAGTTAATTGTCCTTGTGCTATATTGTGCTTAAAAAAAACATTTTTTCTAGGGACAGAAAACTCTAGGTAGGGAGAGTGTTTTTTTTCTTTCACTCTGCAAGTCCTTGTTTCCAGGGACCTGTAAGGACAGTGAGTTAATTTTCCTTGTGCTATATTGTGATTAAAAAAAACATTTTTTCTAGGGACAGAAAACTCTAGGTAGGGAGAGTGTTTTTTTTCTTTCACTCTGCAAGTCCTTGTTTCCAGGGACCTGTAAGGACAGTGAGTTAATTTTCCTTGTGCTATATTGTGATTAAAAAAAACATTTTTTCTAGGGACAGAAAACTCTAGGTAGGGAGAGTGTTTTTTTTCTTTCACTCTGCAAGTCCTTGTTTCCAGGGACCTGTAAGGACAGTGAGTTAATTTTCCTTGTGCTATATTGTGATTAAAAAAAACATTTTTTCTAGGGACAGAAAACTCTAGGTAGGGAGAGTGTTTTTTTTCTTTCACTCTGCAAGTCCTTGTTTCCAGGGACCTGTAAGGACAGTGAGTTAATTGTCCTTGTGCTATATTGTGCTTAAAAAAAACATTTTTTCTAGGGACAGAAAACTCTAGGTAGGGAGAGTGTTTTTTTTTTTTCACTCTGCAAGTCCTTGTTTCCAGGGACCTGTAAGGACAGTGAGTTAATTGTCCTTGTGCTATATTGTGCTTAAAAAAAACATTTATTCTAGGGACAGAAAACTCTAGGTAGGGACAGTGTCAGTTTCTTTCACTCTGCAAGTCCTTGTTTCCAGGGACCTGTAAGGACAGTGAGTTAATTTTCCTTGTGCTATATTGTGATTAAAAAAAACATTTTTTCTAGGGACAGAAAACTGTAGGTAGGGAGAGTGTTTTTTTTCTTTCACTCTGCAAGTCCTTGTTTCCAGGGACCTGTAAGGACAGTGAGTTAATTTTCCTTGTGCTATATTGTGATTAAAAAAAACATTTTTTCTAGGGACAGAAAACTCTAGGTAGGGAGAGTGTTTTTTTTCTTTCACTCTGCAAGTCCTTGTTTCCAGGGACCTGTAAGGACAGTGAGTTAATTTTCCTTGTGCTATATTGTGATTAAAAAAAACATTTTTTCTAGGGACAGAAAACTCTAGGTAGGGAGAGTGTTTTTTTTCTTTCACTCTGCAAGTCCTTGTTTCCAGGGACCTGTAAGGACAGTGAGTTAATTGTCCTTGTGCTATATTGTGCTTAAAAAAAACATTTATTCTAGGGACAGAAAACTCTAGGTAGGGACAGTGTCAGTTTCTTTCACTCTGCAAGTCCTTGTTTCCAGGGACCTGTAAGGACAGTGAGTTAATTGTCCTTGTGCTATATTGTGATTAAAAAAAACATTTATTCTAGGGACAGAAAACTCTAGGTAGGGACAGTGTCAGTTTCTTTCACTCTGCAAGTCCTTGTTTCCAGGGACCTGTAAGGACAGTGAGTTAATTTTCCTTGTGCTATATTGTGATTAAAAAAAACATTTTTTCTAGGGACAGAAAACTGTAGGTAGGGAGAGTGTTTTTTTTCTTTCACTCTGCAAGTCCTTGTTTCCAGGGACCTGTAAGGACAGTGAGTTAATTGTCCTTGTGCTATATTGTGCTTAAAAAAAACATTTATTCTAGGGACAGAAAACTCTAGGTAGGGACAGTGTCAGTTTCTTTCACTCTGCAAGTCCTTGTTTCCAGGGACCTGGAGAGACATTGAGTGAATTGTCCTTGTGCTATATTGTGATTAAAAAAAACATTTATTCTAGGGACAGAAAACTCTAGGTAGGGACAGTGTCAGTTTCTTTCACTGTGAAAGTCCTTGTTTCAAGGGACAGAGAAGGACACCTGAAGGTAGCCCTTATTGCTTTTTTCCCATCTCCCTGCAGGCCATCTATTAGAATGTCTGGAAGGCAAACAAGGAGAGGCAGACAGTCAGGAGGCAATAAAAGAGGGCAAGCAGGCTCTGTGTCTGGGGGCAACAGTGCTGGTCGTGGACGCGGTGCATTGTCATCAGCACATGGCCATGGGACACGCTTGTCCTTCTTTTCGGCAGCTGGACATGTTGAGCCACATCATGCCGAAGACTTGGTAGAGTGGATGACCAAGCCCTCCTCCTCCTCCTCATCCTCTCTCACCCAGGCTCAGGGTACTGGAAAAGCAGCTGCCAAAGCGTCGTCTTCCCTGGTATCAATGTCAGACAAATCATCAGTCACTCCTTCCCTAGACCCACCATGTCCTCCTCCTGAGGAGTCCCCCGAACTGTTTCAGCACAGTGTTGGGTACATGCTCCAGGAGGATGCCCAGCGTTTCGAAGGGTCTGATGATGAAACCCAGCTAGAGGAAGGCAGTAGCGTGAGAGCAGACAGAGGGGATGCTCAAGAAGGACACCAATCTGGCAGTCATGTTCCAGCAGCTGCAGCATACTGCCAGATTGGCTCCAGTGATGAGGAGGGAGGGGATGATGAGGTCAATGACTCCACGTGGGTGCCTAATAGGAGAGAGGAGGAGGAGGAGGATGAGGAGGAGGCACATCTCCAACGAGGCAGGATGCCCTTTGGTGGCCAGCGTAAGGGCAGTACACCGACGGAATCACACCGCAGAGCTCCGCCTGTGCAGGGCGCTGCCTCTGCCCGTCATTCAAAAAGTTCTTTGGTGTGGGCCTTTTTTGAGGCTAGTGCATCAGATCGCACAGCTGCTGTTTGCAACATATGTCTCAAGCGTATATCGCGTGGCCAAAACATCAGCCGCTTGGGTACCACATGCCTGACCAGACATATGTTGACCTGCCATGCAGCTCGTTGGCAAGCCTACCTCAAAGACCCACACCAAAGAACCAAGCGGACCTCTCCTTGCACCGCATCAGCTGGGATCTCCAACCCCACTATAACTTCAGTCCTCTCTGAAACATGCACTGAGAGGAATGAAGGTGTAGAATTAGGTGTGTCACAGCCAAGTACTTGCGCCCACTCTGCTAGCAGTACACCGACGTCCGATTCTAGCAGGCAAATTTCCCTGCCCCAGCTGCTGGACCGTCGAAAGAAGTTCACTCCCAGCCATCCACATGCCCAGCGGTTGAATGCTAGCTTGGCTAAATTGCTAGCGCTTCAACTGCTGCCTTTTCAGTTGGTAGACTCGGCCCCCTTCCGTGAGTTTGTGCAATGTGCGGTTCCTCAGTGGCAGGTTCCCAAACGCCACTTTTTCTCACGGAAGGCTATTCCGGCTCTCTACCGGCATGTGGAAGGCAATGTCTTGGCCTCGCTGGACAGGGCGGTCAGCGGTAAGGTGCATATTACCGCTGACTCATGGTCCAGCAGGCATGGACAGGGACGTTACCTTTCTTTCACGGCCCATTGGGTCACTCTTTTGGCAGCTGGGAAGGATTCAGGACAAGGTGCAGTAGTGTTGGAGGTTGTCCCACCGCCACGCCTCCAAAATGCTACTACTGGTTGTGACACACCTCTCTCCTCCACCCCCTCCTCTTCTTCTTCCTCCATGGCCTCTTCCTGTGGTTTGTCCTATGAACCAGCGGTGCTCCGTAGCCGTTCACGGGGCTACGCAAGTACGCAGGCAAAAAGATGCCATGCCGTGCTTGCGCTGGTGTGTTTGGGGGACAGAAGCCACACTGGGGCAGAGGTCCTGTCTGCTCTGCAGGGCCAGGCCGAGAGGTGGTTGACGCCACGCCAGCTTAAGCCAGGAATGGTGGTTTGCGACAATGGCACCAACCTCCTCTCCGCCCTCCGACAGGGACAACTGACCCATGTGCCCTGTGTGGCTCACGTCCTTAACCTGGTGGTGCAGCGCTTCTTGGGCAGGTACCCGGGCTTACAGGATGTCCTGAGGCAGGCCAGGAAAGTCTGTGTGCATTTCCGCAGATCTTATAATGCCAGTGCTCGCCTGGCTGAGCTGCAAAAGGAGTTGAACCTGCCCAAGAACCGCCTTATATGTGACATGCCCACCAGGTGGAACTCAACGTTGGCCATGCTGCAGCGGCTGCACACGCAGCAGAGGGCCATCAATGAGTACCTGTGCGACTACGGCACCAGGACAGGGTCAGGGGAGCTTGGTTTTTTTTCTCCACGCCAGTGGGGCATGATCAGGGATGCATGCACTGTCCTGGCACCATTTGAGGAGGCCACGAGGATGGTGAGCAGTGACAGTGCATGCATCAGTGACACTGTACCTCTTGTCCACCTGTTGGAGCACACGCTGCGTGGAATAATGGACAGGGCACTTGAGGCAGAACAGAGGCAGGAAGAGGAGGACTTCCTTGCCTCTCAAGGCCCCCTTTACCCAGACAGTGTTCCTTCTGTCCCACCCATCGCACAGGAAGAGGAGGAGGAGGAGGAGGAGGAGGAGGAGGAGGATTGTGTCAGCATGGAGGTGGAGGCTGGCACTCAGCATCATCAGCAGCAGTCTTTTAGGGATGATTTACAGTCCCAAGAAACCAGTGGACTTGTACGTGGCTGGGAGGAGGTGGCTGCGGATCATGTCGTCCTTAGTGACCCAGAGGACTCCGGAGCGAATGCCTCAGCAAACCTACGCTGCATGGCCTCCCTGATCCTGCAAAGTCTGCGGAAGGATCCTCGTATTCTTCGGATCAAGGAGAGGGACCATTACTGGCTGGCCACTCTCCTTGATCCACGGTACAAGGGTAAGGTTGCGGACCTTATGTTACCGTCGCAGAGGGAGCAGAGGATGAGACAACTCCGGGAGGCCTTGCAGAAAGGTCTGTGCAACGCGTTCCCAGAGACTGGGAGGTTGCAAACTCCTGGTCCTGGACAACGAGTTGCTGAGGCTTCGGCCAGTCAAAGAAGGAGCGGTGGGGAAGGTGGCCGTCTGACCGATGCGTTCAGACAATTCTTTAGTCCGCAGCCCCAAAGTATGATCGGTTCCAGCAACCATCGCCAGCGTCTGATAAACATGGTGCAGGAATATCTAGGGGCAAGGTCAGACTTGGACACCTTCCCCACCGAAAATCCTCTGGCTTACTGGGTCTTGAGGATGGATCACTGGCCAGAGCTTGCACAGTATGCAATTGAGCTACTGGCCTGTCCTGCATCCAGCGTTCTTTCGGAACGCACATTCAGTGCTGCTGGAGGATTTGTCACGGATCACAGGGTGCGCCTGTCCACCGACTCGGTTGATCGACTGACTTTCATCAAGATGAACCAGTCTTGGATCACCACCAGCTACCACACACCTGATGCTGATATAACAGACTAATTGATTTTAAAATGTCACATCCCTTCAAGACTGATGCTGATGCTGAGTGCCTGTGCTGTTATGTTGACTGGCTATCCTCCTCCTCCGAGTCCTCAATGATACGATTGATGATGATAGCTTGGAAGATCATTTTTGTTTATGGGTGCCGCCACCAGTGCCTAACGCCCAATTTTTCAGCCCCTGTTTAACAGGGGCGTGTAATTACAATTTTTGAAGCAATACTTTGCAACAGGGCTCATTGCTGTGCTCCAAGTACAGTATCTGTGAGGAGTTGCAGTGTTGTGCCACCAGTGCCTAAGGCCCAATTTTTCAGCCCCTGTTTAACAGGGGCGTGTCATTACAATTTTTGAAGCAATACTTTGCAACAGGGCTCATTGCTGTGCTCCAAGTACAGTATCTGTGAAGGGTTGCAGTGTTGTGCCACCAGTGCCTAAGGCCCAATTTTTCAGCCCCTGTTCAACAGGGGCATGTAATTACAATTCTTGATCTAATAATTCACAGCAGGGCCCATTGCTGCACCCACCAAGAGTAACTGTCAGGGCTTACAGTGTTGTGGCACCAGCACCACCATCAAAGGCCCAATTTTTACTACCACTGTTCAACAATTATATGTAATTAAAATTCCTGATATAATAGTTGACAGCAGGGCGTTCCAGCACCAACCAAGAGTAACTGTGAGTGCTTACAGTGTTGTGCCAACACCAACAACTAAGGGGCCTATTTCTGCAGAGTATATACGGCAGGTCCCTACTTTCAAACATCCAACTTACAAACGACTCCTACTTGCAAACGCAAGAAGACAACAGGAAGTGAGAGGAAATCTACCACTAGGAAGGAAAATTCTCTCCTGTAAGAATAAATATGGGAGAAAGGTGTCTCCTCTGTACTGATGCTTTATCAGCAATCCTTGTTTCAAGAAAAACACCACATTTCAAAAACAGTTGTCATTAGGACGGAAAGTGAGGTGAAATGTTCTGAACAGGGGCACAGACAGCAAAACAAATGTTACAGGGGTGATAACCCTTACCTATGTTTTCCAAAAAGTTTAAAAATAGATTTTTGGTCTGGAGCTACACTTCAACAATGTACCTGTTCAAAATTACAAACAGATTCTACATAAGAACAAACCTACAGTCCCTGTCTTGTATGCACCGCCTGTATACGGCTGTTCAGAGTATATAGGGCCTTTTTTATTTTATGTGCGGGGTTCCCCTTAATATCCATACAAGACCCAAAGGGGCTGGTAATGGGCTGGGGTAGGGGGGGGGTCATGGGGTAGCTATGCCATTTTTCTTAAAGATTTTCATCCATATTACCGGGACCAGACATTACATTAAAGCCGCAAGCAGTTTTAAATGGCTTTTTTTTCCTTTAGAAGTGTCATTTTGTGCAGGGACAGTTCTAAACACGGGAAACACGTGGCACTTCACAGGCATACTTTAGACACCCCCCAGGTACGATATTTAAAGGAATATTTGACTTTTTTTTTTTCACTTTATGCATCATTAAAATGACTGCTCCCGGAAAACGACCGTTTTTAAAACTTATTTTTGCATTGATACATGTCCCCTGGTGC
Organism: Rana muscosa; assembly: GCA_029206835.1. Classification (NCBI taxonomy): domain Eukaryota; kingdom Metazoa; phylum Chordata; class Amphibia; order Anura; family Ranidae; genus Rana; species Rana muscosa. Next base: position 688,296,289 of record CM055117.1, read on the forward strand.
AGAACCCGGGTTCCCAAACCCTTTTTAGGACAATAACATGCATAATAGTTTTTATAATTAGCACTTTAGAATTCGAACGTTCGCATCCATTGTATTTAATAGGGTTCTAATGTTCGTTCGAACTTTCGGTCCGTTCGCGGGTTCTGGTGCGAACCGAACCCGGGGGTGTTCGGCTCATCACTAGTCGGGACACAGTGTAGGGTGGTGAAAAACATAAAAACTGTTTATTGAAAACTCAGAGAATTTATATAAAATATTATAAAATGCAGCGCTAGCGAATATAAATGTGCTCAATACAAACGTATGTGTGAATGTCAACCATCTAAACCTTTCGGGATGATGATACACACTATTAGTGAAAAGATTATGCACCAATGATTGGTGTCACCAGAAATGCAGTGGGTGTAATACTAAGGCCTCATGCCCACGGGCGTTTTTTCAGCCGCGTTTTTGAGCGTTTTTTACAGCTTAAAAACGCCTGTCCATGTTAGTCTATAGCTTCATGCCCACCTAGGCGTTTTTGAGCTGTAAAGAGCATAGGCGTTTGTAAGCTGTAAAAAAAACCCAGGGCCAGTGCGTTCCTCAGCGTCAGAACTAGGCAGGAAAAAACGCGAGCGTCAAAAAACGCGCAAAAACGCGCACTAACGCGCACTAACGCGCAAAAAACGCGCACTAACGCGCGGTCGCGTTTTTAGCTCCGACGTTTTTTTTTTTTTTTTTTTCAAAAAAAAATAAAATAAAAAATAAAAAAATATTTACAATAACATGGACAGGCGTTTTTAAGCTGTAAAAAACGCTCAAAAACGCAGCTGTAAAAACGCCAGTGGGCATGAGGCCTAAATGTTACCACTAAAAAGTGATCAACTAAGTAAAACCAGAAAATATACTGTGCAAAACATTAAATGAACTGAACAACCAGGCAAATAGCTCTAGGAGTAATTCACAGTACTACAGATGGTTTTCAACATCAAAGAAATAATGTCCCATTTGCAACAGTGGTTGTAATATAGAAGGAAGGGAAAAAAAAAAAAAAAAAAAAAAAATGCTTTAAAATAAAATAAAAGTCACCCAACATCCAACTTCTAGGACCAATAATGTTGGTCCTTGATGATGCCCTGGAGGAGGGGCGAAATGCATTGACAAATTTCCGGTCAACACTAAGAACCAGTGACGCTGCTTCCGGTTCTTGTGGAACGCACGCCGTTGTGAACCCGGAACACACTGACGCTCGGTTATCATTGAAGGCTTGTGAGTTTTCCCAATAACAGCGTATTGTTAATCTGTTCCTAAGCGGTACTTCACAAGTTGCTTTTTCTTTTTATTCCCCACATGGTCCTCTGATCTCTGCTGCTATTGAGCCAACTGTTGAATTTCACCGAACATTATTGGTCCTAGAAGTTGGATGTTGGGTGACTTTTATTTTATTTTAAAGCATTTTTTTTTTCCCTTCCTTCTATATTACAACCACTGTTGCAAATGGGACATTATTTCTTTGATGTTGAAAACCATCTGTAGTACTGTGAATTACTCCTAGAGCTATTTGCCTGGTTGTTCAGTTCATTTAATGTTTTGCACAGTATATTTTCTGGTTTTACTTAGTTGATCACTTTTTAGTGGTAAGATTTAGTATTACACCCACTGCATTTCTGGTGACACCAATCATTGGTGCATAATCTTTTCACTAATAGTGTGTACCATCATCCCGAAAGGTTTAGATGGTTGACATTCACACATACGTTTGTATTGAGCACATTTATATTCGCTAGCGCTGCATTTTATAATTTTTTTATCTCTCAAGGTGTTACTGCCTTATGCTGTAGCAGCTGCGCATATAATAATTTCTTTTCACTTGTCATTTATTTTTGTATGTCTCCATAAGCGCGAGTTTTAGTTTTTGTTTATTTACAGAGAATTTATATACCACACAAAATCAGATAAAAGCTTGATCACATTATCGTATGCAAAGGAAACTGTTTACAGGAATATAATTAACATAACCAAGGAACAACCAACATATACTTTATGCTAATCCACATCTAGCAACTAATTGCTGACAGTGATTGAATTTACATGAGCTAATTAACTAGACCCTTAAACCAGCATAGGTGACCAGACCATTCGGCACCTACAACCCTGAATACAAAGTACTGCACAATACACATTATTACAAGTATAACAATAGGGGATCCAATTAACAACGGGAGGAAGACACTTACTGTATGAGGAACACTATGGGAGAGACCTACTTACAATAAACACATTATGGCAGGCGACCCCGGTGGTTTGAGCTGATTACATTAACATCTACAGTCATTGCTGGTTTGAGGCATAGAGGCCCCAAATATGTTTATAGAACTTCCAGTTCCTAGAGTCTGTGTGTTTTGGGGAGATATACACTTGAATTCAAAGCAAGACCACTCTAAGGATTAAGTGTGAAAGTGTCCATCGCACTACTAGGAGTATAGATAAATGTCACCAAGTAGCAGAAAGGATAATAATAATGATAAAATATGCAGCAAAACCTAATAGTGTTTACAATACACAAAGTGGAAAATATAAAGAAAGTGATCTTGCGCAATATTAGATAATCATCCAACACACTAAAAATACCAAATGTCCAAAAATGGATATGGTGTGCTAAAATTAAAATAAATGATAAAAATCCCAAATACTGAAATCATGCAAAAAATCTAAATATTCTAAATAGTGTAAACACACTCTTATGACAATAATCTGAGAATATAAATATAAATATTCAAGAATAAATAAACAGGATCATAAATGGTGTATAAATAAATGTGAGGTAGATATGGTGATGAGGTATATAAAGTGATAAAGTCTTTAACCAGTTCAGACCTGCGCTATGACCAAAAGACGGCCGCAGCGCGGACCTGAACTGCCGGGCGGGCGTCCCTGGACGTCCTGTTTACTTCCGCAAAGCGCGCCCGCGGCGGCGCGCATCGTGGAAGAGCTGTGCCCGCTGTGTCACGCGGGTGCCGATGCGAGTGTCTGGCGTCCGCGATGTTTGCCAGGTACTCACGATCGGCAGTCACAGAGCCAGGGACGTGGATCTCTGTGTGTAAACACAGAGATCCTCGTCCACTCAGGGAAGAGGAGATCGATGCTGTGCCCCTTGTACATAGGGACAACCATCGGTCACCTCCCCCAGTCAGTCCCCTCCCCCCACAGAAAGAATCACTCCCAGGGAACACATTTAACCCCTTGATCGCCCCCTAGTGTTAACCCCTTCCCTGCCAGTCACATTTATACAGTAATCAGTGCATATTTATAGCACTGTTCACTGTATAAATGTGAATGGTCCCAAAATAGTGTCAAAAGTGTCCGAACTGTCTGCCGCAATAACGCAGTCCTGACAAAAATCGCAGATCACCGATATTAATACTGAAAAAAAAAAAAAAAATGTCATAAATCTATCCCCTATTTTTTGGACGGTATAACTTTTGCGCAAACCAATCAATAAATGCTTATTGCGATTTTTTTTAACCAAAAATATGTAGAAGAATATGTATCGGCCTAAACTGAGAAAAAAAAAAAAATTGGATATTTATTATAGCAAAAAGTAAAAAATATTGTGTTTGTTTTCAAAATTGTCAGTCTTTTTTTGTTTATAGCGCAAAAAAATAAAAACCACAGAGGTGATCAAATACCACCAAAAGAAAGCTCTATTTGTGTTAAAAAAATGATAAAAATTTCATTTGGGTACAGTGTTGTATGACAGCGCAATTGTCATTCAAAGTGCGTCAGCGCTGAAAGCTGAAAATTGGTCTGGGCAGGAGGGGGGTTTAAGTGTCCAAGGAAGTGATTAAAATGCTCCACAGACGTAACTGTAAACAAACTTTCTTGATATCCAGAGAGAACAGTCTCTCAGAACTCTCACCTCATATACTAAAATAGCTTGCATCAAAGAAACACAGAATTCATTTGACTTTCATGTATTTGAGGTGAGAGTTCTGAGAGACTGTTCTCTCTGGATATCAAGAATGTTTGTTTACAGTTACGTTTGTGGAGCATTTTAAAGACTTTATCACTTTATATACCTCATCACCATATCTACCTCACATTTATTTATACACCATTTACGATTCTGTTTATTCATTCTTGAATATTTATATTTATATTCTCAGATTATTGTCATAAGAGTGTGTTTACACTTGTAGCGGGGTCTCCTTTAAGACTCTCGGAACTACATTTCCCAGAGTCCTGTTTGGCACCCAGGGTGCAGTGTTGCCACCGCAGAGACTCATGGGAGGGGCTATTTAAGAAGGAGGCGAGGCGGAGCTCGGCCTTTTTGGACACCGCGCTGCTAGCAACAGCTTCTTCCTGTGCGGATCTGCTGCAGTGCAAGGCCTGAAGCCTGGGGCCTTGTGCAAATTCTGAAGAGCCTTCCATCCCGCTGTGGAGCCTGGGTGGCACCTGACAGAGTTTGCTGCGGATATCAGTTGGATCGGGGACCCGATCGTTGCAGACGCTGTGTGTGGAGACACAGCAGGTGAAAGCCCCGGACTGGGATCGCGTCCGGAGTGGTGAGCGAGCACCTGCTCAATCCAATCGGTTGTATTGTGTTTAGGCCTATAGACTGCCTTGGCCCACCGTTGACTTATTTGCTGTTTCCGCTGGAGACCGGTTGCAAGACAGAGCTAAAGGGTCTCCAGCATAGTGTTCCTTGTGACTGCCTACTTTGTGGATTACAATACTGTTCCTGAACGTGCACCACCATTTCAAGTTTGCATGCGAAGAAATCTTTATTCACAAGACTGAGTTTGATTCCATGTCAGGCCTGACTACGGAGGGGAGATAGAATATTGTTTAGTGCGCCATAGGGCGCATAGATAGCAATAGCTGCACGTGGTGGATTACCGCGCTGTGCTATTGCCATACATATATTACACCTATTGCTGCAGGGCTCTGTAAGCCAGTTATATGTTATGTTTTAACCCATGCCCTTTTAACCTAAAGTAAAGCTGTTATACCTTGCCATTTGCTATCACTGTGTTGTCATTACTCATAGTGCTTACACTTAATCAGAAGTTAAAGTGTGCATGTTACCAGGTGTAGATTACGATAGAAAACATCCCTAGACTAACTGTGCCACAGGGGACTATACAAGATTGCCGGAGGTTGGTGGAGCTGTACTCAGGGCCCGAAAAAATCAAACCAGCGGCTCTCTTAACTGGGGGTAGCGCTACACACTATTTAGGATATTTCGATTTTTTGCACGATTTCAGTATTTGGGATTTTTTATCATTTATTTAAATTTTAGAACACCATATCCATTTTTGGACATTTGGAATTTTTAGTGTGTTGGATGATTATCTAATATTGCACGAGATCACTTTCTTTATAATTTCCACTCTAAGGATTCCCCAGGCACACACCTCCTAAAGAGTAGGAGGGCCCATAGTCAGTAGACAATAGGCCACCCTGAAGTCCCCTCCAAAAGCTCCTGTCCTGGCTGGGTCTGTCACACTCACGCTGACTGAACTCCTTCTGAAGTAACTTCTACAACAGGTAAAAGTGTACAAACCACAATAATGGGCAAAACTAAATATAACTTACATTTAGCACCCTTTCCATACAACTGGGACAATAGCATTGATCACGAACAAATCAAAAGGTTAAAAATGGCCCAGTGTGTATGATAATTGAAAACATATGTGGGTAACTAGTGTATGCAGCTTTACATCACATAGACAAACTGCATACTTTAGCATATAAATATATCTACTCTAAGTAGGAGTTATTGTTCCTCAAAATAAAATAATGTCAAGCATATAAGCCAATATCAATAAATACAAAAGGAGCTGCACAAGATATTAATTTAATAAGACAGGAGTAAAGTCATTTTATTACAGCAGCAGGTTGCAGGCATGTCAACACTCAGTGATTTGTTGGATCAACGAGAACAGAGGCTTCAGATGAGATCCTCTAATTAAATCACAACTGCACATTTCTAGACAGATGATGACTGGATGGCAGATCCTGCTTAAAGGTCCCTGTGTTTAAAATGATGCTACTTACTGGTTTTTTAAATACACAATCCCTCTTTTTGTTCTAACAATGTAAGATAAATAAAAAGCTAAGCATACTATTAGAAAATGTTTATCATTCATAAAATACAGATTTGATTCTGTTGGACATACCCCCCTATTGGTTACCACAAAATAAATATAAATATTTTTTTCATTTAATTTTAATATTACCTGTTGACATAAGGATAGAGATTGTTTCATGGTTTCTACAAGTACAAGCATTACTAAATTATGTTCAAACAGTGCTTTGAATTTCAATTATACCTAAGAGAAATTCCTAGCTAAAGTTAATGAGTAAATTAACCTCGGTAAAAGATGACTTTCTATTAATGAGAAAAGGTAAACCGATTTACAAATTTTTTAAGTAGAATCTGTGTAATGGAAAAAAGTAACATTACTGGTAATGCGTTGATGAGCAACAAAACCTCCAGGGCACCCTGGCCTTGTGAAATCTAGGTTTACAGAACTGCTTAAACTTTGGTCCAGTTGGGTTTTTAGATAATACATTTGAAGAATTCTGACCAGTTAAAAACTGTTTTAAAATTAGATGCCTTGAGAGTCTTTATGCAAAGGGCTAGATTTACTAAAGACAAATATGCTGTTCACTTTGCAAGAGAATGTTCTATAGCTTAGTGAATGAGGTAATAGCTCTGGTGATATCCATCATCCAATCATGTGCATGCAATAAATGCATGCTTCCTTGCATGTGATTGGGTATTCTTTACAATTTGAATTCACCACATTCACTAAGGTAAGGGAAATTCCCTTTCAAAGTGAACAGCCTCCTCAAAGCAATAATGTTTAGATTTATTTTACAAATGTTCAATTTTCTGTAACTATTGCATATGTATAATCAAACTGCCAATGATAATTTTACCACTCAACTGGGTTTTTTGTTACTGCAGCAAAAAAGCAAAGATGCTATGCAAAGTGTCTTGGTCTATAGTACTATATACACTTCACTTTTTAGGAAAATAGACTTGAAAATTGCAAGATAAATTATGTTTTATGTCTTATAAGATATGAGCTTCTCCACTTTGCACAGAGTTCACTGGGGTTGATTTACTAACACTGGCATTCATGGTTCCCCCAATGAACTGTAGCTCCCCAGAGCAGCCCCAGACCATGACACTCCCACCACCATGCTTGACTGTAGGCAAGACACACTTGTTTTTGTACTCCTAATCTGGTTGCTGCAACACGCGCTTGACACCATCTGAATCAAATACGTTTATCTTGGTCTCATCAGACCACAGAACATGGTTCCAGTAATCCATGTCCTTAGTATGCTTGTCTTCAGCAAACTGTTTGTGGGCTTTCTTGTGCATCATCTTTAGAAGAGGCTTCCTTCTGGAACGACAGCCCTGCAGACCAATTTGATGCAGTGTGCGGCGTATGGTCAGAGCACTGACAGGCTGACCCCCCACCCCTTCAAACTATGCAGCAATGCTCATACGTCTACTTGACAAAGACAATCTCTGGATATGACGCTGAGCACGTGCACTTGACTTCTTTGGTCGACCATGGCGGTGAGGCCTGCTCTGAGTAGAACCTGTCCTGTTAAACCGCTGTATGGTCTTGGCCACCGTGCTGCAGCTCAGTTTCAGGGTCTTGGCAATCTTCTTATAGCCTAGGCCAGTGATGGCGAACCTTGGCACCCCAGATGTTTTGGAACTACATTTCCCATGATGCTCAAGCACTCTGCAGTGTAGTTGAACACCATGAGAAATGTAGTTCCAAAACATCTGGGGTGCCAAGGTTCGCCATCACTGGCCTATGCCATCTTTATGTAGAGCAACAATTATTTTTTTCAGATTCTCAGAGTTTTTTGCCATGAGGAGCCATGTTGAACTTCCGGTGACCAGTATGAGAGAGTGAGAGCGATTACACCAAATTTAACACACCTGCTCTCCCATTCACACCTGAGACCTTGTAACACTAATGAGTCAAATGACACTGGGAGGGAAAATGGCTAATTGGGCCCAATTTGGGGTGTACTCACTTTTGTTGCCAGCGGTTTAGACATTAATGGCTGTGTGTTGAGTTATTTTGAGGGGACAGCAAATATACACTGTTATACAAGCTGTACATTCACTACTTTACATTGTAGCAAAGTGTCATTTCTTAAGTGTTGTCACATGAAAAGATATAACAAAATTTTTCCAAAATGAGAGGGGTGTACTTACTTTTGTGGGATACTGTACATCCCACATTATGAACAGGAAATATACAGATAAAGACCAGAAAGGCACCTCACATGTCAAAATTTGAAGAAGGTCTGTCTGATGGATATTTCATTTAACAGATTTTCAAAATCTGGTTTTCCTTGATAGCAAGCCATAGCAGATTATGAAACACATCAGGACTTTCCAAACCCAGTCTTTAAAGAATTTGTAAGATGTATAATGAGTATTTGTGGTGTCTGTAAATGATAGGATGAAGTAACTGTATAGCAGGAACACTAGTGCTACTATTGTGTGCTAAATAAATCATTTATGGACTATCTGATCGCTGGGTTTGGATGGCAGTGTTCTCTATAACAAGCCAGAAAGCTGTCCAATTTATTTTCCTAGCTTAGAAGTTATAAAAGTTTAATCTACACTATGTCATGGATGCCAAAAAATGCCTTTGCTGTTCATAAAAAAAAAAAACGATGAGTGTAGGAAATCAGGCTAACATTCGATAGATTGTCAAGGAAGTCATAGCAAATTAATTATAACTAAATAACACAAATTTTAATTTTACAAATGTACAGCAGAAAAATCAATATGGCATCTTTCACTATCTGTCAATATATCTTACTAACATTTTCACAGATAAAGTCTGGACTGCAAGGTAGGTAGATTGGATTGAAACATGTTTCTGTTGTAAATTCTAACCTTGACAGGGGATGTTGTACAACAATGATCATGCAATCTGTGTACAACACATTTTTGCAGCAGGAACATAATTTTGTTACTAAGCATTCATTTTTACCATTGGATGTCTCTGTTGCATCTTAATCATCCTGTAAGTGAATACATTATACTGCTAAAAACAGCTAAGGTGTAGAAATACACCATCATCTTTCATTTCTTCAGCATCATGTTCGACTACATCAAACTAAAGTAAAATAATCACAATTACACTAAGAAAAGAAGAATATAGTAGAGAAACATTTGCAAAGCCATACAATCTGCACAGAAAAAGTAACATTGTCAATCTGCTTCATTAGAAGACCATGGATAAAATTTACCTGTGGCATCAATTGCAGTCGTAGAAGCCGAGGCTGGCTGCATCTTGCCAGAGATATACACAGATCACATTAACATCAGCTATTAGTCTTCTATCTGTCCCTCCTAGACTATAACCCAACCAGTCCTGCACAATTTACAGACACAGCCTGCCATTGGATTATGTTGCCTCTCTCAATGTGACCTGCTGGGCAGACAGGTGTGATATGTTACTGAGAGTGATGCTGGCTTCTCCTATTACTGTCCTACTTAACCATACAGCTTCCTCTCCACTTCAATTCTTTGCATTGAAAATGCTCTTGAATTACAGAATATTTGATTACAGATTTCAAATCATGAACACATGGCTGTATGCTTTAGAACAATACTAAACAAAGGCAAGTCCTGATGCAGACCTTATAATGATATTGAAGTTATTAAATTATATTTTATTGCCATCTCTCACACTGACTTCAATTCTCTAAAGCTGTATGAGTTATTTCAATGGTGGTTCTAATTTTATTTAGTGAAACCTTTCTCATATAAACCTTCCTAGATATCATATAGGTGTGCAGATGCTATTTTATTTATATAAAATAATTATTTTAACCATTACCTAAGCATCATAAGTGTTTACTTTTTCTTTTGAACATTTATTTTATCTCCACTCTGAATGGTTCCCTTGACCTCATGATTATATTGAAGCTATTGGGGGTTATTTACGAAAGGCAAATTCACTTTGCACTACAAGTGCAAACTACACTTGAAATTGCACTGGAAGTGCAGTCGCTGTAAATCTGAGTAATAGATCTGAAATGAGGGGAAGCTCTGCTAATTTTATCATCCAATCATGTGCAAGCTAAAATTCTGTTTTTTATTTCCCTTGCATGTCCCCCTCGGATCTACAGCGACTGCACTTTCAAGTGCACTTTCAAGTGCACTTTGCACTTGTAGTTTGCACTTGTAGTGCAAAGTGGCTTTGCCTTTCGTAAATAACCCCCATTGTGTTATATTTTACGTTAAATTGATTTTTATTTTTCAAATCAAGTATAGATATCACATAGGTACAGTATGACAAAGGGTAATATATTACGTATAACATATCACATTTTTTCAGCATAAAACATAGACTCAGCAACAAATCTTCCAAAGGTGTTTCAGAGAACAACTATGGGTCAAGGAACTGAAGATATAAAATAACCCCTGGTAAATAGAAAGAAGAACGGTATAAAAATGAACCAGAGAGTCAGACAGTCTGGGAAGTCCTACCCATCCTGGGCACCCCAAATGGGATCATCCTGTGCCCCGGTCAGGCCCCCCCTCCCAGATACCTAACACCAGGTTATGAGAAGTTCATATGTAGAAGACAATTACACTCTATCTCTGAAGCGCATATTGAATTAGATTCATAGAGTTGCCTAAACAACTACACGACAATTAATTATGCCAAACCCTTAAATCATATCTATTAAACGAAGGTAAAAAAATATTAATAAATAAGACATAAAAAGAAAAAGGAGAAAGAGAAAAAGGGAAAAAGAGAAGAGAAGATGGAAGAAATCATGTGCCTAATGTGATGTTGAGGATATGGGGTGATCAGAGTTGATCCCGACCGCCAGAGTAATACCACAGTAAACAGCCCAAGGTTCCCACACAGCTTCAAATTTAGGGATTGTATTTGATAAAATACAAGCCAACTTCTCTTGCGCCATAATCCAAGAGATCTTATTTTGTATTGCCAACATGGAAACCCGGGGTTGCCTTCAAGATCTAGCAATAGCAAGTTTTGCCCCAAGTAGCATAAAGTGGATCAGCTGCAGAGTGGGTTTGGAAATGTTAGGAATACAGGCATTAAGGAGAGCAATAGAAGCAGACCTGGGAATCGAGCACTTAGTGAATTTGAATATGAGGTTAAATATCCTCTTCCAGACTGACCTGATCCTAGGACATTCCCACCAGACATGCACCATCGAACCTAAGAGTTGGCAGCCTCTAAAGCAATTGGGATCCGATGCTGGGTAGATGGTCGCAAGCCTGGCAGGAGTCATATACCACCTCATTAGAACTTTCAAGTTTGCTTCTATAAGGGAAGTGTTCAAAATACCTTGGAATGAGTTAGAGCAAGCCTTTTGCCAGGTGCCCAGATCCCAGTTTAGCTGGAGGTCATCCTCCCATGCTGTCATGTATGAGTACAGTGTGTTATATTTTATTGCCAACCCTCACACTGGCATCAGTTCACTTACTTGTATGATTTATTTCAATGGCATTATATTTTGTGGAATATTTCTTATATATGCTGTCCGTTTTCATGGTTAGATATGCATAGATGTGCCGACATTGGGGGTTATTTACTAAAACTGGCGACTGCAAAAATTGGTGCAACTCTGCATAGAAACCAATCAGCTTACAGGTTTTATTGTCAAACATTAAAGGGGCTGTAAAGGTTCATTTTTTATTTTCTAAATAGGTTCCTTTAAGCTAGTGCATTGTTGGTTCACTTACCTTTTCCTTTGATTTCCCTTCTAAATATTTTTTTTCTTTGTTTTCTTTGTCTGAATTTCTCACTTCCTGTTCCTCCTCAGTAAGCTGTTCAGTAAGCTGTTCTGGCTGACTCCACACCACTCGGATGATGGTGTGAAGTTTAGTGAGGAGGAACAGGAAGTGAGAAATTCAGACAAAGAAAAAAAACATTTAGAAGGTAAATCAAAGGAAAAGGTAAGTGAACCAACAATGCACTAGCTTAAAGGAACCTATTTAGAAAATAAAAAACAAACCTTTACAACCCCTTTAATTGAACAAGCTGAGGTTAGAATCTGATTGGCTACCATGCACAGCTGCACCAGTTTTAGTAAATCTACCCAATTATTTATTTGTGCAAAATAGTTCAACCAATAACTAATGATTATAAGTGTTAATTTTTCATTATTTTATCTCCACTTTGAGTGGCTCCATTATCTACTCTTGAATGCCTGGGAAAGCTAACCACCAGAAGCTACAGTACTGATACTGTAGCAGTAGTAACAAAAACATGTGTGATAATTTGTACATTTTTGAACACCATATAATATATTTGTTCAATATATACAAATATATTATATAACAAGAAAGAATAACAAATGCAATAAAAATATGACCCATGCCGTAAATTATTTTGTAAACTGAAATATAATTTTTGTAGTATATAATCCATGCATGCATGCAAAAACCTGACCAAATAGATGAATTATACCTAACCTGACACTGTAACTTCAAATTAACGCATGTATTTTATTTTTGGAAGCAGTGATATATATATATATATATATATATATATATATATATATATATAATAGAGGTGATTCTCTGCCACTAGTCAGATGCCTTGATTTACCAGACTGCACATGTTGACACATGCATATCCCAGCACATTGTAGAATTCCAACTCACTTGCAAGATATCTGATCTGTCTGAATGATAGCATACTGAGGACTGATTTGCGCAACTGCCATTCTCATGTGTGATTAAGAGAGTGTATTCAATACAAAATACAATAATCTTGGTTGTTGTAATTGGTATGCTGCTATTTCTGTAGACAGTTTCCTTGTTGAAATTGAACTTGTCTTCCTGTAACCTCTTAACAGTGTGTATGGATGGGTGAGCAGCAGCAGCAGGTGAGTAAAATCTCAATGTCACATTCTAGACTGTGGGCCAAATTACTGCTGCTGTTTTTGTAGAACAGTTTTAAGCACAGGAAAAAGACGTATATGAAATAAATAACTCAATTGAAGAAAAGGAAATGGAAAAATAACTGTTATTTTCTAGATGTTGGTCCTCCTGACCTATTTTCCAAACAATGCCATGGATGTCTACAGGAAAAATATGTGATGGACATTTAATACAATATACCACCTAGAAATACATTTGTAACAAGCTCCCTGTTACCTATCGCTGACTGAGATCTTTGTAGGTGTTAGGATAATTTTACCACTTTTATTATATATCGGAATGAATATCTTCTTAGGTGTAAATAGCAACGTGTCTGGCATGGCTTGATTCAAAAACCAGTAGTCAGGAATGTAAAAAAAAAAACTTACTATGAAAATGATGCAGCTGGATGGCTGTCATTGTCATGGCAAAAGTCATTATGGGGGAAGATCAAGGTAAAAAATAGAGGAACTCATCAATAAGCAATGCTTAAGAGTTAATAAAGAATTTTAAGTGAAGTTTTCACTCTTAAGCCAGGCACTAAATTATTTATGGTTTAGAATTGGTGTAAAATCTGGATTTGTAGTGCAGGGAAATATATTCACAGCACATGGTAAAAACGAATCCTCCCTGTTGCCAGCAGTAAATATTGCCAAGGTCTAGAGCCTGCATTTTCAATTAACTGCCATGAAGCAGGCTATAACTTGGCTGCTGACAGCTTTTAGACTGGGGCCCTCAAAACTGCCCACAGTCAAAGTGCCAGGCAAGTATTATGCAGCAAACAAGAGTAGTCAACAAACCCATTAAAAGTTTAGGGTAGGTGGCAGGCCGTTGGGAACCACAGTCCAAGCTGAGTTGTGACTAGGACCAGCCAAACAGAAGCAGATACCAGAGGACACACTAAGTAACAGAGTAAGAGAACAGAAGAATCACACAAAAATCTAAATAAGTGACAGATTTGCTCTGGCTAGGTGTAAGTAGATTAACCCAGACCTAAACACCAGAAAGGTGTTACAATTGAGCTGCAGTATACCCATGCCTAGTAAAAAGACCCAACCAAAGCAAAAAGAGGACACAAGGAATAGTTAGTGTGGAAGTGAAACACTGGTATGTTGCAAGAGGTGAGCAATGAGCTGGGGCTTGTTCATTTGGTTAAGCATTTTCTACGTAAAGTGACATTTAAGCTAATGTACCTTAAAAGACCAGGATGCAGATCACGGAATTAAAAAATTGCTTCTTTAAAAGACGTCTTGTTTGCACTGTACCATCTATAGCTCCCACAGTTTACCACAATTGAAGTGCATAGCACCATGGCCCAAATAGGGGACCAACACCATTTTAAATCATAGCTAGGGTGAGAATAGATTTTTTTTTAATCCCAGTGGGCTTTAAGACCCATATGGCCTTCATAGAAAGAAATTGGGATGGTGTTTGGATAATGTTTAAAAATAATATAATTATTATGATAAAGTACAGTAGACACACATTGTGAAATCAACTAAGGTGCATTAATGTAGGTTGCCCTGGATGGTAGAAGAGGGATGTTTAGGTAGTACATGAGGGAGACATTTCTTGGAATTCTAGTAGATTGCTTTTGAAAGGAATAAAGGGGCTAATCTGTTTAAAAACAATTTTGTTAAATATTTGCAGACCAGTAACTCCCTTCTACACCTTAATGACTTATGTCCTGTAAAAGTGCCATCAGTAATGATGCTTAGCACACTTCTAAGCATAGCATTGGAGAGCTCTGCCCTGCTTCTTCTGCTGGATTCCTGGAATAGAAGCCCTGTCCTCACAGAGATCCTACATCCAATTCTGTGTTCTTTCCAAAATGGCCTTAATTGGGAAAGAACACATTTTCAAGTACAACACTCCTACAGTTGTGGCTGCTAGAAAGAAAAAGAGGCACCATTTTTTAATTTGTACAATATATGTTCTTCTTTGGCCTTTATTTACATAGCAGGCCCTGCCCTTGCTTACACAAAATGTTTGTGTACCTCAGTGATAGACAAAGAACAATCTGGGAAATACTGCCTTAGCAGGCTCCACTCAGTCTTACACCTTAACTCAGTGTTTCTCAACTCTTCTCCTTTTTTTTTTTTTTTATACATATTTTTATTAATTTTTCAGCAACATATAACACACTTTACAATACATAAAACACATATACCAACTCAATATTTCCCCAAAACAAAACAAAAAAAAAAGAAAACAAAAAAACAAAAAAAACAAACAAAAAAAAACGAAAACAATGATCTATACTCCTATATGAAAAGCCCAGCCCTGGAACCCCATACTCTACACTGACTAGGGGAATCAGGGCTGGGCAAAGAAGGGGGAAAAAGGTGCATGGGAGAAAAAGGAGAGGGAGAAATAAATAAAAAAAAATAAAAAAAAAAGGGCAGAGGGAGGGGGAAGAGGGGAAAGGTGAGGGTACAATCCCTCGTTTTCTCCCCTAAGTGTTTTAAAGTTTATTATGTGCTAGAACTCTAATGTTAGTGCCCTTTTACGTGAAAATACTTAATGTGGGGTGACAAAAAGTGATTCCAAAGACTTCTTCAAAGAGAGAGAAAAAAAAACAAAAAAAAAACCTAACCCCCAGATATTAGAGTCCAAAAATGGGCTATATAAATGACTAAAAAATAAATTTACAAATGGTTGTGTTGATGGAGTGACAAAACATATATGTAAAGATAAAAGGTGACAGGGATAAGTGGCCTCACCAGTATGTGAGAAAGGGGAAGGGAAGAAAAAAAAAAGAGGGGGGGGAGGAGGTGAAAAATTGAGGAGGGGAGGGGGGATAGGGGAATAGGATCCCCTTATTCTCCCCCAATATCTTATGTGATGAAACTCTAATATTGATATCCCTAAAAGTGAGGTGATTCCAAAAACTACTTCAAACTAAAAACCTGGTGTTAAGGTCCATTAATGGACAAAAAAAAATGTTTAAAAAATAAATTTACAGTTGGCTATATTGATAAAGTGACCCAACTTATATGTGAAAAGGAGAGGAAAAAAAAAAAAGGGGAAAACTTATACACAAAAAATTCACCCCCTCCCCCTTCTCCACGTGCATTGATCATACTTGATTTATCCCATCTTTTTTAAATTCTCTCTCTAAGTATCATAAAAAAAAAAAAAAGGAGGGGAGGGGAATTAGGAAGGGATAGGAGGGGGAGGGGAAGGATAGGCCGGCATGCATGGCATCTAATAGTATACCTGTCCCAGTACATTTTAAATTCTTAAGGGATAGGCCCGACAATAACCCCAAAAGATCAACTTTAGGATATAAATAACTTATTCAGTAAATATAAATTGAGTCTCAGTGAGATTGTGCAAGTATCTCTCTATAGGCGGTGGTGTCCTTGAACTCCATCCACGGGGTCCAAGTTAGGGTATGTCGTTGGAAAGTGTCCTTGTTACGATGAGTAATTTCTTCCATGAAATGTATCTCTGATATTTTTTGAAACCACTTTTCACAGATGGAATCTCAGGCTGACCCCAAAGGATAGGTATAAGTGCTTTAGCCGTGTTAAGCAGGTGTGGAACTAGAGAACATTTATATTTTCTGACAGACTCCTTAGTAGAATGGAAGAGGATGACCCATGTGTCAACTGGAAGATTAATACTGAAAATTTGTTGGATGATACAAATGATGCTAGACCAATAGGGGCGAATAAGTGGGCATGACCACCATATATGAGCATGAGTTGCTCTGTTCCCGCAGTTCCTCCAACACAGTGGGGAGTTGGCAGGGAACATCTGATGAAGCTTTGATGGGGTATAGTGCCATCTAGTTAGCAATTTGTAATTGACTTCTGCCATCCTTGATGCAATTGAAGAGATATGAGTCAGCTGCAGGACTTTATCCTTTTGGCTATCTGGGATACTAGATTCCAGGTCTGCCTCCCACTTAGCAAAAAAGGGGGGGGTAATTGTCTCCTTGGAGCTTGATAAGGGATTTGTAAAATACCAAGATACTATGTTCCGGTGACTCCGTTGAATTGAAGATTTCCTCAATACTATTTAAGTCCTGTATCCCTTTGAGCGGCTGAGGCAAGGTTCTAAGGAAGCCCTGTAACTGGTTATATCTCCATTTGTCTAGAAACGTAACCGGCTTGAGGCCGAGAATTTCCTCAAGGGGCTTAAGAGAATTTGCTCGCAGAACCTGGTGTAATAAAAGAGGTCCTTCTGGTGACCACGTCCTATATCCCGGGTCTGATAGACCAGGTAAAAAATAATCATGTTCCAAAAGTGGTAGCAAGGGAGAAGCATATGACCATGAAATCTTCCTATGTAAGGCATCCCATACATCAAGAGTGGAAGTGGTTAATATAGAGGTACTTGGAGCAAGATGTCTGTGTATACGTGGTAACCAGGGTATAGTTGCTAGGTCTGTGTTACTAAGAGCATATTCCAAGTTCACCCAGAGTTTGGAATTAGCGGCATATTTCCACTCAGCAATTCTAGATAGAATAACAGCATTATAATAAGTCTTAAAGTTTGGAAGGGACAGTCCCCCAGCATCCTTGGAGCGGAATAACACTTCCTTGGATATTCTGGGGTGGCTGTTCTTCCAGATGAAGCGGGAGACCATGGTCTGTAGTAGAGAGAAAAAACCTATAGGTACACCCAGTGGGATCATTTTAAAAAAAAAGGACTCTAGGCAAAATGTTCATTTTAACTACGCTTACTTTACCCAACCATCAGCGTATTCCATTTTTGTAGATCCTTTCTAATGTTATTCAATAATGGGATATAGTTATATTTAAAAAGAGACTGAATGTGAGGCGTAAGATTCACTCCCAGATATTTCATATTACGTTGAACCCATCTAAAAGGGAAGAGGGGTTTTAAACTTTCCACCTCCGTTCTTGGTAAATTAATATTTAGAATTTCCGACTTGGAAAGGTTAATTTTAAAATTAGAAAGTGTCTGAAAAGTAGAAAAAGCTGTCATTAAATTAGGAAGTGAGATACGGGGCTGCTGAATAAAAAATAAAATATCATCCGCGTATGCCGCATATTTGTGAGTTTTATTACCTACTTGAATCCCATGTATATTTATATTATGTCTTATAGTTGCCAGAAAGGGTTCAAGGGTAAGGGCAAATAAGAGGGGAGAGAGGGGGCATCCCTGTCTAGTCCCATTAAATAGTTGAAATGACTCACTCAAAGTGCCGTTTATGCAGATTTGTGCCGTGGGATTAGAATAAAGGGAGGTAATGCGCTAGAGCATCTTCGGTCCCAACCCTAAATGTTGCAGGGTAATTTTTAAGTAATCCCAGTCCACCCTATCAAACGCTTTTTCTGCATCTGTGGATACAAATAGGGTGGACTGGGACGACCTTTGAGCGTGTTGTATAAGAGATATCGCCCAGAGAGAATTATCCTTGGCTTCTCTATGTGGGATAAAGCCCGTCTGATCTGTAGAGATCCAACTGGGTATAAGGGGGAGTAGTCTGTTAGCCATTACCTTTGAATATAATTTGATATCAACATTCAATAGGGAAATTGGCCTGTAGCTACTACATTGAGTAGAATCCTTATCTGCTTTAAGAATAACTGAAATGTGAGCTGTAAGAGATTCCGAGCGTAGTCCCAGGTTCTGTGAGATTGAGTTGGCATAGGCAGTGAGCTGGGGCAAGAGAACATCGCTAAATGTTTTGTAATATTGAGTAGTGTAACCGTCCGGTCCCGGGGCCTTTCCTATCGGTGAAGATTTCAGAGCTGCCCGAAATTCCTCCACCGAAAGTTCAGATTCCAGTTTTCTAAGGGATGACTTTGGAATTTTAGGCAGATTCGCTTCTTTTAAGTATGCTAACATGAGGCTACGTCTCTCCTTCACAGTCAGAGACAGGGAATCACATTGCACTTTATAAAGATCTGCATAATAATCCCTAAAAGCTTTAGCAATATGAGGGGTCACGTGGACTAAGTTTCCATTAGATAGTTTTATTTTGGGGATAAATGATCTAGTCTTTTTTCTTTAAGGGATCTTGCTAGTTGTCTGCTAGGTTTATCCCCCCACTCATAGAGTTTTTGCGAATAACGTTGGAATTTTCGAGCTGTGTCTAGATTAAGCAGATTTTTTAGTTCTTCTCGTTTCAGTGTAAGAGCTTCTAAATGGGATATGTGTAAAGTGAGTTTGTGTTGTTTATCAAGTTCAGTTATTTGATGAAGGACCTGCTCAAGTTGTTGACCATGCTCTCTTTTCTTCCTTGCCCCAAGTTCTATGAATCGGCCTCTCATAGTTGCCTTGTGAGCTTCCCATATGATAGCAGGGGAAGTCTCAGAAGGTTTGTTGTCTCTGAAATATTGCGATATATGAGAGGCAAATATTGAAACCTCTGTTACATTAGAAAGAAGAGAGTCGTTAAGTTTCCAATTATTGGAGCGCTGAGGTAAAGTGGGCATGGTCATTGTCATCGACACAGGTGCATGATCTGATAGTGTCGCTGTACCTATATCCGCAGATTTTAATAGTGGGAGATGATAGTGATCTAAAAAAAATTATCTATTCGGGAGTAAGACTGATGAGCCTTTGAAAAGTGGGAGAAATCTTTTTCTTTTGGGTGTAGGATACGCCATACGTCTATCAATTGCCAGTCTATAAGTCTCTTTTTAACAAAAGACAGATGCTTAAAAGAGATATTAGAACGACCATGGGATGTATCCAGCACAGGATCTAGAGACATGTTTATGTCCCCTGCCAGTACGATTAATCCCTCGGCAAAGTGTGATAAATCAGTGAGAATTTGAGAAAAAAAAGTAGATTGGTTTTGGTTCGGACAATATATATTTACTAAGGTACATTGAGTGGTGCCTAGGAAGCCCTTTAAAAAAAGAAAACGGCCATGGTCATCCGCTTGCATATCTGAAAAACGAAAGGGTACCCTACTACTAAAACCAATGGCCACACCCTTCGCCTTATTTGTATCTGAAAGGCTATAATACCACTGAGGGAAATATACAGAGTTCAATTTAACCTGCGTAGTATGGGTTAAATGTGTTTCCTGAAGATACACAATAGAAGAAGCCAATTTCCGTAATTCACAGGTGACCTGATGTCGTTTAGTCGCAACGTTTAAACCCCTTACATTATAGGAGGTAACTTTAAGTGTGGTCATTATCACAGTATAGCGTAACACTTAAACCTACTTATCCATGCATGCCGGCCTGAAGGGGGGGGAAATAATAATAAAAAAAAAAAAAACGGGTATATGTTGGAAAGAAAAAAAAGAAAGGGAAAAAAAAAACAAATTTACATAAACAACAAAGATGTCCACCCGGACACGTGTGGGAAACCTTAATTTGTCACGCAGATATCTGCGGTGGTCCCTGTGGGGGAAGGGAGACCGGGCAGCCATCCAGAACTCCTTTAGGAGAACGGATAAATAAACTCGAGGGCTACCCGCTCTCCCCAACCCCAGAAAGAAAGAAGGGAAGGGGAGCGTGTTGTGTGAGCAACACATAAGAGAATTGTGCTCCACCAGCATTCAGCTGTGCGAAAAATAGTAAGCAGAAAAATACTTTTTGCTCCAGAAATACATAACAAACCATGAGCATTAGATCTTTTTAGAACATTTAACTTTAACGACTAGATCTAATTTCATTAGACATGATAGCTTACAGATATACTCAGTCAGAGAGAAAAAAATGCATATAGGCCTAATCACTCTTTACTCATCTATGTTGTTGTTCAGTACTTGGCATGGAAGAGCGTCCTTTTTTAGTAGGAGATTTTTGCCAATGAGAGTTCTGAATATGCAAGAACTTAGGGATCGGATCCTGCCAGTACGGAAGGTCTATTGATGGAAGATTAAGGACCTTTAAAAATTGTGGTAGATCCTCTGGGAACCGAAGGGTATGAGAGCGGCCATCTTTGTTAGCAATGAGGCACGCCGGAAAACCCCATCTATAAGTGATCCCATTAGAACGTAAATGTCCTAAAGGCAAGTTTTCAGGATTTCCCTCAGGATGAAACAGCTGTGGTAATTACTAAGGCAGTGAAACTGATCAAATCACCTGTGCAATATAATGGAAAGCCTGAAAACATGACCTGCTGGGGCGCTTGGGGGCTGGAGTTGAGAAACACTGCCCTAATTCAAGGTTAATGTAAGTCCACCCAAAACTGAAGTTTCAATTACAGATTGAGACTAGTGGCCTTAATATTCATATAAATGTACAAAACATAGCACAAGTGAAATTAAAGTAATGTAATGATACAGGACATAGGGAAAAAGCATAAAAAAACTTACATTAACATAAGTCAACATTCAGAAAAATGCATGTAAATTTGAACAAGCCGTCACTGACTTCTTAATCTCCAGAAGCTAGATCCCTTGACTCTTTCCATCCACCTTGGGGTATACAGTGGGGCAAACAAGTATTTAGTCAGCCACCAATTGTGCAAGTTCTCCCACTTAAAAAGATGAGAGAGGCCTATAATTGTCATCATAGGTATACCTCAACTATGAGAGACAAAATGTGGAAACAAATCCAGACAATCACATTGTCTGATTTGGAAATAATTTTTTTGCAAATTATGGTGGAGAATATGTATTTGGTCACCTACAAACAAGCAAGATTTCTGGCTCTCACAGACCTGTATCTTCTTCTTTAAGAGGCTCCTCTGTCCTCCACTCATTACCTGTATTAATGGCACCTGTTTGAACTTGTTATCAGTATAAAAGACACCTGTCCACAACCTCAAACAGTCACACTCCAAACTCCACTATGGTGAAGACCAAAGAGCTGTCGAAGGACAACAGAAACAAAATTGTAGACCTGCACCAGGCTGGGAAGATTTAATCTGCAATAGGCAAGCAGCTTGGTGTGAAGAAATCAACTGTGGGAGCAATAATTAGAAAATGGAAGACATACAAGACCACTGATAATCTCCCTCGATCTGGGTTCTCCACACAAGATCTCACACCGTGGGGTCAAAATGATCACAAGAACGGTGAGCAAAAATCCCAGAACCACACGGGGGGACCTAGTGAATTACCTGCAGAGAGCTGGGACCAATGTAACAAAGGTTACCATCAGTAACACACTATGCCGCCCGGCACTCAGATCCTGCAGTGCCAGACGTGTCCCCCTGCTTAAACCAGTACATGTCCGGGCCCGTCTGAGGTTTGCTAGAGAGCATTTGGATGATCCAGAAGAGGATTGGGAGAATGTCATATGGTCAGATGAAACCAAAGTAGAACTGTTTGGTAGAAACACAACTCGTCGTGTTTGGAGGAAAGAGAATGCTGAGTTGCAACCAAAGAACACCATACCTACTGTGAAGCATTGGGGTGGCAACATCGTGCAAAGGGAACAGAACGACTGATCCGTGTACATGAAAGAATGAATGGGGCCATGTATCGTGAGATTTTGAGTACAAACCTCCTCCCATCAGCAAGGGCATTGAAGATGAAACGTGGCTGGGTCTTTCAGCATGACAATTATCCCAAACACACCGCCCGGGCAATGAAGGAGTGGCTTCGTAAGAAGTATTTCAAGGTCCTGGAGTGGCCTAGCCAGTCTCCAGATCTCAACCCCATAGAAAACCTTTGGAGGGAGTTGAAAGTCCGTGTTGCCCAGCAACAGCCCCAAAACATCACTGCTCTAGAGGAGACCTGCATGGAGGAATGGGCCAACATACCAGCAACAGTGTGTGACAACCTTGTGAAGACTTACAGAAAACGTTTGACCTCTGTCATTGCCAACAAAGGATATATAACAAAGTATTGAGATGAACTTTTGATATTGACCAAATACTTATTTTCCACCATAATTTGCAAAAAAAAAAATATTTCCAAATCAGACAATGTGATTGTCTGGATTTGTTTCCACATTTTGTCTCTCATAGTTGAGGTATACCTATGATGACAATTACAGGCCTCTCTCATCTATTTAAGTGGGAGAACTTACACAATTGGTGGCTGACTAAATACTTTTTTGCCCCACTGTATCAACTTTTTCTGCCACATTTACAAAGTCATAAAATAATTTGAAGTTCATAATGGAGCAGTGGGACTCCACCATTAATGATGTGCAAATCTGGGAACTCAAAATGTATAGTACTTGAGAGATTAGAAAGTGTTTGTGTAATGTCTTAGCCTCAACCAAGAATGAAAAACATTAGTTCTGAGGGTAATGACCTTAAGCCCTGGTTCACACTGGTGCGATTTGACATGCGATTTGACATGTCAAATCGGCGAAATTTGCCGCAAATTGCGGGCAATGGCACCGCCCTAATCGGTGCGACGCCGCATCTGCGGCGCTGCACCGATTACAAAAAGTAGTTTCTGTACTACTTTTTGCGATTTCAGCCGCGATTTACATTGACATCTGTGTCAGATGTCTCTGTAATCGAGCTGAAATCTGGACTGAAAGGCAGGAGTGAAATCGTGCGAGTTCAGCTGAACTCGCAAGGCTTCACTCCCGCAGCCCCAGTGTGAACCTGGGCTAATAGACGTTACCTTCTCTTCCGTGTTGAGATAAATTTACTGCTAGCACTTTAATAAAAAACAAAGTCATTTTCATGTTGGAAGTCATGGTTGCTCTAATGGGAAAGTACAATGCATTTTCAATGAGACCATATTTTGATTTAATATAGGAGGAGTGTTTACTCCAAATGGATTTTTACATGGCTTTCACATGTTAACAGGCTCACTCTTCCATTGGTTTTCCTGCTGTAAGAAATAAAGACGGATAGCCAACAGAGGGAGCTTTTTATTTCACTCTGATCATTCTCTGTTGAGATAAGAAATCAGCCACATGGTGTTGTTTTATTTTTTCATTGTTTGTAGACCAATGACATACAGACTGGCAAAACCTGAAGAGAAGGCATGCAGTGGCTTATATTTAGACTGTACTTGATAGCTTTTGGCTAAAGTAGGGGCAAGGTAATTAAAAACTCAAAGTTTGTGTTTTATGTTTAACCCTTGCATACTCTTATGCGGCGTACACACGATCGTTTTTCATGGCATTTTTTTTACCGACGTTTTTCACGTCGTTTTTTTTCATGTTTCCTCTCAAGCCTGTCTTGCGTACACACGATCATTTTAAAAAACGTTCAAGCAAAGCGCAGTGACGTACACCACGTACGACGGCACTATAAAGGGGAAGTTCCGTTCTAATGACGCCACCCTTTGGGACGCTTTTGCTAATTTCGTGTTACCGCGTGTTAGTAAAAGTTTGGTGAGAGACGATTCGCGCTTTTCAGTCTTCGTGCTTTGAAGATCGTTTTGTGGAGTTCAGTTTATGCCTGTGGGTTCGTATCTGTCTTGCAGTGCTTGTAGTCAGTTCGTATCTGTTTATTCAGTGCGTTCTTGTCTGCTCGTTCCTGTTTTTCAGCTTGTTCTTCATAGGCCTTGCTGTTCTTCCGTTCGTTCTTCTAGTTCGTTCTGAGCTGCCGACCGTTATCTAGCCATGTTGCGGCTACGTACTCGTCGTAGAGTTCGTGCTGTAGTTGGTGCAGGGGTTCATGCTGTATCCCGACTCCAGGCCATGAACAGGGTGAGGAGGAGTTCATGGACCAAGAATTGGTTGCTCCAGCGGCACCAGTTCTGTCATATGCCTTTGTTGCGGGAGATCAGGGAGAATAATCCTGAGGATTACAGGAATTTTCTCAGGATGTCTGACCCCGTATTTCAGCATCTGTTGGCTTTGGTGTCCCCCTACATTACCAGGCAGGACACCGTTATGCGTGAAGCCATCAGTGCTGAGCAGAGGCTCATTGCCACGTTGCGATACCTGGCGACTGGGAGAAGCCTGCAGGACCTCAAGTTCTCAACAGGCATCTCCCCCAGGCTCTGGGGATCGTTATACCAGAGACTTGTTCTGCCATCCTTCAAGTTTTGCAGGAGGACTATATTAAGGTAAGTGTTCTTATTTCAAACATCACATTGTATGTATTTCTTTGTTAAATTTTTTGGGGGGGTTTATTAGCAGTCCCTAATTCCCATGATTCTTAGCTGCAGGGAATGTCCCCTTTCTCCACATGGTTATTTATTTTTGGGAATGTTTTTATTAGGCCTACATTTAAATTTGCCTTACCTAACCTCTCCAGCATGCTATCCTGGGGCCATACCCACCTTGCTTAGTCATTTCCATGTATTTTAATCTATGCTCCATCGTAGTGCTTTACCCTAAACGCACCCTAAAGATTGCCTAGGAATGTTACATTTTTCAATAATTCATACAGAGTGCTACAGCCTACATTTGTGATCTCCCCAACTCATCTTCAACCCCCCCCCATTTTTTTTGGGGTTTGTTTTTGGTTTGTTGTTGCTTACTAATAATGTTTTAATTTTTCGGTTTCTCCCAATGTTGGCCATGAATGGTTTTCTTAAATCTGCTTTCAATGTTTCTGTCTCAAAGTATTAATATTTTTTTTATTTAATTCCACAGTTCCCTTCTACGCCACATGAATGGCAGAATGTGGCATCTGAGTTTGCCCAACGATGGAACTTTCCGAACTGTGGATGGGCCATCGACGGCAAACATGTTCGGGTCGTCCCACCACCCCATTCGGGATCCTTTTATTATAACTATAAGGGGTTCCACAGCATCGTCATGATGGCAGTGGTGTCGGCCACCTACGAATTCCTCTATGTGGACGTTGGCAAGAATGGCAGGATGTCTGATGGAGGAGTCTTTGCACAGACGGAGTTTGGGGAACGGCTCCTTTTGGATCAGCTGGCCTTGCCACCAGCGGAGCAGAATGTGGAGGGACTCCCATTTGTCTTTGTGGCGGATGAGGCGTTTGGCCTGGGTCCCCATTTGATGAGGCCATCAACGCACCCTCACCCCTGAGAGGAGGGTGTTCAACTATCGGCTGGCCAGAGCAAGAAGGGTGGTGGAAAATGCCTTTGGCATCATGGCCAGCCGATTCCGCCTGTTCCTCACCTCCATCCACCTTGCCCCTTACAAATGGAACCATGTTGTAATGGCTTGTTGTGTGCTCCATAATTATCTCAGGGTGCATTCAAGCAATTATCTGACTTTGACTGGGCCTGAGGCCTCATTATTTGAAGTGGAAAATCTTGTGGCCCTGGAAGCTGGCCGTCCAGGCTTGGCCCCCCAAACCGGACGTGAGGTCCGTCAACAATATGTCGATTATTTTGTGGGTAGGGGGGCCCATTGATATGCCTGATGAATTTTAACCTTATTATTTTTAAAAATAAAACCTTTTTTGGAGAAAATATTGTTTAGGTGTTTTCATTTAATATTCTTTTAGGTTTTTCGTCGGTTTACCTAATGCACTTGTATTGCCATGTGTATTTTGCATTCTTAATTAGCCTTCATTGTCAGTGTAAACACAAAACATTGTTTAGTTCACTTTGCACAACATTTACATAATGAAGCCACAAATTCTGCTTAAGAAAATACCTTTTTTAATTATTTTTGAGGAAACTTCCTTTAAAGTGTAGATGTTATTAAAATATTTTGGGGGTAAAAACGCATGAACAGCCATGCCTAAAAAAATTAACAAATAAAAAAACGTGAAAATGTAAACATGTACTATTCATTATCAAGCTTAAAACAAAAACAAACCTGCCAAAACACAGCAAGTTCAACGTTCTTTTGTGTTCAAACATTATACACGCCCAAGCACAGCCATTATTTTTTGTAGCTTTTCTTCAACCCGCTTGGTATTTTGCCTGATCTCTATCAAGTCTCCCTTTATTTTTTCAAGGTCACGACAGCAGACCATGAGGTATTGGATCAGGATCTGGGCACTGTGATGTGTAAACTTTTCGGGGTCTCCGGCCAGAACTGCACCTAAAAAAAAACAAATCATGTAGTATAGAATATGTAGGCCTACATCTATTAACCTGCATCTGCCTGGTTTGACACTGACCTCTTGTGGTGCCACTTTCCACTTCCACAACTTCACGTTCCTCTCCATCATGTGGTTCAGGGGGTATTGTTGAAGGTGTTGGATTTCTAGGCTCATCTGACGTAGCTTTTTGAAGCCCTATGGAGATTGCAATAAAAGGTAGAGTTTCATTAGTAACTAATAATTTTTGGGCCACAAAAAAACAAGAAAATTCGATTTCTAAATATTATTTGGAAGTGTGGTCCATATTTAAATGTACCCTCAGTGACAACCGGAACATATGATTGGATACATTGCCAAAACCAGAGCATATACTTTTTGAAACAAAGTTTGACACATTGTAACACCCCAAATTATATACACAGGATCACCTGTGTGTGACACCCTAAAAATTTAGGGGTTTTGTCCCACACTTGTACTACTGCGTTCAGATGTTTAAGCAGCTGCTGAGCATTCTCTCCCTTAACATTACAATGCCTACCCTTTTTCCACCAAAAAAATTTGATTTGGATTCTAAATATAAAGCAAATTGTTTACCAAATTTGCTCCCCAAAACAAAAAAAAAATTGTGTGTTCACACTGGATGATCCAAAAACATCGTTTTAGGAACTGGACGGAGAAAGAGGTTTACTACGTCCGTTTAGTGTGCGGACGAACATTGAAAGTTGTTATCTTTCACTGTACTATATCAAAGTCTAAATATACACGACTTAATACAAGTAATAATCTTTAGCAGGGAAAATGAAGAAAAAGTACTTACTTTTTCCTATAATTTTCTTGATTCTTTTGTATTGGTCGGGCTCCCGCAACTTCAGATCAGACCATCATTTTCTGAGCTGTTCCTTCGTTCTGCACACCCCGAATTTTTGGTGAAGACTTTT
The DNA here is from genome assembly GCA_029206835.1 of Rana muscosa. Taxonomy (NCBI): domain Eukaryota; kingdom Metazoa; phylum Chordata; class Amphibia; order Anura; family Ranidae; genus Rana; species Rana muscosa. Next base: position 688,323,955 of record CM055117.1, read on the forward strand.
GACCACTTTGCCCATAATTTTTGTCTTGACAAGATTAGGTCTTTTATACGGCCCATGCTTGGCATCATAATCCTCCCTCCTCAAAATGGCCACCATCTCCACCATTTCCTCGAATGACATGTTGGATGCCTTATATCTCTTGGATCGGGATTTGGGCTCCTCTGGAATTTTCTCCTCTGTAGAGGTAATCTCAGCCACCTGTGTCTCCGCCATGTTGTTAAGCACTACGACGAGCGAGAAGGAGCGGGGAAAGTACAATCTCGAACGTCGGGGGCGGGGAAAGCGTACAGAGTTTCACACATGCGCAGTGTATATCAAGTGAAGATCCATGTGTCGAAAATACGTTCATTTGGCGGGAGAGGGAGTTAGCAACGAACGTGTTGACCAAGGTACATACGTTTTTAAGGATTTGGGTTTCATCAGAGGAGGAGATTTTGGGCTTGAAAATCTGTCAAAAATGCTGATTTGATGAATGTTGCCTGAAACATATGTGTTTTCTTGTTGCTTGATTTTACAGAGAGAATGAATAGTTTCAAAAACACTGACTTTATGGGGGAGTTCATTGATAAATGGAAAGACCTCACTATCCTTTGGCAGACAAAAAGTGGTGGAAATAAAAATAAAGTGGCCAGGACAGCAGCACTGGAGAGCCTGCTTGCATTTGTGCAAACACAGATACCCACAACAACTCTCCAAGATGTGAAAACCAAAATTGCTACCATCAGGGGGACATACAGGACCCAGAGGAATATGGTCCTGAAGTCCCAGAGGTCAGGTGCTGCAGCAGATAAGGTTTATAAACCCAGTCTGTGGTACTACAGCAAGTTATCTTTCCTGGATGACCAGCTGGAAGTGCAGGAATCTCTCTCCACCCTTCCCCCCAGAGGTCAATCCAGCCTTCCTTGTAGCCAGCCCTCCAGCCTTCCTTGCAGCCAGCCCTCCAGCCTTACTTGCAGCCAGCCCTCCAGCCTTCCTAGCAATCCTGCCCTGGCTTACCCTGAGGATCAAGATGAGGTCCTTGAGGAGGCAGATTTGGATATATGGAGCCAGGTAAAGTATTGATATCTACATTTATATGTTACAAAAGTGATGATTTTCAATTGATGTTTTAGTATTGTTAGGTATTTAATGTTTAAAAAAAAGAGGATTTAAAGAGCAAGATACAGTAGTGGTCAAATTTGATGGGGACAAGGCAACAATATCAGGAGGCGGAATCTATGCAAAATTAATACCTTTTGACATTCAATTCAAAAATGTCTGGAGGTGAACAATGTGTGTGATTGATGGTGGCAAAAAATAAAGAATGTCCCTTTCTTTTTTTACAGCCAGAGCTGAGCCAGGAAGAGGGTGATGTTGGGGACCAGGAGGAGGCAGGGCCCAGTGGCACACAGGAGGAGGCTGGGCCCAGCACAAGAGCCCAGATGCCTCCCCTGATAATGAAACAACGAGGGCCAAGGAGAGCTAGGCAGTTGGAGGAGGAAACAAGAGCCTTTCTAAAAGAGGCTACTGTGGCCCTCAGAGAGGCACCCTCTGCTGAGGAGGGCTTTGCCGCAGTCCTGGCCCATAAGTTAGGCCAAATGGACTTGCGGCAAAAGCTCTATAGTGAAAACCTTTTGCTGAAGGTGATTAACAAGGGGTTGCTCGGTGAACTGACCAAGTTCACCGACATCACTGAGGTTGTCCCTACTCCTCAACCTCCTCCTCCTACTACTCCTCCTGCCACCTCCTCTCCTCCTGATCCCCAGCCTCCGAGGAAGCAACCAACAAAGGCTGCAGGGAAGGCTGCAGGGAAGGCTGCAGAGAAGGCTGGAGAGAAGGCTACAAGGAAGCGAAAAAAATAATGCCTGCTGTAGTACCACAGACTGGGGACATATATGACTTATCTGCTGCTGTTCCTGACCTCTGGGAGTTCAAGCCAAGATTCGGCTCCTTTTTTTTTCAATTAAATAGTTTGGTTTTGACATCTTGGATGGTTGTTGTGGGGTCCAAAGGATGCACAAATGCAAGCAGGCTCTCCAGTGCTGCCTTCACGTTTAATTTGTAATGTACCTAAATAAAGGATTCTTTTTTTTGGCTTCAAATACTTGACTATGTGATTTGTATTTCAAAAGAGACTTTGCTAGGGAGTAGGCAGGGACATTTCAAATAATATTATTGTTATTAACAAGGGACACAAACCTCCTTGAGGCAAAATGAGACAAATTTTGAAGGTTGGTGTGGTAACTTTACTCACCAATAATTTAAGCAAAATCACCCAAAAAAAATAAAAGAAGCCTACATATATCAAAGAAGCCCATCAAAAATAATAAAGCTAACTTAATTACTAAAATAAAATAAAAAAAAATAAAAAAAAATATTTAAAATTATTGTGATCTTTACATTTAGTTATGAATTTATGAGGGAGATGTGGCTTCAAAAGAATATTTTACAATCATTAGATCAATTAGGAATTACTTAAGAACCTAGTTTGGCATAACTATGTCATTAGCAAAAGAAGGTAATTATTTAAGCATTATCAAAAGAAGAACGGAGTGCACAGCATTAAAACGATGCTATTAATTCCACCGTGACGAATGTCCCATCTCCATTTCCAACGCTAGTTTTACCAGAACGAGCGCTCCCGGCTCATACTTGATTCTGAGCATGCGCGTTTTTTTTCACGTCGTTAAAGCATACACACTATCGTTTTTCACGTCGTTAAAAAAAACGACATGAAAAACTACGTGAAAAAATAGAGCATGTTCGAAATTTTTAATGCCCGTTTTTCACATCGTTAAAAATGCTCTGGAGCATACAAACGATCGGTTTTAATGGCCATTTTAAAAAATGTCATTTTTAACGGCATGAAAAACGATCGTGTGTATGGGGCATTATGCCGCGTACACACGACCGTTTTTCATGACGCGAAAAATGCCATTTTTAAAAATGGTCGTGAAAACGGTGGTGTGTATGCTCCAGAGCATTTTTCTCGACGAGAAAAATGCCCGATTTTTTTTTAGAACCTGCTCTATTTTTTCTCGTCGCTTTTCACGTCATTCTTTTTAACTTCGTGAAAAACGGTCCTGTGTATGCTTTTACGAGGGGAAAAAAATGCGCATGCTCAGAATCAAGTATGAGACAGGAGCGCTCGTTCTGGTAAAACTAGCATTCATAATGGAGATAGCACATTCGTCACGCTGTAACGGACTGAAAAGCACGAAGACTGAAAAGCCCGAATCGTCTCTCACCAAATTTTATTAACACGAGGATCAGCAAAAGCGTCCCAAAGGGTGGCGCCATTCGAATAGAACTTCCCCTTTATAGTGCCGTCGTACGTGTTGTACGTCACCGCGCTGTGCTCGAGCATTTTTGTTCACGAACGTGTGTATGAAAGACAGGCTTGAGAGGAAACACGAAAAATCACGTTGAGAAAAACTTTGTTTTTTTTTCCATGACATGAATAACGGTCGTGTGTACGCGGCATTACACATATGTTAACAAGTAAAGCATTCAAAGTCATTGCACCCCCATTAGTAGGCTACTCTTAATAGAGTCACCCACTCCTGGGCACAAAAGCTGTGCATCAGCTAAATCACTGTAAGAATAAATACATATTTTGCATATTCACTGCCGATTTACTCATTTTAGGCAAATCAGCTTGTATCCCTAGGTTTAACATTTGCCGACAACAATGAAACAAACAGCAAACCAAGGTTAATTTGGGTAGTGAAAATACAATTCCGACTAATAGCATCTATTGCATTGAAATTAATAACAGATCATCTCAAATAGCTAAATGTTCTAAAATGATATTGTATATAAAAATTCATCAAAATGCACTCATATATATGTTACACTTAAAGAAATAATATTTATTGTGAGACTTTAAGGGTAGATACTTGTCCTTGTCTATAGCTCTCTTCCACTTGCTGTGACACCCTTGCAAATGATAGGTCTGTTATTCATAAACAACCATCAAGATGTATTACGGGCACCCTGTGGTCTCTGTTATATCCTGTATTTGACAAATGTTTTGTTTTCAGGCATCTGGTCATAGCAGACAGTGAAAATTACATGAATTCAATTGGGAAACTATAGAGAAAGTAATTAAATTACTGGCTCCACAAGGAACATTATTCTTGAGAATAATACTAGTGGCGGTTTATGAAATCAATGAAAAGGTGCACTTTTACTTTGCTAATGTGGTTGTTTAACATGAAGTCTCCAAAGCTACCAAACACATTTAAAATGTACTATACCCAATTCTTAAAGTGGAACTTCACTTTCTCAATCAACATTGACTATTTTTAACGATAACTATGTCGGTACACTATGTGTACCACAAACAAATGCCACAAAATAAAATACAAATTTTTGCCAGTCCCCCTCCTTTCATGTTGTGGGTTTGATTTACAAAATATGCAATAATACAATAATATGCAAAAAAAAATTAATAAAATACATTTAAAAAAACAGTATTGAATTGCTGCAAGTGATTGGATGATGGAAGTCAGCAGAACTTCACCCTATTCACTAAACAAAGGAATTATCACCTCAGTAAGGCCCCTTTCACACTGGGGCGGTGGGTGCGTCTGCGGTAAAGCGCCGCTCTTTACCGTCAATTTCGCAGCGCTATTACCCCCCGCTAGCCAGGGCCAGATTAAGAACATCATGGGCCTGGTGCTGAGGATTTTGGTGGGCCTTTTATAAATAATAAATAAATAAATATGCAAACAATTTTTTGTTATAACAAAGAGAGAGAGAGAGAGAGAGAGAGAGAGAGAGAGAATGAGCATGCGTAGGAATGACATCAACGCAGCCCAGCCAAGGCAAGTGACCGAAGGCACAAAACCCAGAAGGAAGATTGGGTGAAAATGGAAGCGCCCAGGACCCGCCGGATTGATCACAGTGCAGCACTGGAGGGCTCAGTCTGACAATTTAAGTGTACCCTAATATGCTATACATATTTGTACACTATGGCATAACCTACCTCAGGGCCTCTAAAAAGTAGTAATGTTAGCGAAGTTTACTACCGCTTTATTATCACAGGATCCCAGGAGCCTATCATGGGGCCCCCTACTGACCCGCTGGCCTCTTGTCAGTGCCTAAGTGCATAGTTGCCAACATTTCAAAAATATTTTTAAGGGGCACCTTTTTCACCAGTGCTCACCAGTGCTATATTTAGAGTAGCTGAGATCCCCTATGTTCCTCTATACATCACAGAAGTAATCACAAAATGAAATGAGTACTAATAATGGGGCAGAACAAATATGAGGACTGAGAAGATTTCCTTTAGTTGAACTAACAAAATTGTGCCCATTCTAGAGCTGGTAACATTGAGGATATTCAGTATAATTTTAAAGAACTGTTTTTGTGGGTAAGAGGCTTAGGGGAGGAGTATGGATGGTATAAAACTGGGAAGTATGTGCAGGTAATGGAGAGAAATGTGGAGGGTCTAACAGTGGGCACTATGTACAGGAGAGGAGTGTGGAGGGTATGGCAGTGGGCAGCATGCACAGCAGAGGAGTGTGGAGGGTATGACAGAGGGTGGTATGTACCGGAGAGGAGTGTGGAGGGTATGAAAGTGGGCAGTATGTACAGGAAAGGAATGTGGAGGGTATGATGGGGGCAGTATGTACAGGAGAGGAATTTGGATAGAAAGATAGTTGGCAGTATGTACAGGAGAGGAGTGTGAAGGGTAAGGTTAGGTTACAGTATGTACAGGAGAGGAGTGTGGAGGGTAAGGTTGGGTTACAGTATGTACAGGAGTATGTACAGGAGAGGTGTGTGGATGGTAGGATAGTGGGCAGTATGTACAAGAGAGGGGTGTGGAGGGTATAATGGGGGCAGTATGTACAGGAGAGGAGTGTGAAGGGTATGACAGCCGGTACTATGTACAATAGAGGAGAGGAGTGTAGACGGTATGATACTGAGCAGTATGTACATTAAATGAGTGTAGAGGGTAAGACAGTGAGCAGTATGTACAGCAGAAGAGTGTGGAGGGTATGACAGTGGGCAGTATATGTACAGGAGAGGAATGTGGAGGGTATGAGAGCGAGCAGTATGTACAGGAGAGGAGTGTGGAGGGTATAACAGCCGGCACTATGTACAATAGAGGAGTTTATGAAAGTGGGCAGTATGTACAGGAGAGGAGTGTGGACAGTATAATGCTGAGCAGTATGTACATGAGATGAGTGTGGAGGGTAAGACAGTGAGCAGTATGTACAGAAGATAAGTGTAGAGGGTATGACAGTGGGCACTATGTATAGGAGAGAAGTGTGGAGGGTATGACAGTGAAGAGTGGGTAGGATATGACAGTGGGCAGTATGTACATGATAGAGGTGTGGAGGGTATGACAGTGGGCACTATGTATAGAAGAGAAGTGTAGAGGGTATGACAGTGGGCACTATGTATAGGAGAGAAGTGTGGAGGGTATGACAGTGAACAGTATGTACAGGAGAGGAGTGTGGAGGGTATGATGGTGGGCACAGGCACTATGTATAGGAGAGAAGTGTGGAGGGTATGACAGTGGACACTATGTATAGGAGAGGAGTGTGGAGGGTATGAAAGTGGGCACTATGTATAGGAGAGAAGTGTGGAGGGTATGACAGTGGGCACTATGTATAGGAGAGGAGTGTGGAGGGTATGACAGTGAGCTGTATGTACAGGAGAGGAGTGTGGAGAGTACGACAGTGGGCACTATGTACAGGAGAGAAGTGTGTAGGGTATGACAGTGGGCACTATGTATAGGAGAGAAGTGTGGAGGGTATGACAGTGAGCAGTATGTACAGGAGAGAAGTGTGGAGAGTATGTACAGGTGAGGAGGATGAAGGGAATCTGGGAAAGAAAAATGTAAAGGTTTGTGAAAGGAGTGGTTAAGCGAGCCATACATGGATTGAAATTACGCCAATTAAGCAGAGACCAGCCATAGTCGATCTATGTATGGGCTAGCTGGTTTTACACAAGTCAATCTATTATCTGACTTGAGTACACCCAGCCTGTCAGGTTTTTCCCAAAACAATCAGTGCTGCTAGCTATAGTTAGCAACACTGACCATTGTATTCACAGGCAGAACACAATAACACTGCAGGAGTGATTCCCCCATCCACAAGTCAGCAGGAGAGAGGGTGTGTGGGGACAGGCTGGGGAGAGATACTAGTCAGTGGCTGGGTAGGTCCTGGCTAGTATCAGAGTCAGATACACACAGGTTACATACGCCATGATCGTTAGAGCGAGAGCAATAATTCTAGCACTAGACCTCCTCTTTAACTCTAAACATGTAACCTGTAAAAAAATTTAAAGCATCGCTTAGTTTAAAAAAAAAAAAATCGTGCTAACTTTAGTGTTTTTTTTTTTTTATGAATGAAACAGTTTCTTTCCAAAAAAAACACATTGAAAAATTGCTGCGCAAATACTGTGTAACATAAAAAGTTGCAAAGACCACCATTTTATTCCACAGGGTGTCTGCTAAAACAATATATAATGTTTGATGGTTCTGAGTAATTTTCTAGCAAAAAAAAATGATGATTTTTACATGTAGGAGAGAAGTGTCAGAATTGGCCTGGGTGCCGAGGGGTTAATTACTATTAGACCCCTTTCACACTGAGGGCGTTTTGCAGGCGCTATAGCGTTAAAAATAGTGCCTGCAATCTGCCCTTAAACAGCTGATCTATTCACTCCAGTGTGAAAGCCCGAGGGCTGTCACACTGGAGCGGTGCGCTGGCAGGGCGGCGGAAAAAGTCCTGCCAGCAACTTCTTTGGAGCGCATTAGGAACGGTGAACTCACTGCTCCTAATGCGCTCCTGCCCATTGAAATCAATGGGCAGCACCGCCGTACCGCCGGCAATACGCCGCTGTAGCGGCGCAGCATCTCGGGCGGTTTTTACCCTTTCTCGGTCGCTAGAGGGGGTTAAAAGCGCCCCGCTAGCGGACGAAATGTGCCGCAAATCCCACGGTAAAATAGCAGCATTTTACCGCTATTGTACCGCCGACGCTCGGGGCGGCATAGTGTGAAAGCAGTCTTAGTAATATACAAATAATTATTATAAGCACTGTGAGCTCATCCTCTCTGCTGCAGAGTGTGTCAGCTTGTATTTAAACTGGCCGTTCTGTATATAGCTTCTGACAGGCTGCGCAAGCATCCTCGTATCTCCGGAACCATAAATGATAGCAGCCCCATATTTTGACCAGTGATGAGGTGGGTCTTCAGCTACATACCTCCCAAATATGACCCCTGGTTACCGAGGTACAATCCTCAAAGTCGATCTTTTTTTTTTGGGGGGCAAATGGGCCTATCTTGAGGAAGGGGCCTGGAGCTGCAGCTCCAATAGCCCCTATGTTAATCCGGCCCTGCCGCTAGCGGCCGAGAAAGGGTTAAAACCACCGCAAAGCACTGCTGCAGTGGCGCTTTGCCGGCGGTATAGCCGTGGGGCCCATTCATTTCAATGGGCAGGAGCGGTGGACACCACTCCTTCACCGCTCCAAAGATGCTGCTAGCAGGACTTTTTTTACTGTCCTGCTAGCGCACCACTCCAGTGTGAAAGCCCTCGGGGCTTTCACATTGGAGAGACAGCAGCGGCTCTTTCAAGGCGCTATTTTTTAGCATTATAGCACCTGCAAAGCGCCTCAGTGTGAAAGGGGTCAAATTGAAATGAAGTTCTGCTGACTTTCATCATCCAATCACACACGACAACCAAAATACATATATTCCTTGCATATGTAGCGTTACCCCACAGGACCTGCTGATTAGTATGGGTCCTTTGTTTTTTGTCTTGGATTTCTCAAGAACTGCAGCCCCTCTAACACACCAGGTTGAGTGTACAAACATACAGGGTCACTGAAAGCAAAACATAGCACATACAAAATATATCACAGGAAATCACTGAAAGTAAAACTTCGTACCTAATAGGAGTTCAATATCAAATAAAACATCAAACCAATAACAAGGGCAAACTGAATATATTGTCACCCAATATGATTGATAACTAGGCAAGCATAAAATGGATTACCACTGGTAATAACACAATTTAGCATACAAATTACAAACTGATAAACAGTGAAGCCCTATACACACGATCGGTTTTACCGATGAAAACAGTCCGTTGGATTTTTTTCATCGGACAAACTGATCGTGTATGGGACCCATCGGTCTTTTTTCCATCGGTTTTAAAAAATAGAACATGTTTTAAAATTTTCCCATGGATCAAAAACCGATAGCAAATTCCGATCGTCTATGGGCAAGTCCATCGGATAAAAAACCCACGCATGCTCAGACTGAATTAGGAGACGGGAGCGCTCGTTCTGGTAAAACTAGCGTTCCTAATGGAGAGAGCACATTCGTCCTTCTGCAAATTATTGCCTCATTTAATGCAGCGCATTGTTTTCTTCTTTAGAATGGTGTTTTTAATGTTTTTTTTGCTGCAGATCTTTATCCCGAGTTCTGACAAACTTATTTCTTTATTGTTTCTTGTGATCTCATGAATAATTTGATCCATTCTTAAAGCCAGACCTCACTAAATTTAAAAATGATTTAGAATCCATATATTTTTTTTTTTTCCTTGTGGCCTTTTTTTTTTGGTGTCAAGTTCTCCTAACAACATATGTTTATTTTATTTTTCCCTCAAGGAAGTTGGTGTCCCTTGTTAATTACACATTGTATTTATGAAATGTTCTTGCTACTCACACAATAAAAACACATCAGGCAAGTATTTTTGCTGAAATCAAATCTCCATTTATTCTGGCAAAACAAAAAAATAAACCTGAAGGGCAACAATTTGAAAATCAGCGGAATATATGAAGACTTTGGACCCCATATAATAAACAACATAAGGAAATCAGGAGCAGCAGCCGAAGACATACATCATCCCAAGCTGTGGTACTCCTACAAACTGCAACTTCTGGAAGAGCAGCTTGAAGGCAGGGAATCACCTTCTGCTCTTCCCTGTAGCCTTCCCTCCACGCTTCTCTGGAGCGTTCCTTCCACGGCCCCGTCCACGCACCCTTGCAGGCTGTGCCACTGTCGGTGGTAATGTGGCAGGAGAAGGAGATGAAGGATGGGCCAGATGGCAGAGATGAGTGGCCTCTGTCAGCTGCCCCCTCCCCCCCCGTGTGAATGGCCGTGTATATAAGATGCTCACAGAGGGCACGTTGTCCCGCCTCCATTTGGAACAATTTTTCGGCCAGGTAGACACTAAAGCCCTCAACAGGGTTGAGGGGGCCCTCATGATGGCAGCAGCGTCACGTATCATCTGAAGTGACTCCTCCTCCACCGGTGTCATCCGCCGATGTTTTTTCGGTCTGACGTGGAGGGGAGCCACTTGTGACTGTGTGCTGCCACTAGTCCTGGGGACCTGCTGCCTGCCACTTGGCCCTGCCTCCTCCTGGCTGCCACTCACCCCTGCCTCCTCCTGCCTGCCACATTCCTGCACCTCTTCCTCCTGGCTGACCTCATCCTGTGTAGAAAAAAGGGACATAGTTTGATATTTTGTTGAATCAATCACACACAATTTTTATCTCATGACTGTTGCAATTTGAATGTGTGTCAGCTTGTATTTAAACTGGCCGTTCTGTATATAGCTTCTGACAGGCTGCGCAAGCATCCTCGTATCTCCGGAACCATAAATGATAGCAGCCCCATATTTTGACCAGTGATGAGGTGGGTCTTCAGCTACATACCTCCCAAATATGGGGTCTATGTGACCCCTGGTTACCGAGGTACAATCCTCAAAGTCGATCTTTTTTTTTTGGGGGGCAAATGGGCCTATCTTGAGGAAGGGGCCTGGAGCTGCAGCTCCAATAGCCCCTATGTTAATCTGGCCCTGTCGCTAGCGGCCGAGAAAGGGTTAAAACCACCGCAAAGCCCTGCTGCAGTGGCGCTTTGCCGGCGGTATAGCCGCGGGGCCCATTCATTTCAATGGGCAGGAGCGGTGGACACCACTCCTTCACCGCTCCAAAGATGCTGCTAGCAGGACTTTTTTTACTGTCCTGCTAGCGCACCACTCCAGTGTGAAAGCCCTCTGGGCTTTCACATTGGAGAGACAGCAGCGGCTCTTTCAAGGCGCTATTTTTTAGCATTATAGCACCTGCAAAGCGCCTCAGTGTGAAAGGGGTCAAATTGAAGTGAAGTTCTGCTGACTTTCATCATCCAATCACACACGACAACCAAAATACATATATTCCTTGCATATGTAGCGTTACCCCACAGGACCTGCTGATTAGTATGGGTCCTTTGTTTTTTGTCTTGGATTTCTCAAGAACTGCAGCCCCTCTAACACACCAGGTTGAGTGTACAAACATACAGGGTCACTGAAAGCAAAACATAGCACATACAAAATATATCACAGGAAATCACTGAAAGTAAAACTTCGTACCTAATAGGAGTTCAATATCAAATAAAACATCAAACCAATAACAAGGGCAAACTGAATATATTGTCACCCAATATGATTGATAACTAGGCAAGCATAAAATGGATTACCACTGATAATAACACAATTTAGCATACAAATTACAAACTGATAAACAGTGAAGCCCTATACACACGATCGGTTTTACCGATGAAAACAGTCCGTTGGATTTTTTTCATCGGACAAACTGATCGTGTATGGGACCCATCGGTCTTTTTTCCATCGGTTTTAAAAAATAGAACATGTTTTAAAATTTTCCGATGGATCAAAAACCGATAGCAAATTCCGATCGTCTATGGGCAAGTCCATCGGATAAAAAACCCACGCATGCTCAGACTGAATTAGGAGACGGGAGCGCTCGTTCTGGTAAAACTAGCGTTCCTAATGGAGAGAGCACATTCGTCCTTCTGCAAATTATTGCCTCGTTTAATGCAGCGCATTGTTTTCTTCTTTAGAATGGTGTTTTTAATGTTTTTTTTGCTGCAGATCTTTATCCCGAGTTCTGACAAACTTATTTCTTTATTGTTTCTTGTGATCTCATGAATAATTTGATCCATTCTTAAAGCCAGACCTCACAAAATTTAAAAATGATTTAGAATCCATATATATATATTTTTTTTTTTCCTTGTGGCCTTTTTTTTTTTGGTGTCAAGTTCTCCTAACAACATATGTTTATTTTATTTTTCCCTCAAGGAAGTTGGTGTCCCTTGTTAATTACACATTGTATTTATGAAATGTTCTTGCTACTCACACAATAAAAACACATCAGGCAAGTATTTTTGCTGAAATCAAATCTCCATTTATTCTGGCAAAACAAAAAAATAAACCCGAAGGGCAACAATTTGAAAATCAGCGGAATATATGAAGACTTTGGACCCCAAAGGCAGACATTACTATGATGAACAATAAAATAAACAACATAAGGAAATCAGGAGCAGCAGCCGAAGACATACATCATCCCAAGCTGTGGTACTCCTACAAACTGCAACTTCTGAAAGAGCAGCTTGAAGGCAGGGAATCACCTTCTGCTCTTCCCTGTAGCCTTCCCTCCACACTTCTCTGGAGCGTTCCTTCCACGGCCCCGTCCACGCACCCTTGCAGGCTGTGCCACTGTCGGTGGTAATGTGGCAGGAGAAGGAGATGAAGGATGGGCCAGATGGCAGAGATGAGTGGCCTCTGTCAGCTGCCCCCTCCCCCCCCGTGTGAATGGCCGTGTATATAAGATGCTCACAGAGGGCACGTTGTTCCGCCTCCATTTGGAACAATTTTTCGGCCAGGTAGACACTAAAGCCCTCAACAGGGTTGAGGGGGGCCCTCATGATGGCAGCAGCGTCACGTATCATCTGAAGTGACTCCTCCTCCACCGGTGTCATCCGCCGATGTTTTTTCGGTCTGACGTGGAGGGGAGCCACTTGTGACTGTGTGCTGCCACTAGTCCTGGGGACCTGCTGCCTGCCACTTGGCCCTGCCTCCTCCTGGCTGCCACTCACCCATGCCTCCTCCTGCCTGCCACATTCCTGCACCTCTTCCTCCTGGCTGACCTCATCCTGTGTAGAAAAAAGGGACATAGTTTGATATTTTGTTGAATCAATCACACACAATTTTTATCTCATGACTGTTGCAATTTGAATGTTCAATAAATTGAAAAGACTTTCATTCTGACCCCGTTTTGTTAGATACTGTACCAATCATTTCTAGACACTTTTTTTAAAAATCTTTTTTTTTTTTTTTTAACCACTTAACGAGCGCTCACTGTATATATACGTCGGCAGAATGGCACCGACAGGCACAATCACGTAGAGTGTACGTGATTGCCTTTGTACAGTTGGGGGGTCCAATCGGACCCCCCTCCTATACAGTGAGCGGTGGCTAAGTGTCCGGGAGCGTTCCGGGATGAGGGGGCAGCCATTCGTTTCTGGCCACCCCCTCGCGATCGCTCCCGGCGAATGGAAATGCCCCCTCTGTCTGTGTCAGACAGAGGGAGCAGGAGGAAGTGATGTCATCTCTGGTGCGGCGCTCACATATACCGAGCGCCGTACAAGAGAAGATATCAGGTCAGTGCACACAACACTACACTGACACCAGGACACATAGGGACATAAATCGCCCCCCCAGGCCCCCCCAGACACCCCAGATCACCCCCCAGATCACCCCCCCAGCCCCCAGTCACAGTGTCACTGATTGCAGTGACCATTTATTTAGTGATCACTGCAATCAGTGACATTTGTGACTGTAAAAAAGTCACCAAAGTTTAGTCTTAGATCCAGTGTAGCCCCCTAACCCCCCCTAATAAAGGTTTAACCCCCTGATCACCCCCCAGATAACCCTTTCACCCCCTATCACCACTGTCGCTTAGCGATCATTTTTCTGATCGCTGTCTTAGCGTCAGTGATGCCGATCGGCAGCCAGTAATTTTTTTTAGGTTCGCCGCAGGTTTTTATAGCGTCAGGTACCCCAATATATTATCTAATAAAGGTTTAACCCCCTTGATCACCCCCCAGGTAACCCTTTCACCCCCTATCACCACTATCACTAAGCGATCGTTTTTCTAAACGCTGTCTTAGTGTCTGTGATGCAGATCGGTAGCCGGTAATTTTTTTTAGGTTCGCCGCAGGTTTTTATAGCTTCAGGTACCCCAATATATTATCTAATAAAGGTTTAACCCCCTTGATCGCCCCCCAGGTAACCCTTTCACCCCCTATCACCACTGTCGCTAAGCAATTGTTTTTCTAAACGCTGTCTTAGTGTCGGTGATGCAGATCGTAGCCAGTAATTTTTTTTAGGTTCGCCGCATGTTTTTATAGCGTCAGGTACCCCAATATATTATCTAATAAAGGTTTAACCCCCTTGATCGCCCCCCCAGGTAACCCTTTCACCCCCATCACCACTGTCGCTAAGCAATCGTTTTTCTAAACGCTGTCTTAGTGTCGGTGATGCAGATCGGTAGCTGGTAATTTTTTTTTAGGTTCGCCGCAGGTTTTTATAGCGTCAGGTACCCCCATATATTATCTAATAAAGGTTTTAACCCCCTGATTGCCCCTAGTTAACCCTTTCACCAGTGATCACCATATAAGTGTTACGGGTGACGCTGGTTAGTTAGTTTGCTTTTTATAGTGTCAGGGCACCCACCGTGCATATAACCCAATAAAGGTTTAACCCCCTGATCGCCCGGCGGGTGATATCAATTAGGTTTTAGCGTCAGAGAGGGTCTGAGTCACACCCCAGGCAGCGTCAGGTTAGTGCCAGTAATGCTAACACCCAAGCGTGAAGCATACACCCCCCTTAGTGGTATAGTATCTGAACAGATCAATATCTGATCTGATCAGATCTATACTAGCGTCCCCAGCGTCCCCAGCAGTTTAGGGTTCCCAAAAATGCAGTGTTAGCGGGATCAGCCCAGATACCTGCTGGCACCTGCGTTTTGCCTCTCCGTCCAGCCCAGACCACCCAAGTGCAGTATCGATCGATCACTGTCACTTACAAAACAAAAACACACATAACTGCAGCGTTCGCAGAGACAGGCCTGATCCCTGCGACTCCAGTGCTGTAGGAGGTGATTTCACCACCACAGTTAAAAAAAAAAAGCAAATATGCCGAAGCATTGGGGCAGCAGGGGCGGAGGAGCGATTTTGCTCCTAATGCCGCGTACATACGGTCGAAATTCCGACGGAGGCTTGCCCGTGGAAAAGTCCGACCATGTGTGTGCGGCATAACTTTTTTGCGGGAGGATGCCCCCATGCTTCGGCATATATAAATGGTGCGTGTATGCCCATCATTGGAAGTGGGTGGATGAAGGGCGGTATTCTAATGGTGGGCATACCCACCGATCAATCTCTTTTTTCGTTCAGCCAACTGGCTGCATGAAATAAAAAGATTACAATACATGTCCAACAAGGACCAGCAACGTACTGGTATGTTGCTGGACTTTGAATGTTTATACGAGAATGATGCCAGCGGGTTTAGGTATCATCTTGGTATCATTCTTTTCAGCCTGCGGCCGGCTTTCATGTAAAAGCAATTCTAGCGGCTAATTAGCCTCTGGACTGCTTTTACAAGCAGTGGGAGGGAATGCCCCCCCCGGATATAAAAAGCGCCATTGGGAAATTGGGAAAGCATTTTATCACACCGATCTTGGTGTGGTCAGATGCTTTGAGGGAAGAGGAAAAATTTAGGGTCTAGAAGACCCCAGTTTTTTCAAAAAAAGAGTACCTGTCACTACCTATTGCTATCATAGGGGATATTTACATTCCCTGAGATAACAATAAAAATGATAAAAAAAAAATACTTGGAAGGAACAATTTAAAAATAAAATAAAAAAGCAAAATTAATAATAAAAAAAAAAAAAGCACCCCTGTCCTGCCCTGCTCTTGCCCAATGGCGAACGCAAGCGTCGGTCTGGCGTCATATGTAAACAGCAATTGCACCATGCATGTGAGGTATCACCGCGAAGGTCAGATCGAGGGCAATCATTTTAGCAGTAGACCTCCTCTGTAAATCTACTGGGGTAACCTGTAAAGGCTTTTAAAGGCTTTTAAAAATGTATGTAGTTTGTCGCCAATGCGCGTTTGTGCGAAATTTTAAAGCATGTCGTGTTTGGTATCTATGTACTCGGCCTAAGATCATCTTTTTTATTTCATCAAACATTTGGGCAATATAGTGTGTTTTAGTGCATTAAAATTAAAAAAGTGTATTTTTTAACCCAAAAAATGCGTTTGAAAAATCGCTGCGCAAATACTGTGTAGAAAAAAAAATGCAACACCCACCATTTTAATCTGTAGGGCCTTTGCTTTAAAAATATATATAATGTTTGGGGGTTCAACATAATTTTCTTGCAAAAAAAATTTTTTTTCATGTAAACAAAAAGTGTCAAAAAGGGCTTTGTCTTCAAGTGGTTAGAAGAGTGGATGTAAGCTTCCTAATGTTGTGTATAAAATGCCAGAACAGTTCAAACCCCCCCAAATGACCCCATTTTGGAAAGTAGACACCCCAAGCTATATACTGAGAGGCATGTCGAGTCCATGGAATATTTTATATGGTTTTTTTTTTGCACAAAGTTGTCACTAAATGATATATTGCTCAAACATGCCATGGGCATATGTGGAATTACACCCCAAAATACATTCTGTTGCTTCTCCTGAGTACGGGGATACCACATGTGTGAGACTTTTTGGGAGCCTAGCCGCGTACGGGACCCCAAAAACCAAGCACCGCCTTCAGGCTTTCTAAGGGTGTAAATTTTTGATTTCACTTCTCACTGCCTATCACAGTTTCGGAGGCCATGGAATGCCCAGATAGCACAAAACCCCCCCAAATGACCCCATTTTGGAAAGTAGACACCCCAAGCTATTTGCTGAGAGGTATTGTGAGTATTTTGCAAATCTTGCTTTTTGTCACAAAGTTTTGAAAATTGAAAAAAAAAATATATATATATATATTTTCTTTCTTCATTTTCAAAAACAAATGAGAGCTGTAAAATACTCTCAGCAAATAGCTTGGGGTGTCTATATTCCAAAATGGGGTCATTTGGGGGGGTTTTGTGCGATTTTGGCATTTTATGGCCTTCGAAACTGTGATAGGTAGTGAGGAGTGAAATCAAAAATTTGTGCCTAAAAATCCTGAAGGCGGTGCTTGGTTTTCGGGGTCCCGTACGCGGCTAGGCTCCCTAAAAGTCCCACACATGTGGTATCCCCGTACTCAGGAGAAGCAGCAAAATGTATTTTGGGGTGAAATTCCACATATAACCATGGCATGTGTGAGCGATATATCATTTAGTGACAACTTTTTGTAATTTTTTTTTTTTTTTAGTCATTATTCAATCACTTGGGACAAAAAATAAAAAATTCAATGGGCTCAACATGCCTCTCAGCAATTTCCTTGGGGTGTCTACTTTCCAAAATGGGGTCATTTGGGGGGGTTTTGTACTGCCCTGTCATTTTAGCACCTCAAGAAATGAGATAGGCAGTCATAAATTTAAAGCTGTGTTGTCAGGGTCACCTGTGGCCAGGTGACAGATGCACACCGTAGGGGGACAGGAGTGCACCGCGAGGTAGTGAACCCTATGGCTGGCTTCTGCGGATAGGGAACTGGGTGGTTGTGGAAAGCGGGACCAGAGGAGCACAACCGGGATCCAAACGGAAGCTAGAACCAAGATTCCCCAGGGCGCGGAGTCTAAGACCCAGCTGGTCTTCTCCAGGGCCTCTAGTGGTGAGGATGTTAGCTGCAGGCTGGGACCAGGTCGCGGCCCCTGGAGTTTCCTAGCTCACGCCCCGTAGGATAAGGGGAAAAGAGGGGAAGCAGCAGCACACGAAGAGAGAACCGAATAACAAGCTGAAGGTCAGGGGCCACAAGCAGACAAGGATAACGAAGAACGAGCCGAAGGTCAAGGGTCACGAGCAGACAGGGATAGTGGGGGACAAGCCAATAACGTAACAGAGAGACAGACGTAGCACACGGCAGGCAGGAACCCAAACACACAATGCCTAACAAACACGTTGATCAGCAAAGCAGGTTAATATAGTGTTCAGTGATAGGGCCTGGGGTGGAGTCAGGCTGGGAGGAGATTATAAAGGAAGCCAGGTGAAGGAGGTCTGGTATCTAGATGAACACATGAGGAGGAAGGTAAGATGGCAGACAGACATTAATGCATATCCATGACAGTACCCTCCCTCTTACGAGGCCTCCCCCTTCCCCGCCTGGGCCCAGGTTTAGAGGGAAACTTCAGATGAAACTCCTTTAACAGACGAGGTGCAAAGACCTCAGATGCAGTGATCCAAGACCTCTCCTCAGGACCAAACCCTTTCCAATGAACGAGGTACTGAAGAACGCCTTTACAGAGTCGGGAGTCCAGAATTTGACTTATCTCGTACTCCTGATTATCCTCAGAGACAGGCGCCACGGTAGGGAGAGGACGAGAGAATTTATTGAGGACTAAAGGCTTTAGAAGAGCAATATGAAAGGAGTTCGTGATTTTAAGGCTCTTAGGAATCTGGAGTTTGAAACAAACCGGATTCAGTTTAGCAGTTACCGTGTATGGACCGATGAATCGTGGAGCAAACTTCAGAGAAGGAACTCGGAGCTTGATGTTCCTGGTAGAGAGCCAGACTTTGTCCCCTGGCTGAAGAGAAGGCGGTTTACGCCTGCGGCGGTCGGCAAAGCCTTTGAATTTTTCAGCAGCTGCCCGGAGGGAATCATGAACGTGGCCCCAAACGGAATTGAGAGACTCCTGAACCGAAGCCAAAGCTGGAATGTCTGGAGAACAGATCATGGGAAGAGGAAGTTGAGGGTGTTTTCCATAAACTGTGAAAAAGGGTGTCTTCTGCGAACTGGTATTCACATGATTGTTATGGGAGAATTCTGCCCACGGGAGTAGAGAGGACCAATCGTCATGGTGAGAAGACACAAAGGTGCGAAGAAAGACCTCTAACTCCTGATTAACCCTCTCAGTCTGTCCATTGGATTGGGGATGGTAAGAAGAAGAAAAATCCAAGACAATATTGAGGGATTTGCAAAAGGCTCTCCAAAAACGAGACGTGAATTGGACTCCCCTGTCGGAAACAATATGAGATGGGACCCCATGTAGGCGGAGAATTTCCCGAATGAAAATGGGAACCAAGGCAGGGGCAGAAGGAAGACCAGGAAGAGGAACAAAATGAGCCATCTTGGAGAATCGATCGATTACCACCCAAATGACTGTATTATTCTCAGACAGTGGGAGATCGGTGATAAAATCCATGGCAATATGGGCCCAGGGTTCCTTAGGAATGGGCAAGGGCATGAGGAAACCAGCAGGAGCTTGTGTGGAGGATTTGGACTGAGCACAGACATGACAAGCTTTAACGTAGTCTTTGACGTCTGAGCGGAGATTAGGCCACCAGTAGTGACGACTGATGAGTAGGAAGGATCGGAGGAATCCAGAATGCCCTGCCACCTTGGAATCATGTCCCCAATGAAGGATCTTAGCTCTTAGCTCAGTGGGGACAAAGGTCTTACCAGGCGGAATTTTTGAATTCAGGGTGGTAGAGTGGGCAACAATGCATGAGGTGGGAATGATCGGCTCAGGTTCAGGGGCGGACTCCTCGTCCAAAGTGTCAAATGACCTAGAGAGCGCATCAGCCCGACCGTTGCAGGAACCAGGTTTGTAGGTAATCGTGAAATTAAAACGGGCAAAGAAGAGACTCCACCTGGCCTGTCTAGGATTCAGACGTTTAGCATTCTGTAGATACTGTAAATTCTTGTGACCGGTAAAGATCGTTATGGAGTGAGGGGAACCCTCCAAGAGATGACGCCACTCCTCTAACGCCAATTTAATTGTGAGAAGTTCCCGATCACCGATGGCATAATTCCTCTCTGCCTGAGAATTTTTTTTGGAGAAGAACGCACATGGTTGGCGTCTCTTCTCAAAGATTTGAAGAAGCACAGCTCCCACCCCCATTGAGGAAGCGTCCACTTCAATAAAAAATGCATTTCCAGGATTTGGTCTCCTCAAGAGGGGGCCAGAAACAAAGGCCTGTTTCAGGTTGTGAAATGCAGAGACAGCTTCGGGAGGCCAGTCTCTGGCATTCACACCCTTCTTGGTCAAAGCGATAATAGGCGCGGCAATGGAAGAGTAATTCCTTATGAACTGCCTATAATAATTAGTGAAGCCAAGAAAGCGCTGTGTGGCCTTGAGGCTAGCAGGAAGAGGCCAGTTGGTGATAGCCAAGACCTTCCCAGGGTCCATACGAAGACCCGAACATGAGACGAAGCACCCCAAAAACAGGACCTCAGAACATTCAAAGGAACATTTCTCTAGCTTGGCATAGAGATTGTTCTCTCTAAGACGTTGAAGTACAGTGCGGACATGGTTTCTGTGGACGAGCAGATTTTCAGAAAAGATCAGAATGTCATCCAGATAGATGACAACAAACTGGTACAGCAGATCTCTGAAGATTTCATTGACAAAGTTTTGAAACACGGCTGGAGCATTACACAGACCAAAAGGCATCACCAGATATTCGTAATGCCCGTCTCTAGTGTTGAATGCAGTCTTCCATTCGTCACCCTCCCGTATTCGAATGAGATTGTACGCGCCTCTGAGATCCAACTTGGTGAAAATGGAGGCCCCCTTCAACCTATCGAATAGCTCAGATATTAAGGGTAAGGGGTATCGATTTTTAATAGTAACCGCATTTAAACCCCGATAATCGATGCAGGGTCTTAAGGTACCATCCTTTTTGGCAACAAAAAAGAACCCTGCCCCTGCAGGCGATGAGGATTTCCGGATGAAACCTCTCTCCAGATTCTCTGCGACATACTCCGACATGGCCTGGGTCTCTGGGATGGACAGAGGGTAGGTACGACCCCTGGGTAGAGTTGCTCCGGGGACAAGATCAATAGCACAGTCAAAAGACCTGTGGGGAGGAAGCACCTCAGCTGATTTCTTACAGAACACATCCCGGTAATCGCTGTATGCAGCAGGAAGATCAGAAGAAACAGAAGTGGCAGCAACCGGAAGACTCTCCTTGGGGGTCACCTTGAGAAGACACGACGAGAAACATGAGGAACCCCAGGCCAGGATCTGCCCAGAGACCCAGTCCACATGTGGAGAGTGGAGCTGTAGCCAAGGGAGGCCCAATACAACTGGGGTAGAGGCCTTGGGTAGAATAAGAAAGGATATCCACTCCTGGTGGAGAATCCCTACCGACATCCTAATGGGTAGTGATGAGCCGAACACCCCCGGGTTCGGTTCGCACCAGAACCCGCGAACGGACCGAAAGTTCGAACGAACATTAGAACCCTATTAAATACAATGGATGCGAACGTTCGAATTCTAAAGTGCTAATTATAACAACTATTATGCATGTTATTGTCATAAATAGGGTTTGGGAACCCGGGTTCTGCACCAGGGGACATGTATCAATGCAAAAAGAAGTTTTAAAAACGGTCGTTTTTCGGGAGCAGTCATTTTAATGATGCATAAAGTGAAAAAAAAAAAGTCAAATATTCCTTTAAATATCGTACCTGGGGGGTGTCTAAAGTATGCCTGTGAAGTGCCACGTGTTTCCCGTGTTTAGAACTGTCCCTGCACAAAATGACACTTCTAAAGGAAAAAAAAAGCCATTTAAAACTGCTTGCGGCTTTAATGTAATGTCTGGTCCCGGTAATATGGATGAAATTCTTTAAGCAAAATGGCATAGCTACCCCATGACCCCCCCCCCTACCCCAGCCCATTACCAGCCCCTTTGGGTCTTGTATGGATATTAAGGGGAACCCCGCACATAAAATAAAAAAGGCCCTATATACTCTGAACAGCCGTATACAGGCGGTGCATACAAGACAGGGACTGTAGGTTTGTTCTTATGTAGAATCTGTTTGTAATTTTGAACAGGTACATTGTTGAAGTGTAGCTCCAGCCCAAAAATCTATTTTTAAACTTTTTGGGAAACATAGGTAAGGGTTATCACCCCTGTAACATTTGTTTTGCTGTCTGTGCCCCTGTTCAGAACATTTCACCTCACTTTCCGTCCCAATGACAACTGTTTTTGAAATGTGGTGTTTTTCTTGAAACAAGGATTGCTGATAAAGCATCAGTACAGATGAGACCCCTTTCTCCCATATTTATTCTTACAGGAGAGAATTTTCCTTTCTAGGGGTAGATTTCCTCTCACTTCCTGTTGTCTTCTTTCGTTTGCAAGTAGGAGTCGTTTGTAAGTTGGATGTTTGAAAGTAGGGACCTGCCGTATATACTCTGCAGAAATAGGCCCCTTAGTTGTTGGTGTTGGCACAACACTGTAAGCACTCAGTTACTCTTGGTTGGTGCTGGAACGCCCTGCTGTCAACTATTATATCAGGAATTTTAATTACATATAATTGTTGAACAGTGGTAGTAAAAATTGGGGCTTTGATGGTGGTGCTGGTGCCACAACACTGTAAGCCCTGACAGTTACTCTTGGTGGGTGCAGCAATGGGCCCTGCTGTGAATTATTAGATCAAGAATTGTAATTACATGCCCCTTTTGAACAGGAGCTGAAAAATTGGGCCTTTCGTGGTGGTGGTGGTGGTGGCGTTGCCACAAGACTGTAAGCCCTCAGAGTTACTCTTGGTGGGTGCAGCAATGGACCCTGCTGTGAATTATTAGATCAAGAATTGTAATTGCATGCCCCTGTTGAACAGGGGCTGAAAAATTGGGCCTTAGGCACTGGTGGCACAACACTACAACCCCTCACAGATACTGTACTTGGAGCACAGCAATGAGCCCTGTTGCAAAGTATTGCTTCAAAAATTGTAATGACACGCCCCTGTTAAACAGGGGCTGAAAAATTGGGCCTTAGGCACTGGTGCCACAACACTCCAACCCCTCACAGATACTGTACTTGGAGCACAGCAATGAGCCCTATGGCAAATTATTGCTAAAAAAATTGTAATTACACGCCCCTGTAAAACAGGGGCTGAAAAATTGGGCCTTAGCCACTGGTGGCGGCACCCATAAACAAAAATGATCTTCCAAGCTATCATCATCAATCGTATCATTGAGGACTCGGAGGAGGAGGATAGCCAGTCAACATAACAGCACAGGCACTCAGCATCAGCATCAGTCTTGAAGGGATGTGACATGTTAAAATCAATTAGTCTGTTATATCAGCATCAGGTGTGTGGTAGCTGGTGGTGATCCAAGACTGGTTCATCTTGATGAAAGTCAGTCGATCAACCGAGTCGGTGGACAGGCGCACCCTGTGATCCGTGACAAATCCTCCAGCAGCACTGAATGTGCGTTCCGAAAGAACGCTGGATGCAGGACAGGCCAGTAGCTCAATTGCATACTGTGCAAGCTCTGGCCAGTGATCCATCCTCAAGACCCAGTAAGCCAGAGGATTTTCGGTGGGGAAGGTGTCCAAGTCTGACCTAGCCCCTAGATATTCCTGCACCATGTTTATCAGACGCTGGCGATGGTTGCTGGAACCGATCATACTTTGGGGCTGCGGACTAAAGAATTGTCTGAACGCATCGGTCAGACGGCCACCTTCCCCACCGCTCCTTCTTTGACTGGCCGAAGCCTCAGCAACTCGTTGTCCAGGACCAGGAGTTTGTAACCTCCCAGTCTCTGGGAACGCGTTGCACAGACCTTTCTGCAAGGCCTCCCGGAGTTGTCTCATCCTCTGCTCCCTCTGCGACGGTAACATAAGGTCCGCAACCTTACCCTTGTACCGTGGATCAAGGAGAGTGGCCAGCCAGTAATGGTCCCTCTCCTTGATCCGAAGAATACGAGGATCCTTCCGCAGACTTTGCAGGATCAGGGAGGCCATGCAGCGTAGGTTTGCTGAGGCATTCGCTCCGGAGTCCTCTGGGTCACTAAGGACGACATGATCCGCAGCCACCTCCTCCCAGCCACGTACAAGTCCACTGGTTTCTTGGGACTGTAAATCATCCCTAAAAGACTGCTGCTGATGATGCTGAGTGCCAGCCTCCACCTCCATGCTGACACAATCCTCCTCCTCCTCCTCCTCCTCCTCTTCCTGTGCGATGGGTGGGACAGAAGGAACACTGTCTGGGTAAAGGGGGCCTTGAGAGGCAAGGAAGTCCTCCTCTTCCTGCCTCTGTTCTGCCTCAAGTGCCCTGTCCATTATTCCACGCAGCGTGTGCTCCAACAGGTGGACAAGAGGTACAGTGTCACTGATGCATGCACTGTCACTGCTCACCATCCTCGTGGCCTCCTCAAATGGTGCCAGGACAGTGCATGCATCCCTGATCAGGCCCCACTGGCGTGGAGAAAAAAAACCAAGCTCCCCTGACCCTGTCCTGGTGCCGTAGTCGCACAGGTACTCATTGATGGCCCTCTGCTGCGTGTGCAGCCGCTGCAGCATGGCCAACGTTGAGTTCCACCTGGTGGGCATGTCACATATAAGGCGGTTCTTGGGCAGGTTCAACTCCTTTTGCAGCTCAGCCAGGCGAGCACTGGCATTATAAGATCTGCGGAAATGCACACAGACTTTCCTGGCCTGCCTCAGGACATCCTGTAAGCCCGGGTACCTGCCCAAGAACCGCTGCACCACCAGGTTAAGGACGTGAGCCACACAGGGCACATGGGTCAGTTGTCCCTGTCGGAGGGCGGAGAGGAGGTTGGTGCCATTGTCGCAAACCACCATTCCTGGCTTAAGCTGGCGTGGCGTCAACCACCTCTCGGCCTGGCCCTGCAGAGCAGACAGGACCTCTGCCCCAGTGTGGCTTCTGTCCCCCAAACACACCAGCGCAAGCACGGCATGGCATCTTTTTGCCTGCGTACTTGCGTAGCCCCGTGAACGGCTACGGAGCACCGCTGGTTCATAGGACAAACCACAGGAAGAGGCCATGGAGGAAGAAGAAGAGGAGGGGGTGGAGGAGAGAGGTGTGTCACAACCAGTAGTAGCATTTTGGAGGCGTGGCGGTGGGACAACCTCCAACACTACTGCACCTTGTCCTGCATCCTTCCCAGCTGCCAAAAGAGTGACCCAATGGGCCGTGAAAGAAAGGTAACGTCCCTGTCCATGCCTGCTGGACCATGAGTCAGCGGTAATATGCACCTTACCGCTGACCGCCCTGTCCAGCGAGGCCAAGACATTGCCTTCCACATGCCGGTAGAGAGCCGGAATAGCCTTCCGTGAGAAAAAGTGGCGTTTGGGAACCTGCCACTGAGGAACCGCACATTGCACAAACTCACGGAAGGGGGCCGAGTCTACCAACTGAAAAGGCAGCAGTTGAAGCGCTAGCAATTTAGCCAAGCTAGCATTCAACCGCTGGGCATGTGGATGGCTGGGAGTGAACTTCTTTCGACGGTCCAGCAGCTGGGGCAGGGAAATTTGCCTGCTAGAATCGGACGTCGGTGTACTGCTAGCAGAGTGGCCGCAAGTACTTGGCTGTGACACACCTAATTCTACACCTTCATTCCTCTCAGTGCATGTTTCAGAGAGGACTGAAGTTATAGTGGGGTTGGAGATCCCAGCTGATGCGGTGCAAGGAGAGGTCCGCTTTGTTCTTTGGTGTGGGTCTTTGAGGTAGGCTTGCCAACGAGCTGCATGGCAGGTCAACATATGTCTGGTCAGGCATGTGGTACCCAAGCGGCTGATGTTTTGGCCACGCGATATACGCTTGAGACATATGTTGCAAACAGCAGCTGTGCGATCTGATGCACTAGCCTCAAAAAAGGCCCACACCAAAGAACTTTTTGAATGACGGGCAGAGGCAGCGCCCTGCACAGGCGGAGCTCTGCGGTGTGATTCCGTCGGTGTACTGCCCTTACGCTGGCCACCAAAGGGCATCCTGCCTCGTTGGAGATGTGCCTCCTCCTCATCCTCCTCCTCCTCCTCTCTCCTATTAGGCACCCACGTGGAGTCAGTGACCTCATCATCACCTCCCTCCTCATCACTGGAGCCAATCTGGCAGTATGCTGCAGCTGCTGGAACATGACTGCCAGATTGGTGTCCTTCTTGAGCATCCCCTCTGTCTGCTCTCACGCTACTGCCTTCCTCTAGCTGGGTTTCATCATCAGACCCTTCGAAACGCTGGGCATCCTCCTGGAGCATGTACCCAACACTGTGCTGAAACAGTTCGGGGGACTCCTCAGGAGGAGGACATGGTGGGTCTAGGGAAGGAGTGACTGATGATGAGTCTGACATTGATACCAGGGAAGAGGACGCTTTGGCAGCTGCTTTTCCAGTACCCTGAGCCTGGGTGAGAGAGGATGAGGAGGAGGAGGAGGGCTTGGTCATCCACTCTACCAAGTCTTCGGCATGATGTGGCTCAACATGTCCAGCTGCCGAAAAGAAGGACAAGCGTGTCCCATGGCCATGTGCTGATGACAATGCACCGCGTCCACGACCAGCACTGTTGCCCCCAGACACAGAGCCTGCTTGCCCTCTTTTATTGGCTCCTGACTGTCTGCCTCTCCTTGTTTGCCTTCCAGACATTGTAATGGATGGCCTGCAGGGAGATGGGAAAAAAGCAATAAGGGCTACCTTCAGGTGTCCTTCTCTGTCCCTTGAAACAAGGACTTTGACAGTGAAAGAAACTGACACACTCTCCCTACCTACAGTTTTCTGTCCCTAGAAAAAATGTTTTTTTTAAGCACAATTTAGCACAAGGAGAATTCACTCACTGTCCTTCCAGGTCCCTGGAAACAAGGACTTTGACAGTGAAAGAAACTGACACACTCTCCCTACCTACAGTTTTCTGTCCCTAGAAAAAATGTTTTTTTTAAGCACAATTTAGCACAAGGAGAATTCACTCACTGTCCTTCCAGGTCCCTGGAAACAAGGACTTTGACAGTGAAAGAAACTGACACACTCTCCCTACCTACAGTTTTCTGTCCCTAGAAAAAATGTTTTTTTTAAGCACAATTTAGCACAAGGAGAATTCACTCACTGTCCTTCCAGGTCCCTGGAAACAAGGACTTTGACAGTGAAAGAAACTGACACACTCTCCCTACCTACAGTTTTCTGTCCCTAGAAAAAATGTTTTTTTTAAGCACAATTTAGCACAAGGAGAATTCACTCACTGTCCTTCCAGGTCCCTGGAAACAAGGACTTTGACAGTGAAAGAAACTGACACACTCTCCCTACCTACAGTTTTCTGTCCCTAGAAAAAATGTTTTTTTTAAGCACAATTTAGCACAAGGAGAATTCACTCACTGTCCTTCCAGGTCCCTGGAAACAAGGACTTTGACAGTGAAAGAAACTGACACACTCTCCCTACCTACAGTTTTCTGTCCCTAGAAAAAATGTTTTTTTTAAGCACAATTTAGCACAAGGAGAATTCACTCACTGTCCTTCCAGGTCCCTGGAAACAAGGACTTTGACAGTGAAAGAAACTGACACACTCTCCCTACCTACAGTTTTCTGTCCCTAGAAAAAATGTTTTTTTTAAGCACAATTTAGCACAAGGAGAATTCACTCACTGTCCTTCCAGGTCCCTGGAAACAAGGACTTTGACAGTGAAAGAAACTGACACACTCTCCCTACCTACAGTTTTCTGTCCCTAGAAAAAATGTTTTTTTTAAGCACAATTTAGCACAAGGAGAATTCACTCACTGTCCTTCCAGGTCCCTGGAAACAAGGACTTTGACAGTGAAAGAAACTGACACACTCTCCCTACCTACAGTTTTCTGTCCCTAGAAAAAATGTTTTTTTTAAGCACAATTTAGCACAAGGAGAATTCACTCACTGTCCTTCCAGGTCCCTGGAAACAAGGACTTTGACAGTGAAAGAAACTGACACACTCTCCCTACCTACAGTTTTCTGTCCCTAGAAAAAATGTTTTTTTTAAGCACAATTTAGCACAAGGAGAATTCACTCACTGTCCTTCCAGGTCCCTGGAAACAAGGACTTTGACAGTGAAAGAAACTGACACACTCTCCCTACCTACAGTTTTCTGTCCCTAGAAAAAATGTTTTTTTTAAGCACAATTTAGCACAAGGAGAATTCACTCACTGTCCTTCCAGGTCCCTGGAAACAAGGACTTTGACAGTGAAAGAAACTGACACACTCTCCCTACCTACAGTTTTCTGTCCCTAGAAAAAATGTTTTTTTTAAGCACAATTTAGCACAAGGAGAATTCACTCACTGTCCTTCCAGGTCCCTGGAAACAAGGACTTTGACAGTGAAAGAAACTGACACACTCTCCCTACCTACAGTTTTCTGTCCCTAGAAAAAATGTTTTTTTTAAGCACAATTTAGCACAAGGAGAATTCACTCACTGTCCTTCCAGGTCCCTGGAAACAAGGACTTTGACAGTGAAAGAAACTGACACACTCTCCCTACCTACAGTTTTCTGTCCCTAGAAAAAATGTTTTTTTTAAGCACAATATAGCACAAGCACAAAACACACTGACACTCTCCCTACCTATCCTTCTCTTTCCCTAAACTAAAGGAATCCAGGTTAAGCAAGAAAGAAATAAAAGTCACTGTCCCTGCCTATGCTGCTCTATCCCTGCTCCGGAACACACTACACTAGGCCGCCGTGCTGGCGGCCTTTTATAGTGTGGGGCGTGTACTAAACACCCTCAGCAATAATTGGCCACAGGCATCCTGCCTGTGGCCAATCATTGCTCTCCTCGCTGCCGGCGCTGTGATTGGCCAAGCATGCGGGGTCACAGTGCATGCTTGGCCAATCACAGCGCCTGGATGACACTGCGATGGCGTAGTGCATTGTGGGCCGTTCGCGTCACTCGAATTTGGCGCGAACGGCCCAAATCGTTCGATCTTCGTCGAACGATCGAACAGCCGATGTTCGAGTCGAACGTATGTTCGACTCGAACACGAAGCTCATCCCTACTAATGGGTAGCGTCTGGAAGAGAATAGGGCCCCCTGGGAGAACAGTGCCATCAATTGCCGAGACTACCAATGGGGTAGTGAGAGGTGAAAGGGTAAGCTTCATAGAAGAAGCAGTTCTCCAATCCATAAAATTGCCGGCAGCCCCGGAATCCAGGTATGCAAGGGTTGACTGAGGAGAAGTGCCTACATGAAGGAACACCGGAAAGAGCAGGCGAGAAGGTGATGTTTCTGGGTCCAATACTCCACCTTCCAAATGTATTAGACCCGAGCGTTTCCCGGACGAAGCGAGCAGGAGTCACGAAAATGACCCTTGCCCCCACAATAGAGGCACAAGCCCAGAGTTCTGCGCCTAGCACGTTCTTCGGGGGTTAGTCTGGTCCGGGCCAGCTGCATAGGTTCTTCAGCAGGTAGAGGATGCTCCACGGAATGAAGGGAGGGGAGCTCAGACTGGCTAGGACCCAGAGAGTGCTGGCGTTTTTTTTCTAAGGACCTCTCTTGAAAACGAATGTCGATCTGGTTGCATAATGAAATTACATCGTCCAGACCGACGGGAATGGCTCTTCCCGCTAATTCGTCTTTCACTCGGTCAGAGAGGTCATGTAAAAAGGTAGCGACCAGGGCCTCATTATTCCAGCTCAATTCAGCTGTGTGGATACGAAACTGAAGAGCATATTGCCCCACTGAACTAGATTCTTGGCGAAGACGTAAGACAGCACTAGCCGCTGAAGAAGCCCGAGCCGGCTCTTCGAAGATGTTACGAAAGAGCTTCAAGAAATCGGACAGACTGGAAACCACCGGATCGTTCCTCTCCCACAGGGGGGCAGCCCAGGCCAAAGCTTCACCGGAGAGGAGGGAAATGATATAGGCTACCTTAGCCCGGTCAGACAGGAAGCTTTGAGGCTGAAGCTCAAAATGAATTGTGCATTGGCTGAGAAACCCCCTGCAGGCCTTGGAGTCCCCAGAGAAATGGAACGGAGCTGGCAATCTTAGTGAGTGTGAGGCTGCGACTGGTGCGATAGGTACAGCCTCTGGTTGTACTTGGGGTTGCGGATTCGGGGTTCCCAAGGAGACCTGAAGCTGCTCGAATCGAGAAGCCAGATCCTGGAGGAATCGCATCACCTGAGTCTGATTTAATTCCTGGGTCTCAAGTCTGCGAACTATGCCCTGCAATGGATCATCCGCGGGAAGCGGGATGTCAGCCGGGTTCATGGCTGATCAAACTGTCAGGGTCACCTGTGGCCAGGTGACAGATGCACACCGTAGGGGGACAGGAGTGCACCGCGAGGTAGTGAACCCTATGGCTGGCTTCTGCGGATAGGGAACTGGGTGGTTGTGGAAAGCGGGACCAGAGGAGCACAACCGGGATCCAAACGGAAGCTAGAGCCAAGATTCCCCAGGGCGCGGAGTCTAAGACCCAGCTGGTCTTCTCCAGGGCCTCTAGTGGTGAGGATGTTAGCTGCAGGCTGGGACCAGGTCGCGGCCCCTGGAGTTTCCTAGCTCACGCCCCGTAGGATAAGGGGAAAAGAGGGGAAGCAGCAGCACACGAAGAGAGAACCGAATAACAAGCTGAAGGTCAGGGGCCACAAGCAGACAAGGATAACGAAGAACGAGCCGAAGGTCAAGGGTCACGAGCAGACAGGGATAGTCGGGGACAAGCCAATAACGTAACAGAGAGACAGACGTAGCACACGGCAGGCAGGAACCCAAACACACAATGCCTAACAAACACGTTGATCAGCAAAGCAGGCTTGCAGTGCACAGGTTAATATAGTGTTCAGTGATAGGGCCTGGGGTGGAGTCAGGCTGGGAGGAGATTATAAAGGAAGCCAGGTGAAGGAGGTCTGGTCTCTAGATGAACACATGAGGAGGAAGGTAAGATGGCAGACAGACATTAATGCATATCCATGACATGTGTAAATTTCAGAAAATGTACCCTAGTTTGTAAACTCTATAACTTTTGCACAAACCAATAAATATACGCTTATTGACATTTTTTTTACTAAAAACATGTGGCTGAATACATTTTGGCCTAAATGTATGACTACAATTGAGTTTATTCGATTTTTCTTATAACAAAAAGTAGAAAATATCATTTTTTTTCAAAATTTTCGGTCTTTTTCCGTTTATATCGCAAAAAATAAAAATCGCAGAGGCAATCAAATACCATTAAAAGAAAGCTCTATTTGTGGGAAGAAAAGGACGCAAATTTCGTTTGGGTACAACATTGCATGTCCGCACAATTTACAGTTAAAGCAGCGCAGTGCAAAATTCTGAATTCACCTCTGGTCCTCTAGCTACCAAATGGTCCGGGGCTTAAGTGGTTAAAAACCTTCTTTTTTTGGGGTTAATTTTTTCATGAGTGAATAATAAATCTAGTTTACAATAGTATAGTACATTGAGGCCAATAAATATGTTTGAAAATACTATACCTGGCTGAAGATGCGCAGATCCGGCTCTTCGAGCTCAGGTGGCTCCTCCTCCCCTTCTGCAGGGGTGGAGGAAAGGGTGGAAGGAACGCTGGAGAGAAGGGTGGAAGGAACGCTGGAGGGAAGGGTGGAAGGAAGGGTTGAGGGAAGGCTGGAAAGTGATTCCCTGGCCTCAATCTGGTCTTCCAGCAATTGCAGATGCTTGTAGTACCACAGCTTGGGCTGAAGTACTTCGTCTGCTGCTGCTCCTGATCTCATAGAAGCGCGGAATGCTGTGTAGCCTTTTTTGTAAGCATTCCGCATGATGTTTATCTTATTGTTCATCATAGTGTAGTCAGCCTCTGGGACCCAGGTCTTCATATATTCCGCTAATTGGTTAATTGTTGCCCGACTTAAACCACTCTTGTGGTAAGACGGATGTTGGAGCTCCCACAGGTTGCACAATTCTTTGTATTTCTCAATGAATACCAACATAATATTGGGCTCCCTTAGTTTAGTTTATGCATACTTATTTCTGCAAGATAAAACACAAGAAAAAAACAGTAGAGGTCAGCTTCAATTGTCATAATCTTATCCCAATATAGGCCTTTACAATCAGGAACCATTATAGGCCACTGCAGGCCCAAGTTTCATTCTTACCTTATTTGTTTTTTCTCGGCACTTCCGGTCGTTCTTACTCCGCGCAACCATAACCTCGTTTCCCATTTATATACCCTGCGCATGCGTGGAACTCCGCCCGCCTCGCCCGCCCATGACGTTCTTTTTCTACATTTCCCCGCCCCTTCTCATTCGGCGCACAGTGGGAGGCGACGACATGTCGATGACACAGGTGCGTGCTTTATTAGTAAGTACCGACGAGGAAAGCCCGGAGGCGGGAACGTACCGATCCAGGAATAAAAGATACAAGGCGACTAATATGTCATTTGCTGAGATGGCGGAGATGGTGGACATCCTTTGGAGGAAGGATTACGATGGGAAGCAATGTTCATACGACACCCCTAATCTCCGAAAGTCTCAAATACTGGACAAAGTGGCGAGGAGTCTCTATCAGAAATTTGGGGTCAGAAGATCCAAGAAGCAGCTCCGTAAAAGGTGGTCTGACCTGAAGCTGAGGGAGCCGGAGCAGTATAGGAAGCTTAAAAAAAGCCTTGAAAAAAGTAAGTTTATTTCCTGTGTTATTTCAAATTGTAATATTTATTCTTGCATGTGTACACAAAAAGGGGGCGAGTTGGGACTTTAAATGAAGCACATAGGTGGAACAATAGATATTTTGAAAAAAGTACATTTTATTAAAATCACATAAGTTATACATATATCTTGGCCACAAGGCTCCATATAAAGACATAAGTTAACGAGAGTACTACAAGACAATTGGATCACAACATGTTGTAATAACATAACACATCTAGGAGAACCAAAGATAATAAAAGGCTCGTTGGCTCGACGCATTTCGGCGGTTATTCGCCACGTCAGGACTGGAGCAGATGCATTTAGTCTGAAAAATTTAAAGAAAAATTGGGGACCGGTAAATAAGTTCTAGGGATACAGGGATAAGAAACAAAACAAAAAAGTAGATATAGGAAAGGGGGAAAATTAAAGAAGAGAAGGGGGTAAACCCTCCTACTTACATGTAGCAAGCATATGGTCGACAGGTGGCACCGCGCCGGCAGCAAAGTTCAAGTCACCCCACCGGGAGCTGAGGGGACGAACAGCCCCTGAGAGACCGGGCGACAGAACCAAGCCCCCAACTAGACATGAGCGCCCACACTGGCACTGGGGATGATGAAATGCTGGGGAATGTCTGGAAAAAAGAAGAAAAAAAAAAGGGGAATGGTGAGGGAAAAAAATGGAGGGGCTAGTGGTGGAGAAACCTAGGGATGGGGAAATGAGTGAAAGTGATAAGAGGTGGCGGTAGGGGACTGGAAGGGTGAGAAAAGGAGGAAAGGTGAGGGAAAAATGATTGAAACAAAAGAGGTGGAAATGAGGATGGAGCACAAGGCGAGAATGGAAGACAATAAAAGGGGATGGGATGGGAGGGGAGGGGAAAGAGGAGCGTGAGGCTCCAGTTGAAGTCAATGTCTTTGAATGGTATGTGTAGGTGGAAAAATCCATGATACGGTGAAAAAAAAATAGTTGAAGATAAAAATGGAACATGAGGTGCGGATGGGGGACAAGAGAAGGAATGGAGGGGATGAGGCAGGGGAAAGGAAGGGAGCGTAAGGCTCCGACTAGGGTCACTGTGTGTTACCTGGTATATGTAAGTGAGAAAATCCGTGCTAAGTGCGGGGAGCACCACTGGCGCCAGCGACCAGCCAGGACGCCCATACCATACCGGGAGCCGGGAGAGTCACACTGGCGTGACTGGAGTGGAGAGGAGTCCGCGCCCAGAGCGTTGCCGGCCGCTCGCAGCAACGGATGTTCAACTCCCCACAACGCACGCCATAAGATGGTGATGGACGCCGGCGTGATGACGTCAAGATTGACCCCCCACGCAACGGCATCCAGCGTGGCGCCGATGTGTAGCTGGACAGGTCCGCCCACCCCCCGTACCCAGCAAGAGTGCTGGGAGAAGGGGGGGGCGCCAGGAAGGCATCGCAGGTCCCAGATTTGGGGAAACAAAGACAAAGCGGCCAGCAGAGCGCCACCCGATGCAAGCCAGATGACAAGAGCAGGGCAAAAAAAAACACAAAAATATATAAATGAATAAAATTATATATTAAGGGGCAATAAAGTAAACAGAGGGGGAGGGGGAACTGAAAATGTTGAACAACAGTAATATATAATACTGATGAATATATCACAAAATGAAAATGAATGTAGTTGCAAAAAATTAAAAATGAATACATAGCAAAAGAACAAAAATAAAATAAAATAATAACCACCTATGTGCCTCCATCCCTATTTGATTTGGTAAAGAAAGGGGAAATTGGGGAAAAGGGAACTGCGGGACTTTAGATGAGACACCCTAGATAAATGTCTTCATCCCTAATCAATGTGTACACAAAAAGGGGGCGAGTTGGGACTTTAAATGAAGCACATAGGTGGAACAATGGATATTTTGAAAAACATTTTATTAAAATCACATAAGTTATACATATATCTTGGCCACAAGGCTCCATATAAAGACATAAGTTAACGAGAGTACTACAAGACAATTGGATCACAACATGTTGTAATAACATAACACATCTAGGAGAACCAAAGATAATAAAAGGCTCGTTGTCTCGACGCGTTTCGCCGGTTATTCGCCTCGTCAGGAGCAGATGCATTTATTCTTGCATGTGTACACAAAAAGGGGGCGGGTTGGGACTTTAAATGAAGCACATAGGTGGAACAATAGATATTTTGAAAAAAGTACATTTTATTAAAATCACATAAGTTATACATATATCTTGGCCACAAGGCTCCATATAAAGACATAAGTTAACGAGAGTACTACAAGACAATTGGATCACAACATGTTGTAATAACATAACACATCTAGGAGAACCAAAGATAATAAAAGGCTCGTTGGCTCTACGCATTTCGGCGGTTATTCGCCACGTCAGGACTGGAGCAGATGCATTTAGTCTGAAAAAATTTAAAGAAAAATTGGGGACCGGTAAATAAGTTCTAGGGATACAGGGATAAGAAACAAAACAAGGGGAGCGTGAGGCTCCAGTTGAAGTCAATGTGTTTGAATGGTATGTGTAGGTGGAAAAATCCATGATACGGTGAAAAAAAAATTGTTGAAGATAAATCCCCTCCATCCCTTCTCTTGTCCCCCATCCGCACCTCATGTTCCATTTTTATCTTCAACAATTTTTTTTTCACCGTATCATGGATTTTTCCACCTACACATACCATTCAAACACATTGACTTCAACTGGACTTCAACTTGCACCCCCAAAGCACGTCCATTGATCTCCCATGATGGCAGATAGCACATGTTGACTTTAGCCATGGGCTCACAAAAAACGCACCTGTGGTGCACAGAGTAAAAAATATTTTGGACACTCAAAAATGTGTGGCTTGTTCTTTCTATGCTCAATATCAGTTTCGAAACTGCAAAATTCATGTTTTTAACTGTGACAATTGTGGCTATTTACTAAAGACAAATACACTTGGCACTACAAGAAACTGGGAGTCACATAATAAAAAAGTAAAACAGCAATAATGACAAAACACGTTTTTCAAATATATATTTTTCATTTTTATTTTTTTTAAAAGGTCAAATATGGTCTGGCATTGCGATGGCCCCCCTTCCCGTGAAGTACTCAACGTATTTATTACGTACTTCATGGGCACTTTGGGGGGCCAAGCCAATACGGGCAGTGTCCAGGCCGGTCAGAATGTTCATCTCAGATAGACCGGCCTCAGGCCCAACTGAAGATATATATGTTGCAGAGTATCGTCTCAATAAATTGTGCAATATGCAGCAGCAGAAAATTATGTGGTGGAGTTTGTATTCCGCCATGTGGATAGCTGTCTGAAACAGGCGGAACCGGCTGGCCATTATCCCAAAGGCATTCTCCACAACCCTCTGGGCTCTGGCCAGCCGGTAATTAAAAACCCTCCTCTCCGGGGTGAGGGTGCGTTGGGGAAACGGCCGCATCAGGTGTGGTCCCAGTCCAAAGGCTTCATCCGCGATAAAAACAAAGGGAAGTCCATCCACGTTGTCTGCATCTGGAGGCAGTGCCAGGCCCCCAGACTGCAGACGGTGAGCGAACTCATCTGGAATATGCAGTTCAGTTTTGGGCCCCAGTTCTCAAAAAGGATATTGGGGAACTGGAGAAAGTGCAGAGAAGGGCAACCAAACTGATAAGAGGCATGGAGGAGCTCAGCTATGAGGAGAGATTAGAGGAACTGAATTTATTCTCTCTTGAGAAGAGGAGATTAAGGGGGGATATGATCAACATGTACAAATATATAAGGGGTCCATATAGTGAACTTGGTGTTCAGTTATTCACTTTACGGTCAACATAAAGGACAAGGGGGCACTCTTTGCGTCTAGAGGAAAAGAGATTTCACCTCCAAATACGGAAAGGTTTTTTCACAGTAAGAGCTGTGAAATGTGGAATAGACTCCCTGCAGAGGTGGTTCTGGCCAGCTCAGTAGATTGCTTTAAGAAGGGCCTGGATTCTTTCTTAAATGTACATAATATAACTGGGTACTGACATTTATAGGTAAAGTTGATCCGGGGAATATCCGATTGCCTCTCGGGGGATCAGGAAGGAATTTTTTCCCCTGCTGTAGCAAATTGGATCATGCTCTTCTGGGGTTTTTTGCCTTCCTCTGGATCAACTGTGGGTATAGAATTGGGTATATGGGATTGTACGATATATTTTTATTTTATTTTTATTTTTATTTTTTTTTATGGTTGAACTGGATGGACTTGTGTCTTTTTTCAACCTGACT
The DNA here is from genome assembly GCA_029206835.1 of Rana muscosa. Classification (NCBI taxonomy): domain Eukaryota; kingdom Metazoa; phylum Chordata; class Amphibia; order Anura; family Ranidae; genus Rana; species Rana muscosa. Next base: position 688,360,442 of record CM055117.1, read on the forward strand.
AACTATGTAACTATGTAACTATGTAACTATGTAACTCCGTCTGAGCGAACACTCCGCCATCGGACATCCGGCCGTTCTTCCCCACGTCCACATAGAGGAACTCATACCGTGCCGACACCACCGCCATTAACACAAGACTATTAAAACCTTTATAGTTAGAATAGAATGACCCCGAACGGGGTGGCGGCACTATGTGGATGTGCTCGCCATCAATTGCCCCTCCACAGTTGGGGAAGTCCCACCACTGGGCAAATTGGTCAGCCACAGTCTGCCATTCCTGTGGTGTTGAAGGAAAATGTGGAGTCAAACAAAAAGTATACATTAGTACTTTTGAACTTTACATTGCAAGCAGATTACACAAAGACATTCTTGGCCAACATCAGTATAACATTTAATATTTGAGGGAGTATTTTTTTTTTTTAATATGTCTTTTATTAATTTTTCAACAACATATCAGACACTTTACAATACATAAAACACATATACAGTCTAATATTTCCCCTAAGAGGGAAAAAAAAAAAAAAAAGGGGGAAGGGAGAAACAGAGAACAATAATCGACATTCCTATATCAGGAGCCGAGCCATGTAGCCCCACATTCCACCCTGTCTCTGATCAGAGAGAAGGGAGAGGCGCTCAGGAGAAGGAAGAAATGGAGAAAAAAGCGGAAGAGAAGGAAAAAAAATAAAAAATAAAAAAAAGGGGATGGGAGAGGGGGGAGGTTTAATTATGTGCTAGATCTCTAATATTAGTGCCCTTTTAAGTGAAAATACATAATGTGTGGTGACAAAAAGTGATTCCAAAAATTTTTCTTCAAAACTAGATAAAAAAAAAACCCCGACCAATATGAAAATCCACCTATGGGCTATGTAAATGACTGTAGAATAAATTTACCATAGACTGTGTTAATGAAGTGACAAAACATGTATATCGAGATAAAATGTGACAAGGACAAGTGACCCCGCCAATATGTGAGAAAAGGAAAAAAAAAAGAGGGAAGGGGAAGGGGGCGGGAGAGAAAGTGGAAAATTGTGTAGGGGGGGGGGGGTAGGGGAATACAATTCCCTTTTTCTCCCCCCGGTATCTTATGTGATGTAGTTCTAGTATTGATACACTAGGTATCCTTTAAGGTGGAGTGATTCCAAAGGTTACTTCAAACTATAATCCTAGTGTTAAAATCTATTGGATTATTTAGGGAACTGAAAGATTAATCTACAGTTGACTATACTAACAAAACAGAACAAAAAAAAAGGGGAAAAATATATATACGTCTCCATCCTTTCCTCTTATGCTTTAAACATAAATAATTTATCTCGATTTTATTAGATCCTATCTCTAAATGTTAATAAAAAAAAAGAGAAAAAAAGGGGGGGGGGGAATAGGCCGGCATGCATAGTATCTAGTAGTATATATGTCTCAGTATATTTTAAACTCTTAAGGGATAGGTCCAACAACAGCCCCTAGGGTTCAACCTAAAGATATAATTAACTTATTCAGTATTTATAGCTTACATCTCAATGAGATTGTGCCAGTATCTCTCTATAGAATGTAGTGTCCTTGAACTCCGTCCACGGAGTCCAGGTTAGGGTATGTCGTTGAAAAGTGTCCTTGTTTCGATGAGCAATTTCTTCCATGAGATGAACCTCTGATATTTTTTGAAACCACTTTTTCACAGATGGAATCTTAGGCTGGCCCCAAAGGGTAGGTATAAGTGCTTTGGCCGTATTGAGCAGATGTGGGACTAAGGAGCATTTATATTTTCTGACAGATTCCTTGGTAGCATGGAAAAGGATGGTCCATGCATCCACAGGAAGGTTAATACTAGATATTAGTTGAATGATACAAATAATGTTAGACCAATAAGGGCGGATAAAAGGACACGACCACCATATATGAGCATGAGTTGCTCTGTTCCCACAGTTCCTCCAACAAAGTGGGGAGTTAGTGGGGAACATCCGATGAAGCTTTGATGAGGTATAGTGCCATCTAGTTAACAATTTGTAATTGACTTCTGCCATCTTTGATGCAATTGAAGAGATATGAGTCAGCTGCAGGACCTTATCCTTTTGGCTGTCTGGGATACTGGATTCCAGGTCTGCCTCCCACTTAGTAAGAAAGTGAGGGTAGGTATCTCCTTGGATCTTAATGAGTGATTTATAAAATACCGAGATACTGTGTTCAGGTAGCTCCGTTAAATTGAAGATTTCCTCAATACTGTTTAAATCCTGTATCCCTTTAAGCGGCTGAGGTAAAGTTCTAAGAAAGCCCTGCAACTGATTATATCTCCATATGTCCAGAAACCTAATCGGCTTGAGGCCAAGAATTTCCCCAAGAGGCTTAATATTATTTACTCCAAGAACTTGATGTAGTAAGAGAGGTCCTTCTGGCGACCACGTCTTATATCCCGGGTCTAATAGTCCAGGTAAGAAATAGTCGTGGTCTAAGAGTGGTAACAAAGGAGAGGCATATGACCATGAGATCTTTCTATGTAAGGCATCCCATATATCCAGAGTGGAAGTAGTTAATATAGAAGTACTTGGAGCGAGATGCCTATGCATACGTGGTAGCCAGGGTACAACTGCTAAATCTGTGCCACTAAGAGCATATTCTAAGCTCACCCAGAGTTTAGAATTGGCGGCATATTTCCACTCAGCAATTCTAGATAGAATAACAGCATTATAATACATCTTAAAGTTTGGAAGGGCCAGTCCCCCAGCATCTTTGGAGCGAAACAACACTTCCTTGGATACTCTGGGGTGACTGTTCTTCCAAATAAAGCGGGAGACCATGTTCTGTAATAGGGAAAAAAAGCCTATAGGCACACCCAATGGGATCATTTGAAAAAAAAAGAGGACTCTAGGCAGAATGTTCATTTTAACTATGCTTATTTTACCCAGCCATGAGTGTGTCAGCGTCTTCCACTTTTGTAGGTCTTTTCTAATATTATTCAGTAAAGGGATATAATTATATTTAAATAAAGACTGAGTGTGAGGCGTGAGATTCACTCCCAGATATTTCATACTACGTTGAACCCATCTAAAAGGGAAGAGGGGCTTTAAACTTTCCACCTCCCTTCCTGGTAGGTTAATGTTTAATATTTCGGATTTAGAAAAATTAATTTTAAAATTAGAAAGTGTCTGAAAAGTGGAAAAAGCTGTCATCAAATTAGGAAGCGAGATACGGGGCTGCTGAATAAAAAATAAAATATTGTCCGCATATTTGTGGATTTTATTACCTACTTGAATCCCATGTATATTTATATTTTGTCTTATAGTTGCCAGAAAGGGTTCAAGGGTAAGAGCAAATAAAAGGGGCAAGAGGGGACACCCCTGTCTAGTCCCATTGAATAGTTGAAATGACTCACTCAAAGTGCCGTTTATGCGGATTTGTGCCGTGGGGTTAGAATAAAGGGAAGCGATACGAGAAAACATCTTGGGTCCCAACCCAAAATGCCGCAAGGTCATTTTCAAGTAATCCCAGTCCACCCTATCAAATGCTTTTTCTGCATCTGTAGATACAAATAGGGTGGACTGGGACGACCTTTGAGCATATTGTATGAGGGCTATCGCCCGTAGAGAGTTATCCTTGGCTTCTCTATGTGGTATAAAGCCTGTTTGATCCGTAGAAATCCAACTAGGTATAAGAGGGAGTAGTCTATTAGCCATTACCTTTGAATATAGTTTGATATCAACATTTAATAGGGAGATTGGCCTGTAGCTACTACATTGAGTAAAGTCCTTGTCTGCTTTAAGAATAACTGAAATATGTGCTGTGAGAGATTCCGGGCGTAATCCCGAAGTCTGTGAAATTGAGTTGGCATAGGCGGTGAGATGGGGCAGGAGAACGTCGCTAAATGTTTTGTCAATATCGGGTAGTATACCCATCCGGTCCCGGGGCCTTACCTATCGGTGTGGATTTCAGGGCTGCCTGAAATTCCTCCACCGAGAAATCAGATTCAAGTTCTCTTAGTGATGCCTTTGGAAGTTTAGGCAAATTTGCTTCTTCCAGGTATGCAAGCATGAGACTACGTCTCTCCTTCACAGTCAGAGACGGGGAATCACACTGCACCTTGTAAAGATCTGCGTAGTAATCCCTAAAAGCTTTAGCAATATGAGGAGTCGCATGGACTAAATTTCCGTTGGATAGTTTTATTTTAGGGATAAATGATCTAGTCTGTTTTTCTTTAAGGGATCTTGCTAACTGTCTGCTAGGTTTATCCCCCCCACTCGTAAAGTTTCTGCGAATAGCGTTGAAATTTCCTAGCTGTATCTAGATTAAGCAGGTTTTTTAATTCTTCTCTTTTCAACGTAAGAGCTTCCAAATGGGATATGTGTAAAGTAAGTTTATGTTGTTTATCAAGTTCAGTTATTTGATGAAGGACCTGCTCAAGTTGTTGGCCATGCTCTCTTTTCTTCCTTGCCCCAAGTTCTATAAATCGACCTCTCATAGTTGCCTTATGCACTTCCCATACAGTAGCAGGGAATGTCTCCAAAGGTTTGTTGTCTCTAAAATATTGTGTAATATGTGAGGCAAGTGTTGAAACCTCTGTTACATTGGAAAGAAGAGAATCATTAAGTTTCCAGTTATTGGAGCGCTGGGGTAGAGTGGGCATGGTCATAGTCATCGACACAGGTGCATGGTCTGATAATGTCGCTGTGCCTATATCCGCAGATTTTAATAATGGGAGATAATTTGAGGGAGTATTTAAACACAAAAATAGAAGGCCCACTTATCAGATTACTCACCCCCGCTGATGGGACATTTTAAAATATTCTAAGGGGGGGAGGGGGTTATAGCTGATTTTGTAACCCCCAAAAAAAGGCTCTACCACTCTGCTGAACTTGAATGTGAACATTTGGACACATTTTAGGGCGGGGGGTTCAAAAATACTATGGCGCTGACAAAAAACATTGTTAAGAAAAAACTAGGCTAGGTGTGTTTGGGCCCAGGATAGCATGCTGGAGAGGTTAGTGAAGGGAAATAGGCATGTAGGCCAAAAAAAGAGACATTATAAGTAAAAACATGCATGGGAGAAAGGGGACATTCCCAGCATATTACAATCAGGGTAATTTGGGAAGACCCTCCATTATATTTGTGTGTGCACATGTGCAGAGGCCTCAGCTCAGGTGACCACCAATTAGCAAGCCCCGCCCCCTGCTCCTAGCTTCCACTAACCTCCCCCCCCACACACACACAAATAGAAGGCAGTCCAATGACTGATCAAAAGTAACTGGGGGGGGGGGTGGAGAATAAGAGGAAAAAGTGGGCACCATGACACTACCCTCTAGAAATGCTGACTATTAGTACAACATTATGTCCTCTAGTGGTGCCGACCACCAGTGCAGCAATATATGTCCTTCATAGGCATAGCCTCTTAAGATGTGATCTCCCCATATACAGGGGGTGCGTGTAAGGAGGGGTATTGGTGTAAACAGATACCAGCATACATGGTATAGGAGCATGCTTTTTATTCATATTTAATAAAACTTTTAAGTGGTAATGCACTAGGTCGATGCGCCCTCCTTTTTTCTTTCTTTTTTCTAGCCATATGAACACCCATTGTTCTGAGGAGGGCTGCAAGACTTTAGACTTTGCCTTTAGACGGAACCACACTACCCGTGTTTTGACGATACACCGAGAGCGCAGGAGATTTTTGTTACTCCAACATAACCTCCATCCCTATTACAATACATATATCCATGGGGTTCCCCCTGGGGCTTTAAATCAGGTGAATATGGTAAGCCAAAAAACATATCATGATAGTAAAAAAGTCGATTTATTACAGTTTGTTGCACATGTAAGACACAACAGCAATAAATACAGGCCGATAAAATATGCCTACAATGTGAACATGGGTCAGTCCACATACATGGTAAACAGTATATACCAATTACAAATGTAGCGGCCTCCTCTCTCTCCTCTCTCTATCAGCTCGTCTGTCTCTTGTCTAGGGGTACCTTAGAGGAGAGAGTGCGGGGTCACCACGCCAAGCCTTCACCGCAGAGAGTTGTGTGGTGTAAGCAAAGTTCTTATTTCACCCTCGGGTCGGTGTCCTGCACCCGGAGTCTCCAAAGAGAGTTACCTTGAACAATGTCTGCCAGAAAATGAGCCCCACACCATTAAAGTTAAACACTCCTTTATTCTTCTCAATGCAAAAGCGAACACAATTAGTTGGACTCCCTTAGAGAACAGAAGAGACAAGGAGGTGTGGATGCGAGTAGGCCCAGACACAATGAACTCTCCACTTTCCTTCCTGAAAGTGGGTTGCGGTCTCCGAGCGAGGGGGGATTTCCTTCTAGGCGGTCTCCGATGGGAGGCTCACCTGTCACCAGCAATATGCTGCACCGGGTCTTCAAGTAAGTGACTTTCACCGGTCCATTACGCCTTCCGGATTCAGGTACCCACTCCCGGGGTTCCCTAGGACCTCCTTCCCTCGCGGAACTCAGTGGTGGGCACTGAGCTCCAGACCTCCATTCCAGTACCTCACCCCAGGCTAAAAGTGCCTGGGATGGAACACGACCTCTGAACGTCCTCTAGGCCTAGGCCGCCTCGAGGACCGACACGAACCACCGCCCACAGGCTGAAGGTGCCCGGGACTCAAACCCCGTGACAAAGATGGCCGGCCCCTTTATACCCTCTCCCAGCAAGCACGGCGGGTTCCCCGCCCCACCATACCGCTGCCGAGGGAGGACAAAAAGGGAACACAGCACACAGCAATGGTTCAACCCCAGCCCAAGGCGACAGCGCCACCCGCTGGCCTGTAGGGAACTGCACATTACTGGTGTCTCTGCCAGTTTTAAATACACTGAAAGTGTATACCCGCTACACTCTCCCCCTGGTAATTTAACACTGGTCCCCAGTGTCTGGAGTAAACTATGCCCTCAACGGCTGGCACAGCCCAGTCCAGAAACCAACTACAAATTGTACAAAATAAACTTTTGAAAACTTAGTCAACTGAAGCAATTGTGTCTGAGCCTTACATGAAAGGGAAGGGAAACAACAACATTTTAAACCATAACGTTAGAATCACATTTACATACACTTTTTCCCACCCATCCTGACTAAGACCCACCCCATACTCAGTGGTCTTGATAGGATGCTCTCCTGCAGAGGGAAGAAAGAAAATTAACACACATAAACCCTGACACATGTATTCGTGTAAGAGGAAAGAAACGTCTTTGTAAAGAAATCCCTTTTCTCCAAAGAGTGAGTGTGTGAAAAGCGTTAACGATGCGCAACACTGCCACCTGGTGACAGCGTCGCGGTAACTGCACTCGTGGAACTTCTTTTCTTCTTTGAGCCCTATCTACCCCAGAGTCCATGATCTCTTGTTGGAGAATTGAAAAACAAAACAGGAACAGTCCTTCATTCCTCTGGGTAACAGGGGCAACAAACCCCAGAAAGTTCAGCAGCATAAGAAACAAGAACGGAGTCTCTTTCCTCCTACAGATAGAAGCGGGGATGCGGTAGAACAAGTGGCTTCAAGTGTTGATCCATGGTCTCCAGATGATACTCAACATCATCCCCTTCTTTGCGCCGGATCAGCAACTTGTCCGCATGGATATGCCGTCCCAACATCCATTCTACCTTGCAATCTTTAAAAACGCTGAGAGGCCTTGGGGGAGCATGCCAGGTACCTGCGGGCGTGTGGAACCTGAAGGTGGGTCCACACAAAGTCATTGTACCAGCGCTCACCTACACTTCCACCTCATACAGCAACTCCTTGGATAAGTATGGATACTCCCATCCGTACTCAGCAGCAACCTTCTGGCCAAATAGGCGTTGTAGTCTCGCCAGAGGAGGCATAGTGGCTTTGTCTCCTTCGCCAGGTAAAACTATTGAGTCCGGGTGGCGAGGGACCTTGATCACATCTGATCTGGGCATAGGTGCCCGCAACAGCAGTCTCTTTTCTCCTGTCCCAAGTGTAGGGGGTACCGGGAATGTAAGGGCAGGTTGAAGACGAGACCCCTCTTCAGGCGCTGGTGCCTCCACCCTGGGTGTACTATCCCCCGTAGACATGGGTGGGTCCCTGGTTCTGCGGGATGAGGCAAGAGGTACTTTGTCCCAGTCCTTTTCTGCAAACAGTTCATCAATGGCGACATCGTCTCCCAAATCGGAGAGCGACTCCAGGTCAGAGGTGTCACACTCCTCCGCAGGCAGGTAGCCCGTAGTGGAGACTGAATTACCACCTCCTCCCATACACCAAATCTCTCCGCCTGGCTTACCTCGGCCTTTACTTGAGGCGGGACGTCCGGAACTCCTGCCGACGGGTCCCTCGCGGCCGGGTGTAAGCGGGTGAGATGGTCCACCACAACCGCTGGTCGGGGCTACCATGCCAGTCTTTCTCTTCGGTGGTGGACGCTGCGAGACAGTGGTGACCGAGTCAGCATCCTCGGATTTCTCCCGTTGAGTTGTCGCGACCTCCTCCACGGTCGCTGCAGTGCGCGCAGGGATGGCTGTCAAAGCAGTGATTCCTCCTCTCTGAGTGGTGCTGCCTGCAACACGGCCGGGGTAGATGGTTCTCGGCTTCTCAACCGCTGGATCTACTTCAAATAGAAACTCCCCACAGGCCTCGCATCGCCCAAATGGCTTCAGTTGGCCACCAGTCCCGAACATCCGGGACAAATCACACCCAGGGCCTCAACGTCCATGCATGAATACAGGGCGAATCGTCCCCTTGGCTTTAGCCGAATCCCTGTATCAGTCACCGGAGCAGCAGCAGTCAAAGACGTGGTAGCAGGATGAAGTGGAACCCACGCTGTTTGTCCAAACATGGTGAATTGCTGTTGGTCCATCGCGCACTGCAAAGTTTTGCGCCAACGTCCCACGTGTAGTCCTTCACACGTATTGGACTCCTCCCCTTTGCTCCAGTTCACGGGCTTTTCTTCTTTTTTCTTTCTGAGTCACGCCCACGAACTAAGCGGTGGGGGTGTGCCTGGTGGCGCAGTGCAAATAGAAACCCCCACGTGTACTACTTCACACGGCTGGGCTCCCCCCTTTTCTCGCTCTTCTGCGCGGGCCTTTCCCTTCACTGGGTCATGTCCATGGCTTCGAGCAGGGATGCACTTTGGCCAATAACGTGGCCCACCTACTCGGAACTCCTCCCAGCAAACACGTTCAACTCCGTAGTAGCACGAACACCAATCCCGGACCCGAGCCACCACGTGTAGCGGCCTCCTCTCTCTCCTTTCTCTATCAGCTCGTCTGTCTCTTGTCTAGGGGTACCTTAGAGGAGAGAGTGCGGGGTCACCACGCCAAGCCTTCACCGCAGAGAGTTGTGTGGTGTAAGCAAAGTTCTTATTTCACCCTCGGGTCGGTGTCCTGCACCCGGAGTCTCCAAAGAGAGTTACCTTGAACAATGTCTGCCAGAAAATGAGCCCCACACCATTAAAGTTAAACACTCCTTTATTCTTCTCAATGCAAAAGCAAACACAATTAGTTGGACTCCCTTAGAGAACAGAACAGACAAGGAGGTGTGGATGCGAGTAGGCCCAGACACAATGAACTCTCCACTTTCCTTCCTGAAAGTGGGTTGCGGTCTCCGAGCGAGGGGGGATTTCCTTCTAGGCGGTCTCCGATGGGAGGCTCACCTGTCACCAGCAATATGCTGCACCGGGTCTTCAAGTAAGTGACTTTCACCGGTCCATTACGCCTTCCGGATTCAGGTACCCACTCCCGGGGTTCCCTAGGACCTCCTTCCCTCGCGGAACTCAGTGGTGGGCACTGAGCTCCAGACCTCCATTCCAGTACCTCACCCCAGGCTAAAGGTGCCTGGGATGGAACACGACCTCTGAACGTCCTCTAGGCCTAGGCCGCCTCGAGGACCGACACGAACCACCGCCCACAGGCTGAAGGTGCCCGGGACTCAAACCCCGTGACAAAGATGGCCGGCCCCTTTATACCCTCTCCCAGCAAGCACGGCGGGTTCCCCGCCCCACCATACCGCTGCCGAGGGAGGACAAAAAGGGAACACAGCACACAGCAATGGTTCAACCCCAGCCCAAGGCGACAGCGCCACCCGCTGGCCTGTAGGGAACTGCACATTACTGGTGTCTCTGCCAGTTTTAAATACACTGAAAGTGTATACCCGCTACACTCTCCCCCTGGTAATTTAACACTGGTCCCCAGTGTCTGGAGTAAACTATGCCCTCAACGGCTGGCACAGCCCAGTCCAGAAACCAACTACAAATTGTACAAAATAAACTTTTGAAAACTTAGTCAACTGAAGCAATTGTGTCTGAGCCTTACATGAAAGGGAAGGGAAACAACAACATTTTAAACCATAACGTTAGAATCACATTTACATACACTTTTTCCCACCCATCCTGACTAAGACCCACCCCATACTCAGTGGTCTTGATAGGATGCTCTCCTGCAGAGGGAAGAAAGAAAATTAACACACATAAACCCTGACACATGTATTCGTGTAAGAGGAAAGAAACGTCTTTGTAAAGAAATCCCTTTTCTCCAAAGAGTGAGTGTGTGAAAAGCGTTAACGATGCGCAACACTGCCACCTGGTTACAGCGTCGCGGTAACTGCACTCGTGGAACTTCTTTTCTTCTTTGAGCCCTATCTACCCCAGAGTCCATGATCTCTTGTTGGAGAATTGAAAAACAAAACAGGAACAGTCCTTCATTCCTCTGGGTAACAGGGGCAACAAACCCCAGAAAGTTCAGCAGCATAAGAAACAAGAACGGAGTCTCTTTCCTCCTACAGATAGAAGCGGGGATGCGGTAGAACAAGTGGCTTCAAGTGTTGATCCATGGTCTCCAGATGATACTCAACATCATCCCCTTCTTTGCGCCGGATCAGCAACTTGTCCGCATGGATATGCCGTCCCAACATCCATTCTACCTTGCAATCTTTAAAACGCTGAGAGGCCTTGGGGGAGCATGCCAGGTACCTGCGGGCGTGTGGAACCTGAAGGTGGGTCCACACAAAGTCATTGTACCAGCGCTCACCTACACTTCCACCTCATACAGCAACTCCTTGGATAAGTATGGATACTCCCATCCGTACTCAGCAGCAACCTTCTGGCCAAATAGGCGTTGTAGTCTCGCCAGAGGAGGCATAGTGGCTTTGTCTCCTTCGCCAGGTAAAACTATTGAGTCCGGGTGGCGAGGGACCTTGATCACATCTGATCTGGGCATAGGTGCCCGCAACAGCAGTCTCTTTTCTCCTGTCCCAAGTGTAGGGGGTACCGGGAATGTAAGGGCAGGTTGAAGACGAGACCCCTCTTCAGGCGCTGGTGCCTCCACCCTGGGTGTACTATCCCCCGTAGACATGGGTGGGTCCCTGGTTCTGCGGGATGAGGCAAGAGGTACTTTGTCCCAGTCCTTTTCTGCAAACAGTTCATCAATGGCGACATCGTCTCCCAAATCGGAGAGCGACTCCAGGTCAGAGGTGTCACACTCCTCCGCAGGCAGGTAGCCCGTAGTGGAGACTGAATTACCACCTCCTCCCACACACCAAATCTCTCCGCCTGGCTTACCTCGGCCTTTACTTGAGGCGGGACGTCCGGAACTCCTGCCGACGGGTCCCTCGCGGCCGGGTGTAAGCGGGTGAGATGGTCCACCACAACCGCTGGTCGGGGCTACCATGCCGGTCTTTCTCTTCGGTGGTGGACGCTGCGAGACAGTGGTGACCGAGTCAGCATCCTCGGATTTCTCCCGTTGAGTTGTCGCGACCTCCTCCACGGTCGCTGCAGTGCGCGCAGGGATGGCTGTCAAAGCAGTGATTCCTCCTCTCTGAGTGGTGCTGCCTGCAACACGGCCGGGGTAGATGGTTCTCGGCTTCTCAACCGCTGGATCTACTTCAAATAGAAACTCCCCACAGGCCTCGCATCGCCCAAATGGCTTCAGTTGGCACACCAGTCCCGAACATCCGGGACAAATCACACCCAGGGCCTCAACGTCCATGCATGAATACAGGGCGAATCGTCCCCTTGGCTTTAGCCGAATCCCTGTATCAGTCACCGGAGCAGCAGCAGTCAAAGACGTGGTAGCAGGATGAAGTGGAACCCACGCTGTTTGTCCAAACATGGTGAATTGCTGTTGGTCCATCGCGCACTGCAAAGTTTTGCGCCAACTTCCCACGTGTAGTCCTTCACACGTATTGGACTCCTCCCCTTTGCTCCAGTTCACGGGCTTTTCTTCTTTTTTCTTTCTGAGTCACGCCCACGAACTAAGCGGTGGGGGTGTGCCTGGTGGCGCAGTGCAAATAGAAACCCCCACGTGTACTACTTCACACGGCTGGGCTCCCCCCTTTTCTCGCTCTTCTGCGCGGGCCTTTCCCTTCACTGGGTCATGTCCATGGCTTCGAGCAGGGATGCACTTTGGCCAATAACGTGGCCCACCTACTCGGAACTCCTCCCAGCAAACACGTTCAACTCCGTAGTAGCACGAACACCAATCCCGGACCCGAGCCACCACGTGTAGCGGCCTCCTCTCTCTCCTTTCTCTATCAGCTCGTCTGTCTCTTGTCTAGGGGTACCTTAGAGGAGAGAGTGCGGGGTCACCACGCCAAGCCTTCACCGCAGAGAGTTGTGTGGTGTAAGCAAAGTTCTTATTTCACCCTCGGGTCGGTGTCCTGCACCCGGAGTCTCCAAAGAGAGTTACCTTGAACAATGTCTGCCAGAAAATGAGCCCCACACCATTAAAGTCCAACACTCCTTTATTCTTCTCAATGCAAAAGCGAACACAATTAGTTGGACTCCCTTAGAGAACAGAACAGACAAGGAGGTGTGGATGCGAGTAGGCCCAGACACAATGAACTCTCCATTTTCCTTCCTGAAAGTGGGTTGCGGTCTCCGAGCGGGGGGGGGATTTCCTTCCAGGTGGTCTCCGATGGGAGGCTCACCTGTCACCAGCAATATGCTGCACCGGGTCTTTAAGTAAGTGACTCCCACCGGTCCAATACGTCTTCCGGATTCGGGTACCCACTCCCGGGGTTCCCTAGGACCTCCTTCCCTTGCGGAACTCAGTGGTGGGCACTGAGCTCCAGACCTCCATTCGAGTACCTCACCCCAGGCTAAAGGTGCCCGGGTCGGAACACGACCTCCGAACGTCCTCTAGGCCTAGGCTGCCTCGAGGACCGACACGAAACACCACCCACAGGCTGAAGGTGCCCGGGACTCGAACCCCGTGACAAAGATGGCCGTCCCTTTATACCCTCTCCCAGCAAGCACCATACCGCTGCCGAGGGAGGACAAAAAGGGAACACAGCACACAGCAATGGTTCAACCCCAGCCCAAGGCGACAGCGCCACCCGCTGGGCTGTAGGGAACTGCACATTACTGGTGTCTCTGCCAGTTTTAAATACACTGAAAGTGTATACCCGCTACACAAACATCAGAGAAATGTGAACTCCTTGCCTAAGAGGGTTAAGGCAGTGCTGGAAAATAATGGTGGCCACACAAAATATTGACACTTTGGGCCTCATTTTGACATTTTCACTTAGGGGTGTACTCACTTTTGTTGCCAGTGGTTTAGACAGTAATGGCTGTGTGTTGAGTTATTTCGAGGGGACAGCAAATTTACACTGTTATACAAGCTGTACACTCACTACTTTACATTGTAGCAAAGTGTAATTTCTTCAGTGTTGTCACATGAAAAGATATAATAAAATATTTACAAAAATGTGAGGGGTGTACTCACTTTTGTGAGATACTGTATACATTTAATCGCAAAGATGTGGATAAGGGCCTTGGATAAGGGCAAATATGTTCTTCCTTACATATAAATAAGGATGACCATACACAACTGAGCATCGATATCGATGTTTTCTCTATTCCAACTGCTTAGCAAAAATGAACAGGAGAAAAGACAAGATATGTAATGATGAACAAATGGAATGACAGTAGCCTTTGCCCATAACAGCATATTCTTTAATCACTGAGGGAAACAGCAGCTAAATGCTTAGTTCTATGTAGTGTACATTACAGTACATTGAATACGTAGAAATTGTATTTTTTACCTGTCTTCATCAAGCAGAATTTTCTAACGTATTTGCATGAGCAATAAAAAGATTCCAGAACACTTGAACATTCCAGTAACATTCTCTATGCTGTATTACATTTTTTGTTACTTTGTACTGTACTGCTAGTTTGTTTCATTGACTGAATCTTCTAGGGACGGATGCATCTTTGTCACATACATAGTTGCCACTTGTTCCAGATTTTCAGGGACAGTTGTTAAGCCTATAGGAATGTATCATTAAAAACTTCCCTTGCTTTTAGTGCTGGTAAAGAGTTGCCTAAAATCAATCTTTTAAAGCTCAGGCATGTGTATTCTTACTTGAATTTTGGTGTACTTTATGTATTTCTTCTAGTTATATGCAGTAATCCAGTGTGATACTGTATCTCTGTATTATAGGTTCCCTTAATACAGACCAGCCAGTGCTGCTCTCGGCCCCCTCCTATAGTTTTCTTCACCTCTGCCGGGTTAGCCCCCCCCTTATCAAAATTTTTGAAAAAATCTTATGCAGTTTGTTAGATCTTTGTTAGATTAGGTTAGATCAACCGTTGTTTGCGTTAGATCTCACACAGAAGAAGCAATATTAACAGTTATTTGCTGGGGGGGCTAACCCGTCATCAGCCCCCCTTATAAAAAAATTGACCAAACAGTTAGCTATTTTGGAAGCTATTTGTTAGATCCGGTAAGATCAAGTGGTTTTAACGTTAGATCTCACATAATTAGAGACTTATTAAGTGATTAATGAGGGGGGGGCTGGCCCCCCTTAACAAATTTTCTGGCCAAAAATCATTCAGGTTAATAGATATTCGTTAGGTCCGGTAAGATCAAGTGGTTTTAACGTTAGATCTCACATCATTTCGGAGATATTCCACATAAAAATACTGATATTGGGTGGAACATATGGACGGCTGGCCCCCCCACATGCAATTTTCTGGCCAAAAATACTTCAGGCTAGTAGATATTCGTTAGATCCGGTAAGATCAAGTGGTTTTAACGTTAAATCTCACATAATTTCAGAGATATTCCACATAAAAATACTGATATTAGGTGGTACATAAGGACGGGTTGGCCCCCCCTTATCAAATTTTTGGGCCAAAAATCATTCAGGCTAATAGATATTCGTTAGATCCGGTAAGATCAATTGGTTTTAACGTTAGATCTCACATCATTTCAGAGATATTCCACATAAAAATACTGATATTAGGTGGTACATAAGGACGGGTTGGCACCCCCTTATCAAATTTTCGGGCCAAAAATCATTCAGGGTAATAGATATTCGTTAGGTCCGGTAAGATCAAGTGGTTTTACCGTTAGATCTCACATAATTTCAGAGATATTCCACATAAAAATACTGATATTAGGTGGTACATAAGGACGGGTTGGCCCCCCCTTATCAAATTTTCGGGCCAAAAATCATTCAGGTTAATAGATATTCATTAGATCCGGTAAGATCAAGTGGTTTTAACGTTAGATCTCACATACTTTCAGAGATATTCCACATAAAAATACTGATATTAGGTGGTACATATGGACGGTTGGCCCCCACACATGCAAATTTTTGGCCAAAAATCATTCAGGCTAATAGATATTCGTTAGATCCGGTAAGATCAAGTGGTTTTAACATTAGATCTTACATAATTTCAGAGATATTCCACATAAAAATACTGATATTTGGTGGTACATATGGACGGGTTGTCCCCCCCTTATCAAATTTTCGGGCCAAAAATCATTCAAGCTAATAGATATTCGTTAGATCTGGTAAGATCAAGTGGTTTTAACGTTAGATCTCACATAATTAGAGACTTATTAAGTGATTAATGAGGGGGGGCTGGCCCCCCCTTATCAAATTTTCTGGCCAAAAATCATTCAGGCTATAAGATATTCATTAGATCCGGTAAGATCAAGTGGTTTTAACGTTAGATCTCACATACTTTCAGAGATATTCCACATAAAAATAGAGATATTAGGTGGTACATATGGACGGGTTGGCCCCCCCCAGGGGCTGCTGGTTTAAGATTTGGGCCTGCCGTTACCTTACTGTTCACCACGTCCGTCCTAGGGGTCTTCCTTGAAGAATTTCTCACAAATGTCTGCACTTAGTCTCTTTTTCTCAAGGGTTTTATTAACAGAGGGACAGAGGGATGGAGGGTTAGGGGGGGGATTCAGGTAACTTGCTTGCGGATCACGGGTACTTCTTAATCCAGAGGACAAACAGTCTCCACACTGGATATAGCCACCACATGATAGGCCTCTCTCACTGACATAGCAGCCGGTGTGGTGCTCGGCCAAAAGTCTCTGCCACAGACTTGAAGAATACACATAGTCTCTGCAACAGACTTGAAGAATACAAATAGTCTCTGCCATAGACTTGGGTAATCACTCACTTGATAAAGTTCTGAGAACATAACACACAGTGCCAGGATCTTTCAGCCAGCCGGCAGCACTGTGAGGCAAATTTTTATCCGGATGCGTCCTCCAATTGAGCCCTCAATTGTTCGGTCCCTTCCCTCAGGCAAGGCGACGCGGGACCATCCCCAGATCAGTAGGCCCCCAGTAACTACTGGGCCTACTCTCAGCAACGGAGCCTCGGGCCTACAGGCCCCGAGACAGAAAACTACTAACACATCCCTGAGGCCAGGAGGGCCGTCAGGTCAGGATCGGAAGACCCCGGAAAACGGTGTCTGCTCCTTAAGTACCCTCTCCCAGAATGCACAGCGGGGTCACCACTCCCACTGCGCTGTCTCCGGGAAAGGAATACCCAATGCATCCAGCCTACTGCATTTCCAACCTTGACCTGTGGTAACAATGACACCTACAGTCAGGTGGAAAATGTGCAGCCCAGCTAAACTGGAACAGAGACCATAATTTGGTACAATTGTTCTGAGCTAAACGACAGCTCAGATAACTAAATTTACACTAGCACCTACCCAATAGGAGCAGGGCGCTACACAGGCTAATAGATATTCGTTAGATCCGGTAAGATCAAGTGGTTTTAATGTTAGATTTCACATAATTTCAGAGATATTTCACATAAAAATAGGAATATTAGGTTTTACAGAAGGTACATCCATCTTCAACCGTCTCTGGAACCGTCTTTGGATGGTTCTTCAGCGGATGCCTGTAGTCTCTTCTCACACCTCCGTTCACCTCCCAGCCTCATGGTGATCTCTTCTCAGACCAACAAGCTTAAGTCTTTAGCTAGCCCCCTTCTTTCAAAGCAGAAGTAGTAGCTCCATCCCCAGTAGAAATCAATGGTGCCATTTTGTGATGAGCCTTTAAGTCCTGTGGTCCTCTGCTGCTGCTTGATTGACTTCCTCTCCCTGCCAATAGGAACACAGAGAAGAGAGCAGAGCGGACTGATACCTGTGAGTGAGTGCTGTTCGTCACTCAAGGAAGAGTAGAGTAAGGGGGAGAAATCCCCCACAGGTACTGACAGGCGTGCTCTCCCTCAGTGAATGCCTGTGTCAGTGTCTATTCAGTCCGATGGTTCCTGGCGGGGATGGAGGGAGGTGTGGGACCATGGGTGACAGAGCAGCCCCCGCTACACATCTCCCCCACCAAAAAACCTTAGGTCCGCCAAAGGTGGTAAAGAGTCTATGACCTGTTACATGCTTTTGATATACACACGTAAAAAAAAAAAAAAAACAGGTTAGTGTGCACAGGAAACCATACAATTTGCATCTGCATAAAACCATGGCAGAGGAACATCCAACCAATTAGCATAGGAAGGGAGGTTGACCTGCCTTGCGGTTTTCATCTTCAGCAAGGGGTACAGACAGAGTGAGAACTAGTCACTGGCTGGGATCTTTGAGAGGCCGTGGGTGTGGACTGTAAATCTGGCTGTGGTGGCACATGAACTGCTTCTGACTGGTTGAGGATCTCCTTGAGGATGATACGGGGTGGTTTTAGACTTCCTGATGCCCAACAGGTCTAAAAGTCTCTTGATGAGACTACTCTCAAAATCTCTCCCCTGATCAGAGTGGATGCGTTGGGACAGACCATAGTGCACAAAGAATTTATCCACAAAGATCTTGGCCACCGTGGATGCTTGTTGGTCCCTCGTGGAAAACGCCTGGGCATACCGAGTGAAATGGTCAATCACTACCAGGATATTTTCCTGCCCGCTAAAATCAGGCTCCAAGCACAGAATGTCAATGCACACCAGTTCCATGGGTACCTGACTCTGAAGATGGCCCATTGGGGCAGCTCGTGAGGCAAAGTCTTCTTTTGGATACATCTGATGCAGGAGTGGCAATAGTCCTCAACTTCAGCCTGCATGCAGGGCCAGTAGAACCTGTCCCTCACCAGGTCAAAAGTCCTTTTGGGCCCTAGGTGGCCATGGTTGTCGTGTAGGGCAGTTAATACTGTCTCTCTATGTTTTTCAGGTAGGAATAGCTGCAATTTTTCTTCAGAATCGTCAGAGGGGCCCCTTCAGTAGACCAACCCTTGGTGCACCTGAAACTGATCCCACTCTCGGTGCAGCAGACGGGTTTCCTTTGGGGAGACAGTGAGGAGCAAGTCAGGGCGTTGGCTCTCCAAGGCCTTCTATGCCAAGCTACAGGGAGGGTCCTCCAACTAGTCCCTCTGCAGGTCATTCTTTGACAGCTTCGGGCAGACCTTTATCCCGACTTTGGTGACATTGCAAAAACATCTGGGGACACCAGCGTCTGACACTCCAATGTCTTCGGCCCTGGATCCTTCTCCAGCTTGATGTTCTGCTCCTTGACAAAAGACTTGTACCCCTTCAGGTGTCAGCTGGGGGGTCTCTGGAACAATGGGGCCTTCTTGACAAAGCATCCGCATCTTGTTTCAGGCTGAAAATAAACCCTGATAGAGTAGCCAATCATCTGTGACCCGTGGCATCCAACTTGGTGGTAGTGAGGATGTAGGTGAGAGGATTGTTGTCAGTCTTGATCACGAACTCCGCTCCATATAGATAATCCCTCAGCTTATCCACCACCACCCACTTCAAGGCCAGGAACTCAAGTTTGTGCATGGGGTAGTTCTTCTCGGCGGGGGGCCAAGTTCCGACTCATGTAGGCAACAGGCCGTAGATAACCGTCATGCTCTTGATAGCATTGATACCATCTCGACTGGCTCTTGATACCATCTCGACTAGCGTCAACATGTAGCTCATATGGCTTGGTTGGATCTGCATGCATAGGCCAGAACTGGAGCGGTTGTTAGGCTTCACTTCAGCTGCCTAAAAGCTCTTCACACTTCGGAGTCCATTGCTCCTGAATGGACTCTCTGGGTTTTCTGGGCCCTTCAGCTGGTCTGACAGGCTTCGCCAGATCAGGGTCAGCGTCTTAGCGAATCCCTTGACAAATCTTCTGTAATAAGAGCAGAATCCCAGAAATGACCTAAGCTCAGTCACGTTGGTAGGCCTCGGCCAGGAGGTGACAGCTTCCAGCTTCTGGAGGTCGGTGGCCACTTTGTCGGCAGACACAATATGGCCAAGGTAGTTGACTGAGGGTTGGTAAAACTGGCACTTTTCCAGAGACAGCTTCAACCTCCTCATCATGCAGTCTCTTCAGGACCTTCTCCAGATGCTCTTCGTGCTCTTCCAGGGTCTTGCCGAAAACGATGATGTCGTCTAAGTACACCAACACCTCGATCAGTTTCATGTCACCCACGGTCTTCTCCATTAGACTTTGGAAGGTGGCTGGGGCACCAGACAGGCCTTGTGCCACTGTCAGGTGTGTACTTACCGAGGCCGAGATGCCGAGAGCGGTTCACCCTTGCGACTAGGCGCACTCCGCCCCCTGGAGATGATACAGGGGTTGAATGGCACAAAGAGGCACTGGCTACCAGCAGGATGGGTAGGTCTTGCAAGGTGATCTTGGTAGAGCTGAACAGCTGTGCGAAGACAAGAAGGTAATCCAACAAGAGCAGGCTGAGGGTCAAACACAGATGGGTGCAGCTCTTTGCAGGACCCTAGCTGGAGATACAAGTCCAGAGCACAAACTGGGATCAGAACAAGGAGGCAGAAGTCTGGTTCAGGGTGCAGGCTGAGGGTCTAGCACAGGAGACAAGTAACTAGTCCAAAACACAAGCAGAAGGTCAGGGGCTGGAGACAAGTAGCAGGTTCGAGATGCAGGCCGTTGATCAAGCACAGATAGCAGGGCAAGGTCCGTTAAGCAAGCTGAGGGTCAGGTCCAGGAGAAGAGCAGAGTAGTCAGTATCAATCCGGGTCACAACGAGAGTTCAGATACAGGAAACAGGAACTAGGCTCAAACAGGAAGCAGGAAGCTGAAGACAAACCAGCAATCTGTCAGAGTACCTGGGCAGCCTTATATGAGCCAGCCAGAATGCTGATTGGGCACTCACTAGCACGCATGCGTGCGCGACGTTCCATCGGACCGCAAACGCGCATGTGCCGAATCGCTGTTCCACCGCGCATGCGTGCGGGGACGCGGCTGAACTGGTTGTTTCTCTGACACCTTGATGCATACAGTCTAATTCAAAGATCCCCTCCGGGGTAATAATAATGGTCTTCTCCCGATCCTCAGGGTGCATGGGGATTTGGTAATACCGACTCTTAAAATCCAGCATGCTGAACCATATCGCTCCTGACAGGCTCTGTAAGGCATCTTCTATCCTTGGGGTGGTATATTGGTCACGAATGGTCCTTCGGTTCAGCGTCCGGTAGTCAATCCCGTACCACCACTATTGGGGAAGCGTATGGACTCTGGGACTCTCGGATGATACCTGCCCTCTTCAACTCTGCCAGTTGTTCATGCAGATCCTCCAAAAGGAATCCATCAAACTCTTTCCCGGAACGGCTTATGCACTTGAAGAGATGGATCCGGTATTGGGCACTTTTTGCATACCCCACATCAAATTCACTTTTGGAGAATGCAGCCTGCCATCTCAGGAGCTGAGCCTTGGCCCTTTCTTTCCATTCAGGCAAAAGAGGA
This sequence comes from Rana muscosa, assembly GCA_029206835.1. Classification (NCBI taxonomy): domain Eukaryota; kingdom Metazoa; phylum Chordata; class Amphibia; order Anura; family Ranidae; genus Rana; species Rana muscosa. The sequence goes on from CM055117.1 coordinate 688,381,333, forward strand.
GTATTCTTCGGATAGAACTCCTTCACAGAGATCCCATCCTTTGCTCCCCCCACCAAATCAGGCGTCAGGGCTGGAGTGGCCGAATTCACTTGTCTCAGCAACATCTGAGCTGGCATCTTCGCTGGCGAGGTTTTTATGTTGCGGACACTAACCAAGATCTTCCTGTGACTTCTTTGCAACCCTTTGGTTGAAACCACCTCGGGAATTATCTCCACTCCCATGTCTTCTCTCTGTCCGTCTGCTTCAAGGACAATGAAAGGGCCTGGTTGCTTCCAATTTAGCTTGACAGATGCTAGTAAACAGGCCACTTTACCAGGCTGTAACACTTTCTCACACCGGTCCAAGTGCCAGATCTTTCCCACACCTTTAGCTGGGGCTTTCTGTTCTTGTACCAGGCACTGGTAGGCTTGTCTCAGCATGGGGTGCACACTTGTAGTTGAAGTGCCCGGCTCCAGACAAAGAGGTGTCAACAGCCTTCTGACAAGATCAGTATTGGTCCCTATGATGAGAGAACTCTTACTGGCCCCTAGTGGGCGAGGACAGACCACTGCCCGAGTGTCAAAAGTCTCGGCTTTCCCAGCCACGGAGGGATCAAAGGTCAGCTTGACCAGTAGATAGCCATCATAGGGGAAGTTCTGAGTCCCAATGCCCCATATCTCCAGGTGCATGAGGTGCCTGTCATAGAAGTCTTTGTAGAGAAGGGTCACTTAACCACTTAAGCCCCGGACCATTTTGTAGCTAAAGGACCAGAGGTGTTTTCAGAATTTTGCACTGCGCTGCTTTAACTGGAAATTGTGAAGACATGCAATGTTGTACCGAAACGAAATTTGCGTCCTTTTCTTCCCACAAATAGAGCTTTATTTTAATGTTATTTGATTGCCTCTGCGATTTAAATTTTTTGCGATATAAACGGAAAAAAACAGAAAATTTTGGAAAAAAATGATATTTTCTACTTTTTGTTATAAGAAAAATCGAATAAACTAAATTTTAGTCATACATTTAGGCCAAAATGTATTCAGCCACATGTCTTTAGTAAAAAAAATGTCAATAAGCGTAAATTTATTGGTTTGCGCAAAAGTTATAGCGTCTACAAACTAGGGTACATTTTCTGGAATTTACACAGCTTTTAATTTATGACTGCCTATCTCATTTCTTGAGGTGCTAAAATGGCAGGGCAGTACAACCCCCCCCAAATGACCCCATTTTGGAAAGTAGACATCCCAAGGAAATTGCTGAGAGGCATGTTGAGCCCATTGAATATTTTTTTTTGTCCCAAGTGATTGAATAATGACAAAAAAAAATAAAAAATTACAAAAAGTTGTCACTAAATGATATATTATTCACACATGCCATGGTTATATGTGGAATTGCACCCCAAAATACATTTTGCTGCTTCTCCTGAGTACGGGGATACCACATGTGTGGGACTTTTTGGGAGCCTAGCCGCGTACGGGCCCCCGAAAACCAAGCACCGCCTTCAGGATTTCTAAGAGCGCAAATTTTTGATTTCACTCCTCACTACCTATCACAGTTTCGAAGGCCATAAAATGCCAAAATAGCACAAAACCCCCCCAAATGACCCCATTTTGGAAAGTAGACACCCCAAGCTATTTGCTGAGAGGCATGGTGAGTATTTTACAGGTCTCATTTGTTTTTGAAAATGAAGAAAGTAAATAATTTTTTTTCAATTTTCAAAACTTTGTGACAAAAAGCGAGATCTGCAAAATACTCACCATACCTCTCAGCAAATAGTTTGGGGTGTCTACTTTCCAAAATGGGGTCATTTGGGGGGGTTTTGTGCCATCTGGGCATTCCATGGCCTCCGAAACTGTGGTAGGCAGTGAGGAGTGAAATTAAAAATTTACACCCTTAGAAAGCCTGAAGGCCGGGCCTGGTTTTTGGGGTCCCGTACGCGGCTAGGCTCCCAAAAAGTCTCACACATGTGGTATCCCCGTACTCAGGAGAAGCAACAGAATGTATTTTGGGGTGTAATTCCACATATGCCCATGGCATGTTTGAGCAATATATCATTTAGTGACAACTTTGTGCAAAAAAATAAAAATAAAATTATTTTTTCCGCAACTTGTGTCAACATATAAAATATTCAATGGACTCGACATGCCTCTCAGTATATAGCTTGGGGTGTCTACTTTCCAAAATGGGGTAATTTGGGGGGGTTTTGAACTGTTCTGGAATTTTATACACAACATTAGGAAGCTTACATCCACTCTTCTAACCACTTATAGACAAAGCCCTTTCTGACACTTTTTGTTTACATGAAAACATATTTTTTTTTGCAAGAAAATTATGTTGAACCCCCAAACATTATATATTTTTTTAAAGCAAAGGCCCTACAGATTAAAATGGTGCATGTTGCTTTTTTTTTTCCACACAGTATTTGCGCAGCGATTTTTCAAACGCATTTTTTGGGGAAAAAATACACTTTTTTTAATTTTAATGCACTAAAACACACTATATTGCCCATATGTTTGATGAAATAAAAAAGATAATCTTAGGCCGAGTACATAGATACCAAACACGACATGCTTTAAAATTTCGCACAAACGCGCATTGGCGACAAACTACATACATTTTTAAAAGCCTTTAAAAGCCTTTAAAGGTTACCACGTTAGATGTACAGAGGAGGTTTACTGCTAAAATTACTGCCCTCGATCTGACCTTCGCGGTGATACCTCACATGCATGGTGCAATTGCTGTTTACATATGACGCCAGACCGACGCTTGCGTTCGCCATTGCGCAAGAGCAGGGCAGGACAGGGGTGCTTTTTTTTTTATTATTAATTTTGCTCTTTTATTTTTTTTTTTTAACTGTTCCTTCCATATGTTTTTATTTTTTATCATTTTTATTGTTATCTCAGGGAATGTAAATATCCCCTATACTAGCAATAGGTAGTGACAGGTACTCTTTTTAAAAAAAAAACTGGGGTCTATTAGACCCTAGATCTTTCCCCTGCCCTCAAAGCATCTGACCACACCAAGATCGGTGTGATAAAATGCTTTCCCAATTTCCCAATGGCGCTTTTTATATCTGGGGGGGACATTCCCTCCCACTGCTTGTAAAAGCAGTCCAGAGGCTAATTAGCCACTAGTATTGCTTTTACATGAAAGCCGGCCGCTGGCTGAAAAGAATGATACCAAGATGATACCTAAACCCGCAGGCATCAATCTGGTATAACCATTCAAAGTCCAGCAACATGCTGGTCCTTGTTGGACATGTATTGTAATCTTTTTTTTTCATGCAGCCTGTTGGCTGAACGAAAAAAGAGATGGATCGGTGGGTATGCCCACCATTAGAATACTGCCATTCATCCACCCACTTCTAATGATGGGCATACATGCACCATTTATATATGCCGAAGCATGGGGGCATCCTCCCGCAAAAGTTATGCCGCACACACATGGTCAGACTTTTCCACGGGCAAGCCTCCGTCGGAATTTCGACTGTATGTACGCGGCATTAGGAGCAAAATCGCTCCTCCGCTCCTCGGCCCCTGCTGCCCCAATGCTTCGGCATATATGCTTTTTTTTTTAACTGTGGTGGTGAAATCACCTCCTACAGCACTAGAGTCGCAGGGATCAGGCCTGTCTCTGCGAACGCTGCAGTTATGTGTGTTGTGTTTTGTAAGTGACAGTGATCGATAGATACTGCACTTGGGTGGCCTGGGCTGGACAGAGGGGCAAAACGCAGGTGCTAGCAGGTATCTGGGCTGATCCCGCTAGCACTGCATTTTTGGGAACCCTAAATTGCTGGGGACGCTAGTATAGATCTGATCAGATCAGATATTGATCTGTTCAGATACTATACCACTAAGGGAGGTGTATGCTTCACGCGTGGGTGTTAGCGTTACTGGCATTAACCTGACGCTGCCTGGGGTGTGACGCAGACCCTCTCTGGCGCTAAAACCTAATTGATATCACCCGCCGGGCGATCAGGGGGTTAAACCTTTATTGGGTTATATACGGCGGGTGCCCTGACACTATAAAAAGCAAACTAACTAACCAGCGTCACCCGTAACACTTATATGGTGATCACTGGTGAAAGGGTTAACTAGGGGCAATCAGGTAGTTAAACCTTTATTAGGTAATATATGGGGGTACCCGACGCTATAAAAACCTGCGGCGAACCTAAAAAAAATAACTGGCTACCTATCGGCATCACCGACACTAAGACAGCGATCAGAAAAACGATCGCTTAGTGACACTGGCAAAAGGGGGTGAAAGGGTTACCTGGGGGGGCGATCGAGGGGTTAAACCTTTATTTTAGGTAATATATGGGGGTACCCGACGCTATAAAAACCTGCGGCGAACCTAAAAAAAATAACTGGCTACCTTTCGGCATCACCGACACTAAAACAGCGATCAGAAAAATGATCGCTTAGTGACAGCAGTGCTAGGGGGTGAAAGGGTTACCTGGGGGGGGGGCGATCAAGGGGTTAAACCTTTATTAGGTAATATATGGGGGTACCCGACGCTATAAAAACCTGCGGCCATACTAAAAAAAAAAAACTGGCTATCTATCTGCATCACGACACTAAAACAGCCATCAGAAAAACGATCGCTTAGTGACAGCGGTGCTAGGGGGTGAAAGGGTTACCTGGGGGGCGATCAAGGGGTTAAACCTTTATTTTAGGTAATATATGGGGGTACCCGATGCTATAAAAACCGGCGGCGAACCTAAAAAAAATAACTGGCTATCTATCGGCATCACTGACACTAAAACAGCGATCAGAAAAACGATTGCTTAGTGACGGCGGTGCTAGGGGGTGAAAGGTTTACCTGGGGGGCGATCAAGGGGTTAAACCTTTATTAGGGGGGGTTAGGGGGCTACACTGGACCTAAAACTAACTGCCCTGACACTTTTACAGTCACAAATGTCACTGATTGCAGTGATCAGTAAATAAATGGTCACTGCAATCAGTGACACTGTGACTGGGGGACTGGGGGGTGATCTGGGGGTGTCTGGGGGGTCTGGGGGGGCGATTTATGTACCTATGTGTCCTGGTGTCAGTGTAGTGTTTGTGCACTAACCTGACATCTTCTCTCATGCGGCGCTCGGTATATGTGAGCGCCGCATGAGGGATGACATCACTTCCTCCTGCCTGTGTAAACATCACACAGGCAGAGGAAGCATTTGATTCGCTGGGAGCGATCGCGAGGGGGTGGCCAAAATCGAATGGCGGCCCCCTCATCACGGATCGCTCCCGAAGCGATCCCGGCCGCCCACTGTACCGGAGGGGGGTCCGATTGGACCCCCCACCCATACGAAGGCAGTCACGTACGGGCACGTGATTGTGCCTGTCAGTGCCATTCTGCCGACGTATAACTACAGTGGGCGGTCGTTAGGTGGTTAAGCTCCAGTATCCAGAAGGGCCTTGGTGTAGACTCCCTTTACTTGGATGGGAACAACAGGAGAAGGTCCCACCTAGGTGTCAGGGAGCATGGAGGAAGTGGTGGCCCTGGCCTGTTCGGTGGTTTGTATTCACGCTCCTCTCTTGCAGAGATTCTGATCGGGCTTAAGTCTACGCTAAGTTCTGGGAGTCTGGTGTGCATTGACTCTCTGACACCGGGCAGCATGTGTCAAAAGAAACGGGACACTGGGTTGCTTGGAGGCAACAACGGGGGGGGGGGGAGATTGGGGGGGTTGGACTTCCACTGCTGTCTCTTTGCGTCATTGGTTTTGGAGCCACTTATCGTAGATGGGCACCCGGTTGGCTTCTTTACCAGGGCCCTCCGAAGTTTCCCTCTGGCTTCTGGCACTGTGCTTCAGGCTTCACTGGGCTTGGACACACCTGTCGATTAATGTCCCACATAATTTCAGCATGCCTCTGTATGCTCAATGGCACTCCTCACTGGTACACGTGAAACTGCTCATTATCGGCTCCGATATAGACACTAGTATGGATATCCGTGCATCACTATCAAATATCTATAATATCCCTGCAATTATGTATAATTAAAAATTAAAACCACTTGATCTTACCGGATCTAACGAATATAAATTAGCCAGGGTGATTTTTGGTCAGAAAATTGCGTGTGGGGGGGCCAACCCGTCCTTATGTACCACCTAATATCAGTATTTTTATGTGGAATATCTCTGAAAGTATGTGAGATCTAACGTTAACCACTTAAGCCCCGGACCATTTGGTAGCTAAAGGACCAGAGGTGAATTCTGAATTTTGCACTGCGCTGCTTTAACTGTAAATTGTGCGGACATGCAATGTTGTACCCAAACGAAATTTGCGTCCTTTTCTTCCCACAAATAGAGCTTTCTTTTAATGGTATTTGATTGCCTCTGCGATTTTTATTTTTTGCGATATAAACGGAAAAAGACCGAAAATTTCGAAAAAAAATGATATTTTCTACTTTTTGTTATAAGAAAAATCGAATAAACTCAATTGTAGTCATACATTTAGGCCAAAATGTATTCAGCCACATGTTTTTAGTAAAAAAAATGTCAATAAGCGTATATTTATTGGTTTGCGCAAAAGTTATAGAGTTTACAAACTAGGGTACATTTTCTGAAATTTACACAGCTTTAAATTTATGACTGCCTATCTAATTTCTTGAGGTGCTAAAATGACAGGGCAGTACAAAACCCCCCCAAATGACCCCATTTTGGAAAGTAGACACCCCAAGGAAATTGCTGAGAGGCATGTTGAGCCCATTGAATTTTTTTTTTTTTGTCCCAAGTGATTGAATAATGACTAAAAAAAAAAGAAATTACAAAAAGTTGTCACTAAATGATATATTGCTCACACATGCCATGGTTATATGTGGAATTTCACCCCAAAATACATTTTGCTGCTTCTCCAGAGTACGGGGATACCACATGTGTGGGACTTTTTGGGAGCCTAGCCACGTACGGGACCCCGGAAACCAAGCACCGCCTTCAGGATTTCTAAGGGTGCAAATTTTTGATTTCACTCCTCACTACCTATCACAGTTTCGAAGGCCATAAAATGCCAAAATAGCACAAAACCCCCCCAAATGACCCCATTTTGGAATATAGACACCCCAAGCTATTTGCTGAGAGGAATGGCGAGTATTTTACAGCTCTCATTTGTTTTTGAAAATGAAGAAAGAAAATATATATATATATATATATTTCTTTTTTTCAATTTTCAAAACTTTGTGACAAAAAGCGAGATCTGCAAAATACTCACAATACCTCTCAGCAAATAGCTTGGGGTGTCTACTTTCCAAAATGGGGTCATTTAGGGGGGTTTTGTGCTATCTGGGCATTCCATGGCCTCCGAAACTGTGATAGGCAGTGAGAAGTGAAATCAAAAATTTACACCCTTAGAAAGCCTGAAGGCGGTGCTTGGTTTTTGGAGTCCCGTACGTGGCTAGGCTCCCAAAAAGTCTCACACATGTGGTATCCCCGTACTCAGGAGAAGCAACAGAATGTATTTTGGGGTGTAATTCCACATATGCCCATGGCATGTTTGAGCAATATATCATTTAGTGACAACTTTGTGCAAAAAAAAAAAAATTGTTGTTTTTCCGCAACTTGTGTCAACATATAAAATATTCCATGGACTCGACATGCCTCTCAGTATATAGCTTGGGGTGTCTACTTTCCAAAATGGGGTCATTTGGGGGGGTTTTGAACTGTTCTGGCATTTTATACACAACATTAGGAAGCTTACATCCACTCTTCTAACCACTTGAAGACAAAGCCCTTTTTGACACTTTTTGTTTACATGAAAACATTTTTTTTTTTGCAAGAAAATTATGTTGAACCCCCAAACATTATATATATTTTTAAAGCAAAGGCCCTACAGATTAAAATGGTGGGTGTTGCATTTTTTTTTTCTACACAGTATTTGCGCAGCGATTTTTCAAACGCATTTTTTGGGTTAAAAAATACACTTTTTTTAATTTTAATGCACTAAAACACACTATATTGCCCAAATGTTTGATGAAATAAAAAAGATGATCTTAGGCCGAGTACATAGATACCAAACACGACATGCTTTAAAATTTCGCACAAACGCGCATTGGCGACAAACTACATACATTTTTAAAAGCCTTTAAAAGCCTTTATAGGTTACCCCAGTAGATTTACAGAGGAGGTCTACTGCTAAAATGATTGCCCTCGATCTGACCTTCGCGGTGATACCTCACATGCATGGTGCAATTGCTGTTTACATATGACGCCAGACCGAAGCTTGCGTTCACCATTGGGCAAGAGCAGGGCAAGACAGGGGTGCTTTTTTTTTTATTTATTTTTTTATTATTAATTTTGCTTTTTTATTTTATTTTTAAATTGTTACTTCCAAGTATTTTTTTTTTTTTATCATTTTTATTGTTATCTCAGGGAATGTAAATATCCCCTATGATAGCAATAGGTAGTGACAGGTACTCTTTTTTTGAAAAAACTGGGGTCTTCTAGACCCTAGATTTTTCCTCTGCCCTCAAAGCATCTGACCACACCAAGATCGGTGTGATAAAATGCTTTCCCAATTTCCCAATGACGCTTTTTATATCCGGGGGGGGGGGGGGGCATTCCCTCCCACTGCTTGTAAAAGCAGTCCAGAGGCTAATTAGCCGCTAGGATTGCTTTTACATGAAAGCCGGCCGCAGGCTGAAAAGAATGATACCAAGATGATACCTAAACCCGCAGGCATCATTCTGGTATAAACATTCAAAGTCCAGCAACATACCAGTACGTTGCTGGTCCTTGTTGGACATGTATTGTAATCTTTTTTTTTCATGCAGCCAGTTGGCTGAACGAAAAAAGAGATTGATCGGTGGGTATGCCCACCATTAGAATACCGCCCTTCATCCACCCACTTCCAATGATGGGCATACACGCACCATTTATATATGCAGAAGCATGGGGGCATCCTCCCGCAAAAAAGTTATGCCGCACACACATGGTCGGACTTTTCCACGGGCAAGCCTCAGTCGGAATTTCGACCGTATGTACGCGGCATTAGGAGCAAAATCGCTCCTCCGCCCCTGCTGCCCCAATGCTTCGGCATATTTGCTTTTTTTTTTTTAACTGTGGTGGTGAAATCACCTCCTACAGCACTGGAGTCGCAGGGATCAGGCCTGTCTCTGCGAACGCTGCAGTTATGTGTGTTGTGTTTTGTAAGTGACAGTGATCGATCGATACTGCACTTGGGTGGCCTGGGCTGGACGGAGGGGCAAAATGCAGGTGCCAGCAGGTATCTGGGCTGATCCCGCTAACACTGCGTTTTTGGGAACCCTAAACTGCTGGGGACGCTAGTATAGATCTGATCAGATCAGATATTGATCTGTTCAGATACTATACCACTAAGGGGGGTGTATGCTTCACGCGTGGGTGTTAGCGTTACTGGCACTAACCTGACGCTGCCTGGGGTGTGACTCAGACCCTCTCGGACGCTAAAACCTAATTGATATCACCCGCCGGGCGATCAGGGGGTTAAACCTTTATTGGGTTATATACACGGCGGGTGCCCTGACACTATAAAAAGCAAACTAACTAACCAGCGTCACCCGTAACACTTATATGGTGATCACAGGTGAAAGGGTTAACTAGGGGCAATCAGGGGGTTAAAACCTTTATTAGATAATATATGGGGGTACCTGACGCTATAAAAACCTGCGGCGAACCTAAAAAAAATTACCAGCTACCTATCTGCATCACCGACACTAAGACAGCGTTTAGAAAAACGATCGCTTAGCGACAGTGGTGATGGGGGTGAAAGGGTTACCTGGGGGGCGATCAAGGGGGTTAAACCTTTATTAGATAATATATTGGGGTACCTGACGCTATAAAAACATGCGGCAAACCTAAAAAAAATTACTGGCTACCGATCTGCATCACCGACACTAAGACAGCGTTTAGAAAAACGATCGCTTAGCGACAGTGGTGATAGGGGGTGAAAGGGTTACCTGGGGGGCGATCAAGGGGGTTAAACCTTTATTAGATAATATATTGGGGTACCTGAGGCTATAAAAACATGCGGCGAACCTAAAAAAAATTACTGGCTACCGATCTGCATCACCGACACTAAGACAGCGTTTAGAAAAACAATTGCTTAGCGACAGTGGTGATAGGGGGTGAAAGGGTTACCTGGGGGGCGATCAAGGGGGTTAAACCTTTATTAGATAATATATTGGGGTACCTGACGCTATAAAAACATGCGGCGAACCTAAAAAAAATTACTGGCTGCCGATCGGCATCACTGACGCTAAGACAGCGATCAGAAAAATGATCGCTTAGCGACAGTGGTGATTGGGGGTGAAAGGGTTATCTGGGGGGTGATCAGGGGGTTAAACCTTTATTAGGGGGGGTTAGGGGGCTACACTGGACCTAAGACTAAACTTTGGTGACACTTTTACAGTCACAAATGTCACTGATTGCAGTGATCACTAAATAAATGGTCACTGCAATCAGTGACACTGTGACTGGGGGCTGGGGGGTGATCTGGGGTGTCTGGGGGGGCCTGGGGGGGGCGATTTATGTCCCTATGTGTCCTGGTGTCAGTGTAGTGTTGTGTGCACTGACCTGATGTCTTCTCTTGTACGGCGCTCGGTATATGTGAGCGCCGCACCAGAGATGACATCACTTCCTCCTGCTCCCTCTGTCTGACACAGACAGACAGAGGGGGCATTTCCATTCGCCGGGAGCGATCGCGAGGGGGTGGCCAGAAACGAATGGCTGCCCCCTCATCCCGGAACGCTCCCGGACACTTAGCCACCACTCACTGTATAGGAGGGGGGTCCGATTGGACCCCCCAACTATACAAAGGCAATCACGTACACTCTACGTGATTGTGCCTGTCGGTGCCATTCTGCCGACGTATATATACAGTGAGCGGTCGTTAAGTGGTTAAAACCACTTGATCTTACCGGATCTAAGGAATATCTATTAGCCTGAATGATTTTTGGCCCGAAAATTTGATATGGGGGGGCCAACCCGTCATTATGTACCACCTAATATCAGTATTTTTATGTGGAATATCTCTGAAATGATGTGAGATCTAACGTTAAAACCACTTGATCTTACCGGATCTAACGAATATCTATTAGCCTGAATGATTTTTGCCCAGAAAATTTGATAAGGGGGGCAGCCCCCCCTCATTAATCACTTAATTAGTCTCTAATTATGTGAGATCTAATGTTAAAACCAATTGATCTTACCGGATCTAACGAATATCTATTAGCCTGAATGATTTTTGGCCAGAAAATTTGATAAGGGGGGGCCAGCCCCCCTCATTAATCACTTAATAAGTCTCTAATTATGTGAGATCTAACGTTAAAACCAATTGATCTTACCGGATCTAACGAATATCTATTAGCCTGAATGATTTTTGGCCAGAAAATTTGATAAGGGGGGCAGCCCCCCCTCATTAATCACTTAATTAGTCTCTAATTATGTGAGATCTAACGTTTAAAACCACTTGATCTTACCGGATCTAACAAATAGCTTCCAAAATAGCTAACTGTTTGGTCAATTTTTTGATAAGGGGGGGGCTGATGACGGGTTAGCTGCCCCCAGCAAATAACTGTTAATATTGCTTCTTCTGTGTGAGATCTAACGCAAACAAGGGTTGATCTAACCTGATCTAACAAAGATCTAACAAAATGCATAAGATTTTTTCAAAAATGTTGATAAGGGGGGGGGGGGGGGGGGGGCTAACCCGGCAGAGGTGTTTTCTTCAGGCAGCCTGTAGTGGGTGGAGCATGATGGACCACTCCCACAGCCCTGCTCTCTACACAGGTTAGTTTGGCACAGTAATGAGGCCACTGCTACGTTTACAAGGTAATATGTAGGTTTGCAAAGACATTTAGATTGTAAGCTTGCAGGAGCAGGGCCCTCCTAACCCTCTTTTATTGAATTGTATTGTTGCTGTATTGTCTCCCTTTATATTGTAAAGCACGGCGCAAACTGTTGGCGCTATAAAAAATCATGTATAATAATAATCATTTATGTAATTTTTTGGCTAATGAAAAATATTTTAAAGCGGAGCTCCGCCGGAAAAAAAAATATTAAAAGCCAGCAGCTACAGCTACAGCAGCTGCTGGCTTTTAATATTTGGACACTTACCTCTCCTGGAGTCCAGCGACGTCCGCAGCAGAGGACGAGCGATCGCTCGTCGCTCTGCTGCTCCCTCCGCCATCCTCGCTAAGGGAACCAGGAAGTGAAGCCCTGCGGCTTCATGCCCGGTTCCCTACGGCGCATGCGCGAGTCGCGCTGCGCCGTTCTGATTCGTCCTGTGTTCTGGGAGCCGAGTGTCTCCCAGAACACTACGGGAAGTCTGGGGGAAGTGACGTCACTCCCGCAGATTCCCGAAGAGAGGACTCCCGGATGTGGGTGAAAATACCTGTCTTAGACAGGTATCTTCACCCCCCTCCCCCCTGAAAGGTGTCAATTGTGACACCTGAGGGGGGGAGGGTTCCAAATAGCAGAAGTTAATATTTAGGGTGGAGCTCCACTTTAAATATTTTTTTTTGCATCCAGAGTTCTGCTTTAACACTGCTAAAAATCATTCTTTACATTTGTTTAATTTTGTTAATATTTACATTATTCATTTACAAACAGTAAAACAGAAAATGGCTGGTTAAAAATACCACCTTAGGACATGGACCTATGTACAGTACTGCATCAGCCAACTGGACAATTGTTTCATAACATGGAGATTCTAAAATGTAATGCGCCACAGAAGTGACTTTGCTTAAAGTGATAATGAAGAAAAGAAATCTGGACAGCTGCACTCCGATAAAAGCCTTTATTGTTCAGATGGTCAAAGTTCATGTGACAACAGAAGCAAGGCAAGATAGCTTTTCACATCAATGTTGCTTAATCATAGCTTTGCTTAAAGTGTTACTAAACCCAGGACCCTGCAATCACTATATCTGGTCCCCCACAGTACACAGAAGACAGAAATGCAATTATCTTAGTTCATATAAACTGCTAAATACCTTTTCTCATCAGCCGTATATAGCAGTCTTGTGACTTCTATCAGTGTCTGGTTAAAGCTTGTAGGAGGAGTTTTCATTCTCCCCTGATTATCCAATGAGGTGGCAGGACCCCTGACCCTCTGTCTGGACAGTGCTGATTGGCCCGTGCTAATCACATACACCCCCCCCCCATCCCCAATAAAAAAAACTCTCTAGCAATACACACCAAACTGAGCATGTGCAGCTTTCCCCAAGGCTATTTCTATCAGCAAATAGGTAGGGGACAGTGGGAGAAGGGGAGGATCAGAGAAGACAGGATCAAACAGCCTTTTTACACAGTGCAGAGGAACACCCCTTAGATTCCACAGTGAGTATGACAAGCATTCTTTACTGCATATACAGACTGATTGTACTCTTGTGAGCCTAGTAACACTTTAAGCATCAAGTTTAAGTAGGAAGACTTAAAGTGTATATAAACCCTCACATATACCCAGTGAAGTAAACAGCCTCAGATGATACACAGGGATGAAACAAATCTCCCTACATAGGTTTTACATGTATATCTGCTGTCTTCACATTTATATATTCTTTAGAAAGTGCACATGGAGTTAGAGATTTTCTCTTCCTGTTCAGCACTGGGAGTGGCTGTCATGGATATGCAGTAATGTGTCTGCCATCTTTCCTTCCTCCTCTTGTGTTCACCTTAGAGGCCAGACTCTCTCACCTGGCTGCTTTATAATCTTTCCTCCCAGCCTGACTCCACCCCAGGCCCTATCACAGAACTCTATATTAACCTGTGCGCTGCAAGTCTGCCTTGCTGATCAACGTGTTTGTTAAGCATTGTGTGTTTGGGTTCCTGCCTCTCCGTGTGCTACGTCTGCCTCTGTGTTACGATATTGGCTTATTCTCGACTATGAAAAAACAAACTTGTCCACTGCCCTCATCTATAGCTGGCCATAACAGTAAGCAGCATTGGAAGGCTAAAGCAGATAACAACAAAGGCCTGGGGAATGCCCAGGAAAAAACCAAGCATACTTACCGACCAGCTAGCTGACAACCAATTAACCTGTCTAACAGTATGCGTTAAAAACAGGGGTTTGTCCGCACGCATTTGCAAACGCATGCCTGAGCCACAGAGCCACGCCAAGGCCCCCTGGAATCTGTGGTCCTACACTAACTGTGAGTGTCCCCACAATGGAAGCACATGCATTTGTTGTTATCTGCTTTAGCCTTCCAATGCTGCTTACTGTTATGGCCAGCTATAGATGAGGGCAGTGGACAAGTTTGTTTTTTCATATCACATTGGTGTTTGTATTGGTCCAGCAGCGCACCAACACCTTTGCTGCCATTGTGCTAGGCTGGGTGTTTGGTGTGCTCCTGTACCTTTAAGGAGGGGTGGCTCCCCTTCAGTCCACCTGTCCTCATCTAACCATCAGAATGCATGTGCCTCCATTGTGGGGACACTCACAGTTAGTGTAGGACCACAGATTCCAGGGGGCCTTGGCGTGGCTCTGTGGCTCACGCATGCGTTTGCAAATGCGTGCGGACAAACCCCTGTTTTTAACGCATACTGTTAGACAGGTTAATTGGTTGTCAGCTAGCTGGTCGGTAAGTATGCTTGGTTTTTTCCTGGGCATTCCCCAGGCCTTTGTTGTTATCTGCTTTAGCCTTCCAATGCTGCTTACTGTTATGGCCAGCTATAGATGAGGGCGGTGGACATGTGTTTGTTTTCACCTGTGGTGCTTGTATTGGTCCAGCAGTGCACCAACACCTTTGCTGCCATTGTGCTATGCTGGGTGTTTGGTGTGCTCCTGTACCTTTAAGGAGGGGTGGCTCCCCTTCAGTCCACCTGTCCTCATCTAACCATCAGAATGCATGTGCCTCCATTGTGGGGACACTCACAGTTAGTGTAGGACCACAGATTCCAGGGGGCCTTGGCGTGGCTCTGTGGCTCACGCATGCGTTTGCAAATGCGTGCGGACAAACCCCTGTTTTTAACGCATACTGTTAAACGCATGCGTGAGCCACAGAGCCACGCCAAGGCCCCCTGGAATCTGTGGTCCTACACTAACATAGAGTGTCCCTACAATGGAGGTCCATGCATTCTGATGGTTAGATGAGGACAGGTGGACTGAAGGGGAGCCACCCCTCCTTAAAGGTACAGGAGCACACCAAACACCCAGCATAGCACAATGGCAGCAAAGGTGTTGGTGCACTGCTGGACCAATACAAGCACCGCAGGTGAAAACAAACACATGTCCACCGCCCTCATCTATAGCTGGCCATAACAGTAAGCAGCATTGGAAGGCTAAAGCAGATAACAACAAAGGCCTGGGGAATGCCCAGGAAAAAACCAAGCATACTTACCGACCAGCTAGCTGACAACCAATTAACCTGTCTAACAGTATGCGTTAAAAACAGGGGTTTGTCCGCACGCATTTGCAAACGCATGCGTGAGCCACAGAGCCACGCCAAGGCCCCCTGGAATCTGTGGTCCTACACTAACTGTGAGTGTCCCCACAATGGAGGCACATGCATTCTGATGGTTAGATGAGGACAGGTGGACTGAAGGGGAGCCACCCCTCCTTAAAGGTACAGGAGCACACCAAACACCCAGCATAGCACAATGGCAGCAAAGGTGTTGGTGCGCTGCTGGACCAATACAAGCACCACAGGTGAAAACAAACACATGTCCACCGCCCTCATCTATAGCTGGCCATAACAGTAAGCAGCATTGGAAGGCTAAAGCAGATAACAACAAAGGCCTGGGGAATGCCCAGGAAAAAACCAAGCATACTTACCGACCAGCTAGCTGACAACCAATTAACCTGTCTAACAGTATGCGTTAAAAACAGGGGTTTGTCCGCACGCATTTGCAAACGCATGCGTGAGCCACAGAGCCACGCCAAGGCCCCCTGGAATCTGTGGTCCTACACTAACTGTGAGTGTCCCCACAATGGAGGCACATGCATTCTGATGGTTAGATGAGGACAGGTGGACTGAAGGGGAGCCACCCCTCCTTAAAGGTACAGGAGCACACCAAACACCCAGCATAGCACAATGGCAGCAAAGGTGTTGGTGCGCTGCTGGACCAATACAAGCACCACAGGTGAAAACAAACACATGTCCACCGCCCTCATCTATAGCTGGCCATAACAGTAAGCAGCATTGGAAGGCTAAAGCAGATAACAACAAAGGCCTGGGGAATGCCCAGGAAAAAACCAAGCATACTTACCGACCAGCTAGCTGACAACCAATTAACCTGTCTAACAGTATGCGTTAAAAACAGGGGTTTGTCCGCACGCATTTGCAAACGCATGCGTGAGCCACAGAGCCACGCCAAGGCCCCCTGGAATCTGTGGTCCTACACTAACTGTGAGTGTCCCCACAATGGAGGCACATGCATTCTGATGGTTAGATGAGGACAGGTGGACTGAAGGGGAGCCACCCCTCCTTAAAGGTACAGGAGCACACCAAACACCCAGCCTAGCACAATGGCAGCAAAGGTGTTGGTGCGCTGCTGGACCAATACAAACACCAATGTGATATGAAAAAACAAACTTGTCCACTGCCCTCATCTATAGCTGGCCATAACAGTAAGCAGCATTGGAAGGCTAAAGCAGATAACAACAAATGCATGTGCTTCCATTGTGGGGACACTCACAGTTAGTGTAGGACCACAGATTCCAGGGGGCCTTGGCGTGGCTCTGTGGCTCAGGCATGCGTTTGCAAATGCGTGCGGACAAACCCCTGTTTTTAACGCATACTGTTAGACAGGTTAATTGGTTGTCAGCTAGCTGGTCGGTAAGTATGCTTGGTTTTTTCCTGGGCATTCCCCAGGCCATTGTTGTTATTCTCGACTATCCCTGTCTGCTAGTGACCTTAACCTTCGGCTTGTCCTTCGTTTATCCGTGTCTGCTCGTTGCCCTGACTTTGTCTTTTCCCCTCACTATTATTGTATCCTGTGCTGCTGCTTCCTCTCTATCCTCGTTACCCTACAGAGCGTGAGCTAGGGGACTCTGGGGGCCGCGACCTGGACCCAGCTGCAGCGTAGGCCATCCTCACCACTAGAGGCTCTGGTGAAAACCTGATGGATCTTAGACTCCGCGCCCTGGGGAATCTTGGGCTCTAGCTCCCTGTGGATCCCTGTTGTGCTCCACTGGTCCCGCTTTCCACAACCACCCAGTGTCCCATCCGCAGCAGTCAGCCATAGGGTTCACTAACATGTGGTGCACTCCTGACCCCCAACGGTGTGCATCTGTCATCTGGCCACAGGTGACCTGACAGTGGCTTCTTGGCATACAGCCAAGACAGCTGTTCGGAGGAAAGGCACACAACCCCCTTTACTTAGAGAGCTGTGCTGTGACAAGTCAAGCTCTCTGCTAATTTATTTATAGCAACCTCCCTCAACACAAATTTCAGGCTGGTTTTATCTTGGTTGACAGAGAACTTGTCAGAAGTTACCATGCTTATAACAGAGCAACGAAACATCAGAAATACACAGGACTTAGTGCTTTTGAGAGAGAGATAAGAAAACACTACAGATATATTTTCTTAGGTCAAATGAATCAGGTTTACATTCACTTTAAGACACACAGTAAGTGTAAGTAGGAAGACATAAAGAAATGCCGTCTGGAATTGTATACAGCAAAGGTTTGTAACCTGTAAGATCCTTAACTGCCGGGAATACTTGGTGTATAGTACAACAAAGAACCACCAGCTCAATTAAATCAACAGTCAATGCTGACAATGGTATACATTGCATGAACTATCATACAATGGGATAGGGCTGATTACATTTTACTCAGGGTATGCTACATGTTTAATTTTGATTCCATATTTCAATGGGGCAATACGAAGTTTAATAATGATCAGTCATTTGGTTATTCTCAAAAACATCTGAAACCAGTACCTGGCACCTACAGTGCCTTGAAAAAGTATTCACACCCCTTGAAATTTTCCACATTTTGTCATGTTACAACCAGAAACGTAAATGTATTTTATTGGGATTTTTTGTGATAGATCAACACAAAGTGGCACATAATTGTGAGATGAAAGGAAAATGATAAATGGTTTTCAATTTTTTTGATAAATAAATATATGAAATGTGTGGCATGCATTTGTATTCAGCCCCCCTGAATCAATACTTTGTATAACCACCTTTCGCTGCAATAACAGCTGAAAGTCTTTTTGGGTATGTCTCTCCCAGCTTTGCACATCTAGAGAGTGACATTTTTGCCCATTCTTCTTTGCAAAATAGCTCAAGCTCTGTCAGATTGGATGGAGAGCGTCTGTGAACAGCAATTTTCAAGTCTTGTCACAGATTCTCAATTACAAAGAGAGGAATATGAGAATCCCGCCTATTTTACAACTGCAGTACTCACCAATATAAGATCGGGGGGTGTAATCAAAAAGTATAACTACAAATTGGAAAAATAACAAAAAAACAGACAGGTACACCCCCTCAAGAGTTGACTGCATTTATTCATATATCAAAAAGTACAAATAGACATATAAAAACCACAAATCAAAAATCCCCCATCTGATATAGGGTATAAACCTGAAATTCCCCAAATGTATCCAGTGATGGCATAAACTACTGACTAGCTGGAATAGGCCTCCCTAAAAGAGGCAAATCGAGTAGCATGCACACCCACCCTCCCCCAAACAAAACACCCCCAAATGCACCTGAAACAATGACCAAGCCTAGATCTAAATAGAACACTCACGGTGTTCCTATCCAGGGCAGTGTATCCCTAAATAGGGTACTATATTACACTCTCCCTAGATGGAACCCATACGCTGGAGGAATTATATACATGTATTGGTTGGTCCCTTTGAGATATATAAAGATATATGTCTTTTCCTGCAACGAGTAAATTTTAAATTGATGTTTTTTGGAAAGAAAGAAGAACAAACTAGCGAAAATAGACCAGGAACACTATTGGAAATTGAAGAATCACAAATAGTTGACTATTTGGAAGGTAACACCTGGATAGATTCACATATCCTAGACCCACCTCCAGCTTCAGGTCTAGCCAACAAATCACAAAAATTCCCCAGTTTTGCTAATAATAAATATCTTCAAATGTTTTTGGAAGCTATTACTGCTGACATATGTTCTATTAAATGGGATAAAATAGAACCGAATTTAGACAATTTATCTCAGAGTGAAAGGAAAGCCCTTCAGGAATTAAGAGAATTACCAAATTGTATTATTAAACCCAGTGACAAGGGTGGGAATGTGGTTCTGTGGCCAGAAAATGACTATTTGGAAGAAGTGTATAGACAGTTGAATGACATTAATTGTTATGAACGCTGGCCGCAGAACCCCTTCCCGAACCTTGTCAATGAAATAAACCACGTTTTGACAAGAGCAGCAGAAGTGGGCCTATTAACCCATAAAGAACTTTTATTTTTGAGGATTGCCAATTTCAATGTACCTACTTTTTTTGTTACACCCAAAATCCATAAAAACGTAAATAAACCGCCTGGTAGGCCGATTGTATCGGGGATGGGTGGACCTTTGGAGAGAATTGGACGGTACATAGACAAGAGAATTAAACATTTGAATATGGAATTACCCTCTTATGTACAAGACTCTGCGGACATTCTAAGAAAACTCAACAATTTGGTTGTGCCTAATGACTGCCTATTGGCAGGTATTGATGTAGAGTCCCTCTACTCATCCATCCCCCATGCAGTCGGAATACAGGCAGTGTCCCAATGGTTAGACATTAGACATCCTCTGGCAGGCCCACAAAATGAATTTTTGATTGAATTATTGGAGCTAGTCCTTAATAACAATTTTTTTTGTATTTGATAATCATTTTTTTAGGCAAAAACGGGGAGTAGCGATGGGAGCCTCCTGTGCTCCCTCATATGCTTGTTTACACTTGGGCTGGTGGGAAAGACAAGAGGTCTATCACCACCCAGCCTTCATACAACAATTAGCCCTTTGGGCAAGATTTATTGATGATGTGCTGGTGGTGTGGAGAGGGACGTTACTTGAATTTGAACAATTCATTGGAGAATTGAATAAAAATAACAGAAATATCTTTATCACCTATAAAGTGGATAGGGAACAGATAAAATTTTTAGATCTATTAATTCGGAAAGAAGGACCACTGATTGTGACAAAAACATTT
This sequence comes from Rana muscosa, assembly GCA_029206835.1. Classification (NCBI taxonomy): domain Eukaryota; kingdom Metazoa; phylum Chordata; class Amphibia; order Anura; family Ranidae; genus Rana; species Rana muscosa. The sequence goes on from CM055117.1 coordinate 688,401,399, forward strand.
AGAAAACCAACAGCAGGAAATACCCTGCTCCACGCCACCAGCCATCACCCATGGCCATTTATAAAAGGTATCCCTACAGGACAATTCCTCAGAATTCGTAGGAACTGTACATACACAAAAGATTTCTACAATGAAAGTAGGGAACTGGGTCAGAGATTTAAAAAGAGAGGATATCCAAATTCCATTATAAAACAGGCACAGAAAAAAGCATGGAAAAAACGACGGCAAAAAATCCTGGGCTTGGAGTTGGATGAAGAAAGAGTAGCAAAAACAAACACAGAAAGGATAGGTTTGGTAACTACATATGGTACACACTGGGAATACCTAAAACAAACTATGGGTAGACATTGGCATTTACTTATGCTTGATAATAGGTTAGAACAGATATTGGGCCATCGTCCCAACATGATAGCAAGACGCGCACCTACGATATGGGATGCACTAGTACATAGTGAGTACATTCGTGCAAGCCATAAAAAACTAACCACTCTATCTTTTGCTAAACAAATTGAGGGAATGCATCCCTGTGGACACTGTTCAGTATGTAAATATGTAATGAAAACCAATTTGTTTAAGGATTCCACGGGAAAATGTACATTTAGGATCAAACATTTTGTCAATTGCTCTACTACCTATGTGGTTTACCAGATTGTCTGCCCATGTGGGAAAATATATGTGGGTAAGACCATTAGAGAATTTAGGAAAAGGATAGGTGAGCATATATCCAGCATAGCCCCGAGAGACGACACATCTCCTGTGGCTATGCACTTTTTGGATCACCATGGAGCACAAGCAAAGGGTATGCAATGTATGATAATTTATAGATTGGAATTGTCAAACAGAAGAGGAGGCTGGGATAAAATCCTATTACAAAAAGGAAGCCAAGTAGATATTCCTATTAGATTCTATGACCCCAAAGGGGTTAAACAATGATATGTCCTTACAATGCTTCCTATGATTTAGTGGTCATGTCTGCCCTCTCCCCCCCCTTTCCCCCTTTCCTTTACCTCCCCTTCCTTTCCCCCCCTCCCCTTCCTTTCCCCCCTCCCTATTCCCTATACCTGGATGTATTATCTCTATTTACCCTAGTCTGTTTCCCAACCTAAAGGAATCTCTATCTATCAAATATAACCTTATGCCTTGTACCATGTATTTATATGAATATAGACCTTGACCTATCAGGTATCTACTAGCTGATGTTCTAATCACCCCTTGCTAAAATAACGTTTTGGATGTGATACAATCCATGATGGTATCTGTGTGACATGTGCATGCATGTGTGGGACTAATTACAATAACTTGGAGTGTCTGTACTCTGTAGGTGTTATTTATTTATAAGAATCTTTATATATGTCTAACACAGGCATGCACTAATTACATTTAAGCATTGCTATCTACTATATTTTGAATTCCATTTACTATCCTTTAAGCAAAAACACAGCATGAAGCATTTTGTGGGCACCTGGATGCATATGGTCCGGTGTCTGCTCATTATATCAGAGCAAATATGTAAACTTGAATGAATTACTATTAGACATTATCTGTTAATGTGTCACTTTTTGATCGCTAATGATCCGATTGGGTAGACATCGGATCGCATGTAAATTGACCTCTAGGATTTATAATGCATACTAGCTTTTGGGTATGCACGATCCGATAAACTGCCCACTATATCAGAGCAATGCCTTGGTATAAAGGAAATATCAGATACTAAGTGTCAATATACTATCAGCAGACAGTGAATGATCTGATTGGGCATTTATTAGATCGCAAGTAAGTGGATCCCTATAATAGAAGTAACGATGTTGGCTTTGCATTCCTTGCAGGTACTACTGTTGTATATTAATGTGTTGAATTATTTATGCAATCTATCATCTATGATCATCTGGCTGATGAATATAGATAGGATGGGATGTACATTCAGACATATGTAGTTATCTATCTAGGCAGTCTATTAGCACTACCATCCAATGTCCTTATGAGCTTTTGAACATCTAACAGACATCTAAACATTGTAACACACACGCGCTGGGGGGGTTGTTTATTTATCCTTACCTAATTGATTTTCATTTTTGGTGTTGAGTATATGACCTTGTAATTTAGTGAATAAAGGTTGGATGGTATATGGTGCACTAACCCTCCAAATCTCAACCAATTAAAACTAACAGCGATCGGCAATGGAGATCTTTATTCCTGCCTATAGTTTAGACATATAAGGGTGATATGTATATATGTATATAGGAAAGATCCCTTATGAATTTATGATACAATGCTATGTACTCCTAGATTAAGATATACACTTTGAGTAAGTTATAATAGATGATTTTATTTGTTGTTCCGGGGCGGCACAGCATGACATATTTTAAATTCGTTTAGAGCACTGGTGGGTTTATCACAATTGAATAGTTAATGGGTTACAGCACCTGTATTTTATTTGAACAATTAAGGGTAGGTGGTGGCCCCATATATAAGCCAGTGTTTGTGAACTATTCCCCAGTTCTGAAGAAGTACCTAGTTTTTAGGGAACGAAACATGTAATCTCTTGGGAGCTGCACCCCCTCTTGCACCCCATACCGAGTCGTCCTCATTATGGCTTCAGGGAGATTTTTTCTTGTAGCTGCAATTACCATCGTCTGGAGAATACCACATGAAATCTAGCTGATTGATATCAGAATGATGATTCCACACAGATCCACTCTGTAACAATCTAGGATTGGAGTTCATATTTACCTCAGTAAGACTTTATCCGCAGCCTTACCAACACATCACCCTCACTTGTTTGCTTTTAAGACATCTGACTCATATATTATGGACATACATGTACCGATCTAAGGACAACTACTCGTGTGAGAGACGCCTAGCCTACTAAACAGTGAGTACTGCACACTTAATTGTGTGAATAACTGCTTGGAACTTTCCTACAATTATCTATCTACTAGGATTACATCCAGGTATGCGGATACACATGGATATATGACACCTAGCAGTTCCATTACCAGCATATTATGAGCCTAATAAATGCATATGATCATTATAGATGATAATTACCCACAGTCTTTGGGATATCAATCTATTTGGCCATAATAAACCATCTGGTTTTTACAGCAGCTATTCAGGTGATACTTGGCGCTGGATATAGAATGGATAGACTATTTTTCAATAGCGCATGATATGTTACATACTCTACACTATCTTCAAGCTTGCGGATAACTCACTGGATTTATATTTTTTCATTGAAGGCAAATATCTGTGGCCTCAACAGACATTTTACTATCAATTTTTGTTATACATTGGAGCTGTGACTGGCTTATTTAATGATAAATATATATTTTTTCCCCTCCTAGTTACCACAGTGGATTTAATACCAACCATTAGACATGTGCATTCGTTTTCGTCCGAATGCATTTTCGTCCGAATTTCAGCTATTTTCGTTATCGTTTTAACAAACGAAAACGAAAGCACAGAATCCGAAAACCGAAAGATCCGACATAAACAAATGCTTTATTTTCGTTTTCGTTGCTACAACAGTTCGATATAGATAGGAGATTCGACGTGACGCTGACAATAACAATCTGTGTCTATCGAACCTGTGGTCGAATGTGCCTAACCTTAACTCTATTAGTCCAAGATTATTTTACATAGGAGAGAAAAGATTCGACATAGGAGAGGAAAGATTCGACATAGGAGAGGAAAGATTCGACATAGGAGAGGAAAGATTCGACATAGGAGAGGAAAGATTCGACATAGGAGAGGAAAGATTCGACATAGGAGAGAAAAGATTCGACATAGGAGAGAAAAGATTTGACATTATAGAGAGAAAAGATTCGACATAGGAGAGAAAAGATTCGACATAGGAGAGGAAAGATTTGACATAGGAGAGGAAAGATTCGACATAGGAGAGGAAAGATTCGACATAGGAGAGGAAAGATTCGACATAGGAGAGGAAAGATTCGACATAGGAGAGGAAAGATTCGACATAGGAGAGAAAAGATTCGACATAGGAGAGGAAAGATTCGACATAGGAGAGAAAAGATTCGACATAGGAGAGAAAAGATTCGACATAGGAGAGAAAAGATTCGACATAGGAGAGAAAAGATTCGACATAGGAGAGGAAAGATTCGACATAGGAGAGGAAAGATTCGACATAGGAGAGGAAAGATTCGACATAGGAGAGAAAAGATTTGACATTATAGAGAGAAAAGATTTGACATAGGAGAGGAAAGATTCGACATAGGAGAGGAAAGATTCGACATAGGAGAGGAAAGATTCGACATAGGAGAGAAAAGATTCGACATAGGAGAGAAAAGATTCGACATTATAGAGAGGAAAGATTCGACATAGGAGAGGAAAGATTCGACATAGGAGAGAAAAGATTCGACATAGGAGAGAAAAGATTTGACATTATAGAGAGAAAAGATTCGACATAGGAGAGAAAAGATTCGACATTATAGAGAGAAAAGATTCGACATTATAGAGAGAAAAGATTCGACATTATAGAGAAAAGATCACTGCTTGTGGGCGGAACATTCGACCGGAAATGTATGATTGCAGAGTCGTACAGTTTCGCTGCTCCGTCGAATCTTCTTTTAACATTCGACAGACACCATAAGCCTTCAATGACAGATTCGACCTTAATTAATTCAGATTTTCGGACGAATGCAATTTCTAACGAAAAACGAAATAAATAAAAACTAATTTCGGGAGTAACTAAATAAATTTATTTTTTGGACGAAAACGAAATTCCGAAACGAAATATTTCAGTGTGCACATGTCTACCAACCATTACATGTATATAATTCCTCCAGCATACGGGTTCCATCTAGGGAGAGTGTAATATAGTACCCTATTTAGGGATACACTGCCCTGGATATTAACACTGTGAGTGTTCTATTTAGATATAGACTCGGTCATTGTTTTAGGTGCATTTTGTGGTGTTTTGTTTGGGGGAGGGTGGGTGTGCATGCTACTCGATTTGCCTCATTTAGGGAGGCCTATTCCAGCTAGTCAGTAGTTTATGCCATCACTGGATACATATGGGGAATTTCAGGTTTATACCCTATATCAGATGGGGGATTTTTGATTTGTGGTTTTTATATGTCTATTTGTACTTTTTGATATATGAATAAATGCAGTCAACTCTTTAGGGGATGTACCTGTCTGTTTTTTTGTTATTTTTCCAATTTGTACAGATTCTCAATTGGCTTTAGGTCTGGACTTTGAGTGGCCATTCTAACACATGAATATGCTTTGATCTAAACCATTCCATTGTAGCTCTGGCTGTATGTTTAGTGTCCTACTGGAAGTCTCAAGTCTTAACCTCCACCCCAGTCGCAAGTCTTTTGCAGACTCTAAAGCCCCGTACACACGATCGGATAACCTATGGATTTTCGTCCGATGGATTTGTCCATCGGAAATCCGATGAAACTGTTTTTCATCAGTCTTGTCCACACACCATCAGTCAAAAAACCGACGGCAAGAAAACGACGGCACGTACAACACGTACGACACGCTATAAAAGGGCCGAACAAATCTAATGGCGCCACCCCTTGGGCTGCTTTTGCTGATTTCGTGTTACCGCGTGTTAGTAAAAGTTTGGTGAGAGCCGATTTGCGCTTTTCAGTCTCCGTGCTTTGCAGATCGTTTCCTGGTGTTCAGTTTGTGCTTGTGGGTTTGTATTTGTGATTCAGTGCGTGCAGTCAAGTCGTTACTGCCTTGCAGTGCCTTCTTGGCCGTTCGTTTACTGTTTTTCAGGTCGTTCTTCTCAGGCCTTGCTGTTCCACTGTGCGTTCTGTTTGAGTGCGTTCTGACCAGCCGACCGGTTTAAAACCATGTTTGAAGTGCGTTCTCATTCTCGAGCTCGTGCTGGCTTTGGACTTGGTGTTGCAGTTAACACTGTAACCCGAGTTCAGTCTGTGAACAGGGTGAGGAGGAGTTCATGGACTAAGAATTGGTTGCTCCAGCGGGACCAACTCTCTCATATGCCTCTACTGCGGGAAATCCATGAGAATAACCCTGATGATTTCAGGAATTCTCAGGATGACGGACCCCGTTTTTCACCATCTTTTGGATTTGCTGTCCCCCTATATAACGAGGCAGGACACTGTGATGCGCCAGGCCATCACTGCCGAGCAGAGGCTTATTGCCACGTTGAGATACCTGGCGACTGGGAGAAGCTTGCAGGACCTCAAGTTCTCAACAGGCATCTCCCCCCAGGCTCTCGGGATCATTATCCCTGAGACGTGTTCGGCCATCATTCAGGTCCTGCAGATGGACTATATGAAGGTAATTTTGCTCCTTTAACCTCACATTATATGTTTTTATTGTTTTATAATCTTATCTTTTTTTTCCCTCCTAACCCAAATTTGCCTGTTTGTAATATCCTGGTAATATCCCCATTTTACCCATGCATGTTTTTACCTGTAAAGCCCTCTTTGGGCCCTACATGCCTATTTCCCTTCACTAACCTCTCCAGCATGCTATCGTGGGCGCAAATCCAGCTAGCCTTCTATTTTCCTTTTCTTATTTTTGTGGTCATTGCCCTCGTAGTTTGACAACCCTCCCTCCCCCCTCCTAAAGATGTTTTAAAATTTTAAGTTATCAATCAAGCTCAGCAGAGTGGTAGAGCCTTTTTTTGGATCCCCCACAATCACCTTAGCCCCCCCCCCTTAGATTAGTTTAGAATGTTCACTCAGCGGGGGTGAGGCATCTGCTAAGTGGGCCTTTTGTTTATTGGTAGGAAATACTCCCTTAAATAATAATGTTAGAATGATGTGGTTCAACAATGTTTTTGTGTGTAATCTGCTTGCATTGTAAACATAAACCGTACTAATGTATTCTTTTTGTTTGACTCCACAGTTCCCTAGCACACCACAGGAATGGCTGACTGTGGCCTCCCAATTTGCCCAGCGGTGGGATTTCCCCAACTGCGGAGGGGCAATTGATGGGAAGCACGTCCACATAGTGCCGCCACCCCCGTTCGGGGTCATACTATTTTAACTATAAAGGTTTCAATAGTATTGTGTTAATGGCGGTGGTGTCGGCACGGTACAAGTTCCTGTATGTGGACGTGGGGAAGAACGGCCGGATGTCCGATGGCGGAGCATTCGCAGAGACGGAGTTCGCTCACCGTCTGCAGGCTGGGGGTCTTGCACTGCCTCCAGATGCAGAGAACGTGGAAGGGCTACCGTTCATTTTCATCGCGGATGAAGCTTTTGGACTAGGACCACACCTCATGTTTCCCCAACGCACCCTCACCCCGGAGAGGAGGGTTTTTAATTACCGGCTGGCCAGAGCCCGGAGAGTTGTGGAGAATGCCTTCGGGATAATGGCCAGCCGGTTCCGCCTGTTCCAGACAGCTATCAATTTGGCGGATTATAAACTGAACAACATTGTCTACTGCTGCTGCTTGTTGCACAATTTTTTGCGCAAATTTTCGACAAATTATGTGTCATCAGTTGGGCCTGAGGCCGGTCCATCTGAACTGATAAATCTGACCGGCCTCAGCACTGCCCATACTGGCTTGGCCCCCCAAAGTGCCCGTGAAGTACGTCAGAAATACGTAGAGTACTTCACGGGTAGGGGGGCCATCGCAATGCCAGACCACATCTGACCTTTGATTTTACCTTTTTAAAATAAAAAAATAAATTGGAATTACTACAAACTTGTGTTCTCATTCTTGTATTTGTGGTTTATGTGTCTCCCAGGTTCTAGTAGTGCCAAGTGTATTTCTTCTTAGTAAATAGCCTCAAATCTCTGAGTTTAAAACACTGTTTTTGCATCTTCAGAACTGCTCTGGAGCATAGAAAGAACAAGGCACACCTTTTTTTGACTTTCCAAATGTTTTTATTGATTGCAGCACATTTTTGTTTGGTTATCGAAATACTAGCTTTTTTTTTTTGGTGCGGCTGTTTTTGCAGAAACATGCATGGGTCAAAAGCCAATTTTTTTTTTCTGAAAAAGTAATAAAATAACACAGTGAAAAATACAAACAGGAGATGGGGTGATGTTACCCCTGATCCATCCCAAATGTTAAGAACCACACTTTCTTTTTGGGGCTCAAATGGGTATCTTCAACATGATCCCATGGCTAAGGTAAACATGTGCTATCTGCCATCATAGGGGATCAATGGACGTGCTTTGGGGGTGAAAACCCTTCCTCTCACCTACTTGAGGGGGGATGAAGAGGTTGCACCCCCAAAACAGGGACATAGATATCCTGTGACGGCAGATAGCACATGTTGAGTCAGTGTGTGCATCTTCACATTTGGGCTGGTGGCAATCCCATAGGAAATTTCTGACGCATAACAAAACACACAAAAAGGGGGGGTTCACACTATTCTCCCCAAAATATCTATCATGTTTTTATATTTTTGCTCAATCACAATCATTCTCTTTCTCATAATGTCCATTTCGCTACTGCATTCCATGATTTCCTGAATGATTATTTTTGCGCTGGCACTCGAGAATGGAGGATTTGGACTTCCTGACACACCCCCACGTTCAGTCCCTAAAAAGAAAGAACATTTTTAAAACTATGCAGGCCTACATCTGTATTTACCTTGAAGTTGTGGTGACAGACACTGACCTGTTGTGCTGATAAGCTCCACCTCTCCTTCCTCCACCTCCCCTTCCTCCACCTCCGCTTTCTCCCCCTCCGCTTCCTGAACCTGCTGAACTTTGTCTGCTTTGGGATCTTCGGGGAGTTTCTGTGGTGTTGGGTTCCTCGTCTCCTGAGCATGGTGTGCTCCCAGTCTCCTCTCCCCTATGGGAAATTTAAAAATAATGTATCCTTTAGCACACAGACTTTTTAGGCCTGAAAATGGATTCTCATTGTTTTGAAGTGGGGTACAATTGATATTTGGCCCTGAGTTTCAAGATGAACATATGAGATCTTGCAAAAGCAACAAAGCAACATGTTTTTTTTGAGGCCACTCACAAATACACTTGGATAACCACCAAGGTATCCACTGGACCACCTGTGTGTGACACCGTTTCTAAATTTGGTCATGTGGCCCAGACTATAGTATCTTGATCCAGAAAAAAAAGCTGAGTACACAACTGCTGGAGTGTCATCTCCTTTACCCAGAATACAGTTTAGCCTTTTCTTCACATTCTAGTTTTACTTACAACACATCATCTAGCCAACAATGTGTAGATAAACATTGTGGAAGTAAAATGAGGCATGCCCACATGTAGTTTACGTGGATATGTGCCAAACATGTTTGGGGGAAGAGCAGCAAGTTTTTTTTAACACACATTTACAAAATAAGTGGACTCTCCACTTAACATAAAAGTTGACATTTTAAAATGTGAAACCAGTCAAGCCAAGCACATGTTGCAAAACATGGAAGAATACATATTACAAGGTGAAAGAACACAGTAAAATAAACTTACTTTTTTCAATGCTTTTTATAAGCTTCCTATACTGCCCTGGCTCCCTGAGCTTCAGGTCTGACCACCTTTTACGGAGTTGTTCCTTGGATCTCCTGACCCCATATTTTTTATAGAGAGTCTTCGCCACTTTGTCCATAATTTGTGACTTCCGGAGATTAGGGGTGTCGTATGGCCCATGCTTGCCGTCGTAATCCTTCCTCCGCAGAATGTCCACCATCTCCGCCATCTCCGAAAAAGACATATTAGTCGCCTTGTATCTTTTTTTACAGGATCGGGACGTTTCCGCCTACGGGCTTTCCTCGTCTGTAATTTCAACTAAAGAAGCCACCTGTGTCTGTGACATGTCGCCGTCTCACACTGTGCGCCGATCGTTAAGGGACGGGGAAATGCTGAAAAAGTCCGTCATGGGCGGGCGACGAGGGCGGAGTTACACGCATGCGCAGGGTATAAAAAGGGGAAAGAAGTTATTAGGGATGCGCAGAGTAAGGACGACCGGAAGTGAATCAACGAAGTGAACTATGGTAAGAAGGGAACTCGGGCCTGCAGTGGCCTATAATGGTTCATGATTGTAAAGGGCAATATTGTGATAAGTTGAGGAGAATAAAATCTGATCCTTTTTATTTTTTTGTATATTTTTTTTACTTGCTGACCCAAAAAGATGCATAAACTACGTGAGCCGGAGGTGATGCTGACTTTTATTGAAAAATATAAGGAACAGCGCAACCTGTGGGAACTGAAACACCCAGCGTACCACAAGAGTGATGTACGTCGGGCAACTATTACCAAATTAGCAGAGGATATGAAGCCATGGATCCCAGATGCAGACTACACTATGATCAATAATAAAATCAACAACCTGCGTAATTCCTATAAAAAAAAAATACAAGGAAGTGCGCCAGTCAAAGAGATCAGGAGCAGCAGCCGACGATGTAGTAAAGCCCAAGCTGTGGTACTACAGACATCTTCAATTTCTGGATGACCAGATTGAGGCCAGGGAATCTATTTCCAGCCTTCCCTCAACCCTTCCTTCCACCCTTCCCTCCAGCGTTCCTTCCACCCTTCCCTCCACCCCTGCAGAGGCGGAGGAGGAGCCTCCCGAGCTAGAAGAGCCAGATCTTCGCATCTTCAGCCAGGTATAGTATTTTTGATGATAATTATTGTCCACTAAGTAATATTGTGTTGAACTGTTTGGATTAGCCAAAAATGATATCATCCCCCCCCCCAAAACAAATATGCACCAGTACTGATATCCAAATTGTGGGTGATAGATTCCCCAAATAATACAATTTTTCATTTTATTTTATAAACAGGATGAGGCAAGCCAGGAGGAAGAGGGTCAGGAATGTGGCAGGCAGGAGGAGGCAGGGCCAAGTGGGACTCAGCAGGTCCCCAGGCCTAGTGGCAGCACCATCTCCCAAGTGGCTCCCCTCCACGTCAGACCGCCAAAACAATGGCGGATGACACAAGTGGAGGAGAAGTCACTAAAATGATTCAGGAGGCTGCTGCCATCATGAGGGCCCCCCTCAACCCTACGGAGGGGTTTAGCACCTATCTGGCGGATAAGTTGCTCAGAATGGAGGCGGGACAACGGGCCCTTTGTGAGCACCTCATATATATGGCCGTACACATGGGGACGAGGGGGCTGCTGACTGAGGCCACCCATATCTCGCAGCAGGCCAATCCCTCTCCTCCTCCTGCCACATCACCACCCACAGTGGCCCAGCCTGCAAGGGTGCGTGGATGGGGCCGTGGAGAGAACGCTGCAGAGAGGCGTGGAAGGAAGGCTACAGGGAAGAGCAGGAGGTGATTCCCTGGCCTCGAGCTGCTCATCCAGAAGTTGCAGGTTGATGGAGTACCACAGCTTGGGATGATGTATGTGTTTGGCTGCTGCTCCTGATTTCATGCTGTTGTTGATTTTATTATTGATCATAGTCAGGTCTGCATTTGGGATCTAAGGACTTGATATTCTCTGCTAATTTCTGAATAGTTGCCCTTCGGGTTTTGTTTGCTTTTTTTCCGAAATTAAGGAAAATTTGATTTCAGCCAACATACATGCCTGATGTGTTTTTTTTTTAAGTTGCCATAACATTTCAGAAATACAATGTGTAATTAATAACAAGGGACACCAACCTCCATGAGGAAAGGAAAAAAAAAAAATGTTCTGAGAAATTGACACACCAAAAAATGCACAACCAATTTAAAGACAAAACAAAAATAAAAGGTGGAATTTGTGAGGTCGGCCTTGAATAATTAAACTAATTATTCCTAAGATCACAAGAAAGAAGAAAGACATACGTTTGTCAGAACTCATGAGAAAGATCTGCTGCCAAAATGACATTTTAAAGAACGTTCTAAAGCAACAAAACATGCGCTGCATTAAACGAAGCAATAACTTGCAGAATGACGAATGTGCTTTTTCCATTAGGAACGCTAGTTTTACCAGAACGAGCGCTCCCGTCTCCTAATTCTGTCTGAGCATGCGTGGGTATTTTAACCCATGGACTTGCCCATAGACGATTGGAAATTCCCATCGGTTTTTTATCCATCGGAAAATTTTAAAACAAGTTCTATTTTTTCCAACCGATGGAAAAAAGACTGATGGGTACCATACACGATCGGTTGGTCTGATGAAAACCATCCATCGGACGGTTTTCATCAGTCAAACCGATCGTGTGTACGGGGCTTATCAGGTTTTCTTCTAAGATTGCCCTGTATTTGGCTCCATCCATCTTCCCATCAACTCTGACCAGCTTCCCCATCCCTGCTGAAGAAAAGCATCCCAACAACATGATGCTGCCACCACCATGTTTCACGGTGGGGATGGTGTGTTCAGAGTGATGTGCAGTGTTAGTTTTCTGCCACACATAGCGTTTTGCTTTTAGGCCAAAATGGCTTTCTTCTTGCCACTCTTCCATAAAGGCCAGATTTGTGGACTGCACGACTAATCGTTTTTTTTGTAGCCCTTTATTAGCAACTAAAATAGAAGGTATTTGTTGTACAACACTGGTAATAACCAACTATACATGGGTTGTATTATATTCTAATACAGGATAAAGGATAATTTATAAATGCATTTTTTTTATAATTTTTTTTTTTTATTAAAAAGCTTCCACCCTTTTTTTTTGTTATAATTTTGTTTCGTTTTACAACTTGCAAAACTATTCTGAAAGCTGAGTACATGTGCACATATCTACAAACAGTGCGAATTTAGGTTATGGTAAAAGGCTAACTTATTCCATGTAACTAACATTGTATAATCTTCTGCCACCACATGCCATTAGTCTTCAAGGTCACAAACAGTTTGACACAACTTTTGATACTATTACCAAGAAAGCAGCTCTTGCTTCGAATGTAGGGAAACAAAGAAAATCATGCTAGGACTACACCTAAAAAAGTAAAAGTGTGTGTGTGGGGGGGGGGGGGGGGGCATACGAACTGGGTTGAGCTTCCTCTTAATCCGCAGAGCAGCGTTGTGCAACTGCTTGGCTATGACCCCATGGACCGAAAGAAAACATTGTGTCAGCATTGTGTTTCGAGGTGGCATCCCTGAGAGCTCAGTGCTTTAATGCACCACAAGTGCTCCAGCAGCATAACTCACTGAACTGTCCTGCCAGCTTTGGCACTGGCTAGACTGAGCATAGTTCAAAAATGAGAAGCTTGTTATGGATGATATGTTTCTTTAAATGCAACTCTATGGTGCATCTCTGTACTTCTGTTGTACTTCTTCCTGTGTTGTGTTTCCTGTTCCTGCTGGGTCTTTTCAGTAAACATGGCTTATGTACAGTAATGGTTTGTGCTGTCTCTCTACATATGTCACGACAAACAAAGCTCATGTTAACTCCATTCCTTTGGAGCTCTGTTGCAGCGATTAATAACACCCCAATAGGGTGTCTTCCACATATATTATTATGATACTTCTTCAAGTAATTACTAAATGGCACAGGATCTAGTTGTTCTATAATACTCATATCCATTCTGTCTAAGTTTTCAATTGATCTATATATTTCTCCTTGAGATTCATCATAATATGTATAATGAAATCGCTGACCCCAGTGGCAAAAATCTGAAGAAATTCCAAAAAGATTTGAAGGATCTGCTAAGTATTTGCTAAAAAGTTTTCCAAATTCTAGTTTCTTTGATTCACTAAGAGCTCTGACCAACACAGGAACAATGGTAAACTCATCCTTATGGCTTTCCATTGCTTTAGCAGTGTAAGGTAGATGCATTTCAATGCTGTGCTCATCTTCATCCATTTGCATTGACATTCGCTCAAACATCCCAGTCTTCCACAACTCTCCGTAAACTTTCTGATCAATATGGAGATCATAGAGGGGAGTTCTATATATATCCACAGTGGAAAGTGCACATCTAAAAAGAGCCACATGGTGAGAAGGACTGAGAATGAATACTCTTTGCGTAATGGAAGGGTCTACTTGCTTGTAGGCATGAGCAGCACGGTATCCACAGTAGGTATATCCAACATGAGGTGCAATAATGGCTCTTGCAGGTCTTTTTGAAGTTTGTGCTTGGGACAGCCAACCTTCCAACTGGGCACTCAGCTGGGGCCCTGAGGGGGTGTACCAGCTCCCAGCATGGCTCGCATCCCTGCACAGCGCTCAGTTGGACATCTTGGTGTCGGAGCCGCCTATGATGTGTCCCCAGGCAGTGCGGACTGTGTGTCGGGCGCAGTGTGCGATGTGAGGAGGGCTGAGGGCGGTCGGGCACACTGTACAGGGAGGAGCGCTGACACTAATAACAGGAAGGCTGGGCTCCCCCGGTCACATCTAGGTTGGGAGGCTGGGGCCACATCTGTTTCCAGCCGGATACAGGAGGAGCAGTCTCCATGGGAGACCACTGGCCTGGCCTTCTATACTGACTGCGCCCAGCTTGCTGACACAGTGGACAGAGCGGCTCGCACTGACTGGGGCTCAGTAAAACGTGTGGCAGGGGAAGGCCTGGCTGGGAGCAATGCGGGACTGAAGGCCTCTCACACCGGCTAAAAGTGCTCCGACAGGGAGGCGGCCACAACCAGCGCAAACGCTTTAGTGGTTTGTCCCCTCTGAGCTGCGGTGGAGGAAGAGGTTATGTGGGCGGGGCGATCCGTGATTGGCTTGTGTCGGGTGGTGTCTGGGCGGGATGCTGGTGATGTCAGGAGCTGGGTGGTCTGGTAAAGATTGGTCAGAAGGGTCTGGGCGTGCACGACTACTAGTTGTCCTGTGGACAGAGTTTTGGATACTGCCTGTACCCACTGATGGCGGCCCTGCACCCACCAGCACACCACCCTAGCAGTGAGTGGAATTAGCAGGTGGAATATGATTACAGATGTGGCCCTCGCCCCTGTAGAAGTGGCAGGAATTTAACTGTCTCTCTTGCCCTTCTTAATGGTGACCTGCCCTGAAGCTGCACCCAGTGACACAGCAACCCACCAGTGGCACCAAACAGACTTTAGGCTCCCTAGTTTTAAAGGTTTTTTTGTTAAATAATTTGTGGAGTGACGGCTAGGGGACAAGATACCCAAATATTCCATGCCTTCAATTATCAGTAAAACGATAGTGAACACTGTAGAACCACAGCACACTATTCAGAATCCAAAGCTGCTCTCAGCGACATACCCACAATTGATTCCTTAGGCCTCTGCCACATGTCAACTTTGGAATCTTTAGACCTCTGAGATAGGCCAACTTTAAATTTTTTAGGTCTCTGCCACAGACTACTTGGGATTTACTAGGCCTCTGTCACAGGCCAGCTTTGAATTCCTTAGGCCTCTGCCACAGGCCAAGTTTAAAGTCTAAAGGCCTCTGCCACAGGCTAGATGGAATTCTCTAGGTCTCTGCCACATGCCAGCTTTGGATTATTTAGGTTTCTGCTGCAGGCCAGCTTTGGATTCCATGGGCCTTTGCCACAGTCCAGCTTTGGGTTCTTTAGGTCTCTGCCACAGGCCTGCGTTGGTCTCTTTAGGCTTATGCCGCGTACACACGATCGGTTTTTCAGATGAAAAAAGACCGATGGACCTTTTTCATCGGAAAAAACGATCGTGTGTGCGCCCAATCTGTCTTTTTTCCATCAGGCGTAAAAAAATAGAACATGTTTTAAATTTTACCGATGGAAAAAAAACCGATAGGAAATTCATATCGTCTGTGGGGAACTCCATCAGAAAAAAAACCCATGCTTGCTCAGAATCAAGTCGACGCATGCCCAGAAGCATTGAACTTAATTTTTCTCGGCTCGCCGGAGTGTTTTACGTCACTGCGTTTTGGACGGTTGGAATTTTGTCTGATGGTGTGTAGGCAAGGCTGATGGAAAAATCCATCGGATTTTATTCCATCGGAAATCCGATCGTGTGTACAGGGCATTAGGTTCAGGCATTTAGGAGAATGAAAACCCTTTTTATTTCTGGCTCCTGCCATCCAGGAAAATTGGATAGGGTGGAGAAGAGGGATAGTGATGTAATTTGATCATGTCTAATCAGTGAATGGCTTGTACTCATTGAAAAAAATTCAAGGAATTGTATGAATGGTGAAGGTGCCGAGCAAGCTACCCCCTGTGGTCAATGCACAAAGTAAAAGCCACCCTAAACAGAACTCGGAAGATCATGGCTCTCATTGTATGTATCACAGACTACTACAGTGATTTACAGCATTACCAGCGACCCACCAGATATAAACCATGCTACTTACATCGAGTCAAGCTGGCCATATGTTCAGTAAGTAAGGAAGGAAAGGGAAGGGAATTGAGGATGGGAGAAGGAAATGCAAGCTAGTCCACTGGTTCACAGGGATTCGATGTGAAAGCCTGGTTTTGGTCAATACACCTTAATAGGGTGTTGTTGCTGTAACCATAATATACAGTAAGAAAGGAGGGATTTTCCTGGTTAAGGACAGGCGCAGGGGTTACCTAGAGCAACAAATAATTTGACCAGTAGCCAAATGAGTGGAATTAATTGGCTAGTTTATTAGTATCAAAGTTAGTTAATCATTTACAAAATCAAAGTGCCATCAGACAATAAAAAAGGTGCCACTTGGTACCATATACACATCTTGACTAACAGGACATACTTGGACAAACATGTAACATAGAGACACCGGTCCGGACGCAGCAGTTCAGCCGGAGGAATTATGCAGCCTGCTGGGAAAGACCCAAGTTATTTCCCTAATGCAGGATAATTTTATCCAATATGTGCATATGGCACTATTACCGTCAAATGGGTGCAGTTGTCCATGGGCTGAACCTAAAGAGAGGAGTGGGTCAAGAGGAGGGGAGAAGGGGGACTAGAAATCACAGCATGTGCACTGTTTATAAGTTGGTAATTACCACCTGCATCTTAAGTAGACGAGTTGAGTAAGACAACTCAACCGATGTTGAACAAAAGGACGACAAACCCCCCCCCCCCCCCAATGAGTTCAAAAAGTTGGGAGAGCGTTTCTCTTGGTTTGTTGATCAAAGTCTAGTATATCATTAATGCAGTTACCTTACCGGTAAGTCGGTTTGCAAAAGCAATTTGTCAGTGTACATCTATATTTC
This sequence comes from Rana muscosa, assembly GCA_029206835.1. NCBI lineage: Eukaryota > Metazoa > Chordata > Amphibia > Anura > Ranidae > Rana > Rana muscosa. The sequence continues at coordinate 688,418,313 of CM055117.1, forward strand.
AGCACAGTAAGGTCTTGGTGGGAACATAGAGCTCCTGTTGCGCAAAGATATTAGTAGTATATATCAATTATTCATTTAGATTTTTGCAAATCGATTGCATGAAGTTTCAGACAGGATACTCACAATCCCTTGTTGTTACTTGCTCATGGTGGTGGAACAATGGAATAAGAGTTTTTTTGCCTTACCGGGCCATCAACGCTGTGATTTCCACTTCCGGGTGTAGGCGCAAGCTGCCACCGCTGTAATGTTGCCTTACTGTTGGCTAGTATGCTGGATGAAAGCAAATCGTCATGTATCCTGTTCTCAAGTAGGTTTACCTACTGTTGTTGGTATAGCCTCACGCAGGGGGATGTTGTTGGTTCCCATCATCCAACCTTCATATGTTCAGTAAATATGCAAAAATATAATTACTGGAGTTTAGCTTTAAGGCATTCATGTTATGTGGATCTCTGAATTTGATGCCACACTGTTCAAATGTATTTTTGCTTATGAAGTTGGAGATTGTCTTCTATAAAATTGTTTTAATGTGCAGTGTATGTTGCCCTCTAGTGGTTCATTTGAAAAGTACTGTGCATGATTATTGTAAATTGTATACATTCCCTATACAGAACATGTAGACAGGCAATCTCCATAAAAGTCTATCAGTGATGGATAACCACAGTCCAGCAAGACATAACCTTTAGACAGCTTTACATAGCATCACACAGTAATTTAAAAGTTTGTTTTTATTAAAGGGAATCTTTCCTGAGAAAAACACTGAGGCTGCTAATTCTGACTTTTCATTCTGAAAATGTTATTTGGTTATCATGTTGACTTCTTTTTTAATATTATAAGACACTAAGCCTGAACAAGTATGTTAGATCAGAATGTCTGGCTTTTCTCTAACTTTCCTGGTCTACATACTTGGTCTAGGTCAGTAATTCTTCAATTATTAATGACCAATGGATCAATGTGACAGCCAAAAGACTATAATTTAGAGAATGGACAGTAATGAAAGCCCCTATATTTTTTTTAGGATTTTTGTTTTGTTTTAATTTGCTCTGGCATAGGAATTTCAGTAATGTGCAACCTCTCCCCCACTTCCAACCCATACCTTATTCCCGTATTCCAAAGTTTCTTGTGTACGATCCACTCCCTTGTAGTGATGAGCCGAACACCCCCGGGTTCGGTTCGCACCAGAACCCGCGAACGGACCGAAAGTTCACACGAACTTTCGAACCCTATTAAATACAATGAATGCAAACGTTCGAAATCTAAAGTGCTAATTATAACGACTATTATGCATGTTATTGTCCTAAAAAGGGTTTGGGAACCCGGGTTCTGCACCAGGGGACATGTATCAATGCAAAAAGAAGTTTTAAAAACGGCCGTTTTTCGGGAGCAGTCATTTTAACCACTTAACGACCACCCACTGTAAATATACGTTGGCAGAATGGCACCGACAGGCAGAATCACGTATATCTACGTGACTGCCTTTGTATAGTTGGGGGGTCCGATCGGGCCCCCCTTCTTTACAGTGAGCGTCCGTTTTCCCTTCGGGAGCGATCAGGCATGAGGGGACGGTCGTTCGATTCCGGCCACCCCCTCTCGATCGCTCCCAGTGAATCGAATCCTTCCCCTGCCTGTGTACTGTTTACACAGGCAGGAGGAAGTGATGTCATCTCTCCTGCGGCGCTCACATATACCGAGCGCCGTACAGGAGAAGATGCAGGTTAGTGCACAAAACACTACACTGACACCAGGACACATAGGCACATAAATCGCCCCCCCAGGCCCCCCCAGACACCCCCAGATCACCCCCCAGATCACCCCCCCAGCCCCCAGTCACAGTGTCACTGATTGCAGTGACCATTTATTTAGTGATCACTGCAATCAGTGACATTTGTGACTGTAAAAGTGTCACTACATTTAGTTTTAGGTCCAGTGTAGCCCCCTAACCCCCCCATATAAAGGTTTAACCCCCTGATAACCCCCCAGATAACCCTTTCACCCCCTAGCACCGCCGTCGCTAAGCGATCATTTTTCTGATCGCTGTCTTAGCGTCGGTGATGCAGATCGGTAGACAGTAATTTTGTTTAGGTTCGCGCAGGTTTTTATAGTGTCAGGTACCCCCATAAATTATCGAATAAAGGTTTAACCCCGTGATCGCCCCCCAGGTAACCCTTTCACCCCCTATCACCACTGTCGCTAAGCGATCATTTTTCTGATCGCTGTCTTAGCGTCGGTGATGCAGATCGGTAGCCAGTAATTTTTTTTAGGTTCGCCGCAGGTTTTTATAGCGTCAGGTACCCCGATATATTACCTAATAAAGGTTTAACCCCCTTGATCGCCCCCCAGGTAACCCTTTCACCCCCTATCACCACTGTCGCTAAGCGATCGTTTTTCTGATCGCTGTCTTAGCGTTGGTGATGCCGATCGGTAGCCAGTAATTGTTTTTAGGTTCGCCGCAGGTTTTTATAGCGTCGGGTACCCCCATATATTACCTAATAAAGGTTTAACCCCCTGATCGCCCCCAGGTAACCCTTTCACCCCCTATCACCACTGTCGCTAAGCGATCGTTTTTATGATCGTTGTCTTAGTGTCGGTGATGCCGATAGGTAGCCAGTCATTTTTTTTTAGGTTCGCCGTCAGGTTTTTATATAGCGTCAGGTACCCCCATATATTACCTAATAAAGGTTTTAACCCCCTAATTGCCCCTAGTTAACCCTTTCACCAGTAATCACCATATAAGTGTTACGGGTGACGCTGGTTAGTTAGTTTGATTTTATAGTGTCAGGGCACCCGCTGTATATAACCCAATAAAGGTTTAACCCCCTGATCGTCCGGCGGGTGATATCAATTAGGTTTGAGCGTCAGAGAGGGTCTGCGTCACACCCCAGGCAGCGTCAGGTTAGTGCCAGTAGCGCTAACACCCACGCGTTAAGCATACACCCCCCTTAGTGGTATAGTATCTGATCTGATCAGATCTATACTAGCGTCCCCAGCAGTTTAGGGTTCCCAAAAAACGCAGTGTTAGCGGGATCAGCCCAGATACCTGCTAGCACCTGCGTTTTGCCCCTCCGTCCAGCCCAGGGCACCCAAGTGCAGTATCGATCGATCGCTGTCACTTAAAAAACACAACACACATAACTGCAGCGTTCGCAGAGACAGGCCTGATCCCTGCGACTCCAGTGCTGTAGGAGGTGATTTCACCACCACAGTTAAAAAAAAAAAAAAAGCATATATGCCGAAGCAGGAGGAGCGATTTTGCTCCTAATGCCGCGTACATACGGTCGAAATTCCGACGGAGGCTTGCCCGTGGAAAAGTCTGACCATGTGTACGCGGCATAACTTTTGCGGGAAGATGCCCCCATGCTTCGGCATATATAAATGGTGCATGTATGCCCATCATTAGAAGTGGGTGGATGAAGGGCGGTATTCTAATGGTGGGCATACCCACCGATCAATCTTTTTTTTCGTTCAGCCAACAGGCTGCATGAAAAAAAACATTACAATACATGTCCAACAAAGACCAGCAACGTACTGGTATGTTGCTGGACTTTGAATGTTTATACCAGAATGATGCCTGTGGGTTTAGGTATCATCTTGGTATCATTCTTTTCAGCCAGCGGCCGGCTTTCATGTAAAAGCAATCCTAGTGGCTAATTAGCCTCTGGACTGCTTTTACAAGCAGTAGGAGGGAATGTCCCCCCCCTCGGATATAAAAAGCGCCATTGGGAAATTGGGAAAGCATTTTATCACACCGATCTTGGTGTGGTCAGATGCTTTGAGGGCAGAGGAAAGATCTAGGGTCTAACCCCCCAAGTTTTTTCAAAAAAAGAGTACCTGTCACTACCTATTGCTATCATAGGGGATATTTACATTCCCTGAGATAACAATAAAAATGATAAAAAAAAAATATGGAAGCAACAGTTTAAAAATAAAATAAAAAAGCAAAATTAATAATAAAAAAAAAAAAAAAAAAAAAAAAGCACCCCTGTCCTGCCCTGCTCTTGCCCAATGGCGAACGCAAGCGTCGGTCTGGCGTCATATGTAAACAGAAATTGCACCATGCATGTGAGGTATCACCGCGAAGGTCAGATCGAGGGCAGTAATTTTAGCAGTAGACCTCCTCTGTAAATCTAACGGCGTAACCTGTAAAGGCTTTTAAAGGCTTTTAAAAATGTATGTAGTTTGTCGCCAATGCGCGTGATTGTGCGAAATTTTAAAGCTTATCGTGTTTGGTATCTATGTACTCGGCCTAAGATCATCTTTTTTTATTTCATCAAACATTTGGGCAATATAGTGTGTTTTAGTGCATTAAAATTAAAAAAAGTGTATTTTTTCCCCCAAAAATGCGTTTGAAAAATCGCTGCGCAAATACTGTGTAGAAAAAAAAATTGCAACACCCACCATTTTAATCTGTAGGGCCTTTGCTTTAAAAATATATATAATGTTTGGGGGTTCAACATAATTTTCTTGCAAAAAAAAAATATGTTTTCATGTAAACAAAAAGTGTCAAAAAGGGCTTTGCCTTCAAGTGGTTAGAAGAGTGGATGTAAGCTTCCTAATGTTGTGTATAAAATGCCAGAACAGTTCAAAACCCCCCCAAATGACCCCATTTTGGAAAGTAGACACCCCAAGCTATATACTGAGAGGCATGTCGAGTCCATGGAATATTTTATATGTTGACACAAGTTGCGGAAAATAGAAAATGTATTTTATTATTTTTTATTTTTTGCACAAAGTTGTCACTAAATGATATATTGCTCAAACATGTCATGGGCATATGTGGAATTACACCCCAAAATACATTCTGTTGCTTCTCCTGAGTACGGGGATACCACATGTGTGAGACTTTTTGGGAGCCTAGCCGCGTACGGGACCCCAAAAACCAAGCACCGCCTTCAGGCTTTCTAAGGGTGTAAATTTTTGATTTCACTTCTCACTGCCTATCACAGTTTCGGAGGCCATGGAATGCCCAGATGGCACAAAACCCCCCCAAATGACCCCATTTTGGAAAGTAGACACCCCAAGCTATTTGCTGAGAGGTATGGTGAGTATTTTGCAGATCTCGCTTTTTGTCACAAAGTTTTGAAAATTAAAAAAAAAACAAACAAAAATAAAAAAAAATTCTTCATTTTCAAAAACAAATGAGAGCTGTAAAATACTCACCATGCCTCTCAGCAAACAGCTTGGGGTGTCTACTTTCCAAAATGGGGTCATTTGGGGGGGGGGGGTTTGTGCTATTTTGGCATTTTATGGCCTTCGAAACTGTGATAGGTAGTGAGGAGTGAAATCAAAAATTTGCGCCCTTAGAAATCCTGAAGGCAGTGCTTGGTTTTCGGGGGCCCGTACGCGGCTAGGCTCCCAAAAAGTCCCACACATGTGGTATCCCCGTACTCAGGAGCAGCAGCAAAATGTATTTTGGGGTGCAATTCCACATATAACCATGGCATGTGTGAGCATTATATCATTTAGTGACAACTTTTTGTAATTTTTATTTTATTTTATTTTTTTTGTCATTATTCAATCACTTGCGACAAAAAAAAAAAATATTCAATGGGCTCAACATGCCTCTCAGCAATTTCCTTGGGGTGTCTACTTTCAAAAATTGGGTAATTTGGGGGGGTTTTGTACTGCCCTGCCATTTTAGCACCTCAAGAAATGAGATAGGTAGTCATAAATTAAAAGCTGTGTAAATTCCAGAAAATGTACCCTAGTTTGTAGACGCTATAACTTTTGCGCAAACCAATAAATTTACGCTTATTGACATTTTTTTACTAAAGACATGTGGCTGAATACATTTTGGCCTAAATGTATGACTACAATTGAGTTTATTCGATTTTTCTTATAACAAAAAGTAGAAAATATCATTTTTTTTCAAAATTTTCGGTCTTTTTCCGTTTATATCGCAAAAAATAAAAATCGCAGAGGCAATCAAATACCATTAAAAGAAAGCTCTATTTGTGGGAAGAAAAGGACGCAAATTTCGTTTCGGTACAACATTGCATGTCCGCACAATTTCCAGTTAAAGCAGCGCAGTGCAAAATTCTGAAAACAGCTCTGGTCCTTTAGCTACAAAATGGTCCGGGGCTTAAGTGGTTAAAGTGGAGCTCCACCCTAAATAGCAACTTTTGCTATTTGGAACCCTCCCCCCCTCCGGTGTCACAATTGACACCTTTCAGGGGGGAGGGGGGTGAAGATACCTGTCTAAGACAGGTATTTTCACCCACATCCGGAAGTCCTCTCTCCGGGAATCTGCGGGAGTTACGTCACTTCCCGCAGACTTCCCTTGGTGTTCTGGGAGACACTCGGCTCCCAGAACACAGGAGCACCAATCAGAACGGCGCAGCGCGACTCGCGCATGCGCCGTAGGGAACCGGGCATGAAGCCGCAGGGCTTCACTTCCTGGTTCCCTCAGCGAGGATGGCGGAGGGAGCAGCAGAGCGACGAGCGGTCGCTCGTCCTCTGCTGCGGACGTCGCTGGACTCCAGGACAGGTAAGTGTCCAAATATTAAAAGCCAGCAGCTGCTGTAGCTGTAGCTGCTGGCTTTTAATCTTTTTTTTTCCGGCGGAGCTCCGCTTTAATGATGCATAAAGTGAAAAAAAAAAAAAGTCAAATATTCCTTTAAATATCGTACCTGGGGGGTGTCTAAAGTATGCCTGTGAAGTGCCACATGTTTCCTGTGTTTAGAACTGTCCCTGCACAAAATTACATTTCTAAAGGAAAAAAAGCCATTTAAAACTGCTTGCGGCTTTAATGTAATGTCTGGTCCCGATAATATGGATGAAAATCTTTAAGAAAAATGGCATAGCTACCCCATCACCCCCCCCCCCCCTCCACCCCAGCCCATTACCAGCCCCTTTGGGTCTTGTATGGATATTAAGGGAAACCCCGCACACAAAATAAAAAAGGCCCTATATACTCTGAACAGCCGTATACAGGCGGTGCATACAAGACAGGGACTGTAGGTTTGTTCTTATGTAGAATCTGTTTGTAATTTTGAACAGGTACATTGTTTAAGTGTATCTCCAGCCAAGAAATCTATTTTTAAGCTTTTTGGAAAACATAGGGAAGGGTTATCACCCCTGTAACATTTGTTTTGCTGTCTGTGCAGTGTGCACCTGTTCAGAACAGTTCACCTCACTTTCCGTCCTAATGACAAATGTTTTTTGAAAATTTGGGGTTTTTATTGAAACAAGAATTGGTGATAAAGCATCAGTGGAGAGGAGACACTTTTTTCCCATATTAACTCTTACAGGAGAGAATTTGCCTTCCTAGGGGTAGATTTCCTCTCACTTCCTGTTGTATCCTTCCGTTTGCAAGGAGGAGTCGTTTGTAAGTTGGATGTTTGAAAGTAGGGGCCTGCCGTATATACTCAGCTGAAATTTGCCCCTTACATGTTGGTGTTGCCACAACACTGTGAGCCCTCACAGTTACTCTTGGTGGGCGCATGAATGGGCCCTGCTGTGAATTATTAGATTAAGAATTGTAATTGCATGCCCCTGTTGAACAGGGGCTGAAAAATTGGGCCTGTGGTGGTGGTGGTGTTGACACAACACTGTAAGGCCTCACAGTTACTCTTGGTGGGCGCAGGAATGGGCCCTGCTGTGAATTATTAGATCAAGAATTGTAATTGCATGCCCCTGTTGAACAGGGGCTGAAAAATTGGGCCTTTGGTGGTGGTGGTGGTGGTGTTGACACAACACTGTAAGGCCTCACAGTTACTCTTGGTGGGCGCAGGAATGGGCCCTGCTGTGAATTATTAGATCAAGAATTGTAATTACATGCCCCTGTTAAACAGGGGCAGAAAAATTGGGCCTTAGGCACTGGTGCCACAACACTGCAACCCCTCACAGATACTGTACTTGGAGCACAGCAATGAGCCCTGTTGCAAAGTATTGCATCAAAAATTGTAATTACACGCCCCTGTTAAACAGGGGCTGAAAAATTGGGCCTTAGCCACTGATGCTGGTGCCACGACACTGCAACCTCTCCCAGATACTCTAGTTGGAGTGCAGGAATGAGCCATGTTGCAAAGCATTGCATAAAAAATTGTAATTACATGCCCCTGTTAAACAAGGGCTAAAAAATTGGGCCTTAGCCACTTGTGGCGGCACCCAGAAACAAAAATGTTCTTCCAAGCTATCATCATCAATCGGATCATTGAGGAGGCGGAGGATAGTCAGTCAACATAACAGGACAGTCTCTCAGCATCAGCATCAGTCTTGAAGGGATGTGACATTTGAAAATAAATTAGTCTGTTATATCAGCTTCAGGTGTTTGGTAGCTGGTGGTGATCCAAGACTGGTTCATCTTTATGAAGGTCAGTCGATCAACAGAGTCGGTGGACAGGCGCACCCTGTGATCCGTGACAAATCCTCCAGCAGCACTGAATGTGCGTTCTGAAAGAACGCTGGATGCAGGACAGGCCAGTAGCTCAATGGCATACTGTGCAAGCTCTGGCCAGTGATCCATCCTCAAGACCCAGTAAGCCAGAGGATTTTTGGTGGGGAAGGTGTCCAAGTCTGACCTTGCCCCTAGGTATTCCTGCACCATGTATATCAGACGCTGGCGATGGTTGCTGGAACCGATCATACCTTGGGGCTGCGGACTAAAGAATTGTCTGAACGCATCGGTCAGACGGCCACCTTCCCCACCGCTCCTTCTTTGACTGACCGAAGCCTCAGCAACTCATTGTCCAGGACCAGGAGTTTGTAACCTCCCAGTCTCTGGGAACGCGTTGCACAGACCTTTCTGCAAGGCCTCCCAGAGTTGTCTCATCCTCTGCTCCCTCTGCGACGGTAAGATAAGGTCCGTAACCTTACCCTTGTACCGTGGATCAAGGAGAGTGGCCAGCCAGTAATGGTCCCTCTCCTTGATCCGAAGAATACGAGGATCCTTCCGCAGACTTTGCAGGATCAGGGAGGCCATGCAGCGTAGGTTAGCTGAGACATTCGGTCCAGAGTCCTCTGGGTCACTAAGGACGACATGATCCGCAGCCACCTCCTCCCAGCCACGTACAAGTCCACTGGTTTCTTGGGACTGTAAATCATCCCTAAAAGACTGCTGCTGATGATGCTGAGTACCAGGCTCCACCTCCATGCTGACACAATCCTCCTCCTCCTCCTCCTCCTCCTCTTCTTCCTGTGCGATGGGTGGGACAAAAGGAACACTGTCTGGGTAAAGGGGGCCTTGAGAGGCAAGGAAGTCCTCCTCTTCCTGCCTCTGTTCTGCCTCAAGTGCCCTGTCCATTATTCCACGCAGTGTATGTTCCAACAGGTGGACAAGAGGTACAGTGTCACTGATGCATGCACTGTCACTGCTCACCATCCTCGTGGCCTCCTCAAATGGTGCCAGGACAGTGCATGCATCCCTGATCATGCCCCACTGGCGTGGTGAAAAAAACCCGAGCTCCCCTGACCCTGTCCTGGTGCCGTAGTCGCACAGGTACTCATTGATGGCCCTCTGCTGCGTGTGCAGCCGCTGCAGCATGGCCAACGTTGAGTTCCACCTGGTGGGCATGTCACATATAAGGCGGTTCTTGGGCAGGTTCAACTCCTTTTGCAGCTCAGCCAGGCGAGCACTGGCATTATAAGATCTGCGGAAATGCACACAGACTTTCCTGGCCTGCCTCAGGACATCCTGTAAGCCTGGGTACCTGCCCAAGAACCACTGCACCACCAGGTTAAGGACGTGAGCCACACAGGGCACATGGGTCAGTTGTCCCTGACGGATAGCGGAGAGGAGGTTGGTGCCATTGTCGCAAACTACCATTCCTGGCTTAAGCTGGCGTGGCGTCAACCACCTCTCGGCCTGCCCCTGCAGAGCAGACAGAACCTCTGCCCCAGTGTGGCTCCTGTCCCCCAAACACACCAGCGCAAGCACGGCATGGCATCTTTTTGCCTGCGTACTTACGTAGCCCCTTGAACGCCTACGGAGCACCGCTGGTTCCGAGGACAAAGCACAGGAAGAGGCCATGGAGGAAGAAGAAGAGGAGGGGGTGGAGGAAAGAGGTGTGTCACAACCAGTAGTAGCATTTTGGAGGCGTGGCGGTGGAACAACCTCCAACACTACTGCACCTTGTCCTGCATCCTTCCCAGCTGCCAAAAGAGTGACCCAATGGGCCGTAAAAGAAAGGTAACATCCCTGTCCATGCCTGCTGGACCATGAGTCAGCGGTAATATGCACCTTACCGCTGACTGCCCTGTCCAGCGAGGCCAAGACATTGCCTTCCACATGCCGGTAGAGAGCCGGAATCGCCTTCCGTGAGAAAAAGTGGCGTTTGGGAACCTGCCACTGAGGAACCGCACATTGCACAAACTCACGGAAGGGGGCCGAGTCTACCAACTGAAAAGGCAGCAGTTGAAGCGCTAGCAATTTAGCCAAGCTAGCATTCAACCGCTGGGCATGTGGATGGCTGGGAGTGAACTTCTTTCGACGGTCCAGCAGCTGGGGCAGGGAAATTTCCCTGCTAGAATCGGACGTCGGTGTACTGCTAGCAGAGTGCCCGCAAGTACTTGGCTGTGACACACCTAATTCGACACCTTCATTCCTCTCAGTGCAGGTTTCAGAGAGGACTGAAGGTATAGTGGGGTTGGAGATCCCAGCTGATGCGGTGCAAGGAGAGGTCCGCTTTGTTCTTTGGTGTGGGTCTTTAAGGTAGGCTTGCCAATGAGCTGCATGGCAGGTCAACATATGTCTGGTCAAGCATGTGGTGCCCAAGCGGGTGATGTTTTGGCCACGCGATATACGCTTGAGACATATGTTGCAAACAGCAGCTGTGCGATCTGATGCACTCGACTCAAAAAAGGCCCACACCAAAGATCTTTTTGAATAACGGGCAGAGGCAGCGCCCTGCACAGGCGGAGCTCTGCGGTGTGATTCCGTTGGTGTGCTGCCCTTACGCTGGCCCCCCGAGGGCATCCTGCCTCGTTGGAGATGTGCCTCCTCCTCATCCTCCTCCTCCTCCTCTCTCCTATTAGGCACCCACGTGGAGTCAGTGACCTCATCATCCCCTCCCTCCTCATCACTGGAGCCAATCTGGCAGTATGCTGCAGCTGCTGGAACATGACTGCCAGATTGGTGTCCTTCTTGAGCATCCCCTCTCTCTGCTCTCACGCTACTGCCTTCCTCTAGCTGGGTATCATCATCAGACCCTTCGAAACGCTGGGCATCCTCCTGGAGCATGTACCCAACACTGTGCTCAAACAGTTCGGGGGACTCCTCAGGAGGACATGGTTGGTCTAGGGAAGGAGTGACTGATGATGACATTGATACCAGGGAAGAGGATGCTTTGGCAGCTGCTTTGCCAGTACCCTGAGCCTGGCTGAGAGAGGATGAGGAGGATGAGGAGGGCTTGGTCATCCACTCTACCAAGTCTTCGGCATGATGTGGCTCAACACGTCCAGCTGCCGAAAAGAAGGACAAGCGTGTCCCATGGCCACGTGCTGATGGCGATGCACCGCGTCCATGACCAGAACTGTTGTCTCTAGACACAGAGCCTGCTTGCCCTCTTTTATTGGCTCCTGACTGTCTGCCTCTCCTTGTTTGCCTTCCAGACATTCTAATGGCCTGCAGGGAAATGGGAAAACCAGCAATAAGGCCTAGCTTCAGGAGTATATTTTGAAGGAATCACACTACGCCTGCTGTAGGTGCTGCAAATGCCTGTTGGTGTAACACACCAGGAAAAAGCAGCAATACAGGCTAACTTCAGGTGTAATATGATCAGGAGGCACACTCCGCCCGCTGTAAGCGCCGCAAATGCCTGTTGGTGTAACACACCAGGAAAAAGCAGCAATACAGGCTAACTTCAGGTGTAATATGATCAGGAGGCACACTCCGCCCGCTGTAAGTGCCGCAAATGCCTGTTGGTGTAACACACCAGGAAAAAGCAGCAATACAGGCTAACTTCAGGTGTAATATGATCAGGAGGCACACTCCGCCCGCTGTAAGTGCCGCAAATGCCTGTTGGTGTAACACACCAGGAAAAAGCAGCAATACAAGCTAACTTCAGGTGTAATATGATCAGGAGGCACACTCCGCCCGCTGTAAGTGCCGCAAATGCCCGTTGGTGTAACACACCAGGAAAAAGCAGCAATACGGGCTAACTTCAGGTGTATAATGTGCAGGAGGCTTAGCAACAATGACACTGACACTGTCCCCTGCCTATCCTTCTCTCTCCCTGCACACAAGGTTTATCAAAGTATATGACACTGACACTCTCCCTGCCTATCCTCTCTCCCTGCACACAAGGTTTAGCAAAGAATGTGACACTGACACTGTCCCCTGCCTATCCTTCTCTCTCCCTGCACACAAGGTTTAGCAAAGAATATGACACTGACACTGTCCCCTGCCTATCCTTCTCTCTCCCTGCACACAAGGTTTATCAAAGTATATGACACTGACACTCTCCCTGCCTATCCTTCTCTCTCCCTGCACACAAGGTTTAGCAAAGAATGTGACACTGACACTGTCCCCTGCCTATCCTTCTCTCTCCCTGCACACAAGGTTTAGCAAAGAATATGACACTGACACTCTCCCTACACACAAGTTTGAGGTACAAATAGCACTGACACTGTCCCTGCCTATGTAACTCTTTCCCTGCGCCGGAACACACTACACAAGGCCGCCGCGCTGGTGGCCTTTTATAGTGTGGGGCGTGTGCTAAACCCCCTGAGCTATAATTGGCCACAGGCAACCTGCCTGTGGCCAATTATGGCTCTCCTAGCTGCCGGCGCTGTGATTGGTCAAGCATGCGGGGTCACAGTGCATGCTTGGCCAATCACAGCGCCGGGATTGCACTGCGATGGCGCAGTGTATTGTGGGCCATTCGCGTCACTCGAATTTGGCGCGAACGGCCCAAATCGTTCGATGTTCGTCGAACAGCCGATGTTCGAGTCAAACTTATGTTCGACTCGAACACCGAGCTCATCCCTACTCCCTTGTATGTAAAAATGTAGCCAGTTCTTTCCTGCTTCTTCTACAACGTATTCTGTAGTATACCATACTTGTGCTGGATCGATTCAAATGTATCTGTAAAAATGTCTCTAATGGCAAAGTTGTCAGCATATGACCAGGTCATCCATTGTGTTAGAAAAGACAATGGGCTATACACAGAATATACCAAACAAATGGTATGAGAATGAGGCCACTTTTCACAAGATACATAGAAAATCTGAGCAGAACCAAATGGCCTGTACACGCGATCCGAAAATCGTACAAAAAATACAGCTTTCAAAGCGATCGTACGATAATCTGATCATTAGTAGGCATGTGCATTTTGTTTCGTTCCGAAAAACGAAATTCGGACGAATTTTCATTATTCGGACGTTTGGATGCATCCGAATTAACGTTTCGAATCGAAAAACCACGGACGAAATTCGAATCGAATTCGAAAAGAATTCTAGTCGAATCGAATTTGAAAACAATTAGAATAGAATCGAAAATATTGGAAATAATCAAATAGAAAAACAATAGAACAGAATAGAATAAAATACAATATATATATTATATTTTATTCTATTCTGTTCTATTTTTTTTTCTAGTCTATTTTCTATTTCTATTCTAATCTTTTCTAATTGGAATTCAAAAAAACGTTCGCATTCGAAAATATTTCAACCAAATTCGAAAATATATCTACCGGATTCGATAATATTTCATCCGCATTCGTTAATATTTCAACCAAATTCGATATTTCAACTGGATTTGAAATAATTTCAACCGAATAGAAAAGATTATAATATAATAGAAAAACAGATAGACTAGAAAAACAATAGGACAGAATATATAATATTTTATTCTGTTCTATTTTTTTTCTAGTCTATTCTTTTATATTCTATGATATTATCCGATTGGACAAGCATGGAAATATTTCTCATATGATACCAGATCATACGATTTTTGTTTAAATCAGTACAGTTGTCGTTTGAAAAAGACAATACAAATACACTACAACACATTACATCACTTCCAAATTTTTATTGTCGTACAAGATTTTTCGGCACTTTAGTAAACTCTTCATTTTCAATATGAGACTAGCAACCAAAAAAAAAAAAAAAAGACGATCTGTGGTATGATTTTTGGATCATGTACGGGTCATAACCAGGAGAAATTATTAGTAAGACTTCTAGGGGTGTTTGCACTGTTGTGTGCTTTTTTGCCTACCGAAGATGTGATTGCTACCTTCACACATCATTTTTCCAGCTGTGCCTTCTTCCATGCACAACAACGAGGTGTTGGCTTTAGTGGTGTTTATGCATACACAGGTATATATTAGGTCAGGGGTAGGCAGCCTCGGCCCTCCAGCTGTGGTGAAACTACAAATCTCATCATTCCTCTGCCTCTAGGAGTCATGCCTGTGATTGTCAGGGTCTTGCAATGTCTCATGGGACTTGTAGTTTCAAAACAGCTGGAGGGCTGAAGTTACCTACCCCTGCCTTAGGTGATATAGTGACACCATACCATGTTTTGTTCCAAGATAGCAGCAGCAATCTCGAATGGAGGTCTCAAATTCAGTGTCAAGGCAGGTAGAATGCATGTGGTTCATCCATTTAGATATATGAATTTCACTATATATGAATTGACAGACTTTTGCAAGGGTCACACAGGTAGCAGAAACAAGAAAGTAACATTAGCTTATAAGTGCTGCAATGAAGACATAAAATTGTTAAAGGTGAATTGTATTTTCGTTTTTTTCTTTTGTTTTGTTTTTAAAGAAACTGAGGGTACTGCTAGTGTCATTAAATGGGAACATTGTCAATAACCTAAAGCATACCTGCTAAATTCATATTCACTGCTGATAATCTGCAAATGTGCTAAATGCACGTTATAACAGTCTGCTGGGAAAATAACTCTAGAAACTATTTGGGCTTACCTAAAGGTTATCTGGGATTGTTGGCCATAGGGACTACTCTGAGGATTTCCCTGGCCAAGTAAGAAAATATTTTATGTTCTGCAGTTTTCTCTTGCTTTTATTTTTTGTCAATGATATAAATTCTCAATGTCAATTGCCAATGGTATGAATGCGTAAAAATAATATTTCAAAATTATTTCCATGCGTGTCCAGCTTTGGAGCCTATAAGCTACGGTACCAAGAAGAATTTACACCTGGGCTAACTATGAATCCAGTCCTAAAAAGACTTACTAGCAAATATTCTATTCCAGCATCTTATTTTCACAATATACCTTTATTGACAATTTTTAAAGTATACAAATATACCGATTATGCATAGCGTATAAGAAAATGATTTACAAGGGTTACATGAAAGTTGGGGTACAGCATCTATATTTTTCACTATCTCACATACTATATTAGCACTATTTTACAAAATTCCAGGAAGGAATGGGATTAAAAATGAAACATATATTATAAAAGTAGTTTCTTGTAGCAAGAGAGCTACAAATGCTATAAGGTCTGAACATTAAAGTGATACTAAAGTATCGTTTTTTTTTCTTTAAAAATAAATAAACATGTTATACTTACCTGGCCTGTGAAATGGTTTTGCACAGAGCAGCCTGGATTCTCCTCTTTTCGGGTCCCACTTTAGTGCTCCTGGCCCCTCCCTCTTGTCGAGTGTCCCGACAGCAAGCAGGTTGCTATGGAGGTAACCGAGCCGAGTCGCAGCTCTGTGTGTCCATTCAGACACAGAGCCGCGGTTCGTCCCCGCCCCGCCCCCACTCTCTCCTGATTGGCTAACTGTCCTTGATTGACAGCAGCAGAAGCCAATGGCGCCAGACAATCTTTTTTTTTTTTTAGTAGGAGAAGGCTAGAACTTAACCACTTGCTGCCCACCCTATAGCGGCAAAGTGGTTTCAAAATCCTGACTGGACGTCATATGACGTCCTCAGGATTTTGAGCCACTGCGCGCCCCTGGGGGCGCGCATCGCGGCGATCGTTGTTGCAGGGTGTCAGTCTGACACCCCGCAACACCGATCTAGGTAAAGAGTCTCCGACGGAGACTCTTTACCACGTGATCAGCCGTGTCCAATCACGGCTGATCACGATGTAAACAGGAAAAGCCGGTCATCGGCTTTTCCTCACTCGCGTCTGTCAGACGCGAGTAGAGGAGAGCCGATCGGCTGCTCCTCTGACAGGGGGGGTTTGTGCTGATCGATTATCAGCGCAGCCCCCCCGAGGATGCCCACACTGGACCACCAGGGATGCCACTGGACCACCAGGGATACCACCAGGGATGCCCACCACCAGGTATGCCTCCCTAGACCACCAGGGATGCCATTCTGTGCCCCTAATGGATGCCAATCAGTGCCCACAATAGATGCCAGTCAGTGCCCACAATGGGCATCACTGATTGGCAGGCATTATTGTTTGGCACTGATTGGCATCCATTAGTAACACATTACAGTACAGTGCCACCTATCAGTGCCCATCCATGCCACCTATCAGTGCCCATCCATCCCCATCCGTGCCACCTATCAGTGCCCATCCATGATGCCTATCAGTGCCCATCCGTGCCGCCTATCTGTGCCCATCCGTGCCACCCATCTGTGCCCATCCGTGCCGCCTATCTGTGCCCATCCGTGCCGCCTATCTGTGCCCATTCGTGCCGCCTACCAGTGCCCATCTGTGCTGCCTACCGGTGCCCATCCGTGCCGCCTACCGGTGCCCATCCGTGCTGCCTATCGGTGCCCATCCGTGCTGCCTATCGGTGCCCATCTGTTCCGCCTATCGGTGCCCATTCGTGCCGCCTCATTGGTGCCCATCAGTGCCGCCTTATCAGTGCCCGTCAGTGCAGCCCCATCAGTGCCCATCAGTGAAGGAGAAAACTTACTTATTTACAAAGTTTTGTATCTGAAACAAAAAAAATACGTTATTTTTCTAAATTTTCGATCATTTTAAAAAAAAATCACAGAAAAAAAAAATCGCAGAGGTGATCAAATACCACCAAAAGTAAGCTCTATTTGTGGGAACAAAATGATCAAAATTTAGTTTGGGTACAGTGTAGCACAACCGCGCAATTGTCATTCAAAGTGCAACAGCGCAGAAAGCTGAAAATTGGTCTGGGCAGGAAGCTGTATAAGTGCCCAGTATGGAAGTGGTTAAGCCATTTTTACTGCCATTGCAGATTTTTCTTAACTTTACTGTCTTTTTCTTTTTTTTTTTGCGCTGGCAGTACCAGGTCCCAAATGTTGCATATGTAAATTATTTTGTTTAAAAATAATGCACCTGGAGATAAATGCTTATCTTTAAGCAAGCTGCTGGGATACAAGAACGCACCATGATACTAGGCTGGTGATGACAGCACTGGTTGCAGCAACTTGGTCCTGCTCATTTTGAGATTTCCCAAGTTGAAAGCACTTTTTATTGTCATAGGTGTACTTTGTTGCAATGAACAATTGCAAAACGTGATGCTCGACTCAGAAGCATTGCTTGACTGAGTTGGTGTCTGACGGGTTGGTCTGAGTATTTAAAAAACTGCTGATCAACTGGAATTTTCACTCACAGGGTTAACAGAGAATGGTCCGAAAAAGAGCAAATATCAAGCGAGCAACAGTTGTGTGGATGGAAATGCCCTGTTGATGTCAGAGGTCAGAGGAGAATGGCAGACTGGTTTGAGATGATAGATAGTAACTCAAATAACCATGATATGCAGAATACCATCTCTGAACCACACCACATCGAACCTTGAAGCAGATGGGCTACAGCAACAGAAGACCACACCGGGCGCCCCTCCTGTCAGCTAAAACAGGAAACTGAGGCTACAATTCGCACAGGCTCACCAAAATTGGACAATAGAAGATTGTATAAAACTTTGCCTGGTCTGATAAGTCTCGATTTCAGCCTTGACATTTAGATGGTATGGACAGAATTAGGTGTAAACAACATGAAAGCATGGATCCATCCTGCCTTGTTTCAATGGTTCAGGCTGGTGGTGGTGGTGTAATGATGTGGGGGATATTTTTTTGGCACACTTTGGACCCCTTAGTCCCAAATGAGCATCATTTTAACGCCATGGCCTACCTGAGTATTGTTGCTGACCATGTGTATCCTTTTATGACTACAGTGTACCCATCTTCTGATGGCTCCTTCCAGCAGGATAATGCACCATGTCACAAAGCTCAAATCATCTCACCACTGGTTTCTTGAACATGAGAATGAGTTCACTGTACTCCAATTGCCTCAACAGTCACCAGATCTCAATCCAATAGAGCACCTTTGGGATGTGGTGGAACAGGAAATTTGCATTATGGATGTGCAGCCGACAAATCTGCAGCAACTGCGTGATGCTATCATCTCAATATGGATCAAAATCTCTGAGGAATGTTTCCAACACCTTGTTGAATCTATGCCACAAAGAATTATGGCAGTTCTGAAGGAAAAAGGGGGTACTAGCAAGGTGTACCTAATAAAGTGGCCGGTGAGTGTATATGTATATATGTAGCAAGGTGTTACCATTGCAAGCATCGTTAAGCACTGCAATCTGTGCTGTGAATATGAGCTTGGCTCTTTTAGTGTTTATTCCATACTAATTGGTTACAGCTTGTTTGGTTCAGTTAAAGAGAGACAAAGACTCCGTTGCAGTAAGTAGCACAGAGACTACATTGCCCACAAGGCCACTGTGCTACCAGAGGGGAGTGCACCGCACAGAGCCTGATGGGAGGACCTTTTTAAGGCCAATGCTCCGTATAGCACGCTTTCTCTGGACGCCATCTTCAAGCCAGCAGGAGGCCTGTGTTAAGGCCTGCTGTGAGTATACCTAGGCCCGAGAAGCCTGGGCCTACGGGGACTGAGAGTGGATCGCCTAGTCTAAGGGGGATCCCTGCGGAACAGTCTCGCTGATCAACCGGAGGAAGATCGGTCTGCAGCTCGCAGCATCCAGAGCTTTTTGTCCACCGCTATTCAGAGGATGGCTGGGTGAAGGACCAGGGGCCTCGTGACACAGAGGGACGGACCACTGACGGAGGGTTCCGGACTGAGAGGAAAAACAGCAAGACAAGGCCTCATCTGGTGAGCGGGCACTTGCCCATCAACTTAGTTAACTGACTGCCAGGATTGTGACTATCACAAGCTTCACTTATATTACGGGTGCTTACATCTCTGCACGTAGGAACTCAACGCCTTGGGGAAACTAGTACCCCTTGTACTGTCAGTCCGTGTGTTTCAATTAACAGTTCTTTCTTCCCCCTATCTTTTGGATTACAAATCTTTATGTGCACCAACGCGGCTAGCTGAAGATCCCTGACTCTTAAAGGGATAGTCATCTGGTTTCCTACCCTTGCAAGTGGTTGCTATAGGACACGCGCCAATTGAACTATCCACTAGGGGGAGCCATAGAATTGTGATTTTGTATATTAATAATAGCGGTTTGTATCACTTTGTTTTTCTGCTGCTTGTGTGAGGCTTGGTGGAGACGTGCCCCAGTGTTGATGTTACTGCACTGGGAGATTCCTTCACCATACCCTCATTCAGATCTGGCCCCCCGGCTAGGTTAGCAGGGTCGGATCTCAGAGGTATTTTGAACCAATGATAGTTCCTTCATTGTGTTATACAGGGAGCTGTATGTATTGAATGCCTATTGTGTAATCATTATCTCATTTCTTTACCAAGTAAACATATCACCTTTAGTTAAGCTACAATTTGTGTGGAACTCTGTCTTTGCAGCTGAGCGGCAGGTGAACAACACCAAGGTATCATTTATTTTATTGCCTATATTGTTGTGTATACATCATTTGGGGCCCTCAATCATATTATTGTCCATTTGTGCCAGAGGGGATTGAGCCAAATTATGGGGGTTGACAGGCAGAGTGCAGGCCCAAAACTAAACCAGCAGCTCCTACGGGGGTAGTGCTACATATATATATATATTGTGACAGCAGGAAGGTAAAGTCACCTGGTTGCATCCAGGGGGGTAGATATATTTCGCCCAGATTCAGGCTTTACGCCGACTTATACAACTAGGTGGAGAGTTGTATAAGCCCAGCTGAGGCTAGTGGGCTCATGGATGACTCATACCTCTAGGGAGAGTGTGGGGCGTCGTGCAGACAGGGAGTTGATGAGACCAGCTGAAGCTTGTCAGCTCATTTAGGCCTCTATAAGAACTCCCAGATTCATTAGGTGTTAGCTCATGCCTGGAACCAGACCTGTGTGGACTGTCTAGGGAGAGTGAACCCCTGTGCGGTGAGACAAAGCCTGTGTGGCTATTTGCTTGGACATTTAAAACCAGGGACTTAGGGACTAGGACAGCACTAGGCTGATCCCAGTTGTTAGTTAGGAAACCTGTATGTTTAGTCAGAGGTCAAGTTGACCAGGATTTATTTTATTTATGTTTCTTTTGCTTTGCTGTGTTTTGTCACTGTAAATAGAAAATAAACCGCACCTTTTTGATTTTGAAAACCACAACCTCCGTTTGCTGGGCCTGTTTTTGTGTGGGGAGCCCATCCCGGGGGTCACACACACCCGCTGCCGAGCTAACCCCCTCACAATATATATATATATATATATATATATATATATATATATATATATATATATATATATATATATATATATATATATATATTGTGACAGCAGGAAGGTAAAGTCACCTGGTTGCATCCAGGGGGGTAGATATATTTCGCCCAGATTCAGGCTTTACGCCGACTTATACAACTAGGTGGAGAGTTGTATAAGCCCAGCTAAGGCTAGTGGGCTCATGGATGACTCATACCTCTAGGGAGAGTGTGGGGCGTCGTACAGACAGGGAGTTGATGAGACCAGCTGAAACTTGTCAGCTCATTTAGGCCTCTATAAGAACTCCCAGCTTCATTAGATGTTAGCTCATGCCTGGAAGCAGACCTGTGTGGACTTCCTGGAGAGAGTGAACCCTTGTCCGGTGAGACAAAGCCTGTGTGGCTATTTGCTTGGACATTTAAAACCAGGGACTTAGGGACTAGGACAGCACTAGGCTGATCCCAGTTGTTAGTTAGGAAACCTGTATGTTTAGTCAGAGGTCAAGTTGACCAGGATTTAATTTGTTTATGTTTCTTTTGGCTTTGCTGTGTTTTGTCACTGTAAATAGAAAATAAACCGCACCTTTTTTTTGATTTTGAAAACCACAACCTCCGTTTGCTGGGCCTGTTTTTGTGTGGGGAGCCCATCCCGGGGGTCACACACACCCGCTGCCAAGCTAACCCCCTCACAGTTGGTGGAGAATGCGGGCAGTTTTTTTTTAAGCCAGCATGGAGGAGATACTGAAGCAGCTGGCTCTAGCAAATGCCAATCAACAGCAGACAAATGCAGGTTTGCAAAAGAGCCTTGCAGCTCAACAACAGAACTTCGCAGCCCAGCAGCAAGCTCATCAACAGAGCCTTGCAGCCCAGCAGCAAGCTCACCAACAGAGTCTGGAAGCTCAGCAACAAGCCCAGCAGCAATCTGAGGCCCGCTTCATAGACCTGTTACAGAAGCAAGAGCAGAGACTACAACAAATGGAAGCAGTAATGCAGCAACGTCCGCAGACCAGTGAGGAAAGCCGTCCCACTAATACCGCGTCCTTTGGGGTGAGTCGTTTATTGACAAAAATGACTGGAGAGGATGATCCAGAGGTATTTTTGACCACATTTGAAAGGACTGCTGAAAGAGAAAAGTGGCCTGAGGAGCAGTGGGCTGGACTGGTGGCTCCTCTGTTAACTGGTGAATCGCAGAAGGCTTACTATGACCTAGAGCCTGACCAAGCAAAAGACTATGTGATGCTAAAAGCTGAAATATTGGCAAGGCTGGGTGTCACCCAGGCTGTCCGGGCTCAGCGTGTGCATAACTGGACTTTCCAGCTTGGAAAACCCCCCAGGTCTCAAATGTATGATCTCATTCACCTGAGCAGAAAGTGGCTACAGCCAGAGACTTTGTCCGCACCAAAGATTGTGGAACGTGTTGTAATGGATCGGTTTTTGAGAGCTCTTCCTACTGCCATCCAAAAGTGGGTAAGCCATGGAGACCCAGAGATGGCCGATGGTCTTGTGGATCGTGTGGAGAAATACTTGGCTACAGAGAACCTGACGGCCTCTTCCAGAGACACTCGGACTTTCCACCCTAAGACCAGACCATCCCCAGGGGCGGATAAGAGGATTCCAAGGGGTGAGGGTGGAGAGAGAGAGGGTGGGAGCTCTACCCCAAGTTTGGCGAGAACAGCCTGGGAAATCAGCGGCTCAAGAGGCGGCAAGAAGGATCGTTTGCTACCGCTGCCGGCAAGCGGGACATATTGCAGCCAATTGCCCGGTTGTGGAGGAACCCATGCAGTGTGACTTTCTGATGGGCAGACGTCAGTCGCTGTGTGCGACAGTCGCATGCACTGCCATTCGAGGAACTGAGAAACATTTATGCAAAATGTGTGTTAATGGTAGAAATGTTGTGGTATTGCTGGATTCAGGTAGCCTTGTGACCCTGATAAAGGCTGAGTTAGTTAAAACAGAGGTCTCTGGGAATAGCAAGGTAGCTGTTATTTGTGTGCATGGGGACACCCGAGAGTATCCAGTGACTACAGTGTGTTTCGAGACCCCCAAAGGTACCCTCTCTCATCCAGTGGGCTTAGTATCTCAGTTACCGCATGACGCCATTGTGGGAAGGGATTTTCCGAAGTTCTGGGAACTGTGGGATGATCCTGAGCCCCCCACTGGTGCCCCTATGTACCAGGAATGGGATAGCCAGAACTCCCCTGAGAGTGGTGAGGACTCTCCGGAATTTCCCTTATCAGTATTGGCAGGGGAGACTCAAGAAACTGGAGAGGAGCCCACCTCCTCAGACGAAAACCTACCGTCTGTGGAGTTTTCTGATCTTGAGGTTCACAGGGAAAACTTTGCCACAGAACAGTTGAAAGACCCCGCCCTAATAAAGGCACGGGAAAACGTAGTGAAAATAGATGGCGAGTTAGTGAACCCAGATAATACCTGCACTTACCCATACTTCAGCGTAGAGAAGGACCTACTGTATCGGGTGGCAAAAAGGGCAGAAGAAACCGTTGAGCAGCTTGTGGTGCCCAAACCTTACAGGAAGTTGGTGTTGGAGTTGGCCCATGGGCACATTCTTGGAGGTCATCTGGGGACAGAGA
The DNA here is from genome assembly GCA_029206835.1 of Rana muscosa. NCBI lineage: Eukaryota > Metazoa > Chordata > Amphibia > Anura > Ranidae > Rana > Rana muscosa. The sequence goes on from CM055117.1 coordinate 688,441,335, forward strand.
AAACCCGAGAGAGGGTATTACAGAGATTCTATTGGCCGGGGGTGATAAAGGACATAGAAAATTATTGTTCCTCCTGCCCTGTGTGTCAGAGGTCGGCCCCGATGCCACATTTCTGTAGCCCGCTGGTCCCTCTACCCATCATTGAGGTCCCGTTTGAGAGGATCGCCATGGATTTGGTAGGTCCTATAATCAAGTCCGCTAGGGGGCACCAGTACATATTAGTTATAATGGACTATGCCACCCGTTATCCAGAAGCGATCCCTCTCCGAAATACCTCGGCCAAAACCATAGCCAAAGAGCTATCTCTTGTGTTTAGCCGGGTGGGTATTTGTAGAGAACTGCTTACGGACCAAGGTACACCCTTTATGTCCCGGGTTATGAAGGAGCTGTGTAAATTGTTCAAAGTGACGCAATTACGTACATCTGTGTATCACCCCCAAACCGATGGGCTGGTTGAAAGATTCAACAAAACCCTAAAGCAAATGTTGAAGAAAGTGGTGGATAGAGATGGAAAGGATTGGGACTGTCTACTTCCTTATCTGATGTTTGCTATTAGGGAGGTGCCCCAATCCTCTACGGGATTCTCCCCCTTTGAGTTACTGTATGGGAGACACCCAAGAGGGCTGTTGGATATTGCCAAGGAAACTTGGGAAAGTGAGAGTTCTCCCCACAGGAGTGTGATTGAGCATGTCGCCCTGATGCAAGACCGAATTGCACAGGTAATGCCCATCGTGAAGGAACATTTGGCCCAAGCGCAGTTAGCACAGCAGAGAGTGTACAACCGTGGAGCCAAGACCCGTACCTTTTCCCCGGGGGATAGGATACTGGTACTTGTCCCTACGGTTGAAAGTAAATTCCTTGCCAAATGGCAAGGCCCCTACGAGATAATGGAAAAAGTGAGCGAAGTGAATTACAAGGTCAGACAACCAGGAAGGCGAAAGCCCGAACAGATCTATCACGTTAATCTGTTGAAAGCCTGGAGGGATAGAGAGTCCCTAGTCGCAGACACTTGGTCACCAGCTCAAACTGGTTGCGTGATTCCTGAGGTTGGAATAGCAGCCACCTTGTCACAACCCCAACAACAGGAGGTTAAGGAGTTTGTGCTTCGCAACAAGGAGGTATTCTCTGAGCTGCCGGGACAAACATCTGGGGTAGAGCATGACATCATTACCCCGCCCGGTGAAAGGGTGAAGTTAAAACCCTATCGGATCCCAGAGGCCCGACGGGAGGCAATACGGGAGGAAGTACAGAAAATGCTGAACTTAGGGGTGATAGAGGAGTCCCAAAGTGATTGGTCTAGTCCCATTGTGTCGGTGCCTAAACCGGATGGGAGCTGGCGATTTTGTAACGATTTTCGTCAGTTGAACAAAGTTACAAAATTTGACACCTACCCCATGCCACGTATAGATGAGTTGATCGACCGGCTGGGAACAGCCCGATACATGACGACTCTTGACCTCACAAAAGGGTATTGGCAAATCCCCCTGGCCAAATTGGCCAAAGAGAAAACCGCATTTGTAACCCCAGACGGGGCGTTCCAATATAAAAGAATGCCGTTCGGGTTACAGAATGCGCCGGCCACATTCCAGCGGAAAATGGATCAGATGCTGAGGCCCCATCGGAAGTATGCTGCGGCTTACCTGGATGACGTAATTGTCCATAGCACAGATTGGGCCTCACATCTGCCAAAAGTGCAAGCAGTCCTGGACTCTGTTCGGGAAGCGGGGTTTACGGCTAACCCCAAGAAGTGTACCATTGGGCAGGAGGAGGCCAAATATCTTGGGTACACCATTGGGAGGGGAGTAATAAAACCCCAACTCAACAAAGTCGAGGCCATCCAGAGTTGGCCACGTCCCAACAGCAAGAAGCAGGTACGAGCCTTTCTGGGAATCGCTGGGTATTATCGGCGATTCATTCCCCACTTTGCCTCTAAGGCTGTGCCCCTAACCAACCTAACGAAGGGGAAAGGGTCGGTCATGATTAAATGGACCCCCGAGGCTGAGGCAGCATTCCAATTCTTGAAACAAGCCTTATGTAGCCAGCCAGTGTTGTACTCACCCGACTTCTCTAAAGACTTTGTCGTACAAAGTGATGCGTCAGATGTGGGGTTAGGAGCAGTATTGTCCCAGGTCTGGAACGGGGAAGAGCACCCAGTCATTTACCTCAGCAGGAAGTTGAAGTCCCATGAGGTAAATTACGCCACCGTTGAAAAGGAGTGTTTAGCGGTGAAGTGGGCTCTAGATTCCCTTCGGTACTACCTGCTAGGTAGGCACTTTGACATGGTTACGGATCACGCTCCGTTAAAGTGGATGGCTCAAAACAAGGAAACAAATAGAAGAGTGAATAGGTGGTTCCTGGCCCTCCAGGAATTCAACTTCACAGTAAAGCATCGCCCTGGCGTTCAAATGGGGAATGTGGATGCTTTGTCTCGAGTACATGAATGCCTGATTGCTGGTGTTCCAACCCCGAGGTTAAAACAAGAGGGGGGGGGTATGTGACAGCAGGAAGGTAAAGTCACCTGGTTGCATCCAGGGGGGTAGATATATTTCGCCCAGATTCAGGCTTTACGCCGACTTATACAACTAGGTGGAGAGTTGTATAAGCCCAGCTAAGGCTAGTGGGCTCATGGATGACTCATACCTCTAGGGAGAGTGTGGGGCGTCGTACAGACAGGGAGTTGATGAGACCAGCTGAAACTTGTCAGCTCATTTAGGCCTCTATAAGAACTCCCAGCTTCATTAGATGTTAGCTCATGCCTGGAAGCAGACCTGTGTGGACTTCCTGGAGAGAGTGAACCCTTGTCCGGTGAGACAAAGCCTGTGTGGCTATTTGCTTGGACATTTAAAACCAGGGACTTAGGGACTAGGACAGCACTAGGCTGATCCCAGTTGTTAGTTAGGAAACCTGTATGTTTAGTCAGAGGTCAAGTTGACCAGGATTTAATTTGTTTATGTTTCTTTTGGCTTTGCTGTGTTTTGTCACTGTAAATAGAAAATAAACCGCACCTTTTTTTTGATTTTGAAAACCACAACCTCCGTTTGCTGGGCCTGTTTTTGTGTGGGGAGCCCATCCCGGGGGTCACACACACCCGCTGCCAAGCTAACCCCCTCACAATATATATATATATATATATATATATATATATATATATATATATATATATATATATATATATATATACACACACATATACAGTACATACAGCAGGTAAAATAAATATTGAACACGTCACCATTTTTCCAAGTAAATATATTTCTAAAGGTTCTATTAACATGAAATTTTAACCACATGTCAGTAACAACCCATGCAATCTATACATACACAGAAACCAAACAAATACATTCAGGAATTAGGTTATGTGTAATAAAATGGACTGACACTGGGGAAAAAAATATTAAACACATGAAGAAAGAGAGGTGCAAAATGGCATGGAAAGCCAAGACACCAGCTGAAATCTATCCGTAATTAGAAAGCAATCCTGACCCTTGTCAGTGCAAATTAATATCAGCTGGTTCAGTCTCAACTGATTGCCTATAAAAAAGGTGTCTCATTACCAAGGTGTCACACAAGAAACATCTCATGATGGGTAAAAGCAAATAGCTGTCTCAAGACCTTTGCAACCTTATTATTGTCAAACATACTGATGGCATTGGTTACAGAAGGTTTTATAAACTTCTGAATGTTCCAGTGAGCACTGTTGGGGCCATAATCCGGAAGTGAAAAGAACATAATTTCACCATATACCAGCCACGGCCAGGTGCTCCTTGCAAGGTTTCTGACAGAGGAGTGAAAAGAATTATCAGAAAAGTTGTCTGAGAGCGAAGAGCCACTTGTGGAGAGCTTCAGAAAGACCTGGAATTTGCAAGTATAATTGTTTCAAAGAAAACAGTAAGTAATGCACTAAATCGACAGTGCTCACGCTCTCACCATGCAAGACTCCATTGCTGAAGAAAAGCATGTTGAAGCTCGTTTAAAGTTTGCTGCACAACATTTAGACAAACCTGTGAAATACTGGGAGAATGAAAAAAGGGGGCACAATATGGGGCCACTTTCTTGAGATTGTGGCCTCCCCATCCCAGGATTTAATAAAAATTATTAAGCAGCATTAGGTGTTAGTCAGTCAGGTTACTGCCTCTTTAAGAGGCTAGAGGGAGTTTTCAGGAGTAGCCAATGAGGTTTCAGGGAATACTCTGGAAGCAAGGGGTTGGGCTATTTAAGGGTAAGCAGGTGTGGGGCTCATCCTCTTGCCTGCAGGACAACTGAAGAAGATTGGAGCTGACAGCTGAAGAAGATTGGAGCTCTGCAGTTCGCCTACCTTTAATGATGGAAGCCCTGGTGAAGCAGTTACTTGAGAAGGCTGGCAGCACAGGCGGGGAAGCATGGCTACGTCAGTGCCTGGCTCTAGCTCCGGAGGAAGAGGTACGGCTGGAGGTCACTGAAGGAGGCGGCTTAGAGGTGGGCGGTGAGCATTCTCATGCTAATGACGCAGGGCGGGGAGTGCCTGTGCCCGCCCTGCGGGAGAGAGCGAGGAGGAGCGCAGCTCCTGAACGTTGCGGTCGGGCTGTGGAATCAGCTGAAGAGTTTAGTTTGCCACACGGACGGTCTGATACAGATGGCGGCGTGACAACACGAGGCCGCCACAGCCACAAGAAGAGGCGGACCTGCTCACAGTCCCCAGCGGGAAGAGGAGCAAGACGGCGGGGCCAGCCCCAGCAGCCCGCAAATGACTCTAGGGGGAGTCAGCCTGCGCTGCAGTCTCCCCAGCAGCATACAAGTAACTCTCAGCAAGGCACAGAGGTGCCTCAACAGTTATCAGTTGGGCAAGCTCTACAAGTCCCAGACCCCAGAGCACTGCTGGAGCAGGAGGTTCAACACCCTGTATCACAGCCTCCAGCAGTGGGTGAGTTAAATCAATTAACCATGTTAACTGGCTTAGTAGGTTCTCTGTCCTCTTTGGTTCATTCCTTAACTAAAATGTCAGTTCCTGCTGTTTCTCCTTCTGCTCTGGTCTCTATGCCAGTTAACCCTCTTGTTGCCTCTGCTTCTCCTGTACTGTCTGCTCCTCATAGTAATTTATTAACTGTTAATGATCTGTTACCTCCTGAGTCATTACACACAGCTAGTGTTAATGTCCCTGAGACATTGATGAAAGATGTCATGCCCTGTGAAATATCCCCTTTAGGATACCATTTGAATGCCGCAATTAAGGATAAAATCTGGAAAGGGGATTATGTAGACATTCTTTCTCTCCTGCCATTTCATAATAATTCCATGGTCAATAGGAGGGGTGATGAGAGAGGGGAGGATGAGCGGCGTAAGTTGATCCCCAGGTCCTTTAACAATTGGCTGCAGGCCTTTTGTATCTACTCTGGTATTATGGCAGAGAAGTACCCAGAACGGTGTGGGGGTCTTTTCCAGCACTTGGATCATATATTAGAGGCATATAAGAACTTTGGGGGCCTGGGTTGGTTTTATTATGACGAGTCCTTCCGTCAAAAATTGTCCATACACCCGTCCCTTAGGTGGGGAATGAAAGATGTGGGTCTGTGGCTCAACTTAATATTACCGCAGAAACCGGTTGCACCTAGACAATCCACGGTTACCCCTACAGCAGCAGTTTTTAGAAAAGGCTGCTGTTTCGCATTTAATGATAGTCAATGCCGATGGAACACGTCGTGCAAGTACCGACACGAATGTTCTGTCTGCGCTGGGGCGCATCCAGCAACCAAATGTTTTAAGCGGCACGCAAACGTAGGTCCGAGTTCGGCGCAGCATATTTTTCCCAAGAGCCTGCACTCCAGTGAGGCTGGAAAAAATGCGCCCGTGGCTGGACAACTACCTAAACAGGGAGAAGGCTCGTTTGCTCTTTGAGGGCTTTGCTCAGGGTTTTCCGCTACCTTCTTTTTTGGGGGAAGGGTGTAAAATGGTGGGGAATTTGAAGTCGGTAGATCATTTTCCTCAGGTAGTAAGAGATAAATTGTGTAAGGAACTTGTGGCTGGCAGGATTGCAGGACCTTTTGAGAAACCCCCTTTTTGTAATTTTCGTCTCTCCCCGTTGGGGGTGGTGCCCAAGTGTGAGCCTAATGAATTTAGGCTCATACACCATTTATCGTATCCAAAAGGTGATTCATTGAATGATGATATAAATAGTGATGCATGTTCAGTTTCTTATGCCACTTTTGAGGAGGCCATCAGTAAGATTAGGTCGTTTGGCCCTGGTGCATTGTTAGCAAAGGCCGACATAAAATCGGCATTTCGGCTCCTGCCTGTTTCCCCATCAGCTTTTAATTCTTTAGGTTTTTCTTTTGAAGGTCAGTACTTTTTTGACATGTGTCTGCCAATGGGATGTTCGCTGTCTTGCGCTTATTTTGAGACGTTTTCTACATTCCTCCATTGGGTTCTTTGTGTTCAGTCCAGTTCAGATAGCATAGTTCACTATTTAGACGACTTTTTATTTGTCGGTCCATCAAGTTCTGGGATCTGTTCTGATTTGTTGCTATCATTTCAAGCGCTAGCTTTGGATTTTGGTGTCCCTCTGGCGGAAGAGAAAACTTGTCTCCCTAGCACAACTTTGGAATTTTTAGGTATTGAAATAGATACTTGTAAGTTAGAATTTCGTTTGCCAGTAGCAAAATTGGAGAAATTGAAATGGTTGATTGCGAGGGTGTTGCAAAAGAAAAAGATACAGTTGAAGGAGATGCAATCACTTTTGGGTATCCTGGCCTTTGCATGTCGAATCATGCCAGTTGGCAGGATTTTTTCACGTCATCTTTACATGGCAATATCAGGTCTGAAATCGCCTCGGGCGCACATCAGACTGACGAGTCCGCTTAGAGAAGATTTGAAGGTTTGGTCTGGTTTTCTTGACTGCTATAATGGAAAGTCCTTTTTTCAATCTGATTTTGTGGTAGCACGAGATTTCTGTCTATTCACGGATGCTGCTGGCTCTAGAGGCTTCGGCGCTATATGGAAGACGCACTGGTGCTGTGCGGCTTGGCCGGAGTCTTGGGTAAGGTCAGGGGCCACCAAGAATGTGGTTCTCCTAGAGTTGTTCCCGATTTTGGTGGCTTTGGAGTTGTGGGGTTCAGAATTTGCAAACAGGCGCATATTGGTGGAATCCGATAACAAAGGAGTGCTGTATGCGGTTAACTGTCTTTCGTCCAGTTCTTGGTTAGTGATAAAAGTACTGCGTCAGGTGGTTTTTAGATGCCTCAAATTTAACATCTGGTTGAAAGTTAAGTATACTCCTGGTATCTTGAATAACATCGCCGATTCTCTGTCTCGCTTCCAGATGGACCGTTTTCGGATTCTGCTTCCAGAAGCGGACACAGAGGGCACCCCATGCCCAGACCATTTGTGGGTGATGATTTGATGACAGTGACGGACGCTATTAGAGGTTCCTTAGCTCCCAAGACCTGGTCCAGTTACACCGCTGCATGGAGCAGTTGGTTGTCCTTTGCTAGCACTGCAGGTTTTAATTTCAATAGGCCTTCTGAGGGCAATGTTCTGGCATTTTTGTCTATGTTAATGCGGCAGCGTTTTTCCAGTAGTCATGTGACGAAGACGCTAGCCGGCATTTCATTTTTCTTCAGATTGTTGGGTTTAAGGGCCTGTACTTCATATTTTTCTGTGAAACAGGCACTGAAGGGGTACAAGAGAGTGACGTATGTCTCGGATGATAGGAGGCCGATCTCTCTGGACATCCTCAGGGGCCTTTGCGAAAGTTTGGTAGTAGTTTGTTTTTCCCTGTATGAAGCTTTGCTATTTAAGACAGCCTTTGTGCTGGCCTTTTTTGGTGCTTTCCGCATCTCGGAGTTGGTGCCGGCAAATAAGCAGGGTAATTCAGGGATTCTTTTTGATCAGGTGTTGATGGATCAGTCGGGTGTTCACATTTGGCTACAACATTCAAAAACTGATCAATGTGGAAAAGGCCGTTGGGTCAATCTACGGGAGCACGATGAGGCATTCATGTGCCCGGTAGCCACGGTTAGGCAATTTATAGGGTTTAGGCCTTCCGGAGGGGGGTTTTTTCTAGTTCACGTCAATTTACATCCCCTGACCAAATACCAATTTGATGCTGTTTTAAAGAAATGTTTGGTTAGAATGGGTTTAAATAACTTTAAGTTTTCCTCCCACTCCTTTCGGATAGGCGCAGCCTCTGAGGCGGCCCGGTTAGGGTTCCCGGATTCTGATATTAAAGAAATGGGGAGGTGGAAGTCTCAATGTTTTAAGTTATATGTTCGTACTAATTTATTTGTTTAAATTCTAGGTTCCCAGCTCACAGTTTGGATTCTGGGGCACTCATTTATCTACTGGGCTCACAAACGAGCAGCCCAACACAGTTATACAACTAATTTATCTCTACATCCGGACTCTTTTAGGTTATTTTGGAAAGGTATCAGAGGCCTTCAGTGGTCCCAACTGTACTTTCATTTGAACAGGTTATGTCAAGTATGGCCGCCGCCTTCTATTTTGGTTGTGCATTTGGGAGGAAATGATTTGGGTAATGTAAAAACGTTGGATTTATTATACATGATCAAGCGTGACTTGCATAGTTTTATTGTTACTTCCCCAGGTACAACACTAGTTTTTTCCGAGGTAGTTGCTCGTCTTTCCTGGCTCTCCTCTGACCAGAGGAGAGTTATGGAAAAGATGAGAAAAAGAGTCAATAGGGCTCTGGAAAAGTTCATGCCTCAGATTGGTGGATTATCCTATCGGCATGTGGACCTGGAGGGTGGTTATCCGGGTCTATACAGGTCGGATGGTGTTCACTTGTCGGAAGTGGGTATGGATATCTTTAATTTAGGATTACAGAACAGCATTGAGTTGGCCGCGACGGTTGGGGTGGGACGGTCTTGATGCTCAAGACCGTCGTGTGGGGACTGTTATTGTTATTTGAAGTTTGAGCTACTGCTCGAGTTCTAATAACTGAGCAGGTAGAAATCTGTTATGTGATTATATATCTGAAGTTATGAGTGATAATAAATATGAGTGATAATAAACAGTTATTGGAAATTAATTGTTTAAACCAATAAAGGTGTCGCGGCCAAAATTTTTGCCAAATAATGGTTCTTGAGTGTTTATTTAATGATTTGTATCTGGGGAAGTTTTGGTCCGGGTGGGTGTGGCCTACAATCTCATATAGTCTGGTTAGATGAGACCAAACTTGAACTCTTCGGATGCCATAATACACACTGTGTTTGGAGGTCAAATGGCACTGCACATCACCCCAAAAACACCATACCAACAGTGAAGTGTGGAGGTGGGAACATCATTGTGTGGGGCTGTTTTGCAGCATACGGTACTGGCAAAATTCATATCGGTAAATGAAGGATGAATGGAAAAATGTACCAAGACATTCTTGATTAAAAATCTGCTGCCATCTACCAGGATGATGAAGATAACACAAGGGTTGACATTTCAGCAAGACAAGGATGCCAAACACAAAGGAAACTCTCAACTGGTTTCAAAGAAAGCAAATAAAGCTGCTAGAATGGCCCAGCAAATCACCTGACTTGAATCCAATAAAAAATCTATGGAAAGAACTAAAGATCAGAGTTCATAGAGGAGGCCTTCAGAGCCTTCAAGATTTGAAGACTGTTTGTGTGGAAGAATGGCCAAAATCACACCTGAGCAATGCATGCGTTTCTCCATACAGGTGGCATTTTGAAGCTGTCATTACCAACAAAGGATTTTGTATGAAGTATTAAATACATTTCAGTTAGCATGTTCAATACTTTTTCCCTGTGTCATTCCATTTTACTACACATAACATAATTTCTGAACTTATTTGTTTTGGATTCTTTGTAAGTAGTGTATTGCATGGGTTGTTACTGATATATGGTAAAAATGTCATGCCAATAGCACCTTTGGAAATATATTTACCTAGAACAATGGTGATGTGTTCAATACTTATTTTACCCACTGTACATATACATATATACACACACACACACATTTCATTCCCCCCCCCCCCCAAAGGGATTGATAATGGGGCCACGATATAAGAAAGTTGCCCCTAGCCCACTAATGCCCTAAATGGTTTTCCACTTGAAAAATAGTTGACCCCTACTTTTTTGCCAAAAGAAAACATTATTTGAGATGTGTTTTTAATAGCCAGCTCCCATTTCCAGCAAAATGAGGGGCAAACCAATCTGTAATTGTTACTTTGAAACTGTTTCAGTACTGGAATTTAGATTTTTTTTTTTTTTTTCATGCAAAAACCCAGAAAGATCCTTCATGATTAGTAAAATCTCAATTTGCAGAGGTGGGTTTAAAAAGAGGTGACTTTTGGCTCTGTTCCAGTAGAATAAAACTGATGCATTAGCCACATTCATTTTAGCTTCACAGGTACAACAATAAAGACTGACAATAAGCACATCAATTTACTACCAATTATAATACATGTAAATGTGGCTTGTATTTATAGGGTCTTTGACATTTTCATTAAAATATCTCTCTTCATACTGTGCAGCTGTTTTTATGACTGCTCCCTGTTGTGTTTTAAGATATTTAGAACCAATTAGAGAACTAATTATATTTTCCTTTCGCTTCATGGCATATTTCTTCCTAACAGACTGCTGAACACATGGAACTGCCAAATAAAAATGCATAAATAACATATTGAGGAAAAAGAAAAAAAAAAAAAGAAAGAAAAATAACTGTCTTTATTGTAACAGAAGAATTTTTAATTCTAGCTCTCCTTCATTTCAACAAACGAGTCAGCCATGAATTGCCAGTCTATTCTGTTTTAATCTTATGCACCTGGCCACTTTATTTTTGGTGCGATGGTCATTTACAGGTGCAAGGTCATTCCAACAGCTGCACGTGTGTACATGCAGCCAAGATACCATGTATGTGCATCAGCTGTGCCGGAGCGGAGCACGAGAATTCACAGCTCAGAATGTTAAAATGGATTCTCACAGTTGCTTTACATATAGCTTTACAGCTTCGGGGAATATCACACTGTCATTTTCAAGTAATAAAAAAAGGCCTAGGTAACTTTCAAAGACAATACACATTCTAAAGAAGAGCTAAACATCCGAGTTCGCTTAGTGCATATACTGTATTTTAGTATGATGCTGTGAAGTTCAATCATTTCTAAGTAATGAGCTGTGCTACCCAACAGAATTAATACTTTCATGGAGAGTAATAGCTTTGGGTTGTTAATAGGGCAAAATAAATTTCAGCTACTGAAACGCTTGTAACTGCCACTGCAAAGACTTATTAGATAGTTCTGGACAGTACATTTATATCCAAAACCATGACCACACAAAGGCATTTAACCCTTTCCATACAGGGCTTTTTATACCACTTCCATAGCGGGCCTATTCTGGCACTTCTCTCCTACATGTACAAATCATCATTCTTTTGCTAGAAAATTACTCAGAACCCCCAAACATTATATATGTTTTTTAGCAGACACCCTAGGGAATAAAATGACGGTCGTTGCAACTTTTTATCTTGCACGGTATTTGCGCAATCATTTTTCAAAAATAACAAAACAGTAAAGTTTTCCCAAATTTTTTATAAAATATGAAAGAATATGTTACGCCGAGTAAATAGATACCTAACATGTCACGCTTTAAAATTGCGCACACTCATGGAATGGTGCCAAACTTCGGTACTTAAAAATCTCCATAGGCGACGCTTTGACATTTTTTACAGGTTACCAGGTTAGAATTACAGATGAGGTCTAGTGCTAGAATTGTTGCACGCGCTCTAACACACGCGGTGATACCTCACATATGTGGTTTGAACAGCGTTTACATATGTGGGTGGGACTTGCGTGTGCGTTCGCTTCTGAGCGCAAGCTATTGGGGACAGGGGCTTTTAAAATATATATATATATATATATATATATATATATATATATATATATATATTTTTTTTTTTTTACTTATTTTTTTTTTTATTTTTACACTTTAAAAAAAAAAAAAAATTTTGATCACTTTTATTCCTATTACAAGGAATGTAAACATCCCTTGTAATAGGAATGGTGTGTGACAGGTCCTCTTTATGGAGAGATGCGGGGCCAATAAGACCCCACATCTCTCCTCCAGGCTGGAAAGCATGAGATCGGGAAAAATAAATCACTGATCTCATGCTTTGTTTACCTTTGGGAACCCGGGCGTGACGTCATCACATCGCGCCCGGGCCTCCGACGGTCATAGAGATGACTGGTGACCATCTGGTCACCAGTCATCTCTATGCTCATCACGTGACCCACGACCGGTGCCGGACGATTCTCTCCGGGTCCCCGATGGCACGGGAGAACCTGGAGAAGCACTGGATGGCGGCGGGAGGGAGGGGATGTCCCCTCCCGCCGCCTATAAGAACGATCAAGCGGCGAAACCACCGATATGATCGTTCTTATGGTGCGCAGAATCGCTGGCAGAAAAGCTGCAGGCATCATTCAGATATCCCCCCACAAACCCAGGACATCATATGACGTCCACCTGGAGGGAGAGAGGGTTCCTGCCGCATCATTTTACAATGACCCGGTATGGAAGTGGTTAATTATATCTTGCAAAAAAAATAAAAATTTAATTATACAATGAATTATACAGTAAAACCTTGGATTGCAAGCATAATTTGTTCCGGAAACATGCTTGTAATCCAAAGCACTTGTGTATCAAAGCAAATTTCCCCATAAGAAATAATGGAAACTCAGATGATTTGTTCCGCAACCATTTATTCATAAATCCTTCAGTTTATAGTCCATATAAAAAGATTATAGCAATGTGATAGGTTGTGTAACCATAAAATGTCCATCCACAAATGGAAGCCTCCACAAGGGGATTAGAAGCAAAATTCATCGGGAACTACAGAGTATAAAAGAGAAGAGAGGCGCCTCTAAGCAATATATTACTAAATGTTGTACATTCATTAAATGTTTCCATATTGCTACACTTAGAGGCTCCTCTCTTCTCTTTTTTACTCAGTTGTGACATGACGCTACTTTGTATATCAAGACATCGCTTGGATATCAAGTCAAAATGTGTGTTAAAATTTTTGCTTGTCTTGCAAAACGCTCTTAAACCAAGTTACTCTCAAACCAAGGTTTCACTGTACATGAAATATAAACATCTGAGATCCAGCTTTACCTCTAAGTAGGAGTGTGCAAGCGGCCGAAAAAAAAAAAAAAAGAATGCTTCATGATCTTGTAATCTCTTGTCTTCCTGCACATCTGTCTTTGAATTTAGGGTTGTGCTCTAAAAACTCTGACTTGGTAAATTGCTGTATTATCTTTCTGGATTATAATTATTTTACTACTACATTGATTTATCCTTTCCTCTAACTGACCATACATGGGACTTGGAGGTCAGTCTAAAATCATTTTATAAGCTTTTTTACTCAGCTCTTCCATCTCTTATTTATGATCACATAAGCCTCTCAGAGGATAGGAACTACTGTATGTGGGTAGATTAACAAAGAACAATGTCTGATTAGAAGAAACAATTTGAATTTACGTGATCTAGTTTTCAGCCACCTTTGTTATCCCAAGTTCATCTCTTGTGATTGCTTTTAGTCAATATACTGTCAAACTTTATTAACAAGGTGTAGAAAGAATCAGATTATAATTATCTCCTCATGTATGGGCAGTTTAAAGCAGTATTAAACCCAAAAGCAAACATTTATTACATTGCAGTTTACCAATTCTTAACCCCCATACACGCTATTAGATTTTCTGCATTTTTTTTGTCTTCAGATGTACCAAAACCATGTAGTGCAAGGGCCTGCCTGATTGCATACAAATTGAAACTCTAAAGCCACATACACACGGTCGGACTTTAAACAAACTTTTCCGTGGATTTTTGTTTGAAGGGCGTTGGCCGTGAACTTGTATAGCATACACACGACAGGACTTTTTCAGCCAACAAGCATGAACGTAGTGACGTAATTGACATACTACGTGGTTTTTCTGCTCTTTACCGCCACCCTTTGGTCAACTTCTGCTATTGTTGGTTGATTTTAACATTGATTCTGAGCATGCGTATTTGTACTTCGGACAAAAGTCCGATGGATTTCTGTACACACGGCAGGACTTTGCACCGTAGGACTTTTGTTGCTGAAAAGTTTGTCCGTTTGCAGAGCGAACTTTTGTCCGATGAAAACCGAAAATGTTTGTCCGATGGAGCGTACACACGGTCGGATTTTTTGGAAAACCTGGGAATATAGAAAAGTCCGACCGTGTGTATGGGGCTTAAAGCCTCGTACACAGGATCGTATTTTCCGACAACAAATGTGTGATGGCAGGGTTTGACCGTGTGTATGGGGCTTAAAGCCTCATACACAGGATCGTATTTTCCAACAACAAATGTGTGATGGCAGGGTTTTGTTGGAAAATCCGACCATTTGTACGCTCCATTGGACAATTGTTGTCAGAATTTCCGAGAACAAATGTTTTATAGCATGCTTTCAAATTTTCCGACAACAAATGTGTGTTGTCGGATCATCCGATCGTGTGTACACAAGTCCGTCGGAAAAAAAATACAAAGTACAAACACGCATGCTCCGAACCAATGCTAACCATAGCACAACATTAGCAGAAGTTACCCAAAGGGTGTCGCTAAAGAGCTGAAAACCCACGTAGTTTCATGTATGTTGGCTGAAAAAGTTCTGCCGTCTGTATGCATACCAAGTTCACGGCCAACGCCCTTCGCACAAAAATTCCATGGATTTGTTCAATGGAAATCCAATCGTGTGTACGAGGCTTAAAGGTTTGATCTCATATTATATGGTTTTGGTTAATCTGAAGACAAAAATCTGCAGAAAATCGAATATTGTGTATGGGGCCTTAGATGTGATGGCTGCATTCGTTTTCTTTTCTTTTTTGTATTTTTGTTCTTTTTTTTTTTTAACCTGGCTTTTTAAACAAAACAAGCTGCCCTGCAGATGTAGCAATTAGAAGGTTAGGGCAAACCATTTACCACTAAAGCCTCATACACACGATCGGACTTCAAACTAACTTTTCTGTGGATTTTTGTCCGAAGGGAGTTGGCTGGGAACACCCATAGCATACACACGGCAGGACTTTTCTGCAAACTTTCCCAAAACGTTCCCAACATCACGTGGTTTTTCTGCTCTTTTCTGCTCTTTACTGCCACCCTTCGGTCAACTTCTGCTATTGTTGGTTGATTTTAACATTAGTTCTGGGCATGCGTATTTTGTACTTCGGACAAAAGTCCGATGGATTTCTGTACACACGGTCGGACTTTGCACGGTAGGAGTTTTGTTGCCGAAAAGTTTGTCCGTTTGCAGAGCGAACTTTTGTCAGATGAAAACCGAAAAAGTTTGTCCGATGGAGCGTACACATGGTAGGATTTTTTAGAAAACCTGCTCATTTTGAAGTTTGTTGGCAAAAAGTCCTACCGTGTGTATGGGGCTTTCAGAGAGGTGCTTACAATGATCAGCTTTTTTTTTATTTATGTAAAACTTTTATCTCAAAAGGAAAAAAATGATGCTGTAACTGTATTAAACTGTGGAGTTTGAATTAAATGTGTTTATTGTATCTAAATATACTAGTAAATCTAACACTACTAGTGATGAGCCGAACACCCCCGGGTTCGGTTCGAAACAGAACCCGCGAACGGACGGAAAGTTTGCACGAACTTTAGAACCCTATTAAATACAATGGATGCGAACGTTCGAAATCTAAAGTGCTAATTATAACGACTATTATGCATGTTATTGTCCTAAAAAGGGTTTGGGAACCCGGGTTCTGCACCAGGGGACATGTATCAATGCAAAAAGAAGTTTTAAAAACGGCCGTTTTTCTGGAGCAGTCATTTTAATGATGCATAAAGTGAAAAAAAAAAAGTCAAATATTCCTTTAAATATCGTACCTGGGGGGTGTCTAAAGTATGCCTGTGAAGTGCCACGTGTTTCCCGTGTTTAGAACTGTCCCTGCACAAAATTACATTTCTAAAGGAAAAAAAGCCATTTAAAACTGCTTGCGGCTTTAATGTAATGTCTGGTCCCGGTAATATGGATGAAAATCTTTAAGAAAAATGACATAGCTACCCCATCACACCCCCCCCCCTTACCCCAGCCCATTACCAGCCCCTTTGGGTCTTGTATGGATATTAAGGGGAACCCCGCACACAAAATAAAAAAGGCCCTATATACTCTGAACAGCTGTATACAGGCGGTACATACAAGACAGGGACTGTAGGTTTGTTCTTATGTAGAATCTGTTTGTAATTTTGAACAGGTACATTGTTTAAGTGTAGGTCCAGCCAAAAAATCTATTTTTAAGCTTTTTAGAAAACATAGGGAAGGGTTATCACCCCTGTAACATTTGTTTTGCTGTCTGTGCAGTGTGCACCTGTTCAGAACAGTTCACCTCACTTTCCGTCCTAATGACAAATGTTTTTTGAAAATTTGGTTTTTTTATTGAAACAAGAATTGGTGATAAAGCATCAGTGGAGAGGAGACACTTTTTTTCCCATATTAACTCTTACAGGAGAGAATTTGCCTTCCTATGGGTAGATTTCCTCTCACTTCCTGTTGTATCCTTCCGTTTGCAAGGAGGAGTCGTTTGTAAGTTGGATGTTTGAAAGTAGGGGCCTGCCGTATATACTCAGCTGAAATTTGCCCCTTACATGTTGGTGTTGCCACAACACTGTGAGCCCTCACAGTTACTCTTGGTGGGCGCATGAATGGGCCCTGCTGTGAATTATTAGATCAAGAATTGTAATTGCATGCCCCTGTTGAACAGGGGCTGAAAAATTGGGCCTTAGGCACTGGTGCCACAACACTGCAACCCCTCACAGATACTGTACTTGGAGCACAGCAATGAGCCCTGTTGCAAAGTATTGCATCAAAAATTGTAATTACACGCCCCTGTTAAACAGGGGCTGAAAAATTGGGCCTTAGGCACTGGTGCTGGTGCCACGACACTGCAACCTCTCCCAGATACTCTAGTTGGAGTGCAGGAATGAGCCCTGCTGCAAAGCATTGCATAAAAAATTGTAATTACATGCCCCTGTTAAACAGGGGCTGAAAAATTGGGCCTTAGCCACTGGTTGCGGCACCCAGAAACAAAAATGTTCTTCCAAGCTATCATCATCAATCGGATCATTGAGGAGGAGGAGGATAGTCAGTCAACATAACAGGACAGTCTCTCAGCATCAGCATCAGTCTTGAAGGGATGTGACATTTGAAAACAAATTAGTCTGTTATATCAGCTTCAGGTGTTTGGTAGCTGGTGGTGATCCAAGACTGGTTCATCTTTATGAAGGTCAGTCGATCAACCGAGTCGGTGGACAGGCGCACCCTGTGATCCGTGACAAATCCTCCAGCAGCACTGAATGTGCGTTCTGAAAGAACGCTGGATGCAGGACAGGCCAGTAGCTCAATTGCATACTGTGCAAGCTCTGGCCAGTGATCCATCCTCAAGACCCAGTAAGCCAGAGGATTTTCGGTGGGGAAGGTGTCCAAGTCTGACCTTGCCCCTAGGTATTCCTGCACCATGTATATCAGACGCTGGCGATGGTTGCTGGAACCGATCATACCTTGGGGCTGTGGACTAAAGAATTGTCTGAACGCATCGGTCAGACGGCCACCTTCCCCACCGCTCCTTCTTTGACTGACCGAAGCCTCAGCAACTCGTTGTCCAGGACCAGGAGTTTGTAACCTCCCAGTCTCTGGGAACGCGTTGCACAGACCTTTCTGCAAGGCCTCCCGGAGTTGTCTCATCCTCTGCTCCCTCTGCAATGGTAAGATAAGGTCCGCAACCTTACCCTTGTACCGTGGATCAAGGAGAGTGGCCAGCCAGTAATGGTCCCTCTCCTTGATCCGAAGAATACGAGGATCCTTCCGCAGACTTTGCAGGATCAGGGAGGCCATGCAGCGTAGGTTAGCTGAGGCATTCGGTCCGAAGTCCTCTGGGTCACTAAGGACGACATGATCCGCAGCCACCTCCTCCCAGCCACGTACAAGTCCACTGGTTTCTTGGGACTGTAAATCATCCCTAAAAGACTGCTGCTGATGATGCTGAGTGCCAGGCTCCACCTCCATGCTGACACAATCCTCCTCCTCCTCCTCCTCTTCCTGTGCGATGGGTGGGACAGAAGGAACACTGTCTGGGTAGAGGGGGCCTTGAGAGGCAAGGAAGTCCTCCTCTTCCTGCCTCTGTTCTGCCTCAAGTGCCCTGTCCATTATTCCACGCAGCGTATGTTCCAACAGGTGGACAAGAGGTACAGTGTCACTGATTTATGCACTGTCACTGCTCACCATCTTCGTGGCCTCCTCAAATGGTGCCAGGACAGTGCATGCATCCCTGATCATGCCCCACTGGCGTGGTGAAAAAAACCCGAGCTCCCCTGACCCTGTCCTGGTGCCGTAGTCGCACAGGTACTCATTGATGGCCCTCTGCTGCGTGTGCAGCCGCTGCAGCATGGCCAACGTTGAGTTCCACCTGGTGGGCATGTCACATATAAGGCGGTTCTTGGGCAGATTCAACTCCTTTTGCAGCTCAGCCAGGCGAGCACTGGCATTATAAGATCTGCGGAAATGCACACAGACTTTCCTGGCCTGCCTCAGGACATCCTGTAAGCCCGGGTACCTGCCCAAGAACCGCTGCACCACCAGGTTAAGGACGTGAGCCACACAGGGCACATGGGTCAGTTGTCCCTGACGGATAGCGGAGAGGAGGTTGGTGCCATTGTCGCAAACCACCATTCCTGGCTTAAGCTGGCGTGGCGTCAACCACCTCTCGGCCTGCCCCTGCAGAGCAGACAGAACCTCTGCCCCACTGTGGCTCCTGTCCCCCAAACACACCAGCGCAAGCACGGCATGGCATCTTTTTGCCTGTGTACTTGCGTAGCCCCTTGAACGCCTACGGAGCACCGCTGGTTCCGAGGACAAAGCACAGGAAGAGGCCATGGAGGAAGAAGAAGAGGGGGTGGAGGAGAGAGGTGTGTCACAACCAGTAGTAGCATATTGGAGGCGTGGCGGTGGAACAACCTCCAACACTACTGCACCTTGTCCTGCATCCTTCCCAGCTGCCAAAAGAGTGACCCAATTGGCCGTGAAAGAAAGGTAACGTCCCTGTCCATGCCTGCTGGACCATGAGTCAGCGGTAATATGCACCTTACCGCTGACCGCCCTGTCCAGCGAGGCCAAGACATTGCCTTCCACATGCCGGCAGAGAGCCGGAATCGCCTTCCGTGAGAAAAAGTGGCGTTTGGGAACCTGCCACTGAGGAACCGCACATTGCACAAACTCACGGAAGGGGGCCGAGTCTACCAACTGAAAAGGCAGCAGTTGAAGCGCTAGCAATTTAGCCAAGCTAGCATTCAACCGCTGGGCATGTGGATGGCTGGAAGTGAACTTCTTTCGACGGTCCACCAGCTGGGGCAGGGAAATTTGCCTGCTAGAATCAGACGTCGGTGTACTGCTAGCAGAGTGCCCGCAAGTACTTGGCTGTGACACACCTAATTCTACACCTTCATTCCTCTCAGTGCAGGTTTCAGAGAGGACTGAAGGTATAGTGGGGTTGGAGATCCCAGCTGATGCAGTGCAAGGAGAGGTCCGCTTTGTTCTTTGGTGAGGGTCTTTAAGGTAGGCTTGCCAACGAGCTGCATGGCAGGTCAACATATGTCTGGTCAAGCATGTGGTGCCCAAGCGGGTGATGTTTTGGCCACGCGATATACGCTTGAGACATATGTTGCAAACAGCAGCTGTGCGATCTGATGCACTCGACTCAAAAAAGGCCCACACCAAAGAACTTTTTGAATAACGGGCAGAGGCAGCGCCCTGCACAGGCGGAGCTCTGCGGTGTGATTCCGTCGGTGTGCTGCCCTTACGCTGGCCCCCCGAGGGCATCCTGCCTCGTTGGAGATGTGCCTCCTCCTCATCCTCCTCCTCCTCCTCCTCCTCTCTCCTATTAGGCACCCACGTGGAGTCAGTGACCTCATCATCCCCTCCCTCCTCATCACTGGAGCCAATCTGGCAGTATGCTGCAGCTGCTGGAACATGACTGCCAGATTGGTGTCCTTGAGCATCCCCTCTCTCTGCTCTCACACTACTGCCTTCCTCTAGCTGGGTATCATCATCAGACCCTTCGAAACGCTGGGCATCCTCCTGGAGCATGTACCCAACACTGTGCTCAAACAATTCGGGGGACTCCTCAGGAGGACATGGTTGGTCTAGGGAAGGAGTGACTGATGATGACATTGATACCAGGGAAGAGGACGCTTTGGCAGCTGCTTTGCCAGTACCCTGAGCCTGGGTGACAGAGGATGAGGAGGATGAGGAGGGCTTGGTCATCCACTCTACCAAGTCTTCGGCATGATGCGGCTCAACACGTCCAGCTGCCGAAAAGAAGGACAAGCGTGTCCCATGGCCACGTGCTGATGGCGATGCACCGCGTCCACGACCAGCACTGTTGTCTCTAGACACAGAGCCTGCTTGCCCTCTTTTATTGGCTCCTGACTGTCTGCCTCTCCTTGTTTGCCATCCAGACATTCTAATGGCCTGCAGGGAGATGGGAAAACCAGCAATAAGGCCTAGCTACAGGAGTATATTTTGCAGGAATCACACTACACCTGCTGTAAGTGCTGCAAATGCCTGTTGGTGTAACACACCAGGAAAACACAGCAATACAGGCTAACTTCAGGTGTATAATGTGCAGGAGGCACACTCCGCCCGCTGTAAGTGCTGCAAATGCCTGTTGGTGTAACACACCAGGAAAACACAGCAATACAGGCTAACTTCAGGTGTATAATGTGCAGGAGGCACACTCCGCCCGCTGTAAGTGCTGAAAATGCCTGTTAGTGTAACACACCAGGAAAACACAGCAATACAGGCTAACTTCAGATGTAATATGATCAGGAGGCACACTCCGCCCGCTGTAAGTGCTGCAAATGCCTGTTGGTGTAACACACCAGGAAAACACAGCAATACAGGCTAACTTCAGGTGTATAATGTGCAGGAGGAACACTCCGCCCGCTGTAAGTGCTGCAAATGCCTGTTGGTGTAACACACCAGGAAAACACAGCAATACGGTCTAACTTCAGGTGTATAATGTGCAGGAGGCACACTCCGCCCGCTGTAAGTGCTGCAAATGCCTGTTGGTGTAACACACAAGGAAAACACAGCAATACGGGCTAACTTCAGGTGTATAATGTGCAGGAGGCACACTCCGCCCGCTGTAAGTGCTGCAAATGCCTGTTGGTGTAACACACCAGGAAAACACAGCAATACGGGCTAACTTCAGGTGTATAATGTGCAGGAGGCTTAGCAACAATGACACTGACACTGTCCCCTGCCTATCCTTCTCTCTCCCTGCACACAAGGTTTATCAAAGAATATGACACTGACACTCTCCCTGCCTATCCTTCTCTCTCCCTGCACACAAGGTTTAGTAAAGAATATGACACTGACACTGTCCCCTGCCTATCCTTCTCTCTCCCTGCACACAAGGTTTAGCAAAGAATATGACACTGACACTGTCCCCTGCCTATCCTTCTCTCTCCCTGCACACAAGGTTTAGCAAAGAATATGACACTGACACTCTCCCTGCCTATCCTTCTCTCTCCCTGCACACAAGAATAGCACAAAGAATATCAACACTGTCCCTGCCTATCCTTCTCTTTCCCTGCGCCGGAACACACTACACAAGACCGCCGCGTGCTAAATGCCCTGAGCTATAATTGGCCACAGGCAACCTCTATGGCTCTCCTTGCTGCCGGCACTGTGATTTGCCAAGCATGCGGGGTCACAGTGCATGCTTGGCCAATCACAGCGCCGGGATTGCACTGCGATGGTGCAGTGTATTGTGGGCCGTTCGCGTCGAATTTGGCGCGAACGGCCCAAAACGTTCGATGTTCGCCGAACAGTCGAACAGCCGATGTTCGAGTCGAACGTATGTTTGACTTGAACACCGAGCTCATCCTTAAACACTACCCCCCTCCTCCCCTCACTGACATTGCTGCTGTCCAAAGGTGTCTCTGTTGCTCCTTCATCCAGAGTGGGGACACTCTAATATAGGGAGTTTGTTACTGGCTGGATCACCAGCTAAAAACAGAGGGGAAAAGCCTAAGGTTTGGTTCACGCCAGGAATCGCACAGAAATGCAATTCCGGTGTGATTTGAGTGCAGTGCATTTTCAGCCTATTCAAATGAAGAAAGAAAAAAAAAACGCACTGCATTACACACACTGCAACCTGATCTCATGGTACTTTGGTACCATCCGATCCAGTGCAGGTAAACGTACTGTGTTTGCTATCTGTGTTTGAGGTGTCATTAACTTTACACTTGAAAAAAGGCAAAACCACCTATGAATGGGACTTTGTAGGTGACTAGAAACAGGAGTATACGTATATATAAAAATATGATTTATTAGAGTATCATACAAAATATTTCATGGATATAAAAAACATATGAGATATGCAAATCCAGACAATTCTTTGTTTAGATGAAAAAAGACTCTAGGTCAGACCCAACGGCCGTTTCGGCTTAATACCCTTCTTCAGGGTATTTACAGACGTTTGAAGTCAATATGTCTAGTAAAGAAACACATTCTGTTAGCATAACTTTACACTTGCACCCGCTGCAGATCGCAAACACAGCGCGTTTTGAAAGCACCACGTTCCAGTGTGAACCTGCACTAAAAAAAGAAAACGAATGCAGCCACCACATCTAAGGATTGCTAATCTGTATTATGTGAAGTTTTTGGTTTTGGATTTATTTTCGCTTTAAGAATTTTTTTAATCTATTTCTAAGCATTAAAATTAGCATATGTAGCTCTAGCCTATGAACTGTCCTGGCTACCAAAGGTACTGCAAAATGTCAACAGGTCTAAAACCTGGTGTGATAACTATAGTTAGGTAAAACGTGACATCATAGTTAAAATAGTTTATATTAGCTACTGAGACTGATGTGATCAGGTTTAATAATGTTTTACCTTTTCCAGATTACATTGCCAGGGTCCTTCATACTGAAAGGATGCACTTTTTTATTTGTACAAATGTGAAGCCTTGTAAAGCCTCATACACACGGTCGGACTTCAAACAAACTTTTCCGTGGATTTTTGTCCGAAGGGAGTTGGCCGGGCAGACCCATAGCATACACACGGCAGGACTTTTCTGCAAACTTTCACAAAACGTTCCCAACATCACGCGGTTTTTCTGCTCTTTACCGCCACCCTTTGGTCAACTTCTGCCATTGTTGGTTGATTTTAACATTGGTTCTGGGCATGCGTATTTGTACTTAGGTCAAAAATCCGATGGGTTTCTGTACACAAGATAGGATTTTGCACCATCGGACTTTTGATGCCGAAAAGTTTGTCCATTTGCAGAGCGAACTTTTGTCCGATGAAAACCGAAAAAGTTTGTCCGATGGAGCGTACACACGGTCGGATTTTTTGGAAAACCTGCTCATTTTGAAGTTTGTTGGCAAAAAGTCAGACCGTGTGTATGGGCCTTTAGACATACCTGTAAACATTCACTGATGGGTGGGATGATGGATCTAGAGTGTATACATACTAAACTTTTAGCACAACAATAATGGAGTGTTCATGCCAATTTTCTACCAATGGTATTACAACTTTAGTCTAATTCAAGCCAAACCTTCCCTCACTCTTCAGTTTCTGGGCAGGTTCTAATGAATGAACACAAAGCATGTCAGTGCATATGCATTTATTGTGCATTGACACGTGTCCTAAGTGGTGAATGAGCCCTTAAAGTGGTTGTAAACCCTTTTGTTTGACTTCTACCTATAGGCAAGCCTAGAATAAGGCTTACCTATAGGTAGTGGAAATATCTCCTAAACGTGCGCCGTTTAGGAGATATTTCACTTGTAGTGCGCCGATAATGTAAACGGCGCATGCGCTGGGAAGAAACGAACCTCCGTGCTGTTTCTTCCCTAGCGTGTGCCGTTACTGGCGGCTCCTGTGCGCATGCGCTGGAACGACCTCACGCGGCTCCAGTGAATCACAGAGCCGGAGTCCGCGGCCCGGAAGGAAGAGGGGCGAGAAGATGGACGCAGTCTGCACAGGGGACAGCGCTGGATTTTTTTGCAGGTAAGTGTCACATAATGGGCTAGTATGCGATGCATACTAGCCCATTATGCTTTAAATTCTAGGGTTTGCAGGGAGCAAAAGAGGAAATAAAACCCCTCTTTAAACCTGAACTGTAGGCAGATATAAAATACACATTTGTAGGTAGGTGTAGCTAGCTACTTTGCCAATAGGTGGCTCTGTACCAGAGTAGTGTCTGCTTACAGCAAAGAGGGTCATCGGGTGCTAGGTCCCTTTTAGGTAGAGCCCTCCTGCAGTGATGTCATTGGTGAGTAAGTGCCCTGTTATAATTAGGGTTGCCACCTCATCCCTTTAAACCCAAACACATATGAATTACACAGGTTTTGAGGCTAATTTAATGCAGATAAGGCACCAAGTGAGTTTAATTACCACCTTAATCAGCCACAGAACCTGTGTAATTCATATGTGTTCGGTTTTAAAGGGATGAGGTGGCAACTCTAGTTATAAGCCAGGTTGGGAGAAGCTCTAGGAGTACTTGAGGCATGGGAGCTAAACATCCCACACCTATGTGGATGTAACCAGCACGTGCAGCCCCTGCATAGGGCAGGAGCTTGAGAGGAGTAGACATGCACCAAGGAAGAGCTGGCTGTAGTCTTTCTGCCCCTTATGGAGGTGGGGGCTAGGGCAGATTGCAAAAGGCCTTTTGGGCCATGCCAGTAGTTCCCTGTGTGAGACTGCTTCCCTGGAGGGTCCCAGGAGAGATATATCTAAGGAGGAGATGACTACAGTGAGTACTAATGACCCCTAGGTGAAGTTGAGATTGTAAAGAGAGATGGCTGCCAAGGTGCTTTCACATGTGACTAGTGCAGAACATTCACCAAATGTGATTGACTATGTTATGTCAAGTGACTGCAGATTGTATGTCGATGTGATGTGACTGTTATGTCATTTCTAGAATTCCATCAGTAAAGTGCAGCAAACTACTTTATGTGTGGACATTCTTTCTTTTGGGGATGTAAAGGTCAACGACCTGGGAATGTTGTGTGGAGGCCTCTAGCATGGCGTGGGGCACAAGATGGCGAAGGGTTTGGCCCCAGCAGGGAAGGACAGTGTTCTAACAGGACAGCAGTGGAGGTAGGGACTTGTGTTCTTGGCGCTCTAGCCAACCAAAAAGTCCCTATTACACATTAACCACTTCAGCTCCAGAAGGGGACATGACCTCAAACTAACTGGAGGAAAGTTCAAAACGAACCTTAGAAAGTATTATTTTACTGAAAGGGTAGTTGATGTTTGGAATAAACTACCAACAGAGGTAGTGAGACAGTCAACAGTAAACGGATTTAGACATACCTAGGATAAACATAGATCTATAGTCAGACAACAAGGTTAATAAAAAATAAAAAAACACAAAAAAAAAACCTCCGAAAAAATAAATAAAATTGGCAGACTCGATTGACTATTCAGGCTTTTTCTGCTGTCACTTTTCTATGTTTCTATGTTTTACCCCCGTCCAGGCCATTTTTTGCGATACTGCACTGCATTGTTTTAACTGACAATTGCGCGGTCCTGTTCCCAAATAAAATTAAAGTCCTTTTTTCCCACAAATAGACATTTATTTTGGTGGTATTTGATCACCTCTGCGGTTTTTATATTTTGCGCTATAAACAAAAAAAGACTGTCAATTTAGAAAAAAATAAAAAATAAAAATATTTTCTACTTTCTGATATAAAACATACCCAAAAAAATGTTTTTCAAAATCAAATTTCTTCATCAATTTAAGTCAATATGTATTCTGCTACATGTTTTTGGTAAAAAAAAAAATCCCAATAAGCGTATATTGATTGGTTTGCGCAAAGGTTATAGTGTCTAGAAACTAGGGGATATTTTTATTAGTAGTAATGGCAGCGATCAGTGATTTTTAGAGGGACTGCGACATTGCGGCTGGACAAATCGGACACCTACCTGACACTTTTGGAACAAAGTCAATAGATGGCGGAGGCGGAGTCACGTCTTCAGGGCCCTTCAGTGCTAATCGGAAGCGTCTTCATACCAGCGCGGGCATCATTGTGTCCTGGCCTCAGACTACACTACCTGGGACCCCTTCTTCTTTCTCCATACGATTTATGTACCTATCTGGGAGAACTTTCCATGCCATATTTTTCACCCCTGAGAGACATATATGCATCATCCTAAACCATTGACCTGGACATAAGGCTGTTTAGATGAACCCCGCGCCACGCCATTGATAGGAAGCTGGCAGAGGGATCCACTGTAGGACCGGGGATCTGCATTTGCTTTATATACACACTGTTACCTTACAGTGGTAAGGTAAGGGGCCATCTTTCATTGAGGTGTTATTACACTGAAGAAAAGTCACCGTTTACATTGCTGTATTTGCACAGAATACCAGAGGGATCCCAACACTGGTTCATTCACTGTTTTTTATTATCAAATAAAGACACTTTATTTTCTGGGACTATTTAATATTTTTTTTTTTTTTTTAGCACTGTTTTTTTGGTATTTTCTTTTTTATTTACATCTTTTGGATTTTATCATATTTATATGAATTGAATTACTGAGTTTTCCACTGTCTCTAAGCACATGGTACGTTACACTGTTTATCCTTTCTATTACCTACCGTATATTGTATTTATTGAAGCACCCATCACGTTATTTTTGCACATTGTTTGTGTTATCACTTAGAGCGCAGCACCATCTATTGATTTTGTTCCATTTTATTCACCATGGTTTATGGATTGACCATTTCGATTCTTGCAGCAACTAGTGTCTCGTCCCCCCTTTTTTTTTTTTTTCTTTGGTAGCGCGGGAATATCTCTTTTTTTTCTGTTGTTACCTGACACTTTTGACACTATTAAAGTGATCAGTGCTAAAAAGAATGCACTGTTACTGTACTAATGACACTGACAGGGGTAAACATCAGGGGTGATCAAAGGGTTAAGTGTGTCCCTAGGGTGTTTTTACTAACTGTGGGGGATATGCTTTGACTAAAGGAAAATAGAGATCTGTGTTTCTGCCTAACAGAAACACAAGATCTCCATTTTCACCTCTAGCAGAACAGTGACCCGCCTTGTTTAGCCGCCTTCCTTAGAACGATCAGCGGGTCCTGGCGGACATTGCATCCGTCGGACCCACTGATTGCCTCCCGGTGAGTCCAATCACAGCGGGAGCAGGGCTCCGGCAGCGCCTGCGTGCGTGCCGGAGCCGAAGAAAGAAATCAGGTACAGGTACGTGATTTTGTGCTTAAGGGCCGCTCTGCCGCAGTATATGTACGTGGGGCGGTCCTTAAGCGGTTAATATATCTCTCTATTTATTGATACGTAATTTCATGTAACCCATTTTTATAAATGTAAACAGTGTAAACATTCCTCCTGTATTGACGTGTATTGTAACTGTACTGTCTGCCCTCACGTTGTAAAGAGCTCTGCAAAAATCTTGTTTGTTTCTCCATTTGCTGTCCACTCACAGAGTGAGTAAAGGACAATACCTGTAAGTGTTATTTAACAGAAGCAGAGTAAAAGCAGGTCCCTGCCAGGCAGAGATGTGTTATGTGGCAGAGCTGTGTAAATCTCATTAACCCCTTCCTTACTGGGCACATATACCCCCTTCCTGCCCAGGCGAAATTTCAGCTTTCAGCACTGTCACGATTTGAATGACAATTGCGCGGTCGTGCGACGTGGCTCCCAAACAAAATTGACGTCCTTTTTTTCGCACAAATAGAGCTTTCTTTTGGTGGTATTTGATCACCTCTGCAGTTTTTATTTTTTGCGCTATAAACAAAAATAGAGCGACAATTTTGGAAAAAAAACAATATTTTTTGATTTTTGCTATAATAAATATCCCAATTTTTTTTTTTATATATATTTTTTTCCTCAGTTTAGGCCGATACGTATTCTTCTACATATTTTTGGTAAAAAAAAAAAAATCGGAATCAGCGTTTATTGATTGGTTTGCGCAAAAGTTATAGCGTTTACAAAATAGGGGGTAGTTTTATGGCATTTTTATATATATATTTTTTTATTAGTAATGGCGGCGATCAGTGATTTTTTTCGTGACTGCGACATTATGGCGGACACATCGGACACTTTTGACACTAATTTGGGACCATTCACATTTATACAGCGAACAGTGCTATAAATATGCACTTATTACTGTATAAATGTGACTGGCAGGGAAGGGGTTAACACTAGGGGGCGAGGAAGGGGTTAAATGTGTTCCCTATGTGTGATTGTTACTGTGGGGGGAGGGGACTGACTGGGGGAGGTGACCGATCTGTGTCCCTATGTACAAGGGACACAGCATCGGTCCCCTCTCCCTGACAGGACATGGATCTGTGTGTTTACACACACAGATCCATGTCCTTGTCTCTGTAACCGCCGATCGCGGGTGCCTGGCGGACATCGCAGCCGCCAGGCACGCGCATCGGCATCTCAGTAATGTGCCGCGCGCCCCCCAGTGGCCAAATAGCGGAGGCCGTATATTAACGGCATCCCGGCATTTGACAACCACCTTGCGGCCGTATATTCTCGTACGGCGGGCGCGAGGTGGTTAATAGAGATACGTCGAACACCCCCCTGTTCGGTTCGCACCAGAACTCCCAAACAGAGAAAAAGGTCCCACCCAAATAGCAAACCCTATTAAAGTCTATAGGACCGGAACTTGAAAAATCAAGAAGAATGCAAAGTGGTGCATCTGTAGTATGTATAGAACATGCTGCAGAAACAATTACATTTCTTAAGAAAAAAAATGCATGAAATGTCTTTTAAATTGCCGGCAATACAGTGTCATTGTCGGCTATAGAAAAACGTTTAAAAAAAAAACGGCGCAAATTCGGGTGTTCGCCAAACAGGTGAACAGCTGATGTTTGGGCCGAACTCTACTCATTTATAGTTGGTCGGAAAACAAACCCTTTGGCAGATAAAACAGCTCCCGTATTTATATTGTATCTGTGTATTTACAGTGCATTGAAAATGTATTCAAACCTCTTGAAATTTTCCACATTTTGTCATGTTAAAAAAAAGACAAATGTATTTTATTGGGATTTTATGTGATAGATCCACACAAAGTGGCACATAATTGTGAAGTGGAAGGAAAATTATAAATGATTTTCATTTTTTTTTACAAATAAATATGTGAAAGTGTGATGTGCATTCGTATTCAGCCCCCTTTACTATTTTAATCTCTGTATAAATATAGCTGTTCTGTGAGGCTCTCATAGGTTTGTTAGTGAACAAACAGCATCATGAAGGCCAAGGAACACACCAGACAGGTCAAGGAAAAAAGTTATGGAGAAGTTTAAAGTAGGGTTAGGTTATAAAAGAATATCCAGAGCTTTGAAAATCTCACAAGGCACTGTTCATTCCATCACCTGAAAATGGAAAGAGCATGGCACAACTGCAAACCTACTATGTGTGGCGGAAAACTAACACTGCACATCACCCTGAACACACCATCCCCACCACGAAACATGGTGGTGGCAGCATGTTGTGGGGCTGCCTTTCTTCAACAGGGACAGGGAAGCTGGTCAGAGTTGATGGGAAGATGGATGGATGGAGCCAAATACAGGGCAATATTAGAAGAAAACCTGTTATGCCCTGTACACACAATCGGTTTTACCGATGAAAACAGTCCGATGGACTGTTTTCATCGAACAAACCGATCGTGTATGGGCCCCATCGGTCTTTTTTTCATTGGTGAGAAAATATAGAACAAGTTTTAAATTTATCCGAGGGAAAAAAAACTCATAGCAAATTCCGATCGTCTGTGTGGAACTCCATCGGGGAAAAACCCACGAATGCTCAGAATCAAGTCAACGCATCCTCAGAAGCATTGAACTTCATTTTTCTCGGCTCATCGGAGTGTTTTGCGTTTGGGACGGTCGGATTTTTGACTGATGGTGTGTAGGCAAGACTGATGGAAGTCAGCTTCATCAGAATTCCGATGGAAAAATCCATCGGATTTGAATCCATATGAAATCCGATCGTGTTTACAGGGCTTTAGAGTCTGCAAAAGACCTGAGACTGGGGCAGAGGTTCACATTCCAGCAGGACAACGACCCTAAACATACAGCCAGAGCTACAATGGAATGGTTTTGTAACGTACCTTGGGTGTGAGCCTGACGTGCGGAGAGGGACCTCCCGTACAACCCCGGCTCGGAGACCACTGGAGTGGGGACAGTGGTGGTAAGAGCACGGTGAGGTAAGGGTGCCTGTCTGATCCTCACTGCTTGGAGTGGTGGAGCCTAGTGGAGACTGGAACGGCTGGTTCCGGAAGCAGCGGATGCAGGTCAGCAGGTGCAGCTTGCAGAGCAGAGGATGCAGGTAAGCTGGTGCAGGTTTGCAGAGTCAGACAAGCCGGGTCATACACATCAAGGTAAACATCACAAGTGGCAGGCAGAGAGTAGTCAAAGTCCAGGCCGAATCTTGGCAACAGGCAGACTGGCAGATAACTGAGCAGGGTCAAACGAGCCGAGGTCAGGACTGGAGACAGAAGCGTGGTCAGGAAGCCGGGTCAAACACAGGAACAGGATACAAGCACAGAATCAGGAACTCAGGGAACAGAAGCAGATCAAACCGCAAGGGGCAACATCTCTGGAATGTCTTTTATAGGAAGTACATGGGAGGAGCAAGGGGTTCAGAGTTCAACAGTAATCAGACACCAAGCAGAGTAGTCTAATGGATCAGATAGGTTATCCAGCAGATCAGGCAGGGAACTGTCCAGCATCTCAGATAGCTCCGCTGGAAGAGTCAATGCCAGACACAGAAGAGGTCCCAGGTTCAAGCCCAGCACGTCCCTGACAGTGCCCCCCCCCTTAAGGGCAACCTCCGGGTGCCCAATAGAGCTCTTTTCTGGGGGTGACTGCGAAAAAAGGCCTGGATTAACTCTCGGGCGTGGATGTTCTGTTGGGGTTCCCAGGAGTTCTCCTCCAGACCGTACCCCTTCCACTTGATCAGGAATTGAAGCTGGTTCCCTCTTCTTCGGCAGTCCAAGACAGCCTCCACCTCGAACTCCTCATCACCGTCAATGATTACAGGCTTGGGTGGTCCCGATCCCCTGTCTGGGAACGGGTCGGGCACTGCGGGTTTCAGCAAGGAAACGTGAAAGACTGGGTGAATCTTCAACGACTCCGGTAAGGCAAGTTCATAGGAGACCTTGTTTAATTTCCGTTTTACTGGGAAAGGACCGATGAACTTGGGTGCCAGTTTCCTTGCGGGGCAAGCCATCTTAAGGTTGGTGGTCGATAACCATACTTGGTCACCCTGTTGCAGGCATAATTCCCCTCTCCTTTTCCTGTCAAAGATCCTTTTATTGGCTGCTTGTGCCTTAGTCATGGCTTCCTGCAATATCCTGCTGTTACGGGTCAGGAAATCAACAATACTCTGGACCGCTGGGACTGTTGAATCAGGGATGAGATCAGGTAAGAAGGTCGGGTGAAACCCGTAGTTGGCAAAAAATGGCGATTGACCTGTAGCCGAATGACTGGCGTTGTTAAAGGCAAACTCTGCCAAGGGTAGTAAAGCTACCCAGTCGTCTTGAACGAAGGTGGTGAAGCATCTGAGGTACTGTTCGAGCGTCTGATTCGTTCTTTCGGTTTGCCCGTTAGTTTGGGGGTGATAGGCCGAGGACATGGACAACTCAATCTTCAGGACCTTGCACAAAGCCTTCCAAAAGCGAGAGGTGAACTGCACCCCTCTATCCGAAACGATGTCCGCAGGGACCCCATGTAGCCTTACTACTTCCCTAATGAAGACCTGGGCAGTTTCCATGGCAGAGGGCGTGCCTTTGAGAGGCACGAAGTGGGCCATCTTGGATAGACGGTCAACCACTACAAAGATGGCTGTGCAACCTTCAGACGGGGGGAGTTCCACTATGAAGTCCATGGCAATCATTTTCCAGGGACGGTCAGGGACTGGTAAGGGTCTGAGCAGACCCCAGGCCTTGCTTCTAGTGGTCTTGCTACGGATACAGGTGGCACATGAACCTACATATTCCCTGCAGTCTTTTTCAAGATCCGGCCACCAAAACGTGCGTTGAATCAGTTCAAGGGTTTTATGCATTCCGAAATGGCCTGCCAGGGGATGATCATGACACAAGTTTAACACTGTGACTCGAACTTCTTCTGGCACAAAGATTTTGTCATTCTTCCAAAGTAACCCGTCCTTGGGTACCAGAGTGATTCCAGAGGGACAAGACACACCTGTAGAAGCTTGCTTCAAGACAGACATCAGGCTAGTTTGTAAAAGTAAGAAGTTGCCTTCAGATAGAATGGTATCTGGAGCTGACACCTCTTTTGGATCATCAAACATGCGGGAAAGAGCGTCTGGTTTGGTGTTCTTGGAGCCTGGCCGGTAAGTTATGTGGAACGAGAACCTAGAGAAAAATAGTGCCCAACGTGCCTGGCGTGGTCTCAGACGTTTGGCAGCTCTCAGATACTCTAGGTTCTTGTGGTCTGTGTAAATGAGTATAGGATGCGCTGCTCCCTCCAACAAGTACCTCCACTCCTCAAGGGCAGATTTAATGGCCAGGAGCTCCCGGTCTCCAACATCATAATTCCTCTCGGATGGGGTAAGCTTACGGGAGAAGAAGGCTACCGGGTGTATCAAGTGCTTGAGACCTTGGCGCTGGGAGATAACAGCTCCAACCGCTGTCTCTGAGGCATCTACCTCAAGTAGATACGGTAGGGCAGGATCGGGATGACTTAGAATAGGAGCAGACGTAAAAAGTATTTTTAGGTTTGTGAAAGCAGCCTGTGCTTCAGATGTCCACTGGAATCGAGCATTTTGCTTCGTTAGCTGCGTAATCGGGGAAATAATAGCAGAGAATCCCTTGATAAACCTCCGATAAAAATTGGCAAAGCCAACGAAGCGCTGCACCCCCTTTTTATCTGAAGGTGCAGGCCAATCCAGAATGGCTGAAACCTTCTGTGGGTCCATCTTGAATCCCTCTGTAGAGATCACTAGGCCAAGGAACTGGATACTCTGTCGCTCGAATTCACACTTTTCTGGTTTTGCGTACAGTCCATGCTGGCGGAGACGACAGAGTACACTCTTGACGTGTTTCCGGTGCTGCTCAAGAGAGGAGGAAAAAATCAAAATATCATCAAGATAGACAACTACATAAATGTCCAGACAGTCTCTGAAAACATCATTGACTAGATGCTGAAAGGTGGCAGGGGCGTTACATAGGCCGAAGGGCATTACTAGGTATTCGTAATGGCCGAACCTGGTACGAAAGGCAGTCTTCCATTCATCCCCTGCTCGAATGCGTACCAGGTTGTACGCCCCCCGCAGGTCTAGTTTGGTAAACACAGAGGAAGTCCTGAGTCTTTGAAAAAGTTCAGGTACCAGAGGCAGAGGGTACCGGTTCTTGACCGTGATTTTATTTAATTCCCGGTAATCTACACAGGGCCGAAGAGAATGGTCTTTTTTCTCCACAAAGAAGATTCCTGCCCCTGCTGGAGAAGTGGAAGGACGGATGAAACCCCTCTTAAGGTTCTCATCAACGTATTCTTTCAGTACCTCAAGCTCCCGTTCAGATAGGGGGAAGATCCGTCCGAAAGGAATCTCAGCACCGGGAAGAAGCTCGATTGGACAATCGTAAGGACGATGAGGCGGGAGGACTTCGGCCCCTCGTTTGCTGAAGACGTCCAGGAACTCATGATATTGTTTGGGTACAGAAGCTCGTATCTCTGGATCTGAATCCAGGCATAACAGAGGCCCCAAGGTGCTGTGACGTGGAAGCATGCAGTGGTGTTGACAGTATGGTGACTGGAACTTAATACTTCCGGTTCCCCAATCAATCTGTGGATTGTGTGCCTGAAGCCAGGGTAGACCCAGGATAACTGGAAACATGGGAGATGCAATAGCATCCAAAGTCAATAGTTCCTTATGGTCCATGGAGGTGATCACAGGCAAAGGAGGGGTCTCCTGGGTCACTACTCCGGACTTGATGCGAGACCCATCTGCCAGGAAAATGGAAAGTCCCTGAGTCTTAGGTTGGAGTGGGATGTGTTGTTTTGCTGCAAAGTCTAGATCGACAAAACAACTACATGCCCCTGAGTCGATTATTGCAGTTACTGGTATTGTCCTCCCTGGTAGTTGGAAAGAGATAGGAAGAGCCAGGTGAGTAGCATTGGTAGATGGAGGTGAGTAGTTGGGAGAAGAGGTAGCCAGGACCTTGCGCAGCTTAGCAGGACAAGAAGAGACATAATGACCGGGTTCACCGCAATACAGGCATAGATAATTCTGCAGCCGACAAAGTCGTTCCTTGGCCGATAGGGAATGTTTCATTAGTCCAAGCTGCCCTGGCTTGACGGTCTGGTTGAGGGAAGAGGGTTCAGTTGGAACCGTACTGGCACTGGCAGGGTACACAGGGGCTCGTATCCGGGGTAGCATCCAAGCTGGGCGGAGCTGTTGGGTAGACCTTTCTGCTCTGCGCTCCCGGAGTCGTCGGTCTATCTGGATAGACAAATTAATTAAAGTCTCTAGAACAGGGGTCTCAAACTGGTGGCCCTCCAGCTGTTGCGAAACTACAAGTCCCATGAGGCATTTCAAGGTTGACAATTACAAGCATGACTCCCACAGGCAGAGGCATGATGGGACTTGTAGTTTCACAACAGCTGGAGGGCCGCCAGTTTGAGACCTCTGCTCTAGAACATCAGGAACACCGACCCGTGCTAACTCATCCTTCAGGCTTTCAGAGAGACCAAGACGGAACTGATGCCG
This sequence comes from Rana muscosa, assembly GCA_029206835.1. Taxonomy (NCBI): domain Eukaryota; kingdom Metazoa; phylum Chordata; class Amphibia; order Anura; family Ranidae; genus Rana; species Rana muscosa. The sequence continues at coordinate 688,476,065 of CM055117.1, forward strand.
CAGAGCCGCCTCATTCCACTGGGTATCCGCGCTCCAGCGTCTGAAATCAGTCACATAGTCCTCGACCGCTCGGCGGCCTTGCTGGAGCGCATGGAGAGCAGCCTCGGCAGTAGAAGTCCGCTGCGGATCGTCATAAAGTCGGGCCATGGCATCAAGAAAAGAGGGCAGAGAGTCTAGAACTACATGGCGGACTTCAAGTAAGTGATGGGCCCAAGCTTGAGGTTCCCCCTGCAGCAAAGCGATAACGAAGCCCACCTTGGTGGCTTCAGATGAAAAAGTCAGAGGTAGCAACGAAAAGTAAAGTGCACATGCGTTGCGAAACGCACGGAATTTACTCCGATCCCCGAAAAACTTCTCAGGAACAGGGACCCTGGGCTCAGGAGATGGTAACATTCCAATAGAGGAAGTTGGGGTTGGAGGTGAATCTGCAGAGGTGGCTTGAGTTTGTGTCTGCTTATCCATTCGGACATGGCTGCCCTGCAGAGACTTCACGATCTGAGTGAGAGCTGTAAGGTGTCGATAGACATTGTCCATAGGCAAGGTATCTCCTGCAGGCTCAGGCATGGCGGTTTGATACTGTAACGTACCTTGGGTGTGAGCCTGACGTGCGGAGAGGGACCTCCCGTACAACCCCGGCTCGGAGACCACTGGAGTGGGGACAGTGGTGGTAAGAGCACGGTGAGGTAAGGGTGCCTGTCTGATCCTCACTGCTTGGAGTGGTGGAGCCGAGTGGAGACTGGAACGGCTGGTTCCGGAAGCAGCGGATGCAGGTCAGCAGGTGCAGCTTGCAGAGCAGAGGATGCAGGTAAGCTGGTGCAGGTTTGCAGAGTCAGACAAGCCGGGTCATACACATCAAGGTAAACATCACAAGTGGCAGGCAGAGAGTAGTCAAAGTCCAGGCCGAATCTTGGCAACAGGCAGACTGGCAGATAACTGAGCAGGGTCAAACGAGCCGAGGTCAGGACTGGAGACAGAAGCGTGGTCAGGAAGCCGGGTCAAACACAGGAACAGGATACAAGCACAGAATCAGGAACTCAGGGAACAGAAGCAGATCAAACCGCAAGGGGCAACATCTCTGGAATGTCTTTTATAGGAAGTACATGGGAGGAGCAAGGGGTTCAGAGTTCAACAGTAATCAGACACCAAGCAGAGTAGTCTAATGGATCAGATAGGTTATCCAGCAGATCAGGCAGGGAACTGTCCAGCATCTCAGATAGCTCTGCTGGAAGAGTCAATGCCAGACACAGAAGAGGTCCCAGGTTCAAGCCCAGCACGTCCCTGACAGGTTTAGATCAGGGATAAGCAATTAGCGGACCTCCAGCTGTTGCAAAACTACAAGTCCCATCATGCCTCTGCCTCTGGGTGTCATGCTCGTGGCTGCCAGAGTCTTGCTATGCCTCATGGGATTTGTAGTTCTGCAACAGCTGGAGGTCCGCTAATTGCATATCCCTGGTTTAGATCAAAGTATATTCATGTGTTAGAATGACCCAGTCAAAGTCCAGACCTAAATCCAATTGAGAATCTGTGGCAAGACTTGAAAATTGCTGTTCACAGATGCTCTTCATCTAATCTGACAGAGCTTGAGCTATTTTGCAAAGAAGAATGGGCAAAAATGTCACTCTCTAGATGTGCAAAGCTGGTAGAGACATCCCCAAAAAGACTTGCAGCTGTAATTGCAGCGAAAAGTGGTTCTACAAAGGATTGACTCGGGGGGGCTGAATACAAATGCATGCCACACTTTTCACATATTTATTTGTAAAAGATTTTGAAAACCATTTATAATTTTCCTTCCACTTTGCAATTATGTGCCACTTTGTGTTGGTCTTCCATATAAAATCCCAATAGAATACATTTACATTTTTGGTTGTAACATGGCAGAATGTGGAAAATTTCAAGGGGTGTGAATACTTTTTCAAGGCACTGTAGCTGTTTGCCTTAAAAAAAGTAGTTCAGCCTTAAAAAATGAATATATAGACTTCCTACCAAGTTTTTATTGTGATGAAATGCCATTATAAGTTTATAGAACATGTTCAAAGATGTCATATTTTGGTGTCCTATATTTCCAACGGATGCATTTTTAGCTGACAGACAATTCTTCTATTTATTTAACCTTTTGCATGCTCTGTATACTAGTCCTTATAGAATGGTTACTACTTTGATCAAGTCCTCATGTCAGAGATGTCTAAGGCAACTATGCACAGTTGGTATAACTTGTGCAGAACACAACAGCTGGGATCATAGAGCAGCTTCATTACTCTGAAGAGGCAAGTGTTGAATGCTATCAGGCAAAGAAAACTGAATAACCCTCATGCGTGATATTACCTGAATTTAGTCAGAGTCCTAAGCATTAATTTGCCATTCTCCAAGGTAGTTTGAATGGCAGATTGTTTTTAAACAAACGCATGTACAACAGTTTATTCAATAGAGCATAGCAATCTCATCAGGAATCACATCAGCTTTTAGTTTAATTGAATCAGACAAAAGTCAAAATTAATTCTGATTGCATGCCATAAGAGACTATACATTGTATACATTGAATACTGAATAATCCTGTTAGTTAAAACGTAATCCTGTTAGTTACAATGTAATTTGCACAACCTTATTAAAGTGGTTGTAAAGGCTCCCGCTGCTATAAATCAAAGTCAGTTAGCTGATCAGGAGAGAGAGGTCGTGTCTGAACGGACACATGAAGCTGTGGCTTGGCTCGGATGCCCCCATAGCAAGCTGCTTACCGTGGGGGCACTCGACAGGAGGGAGGGGCCAGAAGCACCGGCGAGGGTCCAGAGAAGAGGAGGATATGGGCTGCTCTGTGCAAAACCACTGCACAGAGCAGGTAAGTATAACATGTTTATTTTTAAAGAAAAAAAAGAGACTTTAGTATCACTTTATTAAGTGAAAGTAACTACTGTGTGCTAATTGGAAATGCAAATAGTCCTGCCCTAAATAATATCATAACCTGTGCTGCGCTAGTATATAAATAACACTCTTATTAAACGTGTGCTTCACAATAAATAACCAATATCAAAGAATGTGAAAAAAATCTATATATATATGTATATGTGTATATATATATATATATATATATATATATATATATATATATATATATACAGTATGTGTATATATATATATATATATATATATATATATATATATATATATAACACTGTGTGCACAATTATTAGGCAAGTGAGTATTTTGACCAAATTATACTTTTTATGCATATTGTCCAAGTCCAAGCTAAATAAACTTGAATGCTTATTGGATTTAACCACTTAAACCCCAGACCATTTGTTGCTGAAGGACCAGGCCCCTTTTTGCGATTCGGCGCTGCGTCGCTTTAACTGACAATTGCGTGGTCATGCGACGTGGCTCCCAAACAAAATTTACATCTTTTTTTTCCCCCCACAATAAGGGCTTTCTTTTGGTTTTTATGTTTTGCGCTATAAACAAGAATATAGCGACAATTTTGAAAAAAATTTCAATATTTTTTACTTTTTGCTATAATAAATATCCCCCAAAAATATATAAAAAAACTTTTTTTCCTCAGTTTAGGCCGATACGTATTCTTCTACATATTTTTGGTAAAAAAAAACGCAATAAGCGTTTATTGATTGGTTTGCACAAAAGTTATAGCATCTACAATATAGGGGATAGTTTCATGGCATTTTTATTAATATTTTTTTTTTACTAGTAATGGCAGCGATCAGCGATTTTTAACGTGACTGTGACATTATGGCGGACACATCGGACACTTTTGACACCATTTTGGGACCATTGTAATTTTTACAGCGATCAGTGCTAAAAAATTGCACTGATCACTGTGAAAATGACACTGGCAGTGAAGGCTTTAACCTGTAGGGGGCGCTGAAGGGGTTAAGTGTTTCCTAGGGAGTGATTACTACTGTGTGGGGGCGTGGCTTCACGTGTGACGTCACTAATCGTCGTTCCCTATGACAGGGAACAGACGATCAGTGACACTCACACTAGGAAGCACGGGGAGAGGTTTGTTTACACTTACCTCTCCCCGTTCTTCAGCTCTGTGACCCGATTGCGGTACACCGGCGGCGATCGGGTCCGCATGTCCCGCGGGCGCGGTCACGGAGCTCATGACCGGGTCACGAGCGCGCCACCGGCGGCACGCAAGCGCGATCCACGGCTTGTGCTTCTTAAAGAGGACGTACCTGTACATGCTTGTGCCCAGCCGTGCCATTCTGCCAACGTATATCGGCGTAAGGCGGTCCTTAAAGCGGAGTTCCACCCTTTTTTTATGTTTATTAAAAGTCAGCAGCTACAAAAAGTGTAGCTGCTGGCTTTTAATAAACATACACTTACCTGCTCCACTGTCCAGCGACGCGCCGCCTGGAGCTCCACTCCTCTCCCCCTTCCTCCGCCGGCGCGTCCATTCACAGTATGGGCACCCAGCCGTGACAGCTTTTGGCTTCACGGCTGGGCACTCACTGCGCATGCGCGAACGGCGCAGCGCTCTGTGAGTGGACAGGCGATCGCCTGGGACCTGTCACGTCCCAGGTGATCGCCTACAGGGAGGAGCCGCCACAAGGCGATATGACGTATCGCCTAGACGGCTCCAGGGCGGAAGGAGGAAGTGGGACAGGAAGTCCCACTCCTACTGAAGCCCCCACTCCCCCCCCAAAAAAATTACATGCCAAATTTGGCATGTAAGGGGGTGAGGAGTGGAATAAAAAAAAGGAAAAAAATTGGGTGGAACTCCACTTTAAGTGGTTAAACATATCAGGTGATGTGTATTTGTGTAATGAGGGAGGGTGTGGCCTAAGAAGCTCAACACCCTATCAAGGTGTACATAATTATTAGGCAGCTTCTTTTCCTCAGGCAAAATGAGCCAAAAAATTGATTTAACTGACTCTGAAAAGTCAAAAATTTAAAAAAGTCTTTCAGAGGGATGCAGCACTCTTGAAATTGCTAAGATATTGGGGCGTGATCACAGAACTATCAAACTTTTTGCTGGAAATAGTCAACAGGGTCACAAGAAATGTGTTGAGAAAAAAAGACGCATATTAACTGCCAGAGATTTGAGGAGAATCAAACGTGAAGCTACCAGAAACCCATTATCCTCCAGTGCTGTCATATTCCAGAACTGCTACCTACCTGGAGTGGCAGAAGTACAAGGTGTTCAGTGCTCAGAGACATGGCGAAGGTAAGGAGTAGCAACTCACAAAGAAAATTATCAAATAGTCCTGCCTTGTCTAGTTTCAGTGGCGCAAAGATACTGAAACTATATTTCAAACTATTAGTGCCAGTTCACACTAGGAATCACACAGGAATGCGCTCTGCATTCCTGTGTGATTCAGTGTGATGCGATTCCCACCCCATTCATTTGAATGGGCTAAAATCACACTGGATCACATCAAAAGTAGTGCATGCGTCCAGTATGGAATGCGTCTCAAAGCAAATGGCAGCCTATTATTTGCGGTGGGACGCACACCATACTGGACGCAAGCCAAATTACATAGGAAACAGAAATATCACTGAAGCCACAACATCTGTACCAACCGAGACCTTTTGCTCCTTGTCTTCCTTTCATCTATTAGATACCTGGCTAACACAATGTATATATATATAAAATGTATAATTTGTGGTATTGTCCATTGTCGGATGTGGGCAAGTCTTTGAAGGTTTGGAGAAGTTCCCCACGGGCCAACCAGGCTATCACCAACTACTATGCAATACTATACAGTATTTAACAGGATCTGAGGTCCTGATGAAGCAGGTCAGCCTGCGAAACATGTTGGCTTTAAAGATCAGATCTCAAGGCCAGGACAACATTACCCTGGACAACTAGTTTGAGAATTTGTTTTTAAACAAACCTTTTTTCTTCAATTGTGTAACATTTTGAATAAAGATGTGTAATATTTTTATAATTGATGGATCAGCATTTATTAAACCCAAGGAGGTATCCTTGAAGTCCCAAACAACTATGTATTTTATATTTGCTCTTTCAGGGATGGTACCTCCTTAGGGTAAAAATTGGATTACACTCTACCCCCACGCATGACACTTTGACCTTTTATACAGAAACAGGTTGACACTATTAAAGCAGTATTAACCCCAAATCAAACATTTAATATATTCCAGCTTACGAATTGGAGCAACAGCTCATTTTTTCAGATCCTTGGAGAGTTCTTTGCCATGAGGTGCCATGTTGAACTTCCAGTGACCAGTATGAGAGAGTGAAAGCAATAACACCAAATTTATCACACCTGCTCCCCATTCACACCTGAGACCTTATAACACTAACGAGTCAAATGACATCGGGGAGGGATATGGCTAATTGGGCCCAATTTGGACATTTTCACTTAGGGTTGTACTCACTTTTGTTGCCAGCGATTTAGATATTATTGGCTGTGTGAGTTATTTTGAGGGTACAGAAAATTTACACTGTTATACAAGCTGTACACTCACCACTTTACATTGTATAAAAGTGTAATTTCTTCAGTGTTGTCACATTAAGAGATATAATAAAATATTTACAAAAATGTGAGGGATGTACTCACTTTTGTGAGATACTGTAGAATTGAAAAGCTCATAGATCTATTGAAAGAATACAAAGTGAATATTGAATGCATTATATGAGATATATTAAAAGGAGTGAAACCATATAGTATATAGAGGGGAAGTCCCCCTAGGGGGTCCATATAAATGAAACCCAATGAGTGCAAAACCAGAAGGAAGAAAGAAAAAGGGTTTTGACAGTGAGCTGAATCACCAACAGCAGTGTTACCTTTACATGTGTGGTATAGCCAGAGTCCCAGGGTGTGGTGCCAGTGAACCATGGAAAAAGGTAAAGTGACAAGTGTGGTCCTCGAGGGGAGGGTATAAATACCCACACTCATAATAGGCTGGTGTGCCTCCCAAAGTCACGCAAACGCTCTATTCAAGGGGATGCGTCATCACCCGAGCGGCTACTGCCGCCCGAGCGTTCGACACTAAAACTCCCTTGTGTAATGAACGCAGATGTATATTTCTGCGTCGGCGTGTTGACGCCTATATGGTGATGTCATACGTCTGGCGTAGAGGGCGTAGCGCCAATGCGCTGCGGATGTAGATCCACCCCAACCCCCTGCACCCATAGAGGATGAGGGGGAGAGGGAGGGCGCAGGAGCGGATCGCAGTTCCCGGGAATGAACAGCAGGGCAACAGCCCTACAGGTCCACACTAAACTTGGAAAAGAAAACTAAAGACCATGGGGCTAGATCAATTTATGGTATTATTGTCTAAAAGTATAACATGGTAAATGTATGTATAATGACCATAAGTATGGGACCATTGACCTAAATAATAGCTGAAAAGCTAATTAAAGGAATACCATATGTAGTCCATCCCTATAATCATAACAAAGGAAAGGTTTTTTTTTTCTGTCCAGTAATACACCTCCTGTATTAGTGAGATACAACTCTGGAGGAATGAGAACAGGAGGCAGAGCAAACAACAGCTTTGTCAGCCTGGGGGGGGGGAGGTGGAGGAGTTGTGTTAGCAGATTTAGATGCACTAAATAAATTCATGCCAACCTCCAGCTAATACTTTATAATCATTAACAGCAAACCGTTTTTTTTTTTCTGTTTGGGATAAAGGTTCCTTTTAATCACCCCTGCCCGTATTAAGTGGTTTTATGTCATCCATGTAAACTGATACATTCTGCTGGGGAGCTTGAGCTTGTGAAAAATAACAGACTTGCTGGCTGGATCACTAGATGAAAATAGAAGAAAGAAATCCTAAAATGGAAACAAATACAGCCATCAAATCTAAGAATTCGTTAGCTACAATATAATAGCTTGTGTAGTACTTACTTCCTGGAAGCCATCTGATCTTAGTTCAGGCATGAAGGCAGTTGGGTGTTCTTAGCTGAAAAAAACCCTCCTCCGCTCCTGAAGACTCTTGGGATGTATGACATAATTTGCCTAGGCCCAGAAACCAGGAAGTAACAGAAGAAATAAAAAATAAAAAGAGTTTAAAACAAGTAAATATGATATACAGTAGTTTTCTATTTATTTACTAATTCTAGCAGCATAACATTTAAAAATAGTCATTGTTGATTGTGAAAGTGAAGTTTCACGTTACTATAGTGAACCAATTTATAAACATTCTTATAAAACTTTATCAAAAACCCTCAACCTTTCATCCTCACTTTGCAGAAAAACTTCTAGGCAATATTACCTTACCAACTCTGACAGAGGACTTGTTGGAAAAGTTAGAAGCTGATATTACAAACCAAGAAGTACTTTTAGCAATAAATATTTTCAATTCCAGCAAAATCCCAAATATCAGGCCCTGATGCAATTCAGACCTTCAATCCTCTTCCCTCATGACTCATATTGCCATGAAGACAAAGTCTAGCAAAGACACACTGAACCCTCATAAATGTAGTCCAATCTATCTACTGAATATAGATGTAAACGTTCTTTCTAAAATATTAGTGTCAGGAAGCTAACAGAAGTATGCATGCGCCAGCATGCAGGCAGAGAATTCCTGCCAGTAACCCACATGGGAACGCACATTAGTGCATCAACATGTGTACATGCATTCTGAAAATGCTGCGCACACCAATGCGCAATTGAGCACGCCAAATCTCATAACTGGTGCCAAGTGCTCTATTTATAGGAAGGAATGGTGACTGATAATCATGATATGCAGCTACCTGTGATCCGTGCCCATGTTTCCTTGTTACCTGATTACCCATTGCTGACCCTGCTTGCTCCTGACCACTTTATGCTGAACACCTGATTGTGACCTTGGCTTGTTGTTTGACTGCGCTTCTATCTAATCTTCTGAGTGTAACCTTGGCCCGGCTACTGGCTATGTTCCAGTTGCCTACCCGTGTATGACCCTGGCCTTCCCTGTGTAAGCCACTCATTTGCAGAGGTCAGACAGAGTTAATGCCTTCTTCTTTATCAAGAAATCCATAAGTAAACTCACTGATTCACACAAACTGTTCCTTAAAGCGGATGTAAACCCTCCATACACCCAGTGAAGTGAACAGCCTCAGATGATACACAGGGATAAACCAAATCTCCCTACATAGGTTTTATATCAATATCTGCTGTCTTCACATATATATACTGTTTAGAAAGTACAGATTGTGTTAGGAAATCTTCTCTTCCTGGTTAACACAGAGTGTGATGTCTGGGCATACAGCCAAGATAGCTAAAATTGCTGATTAGAGGAAAGGCACACACCCCCTTTCCACCTAGGCAGAGACTCTCAGAGGTGTTTTGTAACAGGGCCAGCTCCCTGCTAATCTATTTTAGCAACCTCCCCCGACAGAAATTTCGGGCTGCTTTTATCTGATGTGTCAGAGAATTTGTCAGGAGTTATCAGGCTGATAACAGAGGAATAGGTCCGGAGAGAGCTACCGGACATAGCTCTTTGAAGAGAGATAACAAAATACTGCAAATATATGTGCCCAGCTCAAATTTCATGAATTGGGTTTACATCCACTTTAAGGTATGGAGGCCCTGGATTCAATCCCTGGAATTTATAAAGAATGGTCCAGACAGATTTTGAAAAATTGTCTCGCAAGCATTCTAAAAGTGTGCGCTAAATTCACCTGTTTAGAACTTACAGTATATTTGAATTTGGCGCATGCTGGACCACTTTTAAAATGCATGCAAGACACTTTCCCAAAATATGTCTCTGTACTCCAAAAGAGAGTTGGTCTTAATTAGCTCCAATTTTGTAAAATACAAAATTTTAGTATCTTATTTTGAATTTGGAGCAACTACCTGAATTTGGCATGTGAGTTGCTGTTAGAACCAAAAGTGTCGCAAATGCTTAATGAATTTGGTGAAAAACATTACTAAGAGGGATTAACATTGATATGGCTATTAGCTTTGTTGAGAGGGAAAACCGAATGACTCAGGTATTTTGGCCTTTCTTGTCCCTCCCTATTCCTCCTTATCCTCCTTGGTTCCCATTTTGTATCTTTTTTCTCTTCTACCTTACCTCTCATGGTACCATGGGGGGCTTTGTTTAAAGCCTCAATATTTTTCACTTCATTATCTCAATAGAGTTCCTTGCAAAAGTATGCAACCCCCTTGCCATTTTTTGTGTTTTGTTGCCTCACAACCTGGAATTAACATGGATTGTTTGAGGGTTACCTTAGGTCTCTGTGCTGCCTCTCTGATTAATGCCCTCCTTGCCTGGTCCGTGAGTTTTGGTGTGTGGCCGTCTCTTTGCAGGTTTGCTGTTGTGCCATGTTCTTTCCATTTGGTTATGATAGATTTGATGGTGCTCCTAGGGATCATCAAAGATTTGGATATTTTTTTATAACCTACCCCTGACTTGTACTTGTCAACAACATTGTTCCTTACTTGTTTGAAGAGTTCCTTGGTCTTAATGGCAGTGGTGGGTTAGTGGTGCCTCTTGCATATGTAATGACAAATCACGTGACACTTAGATTGCACACAGATTGACATCATTTCACTAATTATGTGACTTCTGAAGGTAATTGGTTGCACCAGAGCTTTTTATGGGCTTCATAACAAAGGGGGTGAATACATATGCACATGCCAATTATAATTTTTTTATTTCTGAAAAATAGTTTTATGTATATATTTTTCTAATTTTACTTCACCAGCTTAGACTATTGTGTTCTGATCCATCGCATATAATTCAGATAAAAAAAAAAACATTGAACTAAAGGCTGTAATGTAACAAAATAGGTAAAAAGCCAAGGGGGGTGAATACTTTTGCAAGGCACTGTATCCTAACAATCAGCAACGACCAAACACCTTTGTGCCTAAGGTGGAGACTGAAAACACAGCATACCTAGTCATCCATACTCTTGATGGGCTGAGGACCAAAGGCCTGGAGCAAGGAATCGGGTAGGTGAAACAGATTCTCATTTCTATTCTAGTCTAGACATAACAAGCATTTAACTCTGGCAGTGCAGGGGAGGTCCTGCTGCAAGGATAACATTTTTTTTTTTTCCTGGAGTTATGGCTTGAACTCACACTTTGCACTTTTAAAAGAAATTCCTGGTGCTTAGACTGGCCCACCAGATAGCCTCCAACTGGTCCTGACCATGGGTGTCACTAGCACCGGACAACCGGGGTATGTGCCTCAAATCTCTTGGTGGGTGCCTAAGATCCCAAAGACACAAACTGCCTGCATTTTAAATTTGCCTCCCTGGGGCTACCTCCACAGCAGCTGCCAGCTTTTGTTTCCATCACTTTTCTGACCTCAAATCCAGAGAGTGTTAGTACCAAAAAGTAGAAGGCAACTTTTAGGACAGAAAGCCAGCAGCAGGAGGACCCCCTTACAAGCCCATGAAGTATTGCTTTTCCTAGATCCTGTGCACAATACAGTTAGGGAATAAAGTGCAAAGCAGGGAAAGACAGTTTCTACATTTGAATGTGAGTCTGACAAAAAAAAATGTGCTGAATCAAATCTTAAAAACATCTGTAGTACAGTATATTTTACATAAAAAGGCGTCATTTATGGAATAAAGTATGGCCAAAGCTTTTTTGGCCATACTTCTCCTATACTTCACAGGAGTGCAGTTTGTTCTGCACTCCTGTGACCCGTGTTCAGCCGACCATGGGATAAAGCCTGTTGTCGGCTGAAATCACTCAGCCGGTTCAGGCTTGGGAAATACCCTGACTTTACAGTTGGGATCCACCCATATGCCTGGATCGGCCGCTGGCTCAGGCTCTCAACTGCGCCACTTGGAGACTGAGCCAGTTGCTCTATCCCCAGCCAAGTGCTTCATTGAGCGCTGGAGGGGCAGAGCAGAGAGCCATTGACTGACAGTCATGGCTCTCTGCTCAGAGCGGAGCGGAGAACTGAGCGATCAGCAGTCTTTGATCACTCATTTCTCACTGCAGAGGCGGCGGGGGACAGATGCATCGGATCTATGCTTCATCCACCTAGGTGAGTATAAGGTGTTTTTTTTTTTTTTTTAAACCAAGTACCTCTCTTTTAACACTGTGTTGTATATTTTCTGTTCCATACCATTTCATTCTGTGGGATGGGCTGTACATTATTATTCCAAAGTTCCCTATTCTCTAAGATGTGCTGTATGTTCCTTATTCAACACCACCTCATTCTGTACACTGTGATGTATGTTCTGTATTCAACACACTCTCATTCTGTATGTACGTTCCATTTCCACACTACTTGATTCTCTACACGTTGTTATAAATACACCTCATTCAGTATCTGCGCTGTTCATAATCATACCCTATTCCACACTGCATCTATCTGTACACTGTGCTGTACATAACCTATTTCACACCACCTCACTCTGTACAGGGTGCCATACATTCTCTATTCTGCACTGACTTTCATATGCTGTGCTGTACATTCCCTATTTTGCACTGCCTCATTCTGTATTCCATGTTATACATTCCAAATTTGGCACATCTTTATCCTGTAGTTTGCGCCATACATTTTGTACTTCTACCCCACCTCATCCTGCCAGTGGCGGCTGGTGCTGGAGGATTTTGGGGTGGGTGTGGGCCCCTCCAGGTCCACATTCCCCCTTTGGTGGAGCCCTCCAGCTGTCATGGCTCCCCTGGTGCCCGGATTCTGTCTTTACCTGGTCTTCTTTCCGGGTTCTGGGTCCTGTCCTGATTGGCTGGGAAGCCGGAAGCCGCTGGTATTTGCAGGTATCGCAGGAGTGGGAGGGCTCGGGGGGCAGTGCTCTGTACTGCTTAATTTTGTACTCTGTGCTATACTTTCTCTATTCTAGGCTGTCAGTAGTGAGATACATTCACAAAGTCTTCCCTTGAAAGTCCTAAATCATTAGCAGTTATCCAAAAAATATGCACAGGGTGATGCATGTGATTTGAAAATAAAGAGAGAGAACAAGTGCAGTGATCTGGCGCAATAAAGGACTTCCACTCTTTCTCTTGATACAGCAACAGACTTAGTCTAAAGATAGCTAATTAATGAACAAGAGGCCATGTCTTCTCCACTGGCCATTGGCACAACATCTATAACCCAGTTCTGCCAGCACTGGGAGGTTTATCCTAGGTTGAACCGCTTAATTAAATAGAAATTGACCATTGACAGAGTTGGTTGTTGGTCTCAAGCCATCCCTCATAAGCCAGCAGAAGGTCCCACTCTAAAGCCAACAATGGATGTAGACTGTAGTGTCCTTTCAGTAGCTCTGGAAGTCCTGGCATAACCATCTGTCAGCAAATGAGAGCAGATCCTCTGGCAGAAGTGGCAGCAATCATGTGGTCCAAAGCTGCAGCAGTTCCAGGCCCACCGACCCTTCCAGCAGCAGCAGACAGTCTCTCTGAACTCAGAAATAACAGCTTATTCCGCAGCAATAGAAAACAAATAGCCCATGTTGCAATAGGGATCTATACACTCACCCCAGAAGTAGCATATCAGCAACCCTCTAGATTTATGTCAACTGACTCCAGGCCCTGGCCATTCCCTGTTTGGTGGGCTCCACAGCTCTCTATCTCCAGGTTCTCGGCAACGCTATAGCCCCCAAGCCATGTACACAGGCTTACTGTAATCCTCTCGGCACTCCAGCAAGCTCAAAACCTGTCCATAGGCTCCCAGGCTCACTACAGCACTTATGGGCACCCCACTTTTTTGTGGGTCTTGGTCCACACTTCCCAGGAAGCCCACTCTCCAAACGAGTCCTGGAGCAGCAGCCAATTACAATAGAAACGCATCTTTGTGCCACTGCTAGGGGCTGGCTTGTACAGGCTGCAACAACAGCAATAGTCTTCCAAATTCTGCACCCCCTGTGCTGTCTATCACACTAAATATAGAGGGGGAAAAAAAATGTCTGTGTAACTGAGGTGGAGTGTGCTGCTGGGTGGATTTAAGGAGCATAGCTAGCATTATATTTAATATTTTCCTGACCTTGTGCTTTTACTTGTTCTATCAGTTCTAGGTGTGTCTGTGTTTCTCGGGTCCAGGTTCACGGTAGGTCCCCACTGGGCAAGGCAGAAGGGCCCAAACAACTTAAGATTTATAGGGCTAAAGTAGATCTAAACCCTAACTGGATGGTATTTAGTTAGCTATAGAATATATCATGAACAATTACCATTTTATTTCCATAAAATAATGCTTTCACTTTTATTTTTGCAACTCAGTATTATTGCTGTCCTCCAGACTTTTTAGAGCTCTTTTTATCCACTTCCTCGCTGCAAGTTCTTGCTAAAGCATCAAATATACAGTACATAATTACTCAGTCTGCACTGGTTTACTGACAAATGTGGATCATTTCTGCACAATGTATGTCAAAGTGGCCACTTGTAGAGCTAACAAGAGCCACATGTGACGAGGACAACACAGGAGCACGGCTGTGAGTGCATTCTTGTGAGATTTCGACTCATTCGCTTTTCCAAGACCTGCGTTGGGTGATGCCATCTGTGACTAGATGAGTAGGCAGAAAGCCAATATTTATGGTAGGTATATATATTTTTTTCATTTATTTTTTTATTAAAGTTTTACATAATGTACAAAATAATACAGTAGTTTCAAAAATACTAGGAGTATAAAAGGTACAATACACTTGTACAAATTGCAAAAAAATATATATATAAAAACAAAACAAACATGAAAATACCATAGTGCAAATGAAACCAGACTGAGGTGATTGAAATTTGCCTAACAACCATGGCAGCACTAGAAAATACCTCCTGTCAGGAAGCTAGTTCAGATAATGCTAATTCTCATACAGCTAATGCTGATTCTTATGCAGCTAATGCTCATTCTCTTGCAGCTACTGCTCATTCCCATGCAGCTAATGCTCGTGCACATCATGTATTAGCACAAAGGCAAGCTCAGGCTAGTGTCCAGCGTGCACTGATGCATTTCTTTACGCACACTTTTGCACCAAACGGAACTGTATGTTCTTCAGCTTCCCCTGATCCATGTTCCTGTGTTCCTAGTTGTGCTGACTGATCTTCTGCTGACGCGAGTTGTTCCTGACCTTGGTCTGTGGATTCTGGATTCTGACCTCGGCTTGCCTGGGACTCTTCTCTGCCTGATCTCCTGGTGCTGATCTTGGCTTACTACTGCTTACTACTGTACCTTGCTCTGCCTGCTTCCCTGGTACCGACCCCGGCCTGTCTCCTGACCATGTTACTGCAACAGCGCCAACAGTTTGTGCAGTGTTTTACCATATAAAGGGGGACAGTACAATTACAACACAGTTCAATACAGAAGGAGTAGGAGGGCCCTGCTTGTGGAGCTTACAATCTAAAGGGAGGGGGATCTGATTCATGGAGGAGACGTAAGTACAGTTTTTTTTAGGTGGAGGTGGGGTAGGCTTCCCTAAATAAAGGAGTTTTCAAAGATCGCCTAAAGCCGGACAGGGTAGGAGCTGACTGGACATACTGGGGTAGGGAGTTCCAGAGGATGGGAGAGGTTTTGAAAAAGTATTGGAAGAATGGGAAGGGAAGGGAAAAAATATTGGAGTCGAGCATGGACATCCTCTATTCAGATAAGTAGCCTTATAAAAAGACAATGCTGTATTTACCAACCCGTTCCAGAATGTTAGAGAAGGTGTAGCAAACTGTAAAATAATTGCTTTGCGGGCATAAAATAATAATGTGATCAAAAGTGTTTTTTTTTTTCCTCTTGTAGGGGCTATTTCCTCAACTAAGCACAGCAGACAGACCAAGACCATCAGCAGAATTGGAAAAACTGTAATATCCTTAAGAAGTATTACCAATCCCACTTAAAATTGTTGAACTAAGGGGCACTGCCAGAAGAGATGACTAAAAACTGCTGGAGAAGAGGTGCAACGCCAGAATTTCACAGAGGAGGATCCGTGAATACTGGCAAGTTTTAAAGGTGTAAAGTAAATTCTATGAAAAAGTATTTAAGTGAATCAAGTGGTACCTAACAGAAACTAGGTACTTGTAGGGATACTCCCATATATCATTCCAGTCCTACCCCTGAAGGTAAGTATATATATATATATATATATATATATATATATATATATATATATATATATTATATATTTTATATATATATATATATATATATATATATATATATATACACACATATATACACACACACACAGGTGCAACTCATAAAATTAGAATATCATCGAAAAGTTAATTTATTTCAGTAATTCAATTAAAGAAGTGAAACTCATATATTTTGCATACAGGATCTCACAAAAGTGAGTACACCCCCCACATTTTTGAAAATATTTTATTAGATCTTTTCATGTCACAACACTGAAGAAATTACACTTTGCTACAATGTAAAGTAGTGAGTGTACAGCTTGTATAACAGAGTAAATTTGCTGTCCCCTCAAAATAACTCAACACACAGCCATTAATGTCTAAACTGCTGGCAACAAAAGTGAGTACACCCCTAAGTGAAAATGTCCAAATTGGGCCCAAAGTGTCAATATTTTGTGTGGCCACCATTATTTTCCAGCACTGCCTTAACCCTCTTGGGCATGGAGTTCACCAAAGCTTCACAGGTTGCCACTGGAGTCCTCTTCCACTCCTCCATGATGACATCACGGGGCTGGTGAATGTTAGAGACCTTGCACTCCTCCATCTTCCGTTTGAGGATCCCCTACAGATGCTCAATAGGGTTTAGGTCTGGGTTTAGGTCTGGAGTCAATCACCTTTACCCTCTACTTTAGCAAGGCAGTGGTCATCTTGGAGGTGTGTTTGGGGTCATTATCATGTTGGAATACTGCCCTGCGGCCCAGCCTCCGAAGGGAGGGGAGGGAGGGTATCATGCTCTGCTTCAGTATGCCACAGTACATGTTGGCATTAATGGTTCCCTCAATGAACTGTAGCTCCCCAGTGCCAGCAGCACTCATGCAGCCCCAGACCATGACACTCCCACCACCATGCTTGGCTGTAGGCAAGACACACTTGTCTTTGTACTCCTCACCTGGTTGGCACCACATACGCTTGACACCATGTGAACCAAATAAGTTTATCTTAGTCTCATCAGACCACAGGACATGGTTCCAGTAATCCATGTCCTTAGTCTGCTTGTCTTCAGCAAACTGTTTGCGGGCTTTCTTGTGCATCATCTTTAGAAGAGGCTTCCTTCTGGGACGACAGCCATGCAGGCCAATTTGATGCAGTGTGCGGCGTATGGTCTGAGCACTGACAGGATGACCCCCCACCCCTTCAACCTCTCCAGCAATACTGGCAGCACTCATACATCTATTTTCCAACCTCTCGATATGATTCTGAGCACATGCACTCAACTTCTTTGGTCGACCATGGCGAGGCCTGTTCTGAGTCGAACCTGTCCTGTTAAACCACTGTATGGTCTTGGCCACTGTGCTGCAGCTCAGTTTCAGGGTCTTGGCAATCTTCTTATAGCCTAGGCCATCTTTATGTAGACCAATAATTCTTTTTTTCAGATCCTCAGAGGGTTCTTGGCCATGAGGTGCCATGATGAACTTCCAGTGACCAGTATGAGAGTGAGAGCGATAACACCCAGTTTAACACACCTGAGACCTTGTAACACTAACAAGTCACATGACACCGGGGAGGGAAAATGGCTAATTAGGCCCAATTTGGACATTTTCACTCAGGGGTGTACTCACTTTTGTTGCCAGTGGTTTAGACATTAATGGCTGTGTGTTGTGTTATTTTGAGGGGACAGCAAATTTACACTGTTATACAAGCTGTACACTCACTACTTTACATTGTAGCAAAGTGTAAATTCTTCAGTGTTGTCACATGAAAATATATAATAAAATATTTACAAAAATGTGAGGGGTGTACTCACTTTTGTCAGATACTGTAGATGCATTACACTCAGATTGATATATTTCCAGCATTTCTTTCTTTTAATGTCGATGATTATGGCTTACAGCTAGTAAAAACCCAAAATTCTGTATTTCAGAAAATCTTAATATTACATAAGACCAATAAAAAAAGGATGTTTAAAACAGAATTGTTGGCTTACTGAAAAGTATGTCCATGTACAGTATAGTATGCACTCAATACTTGGTCAGGGCTCCTTTTGCATGAATTACTGCATCAATGCGGCGTGGCATGGAGGCGACTGCTGAGGTGTTATCGAAGTCCAGGTTTCTTTGATTGAGGCTTTCAGCTTATCTGCATTGTTTGTTCTGGTGTTTCTCATCTCCCTCTTGACAATACCCCACAGATTCTCTATGGGGTTTAGGTCAGGCGAGTTTAGTGACCAATCAAGCACAGTGATACCATGATCAATAAACCAGGTATTTGTACTTTTGGCAGTCTGGGCAGGTGCCAAGTCCTGCTGGAAAAAGAAATCAGCATCTCCATAAAGCTGGTCAGCAGAGGGAAGCATGAAGTGCTCTAGAATTTCCTGGTAGAGGGTTGCGCTGACTTTGAACTTGATAAAACACAGTGGACCAACACCAGCAGATGACATGGCTCTCCAAATCATCACTGACTGTGGAAACTTCAAACTGGGCTTCATACAACTTGGATTCCATGCCTCTCCACTCCTCGTCCAGACTCTGGGATCTTGATTTCCAAATGAAATGCAAATCTTTCCACTCCCCGTGATGATTAATAGGCTTGTGCAATTCGTTTCGTAACGAATTGAAATTCGTCCGAATTTAGCAACTTTCGGACATTCGGAAGCATTCGAATTTCTGAACAAAGCAATTACGAATAAGACCGAATCCGAAATAAATTATACCGCAAATAGCGAATGCCCGAATGTCTTCGGCATAATTCGTTATGAAAAAGTTACGAATGTACGAATCCATACGAAGCACAATAACACTCACTCTGCTCTGCTCTCTGCTTCTCCCACACCGTGCTTAACTCCCTCTCAAAATGGTGTACAGGGGCGGAGGTTATAGCCGCATGTAAAAAACGAAAGTAAAATACGAGATTTCGAATCCATTCGAAGCACAATAACACTCTGCTCTGCTCTCTGCTTCTCCCTCACCGTGCTGAACCCTCTCAAAATGGTGTACAGGGGCAGAGGCTATAGCCGCATGTAAAAAACGAAAGTAAAATACGAGATTTCGAATCGTTACAAATAACCGCAATGTATTTAGAAAAGTACAAATCCATTCGAAGCACATTAGGCATAATAGGCAGCGTCGTTGTGAGAGAGACACGGAAAATTACGAATCAACGAACCCAAAAAAAGTTACGAAAGTAGGAGTTGTGTCCAGAATCAACGAAAAACAACGTACTCTACCGAAAGTACGAACCCAAAAAAAGTTACGAAAGTAGGAGTTGTGTCCAGAATCAATGAAAAACAACGTACTCTACCGAAAGTACGAATTATAAAGCAACAAAAAATTCAACGAAAAATGTCGCTTGCAAAAATACGAATGAGTCCGAACACGAAAAATCCCGTCTAGCAAAATTACGAATGATTACGAATCAACAGGACCGGAAAGAAACGAACCGAAACGGAACGAATTTTTCCGTTGTGCACAAGTCTAATGATTAATCAATCAAAAGTACCGATACCTGGTTAAATGATCATGGTATCACTGTGCTTGATTGGCCAGCAAACTCGCCTGCCTAAACCCCATAGAGAATCTGTGGGGTATTGTGAAGAGGAAGATGAAAGACACCAACGCAGATGAGCTTAAAGCCTCTATCAAAGAAACCTGGGCTTCCATAATAGCTCAGCAGTCCCACAGGCTGATCGCCTCCGTGCCATGCCACATTGATGCAATAATTCATGCAAAAGAAGCCCCGACCAAGTGTTGAGTGCATACTATACTGTATATGGACATACTGTTCCGTAAGCCAACATTTCTGTAAAAAAAAAATATGTTTTTATTGGTCTTATGTAATATTCACATTTTCTGAGATACGAAATTTTGGCTTTTCACTAGCTGTAAGCCATAATCATAAAAATCAAAAGAAAGAAATGCTTGAAATATATAACTCTGTGTGTAACGCATCCATGTTATTATTATACAGGATTTATATAGCGCCAACAGTTTGCGCAGTGCTTTACAACATGAGGGCAGATAGTACAGTTACAATACAATTTAATACAGGAGGAATCAGAGGGCCCTGCTCATTAGAGCTTACAATCTAGAATAAAATATATGAAAAATATTTGAGTTTCATTTTTGACGATATTCTAATTTTATGAGATGCACCTGTATATGCTCTCTAGCTCCCTTGTCTCCTCCTACCATGCTCATCTCCAGGACTTCTTCAGAGCCTCTCCCATCCTCTGGAACTCCCTACCCCAATCTGGCTATCTCCTACTTTGTCCACTTTTAGGCAATCCTTGAAAACTCATCTCTTGAGGGAAGCCTATCCAACCTTCAGGTACTAACCAAATATTCTATTTCTCCCATTAGTTCATTCCTAACAGTTGTTTTCTTTTTCGTACATCACGGGACACAGAGCGACTTAGTCATTACTAATGGGTTATATAGATACCTTCAGGTGCTGGCACTGGCAACTTCCAAAACCGGAAGTACCCTCCCCTATATAAGCCCCTCCCATCCGGGAGCACCTCAGTTTTTTGCCAGTGTCTAAGGTGTTGGCCAAAGAGTAACATGTGTTTTCACTGGGCTTGCGTACAGGTTCTTTTATGGGCCTTAGTAAGCTGTTCCGGATCCAACCAAAAAAGCTTCATAGCTAAACGGTCGGTACCCGGGCCTTGCAACAGAAGAGCAAGGTTTTGCCTGTAATGCCTCTCTTAGGAGGGCTGGACCCTGGGATCCAGAGCTCTGGTCATACCCACGACCAAGATGTTGTCTGTGCAGGGTGCTATACAGGTCCAGGGGAGTGGAATCCTTGGGAACCCGGTCCCTGAAGGTTTAAATACAATGCCTGCCGTGAGAGGTGAAGTTTGGGCTTCTGTGGACCAAACAAAGTCCTGCGGCGGGGAACAGGTAAGTGGGGGCCCCCAGGAACTTGGTTCTATTGGGGGACCCCCAAGCCTAATTTGTCTTTCTGTCTGTTACCTAACGGTATTCCCGCTAATATCTGTGCATGCCTGTAACTACTGGAAAATGTAAAATTTTAATAGTAGTCAAGAAAAAAAAAAAAAAAAGGAGACCGCGGTACCTGTGTTAAACCACTAGAGGCCGCTGTGGTCCATTTTTCTTGTCATGTGGATCTTTGGCTTTTTCAAGTCAAAAGATCCAGGCAGTTGGTAAGTTTCTCTGTGGGAATCCACTTCCTCTGCCCTGTTGCTGCGCTCATCCACCGCACAGGCCCTCCGGCAAAAAGGGCCCTGGCTCCTAGTCCCTGCTTGTTTTCAAAAAAGAGCGCCGAAGGCGCACAGGCGCGCGTGCGGGCGCGTGCACGCGCCTCCTATGAAAGGAAAGGGGCGGGGCGGGTGGATGACGCTCGATGCGCGCTGCGGCGCTTCTGCGCATGTGCAGGCGTCCCAGCATGGATAAAAGACACAGTACAAGTGTCAGCTGGATGCAAGCAGAGCTAGCAACAAAACGGTGGCACACAGAGGCGGTTGATGCAAGCATCCCCATAGAAAGACACTTTAGTGGACACCAGCTGGTATATAGCAGCAACTGTGTTAGACTATTACCAGTAAAAGTGGTGTATGACGACGGGAATACCTCAGCTTTGTGCTTAAAGGATATGTCGTCCAGACGCTCTGGAAATAAGTCTTCCAAGAAGCCAAAGGGGTCTCCATCGGGCTCTGAGGATTTTGGGCATGCTTGTACTGCACCAATCTCCCCCTGAAATTTCAGAGGTTAGTAGCCGTAGGAACCCCGCAGGAGTACCTGGTGCTGCGGCTGTCCCCAGTCCACCTGCTCCTGTATATATAACAGAGGAGGTTTTTTCCTCAGCTCTGGGAGGATTGGAAGAGAGATTAACAGCATTGATCGCTGCTTCCCTGTCACAGGGAAAGCGCGTCCGATCTCCGTCTCCTCCTTCAGAGTACCTGTTAGTGGAGGAACAGCCCCACACAGAGATCGACCTGCCTGAAGGGGATCAGGATGAGGTTGATTCGGTTATAGAGGAATCAACAGTGGAAGAACCTTTCTCAGCATCTCAGGCTGAAAGATTATGGGTTCAGTCTCTGACTAACATGGTCCGATCAGCATTTAAAATGCCTCTTGCGGAGCCATCAACCACTACTGTCTCCTCGCTGGGGTCGCTGAAAGCTCCCCAGACTGTCTGTTCCTTCCCAATACACCCTTTATTGGAAGGGCTTATTTACCAGGATTGGGAGCATCCTGATAAAATATTTACTCCCCCCAAGAGATTTCCGGTGATCTATCCCATGGAGGATAAGTTCATACAAAAATGGAAGGTGCCCACAGTGGACGCAGCCATCTCTTTTGTGAATAAATCACTGACATGTCCAGTAGATAATGTTCCAATGTTCAAAGACCCAATAGATAAAAAATTGGAGTCTTTTCTAAAATCTGCTTTCTCTACAGCAAGCATGGTGACACAACCTGCAGTAGCAGCGATTGGGGTCTGCCAAGCAGTGAAGGATCAGTTGAAACAAGTCTTAAGGGACTTACCAGATCAGCAGGCTCTTGCCCTAGCTGACCTACCTAGAGCCTTGTGTTTTGCGGTGGACGCCATAAAGGATACAATCCAACAGGCCTCCCGCTTTACGCTGTCTGTAGTACATATGCGTAGGCTTCTATGGCTCAAAAACTGGTCTGCTGAAGCTCCCTGTAAGAAATTGCTGATTAGCTTCCCATTTCATGGAGAACGCTTATTTGGAGAAGATCTGGACAAGTATATCCAGAAAATTTCTGCCGGTAAAAGTACACTCTTGCCGGTTAAGAACAAAGGTAGAAGTCCCTTTTTTAAGAGGCCTACTTCTCCAGTCCCTGGCACATCGGCTGTGAAACAGTTCCGACGGCCTCCGCGGTCAAATCCAGGGGGCAGAAATCAGGGACAATCACAGGGTAACAAGAAACCCTGGGTCAAGAGAGGTACAAAACCTCCCCCCAAGTCATGAAGGGTTGCCCCCACTCAATCGGGTGGGGGGAAGACTTCAGTTGTTCACAGAGACCTGGCGGGACACCATCAGAGACAGATGGGTGATCTCCGCAGTAAGTCTGGGATACAAGCTGGAGTTAAAAGACACTCCTCCTGCCCATTTTATGAGGTCAAACGTGCCAAGCGATCCCCAGAAGAGAGGATCCCTCCTTCTGGCACTAGAACAACTATTGCTCCAAGGTGTAATCATGAAGGTTCCATTGGAAGAAAGCGGGTTCGGGTTTTACTCGAACCTTTTCACAGTCCCCAAACCAAATGGGGACGTGAGGCCCATATTAAATCTAAAAGGGCTAAACAAATTCCTACATATCAGGACTTTTCGGATGGAGTCGATCCGATCGGTGGCCACCGCCCTACAAGGGCAGGAATGGTTAGCCTCGATCGACATAAAGGATGCTTATCTGCATTTTCCCATCTTTCTGGCCCATCAGAAATTTCTACGCTTTGCAGTAAAAGGGCGCCATTTTCAGTTCAGAGCCTTACCTTTCGGTCTGGCCACAGCACCACGAGTGTTCACAAAAATTCTGGCCCCACTATTGGCCAATCTAAGAACACGGGGTGTAATGATAATGGCATATTTAGACGACCTGCTACTAATAGACCACTCAGTGGAAAAACTGGAAGTAGCTATTCACGAGACAATCAAGTATCTGGAATATCACGGTTGGATTATCAACCGAGACAAGTCAGCTCTAAGACCAGTCAAAAGTCTGGAATACTTGGGGCTAAGGCTGGATTCAAATCAGAGAAAGATTTTCTTACCTCCAGAGAAGGTGTCATCTTTGAAAGATTTGACCCACTTAGTGGGTACAAAAAGAAAACCATCCATACGCCTGTGCATGAGGCTGCTGGGAAAAATGGTGGCTTCATTCGAAGCAGTACCCTACGGTCAATTCCATTCAAGGAACTTGCAGAGGGCCATACTGTCAGCCTGGAACAAAAAAGTTCAGGCTTTAGACTTAACAATGTCCCTGTCCCCTTCCGTTCGCAAGAGCCTCCATTGGTGGTTGGTGCCCCAGGATCTGGAAAAAGGGAAACCCTTCAGTCCAGTTTCTTGGAAGGTGGTCACTACAGATGCCAGCCTCATAGGCTGGGGGCAGTACTGGAGCAATGGTCTCTCCAGGGCAAGTGGTCAGAAGCAGAGAAGGCCCTGCCCATCAATCTCTTAGAGATACGAGCAGCCCGGTATGCCCTAGTAGCATGGACATCCAAACTCCAAGGGTCCCCTGTCAGAATTCAATCAGACAATGCCACAGCAGTGGCATATATCAATCACCAGGGTGGCACCAGGAGTCGTGCAGCCCAGAGGGAAGCGAATTGCATCCTGAAATGGGCTGAAAGATATGTCCCAGCCATATCGGCGGTTTTCATCCCAGGAGTGGAAAATTGGAGAGCGGACTTTCTAAGTCGCCAGCAATTATGCCCGGGGAATGGTCTCTTCACCCCGAGGTTTTCCAGGCAATATGCCAGCGGTGGGGAACACCGGATGTAGATCTGCTAGCATCCAGATTCAACGCAAAGGTGGACAGGTTTGTCTCTCGCACAAGGGATCACCTAGCTTGCGGCTCGGATGCCCTAGTGTTCCCTTGGGATCAGTTCAAGCTGATATATGCATTCCCACCGCCACAATTGTTACCGCGATCAATCCGCAGAATCCGGGTAGAAAAGAAACCGGTGATTCTGGTGGCTCCAGCGTGGCCCCGAAGGGCATGGTACGCGGAGATTGTAAAAATGTCAGTGGGGAGTCCTTGGACTCTCCCACATCGTCCGGACCTGCTTTCGCAAGGACCGATATACCACCCTTCCCATCTACCATGATCAATGCCAGGAAGCCGGTATCCAGGCAGATCTATTATAGGATCTGGAAGGCGTACATCGCGTGGTGTGAGGCCAAGAAATGGCATCCGCGTAAGTACATAATAGGTAGGATCCTGGACTTCCTACAGTGGGCTGTGGATAGGAAGCTTGCCTTGAGTACTATCAAGGGTCAGATTTCGGCCTTGTCAATATTTTTTCAAAGGCCCTTGGGCTTCGCATTCACTAGTCAAAGCTTTCATACAAGGAGTGATGCGTATTAGCCCTCCGGTTAGTATTCCCATATGTCCATGGGACTTAAACCTGGTTCTGTCGGTTCTACAGAAACAACCATTTGAACCATTGCAGCACATTTCCTTGGTTCTTCTCACCAGGAAATTGATTTTCTTAGTAGCCATTTGTTCGGCTAAAAGAGTATCGGAATTAGCCGCCTTGTCCTGTAAGGAGCCATATCTGGTTGTCCATAAGGACAGAGTAGTATTACGTCCTCATCCAGCCTTTCTTCCTAAGGTGGTATCGAGGTTTCATTTGAACCAAGATGTGGTTCTTCCTTCTTTTTTTCCCAAACCTACCTCGGTAGAGGAAAAGTTATTGCATTCTTTGGATGTAGTAAGAGCAGTTAAAGCTTATCTAAAAGCCACTGCTCAGATTCGTAGAACGGATACTTTGTTTGTTCTGCCGGAAGGCCCCAGAAAGGGTCAGGCAGCATCAAAATCTACTTTAGCCAAGTGGATTTGACAGGTCATAATACAAGCCTATGGCTTGAGAAGGAGACCGCCTCCGTTCAAAGTTAGGGCGCACTCCACAAGAGCAGTTGGAACTTCATGGGCAGTGCATCACCAGGCCTCCCTGGCTCAAGTCTGTAAGGCCGCAACATGGTCTTCAGTACACACGTTTACTAGATTCTACCAGGTAGACGTTAGAAGTCAGGAGGATGTCGCCTTTGGGCGCAGTGTGTTGCAGGCCGCAAAAGATCCTCATGCCTGATGGCGCCCAGCTTAGGTATAGTGTATCCCTCCCCTCATTTGGCATTGCTTTGGGACGTCCCATTAGTAATGACTAAGTCGCTCTGTGTCCCATGATGTACGAAAAAGAAAAAGGGATTTTTATAACAGCTTACCTGTAAAATCCTTTTCTTGGAGTACATCACGGGACACAGAGCTCCCACCCCTCTTTTAGGGACACTTATTGCTTTGCTACAAAACTGAGGTGCTCCCGGATGGGAGGGGCTTATATAGGGGAGGGTACTTCCGGTTTTGGAAGTTGCCAGTGCCAGCACCTGAAGGTATCTATATAACCCATTAGTAATGACTAAGTCGCTCTGTGTCCCGTGATGTACTCCAAGAAAAGGATTTTACAGGTAAGCTGTTATAAAAATCCCTTTATCTTTTGTTTTACCAGCCCCTCCCTATTAGATTGTAAGTTCCAAGGAGCAGGGCCCTCCTAACCCTTTTGTATTGAATTGTATTGTTGCGGTATTGCCTATTTGTAGTTGCTGTATTTGCCTATTTTGTACGGTGCCTTTAAAGTCCTTTTTTATGAATGTTCTACTTTATACTAGTAGTCTACCTTTTTATTACCGAAGAAAGTCGTTTTGAAAGGTTTTAGGCTCATGATCAACTTTATTGTTATAAGGGAATAAACATTCAATCTAAATCACAGACCCCATGATCAATGTCATGTTACCTACCACTAATAGCGCAAAATCTGCAGGTATGTATATCAATGTGGCGCCATACATAAGTTTACCCCCAAGATATGGTAGTTGGTGCTATACCTACTAGTAGAAAGTAGTTCACAGGACAAGTAGAGAATAATCTCAGCCACCGCACACCATAGAAGCCCAGGGTGAGATTTTTATCTACTTGTTTTGTGGATTACATGGAGTAATGCCCTGTACACACGATCGGTTTTACAGATGAAAACAGACCGATGGACTTTTTTCATCAGACAAACCGATCGTGTATGGGCCCCATCTGTCTTTTTTCCATCGGTGAGAAAAAATAGAACGTTTTAAATTTATCCGATAGAAAAAAAAACAATAGCAAATTCCGATCGTCTGTGTGGATCTCCATTGAAAAAAAACCCCACGCATGCTCAGAATCAAGTCGACGCATGCTCAGAAGCATTGAACTTAATTTTTCTCGGCTCGTCTGAGTGTTTTACGTCACAACGTTTGGGACGGTCGGATTTTCGACTGATGGTGTGTAGTCAAGACTGATGGAAGTCAGCTTCATCGGAAATCCGATGGAAAAATCCATCGGATTTGAATCTATAGGAAATCCGATCGTGTGTACAGGGCTTTAGGGTAGACTCCTAGACTGACCTGCACCATCATTGGAACACACCGATTGGGGTCATAGATGCCAGAACTTTAGTTGTTTTCCTAGTGATGTCATCAATCAACAATTTGGAAGTTTGGTTCAGAGCACTGGTGACACCCGAAGGGAGACAATGTTTCCCATGTTTTCATCAAGAGGCTTGTCAGCCAAAAGTTTTGAGACCACACTACAGATAGGAGAAAGAGAACTTGGAAAGAAGACTTCTCTGTTCACACCTAAGCGTACTGCAGTGACACCTGCGGTGCCGTGGTTTTTCTTACCTTTTTTTGTGCATTTTTGTGGCAAGCAGCACCATTCATTTGTTTTGCGTTGTGTTTTTTGCCGTGATTTACGTGCGTTTTGTTGCAAGACAATCGCAGCAAAATTCCACCGTGTTTGGGGTGCCATCAACAAATAATGGCGTCACAAACGCATCCTGCTTTGATTCTGGAATCACGGACAGAATCATTCGATTGTGCCCACAACTTCAAAACGCTTAGGTGTGAACAGAGCATCAGGGATATGAAATACTGGGAGTAAATTTAGCTCTTTGATAGATTTGAATGTCTGTTTAGAGTTCTAATTTAATTTAGAGGCTGTCATAGCGAAAGTCAAGTAACATAAAATATGGTACTTTACCAGATTAATCAATTTCCGCATGTATACGTACTTTTCCCTTTTTTTAAAAGTTTATATGACTGACTTGGAGACATTTCCTATTAAACTAGTCCAAAGTGGTCAGGGTATTCATTACTGCTACTGACCACTGATGCTGGGGCATTTATTATTCCCACTGACACTGGGGCATTTGTTACTTCCACTGATGCTGGAGCATCTTTTACTCCCACTGATGCATAGCCATTTATTACTGCCAATATTTACTTGCAAGTGATCTTTAGTGGGTCCCGAATTGATAGGTATCATAGGTTTACCTGTCTTCCTAAGGATAATGTGAACTCCTACTGGCCACAGTCCAGCATTCAAACAGTCTGCCAAGCAGTAAACTGGTCCTTTCTATAAAACGTTTGAAGACCCCTTGCAATAATACATACTATAGCTACTTATATAACTACTTATGAATTTCTTTTTTTGTTACCCTGGGATTAGGGTCATGTAACGTTTCCAGTGTATCTTTAGAAATATCCCCTGGTGAAGTCCCCACTGTCCAAATGCTGCAGCTTAAATTATGTATCACATTGTCTTACTACTAAACAAACTGATATTGGATATGCAAGCGCAATAACAAATTCAAATAAGCAAATTCAGTATACAATATAAAGAGATTCACAACTGTCAGTATTTGATGTGGGGTTATTGTCTTTATATTTAGAATTATAGTACATATGTACATTATGACCAAGAAGCATAAAAAAACTGAAAATTGGTAGAATTGTTATACCTTTGAAGCACATGCAAAAATTTGCGTAAACCATTCAAAGTCGCAACAAGTACAGTAATTTATGTAGTGATACAGATATGCATGGTACAATATTAAAATATTAGAAAGGTAAACTAAAAGGCAGGTCAGTATGATGCCACACACCTTACTTAGATTTATTGAGCAAACCTGTCATGCTAGGTAACACACTGTCTGTCCCCTCTCATTCTTTTGATGCTGGGCTTCTGTCTTTAGCTGTTACCCACAACATGACAACATGAACAGGTGCACTGCTTAGGATGGTGCCATTGCCCCAAGCTCCATAACTCTGAACCAACCCCACCTTTCTTGCCTTACGGAGCAACCACATGCTCAGTCTAAATGGAGCAACCATTCAAAAAATGACTTGCTGAGGTGTCAGTGGATCAAGTGGAGTTGCTCGCTACTAACAGGTGCTGTTTGCCTGCTGTGCATAAAAGTGATGGGAGCCCGGGGGATGGTGCTGCTTATGGAGACAGAGTCACAGTCTACAGGAGTGGACTGCAGGACCATGAAGTGTGTGGGTGGTGGCATTGGGCAACCTACTGACTGCAGTGGTGGCCTACTCTCCGATGCTGAAGATCTCGAGAGCACAAGCGACAGCTCAGATAAATCTCTAGGTGGAGGAGACGATGGAGGCTACAGCTGTTCAAATGGGGACAACAGGGGTACAAGGAAGAGGAAGGGCAGACTGTCTGGAGTAAGCAAACAGAGACAAGCTGCCAATGCCCGGGAGAGAGACAGAACACACAGTGTGAATACAGCCTTCACTGCCCTCAGGACACTAATCCCCACAGAGCCTGCAGACCGCAAACTGTCCAAAATAGAAACCCTGAGGCTGGCTTCCAGCTACATTTCACATCTAGCTAACATCCTGCTGATAGGAGAGGACTGCTTGGATGAACAGCCATGTCTCCAGTACAGAGCCTCTGTGGCCAGCTCAGCTCCCAGACCTATCTGTACTTTTTGCCTCAGCAATCAAAGGAAGATAGTAAGTACTAACAAGTACTAACATTATGTGACTCATGCTGCATGGTGCAAGTCATTGACAGGCCAAACAGTCAATAGTCGTTGCTGTGACAGTATCATTGTAATAACAGTCAGTCATTACAGAAAATATTATTATACTGTATTAGTAGAGAAGCTACAATGATAAAAATCTTCACATTTTTTATATTTTACTATTTATTAGAGATTTACTAAAACAGGTGCACACAGAATCTGGTGCAGCTGTGCATAGTAGCCAAGAAGCTTCTAACCAGCTTGTTTAGTTAAGCTTTGCCAATAAAACATGAAAGCTGATTGGTTTCTATGCAGACCTGCACCATATTCTGTGTGCACCAGTTTTCGTAAATCTCCCCCACAGTCTGCTAATGCTAGAAGTTATGTAGTGACCCTGTTTACCATTGCAAAAAGCTTTTCTATATTTTGCATGTATAATAATTAAATGAATCTTTTAAAAATGTAAACATAAAAATCCAGTTTTTGGGGGACCTTGAACTGTGTATTGTATACAGTGTTACATATTTTATTCATTTTAAAAGGCCATGGGTCTCAAATATCCTCATCCATAATTTAATTTGACAAGAATGATGTAGTCACCGTGATTAGTGGATGAGGACCTTTCAGCTGTACTATATTTGAATGTCATGTTAAACTGAAATTTACCTGCAGTTAAACAGATTGCTTACTATAATAGGTTTGAGAATTCTTGCTTAAAATGTCACATTTTACAATTTTCATCTATCTATCTATCGATTTATTTATCTAGGCTGAACTATTTATTAAATTATTTCTGTCTATCTATCTATCTATCTATCTATCTATCTATCTATCTATCTATCTATCGATTTACTTATCTAGGCTTAACTATTTATTAAATGATATGTGTCTATCTATCTATCTATCTATTTATTTACCTAGGCTGAACTATTTATTAAATGATATGTGTCTATTTAGGTATCTATCTATCTATCAATGTATCGATGTATTGATTTATTAATTTATTTACCTAGGCTAAACTATTCATGAAATCATGTGTGGATTACCAATGTATGGTATAGGTAGAGAGATTAAAGGTTAGAGGGTTCAAACATTATCTGGCTTCTTTGCTTTGTTGTAGTTGTAGATGTTTTGCTCACCGTGACCTTATGAAGCATGCCTTCTAATATCTCTGTGTTTTCTCTGCAGCACAGAGAAGGGGAGAAGCACTTGTCTATTTAAGGTGCATGTGGACATTCACTCTCAGATGAGCAGCTTGCACAATACTTGCACTGAATATAGACCTGTTCTAAATATACCCACTTGACACTCTTTTGTTTACATTGAACTTATGCAACACTACTTCTAAACGTCAAAACCCCATCACAGTGTGCACTTTATTTTACACTGGAACAACTTTATTTAGGATGCTTTGTGGAAAGCTGCACCTGGTGTTGTTGCTATTTTTTGCGCAAGAAATGTTAAACCCAAGCATGATACCAACGGTGGTTAAACCAACGACACATGATGAAACTTGATCCTGGACACGCAATGCTTCGATCAGAGCGTGTTGTCATAACACACTTTCACCTGTGCTTCTCAACACCAGCCTCCTTTCTAGTTATTATCTTCAGACTTATGTACGATGACATGTAGTACAGGCCAAATAAGGATGCCAGTTGTTGTTGGGACATCATTTGTATTTTCTACTGAAGCACAGCTAAATTCGCATCACTCCCTTGTTCAGCTACATCACTTCTTTTACTCAAGTGAACCTGGGCAAGATTATTTCATTTATAAAGACAATCAGCTCTTTAAAGGGGTTGTAAAGGTTTGTTTTTTATTTTCTAAATAGGTTCCTTTAAGCTAGTGCATTGTTGGCTCACTTACCTTTTCCTTTGATTTACCTTCTAAATGTTTTTTTTCTTTGTCTGAATTTCTCACTTCCTGTTTCTCCTCACTGAACTCCACACCATCATCCGAGTGGTGTGGGGTCAGCCAGAACAGCTTACTGAACAGATTACTGAGGAGGAACAGGAAGTGAGAAATTCAGACAAAGAAAACAAAGAAAACAAATATTTAGAAGGGAAATCGAAGGAAAAGGTAAGTAAACCAACAATGCACTAGCTTAAAGGAACCTATTTAGAAAATAAAAAACAAACCTTTACAACCCCGTTAAATCACTTAGGCCTAATTTATTTGATACAAATGCAAGTGCTAAGATCAGGAACAGACGAATATTATATTGGTAGAATTTGTGAGTTTGATGGCTCAGTACCATTGAAGATAAACCCATAGATTTTGATTTACTAGTAGACTGTTCACTTTGCAAGGGCTAATTTCTATCTTCCAATCATGTGTAAATATATATACAGGCATCCCCAACTTTTAAGTACACAATGGGGTTTATTTACTATTGCTGGAGAGTGCAAAATCAGGCTCACTTCTACATAGAAACCAATGAGCTTCCAGTTTTTTTTATTACCAAAGCTTAATTGAACAAGCTGGGGTTAGAAGCTCATTGGTTTCTATGCAGAAGTGAGACTGATTTTGCACTCTCCAGCGATAGTAAATAAACCCCATTGTGTACTTAAAAGTGGGGTATGCCTGTATATATGTATATATATATATATATATTTTTTTTTATTATTATTATTTATTTTTTCTTGCACATGATTGGATATTTGCAAAGTGAATTTTTACCACATTCAATTTACCTGCGGGTTAATTCCATTGCAAACTGAAAATTTATCAAAATGAGCAGTCCATTTGCTTTCATTAAATCTACCCCATAAAATCTTAGAAATCATAGTTATTAAATTACAAGGAAAAACATGTTACTCTTTCGTCCATGGACCGACACAGCTTCTCTATTGACAAAGTGGGTATTATCCATTAATTAGGAGTGACTAGGCAGAAAAACTTGTAAAAAGTGTTGCATCACACCTTCTACAGTACCGCCCAGGGGGCGGACCCTCTGGGTATACCCTCTCAGTCTGCACATCGCAGATCAGTTTTTTTCTGTCTAGCAAGGAGTAGGACATGGCTCCCTTCGGGCTCATTGGTCCGGGGAAAAAAGATATATATATTTTTATTTTTTTGCTACATTTGTTGTTTCCTGCGATCTTCGATCAACTGCCGACTGGGTGACAGGCTGGATCCTCGATCCTTGTAGTCTCCCCAGTTTCGGCCATCGAGCGTGTGCCGACCCTAGCTACGCGCTGGGTTTTCCACGACATGCCCGTCGCTCCACGGGTGGCCGGTGAGCCTACGCTCCAGGGCCTGCATCGGACCGCTCAGCTTCGGCTGACCTTACGGCCGAGTCGCAGCAGCCTGGCCGGTGAGCTTACGCTCCAAGGCTTGCATCGGACCGCTCAGCTTCGGCTGACCTTACGGCCGAGTCGCAGCAGCCTGTCCGGTGAGCGTCATGCTCCAGGGCATACATATGATCGTCCCTTCTGGGTCCAATCACAGCATGCCTGGCCAACAGTCACCTTCCGTGCGCGGACGATGATCTGTTTGGAATGTCTTCCAGCAGAATACATGCAGGATAGGTAAGTAAAACTCCCCTGCCTCGGCTGGGTGATTTAGCTGGACATTCCTGGAGAGATCAAGTAAGTGGTTGTGGCCCCTTTCTTCCCTCTCTCCCTGCCTTTCCCTCCTCCCTGGGCTTCTAGCTAAAGGTTGCTGGGTGCTGGGGGTCACCTAGGGGGTCCCACTGGAGCGGGGCTGGCTGTAACTAACATTTAAAAGAAATGTCATTTTTGCTTACCTGTGTTTCTGTGTCTCCATGCTGTCGGCGGCCATTTTGAGGTGGTCCATGCCAAGTTTGGCCTCTTGTAACTGCCTGGCGGCCATCTTCCTGTAGTTCGGCCACACCCACTGGCCCCTATCAGGTGATCGGCGGCCATGTTTGTCCACCCTGTATGCAGATATTGCCGTTCGGCGGCCATCTTTTTTGTGGGCTATGGCTGCCTGACCTCTATCTTCTGTCGGCGGCCATTTTCTTAGAGCCCACATTATCTTCCATACAGACGGTTTTGGCAACCATTTTGCGAGAGCCTCCGGCCTCTAGGGTGCATTACACTGGCGCGAAAATTCACACAGGAAGTGCTGATAAAAGAAGCAGACTGACACAGCAGCAAGGGGACAGCATCATAGGCGCAGCATAGCAGTACCTATCCAGGGTGGCGAGTCCTCTGGGTGACCCAGCATCTCTGCAGCGCAGGAGGGTGGCCTATTGATATCTTGCCTGGAGCCCTGTGAGTGTCAGCGTGTGGTCAGCATGGCATCTGAGCCAGATGTCTTCTCCCCTGAAACACCAGATTTAGCAGCTGGTGTCCCTGAGGTGTCTATGGACGCTATGTCGGCAATCCTAGAGGCGTTTGCTGCCAGGGTGGAAGCAGCACACGGGAATACAGGGGGTAGTAAACGCCCCATCCCCTGCAAGCTTCTGGGGATAATTCTGGTGCAGAACCAGGTCCAGCTATGGCTCGGGGCCCAGATTCTGACGCACCAGAGACTGCAGACCGTGACCGGACAGTGAGAATGACTCAAAGTCCAGGTCAGTACGCGAGACGGCTTTGGTATCTGACCTTATTACTGCAGTGCGGGATATGCTAAAATTGGAAAATACTGCAGAAGCAGCAGAGACTCCGGTCCACTTGGGTTTCATAGACCTGCCCGCACTGCTAAGGTGTTCCCTTGTGTGTCTTTTGATAAACTCTTATACAAGGAATGGGAGAACCCACTGAGGGTCTTTACAGCCCCAAAGAGGTTTGCGGTACGGTACCCCTTTTGAGGAGAGTTTTCTGAAGAAATGGACCTCTCCCCCCTATAGTGGACCCTCCGGTGTCCAGACTTAATAGAGCCACCACAATTCCTGTAGAAGGGGCTCCTGTTTTCTAGGACCCTGTGGATAAGAAGGCTGAAGCACTCGCTTGCTACCTATACTCAGTGGTAGGCTCGGCAGTACGCCCGGCATTGGCGGGGGCCCTAGTGTCTCACACACTTACTGAATGGGCAAGATTGCTACTCCAGGGGTTAAGGAGCGAGATGCTCCTCCTGATGAGATAACATTGGCCGACCTGTTGGTCCAGGGCCTTAGGTTTGTCTGCGAGTCAGACATGAATACTATTCCCCTGCTGTCTAAAACTTCGGTTTATGCAGTAGCAATACGCCACCTGATCTGGCTAAAAGGCTGGTCTGCGGACCAGACTTCCAAGAAAGCCCTGTTGGATCTGCCTTTTAAGGGCGACAGACTTTTTGGGGCTTCTCTGGATGACATCATCAAGGATGCCACAGGAAGTAAAAGCACTTTGCTTCCCCAAATTAGCAAGGGTAAGGGGCCACGCCAAGGGCAAGGGCCCTCCTTTACTGCACACAAGTGTTTTTTTCGTCCCCCTAGGGCAAAAGACCAGGGAAAAGACCCCAGGCCGATAAAGCGCCTGCCCAAGGACAAAAGCGTCCCTGGTCCCGCATACCCAATAAGCCTGCGGACAAATTTGCGTCCGCATGAAGGTCCACCCCCACCCAGCTCTCGGGTGGGGAGACGTCTTCGCAAATTCGCGACTCAGTGGACAGCACTAATCTCCGACAGGTGTGTTTGCGAAGTAATCTCCTCAGGCTACAAGATAGTTTCTCTCTTGTCCACCGGACAGATTCAACACCTCCAATCTCCAGCTACTACCGACCCGTCGGGAGGCCCTGTAGGGGGCGGTCCAGGGTCTACTGGAACGCGGGGTAGTTATTCCAGTTCCAGAACTGGAACGGGGTTTTTACTCAAATCTGTTCATTGTGCCGAAGAAGGAGGGGGTTCGTCCAAGCTTGGATCTCAGAGCCCTCAATTGCTTTGTGAAGGTACAAAGTTTTCGGATGGAGCCGGTTCGATCTGTAGTCACGGCTCTCCATCCGGGGGACTTTCTGGCCTCCTTGGACATCAAGGACGCATACCTGCATGTCCCCATATACTCCAGACACCAGAGGTTTCTGCGATTTGCTATCGGGAAGAACCACTACCAGTTTGTGGCCCTCCCGTTTGGCCTTGCCTCAGCACCCAGGACGTTCACCAAGGTGCTCGCTCCGATTCTGGCACTTCTAAGACAGCGGGGTATCGCTATCACAGGTTACTTGGACGACCTTCTGCTGAAGGGCCCTTCAAGCTCAGAATTAGAGGTAAGCGTGTCCATTACCTGTCAGACTCTTCGAGACTGTGGTTGGATACTAAACACGCAAAAGTCAGTATTGGTGCCCACTCAACGCCTAGTGTACCTGGGGTTGATTCTGGATTCCTCAGAGGCAAAGGTATTCCTCCCTGTGGAGAAGTTGCAGACCCTCCGGGCTGCAGTACGGCAGCTGACTTCCAGGAATTGGTCGTCACTCCGTTTTTGCATGCGAGTGTTGGGCCTCATGGTAGCCTCCTTCGAGGCGGTCCCATATGCTCAATACCACACTCGAGTGTTACAGAGGGAAGTTCTGTCCAGATGGAACAGATGCCCTTCATCTCTGGATTATCAAATCCGAGTGAGCCACCTAGTCAGGAGATCCCTGGTATGGTGGCTGACAGCACCGGCTCTAATGGCCGGGAAGTCAATTCTTCCGGTTTACTGGATAGTGATCACGACGGACGCCAGCCTTACAGGTTGGGGGGGAGTCTGGGGTGTCCAGTCGGCGCAAGGTCGCTGGACCCCAGAGGAAGCCCTCCTGCCGATCAATGTCCTGGAGATCCGGGCGATCAAGCTGTGCCTCTTCAAATGGTCTCAGAGACTGCAAGGGCGTCCAGTCAGGATCCAGTCAGACAACGCCACAGCAGTGGCATATGTCAATCATCAAGGAGGAACAAGAAGCTCAGCTGCAGCATCGGAGATCGCTCGCATCCTGAAGTGGGCAGAGAGGAGCGTACCGGCACTGTCGGCCGTGTACATTCCGGGTGTGGAAAACTGGCAGGCGGACTACCTGAGCCGCCAGATGCTGGACCAGGGAGAATGGTCCTTACACCCGGAGGTGTTCCAACTCCTCTGCCAAAGATGGGGCACACCAGACGTAGATCTTCTGGCTTCCCGACTCAATCGGAAGGTATTGAGGTTTGTGGCCCGGTCAAGAGACCCATGGGCAGACGCAACGGACGCGTTGGTAGCATCGTGGGGCCAGTATCGGCTAATCTATGCCTTCCCTCCCTTAAGGCTTCTTCCTCTTCTGCTCCGCAGAGTGGAGGCAGAGGGAATTCCAATGATCCTAATCGCTCCAGATTGGCCTCGGCGTCCTTGGTACGCCGATCTAGTACGTCTGGTAGCAGACGTCCCCTGGCGCCTACCACTACGGAAGGACCTGCTGTCGCAAGGTCCCATATTCCATCCTGCTTTACAGTCATTGGCTTTAACGGCATGGCTGTTGAGAACCAGGTACTGAGAGACCGGGGCCTGTCAGACTCAGTAATTTCTACTATGAGAAGTGCTCGGAAACCGTTCTCTAGGAAGGTCTATCACCGCACTTGGAGGGCCTACATCTCCATGTGTGAGGAAATGAAATGGCATCCGCGTACCTATTTGGTTTCCAGAATCCTGCTGTTTTTACAGCATGGGGTAGACCAAAGGCTTGCCCTAAGTACGATTAAGGGACAGATATCTGCCCTGGCTGTCTTTTTTCAGCGACCCCTGGCGACTCACTCTCTCGTGAGTACATTTGTGCAGGGGGTTCGACATGTGGCCCCTCCGGTCCGCCCCCCGTTACCTCCGTGGGACTTGAACCTGGTCCTCTCGGTGCTGCAGAAGGCACCGTTTGAGAATATTAGAGATATTCCCCTGTTGACACTTTCTCAGAAGGTGGTCTTTTTGGTGGCTGTTACGTCAGTTAGACGAGTCTCTGAGCTGGCAGCCTTGTCCTGCAAGGCTCCCTATTTGATTTTCCACAAGGATAAGGTGGTGCTGCGGCTGCAGCCTTCCTTTCTTCCGAAGGTCGTTTCGGCTTTTCATCTCAACGAAGACATTGTACTTCCATCCTTGTGTCCTCAGCCGTCGAATCCTAAGGAGTCGGCGTTGCATTCCTTGGACGTTGTCCGAGCTTTGAGAGTATACCTATCTGCTACTTCCCTGTTCCGGAAGTCAGACTCACTGTTTGTTTCGGTGGCTGGTCCCAAGAAGGGCCAAGCAGTCTCATCGGCCACCATCTCTAGGTGGATCCGACAGATAGTAATCCAGGCTTACGCCTTAAAGGGTCAGGCGCCCCCCTTTCCTGTCACGGCGCATTCGACCAGGGCAATAGGTGCCTCTTGGGCTTTCCGACATCAAGCGTCTGTTTCCCAACTATGTAAAGCGGCGACTTGGTCGTCCGCTCACACTTTCACAAAATTCTACAAAGTTGATGTAGGTGCATCTTCGGATGCCTCTTTCGGCCGCAAGGTTTTGCAGGCGGCTGTTTAGAGTTGCAACTCCTCCGTTGGAGGAGTGCTGTTTTGTGTTTTGGGGTGAAGTTTGTTTTTATGCTGTTACCACCCCTCGTTTTTTTCTCTGACACTGCTTTGGGACGTCCCACTTTGTCAATAGAGAAGCTGTGTCGGTCCATGGACGAAAGAGTAAATAGGATTTTTTACTCACCGTAAAATCCTTTTCTCTGAGTCCATGGACCGACACAGCACCCACCCCTCCTTTTAAGTTTGTACTGCTTTTTGACGAACTGATCTGCGATGTGCAGACTGAGAGGGTATACCCAGAGGGTCCGCCCCCTGGGCGGTACTGTAGAAGGTGTGATGCAACACTTTTTACAAGTTTTTCTGCCTAGTCACTCCTAATTAATGGATAATACCCACTTTGTCAATAGAGAAGCTGTGTCGGTCCATGGACTCAGAGAAAAGGATTTTACGGTGAGTAAAAAATCCTATTTTTTTGCAATCTAAAGTTTTTGTAAATTACTAAAAATTCTTTCATGTATGTCAAACATTTTTATACAAGACATGACTTTATTTAAAATTCCTTAATTTTACATGAAAAAGGCTGGGTTTTAAAATGCATATCTCAATATCTGTCAAGTATTCCAACTTTTAGACCCCCACACAGCCACTGCCCTGCAGTGGTCACTTCTGCACTGGAAGCAACAGTGACCCAGTATGGTGTGGCTGATAAACTGTCGTTGATACTTAATATTAGTGATAAATCTTTTTTTTTTGTCTAATAAATTCCTACCCAGCTAATAACATAAAAGCCATTAATTATGATGGGTCTCCTATACCTTGGATTCTCAAAAGGTATAATTAAAGGATAATTATTAGGATAATTAAAAGGAAATTATTTTGTTTATGTCACCTTAGACGTAAAGCTGCTTCTCCCTTTTTCTTCCCCCTCACACACAGGCATTAAGTTTGAAGTGTTTTGAGCACTGCTGTGTCACATCAAGCATCTGTTTGGTGTGACTGCATTCGTGCAATATAATAGTAAGTTAAGTATGTATGTATCTAACACACACTGCAAGTGAAATGCAATAGTACTCTTTGCATTTGCTATGCATTTTAATTTTTAATGTCTCATTGAACACTGTATTTTAGGAAAATCAAGAAAAAATGGTGCATTTTAATTGTCCAGAACCCAGTATTCCATTTTGACAGAAATGTAGCATATTTCAGTTCTCTTTCAAATTCTCAAAACTCTATTTTTGCTCTTCAGTAGAACGGAGTCTGATGCCACGTACACACGACTGTTTTTCATGACGAGAAAAATGCCATTTTTTTATTTGGACATTAAAAACGATTGTGTGTGGGCTCCAGAGCATTTTTCACGACGTGAAAAATGGGCATTAAAAATTTGGAACATGCTCTAATTTTTCTCGTCGTTTTTCACGTCGTCGTTTTTCTCGTCATGAAAAACGGCCGTGTGTAGGCTTTAACGACGTGAAAAAAATGCGCATGCTCAGAAGCAAGTGATGAGATGGGAGCGCTCGTTCTGGTAAAACTAGCGTTCGTAATGGAGATAGCACATTCGTCACGCTGTAACGGACTGAAGAGCACGAGGCTGAAAAGCGTGAATCGTCTCTGACCAAACTTTACTAACACAAGGATCAGCAAAAGCTGCCCAAAGGGTGGCGCCATCCGAATGGAACTTCCCCTTTATAGTGCCGTCGTACATTTCGTACGTCACCGCGCTTTGCTCGAGCATTTTTTTTTCATGATCGTGTGTAGGTAAGGCAGGCTTGAGAAGAATCACGTCGAGAAAAACTTTTTTTTTTTTCAATGACATTAAAAACGGTCGTGTGTACGCAGCATATGGGCTGGTTTCTAACACCATTATTTCCAAAATTCCCAAATACCTCAATTTTTAGAGTGCTGCTATTAGAATTGATCTACTGTATTTTATGGCTCAGGTAAGCGATCAAGTAAAACTCCAAAAACTGTTGATATTTTTTTATTTTTGAGGACCTTTTTGTTCTCATTTTTTTTTTTTAAATGTATCAGTATTTAGGCCTCGTTCACATGAGTGTACTTAAGACCCTTTCACATGGGAATTCAGATCAGGTCTGACAGTCCGTTTTTCAGGTGGACCCAATCAGAAGCTCCATGTAGCCCTATGAACAAGTGGACGTAAACAGGTCCATTTACATCCGCCCACCGGAACAAAAAATGAAAAAGGACTATATGCTTTTCCATTTTTCTGGACCTACATGTGATGGAGGTAGCCTGATGTAAATAAAGCCATCATGGGTCTGCCCGTGTCCACAAATTGAACAGGCACAGATGTCACAATTCTGACAACCATCCTATTCAGCTCCAATTCCCATCCAATTTATCAGGGGGTCTGCTCACAGATCCCCTGTTGAATGGAGCGGACTCTGCTTCATGATAAAGGAGCCTACCACAATACACTGGTGTGAGGGTCATGTTTTGCGTGGTTTGCCTGCATGGGATACATAGGTGTTACATGCATCTTCATGCAGTCCAATTCATGTCAATTGGGAGGATGCTGCTGCACAGACATAGCAGCTGCTCTAGATTTGTCAGCTGTATGAGTGCAGGTGTGGGTCCTTAACCTCTTGGCGCCAAGTGCATGCAAATATGCGGGCCTCTCGGCGGGCCTTGGAGCCGAGCGGCCGCATATTTGCGTGTAATAGTGCAAATAGAGCTGTGCCGAGAATGCGCGCCCTGTGTGCTCCAGGCATAGTTACTGGTGGGTAGCGGAAAGCTCCCGTTCACTGCTTGCGATCGGGAGCTTTCCGTTCATGTGACCGCCATGACAGACAATCACAGGAGTCACATGAGCATAAGCCACCTTCTGCCATTCTAAACCCCTTTAAAGGGCCGGCTGGCGCTGACTCCAAGGGGTTACACACAGACAGTGTGAATTCAGACACCTGCACCCACACGGATGTCAAATTGGGAGCAGCTACTGTGACTGTGCATCCTCATCCAGGCAGTCCCATTCATGTCAATTGGGACGCAGCAGCTGTGCATCCTGTGCATGCAAAACACGACCCTCACACAGGGTGTACCGAATACTTTTTATATTTTGGCAAGCAGCTATGTAGACACATTGCTAAGAAAGGATAAGTCTTCATATGTATCATATCCCAAAATGCAGTGTGTTTCAGGTGCAATCAGCTTGTATTTGAGGTCAATTTAAGATAATTGCTTTAGAAGTGCTTCTGACTTGCTTCAAAACTGCATCTGAAACCCCAATGACTTGTACAGGGAAAAAAGCAGTTTCCAATTCAAAGAAAATACCATGTACAAATATCTCAATTATGAGGAATGATGTAATATATTATTAATTTAAATGATATGTACTTTGTGCCTCGCTAATTAATTATAAAACAAGTGAACAAATAACAGCCACTAACCCCTGACTAAAGTAGTTAAAGTGCTTTAGGACAGGTAAAGTGAATTGGGTGATGGGGGCGCTCTAACATTGCATAATAAAAGTGAATTTAGGAAAATGCATAACACGACCTTCTTCACACAGATATTCTTAGTGAATGAAATCACACAAATGCTCTATTACTTGAGACCTGTACATGATTGAAAAAAGCAAAAATCAAATCGTTCACTCATAAATAATGTGCAAATTTTGGGATTTTATTCACTAAGAATATCTGTGTGAAGAAGGTTGTGTTATGCATTTTCCTTAATTCACTTTTATTATGCAATGTTAGAGCGCCTCCTTCGCTCAATTCAATATATTCAATATATTATTAATACATGATGCATTGTGTAATGCAAGAACATCACTAATTATGTTGAGTAAATAATTAAGTAGTATATACTTTATAGTGTCACTGGTGACTCCAGACCTTTTATTTTGTTTGTATATACTTTATAGCAGCCACTGGTGTGCGGTTCAACTGGATAAGAGCAAGGCCCTCTGATCCCACCTGTATTGAATTGTATTGTGACTGTACTGTCTTCCCTGATGTTGTAAAGCGCTGCGCAAACTGTTGGCGCTATATAAATCCTGTATAATAATAATAATAATAAGCCAGTCATTTTTTATGCTGACAAAAATCCTAATTAAAAAAGAAAAAAATGTTTTTTAGAACCCAAATAGTTTGCAACAGTGATGATTATTATAATAGAATTACTATAATGAAACCATGGATAACCTCAGCACTTATGTCTGCTAAGCACACAATTAATACAGTTAAGGTCTACTTTGAAACATTTTTCACATAAATATCGGCTATTAACTAAAAAATTGATTTAGTAGTATAAAGTATCCAATGTACTGTATTAAACATTTCTTTGCACACATAAATTCTAACCATTGACGACATTTCATAAAATGTAGAAAAGTGCACTTTATTGTACTTAATGTACATGAAAACACAGCAGGGCCTGTATCAAACACTCTATGATTCAGTCAGTCTGATCTTACCACATTATATGTTGTCTGAAATAGACTGACAAGTGAGTGAACACACACAGGATGCTGCTTTTGACCTAGTTGACAGAAAGGTCATTGAAGACAGTTTGACTCAGAAGAATACCAAGTGACAGTTTCACATAATGTTTACATAGTAGCCTAAAATGGTACACATCCAGAGTGCATTGCAGTATTTTGGCATAAACTACTAAGGGTCCATTCGTGATGCAAAACATGCATTTTCACACGTTGATGCATGCACAAAATAAATTAATTGCAATGTGTCTCAAAGCAGGAAAAACAGATGTATTTTTTACAATTCAGCATGATGCACAGGACTGTGCATTGTGCTACCCTGCAGTGTGTTCTAAAGCACCTCCAAAACAAATGGCACCACAGTTCACTGATGCACAATGCTCGTTACTAGGGTTGTCCCGATACCACTTTTTTAAGACCAAGTACAAGTACCGATACTTTTTTCCAAGTACTCGCCGATACCGAATACCGATACTTTTTTTTTTTATCTCTTTAAAAAAAAAAAAAATTTTTTTTTTACATTTTTTTTTTTTTTTTTTACAATTTTTTTTATTTATTTATTGATTGATTTTTTATAATGTTTTCTTTTTTTTAAGGGGTGGGGGGTGGACAGTGTCAGTGTGTTTTTTCTTCTATTTTATTTTATTTATTTTTTACAATTCATTTCTTTATTATTTATTTTTTTATTAAATTTTTTATTTTTTTATCAGCCCTGTTGGGGGGCTTTGGTGAGATATCAGGGGTCTTAACAGACCTCTGACATCTCCCCTTTGAGACAGAGAAAGGGACTAGGGACAGATTCCCCAGTCCCTTTCTCAGCAGCCTCTGCTGCGCTGAAAATGAATGGAGAGAAGACCGCGGCTTCTCTTCATTCATAAACTAAAACATTGTAAACACAGTTTACGATGTTTCAGTTATGTGAATGGACAGAGTCAGTGATCACTGACTCTGTACATTCCGAACAGTAAGGAGCCAGATTTACCGGCTCCTACCTCCGCTCTCCATCCTGACAGATGGAGGGGGTGGAGGAGGAGAACAGAGGGGGATGGCAGCACGGAGGGGGACACGGATTGGGACGGCAGCACGGAGGGGGACACGGATTGGGACGGCGGCACGGAGGAGGACACGGATTGGGACGGCAGCACGGAGGGGGACACCTATTGGGACGGCGGCACGGAGGAGGACACGGATTGGGACAGCAGCACGGAGGGGGACACGGATTGGGACGGCGGCACGGAGGAGGACACGGATTGGGACGGCAGCACGGAGGGACACACGGATTGGGACGGCAGCACGGAGGGACACACGGATTGGGACGGCAGCACGGAGGGACACACGGATTGGGACGGCAGCACAGAGGGACACACGGATTGGGACGGCAGCACGGAGGGACACACGGATTGGGACAGCAGCAAAACGGAGGGGGCTGGAGGAGGATACGGGGACAATCAGCGGTGATCGTGTGTGGGGGAGCTACAAGCACCGATCACCGCTGATTTTAAAGCAGCTGATACCCGCGCGAGGGGGGAGAGAGAGAGAGAAGTGGACTCGGAGAAACTACTTTTAAATATATACAGCGGTGATCGGTGCTGGTAACTTCCCCCACCGCACTGATCAC
Organism: Rana muscosa; assembly: GCA_029206835.1. Lineage (NCBI taxonomy): Eukaryota > Metazoa > Chordata > Amphibia > Anura > Ranidae > Rana > Rana muscosa. The sequence continues at coordinate 688,520,011 of CM055117.1, forward strand.
TGCTGATCACAAGTATCGGGTGAAGCATCGGGAGCATTTGCCCGAGTACAAGTACTCAGGCAAATGCTCGGTATCGGTGCCGATACCGATACTAGTATCGGTATCGGGACATCCCTACTCGTTACCACACATCATAGTAACACATGTATTTTCTGAGATCTCGCAAAGTTATGGGTGTGAATGGGCCTTTAAAGAGTGTAGGTTTATGCAAGCAAAGGTTCAAAGACCCAGCTGGGGATACTAATATAAACCCAACTAACTTAAAGTGTTACTAAACCCACAACAGTAAAATCAGTCTGTATATACAGTAAAGCATGCTTGTTATACGTACTGTGGAACCTAAGGGGTTAATCCTCTGCATTGTGTAAAAAGGCTGTTTGATGCTGTATGGACAGATCCCCCTCTTCTTGCATTGTCCCCATAACATGTCTGGATAAGACGGAGATACTTCAGTCAGTCTGCATGCTCAGTTTGGTGTGTATTGCTAGAGAATTTTTTTTTTATCTTGGGAGGGTGCATTATTAAATAATATTATACAGGATTTTTTATAGCGGCAACAGTTTGCGCAGCACTTTACAACATGATGGCAAACAGTACAGTTACAAAACAATTCAGTACGGGAGGAATCAGAGGGCCCTGCTCGTTAGAGCTTACAATCTAGGAGTGCATGTGATCAGCACAGGACCAATCAGCACTGTCCAGACAGAGGGTCAGGGGACCAGTGTAGTATGAAAACTCCTCCTACAAGCTTTAACCAGGCACTGATAGATGTCACAAGACTGCTATATACTGCTGATGAGAAAAGGCATTTAGCAGTTTATATTTACTAAAATGATTGCATTTCCATGTTCTGTGTACTGTGGGAGACCAGGTATAGTGAATGCAGGGTCCTGGGTTTAGTACCACTGTAAGAGTAATCTAAAGAAGATGTCATATTTTCATAACTTGGTCTTTGGATCGAACACAGTTCCGCATGGCTTGTCTAAAACTGACACTCAATTGTAAATTACTCCTACCGGGTTTACTAACTGGTATTAAAATACCAGTAATAGCAATATAATAAATTAAATAATATACAAAATAATATAAATGTAGTGCAAAATAAATTATATTTTTCTACATTCGGTGTAAACAACTTGAGATACCGTAAGCTGGAACACCAGTTTGTTGATGTTTTAAAGCTTCAACACCTACCTGTAACATAAAATCTATTTTGTGATATTTTCATGCTGTAAAACTTCTATTGTATTTATATGTATTAAAGCTATTTTATTAAAGAAATCAACTAAATATATTTGTGTTTAGTGAATCCTGAAATGATACTCTCTACAAAAGAAAAAAATGTATTTTCTCACATCATCTGGAAACAGGTATGGCTGCACAAAGGCCCAGAGAAAGGATGGAGACCAAGCTGTAGCCCCAATAGGCTAGTCGTCCTCTTATGCTTATAATACACAAAGAGGACACAGTGGGGCTGATTTCCTAAAACTGGAAAGTGCAAAAACTGGTGCAGCTCTGCAACAATCAGCTTCCAGTTTGTTTTTGTCAAAGCTTAATTGAACAAGCTGAAGTTAGAAGCCGATTGGCTACCATGCACAGTTGCACCAGATTTTGCGCTCTCCAGTTTTAGTAAATCAACCCCTTTATTCCAGGTAATGAGCAATAAGGCTCGATTCACACTAATGCATGTTGCTTTTGAGCGTTTTTGCCTTGCTTTTTGCGGTGATTGCCGCGTTTTTCAACATGCGTTTTTACCGCGATTTGCGTTTTTTTTTTTTTTTATACATTTTTATACAGTAATTTTTTTTTTATACATTTCCATAAAAAAAACGCAAAACGCAAATCGCGACAAAATCGCGGTAAAAACGCATCAAAAACTTGGTACTTGCGTTTTTGATGCAGGTCCATTGACTTCTATTACATGCAAAACGCTGGTTTTTGCAGGAAAAAAAGTCCCCGACCCTTTCCAAAAACGCAGAGGTACAAAAATGCATTGATGTGAACATGTTCCATAGGAACCCATGTTAAAAAATTTCCATGCATTTCAGCAAAATGCAAAATGCACCAAAAAACGCATTAGTGTGAATGGAGCCTAAAGGAGTGATTTGTTAAAGCAAAAGTTATACTGAATAAATTCCTAACTGAATTTATGATCACTTTATTATCCCAGTGAGTATATCAATGGGAAATGCTCTGATCCTATCAGACAGGCACCAATTTTGGTGGAAAAATCCTCTCATTTGACAACAACTATAAGTATTACTGGCTCTTTTGTGACCCTAGCGTAAGTGAGTTGAATATTATTATAAATGTAAAAGCGTTACCTGTTTTGTACCAGTCACGCATACATTTTTGATTGTTAAGACAAATAATAATCACTCAAGCAAGAAGCATTTATATCAACACAATTTCAAATATTTTTGACTCTGAGAAAACACTAATTGATTTATTTTCCCTTAAACGTTTTGTTCAATGGAAGCACAAATTGATGTTTCACTAGAAACCTTTGCAAATAAAAACAATCAAATATTTCATATTGAATTTTTTATATAATCTAATTAATGAACACTTAGAATAAACAGTTAATTGAATGACAAAAGTGATGCATGCATGAACAGCATTAGTTTAATAAACTGCTAGTTACATGGTTTTACAGATGTAGGGACTTCTTTTGTTTTTATTCTTTACCTGAAACAGAGCATTGTGCTACATTGACATTGTATTGATGTTTGCTATTTTATGGTCTATTTTTACTAAAATATTTTGTATTTTATTATAAAGCAGGTGTAGTGTTTAATTTATTTCCATATATTTTTAGGGACTCCTTTGCAAAATGTACACGGGCATGGGAATGAGTCAAAGGAATGACTCATCCTCACTTTTCTCCATATCTATTGGTGCAATTGAATAGCAATTATTATTTTTATTATAATACAGAATTTATATAGCACAAACAGTTTTCACAGTGCTTTACAACATGAAGGCAGACATTACAGTTACAATACAATTCAATACAGGAGGAATCAGAGGGCCCTGTTTGTTAGAGCTTACAATCTAGGAGCGAGGGTCAAGTGATGATACAAAAGGTAATAAATGTGGGGGATGAACTTTAGGGATTATCTAAAAGTGGACAGAGTAGAAGATAGTCAGAGAAATTGAGGTAGGGAATTCTATAGGCTTGGGAGAAGTCCTGGAGACGAGCAAGGGAGAAAATGACAAGAGAGCTACAGAGCAGGAGGTCTTAGGAGGAGTGAAGAGAACAATTTGGTTGGTATTTTGAGACAAGATTAGTGATGTAGCTGGGGGCAGAATTGTGGATGGCTTTGTAAATTGTTGTTAGTATTTTGAATTTAATTCATTGGGTGAGCGAAAGCGAAAGTGGAGGGACTGGCCGAGAGGGGTAGAAGACACTGAACAGTTGGTAAGATGGATGAGTCTGGCAGCAGCATTCATGCTGGACTATAATAAAAAAGAAAAAATGGCGCAAAATGAGTTCTAGGCAGAGTATATAATAATAAAAAGAGTCAATGAATATAAATGTTGTAAGCACCAGCGGCAGCTACCATGAGCAGAAGCAGGCTCTGTAAAATATGATGCAAAAGAGAAAGGTGCGCCAAACTAAGTGCAGTAAAACAGGCTTTAATGGCAAAATTATATAAAAACCAGCCAAATGGCTACTCACAGGATGCAGGACAAATTAAGGCATGTAAGGGGTTGATAGATTGATGGATCTGATGAAATAGCGGATGCTGTGAAACGCGTCATCCCATTGGTCCGTTCTATCCCCACGTCACTTCCGGTCCGACGGCGCGCTGCGCTCCACGCTGAAGCGCACGCTGAAGCGCTCGCTGAACTGCAGCTTCCTGGTTGTTTCCTGTCCATCCCATCGATACAGGGCTTTTCACATCACCTGCAGCTCGGATGCCTTGACTTCCCCTGCTGACACCGCAACCTGCTTCCAGCCTTCCTGCCTTCAGCCATCTTCAGCAACTTCTGTCATCTGGAACTTACATCTCCCCTGAGGACCGCCTTAGATGACTCCGGACCACTATTAACCCCTTACATGCCTTAATTTGTCCTGCATCCTGTGAGTAGCCATTTGGCTGGTTTTTATATAATTTTGCCATTAAAGCCTGTTTTACTGCACTTAGTTTGGCGCACCTTTCTCTTTTGCATTCATGCTGGACTGAAGAGGGAATAGCCTATATAAAGGTAAGCCAATAAGGAGGGAGTTGCAGTAGTCGAGGGGAGAGATGACGATGGAGTGAATTAGAAGCTTTGTGGTGTCATTGGTTAGGAGGGGGTGTATTTTGGAGATGTTGCGTAGGTTTGGACAGTGATTGGATGTCGGGCTGGAAAGAATAAATCAGATTCCAGGATAACACCTAGCACCCTGTAAGTAAGGGGTTGATAGTTGTGCCATCGGTCTTGACAGAGAAGTCAGGAAAAGGGGAATAATATGCTATATGTGAGTTCATACAGTGGGGAAAATTATTTTTTGATCTTCTGCAGATTTTGTAAGTTTGCAAAATTACAAAGAAATTAAGGGTCTATTATTTTTATCATAGGTGTTTTTTTTTTTAATGATAGGGACAGAATATGAACCAAAAATCCAGAAAAAAACACACGATACAAATGTTATAAATTGTGTGTTGTGATATCTAAATGAATATATAGTAGCGCTATGTTTATAAAATATAAACAAAATCTAAAAACTATAACACTACGTGAAAAATAAATACCACTAAGTGAATATATAAAACACAAAATATTATAAACACATAATATTATTATTGTGACAAAAAAGTTGCTCAAAAGTCCATCAAACGTTAGTGTAAATATTAAGCAAATCAAAAAAAGTTCAAGTCCATTAAGTGATTGTGTATATCCAAGTGATTGAATAAAACCAAGTGATTGAATGAAATTTTCCTTAAATAAACTTAAACTGGAGCTTCCACCACACCATTCGTGATTCCTCTCCCATAAGAAATAAACTCACCAAAAATATATGCCTTGCACTCTCATGCTCGGCAGAATAGCTTAATGAACCCACCAGGGTAAATAGACTTGCTCCACCGGTGCTCATCCAATCATGACTTCCACATGTAAAATAAAATTAAAATTAAAAAGTGCTTCCAATGGTTAAGTAAGTAAAACCAATTTATTTAAAAATAGCAGCAAACTCTTCAACCATTGCACTTGCATCACTTCAAAGTAAAAAAACAGCAATACGAAATCACACACAGGAACAAGCACATCAGGTAAAGATTTTGCAGTGGTGTGCGGGGAATTGCGGTCACGGCGGACCCAAAAAACTGCTTCAGATCTCACCCTCCGATCGCTCACTCGCTGGTCTATCCTGTGTACGTTTAAACAGCCGGTGGTATGGAACGTCAAGAGTTACAGGTGCTTGCCGTGCAGACCACGCCCAGACATGTTTCGTCACTAGGACTTAATCATTGGGATTGGCTGCACGGCAAAACAGCATCACCTTTATAGTCTATAATGAATTAACCCCTACTTAGTTAACAAGCTTTTCGTGTCTCCATAATCGCAAATCATCGGCTCTGACACCATCGGCAGCGATCACTAGAGCTCTAAGTATGTTAAACACTGCAAATGTTGTATGAATTAATACAATATGCTTATGATTGTAAAAGCATATACATGCTATCGCATGGATACCCATAAAATAAAATAAAAATAAAATCATTGATAATTAAAAAACATTATGAATAGGGTTGAGCGGACCCGAACTGTAAAGTTCGGGTCCGTACCGAACTTTTGGGTTTTTGGGTCCCGGAACCGAGCCCGAACAATTGACTGTGGGTTCGGGTCCGGTGTTTGGCGATGTAATGGCGCATTTCTAAAAGCTACAGGGCAGCCAATAAACTTTTGTTTACCTGGTGTGCCCTTAGAAGCCATCACAGCCATGTCTACTAATGACATGACTGTGATTGGCCAGTGCAGCATGTGACCCAGCCTCTATATAAGCTAGAGGCACACAGCAAAGCACGTCACTCTGCTTTTAAACAGTGTAGGGAAAGTTTCCTGGCTGCTGTTGCTGTGAGGGAGAGAATGAAATGATAGGAGTTAGTCCTGATTCTGCAATCTACTGAGAGAAAAGATAAAGACAGTGTAGGGCAAGGTTCCTGCTGCTGCTTTCAGGGAGAGAGATTTATGTAGGAGTCCAGATTCAGAGATCTAATAACAGCGATCTGCATAGATTTACCTGGTTGGGTTGCAGTGCACAGTCTTTTTACACTGCCATGAGCCCAGTGCCAGAGAAAATCAAACTTTTATCTGCAAGCTCAGTGCACCAGCACTGCATATGTTACGTTGAGATACACCCTGTACATACTGTGGGTGTATGGGATAGCAGACAGCAGGATTGACATAAATAAATAATAGACACTACTACTTTTATTTTGGAAAAATTGTTTGGCCGCGGCCTTTATTATTGGCTTTAAACTTAAATAAACAATAAGTTAGACTTTAATGACAAACACGTAAGGAACAGCTCAGCCACTACGGCTCAAGCTGTATCATAAAAAAAGGGGAAATCCCCAAAACAAATTATCACTTTGTCTAACTTATAACAATAAAGTCCCCCTTTATAGGTGACACTAGCCACATAATAAAATTAACAGCCTGCGACAAAGGGAGGGCGGGAGGGAATTCCACCGCTGCTGCTACTGAGGTGATTTGAGCCTTTAGGGCTCTGAATCCCTCTTTTTATTTACCATTTACTCAAAACAAACCCCTTAGCTGCCCAGATACAGCGGTCACCTGACCATCCTGAGCAGCTAAGGACCAATTGTACCTCTTCCCACAATTTTTTTTACTCCAGAGAAAGTTGTCCAATAATCTTCTAGTAATACCTAAAACTGCCCAGCTACAACTACCCCTTGTCTAGCTGTCCCCAGGTCCAATATGAAACTTTCACTCCTTTTCTGTTACTGGGGAAAATAAGAACTCCGCTGTCGCAATCCTATGAGGCAAGGGGGGCCTAGATATCTTTCCCCCTTTCCTTACATTCTGCTCTTCCAAAAACACCAATTTAGGGCAAAAAAAGAAAAAAAATTGCAGTGTTTTCTGCATATATGCAGGTGTGAGATTTACAAATATATATTTTTTTTTCTTCTATTGTGCTATTCTAAAAAAAAAAATTATTGCAAAAACATTTTTTTTGAATAGCATTTTCTGCAGTTCTGTAGGTGTGAGATAAACCTTTTACATACTGTGGGTGTATTCTGCTCTTCCAAAAACACCCATTTAGGGAAAAAAAAATTGCAGTGTTTTCTGCATATATGCAGGTGTGAGATTTACAATTCATATATATTTTTCTTCTATTGTGCTATTCTAAAAAAATAATTTTAGGACAAAAACATTTTTTTGGAATAGCATTTTTTGCAGTTCTGTAGGTGTGAGATACACCGTTTACATACTGTGGGTGTATTCTGCTCTTCCAAAAACACCCATTTAGGGAAAATAAAAAAAAATTGCAGTGTTTTCTGCATATATGCAGGTGTGAGATTTACAATTCATATATATTTTTGTTCTATTGTGCTATTCTAAAAAAAAAAAATTAGGACAAAAGCATTTTTTTTTTATTGCATTTTCTGCAGTTCTGTAGGTGTGAGATACACCGTTTACATACTGTGGGTGTATTCTGCTCTTCCAAAAACACCCATTTAGGGAAAAAAATTAAATAAAAAAAAATTGCAGTGTTTTCTGCATATATGCAGGTGTGAGATTTACAATTCATATATATTTTTCTTCTATTGTGGTATTCGAAAAAAAAAATTTTAGGACGAAAATTTTTTTTTGGAATAGCATTTTCTGCAGTTCTGTAGACGTGGGGTACACCGTTTACATACTGTGGGTGTATTCTGCTCTTCCAAAAACACCCATTTAGGGTAAAAAATAAAATAAAAAAAACAATTTGCAGTGTTTTCTGCATATATGCAGGTGTGAGATTTACAATGCATATATTTTTTTTTTTCTATTGTGCTATTCTAAAAAAATAATTTTAGGACAAAAACATTTTTTTTGAATAGCATTTTCTGCAGTTCTGTAGGTGTGCGGTACACCATTTACATACTTCGGGTGTATTCTGCTCTTCCAAAAACACCCATTTAGGGGAAAAAAAAACAATTTGCAGTGTTTTCTGCATATATGCAGGTGTGAGATTTACAATTCATATATATTTTTGTTCTACTGTGCTATTCTAAAAAAATAATTTTAGGACAAAAACATTTTTTTTGAATAGCATTTTCTGCAGTTCTGTAGGTGTGAGGTACACCATTTACATACTGTGGGTGTATTCTGCTCTTCCAAAAACACCCATTTAGGGAAAAAAAAATTGCAGTGTTTTCCGCATATATGCAGGTGTGAGATTTACAATTCATATATATTTTTCTTCTATTGTGCTATTCTAAAAAAAATAATTTTAGGACAAAAACATTTTTTTTTAATAGCATTTTTTGCAGTTATGTAGGTGTGAGATACACCGTTTACATACTGTGGGTGTATTCTGCTCTTCCAAAAACACCCATTTAGGGCAAAATCCTAAATTTGGAAAATATGAGGAGAACGTCAAAGGGACGTGGCCCCGGTCATAGTGCTGCTGGTGGAGCTCCTGTTGCAGGGAGAGGACGTGGTCGATCTGTGCCAGCTACACGCACAAGTGAAACACCTTCCGCAGGTGCGAGTAGGCGACAAAGCCTGCAGCGGTATTTTGTCGCGCCTAATGAGGCTGTTCGAATGTTGAGGCCAGGACAAGTACAGGCGATAGTAGATTGGGTTGCTGATAGTGCCTCCGGGTTCCTTCACATTGTCTCCCACCCAGTCTTCTGATGAAAGATCAGAGTTGGCACCTGCAGCCGATGACCATCAGTCTTTCACCTCACCCCCTTGCAAATCAGCCAAGCAGTCTGAGCCCCAAATAATGCAGCAGTCTCTTCTGCTTTTCGGTGACTCTGTTAGCAGGGTTTCCCAGTGCCATCAACCTAGCCCTGCCCCAGAAGTGGAAGAGATTGAGTGCACCGATGCCCAACCACTTATGTTTCATGATGAGTACATGGGAGGACCATCGCAGCACGTCTCGGATGATGACGAAACACAGGTGCCAACTGCTGCTGTTTTCGCAATTGTGCAGACCGACAACAAGGGCAGGAGTGAAGACTGGGTGGAAGATGATGTGGAGGACGATGAGGTCCTTGACCCCACATGGAATCAACGTTATGCAGGTGACCAGTGTAGTTCGGAGGAAGAGGCGGTGGTCGCACAGAGCCACCAGCACAGCAGAAGAGGGAGCAGGGTGCAAAAGCGGAGCGTCCGTCCCCTAGACAGTACGTCTGCTACTGCCCAACGCAGCAAGGGACCAAGCACACCAAAGCCAGGTCCAAGGAGTTCCCTAGTGTGGCAGTTCTTCAGACAATGTGCTGATGACAAGACACGAGTGGTTTGCACGCTGTGCAATCAGAGCCTGAAGCATAAACTCAACCTGGGCACAACCTGCATGACCAGGCATCTAAGTGCAAAGCACGAGCTGCAGTAGAGTAGACACCTCAAAAACAAAGAAAGGTATCTGGCTCCTCCTGCTTCCTCTTCTGCTGCAGTCTCGGCCTCTTCATCCACCTCCATAGTGACAGTAGCACCTGCCAACCCGCAAACAGAGCATCTGCCAGCAACACTACCACCTGGGTCACCAACCATCTCCACAATGTCCCATGGAAGCGTTCAGCTCTCTATCTCCCAAACACTGGAGCGGAAGAGGAAGTACCCCCCTAGCCACCCGCGATCCCTGGCCCTGAATGCCAGCATTTCAAAATTCCTCGCATTGAAATGCTGTCATTCCGTCTGGTGGAGATGCAGAGTTTTAAAAGCCTGATGGCATTGGCTGTCCCACAGTACGTCGTGCCCAGCCGCCACTACTTTTCAGGCGAGCCATTCCTTCCCTGCACAACCAAGTGGGGGACAAAATCAGGTGTGCACTGCGCAACACCATCTGTGGCAAGGTCCACCTAACTACGGATGCGTGGACCAGTAAGCACGGTCAGGGATGTTATATCTCCCTAACAGCACACTGGGTAAATGCAGTGGCGGCTGGACCTGAGGCAGATAGCAGTTTGGCGCATGTCCTTCCACCACCGAGGATTGCAGGGCGCTTCAGTTTGCCTCCTGTTGCTAACTCCTCCTACTCCGCTTCCTCATCCTCTACCGCCTCCTCATTCGGTCAGCGTAACACCTTCACCACCAACTTCAGCACAGCCAGGGGTAAACGACAGTAGGCAGTTTTAAAACTTTCCTGTTTGGGGGAAAAACCCCACACCGCGCAGGAGTTGTGGAGGGACATGGAACAACAGACCGATGAGTGGTTGGTGGCAGTGAGACTCAAGCCCGGCCAGGTGGTGTGCGATAATGGGTGAAATCTCGTAGCAGCTCTGGGCCTAGCCGGTTTGAGGCACATCCCTTGCCTGGCGCATGTGCTGAACTTGGTGGTCCAGTGGTTCCTGAAAAATTACCCCAATATGCCAGAGCTGCTGCAGAAAATGCGGGCCGTCTGTGCGCACTTTCGGCGTTCTCACCCTGCTGCTACTCGCCTGTCAGCGCTGCAGCGTAACTTCGGCCTTCCCGCTCACCGCGTCATATGTGACGTGCCCACAAGGTGGAACTCCACCTTGCACATGCTGGCCAGACTGTGCGAGCAGCAGCAGGCGATAGTGGAGTTTCAGCTGCAGCAATCACGCGTGAGTCACTCTGCGGAACAGCACAACTTCACCACCAATAACTGGGCCTCCATGCGAGACCTGTGTGCCTTGTTGCGCTGTTTTGAGTACTCCACCAACATGGCCAGTGCCGATGACGCCGTTCTCATTGTTACTATCCCAGTTCTATGCCTCCCTGAAAAAACGCTTCGGGCAATGATGGAAGAGGATGTGGCACAGGAGGAGGAGGAGGAGGAACCGGGATCATTTCAAATGCTTTCAGAGCAGTCTTTCACAAGTGGCTACGAGGGTGGGTTCCTGCACCAACAAACGCCAGGTACACAATTGTCCGGCAGCAAGGGCACAGTTCTGGAGGATGACGAGGTGGAGGATGAGGAGGAGATGGAGGAGGAGGAACCATGTTCACAGCAGGGTGGCACCCAGATCAGCTCATGGCCATCACTGGTGCGTGGTTGGGGGGATACAGAGGACACAGACAATACACCTCCCACAGAAGACAGCTTTTCGTTGCCTCTGGGCAGCCTGGCACACATGAGCGATTACATGCTGCAGTGTCTCCCTGCAACGACCGCCGAGTTGCCCACATTCTAACTGGTGCTGATTACTGGGTGGCCACCCTGCTGGATCCCCGTTTCAAGGGCAACGTACCATCCTTAATTCCCTCACTGGAGCGGGATCGTAAGATGCGCAAGTACAAGCGCACGCTGGTAGACACGCTGCTGGTGGCATTCCCACCTGACAGCGGGGGTACGGTGGAAGCACAAGGCGAAGGCAGAGGAGGAGGAAGAGGTCGCCAACGCAGCCGGGGCACCGCCAGCACCTCAGAAGGCAGGGTAAGCATGGCTGAAATGTGGAAAAGCTTTGTCAGCACGCCACAACAACCAGCACCACCAGCTGAGATGGAACGTCTTAGCAGGAGGCAGCATTTCACCAACATGGTGGAGCAGTATGTGTGCACACGCCTACACGTACTGAATGACGTGTCTGCCCCCTTCAACTTCTGGGTCTCCAAATTGGGCACATGGCCTGAGCTTGCCCTTTACGCCTTGGAGGTGCTGGCCTGCCCTGCAGCCAGTGTATTATCTGAACGTGTATTTACCACGGCAGGGGGTGTTATCACAGACAAGCGCAGCCGCCTGTCCAGAGCCAATGTGGACAAGCTCGCGTTCATTAAAATGAACCAGGCATGGATCCCACAGGACTTGTCCGTACCTTGTGCAGAATAGACATGTATACCGGTGTTCTGACAAAAACTGTCCGTCCATCGGATAGTGTCCGGCCCGTACTGTGCAGGCGCAGCGCTTGCGCAGTACGGAGGACAAGGAGATTCACAAAATCTCCAAAGATGAACGGCGCCTGCGCAGTGAGTGCAGGTTCAAGCCCCACCATCCAAGTGGACATACGGTAGAACATAGTAACAGGGCCCCCCACGGGCTTGCTTCGCTCGCCACGCTTCGGGCACGGCCTCGCTTGGCTCGGCTTGAACCTCAGGTGGTGTGGCTTGAACCTGGACTCACCGTGCAGGCGCCATTTGTCTTCGGAGATTTTCGAAATCCCCTTGTCCTACGTACTGAGCAAGCGCAGTACAGGGCGGACACTATCTGACGGGGGACAGAATTCGACACATCACTGGCCTTAACCAGCCATTGTTGTATTTTTGAACCAGTGTTGGCTACCTCGTCCTCCTCCACCGCTGCTTCCACCTACACAGCCACATCCACCGCCACCTAAACCTCCTACTCCATATGGACCTCGTCCTCCTAGGTCAAGATTATTTTTTTTATTTTTTTTTATTTCAAAGTATTTAATTTTCCCACTAGCTTATCCATTAAATTGAAAAATATTTTTTCCAGAAAGGGCCTTTTCTGGGGAATTCCCACCATATGTGTGGCATTGTGCCGTTGAGTTTCTGAGGTTCTTAATGACTTCCTGTACCTCTTCTGCTGAGAAGGGGGCCTCCAGCATCTTATTTTTTATTTATTTTTTATTTTAAGATATTTCTCTATCCACATTTGTTTGCAGAGCACTTGCCATGCTCTTAAGAACATGTTGCTGCCATTTGCAGCCCTCTATCCATTTCCATTACTTTTTTAGAGCCATTTTAGTCCTCAAAAGTTTGGGTCCCCATTGACTTCAATGGGGTTCGGGTTCGGGGTCAAGTTCAGGTCAAGTTCGGTCCCGAACTCGAACTTTTTTCCGAAGTTCGGCCGAACCCGTCGAACCCGAACATCCAGGTATCCGCTCAACTGTATTTATGAATGGTCGGGGTACAACTACATATACATTTAGTTTAAAACGACATATATATACATGTGTTTATAGTAATATATGATAATATGCCGGACTAGATATATAATACTGGGATCCTACAGGGACACAAGTGGCAATAACTGATGACCTTATAAATCTACAAGGAACACAATAAATTAAGAGACCTCTCCTCATTATTATTTAAAAATTATTGATGAAGCAATTCAGATCTAATTCGATATTTAACCCTCTCGGGTGAAGGCTCTTGAGAAGAAAGATCCACTTCGTTTCCCTCTGCGATAATTCTCTCACCCGATTAGAACCTCTCCATACTGGAAAGGTACAATCGATGCCACAAAATTGGAGAACAAATGGGTCCTGATCATGCTTTTCCTTAAAGTGCAAAGATACACTGTGATGTTTAAAGCCTTTTCTGATGTTGGCCAAATGTTCAGATATTCTGATTCTTAAAAGGCGTTTCGTTCTGCCTACATAATATAACTCACAAGGGCACCATAGTAGGTACACAACATAGGAAGAGTTACATGTAATGAACTAATCTATCTTAAATGTTTCATGATCCAGATTAGTAATACTAGTGGTACCTCTATTACTCACTCTAACTGTCCTGCAACAGATACATTTTCGGCATGAAAAAAAGCCCTTTAAATCTATCCTCAAATCATGCTGACCAGGGGGGTCCAGAATTTTCTGCACCACATGGTCACCAAAATTTGGAGCTCTACGGTAGATACATTTCGGTTTATCTGGCAGGGTGCCACCTAGGTGTCTGTCCCTACACAGAATATACCAGTATTTAGTAAAGATATTTTCTATCTCCTTATACTGAAAATGAAAATTGGAGAAAAACCCCCATTGGTGTTGATCATTCTTTATAGTATCCTCCTTATTCCTTAAACACTGTTCCCTGGGTATATTTGCTATTTCAGTGATAGTGTTACTGATCACTTCCTCACTATATCCCTTCTGTACAAATTTGTCCCCAAGTATACTGGCCTGTGCGAAATAGTTATCTGTTGTAGTACAGTTACGGCGAACCCTTAACATCTGTCCCTTGGGAATATTTCTAACCCAAGAGGGATGGTGTCCACTCCCAATGGACAGGTAGCTGTTCCTATCAGTGGGCTTAAAGTATACTTTTGTACTTAATTCAACACCAGTTTTCATAATGGTCAAGTCCAAAAAATTAACCCTCTCCTCACTGATAATGTGGTCCAATACGATGTTATTTGTATTATTATTCAAATATTTCACAAATTCCACTGCAGATTCCCTTGATCCCTCCCATATGAACAGGAGGTCATCAATGAATCTACGATAGAGTTTTAATTCTGGTCTGTGTTGGTTAAAGACATGCCTATCCTCCCATTCTGCCATGAATAGATTGGCGAGGCTGGGAGAAAATTTCGCTCCCATTGCAACACCGACCTGCTGGGAGAAGAATTGACCACAAAACCAAAAATAATTATGGGCCATACAAAAATCGAAAACTTTGCCCAGAAAACATTTCTGTATATAGGGTATGTCTTCACGTTTACTCAAAGCCTAGTTCAACGCCAACAACGCATCATCATGCTGTATGATGGTGTATAATGAACTAACATCCGCGGTTACTAGATAGGTCGTGGCAGCTGGATTCAGCTTAACCTCATCCAGCAATCGTAGAAGGTCAGAGGTGTCTTTAAGATATGCCTTTGTGATTTTAACACTGGGTTGGAGGAACCTGTCAAGGTATTTATTTTTCACGTAGTGTTATAGTTTTTAGATTTTGTTTATATTTTATAAACATAGCGCTACTATTTATTCATTTAGATATCACAACACATGCTTCTTTTTTCTAAGTAGCAGCTTTAGGCACACACATATTCTTTGTGCGCAGTGGTGGTTTGAGGAATTTTTTTGGGGCGCTATTTTTTCTCACCTATTGTTAAATGTTATAAATTGAATTGCAGTTCAGTGAGTAAAATATGTATTTGATCCCCAAGCAAAGCACGACTTACTACTTGGCAGAGAAACTCTTGTTGGCAAGCACAGAGGTAGGTCGTTTCTTGTAGTTGGTTACCAGGTTTGCACATATCTCAGGAGGGATTTTGGTCCACAGTTGGGCCTTGCGGGCATTGTAGGATTTCATTCCATGGCGGCACATTGTGTTACCAAGTGTTTGTTGGTTGACTGGGGTCCCAACTGCCTTGAGATCATTCACAAGCTCCTCCCGTGTAGTTCTGGGCTGCTCCCTCACTTTTCTCATGATCATCTTTACTCCATGAGGCAAAACCTTGCATGAAGCTCCAGACCGAGAGCGACTAATGGTTATTTTGTATTTTTTACATTTGCGAATAATTGCTCCAACAGTTATCTCCTTCTTACCAAGCTTTTTGCTGATGGTCTTGTAGCCCATTCCAGCCTTGTGCAGGTCTACAATATTGTCCCTGATGTCCTTTGACAGCTCTTTGGTCTTGCCCATGATGGTGAGGTTTGAATGGAATAAAGATTCCGTGGACAAGTGTCCACAGGTGTCCACACATTTTATACACATAACGAGTTGTCGTTAGAAGCACCTTATTAAATTGACAGGACTAATCAGTGTACCACATGAGCACATACTTTAGCCAGTCTGTGGGAGCAAGAATTAATGTTGGTTGGTAGGGGATTAAATACTTATTTTACTTACTGAACTGCAACTCAATTTATAACATTTTTATCCTGTGTTTTTTTCTGAATTTTTAGTTGATATACTGTCTCTATCATTTAAAATATACATATGATAACAAATATAGACCCTTTATTTCTTTGTAAGTGGGCAAATTTACAAAATCTGCAGGAGAGGAGATCAAATAATTATTGTCCCCACTGTATTGTTTCCAACTTTAACATCTTTCACGATGGCTAATTCTCTAATAGTTTGACTGAAACAGAAAAGCTATATTTAGCCCTGCCCCATCCTAGTTTCTTCAGCCCTCCTTTTCAGAACTATTCAAATCCCCAGGTTTATGTGAAAAACTAAAGATAGATTTCCTTAACGTATCAAACCTCCCCAATTATAAATATACGTACATTACAAAATTATGCCAGATAAGTATAACTTAATTACCTAGGCAATGGTTATTGGCAGGAATTATCTTACACACTGTCAACCACTGTACTCTTTGTTAACTATCGTCATTAAATGTAAAGGAGAAATACAAAAATACACACATGTTAGAGGAGAGAAATTAAAGAAGCAAAAGTACATGGAAGTAAAGAAACAAGCACCAAAACCAAAATATAACAATGGAAATGGAATTGAAAATAAAAAAGTAAAGGTAATAACCAAAGAGGGTGTTTCACAGCAGATGGATAGAAAGAGCACATGGAAGATCTATATGAAAGTAGAAGACCCAGGAAGGATGCCCCACAACCTGAGGGCATAGCAATAACAATTAGTGATGAGCCGAACATACCTGGCTTCAGTTCGAGCAGAATTCAACAAACATTACCATTGAAGTTTGGGTGCCGAATTCGAACCCCATTGAGGTCAATTAGAACAAATTCTTAAAAAACATTAATTGCCATCATCTAGACCAGTGTTTTTCAACCTTTTTTCAACCAAGGCACCCTTTAAAATCTGTCAGAATCTCGAGGCACACCAAACCAAAAATGTGGAAAACTCCATTGATTGTTTCTCAGGCGAGACAGTGGAAGGGGGGGACATCTCCTCCCGTCGCTTTTGAAAGCGTTCCAGTGGCTCAAGAGCCGCTCGGAATGCTTTCATGAGAAAGCCAGTCACTGGCTGTAAAAAACAATACCAAGGTTATGGCTGATATCTTTAGCCCCGGCAAACCATTCCAAATCTGTAACTACGAAATGTGGTCTTGTGGGGGAAAAAAACAAAAACCTACATAACACTTGTTACAATTAGGGCACTTTCACATTGACTCATTCCATTTTTTTTATATAATATACATGTTCTATGTGGGTTATTATTGATAATGATAACTGTATTCTTCAATACTGCAGTTTGGCCGCAGCGCAGGTGTAGCGCAGTGTACTTGCGGTTTTCGTGTGGTTTCTCAAACTTCTATTATGTAGTACATTTTTGGTACATTTTCTGAAAGCACATCAAAAATGAGGGACATAATAGAAGTCTATGAGAAACCACATGAAAACCGCAAGTACACTGCGCTACACCTGCGCTGCGGCCAAACTGCAGTATTGAAGTATACAGTTATCATTATCACTAATAACCCACATAGCCCATGTATATTATATTACATTTTAAAAAAAAACACCATGCCTGCAATGAAAAGTGAGGCAGTGAAAGTGCCAACAATTGTTATGTATTTTTTTTATTTTTATAAACACCATGCCTGCAATAAAACTATCATACATTGAAAAAGTACTGTACCTGTGTCTCCTCACTGTTTTGTTTCCTCACTGTTCTTTCACCTCTACTCGTGTTGTTGTTCTTCTTCTCCTCCCCTCAGGGAAACGCGCGCCAGCCAGCATTTATTCTGGCACCCGATAGCAACCGATGACGTAATCGGTTGGCAAGACGCGATCAGGCGGCTCGCACAGCCAGCACAGCTTCCCGAGTGCCTGTGGCAGCGGGAAGTGAGCTTTACACAGCGGACCGGCGCCGCTGTAATAGCAAAAATTTACCAAGTGGCCAGCAGTAGTTAAAACATCAGATAGCTGCCAAAGCTGCCTATATTGGGGGTCATTTTGCCGCGGCACACCTGGGGACTCTTCACGGCACACCAGTGTGCCGCGGCACACTGGTTGAGAAACATTGATCTAGGCTAATAGGCAAGAAATTATCAAACAGATGACATATGGGGCTGGGCACTGCCCTGATAAGCATGTACCAAAGCAATTTTTTTTTAGTAAATTCCATTTGATGGGGAGCAGTGATTTTAGCAATGCTTAAAGTGAAAAATTTTAAATGCAAAACTCTATTAGCTAACATACCTGGGGGGTGCCCTGACCCTGCCTCAGGTGGTGCACCTGTGCTCTGTAAACAACCTGCTACAGCAACACTGACATTTGCAAAGAAAAAATTGTCTTTAAATTACTGGCTAAATTGCAGCAGGTGTTACCCTTTATCTATAGCAGACCCTTATCCTAGATGAGGGTCTGGTATAGAAGTTTGGCGGCCTCCTCACAAAAAAGGAGTAGGGGGTTCCCCCATATTTTTTACCAGGCCCTTTAGGTGTTTTTTAGGGAGATAGCCCCCCCCCAAAAAAAATGCCATGTTATTCTGCTAAATTCTATGCAAAAACCTTGGGGACCACTCTGGTAAAGCACCTTGTCAGTGGCGTCAGGAGGGGGGCCACCAAAAAGCCTGGGGCTCGTATTGCTCATTCATTATTAGCCCTGAGTCCCAAGGCCTGGGGTTGGCCAGGAACTCGGGGCTATACAGGGCCAGACTGGCCTACCGGGATAGCGGGAGATTTCTGGGTAGGCCGCCTGCCCTGGGGTCGCTTTGCAGGGCCGATCCTGGGCGGGTGCACTGGCTGCCTCTGAAGTGAAGGGGGGCAGGCGCCGCTGGATTAGACAGAGCGGGAATCTCCCGCTTGCCCGGCATGGTGAAGTCCTGCCTCTTGGACTGGCTCCTATGATGGATGTCACACTGGTCCTATGCCGGGACGTGTGATGTCCATCATAGGAGCCGGTCCAGGAGGCAAAACTTTGTGTGACAGCGCTGGGTAAGTATGAGATCCCTGCTCTGTGTAAACCGGCAGCTCTCCTCTCCCCATGCACTGGCAAAGCTGCGCTGATGGGCACTGGCAAGACTGTGCTGATGGGCACTGGAAAAACTGTGCTGAAGTAAAATGGTGCAAAAAGAGTTCTGGCAGAGTTTAAATTCCAAATGTCAATAATTGATGTAAGCACTAGCGGCAGCTACCAAAAGCAGAAGCAGCCTCTGTAAGATATGATAAGGAAAGGAAGGTGCGCCAAACTAAGTGCAGTATAAAAGTTTTAATGGCAAATTAATAAAAGACAGCCAAATGGCTACTCACAAGATGGTGAATAATGTAAGGCATGTATAGGGTTATTGGTGGTCCAGTGTCATCTATGGCGGTCCTCGGGGGAGATGTGGGTCCCAGATGAGGAGGTAGCTGAAAGCAGGTCTGCGGTGTCAGCAGAGGACGTCTGGGCATCAAGGTGCTGGAGGCCGTGCGTGATGTTTCCCTTCTATGATGCAGGAAGGACCAGGAGGATGCGTTTTAGCGTGCGCTTCAGCGTGGATCGCAGCCTGCTGTCGGACCAGAAGTGACGTAATGCAAGGAACAGAGCAATGGGATGACGCGTTTCACAGCATCCGCTGTTTCATCAGATCCATGGAGAGCATTGTGATAGGTGGACGTTATATGGCAGAGAAAGGTGTCATGATTGGTTGGCAACACACAGGCATTTATGGGGGGACACTGTGATAGGTTGAAGAAGGAATACATGGCATATGATAGCACGGAGCTATATAAAGTATATCCAAACAAAATGAAAATAAATATAAGTATAAAAATAAAAATAAAAAGTGAAGGAATGTAGCTGATGTGGGATATATCTATGATGAGATTATGGAAAACAAATAGAAACAAAATAATACTATAGGAGAGCGGCGCTGTGATGATGGCGGGAAGGGGGAAAGGGAAAGGACGGGAGGGGCGAAGAAAGCACATACAAAAAAGGGAATGGGGCAAAAATGATAAGGATATTTATGAGCAGAATTAAGTGGGAATTGTTACCAATATAGATTGAAAAGGGGGGGGGGGAAGGGGGTGGGGGTTGTTTTTTAGTAATCAAAAACCTCATAATGACTGATATGAGGAAAAGGATGAAATAAATATATTAATAGGGGATACACAAATATTGGGCGAAAAAAATTATTACGTAACATAAATATAAGCAACATAAATATAAGTATCTAGGTGGGTACCTGACCCAAAAAGTGGATGAGATCAAATAGGAAGAGGAGGTGGTGGGAGAAGAAGAAAATTATAATCGAATATGATATGCGGGGGAGATTAATAAACTATGATAAACATAATAAAACATAATGGACATAATTATGATATATATAAAATACATATATAAAATACATATAAATCGCATAAGAAATATATATATATATATATATATATATATATATATATATATATATATAAAAATATATATATATATATAACAATTCCTAAAATACAAGGTACATATGAAGATCATAAGAAATACACCAAGAAATTATTCAACATAGGTAGCAGCAGATTTACAATAGAAGCCTAGTATATATACCGTATGTGTATGTATATGTGGACATGTTTAGCTTGGTCGGGACATTGAGATGGTGGATGGACGGACATCCGTATACAAATATGGAGAGAAGGGAAAAAAGGAGGGGGGGAAGAAGAGGGAAAAGGGTGGGGGGTGGAAGGGCCGGAAAGGGGCAATATATAAAAAATATTCATAAAAAATATATATATAATTACAAAATATATTACTATATATCTGAGAAAAAGCTCTAGTATAAGGATAAGCGGTCTGGTAAAAGAACGAAAAGACGCATCAGAAATCGCATGGAGTTGATAATGACTATAACAAAGGCATAAAATGATGGTAATGCAAGAATTTTAGATGATGTTGTTGGTTTCTATTTCTTCGTTGAGGCCATGAGGCGACATGGTGTTCAAAGAATAAATCCAGTAGGTTTTTTGTCTGCAGAGGCGTTAAAATCTCTCAACAGCAGTCAGCGTTTAGAAGGGCACTAATATCTTTGTGATGGTGAGCTGCAAAGTGACGTGCCACACTGTATTTTGGGTTGCTTCCTTGAACTGCACGACGGTGCTCTCCAAATCTGGCCCGTAGGGCTCTGATGGTTCTGCCTACGTATAGAAGGCCGCATGGACAAGAGATGCAATACACTAACATAGGTGGTGGAGCAGTTGTAAAAAGAACTGAAATTGAAAGTCTTGCTATTGGCCATAAAGGTTTTTTGGCCATGGGTGACATGAGAGTAGGTTAGGCATATAGGGCCTTTTTACACTGGAACATCCCTACAAGGGGAATTAAAGTAAGCTGTTTAAGCATATAATTTTTATGATGATTAGATGTTTTGGTTTTGCTATGAGCGATCTTACTTTTGATGTTGGGGGCCCTACTGTAGGCAAACTTGGGAGTAACTGATAAAGATTTGGATAGGTGGGGATCTTGGGTGAGGATGGTCCAATGTTTCTTAAAGATATTTTCCATTTTTTTATGTTTTGCGTGGTACTGAGTGATAAAACGAGTGGTGGGTTCTGAGTTAGATGTTTTAGGGATGGGCAAAAGATCTTGCTGGTAGGTGGCGCGAGCCTCTTCGATCAAATGGGGAGGATATCCTTTTTCAATAAATTTGTTTTTAAGTAGGATACTTTGAGATGTATAATTCTCTAGTCTAGTGATATTGCGTCTGAGTCGATGAAATTGGCTTTTGGGGACATTGTTGATCCACATGGGATGGTGGCAACTAGAGTAATGTAGATAAGAGTTTCCGGCTGTGGGTTTGGTGAAATTTTTTGCAAAAATAGAATTATCTGTATGAAAGAGCTCGAGGTCTAAAAAGCATAAAGATGCGGGGTCCATGGTCAAGGTAAAGGTTAGTCCAAAGTTATTGCAATTGCAGTAAGTTAAAAATTCACTGACGGAAGTGGTTGGCCCATCCCAAATGATGATGATGTCGTCTATATAGCGTCCATAAAAAATAAGGTTGGCTGCAAAGGGGTTGTTGGCTTCAATATATCTAGTCTCCCATAATCCCATAGTGAGGTTGGCGTAACTGGGAGCAAAGTTAGCGCCCATTGCCGTGCCTTGTTTTTGGAGATATCACAACACCTTTCTCTGCCATATAACGGCCACCTATCACAATGCTCTCCATGGATCTGATGAAACAGCGGATGCTGTGAAACGCGTCATCCCATTGGTCCGTTCCTTGCATTACGTCACTTCCGGACCAACGGCACGCTGCGCTCCACGCTGAAGCGCACGCTGAAACGCATCCTCCTCGTCCTTCCTGCATCATAGAAAGGAAACATCACGCACGGCCTCCAGCGCCTTGATGCCCAGATGTCCTCTGCTGACACCGCAGACCTGCTTTCAGCTACCTCCTCATCTGGGACCCACATCTCCCCCGAGGACCGCCATAGATGACACCGGACCACCAATAACCCTATACATGCCTTACATTATTCACCATCTTGTGAGTAGCCATTTGGCTGTCTTTTATTAATTTGCCATTAAAACTTTTATACTGCACTTAGTTTGGCGCACCTTCCTTTCCTTACCATATCTTACAGAGCCTGCTTCTGCTTATGGTAGCTGCCGCTAGTGCTTACATCAATTATTGACATTTGGAATTTAAACTCTGCCAGAACTCTTTTTGCACAATTTTACTTTTTACTGTTGATATTTGAAGCTTCCTGGATGTGCTGCATTTTTTGTTCCTGGCATTGTGTTTATCCCTCCTATGTTTACATCCCCTCCCCTTATAAGGAATTGTTTCATTGATTGTTTTTACTATTATTATTTGATTGTTTTTATTTACTTTTTATTTATTTTTATTTTTTATTTTATTTTTTTATTTATTATTATTTTATTATTTTTATTGCAATTCTTGTAGCATCTTTTTCTTCCTCCAATCCCTCATTTTTATTGCGTACCTTTACAGCATACATGCATTTGTTGTCTTTTTAGCTTCCCATCATACACTATTTTTAAACATGGATATCATTGAACAAATAGAGAAACATAAATATGACTTATTGGATGATTTTTACACCTTTTTTCCTCCCAAACTGTTCAGTCCCCATGTCCACTCCCGTACATGGCCGGATGCTAAATATAGGGACACATGTACGAGAATGAGACGTTTAGAGGATCTCACCATATCGGCCAACCAACAATGGTGGGATTGTTTCTTTCTCAAACAATATTTCTCATCCAAAATCTCCCCTCGCGGACTTCGTGTCCTAAAGGGTTGCTCCTTTCTCGATACTGATTCACGTACAGAATGGGAGAATATAGCTGAATTTTGCACTCAAAAATGGATTAAAATCTTATTAATCACAGAGAGCAACGCTACCACACCCTTAGACATAAAATTCAGGATAATATTTCCAATCTTCACTCCTCTTACCCCTCTTTACCCCTTGAATGGTTTAAAACTTTCAAAATAAACACCAAAAAAGCGAAAACTCCCTCATACAAAATAAACTGGGAAAATTCCGTAGAGATTTGGATGACTACAACAATAAAAGGGTTTTTAATTAGAAACTGAATTTCTCTCATTCATCCCCTTCCCCGATCTTGCCCCTTCTATCCTTACCCATATCCCAACCCAAACCCATCCCTTCCCTCTTTGGAGGCACACCTAACCTCCCACTACCCCGCCCTGTTAATATCACTGCCCCTAGATCCAAGAAACTTCCCGTAATGACATCTACCCCCACCCCTTCCCTTGTCATTATCCCAACTAAAGATAGTTGCTCCACTATCGCGTCCACAACTACCAACCCTCTGGATCCTCCCCCTGCCACACAATTTACCGTTCCCCACGATATACTAGATACAACACCTACTATCGATCCTCATGACTTGGTCAGATCTACACCTATAGACACCACTATAGCTACCTTCTATGGCCCACCAGCACCTATCCCTGCTTCTTTTTTAGTGCAGACCCCCCTGCTCAGTCCATCACTTCCCAAAACCAAAAGAAAGCACATAGAAGAGGCAAAAGAGCAAGAGGAGGAGGGGGGAAACACAAACCTCCATCCATCACATCCGGACAAACTGAGAAAACTATAAAGATTTACAACTTATCCTCTCTCACCCTAAATGCTCAAGAATCTTCATTATTAGCCAGAGGCCTGAACTTTGCTCCTACCACCCTTCCCAACTCCTTCACTATGTTCAAAGATCTTAGTAAATTCATTCGCAATCTCACCCTCCAGAGACACTTCAATATGAAAGCTGTGAATACTGTCATTCCACCCGTCACCTCCTCTGATACTACATCCTACCTACTAGACTCTTCCGCGGACGCACAAGCGATCCAAGACTTATGCAAATTATGGAATGTAGATGAAGAGGATGACCTGATAGTATGGTCACAATATACCCAATCCAATCCATCTATAACTCACACCTCATTTAGACCTAAATCCATCTTTAACCCTACCCAAGTCAAAGGTCCCTACTGATCAACTTTCTATCAAGTAGTCTTCAAAGAACTTAGCGACTTATGTGCATCTGAATCTTCCAAACCTCAATGTTACAACAATAACCTCAGTCCACCGGAATATCAAGCCTTAAAATCCTTGAGCGCAAACCCAGATATTATTATTAGATCTGCAGATAAGGGAGGAGGTATAGTGCTACAAGATAAAATAGACTATATGAAAGAAACCACAGGACTCCTCTCTGACAAAAACACGTCCGAAAAACTGAAAGCTGACCCATTGCCCAAATTTACAGAAGAAGCCACCATCATCATCAAGCAAGCCTGCATGGACGGTATCCTTAACAAGATAGAGGCAGACTTTTTTCTGAAACCCTTCTTTCAAGTACCGTACCTATACCATTTACCAAAAATCCATAAAGATATCTCCAACCCGCCAGGCCGCCCTATCGTCGCCTCCATGGACAGCATCACTACCAGCTTTTCTCTGTATATTGACCACTTTTTACAACCTCTAGCCCAAGCACTTCCGTCCTACATTCGCGACGGTAGCCATCTAATTGACCTATTGAAACCCTATACTTGGGAACCATCATACATATGGGTATCCCTTGATGTATGCTCACTCTATACATCTATATCACATTCCGTAGGGCTTGAAGCAGTCGCCCATTTTTTGAAAGATGATCCCACTCTTAATACACTACAAATAGACTTCATCCTTCTGGCCACCCGGTTTTGCCTCAAGCACAATTACTTCCTATGCGCTGGAGAATTCTATCTCCAAAAACAAGGCACGGCAATGCTCCCAGTTACGCCAACCTCACTATGGGATTATGGGAGTCTAGATATATTGAAGCCAACAATCCCTTTGCAGCCAACCTTATTTTTTATGGTCGCTATATAGACGACATCATCATCATTTGGGATGGGCCAACCACTTCCGTCAGTGAATTTTTAACTTACTGCAATTGCAATAACTTTGGACTAACCTTTACCTTGACCATGGACCCCGCATCCTTATGCTTTTTAGACCTCAAGCTCTTTCATACAGATAATTCTATTTTTGCAAAAAATTTCACCAAACCCACAGCCGGAAACTCTTATCTACATTACTCTAGTTGCCACCATCCCATGTGGATCAACAATGTCCCCAAAAGCCAATTTCATCGACTCAGACGCAATTGCACTAGACTAGAGGATTATACATCTCAAAGTATCCTACTTTGGCGCACCTTCCTTTCCTTAGCATGCCAAAGTCGGATCATGCAAGACAGCGTTCCGACTTTGATCCGACTTCAATGATAGTCAATGGGCTGAAGTAGGATCAAAGTCGGACCAAAGTAGTACAGGGAGCATTTTCAAAATCGGACCGACATGTGTCGGACCAGTTAAGACGGCTCCCATAGGGAAACATTGATTTTCACACGTCATGCGACATATGCTCCCAATGTCGGAGCGTTTGTCGCACCAGTGTGAACCCGGCCTTACTTAAACTGGAGAGTGCAAAATCTGGTGCAGCTGTGCATGGCAGCCAATCAGCTTCTCAACTTCAGCTTGTTCAATTAAGCTTTGATAATAAAACCTGGAAGCTGTTTGATTTCTATGCAGAGCTTCCTGGATTTTTACACTCTCCAGTTTTAGTAAATCAACCCCACAGTCTTGTTTTTCAGATAGAGATCAAACATAACATTTTAGGACACAGTCATGTAATAACCAGAAATTCTAAAGATTTACAAGCCTTTCCTCACATCTGCATTTATCTGTAAGTTCCAAATAAGGGCCCTCTAAAGGTCCACAGACATTTTACATTTCACCAACCCCTTCCACCACCAAAAAATTCTAAGTATGTTAGAAAAACACTGAAATATCTACCACCAGCAACATCAAAACTGAATGGGTGCTGGCTGTTAGCAGCCCCCTATGCTTTTTACATTACTAAAATTCTTATTAACCACTTGCCGACCGCCTCCATAGATATATGTCGGCAGAATGGCACGTATAGGCACATCAACGTACCTGTACGTCCCCTTTAACTGCCTGACGTGGGGGTCCCGCGTGCGCCGTTGCGCTCACGACCCTGCTACCTTCCCCGTGAGTCGGACTGCGGGTCCCACGGACTCGATCGTCGCAGGGATCCCCGGGATCGTCTCACGGAGGCATAGAGCAGGGAGATGCTTGTGTAAACAAGTATCTTCCTGCTCTGCCTAGTGACAATGACAAGGATCTCAGCTCCGTGTACTCAAAGCGGAGCCCAACCCCCCCCTCAGTTAGAAACACTCATCAGGACACACTTAACCCCTTTAGTGTCACCTAGTGGTTAACCCTTTCACTGCCAGTGTAATTTTCACAGTAACCAGTGCATTTTTATAGCACTGATTGCTGTGAAAATGACAATGGTCCCAAAAATGTGTCAAAAGTGTCCGATGTGTCCGCCATAATGTCGCAGTCACAAAAAAAATCACTGATCGCCGCCATTACTAGTAAAAAAAATAATAATAATAAAAATGCCATAAAACTATCCCCTATTTTGTAAACGCTATAACTTTTGCGCAAACCAATCAATAAACGCCAATTGCAATTTTTTTTTACCAAAAATATGTAGAAGAATACGTATCGGCCTAAACTGAGGAAAAAAAAAAGATTTTATATATTTTTGGGGGATATTTATTATAGTAAAAAGTAAAAGATATTGCATTTTTTTCCAAATTGTCGCTCTATTTTTGTTTATAGCGCAAAAAATAAAAACCGCAGAGGTGATCAAATACCACCAAAAGAAAGCTCTATTTGTGGGAAAAAAGGACATCAATTTTGTTTGACCGCGCAATTTTCAGTTAAAGCTACGCAGTGCCGTATCGCAAAAAGGGGCCTGGTCATTAACTTAATTAACGGGGCTTAAGTGGTTAAAGAGACAATACCACCTTGCCAATTTGAGGCAAAGTGACAGAGTCTGTGCAAAGTGTCCCTTATACAATCACTCATACTTAACCTTGCCAACACTTCCTGGCTGCTCCTTCTACCATCACAGCTTGAACTAATATCCCCAGTTTGGTTTTGGACACTAGGAGAAATGGTGTCATCACTCCATGTGAAGTTGCTCATGATGCTGGATTGAGGCTCTATTACGTGCTTCCCCATACCCAGATGCATCAGGATTTTTGGTGGGAGAGGCAGCAGGAGGAAGCAAGGTAAGTATCACTGGGTCTGGGGTGGAGGGGGGAAGAGGCCTTTGCATAGACAATGTTACTTTGCCATAAAAGGGCAAGGAGACAATGGGGTTGATTTACTAAAACTGGAGAGTG
This sequence comes from Rana muscosa, assembly GCA_029206835.1. Taxonomy (NCBI): domain Eukaryota; kingdom Metazoa; phylum Chordata; class Amphibia; order Anura; family Ranidae; genus Rana; species Rana muscosa. The sequence goes on from CM055117.1 coordinate 688,547,505, forward strand.
CAAAATCTGATGAAGCTGTGCATGGTAACCAATCAGCTTCTAACTTCAGCTTGTTCAATTAAGTTTTGACAAAAAAAACCTAGGTGACGATTGATTTCTGTGCAGAGCTGGACCAGATTATGCACTCTCCGGTTTTAGTAAATCAACCCCAATGTGTCTTTAGGTGCAAAGTGCAGTGGAAATAGTAGCCCACTTTAACTAATCAGAATTCAAAGTACTGAAAATATTGTCAACATTTATTAAGCCCAGGTTCACACTGGGCTGCGGGAATGAAGCCGTGCGTGTTCAGCTGAACTTGCACGATTTCACTCCCACCTGTCAGTCCCGATTTCGGCCTCAATTTCAGAGACATCTGTGCAGGTAGAGAAATCGCAAAATGTAGTACAGAAACTACTATCAGTGAAATCGGTGCAGCACCGCAGATGCAGCGTTGCACTGATTAGGATGGTGCCATTGCCAGAAATAGCCAGCAAATGCTGCCGATTTTACATGCGATTTGACATGTCAAATCGCATGTCAAATTGCACCAATGTGACCCAGGGCTCAATGCAATTGTTTCGAGTTAGTTTGCACATTTACTGTACTGTACACATTTACTGTGCTTTACAGTAACAAATAAAATAAGTGGTACATGACTTTGTCCTTAACATTACACACTGTAGAGGAAGTTTTGCTCTTCCTCCTCCTACCCCCTCCCTACCATATTTGGATTAAAAATTTTTTGGGGGGGGGTACCTAGTTTTGGTAGTTACCCAAGTTCAGCCCCCCCTCCCTGCCCGCAACCTTCTGGGACATGACACAGGGAGTCACAGCCGGCTTCCCACACTTAACATGCTGGCACTGGGGACCCAAAGCTCGAGTGAGAATGGCACTGGATCCCTGGATAGGTGAGTGTCTGCTACAGTTTTTGTAACTGCTGACTTTACATTTTTTGGAACCTGACTGAAGCTTCTCTTTAAGCTCCCTATCCCCTATAAACCCTACATTCTGTTAAGCCATTCCTGCTTAGCCCTTTTGTAACAATGGAAACAACATGGTTGAGTGCCCTAGTCTCCTGAATAACACAAACCAGCATGTCCCGTAGATACCGTATGTATGTATCTGTAAATACTTGTCAACTGTGTGAACCAGATGAAATTATGTACTCCTCCTATATTAGATGTAACTAGCAATCCCTGTAAAGTTGTATGTGCACTGTGCATTAATTACAAACTATGCTAAATTAATTTGTAGCTCCTAATGGACACAGCTTGTGATCTGGGGTATTTAAAACCTTTGATTGACAGTAGCAGAGGTGCTACTATTTTCTACCGCTTTCTAGGACCAAATGTTCTCACTTCATTGAACAGCATTTATCTGAAATGCTTTCATGATAGCTGACTCCCGTTGACTTAGATTTGCTGTTAGACATCTATAATCCTTACATACTATGAATGGAATTGATCTGACATTTTGTTAATCAGTGGTATAAACAAAAGTTTGCTATTTTTGTGAAAATAAAACCTAGCTCAATAAATTTATAGCATAAATAAATGTGCCAAATACTGTGGTAAACAATCAAAAAAAGTTTTCTAGTATGTGTAGCGCCCTGCTCCTGTTGACCAGGCGCTCGCATGTAAATTTAGTGGGTTATCTGTTCTGTACATAGTTCAGATTCAATATTATGGCTAAATTAGCCTCTGCTCCAGCATTGGCTGTGTTGCGTGCAGTTCCACACTGTCGCCTGTAGGTGTCGTTGTCACCACAGGCCAGTGATGAAAGGGCAACAGGCTAAGGTGTATTGGGTGTCTTTTTCTCCAGAAGCAGCCCAGTGGGAGTGGTCAACCGCTGTGCATTCTGGGAGAGGATACTTAAGGGGCAGACGCCATTTTTCTCTCTCTCTCACCTCATGGCCCGCCTGGCCTATGGTATGTGACAACTCCTCTTTTGCCTCGGGGCCCTGCTGGCCCGAGGCTACGTGACTGCAAGTAGGCCCAGAAGTTGTCTGGGGCCTACTGGTTCAGAGGTGGTCCTGTGCTGTCTGTCCTGCGGGAAGAAGCCGAGCAACTGAAGGATCCAGGGAGGACTCATCTTGGAGAGGACCGAGCGAAAGGCTGGTATCTAAAGAGGAGCCTGGTGACTTAATTGGAGGATGCACCCTAACCAACCTACCTCACAGTACTGCCAGATGGCTTAAAGGGACTTTAGGTACTGTGTAGCTGTGTTCGTTTATCTATTGCTAATCATCGAATCCTGTGGCAGAGGATTGTACAAATAGCTTTTGCTATCATTAAGTCTGTGGCAGAGACTTTCGTCTGTGCATCATTCCGGCTGCTAGGCCAGTGAGAGAGGTCTATCCGGGTGAGCAAGATCCGCTGACAAGGAGTTGTATTTGTCTTCTGGATCGCAAGTTCCTCAGTGATCTGCACAAGGTATCTGAACTTTCCCCTAACCCTCCATCCCTCTACTGCTCAAGTTGTTTAATAAAAAGCATTGGAAAAAGAACTAAGTGACTGGTGCATACATCCGTGGGTGCAAGGCCCAGTATGGACTCTAAGTTTTTGACCTGGTGAACTGTGGGTAGGTGTGATGGCAAAGACCCAAAATAATAACCAGCAGCTCCTACGGGGGTAGTGCTACATATGGGCTACACAATGATAAGAAGTTGGTCTATGTACCATCTGTAGGGACAAATGGGAGTTAAAGATTTCTGTTTTGCAAAAGTCCATCTGGCTTTGCATCATAAATTGGATTCTTCTACTACTTTCTTGATGCATTCCATACACAACAACTTAGAGTTAAACTCTGGAAAGGAAGATGTTCACTCAGGGAGAATTTATGGCCTCTGTGGACATCCTAGATGCATATCTCCATGTCCCCATTTTTTTTCTGCACCAGTGATTTCTGCGCTCTAAAATAGGGGATCAGCACTTTCAGTCTTTAGTGGGTTGGACCCAGCGCTAAGAGTCTTTATGAAAGTTTAGCCTCACTCCTGATGGGATTAAGAAATCGGGGGCAAATCAGTAATAACCTTTCTCAAAGACCTATATATCAAAGCTGTATTGGTTTGATTCAGTTGCAGCAACCCCTGCAAATCATTCTACACTTCCTGAGAGTTCTAATTAATAAATCACCAGAAGGTTCCAACATAACATCTTGAGTACATGGGCCTCATCATAGTTTGTCATTGAAAGTCTTTCTGCCCACAGAAAAGCTAAAACTGCTAAGGTTACAGGTCCCATCTGCACACATCGCCTAGTTAGTACAGAGACCTACTCGCGGGCTCCTCAGTTTTAAAAAAAACCTTATAGTGTGTACCAGACATAACTGTATCATTCTTCAGGCTGGCCCATTTGACTCAGATCCACTCCAGAGCTCTACAGAGGAACATACATGTAGGTGGGGCTAACTGAGCGGCAGTATTTTAAAGGAACCAATGTTTTCTAGGAATTTTCCAGGTAGTGTAATGAATAATAAACAGTGCAACAATGTGGTAATAACCTCAAAGTATCCATATGAACAGTACTTTTCAGTGTGCAGAACCTACAATGTGCTCAAGGGCTGCTCCTTTAGTGCTGTTTATAAACAGTGGTTGGTGCAAACAGATTTTCAACACACTCCCAGTCTCAAAGACCCCTGATGTCTCTGATGATAAAGACCCCTAATGTCTCTGATGATAAAGAGAAACTGTCACATTAAAATGTTCTCCAATAGCCCCCTATGTGATCGCAATAAAGTTAATTGTAAAAAAACAGAGAAGACCCACCCCGCATATGCACAAACGTAAACGTAAAGGCATAAACGCACGTAAAGGCTTTTATAGTGACATGTATGGACAATTTTGGCTACAAAAGTTTGTCGCTATATCACTAGCATGCACAATTTTAAGGCTGACAAGTTGGATATCTATTTACTTGTGGAAACCTCATCTTTTGTATTGAAAAAATAGGATTTTTATAACAGCTTACCTGTAAAATCCTTTTCTTGGGAGTACATCACGGGACACAGAGCGACATAGTCATTACTAATGGGTTATATAGATACCGTCAGGTGCTGGCACTGGCAACTTCCAAAACCGGAAGTACCCTCCCCTATATAAGCCCCTCCCATCCGGGAGCACCTCAGTTTTGTAGCAAAGCAATAAGTGTCCCCAAAGAGGGGCGGGAGCTCTGTGTCCCGTGATGTACTCCTAAGAAAAGGATTTTACAGGTAAGCTGTTATAAAAATCCTATTTTCTTTCTCGTACATCACGGGACACAGAGCGACATAGTCATTACTAATGGGATGTCCTAAAGCAATGCCCAATGAGGGGGGGGGATACACCATATATAAGCTGAGCGCTATCAGACATGAGGATCTTTTGCGGCCTGCAACACACTGCGCCCAAAGGCGACATCCTCCTGACTTCTAACGTCCACCTGGTAGAACCTAGTAAACGTGTGAACTGAAGACCATGTTGCGGCCTTACAGATTTGAGCCAGGGAGGCCTGGTGATGCACTGCCCATGAAGTTCCAACTGCTCTCGTGGAGTGCGCTCTAACTTTGAACGGAGGCGGTCTCCTTCTCAAGCCATAGGCTTGTATTATGACCTGTCGAATCCACTTGGCTAAAGTAGATTTTGACGCTGCCTGACCCTTTCTGGGGCCTTCCGGCAGAATAAACAAAGTATCCGTTCTGCGAATCTGAGCAGTGGCTTTTAGATAAGCTTTAATTGCTCTTACTACATCCAAAGAATGCAATAACTTTTCCTCTACCGAAGTAGGTTTGGGGAAAAAAGAAGGAAGAACCACATCTTGGTTCAAATGAAACCTCGGTACCACCCTAGGAAGAAAGGCTGGATGAGGACGTAATACTACTCTATCCTTATGGATAACCAGATATGGCTCCTTACAGGACATAGCTGCTAATTCCGACACTCTTTTAGCCGAACAAATGGCTACTAGAAAAATCAATTTCCTGGTGAGAAGCACCAAAGAAATATGCTGTAATGGTTCAAATGGTTGTTTCTGTAGAACCGACAGAACCAAGTTTAGATCCCATGGACATATGGGAATATTAACCGGAGGACTAATACGCATCACTCCTTGTATAAAGGCTTTGACTAGTGAATGCGAAGCCAAGGGCCTTTGAAAAAATATTGACAAGGCCGAAATCTGACCCTTGATAGTACTCAAGGCAAGCTTCCTATCTACAGCCCATTGTAGGAAGTCCAGAATCCTACCTATTACGTACTTATGTGGATGCCATTTCTTGGCCTCACACCACGCGATGTACGCCTTCCAGATTCTATATTAGATCTGCCTGGATACCGGCTTCCTGGCATTGATCATGGTAGATACCACAGGATTAGAGAGCCCTCTCTTTTTTAGAATGTGGGCTTCCATAGCCAGGCCATCAAACCTAGGGCTGGTAAGGAAGGGTGGTATATCGGTCCTTGCGAAAGCAGGTCCGGACGACGTGGGAGAGTCCAAGGACTCCCCACTGAAATTTTACAATCTCCGCGTACCACGCTCTTCGGGGCCACGCTGGAGCCACCGGAATCACTGGTTTCTTTTGTACCCTGATTCTGCGGAGTAATCGAGGTAACCATTGTGGCGGTGTGAATGCATATATCAGCTTGAACTGATCCCAAGGGAACACTAGGGCATCCGAGCCGCAAGCTAGGGGATCCCTTGTCCGAGAGACAAACCTGTCCCCCTTTGCGTTGAATCTGGATGCTAGAAGATCTACATCCGATGTTCCCCACCGCTGACATATTGTCCAGAAAACCTCGGGGTGAAGGGACCCTTCCTCTGGGCCTAATTGCTGGCGACTTAGAAAGTCCGCCTTCCAATTCTCCACTCCTGGAATGAATACCGCAGATATGGCTGGGACATATTTTTCTGCCCATTTCAGGATGTAATTTACTTCCCTCTGGGCTGCACGACTCCTGGTGCCCCCCTGATGATTGAATTCTGACAGGGGACCCTTGGAGTTTGGATGTCCATGCTACTAGGGCATACCGGGCTGCTCGTATCTCTAAGAGATTGATGGGCAGGGCCTTTTCTGCATCCGACCATCTGCCCTGGAGAGACTATTGCTCCAGTACTGCTCCCCAGCCTATAAGGCTGGCATCTGTAGTGACCACCTTCCAAGAAATCAGACTGAAGGATTTCCCTTTTTCCAGATTCTGGGGAACCAACCACTAACGGAGGCTCTTGCGAACGGAAGGGGACAAGGACATTGTAAGTCTAGGGCCTGAACTTTTTTGTTCCAGGCTGACAGTATGGCCCCCTGCAAATTCCTTGAATGGAATTGACCGTAGGGTACTGCTTCGAATGATGCCACCATTTTTCCCAGCAGCCTTATGCACAGGCGTATGGACGGCTGTCTTTTTTGTACCCACTAAGTGGATCAAATCTTTCAAAGACAACACCTTTCCTCGAGGCAAGAATATTTTTCTCTGGCCTGAATCCAACCTTAGCCCCAAGTATTCCAGACTTTTGACTGGTTTCTAGGGCTAACTTGTCTCGGTTGATAATCCAACCGTGAGATTCCAGATACTTGATTGTCTTGTGAACGACCACGTCTAGTTTTTTCACTGAGTGGTCTATCAGCAACAAGTCATCTAGATATGCCATTATCATTACACCTTGTGTTCTTAGATTGGCCAATAAAGGGCCAGAATTTTTGTAAACACTCGTGGTGCTGTGGCCAAACCGAAGGGTAAGGCTCTGAACTGAAAATGGCGCCCTTCTACTGCAAAGCGTAGAAATTTTTGGTGGACTGGAAAGATGGGAATGTGCAAATAAGCATCTTTGATGTCGATCGCGGCTAACCAATCCTCCCCTTGTAGGGCAGTGGCCACCGATCGGATTGACTCCATTGGAAAGTCCTGATATACAGGAATTTGTATAGCCCTTTTTAGAATTAATATGGGCCTCCCGTCCGCGTTTGCTTCGGGACTGTAAAGAGGTTTGAGTAAAACCCAAACCCTCATTCTTACAGGGGAACCTCCATAATTACTCCTTGGAGCAATAGTTGTTCTAGTGCCAACAAGAGGGACTCTATCTTCCGGGGATCCCTTGGCACGTTTGACCTCAAAAATGGGAAGGAGGAGAGTCTTTTAACTCCAAACTGTATCCCAAACATACTGCGGAGAGCACCTATCTGTCTTGATCGTGTCCCGCCAGGTCTCTTGCGAACAACTGGAGTCCTCCCCCCACCCGACTGAGTGGGGGCAACCCTTCAATGAATTTAACTTTGGGGGAGGTTTTGTACCTCCCCTGACCCAGGGTTTCTCATTACCCTGCTATTGTCCCTGTTTTTTACCCCCGGGAATTGACCGAGGAGGCCGTCGGAACTGTTACACAGCCGATGCCCCAGGGACTGGAGAAGCAGGCCTCTTAAAGAGGGACCTCTAACTCTGTTTTTAACCGGCAAGAGCGTATTTTTACCGCTGGAAATTTTCTGGATATATTTGTCCAGGTTTTCCCTGAATAAGCGTTCACCATGAAATGGGACGCTAACCAGCCATTCTTTACAGGGAGCTTCAGCAGACCAGTTTTTGAGCCATAGAAGCCTACGCATATGTACTATAGACAGCGTAAGGCGGGAGGCCTGATGGACTGAATCCTTATGGCGTCAACCGCAAAGCCTAAGGCTCTAGGTAGATCAGCTAGGGCAAAGCCTGCTGATCTGTCAAGTCCCTCAAGACCTGTTTCAACTGATCCTTCACTGCTTAGCAGACCCCAATAGCTGCTACTGCTGGTTGTGTCACCAAGCTTGCTGTAGAAAGAAGCAGACTTTCATAAGGACTCCAATCTTTTATCTATTGGGTTCTTGAACATTTGGACATTATCCACTGGACATGTCAGTGATTTATACATACAAAAGATGGCTGCGTCCACTGTAGGGACCTTCCATTTTTTTTTTTTTTTTTGATGAACTTATCCTCCATGGGATAGACCACCGGAAATCTCTTGGGGGAATAAATATTTTCTCAGGACGTTCCCAATCCTGGTAAATAAGCCCTTTCAGTAAAGGGTGAAGTGGAAAAGAACAGACAGTCTGGGGGCTTCTAGCGACCCCAACGAGGATACAGTAGTGGTTGATGGTTCCGCAAGGTGCATTTTTAAATGCTGACCGGACCATGTTAGTCAGAGACTGAACCCATAATCTTTCAGCTTGAGATGCTGAGAAAAGGTTCCCCCACTGTTGACTCCTCTATAACAGAATCAACCTTATCCTGATCCCCTTCAGGCAGGTCGATCCCTGTATGGGACTGTTGCTCTGCTAACAGGCACTTTGAAGGAGGAAATGGAGATCGGCGTGCTTTCCCTGACAGGGAGGCAGCGATCAATGTTGACAATCTCTCTCTAATCCTCCCAGAGCTGAGGAAAAAACCTCCTCTGTTACATACACAGGAGCAGGTGAACTGAGGACAGCCACAGTACCAAGTACCCCTGCGGGGTCTCTACGGTCACTTACCTCTGAACTTCAGGGGAGACTGGTGCAGCAGAAGTATCCTCAGAGCCCGATGAGACCCCCTTCGCTTCCTGGAAGATTCAGTTCCGGAGCTTCTGGACGGCATATTCCTAAGCCTAAAGCTGAGGTATTCCAGCCGTAATACACCACTTTTACTGAGAATAGTCTAGCACAATTGCTGCTATATCACAGTTGGTGTCTACTAAAGTGCCTTTCTAGGGGATGCCTGCATCAACCGCCTCTATGTGCCTTTATATTGTTGCTAGCTCTGTCTGTGCACTTCAACAGCCAGCTATAATGTGCTTCAAAACACGCTGGACGCCCGCACATGCGCAGTAGCGCCGCGGCGCACACCTGAGCGTCATCCACCCGCTCCGCCCCTTTTTCCAGATCGCCTCTATGAATAGAGGCGCGTGCACGCGCACGCGCGCGGGCACGTGCGCCTTCGGCGCCTTTTTTGAAAACAACAAGGAGCTAGATGGGAGCCAGGGTCCCTTTGCCGCAGGGCCCGGGGATGGATGAGCGCAGCAACAGGGCAGAGGAGACAGCTTCCCAGCAGAGAACATACCAACTGCCTGGATTTGATTCTGGAAGAAAAAAATCCACATTACAAGAAAAAGAACCATAGCGGCCTCTAGTGTCTAACACAGGTACCGCGGTCTTACTTTTTTTTTTTTTCTTGCCTACTATTAAAATTTTTACATTTTCTCAGTAGTAACAGGCATACACAGAATATTAGCGGGAATACCGTTAGGTAACAGACAGAAAGACAAATTAGGCTTGGGGGTCCCCCAATAGAACCAAGTTCCTGGGGGCCCCCACTTACCTGTTCCCCGCCGCAGGACTTTGTTTGGTCCACAAAAGCCCAAACTTCACCTATCACGGCAGGCATTGTAATCAAACCTTCAGGGACCGGGTTCCCAAGGATTCCACTCCCCTGGACCTGTATAGCACCCTGCACAGAAAACATCTTGGTCGTGGGTTGACCAGAGCTCTGGATCCCAGGGTCCAGCTCTCCTAAGAGAAGCATTACAGGCAAAACCTTGCTCTTCTCTGCAAGGCCCGGGTACCGACCGTTTAGCTATGAAGCTTTTTTGGTCGGATCCGGAATAGCTTACTGAGGCCCAAAAGAACCTGTACGCAAGCTCAGTGAAAAACACATGTTTCTTCTTGGCCAACACCTTAGACACTGGCAAAAAACTGAGGTGCTCCCGGATGGGAGGGGCTTATATAGGGGAGGGTACTTCCGGTTTTGGAAGTTGCCAGTGCCAGCACCTGACGGTATCTATATAACCCATTAGTAATGACTATGTCGCTCTGTGTCCCGTGATGTACGAGAAAGAAATTACTAATATATTGTTTTTGTGCACTAAAATTAACCACTTCAATATAGGGCTTTTATACACCCTTCCTTACCAGACCAATTTGTAGCTTTCAGCGCTCTCACGCTTTGAATGACAATTACTCAGTCATGCTACACTGTACCCAAACCAAATTTTTATCATTTTTTTCTCACAAACAGAGCTTTCTTTTGGTGGTATTTATTCACTGCTGGGTTTTTTATTTCTTGCAATATAAGCGAAAAAATTGAGATTTTAAAAAAATAAAAAAATATTTTTTTAGTTTCTATTGTAAAAGTTTGCAAATAAGTAATTTATGCTCCTAGAATGTCTTAACCACCTATTACAGTTTTGAAGACCCTGGAGCACCAGGACAATAGAAACGCCCATAAAATGACCCCATTTTGGAAAGCTAACACCCAACGTATAATCTATGAGGCATAATGAGTCTTTTGAACGGTTCATTTTTTTCCAGAAGTTTTTGGAATATGTGGGGAAAAAAATGAAAACACATTTTTTTTATACAAAGTTGTCCATTTATTAGATATTACCAACACATAGCATGTACATAGCAAAAATGACACCCCAAAATACATTTTGCTACTCCTCCTGAGTATGGCAATACCAAATGTGTGAGACTTTTACACAGCCTGGCCAAATACAGAGGCCCAACATTGAAATAGCACCTTCAGGCATTCTAGGAGCATAAATTGCACATCTCATTTGATGACAACCTATCACACTTTTGAAGGCCCTGGAGCACCAGGACAATGGAAACGCCCACAAAATGACCCTATTTTGGAAAGCTAATGTCAGGTCACCTGTGGCCAGATGACAGATGCACACCGTAGGGTGACAGGAGTGCACCACAAGATAGTGAACCCTATGGCTGACTGCTGCGGATAGGGAACTGGGTGGTTGTGGAAAGCAGGACCAGAGGAGCACAACCGGGATCCTACAGGAAGCTAGAGCCGAGATTCCCCAGGGCGCAGAGTCTAAGACCCAGCAGGTCTTCTCCAGAGCCTCTAGTGTTGAGGATGTTGTGCTGCAGCTAGGTCCAGGTCGTGGCCCCTAGAGTCTCCTAGCACACGCCCCGTAGGGTAAGGGGGAAAGAGGGGAAGCAGCAGCACAAGATACAAGAATAGCGAAGGACAAGCCGAAGGTCAAGGGTCACAAGCAGACAAGGATAACAAAGGACAAGCCGAAGGTCAAGGGTCACAAGCAGACAGGGATAGTCAGGAACAAGCCAATATCGTAAAAAGAGAGACAGACGTAGCACATGGCAGGCAGGAACCCAAACACACAATGCTTAAACAAACACGTTGATCAGCAAAGCAGGCTTGCAGTGCACAGGTTAATATAGTGTTCTGTGATAGGGCCTGGGGTGGAGTCAGGCTGGGAGGAGATTATAAAGGAAGCCAGGTGAAAGGGTCTGTCCTCTAAGATGAACACATGAGGAGGAAAGGTAAGCTGACAGACAAACATTACTGCATATCCATGACAGCTAACACCCCAACGTATAATCTATGAGGCATAATGAGTCTTTTGAACGGTTCATTTTTTTCCAGAAGTTTTTGGAATATGTGGGAAAAAAAATGAAAACGCATTTTTTTTAATACAGGGTTGTCCATTTATAAGATATTACCAACACATAGCATGTACATAGCAGGTTTTTTATTTCTTGCAATATAAGCAAAAAAATTGAGATTTTTTTTTTAAAAAAACACTTTTTTTTAGTTTCTATTGTAAAATTTTGCAAATAAGTAATTTTTCTTCATAAAATTGGACCAAAATGTATACTGCTACATATCTTTAGTAAAAATAACCAAAAAAAGTGTATATTATTTGGTCTCTGTGAAAGTTATAGAGTCTACAAGCTTTGGTGCAAATCATTGAAAAATGATCACATCTGATCACACCTGATGTACTGAAGGCAGGAAAGTACAAATACACCCCAAATTACCCATTTTTGGAAAGCAGACATTCCAATGTATTTAGTAAGAGGCATGGTGAGTTTTTTTAAGTTGTAATTTTTTCCCACAATTCTTGTGAAATTTTTTACATTTTTTTGCACAAAATTGTCATAATAACAAGTTATTTCTCTCACACAGCACATGCATACTTGCAATGACACCCCAAAATACACTATGCTACTCCTCCTGAGTATAGTGATACCACATGTGTGAGACTTTTACACAGCCTGACCACATATAGAGGTCTAACATCCAAGTAGCACTGTCAGGCGTTCTACGAGCATAAATTGCACATCTCATTTGATGACAACCTATCAAACAAGCTATATAGGAAAAAGTTGGCGCTGGTGTTAAAGACAATGTGAAAACTAAAAATTGAGGGAAACAAATTAAAGGGGGGCACTAGATAAAGAATTATACAAGAAATTCACATAAGACTATAAAAGTCCTTTTTTAGTCCATCTTAAAACACGTAGAAGGCAGCCCAGTGAAGATGTAAAGCAAATCCTGGAAGAGCTGAGGGGAGAAGCACAAAAGCGCCACTCTAAGTGCAGTATTAACAATAAAATTTAATGTTAAAAAGAGGGGGGAGCATATATATACTCACAAACATGAAGGTAAAATAAGCATGTAGATAAAAATCAAAGTCTTATCTGTAGCAAGTTACGGCCAGCAACTCACCCGGAAGTCATTCGTGAGTCACGGTTTGCAGCATTATCCATCGCCCGCTGTGGATTCCCCTCTTCTTACCTTCTTTTGCATCAGCGGAAGTGCGGTGCTGGTATATGTATAAAAAGCAGTGCAGCACTAAAATCATATGTAACACAAAAAGTCCATGGGATGTATAATTCAGAAACCAGAGGAATGTTATCTGAAACACCAACAGGAAGATAGAAGGATCCTCTAGCTGTGAAACAGAGTGCTTGTAAATGATCACAAGTGCAACCACTTCCGTGTAATTCCACCACCAGATACACAGGCCGCTCACCTCAGAATGTGGACCTCTGTATTACCAGAAGGTCACATAAGCAGTCCCTTTATCAAGGGTAATGTTTAGAGATGAGAGAGCTGTCTTCATACGGTGCTTCAACCGAAATCCTCAATCATTCGATAATCCCAAAAGCGAACTCATAAATTGGCGTAGTTACATGAAAAATGTCAAAAAAAAAATACATAGTGCTCTCCATCTATAAAAAACACTTGATTTATTTATTTAAAAAGTTACTCACAAGCGAGGCACAGACACCCTGTGCTCGGATAACAGTCATGTAACATAGATGTGGAACCAGGTAGATGGCTGTCCTGACGTCGTGTAGCCCCTCGCACGCGTATCGTCCGTGGGCAAGGACTTCCTCAGCGAAAATTAAATGGGGCCAGCATGTCAGTTCATTTATATAAGCCATATTCCTGGTGTATGCTGTGTGTGAAAAAGAAATCCCGCCCACCCCATAATTGGGGAACTATGTAACAAGCGCCCTCATTGGTGGCCAAGAGATATGCCAAATTAACAAACCGGCAATCATTGGCTAGAGGGATATGGTAATCAAAGAACTTCCGGGTGATGTCCCTCACATGGTGTACTGCAGCTCCAATCAGCGGAGGAATAACAGGGGATATCACCTCCCAGACTATGACCTTCCGGGTCAGCGCTCCCCACATGATCTGTCGTCATAGCAACAAAAATAAACATACCTGTAGAATGTTCCCCTCACCGCACCTACGTGAAGCCGAGGGCGGGGCGGAGCGGTCATGTGACACCAGATGCAAATAAAGCACGTAGGATAACAATCCCTCAGCGTGCCTAATATGCAGAGCCTCGACGTTTAACCACTTAACGACCGCCCACCGCCGATTTACGTCGGCAGAATGGCACGGACAGGCAGAATCACGTAGATCTACGTGATCGCCTTTGTGCAGTTGGGGGGTCCATCCGGACCCCCCTTCACTGCAGTGAGCGGCCGTTAAGTGTTCGGGAGCGATCAGGCATGAGGGGGCGGCCGCTCGATTCCGCCCCCCCCCCTCGCGATCGCTCCCGGCCAATGAAATTGCTTCCTCCGCCATGTGATGTAAACACAGGCTGGAGGAAGTGATGTCATCTCCCTCGCCGCGGTCTTTTCGTTCCCGGCGCCGAGGAGTGAAGACAGAGGTTAGTGCTCCAACAGTCCACTGACACGTAGGTACACATAGGCACACAAATCACCCCCCAGTCACCCCCAGATCACCCCCCAGGTCACCCCAAAGCCCCCAATCACAGTGTCACTGATTGCAGTGATCATTTATTTTACTGATCACTGCATTTAGTGTCATCTGTGATTGTAAAAAGTTGCAAGGCAGTTAGGATTAGGCCCCTTTAGGTCCAGGGTAGCCCCCTAACCCCCCCTAATAAAGGTTTAACCCCTTGATCACCCCCCAGGTAACCCTTTCACCCCCTAACTTCAGCGTCACTAAGCGATTGTTTTTCCGATCGCTGTATTCGTGTCGCTGGTGTTTTAGATAGGCAGTTATTTTTTTTTTAGGTTCGCCGCAGGTTTTTATTGGTGTCAGGTACCCCCATATTTAACCTAATAAAGGTTTTAACCCCCTGATTGCCCCTAGTTAACCCTTTCACCAGTGATCACCATATAAAGGTTACGGGTGACGCTGGTTGATTAGTTTGCTTTTTATAGCATCAGGGCACCCGCCGTATATAACCCAATAAAGGTTTAACCCCCCTGATCGCCCGGCGGGTGAGATCAATTAGGTTTTAGTGCCAGAGAGGGTCTGCGTCGCCCCAGGCAGTGTTAGGTTAGTGCCAGTAACGCTAACACCCACGCGCAAAGCATACACCCCCCTTAGTGGTATAGTATCTGATCAGATCTATACTAGCATCCCCAGCGGTTTAGGGTTCCCAAAAACGCAGTGTTAGCGGGATCAGCCCAGATACCTGCTAGTACCTGCGTTTAGCCCCTCCGCCCAGCCCAGCCCAGCCCACCCAAGTGCAGTATCGATCGATCACTGTCACTTACCAAACACAACACACATAACTGCAGCGTTCGCAGAGACAGGCCTGATCCCTGCGATCGCTAACAGTTTTTTTGTAGCGTTTGATATATTTGCTGACGACAGTCAGGTGCTTTTTTTCCTGTGAATCTTACTAGTGTACCCCTAAATTTAGAGCCCAAAATGGCAAGACGAAGGTACACTAGTAAAGAGGCCTACGAGATTCTGAGCATGACAGATAGTGAAGAGGAGGTCACGTATCTGTCAGATTCAGGCTCAGAATATCTTCCCGTAGAAGACAGTGACGTCAGCGGCCCCACGTCAGATAGCTCTGACGACGAAGTTGAGGTCCCTGCTAAGGTCAGGCGTACCCGATCCCGATCTTCTGAGGTTGTTGAGGAGCAAGAACCGCAGGTCTCTCGTATCATGGAGCAGAGTAGTACTAGCGCCGCTATTCCTTCTGGTGAACTGGCAAGCACCAGCGGCCTAGTACAGCCTGGACGTACATCCAGCACTGCAGTAACACTTGGTGACGTGGCGAGTCCCATAAGTGCAGTTCAAGCTGGCGAGGTGGCAAGCACAAGTAGTGTCCCGCTGCCACCAAGAAGACAAAGGCAGGCCCGTCGTGCCCATACTGCCCTTCCTGCAGAATTCGCCTATC
The DNA here is from genome assembly GCA_029206835.1 of Rana muscosa. Lineage (NCBI taxonomy): Eukaryota > Metazoa > Chordata > Amphibia > Anura > Ranidae > Rana > Rana muscosa. Next base: position 688,562,903 of record CM055117.1, read on the forward strand.
CTGATTGGGTCCCCACCACTTCTGCAGAACCCGTACTTCCCCCATTCACTGCCCAACCCGGTATTCAGGTGGAAACAGCTGATTTTATGCCAATCGATTTTTATTCGCTGTTTTTCACGGAAGATCTCTATAGATCTATTGTGGACCAGAGTAATTTATATGCTGGTCAATTTATCGCCGCTAACCCCCAGTTGCCTAAAATTGCCAGAAATTGGAAACCAATTACGGTTTCCGAATTTAAGACCTTTCTGGGCCTTTCCCTCAACATGGGCACACATAAATTTCCGTCATTGCGTGCTTATTGGTCCACGCACCCAATTGACCACATGCCCGTGTTCTCTGCCTCCATGTCCAGGGCACGATACGAGCAGATTTTGCGGTTCATGCACTTCAACGACAATGAACTTTGTCGTCCACGTGGGGACCCTGAATACGACCGGCTCTATAAAATTCGGCCCCTCATAAACCACTTCAACGAATGTTTTGCAGCCTTGTTTACTCCCGATCAAGTTGTCTGCGTTGATGAGTCCCTGATTAAATTTTCTGGCCGCTTGTCTTTCAAGCAGTACCTTCCCAGCAAGCGTGCCAGATACGGGGTCAAGCTCTACAAGTTCTGTGACAGGGCAACAGGCTATGTAGTGAACTTTACGGTTTATGAGGGAAAAGACAGTCAGATTGAGTCGGTCAACTGCCCGGATTACATAGGGAGCGCTGGCAAGATAGTGTGGAACTTGGTGTCACCCTTATTCGGAAAGGGGTACCACTTGTATGTGGACAATTATTACACGAGCGTGCCACTGTTTAGTCACTTGTTTGATCATAAGATTGGAGCATGTGGCACCGTGCGACCTAATCGCCGGGGCTTTCCCCAGCGGCTTGTAGATGCCCGTCTTAGGCTGGGGGAGAGAGCCTGCTTGAAGTGTAATAACTTGCTCACTATGAAGTGGAGGGACAATAAGAATGTTTTCCTTCTTACCTCCCTTCATGCAGACACGACAGTCCAAATTCGTACGGCGACTGGTGTTGTGGAGAAACCCCTCTGTGTCCACGAATATAACCAAAATATGGGAGGGGTGGACCTCAACGACCAGTTGATGGCGCCGTATCTAATTGACCGTAAGGCGAGACGCTGGTACAAAAAAGTGTCTCTATCATTATTCCAATTGGCTTTGCTGAACGCTCATGTGCTATACAGAGCTTCAGGCGGGACGTTATCTCTTCTAAAATTCCAGAATGAGATAGTCACAGAACTCCTGTATCCAGGCGGTTCTGCACCTCACCATCCCCAACCAAATGCAGTAAGCCGGCTGCATGAGAGGCATTATTCGTATGTCCTCCCGAGTACCCCTACCCAAAGCCACCCCCAAAAAAGATGTCGTGTCTGTAGCAAGCACGGATTTAGGCGTGACACCCGTAGTTTTTGTCCACTCTGTCCTGACAAGCCTGGTCTTTGCCAAGGTGAATGTTTTGAATGCTACCACTCAAAAGTGAAGTTTTAGCGTAGGGTACAGCATTTCACAGACTAGGACACACTTACACAGGGTCTCCCAAGATGCCATTACATTTTGAGAGACCCGAACCATTACAGTTGTAAAGTTACAAAAAAAAGTGTAAAAAAGAAAAAAAAAACGTAAAAAACAAAACACAAAAAAATATAAAATAAAAAAACCAAAAATAGTTGTCGTTTTATTGTTCTCTCTCTCTCTATTTTCTCTCTATTGTTCTGCTCTTTTTTACTGTATTCTATTCTGCAATGTTTTATCATGCTTGCTTTTCAGGTATGTAATTTTTTGTTTTCAGGTGCGCCATTCAACTGCAGCGCGGAATTATTTATCTTGACAGCAACAGCGTTTGCTCCCACGATACATAAAGCCGTGACTCCAGTGCTGTAGGAGGTGATTTCACCACCACAGTTAAAAAAAAGAGCATATATGCCGAAGCATGGGGGCAGCAGGGGCGGAGGAGCGATTTTGCTCCTAATGCCGCGTACATACGGTCGAAATTCCGACCGTGTGTACGCGGCATAACTTTTTTGCGGGAGGATGCCCCCATGCTTCGGCATATATATATTTTAGGCACAGGTTGCGTTAAAACATTTTTTAATTTTTTACTAGGTTTTGTTTTGGTATTTGCTTTGCAGGTATGGCATGGTAAGGTCTTACTGTTGTACTGTAATGTTACTTTGTTTTAATGTTAACCACCATTTGCTTAGCAGGTACGCCATTCAGTTGCCGCGTATATACGGTCGAAATTCCAACGGAGGCTTATCCGTGGAAAAGTCCGACCGTGTGTACGCGGCATAACCTTTTATGCCGCGTACATACGGTCGAAATTCCGACGAAGGCTTGACCGTGTGTACGCGGCATAACTTTTTTGCGGGAGGATGCCCCCATGCTTCGGCATATATGCCCATCATTAGAAGTGGGTGGATGAAGGGAGGTATTCTAATGGTGGGCATACCCACCAATCAATCTCTTTTTTTCGTTCAGCCAATAGGCTGTATGAAAAAAAAGATTACAATACATGTCCAACAAGGACCAGCAACGTACTGGTATGTTGCTGGACTTTGAATGTTTATACCAGAATGATGCCTGCGGGTTTAGGTATCATCTTGGTATCATTCTTTTCAGCCAGCAGCCGGCTTTCATGTAAAAGCAATTCTAGCAGATAATTAGCCTCTAGACTGCTTTTACAAGCAGTGGGAGGGAATGTCCCCCCCCCTGGATATAAAAAGCGCCATTGGGAAATTGGGAAAGCATTTTATCACACCGATCTTGGTGTGGTCAGATGCTTTGAGGGCAGAGGAAAGATCTAGGGTCTAACCCCCCAATTTTTTTCAAAAAAAGAGTACCTGTCACTACCTATTGCTATCATAGGGGATATTTACACTCCCTGAGATAACGATAAAAATGGTAAAAAAATAGAATATGGAAGGCACAGTTTAAAAATAAAATAAAAAAGCCAAATAAATAATAAAAAAAAAAAAAAAAAAAAAAGAAAAGCACCGCTGTCCCCCCCTGGTATTGCGCAAAGGCGAACGCAAGCGTCGGTCTAGCGTCATATGTAAACAGCAATTGCATCATGCATGTGAGGTATCACCGCGAAGGTCAGATCGAGGGCAGTCATTTTAGCAGTAGACCTCCTCTGTAAATCTAACGTGGTAACCTGTAAAGGCTTTTAAATGCTTTTAAAAATGAATGTAGTTTTGTCGCCGCTGCGCGTTTGTGCGCAATTTTAAAGCATGTCGTGTTTGGTATCCATGTACTCGGCCTATGATCATCTTTTTTATTTCATCAAACATTTGGGCAATATAGTGTTTTTTAGTGCATTAAAAATAAAAAAAGTGTGTTTTCCCCCAAAAAATGCGTTTGAAAAATCGCTGCGCAAATACTGTGTGGAAAAAAAAAATGCAACACCCACTATTTTAATCTGTAGGGCCTTTGCTTTAAAAAAATATATAATGTTTGGGGGTTCAACATAATTTTCTTGCAAAAAAAAAATTTCTTTCATGTAAACAAAAAGTGTCAGAAAGGGCTTTGTCTTCAAGTGGTTAGAAGAGTGGATGATGTGTGACATAAGCTTCCTAATGTTGTGCATAAAATGCCAGGACAGTTCAAAACCCCCCCAAATGACCCCATTTTGTAAAGTAGACACCTCAAGCTATTTGCTGAGAGGCATGTTGAGCCCATTGAATATTTTTTTTTTGTCCCAAGTGATTGAATAATGACCAAAAAAAAAAAAAAAATGTACAAAAAGTTGTCACTAAATTATATATTGCTCAAACATGCCATGGGCATATGTGGAATTACACCCCAAAATACATTCTGTTGCTTCTCCTGAGTACGGGGATACCACATGTGTGGGACTTTTTGGGAGCCTAGTCGCGTACGGGACCCCAAAAACCAAGCACCGCCTTCAGGATTTCTATGGGTGTAAATTTTTGATTTCACTCCTCACTGCCTATCACAGTTTCGGAGGCCATGGAATGCCCAGATGGCACAAAACCCCCCCAAATGACCCCATTTTGGAAAGTAGACACCCCAAGCTATTTGCTGAGAGGTATGTTGAGTATTTTGCAGATCTCGCTTTTTGTCACAAAGTTTTGAAAATGTAAAAAAAGAAAAAAAAAAAGAAAAAAAATGTCTTTCTTAATTTTCAAAAACAAATGAGAGCTGTAAAATACTCACCATGCCTCTCAGCAAATAGCTTGGGGTGTCTACTTTCCAAAATGGGGTCATTTGTGGGGGTTTTGGGCTATTTTGACATTTTATGGCCTTCAAAACTGTGATAGGTAGTGAGGAGTGAAATCAAAAATTTATGCCCTTAGAAACCTTGAAGGCGGTGCTTGGTTTTTGGGGTCCCGTACGCGGCTAGGCTCCCAAAAAGTCCCACACATGTGGTATCCCCGTACTCAGGAGAAGCAGCAGAATGTATTTTGGGGTGTAATTTCACATATAACCATGGCATGTGTGAGCAATATATCATTTAGTGACAACTTTTTGTACATTTTTTTTTTTTCTTTTTGTCATTATTCAATCATTTGGGACAAAAAAAAAATATTCAATGGGCTCAACATGCCTCTCAGCAAATAGCTTGGGGTGTCTACTTTCCAAAATGGGGTCATTTGGGGGGGTTTTGTGCCATCTTGGCATTTTATGGCCTTCAAAACTGTGATAGGTAGTGAGGAGCGAAATCAAAAATTTATGCCCTTAGAAACCTTGAAGGCGGTGCTTGGTTTTTGGGGTCCCGTACGCGGCTAGGCTCCCAAAAAGTCCCACACATGTGGTATCCCCGTACTCAGGAGAAGCAGCAGAATGTATTTTGGGGTGTAATTTCACATATGCCCATGGCATGTGTGAGCAATATATCATTTAGTGACAACTTTGTGCAAAAAAAAAACAGTTTGTCATATTCCCGCAACCTGTGGCAAAATATAAAATATTCCATGGACTCAACATGCCTCTCAGCAAATAGCTTGGGGTGTCTACTTTCCAAAATGGGGTAATTTGGGGGGGTTTTGTGCTATTTTGGCATTTTATGGCCTTCGAAACTGTGATAGGTAGTGAGGAGTGAAATCAAAAATTTACGCCCTTAGAAATCCTGAAGGCGGTGCTTGGATTTTGGGGCCCTGTACGCGGCTAGGCTCCCAAAAAGTCCCACACATGTGGTATCCCCGTACTCAGGAAAAGCAGCAGAATGTATTTTGGGGTGCAATTCCACATATAACCATGGCATGTGTGAGCAATATATCATTTAGTGACAACTTTTTGTACATTTTTTTTTTTTCTTTTTGTCATTATTCAATCATTTGGGACAAAAAAAAAATATTCAATGGGGTCAACATGCCTCTCAGCAAATAGCTTGGGGTGTCTACTTTCCAAAATGGGGTCATTTGGGGGGGTTTTGTGCCATCTTGGCATTTTATGGCCTTCAAAACTGTGATAGGTAGTGAGGAGTGAAATCAAAAATTTATGCCCTTAGAAACCTTGAAGGCGGTGCTTGGTTTTTGGGGTCCCGTACGCGGCTAGGCTCCCAAAAAGTCCCACACATGTGGTATCCCCGTACTCAGGAGAAGCAGCAGAATGTATTTTGGGGTGTAATTTCACATATGCCCATGGCATGTGTGAGCAATATATCATTTAGTGACAACTTTGTGCAAAAAAAAAAAAGTTTGTCATATTCCCGCAACTTGTGGCAAAATATAAAATATTCCATGGACTGAACATGCCTCTCAGTAAATAGCTTGGGGTGTCTACTTTCCAAAATGGGGTCATTTGGGGGGGTTTTGTGCTATTTTGGCATTTTATGGCCTTCGAAACTGTGATAGGTAGTGAGGAGTGAAATCAAAAATTTGCGCCCTTAGAAACCTTGAAGGCGGTGCTTGGTTTTTGGGGTCCCGTACGCGGCTAGGCTCCCAAAAAGTCCCACACATGTGGTATCCCCGTACTCAGGAGAAGCAGCAGAATGTATTTTGGGGTGCAATTCCACATATAACCATGGCATGTGTGAGCAATATATCATTTAGTGACAACTTTTTGTAATTTTTTTTTTTTTTTTGTCATTATTCAATCACTTGGGACAAAAAAAAAATATTCAATGGGCTCAACATGCCTCTCAGCAATTTCCTTGGGGTGTCTACTTTCCAAAATGGGGTCATTTGGGGGGGTTTTGTACTGCCCTGCCATTTTAGCACCTCAAGAAATGAGATAGGCAGTCATAAATTTAAAGCTGTGTAAATTTCAGAAAATGCACCCTAGTTTGTAAACGCTATAACTTTTGCGCAAACCAATAAATATACGCTTATTGACATTTTTTTTACTAAAGACATGTGGCTGAATACATTTTGGCCTAAATGTATGACTAAAATTGAGTTTATTCGATTTTTCTTATAACAAAAAGTAGAAAATATCATTTTTTTTCAAAATTTTCGGTCTTTTTCTGTTTATATCGCAAAAAATAAAAATCGCAGAGGCAATCAAATACCATTAAAAGAAAGCTCTATTTGTGGGAAGAAAAGGACGCAAATTTCATTTGGGTACAACATTGCATGTCCGCACAATTTACAGTTAAAGCAGCGCAGTGCCGAATCCCAAAAACAGGCTTGGTCCTAATGGCCCGAAATGGTCCGGGGCTTAAGTGGTTAAACTGTCAGATCCACCCCTACTGAGAATAACCATCCCTCCAAGCTGCAACATAGCTGTCATAAGTAATGACATGTGACAATGCTAACAGGCAGTATTATTGATGTGGTACAGCAAACGCTGCATCCCACAGTGTGCCACCCAGTGGCAAAAGCCTGCATTGCATGTCATACAGGATCTCTAGAGAATAAAAAAATAAAATCAAAAATAAGTAAAATAAACATAAACACCAGTGATCCCGCTGTCTGAACGAAAGATACATAGAAGGGTACCGAGCAAATACATTAGTGCATATACGCTCGCTGGGGTCATGTATACATAGATCAAAAAATCCGACCATATATAGGGCACAATGGTCAATATGTATACAGACACACACCAGCTCCCCCCCTCTTGTTATTACTTTGAGGGGCCCGTGGGCCCTCATAGTGATGACAATCGTAACACTAAACAGGGGCCAGAGGTGCATAAGGGTAATAAAACAGTCATATATAGACCTGTAAAATTAATAAAGACGTCAGCACAACCATCTAACCTGTTAGACAAATATCACATACTAAATACATAATGTCATAATAAAAACAAATTATATAAAAATTATAATGCTAGCGGTCAGATATAAAACAATTGAGATCGAACTCAACGTTCAACCCCAACGGGACCCCCACCTTTAATTCATATACCCAAAACGACTCACGTCGGCTAAGGTGCCAAATGAAGTTGCCTCCTCTCCAATGGTTCGTCACCTTCTCTATCCCCCAAAACTGCAGCCCAGATGGGCTATGGTTATGGTGGAGTCGGAAGTGCTTCGAAACGTTGTGTGTGACCAACCCCTTTTTGATATTATTGACATGCTCCCCTATCCTGACGTGAAGGGGCCTAGACATCCTACCGACATATTGTAAACCACACTCACACTGTAGCATATACACGACCCCAGTAGTGTCACAAGTGATCAGATCCTTGATCTTATAGTTTTTTCCAGTTGCTGATGCCACAAATTCCTTCCGCTTCTTTAAATTCTTTCTGGCCTGTCGACATGGTGGGCAACGACCACATTTGTGAAAGCCAGTCAGAAAGTCAAAAATTCTGTTCTCAGAATGGGTAGGGGGGTCAATGACCCCAGGGGCTAGTGTATCCCTTAAGGAAGGTGCTTTTTTGTAGATAAATTGCGGACGATCAGGAAGTAAGGGGCCTAAAATCCTGTCATGCTTAAGGATTGGCCAGTGCCTCTGTACAATCCTCTCAAACTTCCTATATTGAATATTATAGTCTAAGATCATTCGTGTCCTTGTAGAATCATTATGATTAACCTTAGGGACATTTGACACAAGTACTTTTCTGTCCAGATTACGGACATTTTCCATTTCTATACCTAAGCTATTTTTAATATATCCTTTTTCAACGAATCTTGAGGCCAATACCTGTGACTGTGTAATAAAATCACCTACATTGGTGCAATTGCGCCTCAGACGTATAAATTGCCCTCTCTGTATATTATACAACCACTTGGAATGATGACAGCTTTCAATGGGGATAAAGGTGTTACGGTCTGTGGCCTTAAAATGAGTGGTCATATTGATCCTGTCCCCATTCTTGGTTAGATCAAGATCCAAAAAGACCAATCTGTCCAAACTGATGTTCCATGTAAGAACAATGTTCATACTGTTAGCATTCAGTTTAGATGCAAACTCATCAAAGCTTGCTCGATCCCCATCCCAGATCATAATAAGGTCATCAATATACCTCTGGTAGCATATTAGCTGTGGGGGTTTGTTCTTAAACACGGCCTCTTCCTCCCAGTGTGCCATAAATAGGTTGGCAACACTGGGAGCAAACCGAGCCCCCATAGCTACCCCTCTGGTTTGAAGGAAAAATTGCCTACCATACCAGAAATAATTCTTTGATAAGCAAAAGGTAAGACTGTCAATCAAAAAGTTCCGATGTCTTCTGGACAAACCAGATGATCCTAGTGCCCAACTAACCGCGGATAAAGCATCCTCATGACTGATGATCGTATATAACGAACTGACATCAGCCGTGATCAGAAGGCAAGAGGGCGTGATTGCCAGAGACTCCAGAATTTGTATGACATGTTTGGTGTCTTTAAGAAATGCGTCGGTTTTTGTCACTAACGGCTGGAGGAAGGAATCTATGTATTGACCAAGTCGGGAAGCGACTGTCTGTTTTTTTCTACTGTTTTTCTGCTTTCCAATATATTACAGTCTAGCAGCATCACCATGGAAGTTTTCCAATATTTGGAAAAGAGAGAAGTTAAAATTGGAGATATTTTCTCTAGGAATCAAACCACTGGGGGGGGGGGGGGGGGAATGAACTCACTCATAGCTTTAGAAAACTAGGGCACGTTTTTGAGAAAAAGGTTAAGAAAAAGGTTAAGACCTGGTGGGATATAATTTCCTTTGAACAATACTTAGTAGCAAAAATTATTCCAAGACGTTTAAGATGGGATGTCCCGCCTAATGACGGCCTTATGGACGATGAGGCCATCATAGAATGGGGACATTTTTTTATTAAAAAGGGTCTAGAATTATTAGAATTTTTACTACTTAGGAAACAAAGAAAAATGAAAATGCTGGAGGTTCAGATTAGGGACCTGAGAACTACCTTGGAACCCTTTAAAGAATCTGAGGAATTCCTGAGATTATCTATGGATTTGAAAAATAAATTAATTAAATGGGATACAGAGACTCAAAATAAGAAAAAGAAAAAGTTCATCAGAGATCTGGATGACTTTGGAAAAAATTGTGTGTTTAAGTGGCAAGTGGCTCCTCCAGATGTGAGTTCTACACAGGTGAACCCGGACCCGTCTAACGTAGACATGACTGATACCCCACTCCCCACTCCCAGGGGGGGTGAGGTCTATGTCAATGATAATTTGGAATTTCCGGTTATGGGAACACCTTTGAATGATGGTCACTATCAGGAAGTCTCCAATAAAAAGGGTAAAAACAAAAGAGGATGGGGAAAGAGAGGTGGTTACCATCACTCCCCATATCGGCATCAGGTTTATAATGCACCCCCGAGGGGGAATGACTCTTATGGTGGCTATCAGCAACAGCAGCCCAATTACTCACACACCAGTGAGTATAATGGCCCTTATGCTGATAGAGGTAATCGATCTAACCACTATCAGAATAACTATGCACACAATAATTATGATACCTTTGCTTACGGAGGTCCAGCTCCGCCACAACACGCAAATCAATTACCTATACATAACCGCTTTTCACCCCTGGCCTATCAGGGCCCACGTAGGGGTGGGGATTTTCGTGGAGCACTGAGAGGTGCAGGGAGAGGTGCACCCTTCATCCCCCCCAATCCGGGAGGTTGGAGGGGAACACAACCCCAGCAGCCTTCTCAGGAGGGGGTGCCGCTGCGAAAAAGAAAAGCAAGAGAGGAAGGAGAGGAGGCAGGAGAACTCAAAAGAGTAAAGCCCCAATAGGTGCAGGGATTTATAATTTGAGTGGAACACCCCTTAGTGAAGAAGAAATCAAAGTACTTGATAAGGGGCTCAAATATGCCCCCACTCGTAATTTAAATAAATTTCAAACGTATGTTAACTTGCAAAAGTTCATTCGTAGTTTGAATATTAAGAAATATTTTTTGAATACCCCGTCCACTAGGACATTAAGTGCACCAACAAGTCAGACAAGTCACCATTCTACCTTGCAGAATAAATCTGTTTTCAACCCCCCCACATCAGACACTAAGCATCTTGAGGTGTTTAGGAATATGGTCGCGAGGGATTTAGAAAAGTTGAAAATCCGTAAGGTGAATGATCCTGTTTATATCCAGAACGGTATAAAATCTCTGACGGAGAGGAAGGATTTGGTCATACGCCCTGCTGATAAGGGGGGGGGGCTGGTGGTACTCAGTAAGGCCTACTATAAGAACGAAATGGACAACCTCCTTAGTGATACCAACACTTATAGCATTATGACAAGAGACCCTATGCTTGAATTTAAGGGAGAACTCCACTTTTTGGTAGAAAGGGGAAAACATATAGGAGTGTTGAGCCCAAAGGAGGCATTATATTTAGACCCTTTGTTTTGCCGTACACCCATCATTTATTTTCTACCAAAGGTCCATAAGGATAGCACCAACCCTCCTGGGAGACCCATAGTAAATGGGATTGATTCGGTCACTTCCCGACTTGGTCAATACATAGATTCCTTCCTCCAGCCATTAGTGACAAAAACTGACGCATTTCTTAAAGACACCAAACATGTCATACAAATTCTGGAGTCTCTGGCAATCACGCCCTCTTGCCTTCTGATCACGGCTGATGTCAGTTCGTTATATACGATCATCAGTCATGAGGATGCTTTATCCGCGGTTAGTTGGGCACTAGGATCATCTGGTTTGTCCAGAAGACATCGGAACTTTTTGATTGACAGTCTTACCTTTTGCTTATCAAAGAATTATTTCTGGTATGGTAGGCAATTTTTCCTTCAAACCAGAGGGGTAGCTATGGGGGCTCGGTTTGCTCCCAGTGTTGCCAACCTATTTATGGCACACTGGGAGGAAGAGGCCGTGTTTAAGAACAAACCCCCACAGATAATATGCTACCAGAGGTATATTGATGACCTTATTATGATCTGGGATGGGGATCGAGCAAGCTTTGATGAGTTTGCATCTAAACTGAATGCTAACAGTATGAACATTGTTCTTACATGGAACATCAGTTTGGACAGATTGGTCTTTTTGGATCTTGATCTAACCAAGAATGGGGACAGGATCAATATGACCACTCATTTTAAGGCCACAGACCGTAACGCCTTTATCCCCATTGAAAGCTGTCACCATTCCAAGTGGTTGTGTAATATACCGAGAGGGCAATTTATACGCCTGAGGCGCAATTGCACCAATGTAGGTGATTTTATTACACAGTCACAGGTATTGGCCTCAAGATTCGTTGAAAAAGGATATATTAAAAATAGCTTAGGTATAGAAATGGAAAATGTCCGTAATCTGGACAGAAAAGTACTTGTGTCAAATGTCCCTAAGGTTAATCATAATGATTCTACAAGGACACGAATGATCTTAGACTATAATATTCAATATAGGAAGTTTGAGAGGATTGTACAGAGGCACTGGCCAATCCTTAAGCATGACAGGATTTTAGGCCCCTTACTTCCTGATGGTCCGCAATTCATCTACAAAAAAGCACCTTCCTTAAGGGATACACTAGCCCCTGGGGTCATTGACCCCCCTACCCATTCTGAGAACAGAATTTTTGACTTTCTGACTGGCTTTCACAAATGTGGTCGTTGCCCACCATGTCGACAGGCCAGAAAGAATTTAAAGAAGCGGAAGGAATTTGTGGCATCAGCAACTGGAAAAAAATATAAGATCAAGGATCTGATCACTTGTGACACTACTGGGGTCGTGTATATGCTACAGTGTGAGTGTGGTTTACAATATGTCGGTAGGACGTCTAGGCCCCTTCACGTCAGGATAGGGGAGCATGTCAATAATATCAAAAAGGGGTTGGTCACACACAACGTTTCGAAGCACTTCCGACTCCACCATAACCGTAGCCCATCTGGGCTGCAGGTTTGGGGGATAGAGAAGGTGACGAACCATTGGAGAGGAGGCAACTTCATTCGGCACCTTAGCCGACGTGAGTCGTTTTGGGTATATGAATTAAAGGTGGGGGTCCCGTTGGGGTTGAACGTTGAGTTTGATCTCAATTGTTTTATATCTGACCGCTAGCATTATAATTTTTATATAATTTGTTTTTATTATGACATTATGTATTTAGTATGTGATATTTGTCTAACAGGTTAGATGGTTGTGCTGACGTCTTTATTAATTTTACAGGTCTATATATGACTGTTTTATTACCCTTATGCACCTCTGGCCCCTGTTTAGTGTTACGATTGTCATCACTATGAGGGCCCACGGGCCCCTCAAAGTAATAACAAGAGGGGGGGAGCTGGTGTGTGTCTGTATACATATTGACCATTGTGCCCTATATATGGTCAGATTTTTTGATCTATGTATACATGACCCCAGCGAGCGTATATGCACTTTTTGTATTTGCTCGGTACCCTTCTATGTATCTTTCGTTCAGACAGCGGGATCACTGGGGTTTTATGTTTATTTTACTTATTTTTGATTTTATTTTTTTATTCTCTAGAGATCCTGTATGACATGCAATGCAGGCTTTTGCCACTGGGTGGCACACTGTGGGATGCAGCGTTTGCTGTACCACATCAATAATACTGCCTGTCAGCATTGTCACATGTCATTACTTATGACAGCTATGTTGCAGCTTGGAGGGATGGTTATTCTCAGTAGGGGTGGATCTGACAGTTTAAACGTCGAGGCTCTGCATATTAGGCACGCTGAGGGATTGTTATCCTACGTGCTTTATTTGCATCTGGTGTCACATGACCGCTCCGCCCCGCCCTCGGCTTCACGTAGGTGCGGTGAGGGGAACATTCTACAGGTATGTTTATTTTTGTTGCTATGACGACGGATCATGTGGGGAGCGCCGACCCGGAAGGTCATAGTCTGGGAGGTGATATCCCCTGTTATTCCTCCGCCGATTGGAGCTGCAGTACACCATGTGAGGGACATCACCCGGAAGTTCTTTGATTACCATATCCCTCTAGCCAATGATTGCCGGTTTGTTAATTTGGCATATCTTTTGGCCACCAATGAGGGCGCTTGTTACATAGTTCCCCAATTATGGGGTGGGCGGGATTTCTTTTTCACACACAGCATACACCAGGAATATGGCTTATATAAATGAACTGACATGCTGGCCCCATTTAATTTTCGCGTGCGAGGGGCTACACGACGTCAGGACAGCCATCTACCTGGTTCCACATCTATGTTACATGACTGTTATCCGAGCACAGGGTGTCTGTGCCTCGCTTGTGAGTAACTTTTTAAATAAATAAATCAAGTGTTTTTTATAGATGGAGAGCACTATGTATTTTTTTTTTACATTTTTCATGTAACTACGCCAATTTATGAGTTCGCTTTTGGGATTATCGAATGATTGAGGATTTCGGTTGAAGCACCGTATGAAGACAGCTCTCTCATCTCTAAACATTACCCTTGATAAAGGGACTGCTTATGTGACCTTCTGGTAATACAGAGGTCCACATTCTGAGGTGAGCGGCCTGTGTATCTGGTGGTGGAATTACACGGAAGTGGTTGCACTTGTGATCATTTACAAGCACTCTGTTTCACAGCTAGAGGATCCTTCTATCTTCCTGTTGGTGTTTCAGATAACATTCCTCTGGTTTCTGAATTATACATCCCATGGACTTTTTGTGTTACATATGATTTTAGCGCTGCACTGCTTTTTATACACGTTTCATTTAAGGATTTATATTTTGACCTTCAGTGTTCAGCTGCATTGTGTTAGGATTTGTTTTGCGCTGTCTGGTTTTTTCTACTGTTTCGGTGCTGGTATATATCGGCTTCTACCAACACCATCTGGCCTGTACCACTCCCTTCCTACAGATAAGACTTTGATTTTTATCTACATGCTTATTTTAACTTCACATTTGTGAGTATATATATATGCTCCCCCCTCTTTTTAACATTACATTTTATTGTTAATACTGCACTTAGAGTGGCGCTTTTGTGCTTCTCCCCTTATCAAACAAGCTAACACCCCAACGTATAATCTATGAGGCATAATGAGTCTTTTGAACGGTTCATTTTTTTCCAGAAGTTTTTGGAATATGTGGGAAAAAAATTAAAACGCATTTTTTTTATACAAAGTTGTCCATTTATAAGATATTACCAACACATAGCATGTACATATCAAAAATTACACCCCAAAATACATTCTGCTACTTCTTCTGAGTATGGCGATACCAAATGTGTGAGACTTTTACACAGCCTGGCCAAATACAGAGGCCCAACATTGAAATAGCACCTTCAGGCATTCTAGGAGCAAAAATTGCACATCTCATTTGATGACAACCTATCACACTTTTAAAGGCCCTGGAGCACCAGGACAATGGAAACGCCCACAAAATGACCCCATTTTGGAAAGCTAACACCCCAACGTATAATCTATGAGGCATATAGAGGTCTAACATCCAAGTAGCACCGTCAGGCGTTCTACAAGCATAAATTGCACATCTCATTTGATGACAACCTATCAAACAAGCTAACACCCCAACATATAATCTATGAGGCATAATGAGTCTTTTGAACGGTTCATTTTTTTCCAGAAGTTTTTGGAATATGTGGGAAAAAAATGAAAACGCTTTTTTTTTATACAAAGTTGTCCATTTATAAGATATTAGCAACACATAGCATGTACTTAGCAAAAATGACACCCCAAAATACATTCTGCTACTCCTTCTGAGTATGGCGATACCAAATATGTGAGACTTTTACACAGCCTGGCCAAATACAGAGGCCCAACATTGAAATAGCACCTTCAGGCATTCTAGAAGCATAAATTACATCTCATTTCTCAACCGCCTATTACAGTTTTGAAGACCCTGGAGCACCAGGACAATGGAAACGCCCATAAAATGACCACATTTTAGAAAGCTAACACCCCAACGTATAATCTATGAGGCATAATGAGTCTTTTGAACGGTTCATTTTTTTCCAGAAGTTTTTGGAATATGTGGGAAAAAAAAGATATTACCAACACATAGCATTTACATAGCAAAAAGGACACCCCAAAATACATTCTGCTGCTCCTCCTGAGTATGGCAATACCACATGTGTGAGGCTTTTACACAGCCTGGCCACATACAGAGGCCTAACATCTAAGTAGCACCGTCACGTGTTCTAGGAGCATAAATTACACACATAAATTCCTGACAACCTATCACATTGTTGAAGGCCCTTCATATTTCTAACACATAGCATGTACTGTACATACCAATTATAAACCAAAATACATTCTTCTGAGAAAAGTGTAAAGAAAAGATTACCTGCGGTTTTAGTAGTGCAGTGGTCCAAAGAGGAGAGCATCGGTCCAGGCAGCAGGCAGGAACGTGGACAGCGACAGCAAAACAGGCAGCAGGCAGGAATAGTCAGTACAGGTAGAGATGATGTCAGCACAGCCAAAGCATTGGTCCAGATAGCAGGCAGGGATGTGGTCAGCAGCAGCAAAAGGAACAAAGGATCGTCCATGCAGCAGGCAGGAATACTGTCCATAGTTAGTGCATGCAGCAGGCAGAGGTATGGTCAGCACAGCCAGAGTATTTGTCCAGGGAGCAGGCAGGACCATCAAGCTTAGGGCATCGGTCAGGAAAGAATAGGGACAAGGGTAGAGGCTTCTCCCACCCAAATCGCTTTGAAGCCTCCGGACAACCAGACCCTGTTCTGGGAACACAGAAAACCAAAAACTGTTTTTCTGAACTCAGAACACTATTCTGGAGCCCCTCACATATGTGAGACCCCTGTGTAGCAGGGTGAAAGATCAGTCCAAGGGGGCAGGCAAAAACATGGTCAACAGGCCGAGGTCAGTGCAGGTAAAAGGCAGAAATAAACGATAGACAGAGGCATAGTCGATACAGTCCAGGGTCAGTTCACGTGAAAGGCAGAAACATGGCGGATAAACAATGCAGACGGTAGGCAGAGGCATAGTCGAGAAACAAGCCAGGGTCAGTTCACATGGAAGACAATGATATGGTTGGTTGAGGCAGGGAAATATTCAGGACAAATTGAAAACGGGGAAATAGCAGTATTAGAAATATGGGCTAATAGTTTTTGAGAGTGTGATATCGCTTGAAGCATTCTCCGATGCAAAGGCCAGGTTGGGAGGGACAGTCGGGACAATGGAAGCTGGTGTCTTTCCGAATTCCTCTTCTGGTGCACACCCAACATTTTTTTTTCTTCCGGATCCTGATGGTGGAATATGGTCTGAAAAATGGCGTTCATGTAGTCTGCTGACACAATCTGAGTGAATGCTTTCTAGGGGGGGGATGTTTGTTGGTAGATCAGGGCAGTGACAATGTCTTCAATAAACCTCATGAAGGTGGTGGGTCTTTCTGTTGATTTTTGGTAGATTATGAAAGAATTTAACAGGGCCAAATGAAAAAAGTAAATTGCAAATTTTTTATACCAGAAGAGGGATTTTCGGGTTGAAAGATAGGGCTGCAACATTTGATCATTTAAATCCACACCACCCATGAATTTATTGTACTCATTGATGCAGGAAGGCTTGCAAATGGTACAGCGTCTTCTGGGAAGTTCCACTGAGGTGTCATCGTGGATGTACACGTCTTTCCTATCCCTCCACTTCACAGCCAACACTTCCTCGTTCCTCAAGCTTGCCGATTCCCCCTTTTGAATGGTTGTGGTGACAAGACGCTGTGGGAAGCCCTTTCTGTTTTTTCTTGTTGTACCACAGGCCAGAGGTTTTTTTAGGTAGAGGTGGCGGAGAAGGGGCAGGCTGGTATAATAGTTGTCCGTGTAAATATGATACCCCTTTTGGAGGAGTGGGAGTGCCAACTCCCAAACAATTTTTCCACTTATTCCCATGTACGATGGACACTCACGGGGCTGGAGCTGGGAATCTTTGCCTTCGTACACGCGGAATGAGTGCACATAACCAGTGGCGCTTTCACAGAGCTTGTTGAGCTTCAAGCCGTACCTCGCCCGCTTACTGGGGATATATTGCTTGATTTCCAGCCGGCCTGTGAAATGCACCAGGGATTCGTCCACAGAAATGTTTTTATCAGGGACATAAAGTTCGGCAAACTTCTTGGATTTTTTTTTTATTAGGGGGCCAATTTTATATAATTTGTCAACTTTTGGGTGATTTCGGGGGGGGGGGGGCACTGTGAGTTGTCACTGAAATGCAGGAACCGCATTATAAGTTCGTATCGGGACCTGGACATGGGCGATGTAAAAATTGGCATATGGTGGATGGGTTTCTTCGACTAATACCTATTCATTTCATTTTTTTTTGTAAGCCCCATGTTAAGCGTTAGGCCTAAAAACAATCTAAGCTCCACCACTGTTAGGGGTCTCCATTCAAAAGGGCGGGCATAGCTGGAGCTGTTTTCAATAAATTGTTGAGCAAAAAGGTTAGTTTGGTCCACAATGCCTTGAACCAATTCATCAGGGAAAAATAAATAAAAAAAATCAAGTTTGGAAAAACCTGCAGTGTTGACCTGCACACCTGGCTGTGCTGTAAGGCCCCATGCACACGAGACGCAGGTGCAAACTCTGCTGAACACACGTTTTTAAACGCTGAAACCGGTGTTTAAATACGTGCGTTTTGCCACGTTTAGCGGCGTTTAACCGCGTTTGCGTTTATAAGCGTTTCATCATAGACCCTCTCTAAGCTCAAAAAACAGTACATTTTAACCATTTCAGACAGTTTTTGAGACCAGAGTGAGTAGCAGCAGCTGAGAGAGCAGCAGTGTACTTGTATTTAGCGTATCACTTGCCACATCACCTGCCACAAGTTGTGGATTGTCCACTTGCCACATCACCTGCCATGTCACCTGCCACGTCACCTGCCACGTTACCTGGCCACGTCACGTGCCACGTCACCTGGCCACGTCACCTGCCACAAGTTGTGGATTGTCCACTTGCCACGTCACCTGGTCACGTCACCTGGCCATGTTACCTGGCCACGTCACCTGCCACAAGTTGTGGATCATCCACTTGCCACGTCACCTGGCCACATCACCTGGCCATGTTACCTGCCACGTCACCTGGCCACGTTACCTGCCACAAGTTGTGGATTGTCCACTTGCCATGTCACCTGCCACGTCACCTAGCCACGTCACCTGCCACAAGTTGTGGATTGTCCACTTGCCACGTCACCTGGCCACGTCACCTGGCCATGTTACCTGGCCACGTCACCTGCCACAAGTTGTGGATTGTCCACTTGCCACGTCACCTGGCCATGTTACCTGCCACATCACCTGGCCACGTCACTTGCCACAAGTTGTGAATTGTCCACTTGCCACGTCACCTGTCACGTCACCTGGCCATGTTATCTGGCCACGTCACCTGCCACAAGTTGTGAATTGTCCACTTGCCACGTCACCTGCCACATCATCTGGCCAAGTCACCTGCCACAAGTTGTGGATTGTCCACTTGCCACGTCACCTGGCCACGTCACCTGGCCATGTTACCTGCCACGTCACCTGGCCACGTTACCTGCCACGTCACCTGGCCACGTCACTTGCCACAAGTTGTGAATTGTCCACTTGCCACGTCACCTGCCACGTCACCTGGCCACGTCACATGCCACGTCACCTGGCCATGTCACCTGCCACAAGTTGTGGATTGTCCACTGGCCACATCACCTGGCCACGTCACCTGGCCATGTTACCTGCCACGTCACCTGGCCACGTTACCTGCCACAAGTTGTGGATTGTCCACTTGCCACGTCACCTGCCACGTCACCTGCCACGTCACCTAGCAACGTCACCTGCCACAAGTTGTGGATTGTCCACTTGCCACGTCACCTGGCCACGTCACCTGGCCACGTCACCTGCCACAAGTTGTGGATTGTCCACTTGCCACGTCACCTGGCCACGTCACCTGGCCACGTCACTTGCCACAAGTTGTGAATTGTCCACTTGCCACGTCACCTGGCCACGTCACCTGGCCATGTTACCTGCCACATCACTTGGCCACGTTACCTGCCACGTCACCTGGCCATGTCACTTGCCACAAGTTGTGGATTGTCCATTGGCCACGTCACCTGGCCACGTCACATGCCACGTCACCTGGTCATGTCACCTGCCACAAGTTGTGGATTGTCCACTGGCCACGTCACCTGCCACAAGTTGTGGATTGTCCACTGGCCACGTCACCTGGACACGTCACCTGGCCACGTCACCTGCCACAAGTTGTGGATTGTCCACTGGCCACGTCACCTGCCACGTCACCTGCCACAAGTTGTGGATTGTCCACTGGCCACGTTACCTGGCCACGTTACCTGCCACAAGCTGTGGATTGTCCACTTGCCACGTCAGCTGGACACGTCACCTGGCCACGTCACCCGCCACAAGTTGTGGATTGTCCACTTGCCACATCACCTGCCACAAGTTGTGGATTGTCCACTGGCCACGTCACCTGCCACAAGTTGTGGATTGTCCACTGGCCACGTCACCTGGCCATGTCACCTGGCCATGTCATCTGACATAAGTTGTTGATTGTCCACTTGCCACGTTACCTGCCACAAGCTGTGGATTGTCCACTTGCCACGTTACCTGCCACAAGTTGTGGATTGTCCACTTGCCACGTTACCTGCCACAAGTTGTGGATTGTCCACAATGCAATGCAAGCAATTACAGTTTTCTTTTATATTTAATAGTTTTTCATCATTTGCCATCATTTTTGAGATTTCTAATGTTAAAAAATAGGTCACCTTTAAAAATGCTTATAAACGCAAACGCGGCAAAACGCCGGTACCGCGTTTAGCGGCGTTTTGCGTCTGAAACGTGGAAAACTTTTGCGTCTGAACCCATTTTTTTGCTTTTGGAAAAACGAGGTTAAACGCAACTCCTTGTAAACGCCAAAAAACGAGACTGTGTGCATGGACATATAGGATAACATTGAATGGGTTCAGGGGCAGTTGAAAAAAGCGTCCAACTGCCTCTGAACGCGCGTTTAACAGCAAATAACAGCGTCTCGTGTGCATGGGGCCTAAAAGGGGGGATCGTGGCTGACCCTGAGGTAGAAGGCAGCCACAATGGGTTTGCCAAGCCATCTGGAAGCAGGGTTTGGGCCCTACTTCTTTGGCGTGCACTTGCACTGGGCCTTTCCTCCTGGGGTCTAGCAGCGCTTGTACTGGGCCTCGCCTCCTGGGGTCTACCGCCGTTGGCACTGCTGGTAGCTGCCTGGTGTTCAGACCATCTTCTTTTTGGATGGACTGTGTCCTCCTCTAATTCGGATCCAGATGTGCTGCCTTCGGGGGGCTCATATTCCGAACCAGAATCACAATCAGAACTGATAGGTGAGAGCTCCCCGTTGCTCTCATCGGTCAGACTGAGTATTTGGTATGCTTCTTCTGGGGTGTACACCTTTCTGGACATAGTGGCTGGATGTACTCTGGTGGCGGGTACTCTGGTGAGGTGGCAGGTACTCTGGTGGCAGGTTCTCTGGTCTGGTGGCGGGTACTTTGGTGAGGTGGCGGGTACTTTGGTGAGGTGGCGGGTACTCTGGTAAGGTGGCAGGTATTCTGGTGAGGTGGCGGGTATTCTGGTGAGGTGGCGGGTACTCCTGGTGGACAGGTACTCCTGATGGACAGGTAATCCTGATGGACTGGTGGCGGGTACTTTGGTGAGGTGGCGGGTACTTTGGTGAGGTGGCGGGTATTCTGGTGAGGTGGCGGGTATTCTGGTGAGGTGGTGGGTACTCCTGATGGACAGGTACTCCTGATGGACG
This sequence comes from Rana muscosa, assembly GCA_029206835.1. Classification (NCBI taxonomy): domain Eukaryota; kingdom Metazoa; phylum Chordata; class Amphibia; order Anura; family Ranidae; genus Rana; species Rana muscosa. The sequence goes on from CM055117.1 coordinate 688,583,917, forward strand.
GGTACTCTGGTGGCAGGTACTAGATGACAGGTACTCTTTATTTAGGGGGGGCAATCTGGGCACAGTAGTACATATGTAGTGTATAACATATGTGTAACTCACTGTTAGCTGTTCTCCTCCTCACACTGGATCGGTGTGTGAAGAGGAGAACCCAGCAACAGTAAGTTACACACATCAGTGTGTTTTGTTTACATTTAGTGACCGGCTGTGATTGGACACAGCCGGTCACGTGGTAAAGAGACAATTTCATTGGCTCTTTACTCTGATCGGGGCTGGGCTGTATCCAAGGGAAAAGCCTCAGCCCCGATCACCGTGCTGCGGGCACCTTGCACAGCTCTGCATCATCGAATCCGGTAAGTAATACCGGAATCTCCGCCGCCCGCCGCCACATTCTTCCCATCGGGGATCAGCTGTGTCCAGAGGGATACACCGGATCCCCAATTGCCGCGCTGCGCACCCCCGGGGCGCGCACGGGCGCCGTGCACGCCGCTGCTGCAGCTCTGCATATAGGAGCCGGTAAGCCGCACAGGAAGCTCCGTGGTCCGCCGCTGCTGCTCTGCCGCCACTTCATTACCCCCATCGGGGAATGGCTGTGTCCTAAGGGACACAACGGTACCCCGGGCGCCCGCAGTAGCAGCGAAAAGCCGAGGACGTCATATGACGTCCACCCAGGATGAGAGATCCCATCTGTGGACGTCATTTGACTATGGCTGCGTAAGGGAGAGGTTAACATATATTTTTTATTAAAAAAATCTGTGTCTGAGAAGCATGTGCTGTAATATCATTTTAGATAAAAGTAGTTGTAAAGGTAGAAGGTTATTTAAACTTGCTGCCTAGCAGCAATAGGGTCATTGGTTCAAATCCCAACCACGGCACCACAGAGTTTGCATGTTCTCCCTGTGCCTGCATAGGTTTCCTCCCACACTCCAAAGAAATGCTGGTAGGTTAGTTGGCTCCTGTCTAAATTCACCCTAGTATGTTGGAATGTGAGTTAGGAAATGCGAGGGCAGGGACTGATGTGAATGTATAATAAATGGGACAGAAATGGGACAAAAACCTCTCCATTAGGTAATGTGAAACGGGTACTCCTAAGGGATCAGTGGGCGATCCCCGAACCGTTAGATGCCCCTGGGTCCCCGAGATGTCCCCCCAGCATTTTTTGTATTTGTTTTCTTTTTTTTCTGGTCAAGAGCAAGGAGCACAAGATATTGCTGTTATTTTGAGAGATGGCTACATCATTAAAAATTGTATCGTACAATGTGAGGGGACTGTGTTCACAGCATAAAAGGGGCCACCTCTGGCATGAATTGCATCATTATGCTGCGGACATAGCGTTTTTACAAGAAACGCATTTCAGGGAGGGGTCTATACCTGTTATGCCCGGACACATGTTTAATCACTGGTACCATGCAAAATCGCCTATTGCTAGAGCAAGGGGGGTTACAATTGCTTTCAGGAAAACTTACCCATGGGTATTGATGTCTGTACAAGCTCACAGAGAAGGTCGCTTTCTATTTGTTAAAGGTGCAATACATAGCCAGCGATATACGTTTGCTGCAATTTATGTACCAAATACAGGGACAATTAATTTTCTTGCTAAAATGTTGAGGATCCTGGAGAAATTTAGGGAAGGTTGTTTGATCTTGGGCGGAGATTTCAATATTGTGCTGGACCCAAGTTTGGATACAACATCAGGGAAAACATCTCTATCCTTTAGAGCCTTAAAGGTACATGACAGAGGCAAATTAATGTATAATGAGCTGTTTAATACCCTTCACTGTTTGATGCAAAAAGGCCCATATGTTGGGATTAGAGAAGAGATCTGGAAAATGTAGTGACTTCAATCTGAGAAGGGGAGGAGGATTAGATTGTACAGGAGCAACGGCAGACTGAGAAGGCTCTAGATCAGTCGCTCCTTCTTCATACAAAACTATCAGATCTTTTAGGGCCTGAAATTCAACCATACTAAAATGTTTAATACGTTCAGGGAATTCCTTCTCTGTTGTTGTCTTTCCTAAACAAATATGTACTTGTAAGCTAGATTGCAGGTGTAGCGGGGTCCTCAATTTAGGGGTAGTGTTTGAGTGGTAGTTATGCTCAAACACCTAAATTGTTAGGACATTATCAACCATTTTGTCTGCAGGAAGAGTATCAGTGTACTGTTCCCTGTGGCCTGCAGGTGGTGCTGCCATAGTGGGCCAGGGTTGAACTGCTGATACAGTGCTGTGCCTTGTGTGTCCCCTCTCGGCAACTATACAGTGGGAGTGGTCGGCCTGCTGTGTATGCTGGGAGAGAATATAAAAGGGGCAGACGCTGCCTGTTCAGGGGTTAGTTCGCCGTCGGGAGTCCTACTCCCAGGGAGTGTGTGTTCCTGTCCGCCCTGGGCACCTTTAGTCCTGGGGCTGCAACTAAAAGCCTTGGGCCCAGCACCTTCTGCTGGGGCCCATCAAGGATCAAGGAATCCCAGGGTGCCGCCTTGCGAGGGGACCCGCATCTTAGACGAGGAGGCCGGTGGAGGACCATTCCGAGGGACTGGTGAGAAGTCACAGTGAAGGAAGGGGCCCGGTAACTCTCTGGAGGGATGTCTTCTCCTTACAAAGAGGCCAAGTGTTAAGGAAACCAAGGTCACCAGGTCTGTGGCAGAGACCAATTTTACCAGGTCTGTGGCAGAGACCCGTGTGCCAGTTTGAATAGTGATTGGGTGAACAGTTCGAGTACCATTTTGGCTGCTAGTCTCTATCTAGGGAGACTATCCAAATGGACTAAGTCTGCTTGAGAAGCCAAGCAGTGAAGTGTATTTACGTTTGTGCCTGGACCTCTCCTACACCTTATGCTGTCCTGTTCTTTCTCCAACCTTTCCTATCAGAGACTGTTATCTAAGAGAAATAAACTCTACGTTGGAGTTACAGCTGGTGTGGACATTGAAGTCATGGGGGAAATAGAGACTTGTCTTTATTGGCTATAGGGATAAGAACCATTCGGAAGGAGTATCTGGCTGCGGAGACCCATCACAACACCTCTCAACCTCCTCACACAGGAGGGTACGGGCAGATAGAGCTGGGTGTGCCCTTTCCTCCTGCAAGGAGCCGAAAGACAAGGAGGAGAGGGTGGTAAGCGCTATACGGGCAAACAGGTAGATGACTTTAATAGTCATCATTTCATAAGTGGCTCAGAAGGGCAAAAGCTGAGACTCAGTTGAAGGACGGACTCCTTCTCTGGGGACAACTTGTAAGGAATAAATTGGGTAATGTTTAGTTCTGTATCAGGGTGATAATTGCTTTGTGAGGAGTACGTAGGACACAAACATCCATTCTGCCCTGCTTCCTGGGTTCTTGTATGGTGACCTGCTTTAAAAAAATCAGAGGGAGTTGTATGGTGAGTTTTGGGGCCTGTAGTGACCAGAATGTTTGTCTTTGTGTTAAATTGTGCAAAACCAGTATAAACCCTCCACCAACATGGGACTGATCTCCAGCGTGGACCATGTATACTTGTGGATTAAACTTCTGATGAATGTCAGGAAAGATGTTTCTTAGAATTAGTATATTCAGAAATGTACCCGCCATCATTGCTGTGGGAAAGAGGAGGAGGCAGAGGAATCAGATTCAGTACTTTCATCAACATTAGAATGTGTCTGAATATGTGTTTTGCGCACACCCCATGGGGCCCCCAAAACATTTGCAGGCAAAGCCCTCTGTGAAGGCAATTTTGTCTTTCATATATTTTGATTGTTTTTTGGTGATTACCGTATATACTCGAGTATAAGCCAAGTTTTTCAGCCCTTTTTTTAGGGCTGAAAATAGCCCCCTCGGCTTATACTCAAGTTAGTGTACCTGTCGGGTCACGGGCGTTCATTTTTCAAAAGTCGCGGCTTCCTCCTGGTCCGTGATAGGCGTTTGACACTGTGTTCCGCTACCGCCTATCACGGACGTCCTCTCATCCTCTGACTTTCCCAGCAGACTTTGTGTTCAGTGTTCTGCCTATCATGGACGTCCTCTTGTCCAAGGATGAAAAAAGGTCCGTGATTGGCGGAACACTGAACACAGTGTCTGCTGGGAAACTGAGTCCGAGGATGAGAGGACCTCCATGATAGGTGGTAGCGGAACACAGTGTCAAATGCCTATCACGGACCAGGAGGAAGCCGCGACTTTTGAAAAATGGACACCCGTGACCCGACAGGTACACTGACTATCACGGAAGGGAACGGGACCAGGAGGAAGCCGCAACTTTTGAAAAATGGATGCCCGCAGCCGGTCAAGAATACAGGTACACTGAGGCTTGTATATATTAATTGGCGCTGAATCACAGCAATAGAAACATTTAAGTATCAGGAACTAGCGTTTTTTGAACTATCCCATTCACGCAGCCATGGATGTGTTTGATTTTATGAAAGATAGACACATTAATCTGGATGAAATATTCCAGCAAACCCCCAGTCCCAATCTAGATCTTGAAAGGGGTTTCAAGCAATTACAGTACGATATGGAAAAACAAATACGAATATGGTGGGACATTGCGTCCTTTGAAATGTATATAGGTAAGAATCTCACCCCTCGGAGATTAAGGTGGGATGTCAGTCCCAATGATGGGATTGAGAATTTAGAATTACTGGATGAATGATTCCAGTTCTTTAATGCTTGCGAGCAAAAACTCATGCAATTAATGGTGAGAAGACGCAAGGCAAAAAACGTATTGTTAGATGCGAAAATCGCAGATCTCAAAGAAGGAATGGAACCATTCAAAACCCAGAGTGAATATACAGACAGGGCAAAACTCCTACAAACCCATTTAGTAAAATATGATGGAGAAATAAAAATGAAAAAACGTAAAAAATATCAAAGGGACATTAAAGATTTTGAAGATAATAAGGTGTATAAATGGCAAGACACCCTGAACAACGGTGCCTCTCCTGATACATCACTTATCCAAGAGACACAAATACTAGTTCCTCCACTTCTATCTAAAAAGCCGTCTAACAAATCAAGTACTCCTAAAAAAATCATCAAGCCTGCTATTAAATCCACTACTAACCAATCTAAATCCAATCAGCCTCCCTATAATCCATATCCTTATCCACCAACATATCAAGTGGATGCCTATAATCGATATGCACCTTTGGATCCTCGATCGGGATACTATGAGTCTAATCATCAATATTATCCACCTAGGCCCCCTAGAGGAAGTTTTAGAGGAAATTTCAGAGGGAGACCAGCCCCCTATCAGAATCAATACCAGGGGGAAGGGAGGGGATGGAAAGAGCCCTATCGTATCCCTCCCAGGTCCCCACATCATCCAAAGGAGCCTATAGAAAGAGAGGTAGAAGAGGAAGAGGCAGAACGAAAAAGAAAAAGAATGAATTAAATGATGGAATATTTAATCTGGCGGGAGCAAAATTTTCTGATCAAGAATTAGAAGTTTTGCAACAAGGGTTAAAATTTGCACCTAATAAAAATATCGATAAGTTTGAATTATTTATCGATATAGAAAAACATATTAGAAAATTGAACATTAAAAAATATTTTGCAAGCCAAACTGTGAATGATGGAGTGACCACAAAAAAAGTCCCGTTTGTTCACAGTGGCCTTAAAAATAATTCAGTGTTTAACACCAAAAAAAGGTCCAATCATTTCGTTGAAGTATTTAGAAAAATGGTACAAGATGATGTCAGAGATATGGAATATTCCAAGTACTCCTCCAGTCAACGTATATGGGAAGGGATAAAATTAATAGAAGAAAATAAGCAAATAGTGGTCAGACAGGCCGACAGGGGGGGGGGGGGGGCTAGTAGTGCTAACTAAAGAGTATTATTTTATGGAAATGGAAAGACTCTTGCAAGATAAAACTACTTATCAACCTATTAATGGGAATCCTACAGTACAATTAAAAGCGCAACTTCAAAATTGGATAGAGGAAGGACTATATAAACAGATCCTGAACCAGAAAGAAGCTAATTACCTTATGATTCATGCTCCTAAAGTACCGGTAATGTACATATTACCCAAAATGCATAAAAACAATGAATTCCCCCCAGGGCGACCTATAATTAGCGGAATTGAATCTTTATTTTCTAGGCTTGGTGAGTATCTAGATGGTTTTTTTAAACCACTAGTATCTCTTAGCCCCTCCTATCTGAAAGATAGTAGAGACTTAATAGTGGCACTTCAAACACTCCAAGCTACTCCAAATATGCTGATGGTAACGATTGACATCGAGTCGCTCTATACCAACATTAGACATTCAGATGCGTTGGAAGCACTGCAATGGGCGCTTAGTAAACAATCTAATTTAAAAAAAAAACAAATAAATTATTTGATCAGTGGACTCGAATTAGCCATGAAAAATAATTTCTTTTGGGCAAACAATCATTACTACAACCAAATTGGGGGTGTGGCGATGGGGGCTCGCTGTGCCCCCAGCGTGGCAAATGTAGTATTGAATAAATGGGAGCATGAATCAATTTATTCAAATAGGAATCCGTCACTATATTTCTATCGTAGATATATAGATGACGTGATTGTAATTTGGAATGGATCGGAAATTAATTTAGACCATTTTCTGGCAGAGATGAATATAAACCAGTATGGCTTGAAATTCACAGCAGAACATAGTCTAAACTCAGTCAATTATTTAGATCTCACATTTACCAAAAAAGATACAAAGTTTGAGACTAAAACTTACTTTAAAAAGACCGATAGAAATGGATTTGTGCCTACTTCCAAATGCCACCATCCTCAATGGATTGGAGCAGTGCCAAAGGGCCAATATATGCGCTTAAAACGTAATTGTACTAGTAATGAAGAATTTAGTGTACAGGCGGATATCCTTACAAATTAATTTTTAGAAAAAGGTTATAATATGGAGACCCTTGGAAAAGTGCTGGCCCAGGTGTCCTCTATAGATAGAAACACCCTATTGGTAGCCAAGCCCAAAAAAGTACATGGAGGAGAACTAGCGTTTGTGTCGGGTTTCCACAGACAATTTAGAGAAGTTGAAACTATCTTTAAGAGGCATTGGCCGATACTTCTTAAAGATAACGATTTAGAGTGTACTATTACATCCAAACCCAAGTTTACATATAGGAGGGCTCCAGGCCTGAGAAACCGCATTGCCCGAAATGTACCAGACCCCACGAGGAAACTTGGGACTTTTTTGGATGGTTCTGGGTTTTACCATTGTACCCGTTGTAAAGCCTGTAGAACGACGAGAAAATCAGGAGATCCTAAAAAAGTGACACATTTTCAATCTAATGTGACAAAAGAGAAATTTAAAATAAAACCTTTGATAACATGTAATTCTGACCATGTTACCTACGTCCTGGAGTGTCCTTGCTCTCTCCAGTACGTGGGAAGAACTACCCGCCAGTTAAGAGTAAGGATTAACGAGCATCTAGCGAATATAAAGAAAGGCTTTCCAAAACATAGTGTGTCCAGACACTTTAAAAGCCACCATCAAAGTGATCCCAGTCTTTGTAAATTTTTTGGAATAGATAAAATCTCAAATCACTGGAGATGGACACATATGAAGAGGGCCATATCACAAAATGAAACCAGGTGGTTGTATAAATTAAATAGTATGCAGCCCTATGGTTTAAATATCGAGATAGAATTAAACTGTTACCTATCAAATGACTAAGTGATGGACATTCCTCCAGCGGGGAACCATTTGGCACTTTTGAAGGTAACAGTTTTCCAACCTTCCCTCTTCCTCTTCCTTTCCTTTGGACTAGATCCAAGATGGGTTAATTTTTATCATGAACACACCACTGGGGAATATTATGAGGGAATAAATTAATTTCTCCTGATATAGATCTATATTTAATAAGCATGGAATTCCAAACATAAATATCGCCATAAATATATATTAGTAAATATGTCTCCCGCTTGGTAGGTTGGTCCAATAACCATGTTTCCAATATATGGTTAATATATAGTGTAAACCACTTATCTAATATACCATCAATATTAAATGGCCATTACGAGTTTTAATATTGGGGACGGTATGTACTGTCAATTAAATAGTTGAGAACGGACCGACATAAAAAAAATTTCCCCAATGTTTAAATGTAATGTCAATCACAATATATCATGAACATTATTTGTTGAAGATTTGTTCTAGCTTCACATGAAGATTTGGTGAAGGATTAGGGATGAGCTCGGTGTTCGAGTCGAACATACGTTCGACTCGAACATCGGCTGTTCGATCGTTCGATGAAGATCGAACGATTTGGGCCATTCGCGCCTAATTCGAGTGACGCGAACGGCCCACAATGCACTACGCCATCGCAGTGTCATCCAGGCGCTGTGATTGGCCAAGCATGCACTGTGACCCCGCATGCTTGGCCAATCACAGCACCGGCAGCGAGGAGAGCAATGATTGGCCACAGGCAGGATGCCTGTGGCCAATTATTGCTGAGGGTGTTTAGTACACGCCCCACACTATAAAAGGCCGCCAGCACGGCGGCCTAGTGTAGTGTGTTCCGGAGCAGGGAAAGAGAAGCATAGGCAGGGACAGTGACATTTTTTTTTCTTGCTTAACCTGGATTCCTTTAGTTTAGGGAAAGAGAAGGATAGGTAGGGAGAGTGTCAGTGTGTTTTACTGTGCGAATCCTTGTTTCTAGGGACAGGGAAGGACAGTGAGGGAAATTCTCCTTGTGCTATAGTGTGCTAAAGCATTGATCATCAACCATCTTTAAAAAAACATTTTTTCTAGGGACAGAAAACTATAGGTAGGAAGAGTGTCAGTTTCTTTCACTGTGATAATCCTTGTTTCTAGGGACAGGGAAGGACAGTGAGGGAAATTCTCCTTGTGCTATAGTGTGCTAAAGCATTGATCATCAACCATCTTTAAAAAAACATTTTTTCTAGGGACAGAAAACTATAGGTAGGAAGAGTGTCAGTTTCTTTCACTGTGATAATCCTTGTTTCTAGGGACAGGGAAGGACAGTGAGGGAAATTCTACTTGTGCTATAGTGTGCTAAAGCATTGATCATCAATCAGCTTTAAAAAAACATTTTTTCTAGGGACAGAAAACTATAGGTAGGAAGAGTGTCAGTTTCTTTCACTGTGATAATCCTTGTTTCTAGGGACAGGGAAGGACAGTGAGGGAAATTCTCCTTGTGCTATAGTGTGCTAAAGCATTGATCATCAACCGTCTTTAAAAAAAACATTTTTTCTAGGGACAGAAAACTATAGGTAGGAAGAGTGTCAGTTTCTTTCACTGTGATAATCCTTGTTTCTAGGGACAGGGAAGGACAGTGAGGGAAATTCTCCTTGTGCTATAGTGTGCTAAAGCATTGATCATCAACCGTCTTTAAAAAAACATTTTTTCTAGGGACAGAAAACTATAGGTAGGAAGAGTGTCAGTTTCTTTCACTGTGATAATCCTTGTTTCTAGGGACAGGGAAGGACAGTGAGGGAAATTCTCCTTGTGCTATAGTGTGCTAAAGCATTGATCATCAACCGTCTTTAAAAAAACATTTTTTCTAGGGACAGAAAACTATAGGTAGGAAGAGTGTCAGTTTCTTTCACTGTGATAATCCTTGTTTCTAGGGACAGGGAAGGACAGTGAGGGAAATTCTCCTTGTGCTATAGTGTGCTAAAGCATTGATCATCAACCGTCTTTAAAAAACATTTTTTCTAGGGACAGAAAACTATAGGTAGGAAGAGTGTCAGTTTCTTTCACTGTGATAATCCTTGTTTCTAGGGACAGGGAAGGACAGTGAGGGAAATTCTACTTGTGCTATAGTGTGCCAAAGCATTGATCATCAATCAGCTTTAAAAAAACATTTTTTCTAGGGACAGAAAACTATAGGTAGGAAGAGTGTCAGTTTCTTTCACTGTGATAATCCTTGTTTCTAGGGACAGGGAAGGACAGTGAGGGAAATTCTCCTTGTGCTATAGTGTGCTAAAGCATTGATCATCAACCGTCTTTAAAAAAACATTTTTTCTAGGGACAGAAAACTATAGGTAGGAAGAGTGTCAGTTTCTTTCACTGTGATAATCCTTGTTTCTAGGGACAGGGAAGGACAGTGAGGGAAATTCTCCTTGTGCTATAGTGTGCTAAAGCATTGATCATCAACCGTCTTTAAAAAAACATTTTTTCTAGGGACAGAAAACTATAGGTAGGAAGAGTGTCAGTTTCTTTCACTGTGATAATCCTTGTTTCTAGGGACAGGGAAGGACAGTGAGGGAAATTCTCCTTGTGCTATAGTGTGCTAAAGCATTGATCATCAACCGTCTTTAAAAAAACATTTTTTCTAGGGACAGAAAACTATAGGTAGGAAGAGTGTCAGTTTCTTTCACTGTGATAATCCTTGTTTCTAGGGACAGGGAAGGACAGTGAGGGAAATTCTACTTGTGCTATAGTGTGCTAAAGCATTGATCATCAATCAGCTTTAAAAAAACATTTTTTCTAGGGAGAGAAAACTATAGGTAGGAAGAGTGTCAGTTTCTTTCACTGTGATAATCCTTGTTTCTAGGGACAGGGAAGGACAGTGAGGGAAATTCTCCTTGTGCTATAGTGTGCTAAAGCATTGATCATCAACCGTCTTTAAAAAAACATTTTTTCTAGGGACAGAAAACTATAGGTAGGAAGAGTGTCAGTTTCTTTCACTGTGATAATCCTTGTTTCTAGGGACAGGGAAGGACAGTGAGGGAAATTCTACTTGTGCTATAGTGTGCTTAAGCATTGATCATCAATCAGCTTTAAAAAAACATTTTTTCTAGGGACAGAAAACTATAGGTAGGAAGAGTGTCAGTTTCTTTCACTGTGATAATCCTTGTTTCTAGGGACAGGGAAGGACAGTGAGGGAAATTCTACTTGTGCTATAGTGTGCTAAAGCATTGATCATCAATCAGCTTTAAAAAAACATTTTTTCTAGGGACAGAAAACTATAGGTAGGAAGAGTGTCAGTTTCTTTCACTGTGATAATCCTTGTTTCTAGGGACAGGGAAGGACAGTGAGGGAAATTCTCCTTGTGCTATAGTGTGCTAAAGCATTGATCATCAACCGTCTTTAAAAAAACATTTTTTCTAGGGACAGAAAACTATAGGTAGGAAGAGTGTCAGTTTCTTTCACTGTGATAATCCTTGTTTCTAGGGACAGGGACGGACAGTGAGGGAAATTCTCCTTGTGCTATAGTGTGCTAAAGCATTGATCATCAACCGTCTTTAAAAAAAATTTTTTCTAGGGACAGAAAACTATAGGTAGGAAGAGTGTCAGTTTCTTTCACTGTGATAATCCTTGTTTCTAGGGACAGGGAAGGACAGTGAGGGAAATTCTCCTTGTGCTATAGTGTGCTAAAGCATTGATCATCAACCATCTTTAAAAAAACATTTTTTCTAGGGACAGAAAACTATAGGTAGGAAGAGTGTCAGTTTCTTTCACTGTGATAATCCTTGTTTCTAGGGACAGGGAAGGACAGTGAGGGAAATTCTACTTGTGCTATAGTGTGCTAAAGCATTGATCATCAATCAGCTTTAAAAAAACATTTTTTCTAGGGACAGAAAACTATAGGTAGGAAGAGTGTCAGTTTCTTTCACTGTGATAATCCTTGTTTCTAGGGACAGGGAAGGACAGTGAGGGAAATTCTCCTTGTGCTATACTGTGCTAAAGCATTCCTCATCAACCATCTTTGAAATCCTTGTTTTGGACAGTCAGGGAAATTGTCGTTGTGCTATTCTGTGCAAAAGCAATCATCCTCAACCATATTTAGAAATCCTTAAGTAAAGGGACAGAGAAGGACACCTGAAGGTAGCCCTTATTGCTTTTTTCCCATCTCCCTGCAGGCCATCTATTAGAATGTTTGGAAGGCAAACAAGGAGAGGCAGACAGTCAGGAGGCAATAAAAGAGGGCAAGCAGGCTCTGTGTCTGGGGGCAACAGTGCTGGTCGTGGACGCGGTGCATTGTCATCAGCACATGGCCATGGGACACGCTTGTCCTTCTTTTTGGCAGCTGGACATGTTGAGCCACATCATGCCGAAGACTTGGTAGAGTGGATGACCAAGCCCTCCTCCTCCTCCCCATCCTCTCTCACCCAGGCTCAGGGTACTGGCAAAGCAGCTGCCAAAGCATCCTCTTCCCTGGTATCAATGTCAGACTCATCATCAGTCACTCCTTCCCTAGACCCACCATGTCCTCCTCCTGAGGAGTCCCCCGAACTGTTTGAGCACAGTGTTGGGTACATGCTCCAGGAGGATGCCCAGCGTTTCGAAGGGTCTGATGATGAAACCCAGCTACAGGAAGGCAGTAGCGTGAGAGCAGACAGAGGGGATGCTCAAGAAGGACACCAATCTGGCAGTCATGTTCCAGCAGCTGCAGCATACTGCCAGATTGGCTCCAGTGATGAGGAGGGAGGGGATGATGAGGTCACTGACTCCACGTGGGTGCCTAATAGGAGAGAGGAGGAGGAGGAGGATGAGGAGGAGGCACATCTCCAACGAGGCAGGATGCCCTTTGGTGGCCAGCGTAAGGGCAGTACACCGACGGAATCACACCGCAGAGCTCCGCCTGTGCAGGGCGCTGCCTCTGCCCGTCATTCAAAAAGTTCTTTGGTGTGGGCCTTTTTTGAGGCTAGTGCATCAGATCGCACAGCTGCTGTTTGCAACATATGTCTCAAGCGTATATCGCATGGCCAAAACATCAGCCGCTTGGGTACCACATGCCTGACCAGACATATGTTGACCTGCCATGCAGCTCGTTGGCAAGCCTACCTCAAAGACCCACACCAAAGAACAAAGCGGACCTCTCCTTGCACCGCATCAGCTGGGATCTCCAACCCCACTATAACTTCAGTCCTGTCTGAAACATGCACTGAGAGGAATGAAGGTGTAGAATTAGGTGTGTCACAGCCAAGTAGTTGCGGCCACTCTGCTAGCAGTACACCGACGTCCGATTCTAGCAGGCAAATTTCCCTGCCCCAGCTGCTGGACCGTCGAAAGAAGTTCACTCCCAGCCATCCACATGCCCAGCGGTTGAATGCTAGCTTGGCTAAATTGCTAGCGCTTCAACTGCTGCCTTTTCAGTTGGTAGACTCGGCCCCCTTCCGTGAGTTTGTGCAATGTGCGGTTCCTCAGTGGCAGGTTCCCAAACGCCACTTTTTCTCATGGAAGGCTATTCCGGCTCTCTACCGGCATGTGGAAGGCAATGTCTTGGCCTCGCTGGACAGGGCGGTCAGCGGTAAGGTGCATATTACCGCTGACTCATGGTCCAGCAGGCATGGACAGGGACGTTACCTTTCTTTCACGGCCCATTGGGTCACTCTTTTGGCAGCTGGGAAGGATGCAGGACAAGGTGCAGTAGTGTTGGAGGTTGTTCCACCGCCACGCCTCCAAAATGCTACTACTGGTTGTGACACACCTCTCTCCTCCACCCCCTCCTCTTCTTCTTCCTCCATGGCCTCTTCCTGTGGTTTGTCCTCTGAACCAGCGGTGCTCCGTAGCCGTTCAAGGGGCTACGCAAGTACGCAGGCAAAAAGATGCCATGCCGTGCTTGCGCTGGTGTGTTTGGGGGACAGAAGCCACACTGGGGCAGAGGTCCTGTCTGCTCTGCAGGGCCAGGCCGAGAGGTGGTTGACGCCACGCCAGCTTAAGCCAGGAATGGTGGTTTGCGACAATGGCACCAACCTCCTCTCCGCCCTCCGACAGGGACAACTGACCCATATGCCCTGTGTGGCTCACGTCCTTAACCTGGTGGTGCAGCGGTTCTTGGGCAGGTACCCAGGCTTACAGGATGTCCTGAGGCAGGCCAGGAAAGTCTGTGTGCATTTCCGCAGATCTTATAATGCCAGTGCTCGCCTGGCTGAGCTGCAAAAGGAGTTGAACCTGCCCAAGAACCGCCTTATATGTGACATGCCCACCAGGTGGAACTCAACATTGGCCATGCTGCAGCGGCTGCACACGCAGCAGAGGGCCATCAATGAGTACCTGTGCGACTACGGCACCAGGACAGGGTCAGGGGAGCTTGGTTTTTTTTCTCCACGCCAGTGGGGCATGATCAGGGATGCATGCACTGTCCTGGCACCATTTGAGGAGGCCACGAGGATGGTGAGCAGTGACAGTGCATGCATCAGTGACACTGTACCTCTTGTCCACCTGTTGGAGAACACGCTGCGTGGAATAATGGACAGGGCACTTGAGGCAGAACAGAGGCAGGAAGAGGAGGACTTCCTTGCCTCTCAAGGCCCCCTTTACCCAGACAGTGTTCCTTCTGTCCCACCCATCGCACAGGAAGAGGAGGAGGAGGAGGAGGAGGAGGAGGATTGTGTCAGCATGGAGGTGGAGGCTGGCACTCAGTATCATCAGCAGCAGTCTTTTAGGGATGATTTACAGTCCCAAGAAACCAGTGGACTTGTACGTGGCTGGGAGGAGGTGGCTGCGGATCATGTCGTCCTTAGTGACCCAGAGGACTCCGGACCGAATGCCTCAGCAAACCTACGCTGCATGGCCTCCCTGATCCTGCAAAGTCTGCGGAAGGATCCTCGTATTCTTCGGATCAAGGAGAGGGACCATTACTGGCTGGCCACTCTCCTTGATCCACGGTACAAGGGTAAGGTTGCGGACCTTATGTTACCGTCGCAGAGGGAGCAGAGGATGAGACAACTCCGGGAGGCCTTGCAGAAAGGTCTGTGCAACGCGTTCCCAGAGACTGGGAGGTTACAAACTCCTGGTCCTGGACAACGAGTTGCTGAGGCTTCGGCCAGTCAAAGAAGGAGCGGTGGGGAAGGTGGCCGTCTGACCGATGCGTTCAGACAATTCTTTAGTCCGCAGCCCCAAAGTATGATCGGTTCCAGCAACCATCGCCAGCGTCTGATAAACATGGTGCAGGAATATCTAGGGGCAAGGTCAGACTTGGACACCTTCCCCACCGAAAATCCTCTGGCTTACTGGGTCTTGAGGATGGATCACTGGCCAGAGCTTGCACAGTATGCAATTGAGCTACTGGCCTGTCCTGCATCCAGCGTTCTTTCGGAACGCACATTCAGTGCTGCTGGAGGATTTGTCACGGATCACAGTGTGCGCCTGTCCACCAACTCGGTTGATCGACTGACTTTCATCAAGATGAACCAGTCTTGGATCACCACCAGCTACCACACACCTGATGCTGATATAACAGACTAATTGATTTTAACATGTCACATCCCTTCATGACTGATGCTGATGCTGAGTGCCTGTGCTGTTATGTTGACTGGCTATCCTCCTCCTCCGAGTCCTCAATGATACGATTGATGATGATAGCTTGGAAGATCATTTTTGTTTATGGGTGCCGCCACCAGTGGCTAAGGCCCAATTTTTCAGCCCCTGTTTTACAGGGGCGTGTAATTACAATTTTTTTAGCAATAATTTGCCATAGGGCTCATTGCTGTGCTCCAAGTACAGTATCTGTGAGGGGTTGTAGTGTTGTGCCACCAGTGCCTAAGGCCCAATTTTTCAGCCCCTGTTCAACAGGGGCATGTAATTACAATTCTTGATCTAATAATTCACAGCAGGGCCCATTGCTGCACCCACCAAGAGTAACTCTGAGGGCTTACAGTGTTGTGGCAACGCCACCACCACCACCACCACGAAAGGCCCAATTTTTCAGCCCCTGTTCAAAAGGGGCATGTAATTACAATTCTTGATCTAATAATTCACAGCAGGGCCCATTCCTGCACCCACCAAGAGTAACTCTGAGGGCTTACAGTGTTGTGGCAACACCACCACCACCACCACCACCACGAAAGGCCCAATTTTTCAGCCCCTGTTCAACAGGGGCATGCAATTACAATTCTTGATCTAATAATTCACAGCAGGGCCCATTGCTGCACCCACCAAGAGTAACTGTCAGGGCTTACAGTGTTGTGGCACCAGCACCACCATCAAAGGCCCAATTTTTACTACCACTGTTCAACAATTATATGTAATTAAAATTCCTGATATAATAGTTGACAGCAGGGCGTTCCAGCACCAACCAAGAGTAACTGTGAGTGCTTACAGTGTTGTGCCAACACCAACAACTAAGGGGCCTATTTCTGCAGAGTATATACGGCAGGTCCCTACTTTCAAACATCCAACTTACAAACGACTCCTACTTGCAAACGCAAGAAGACAACAGGAAGTGAGAGGAAATCTACCCCTTGGAAGGAAAAGTCTCTCCTGTAAGAATTAATATGGGAGAAAGGTGTCTCCTCTGTACTGATGCTTTATCAGCAATCCTTGTTTCAAGAAAAACACCACATTTCAAAAACAGTTGTCATTGGGACGGAAAGTGAGGTGAAATGTTCTGAACAGGGGCACAGACAGCAAAACAAATGTTACAGGGGTGATAACCCTTACCTATGTTTTCCAAAAAGTTTAAAAATAGATTTTTGGGCTGGAGCTACACTTAAACAATGTACCTGTTCAAAATTACAAACAGATTCTACATAAGAACAAACCTACAGTCCCTGTCTTGTATGCACCGCCTGTATACGGCTGTTCAGAGTATATAGGGCCTTTTTTATTTTATGTGCGGGGTTCCCCTTAATATCCATACAGGACGCAAAGGGGCTGGTAATGGGCTGGGGTAGGGGGGGGGGGGGTCATGGGGTAGCTATGCCATTTTTCTTAAAGATTTTCATCCATATTACCGGGACCAGACATTACATTAAAGCCGCAAGCAGTTTTAAATGGCTTTTTTTTCCTTTAGAAGTGTCATTTTGTGCAGGGACAGTTCTAAACACGGGAAACACGTGGCACTTCACAGGCATACTTTAGACACCCCCCAGGTACGATATTTAAAAGGAATATTTGACTTTTTTTTTTTCACTTTATGCATCATTAAAATGACTGCTCCCGAAAAACGACCGTTTTTAAAACTTCTTTTTGCATTGATACATGTCCCCTGGTGCACAACCCGGGTTCCCAAACCCTTTTTAGGACAATAACATGCATAATAGTTGTTATAATTAGCACTTTAGAATTCGAACGTTCGCATCCATTGTATTTAATAGGGTTCTAATGTTCGTACGAACTTTCGGTCCGTTCTGGTGCGAACCGAACCCGGGGGTGTTCGGCTCATCACTATTCCAGACATACTAATGGCCTGCGGCGAGATGTAGCTGCACAAAGGTGGGATGTGTATATATATATATATATATATGTAGCGGGTGTTTGAATTTGGGGGAGGCATCTGGGTGGTAGTGTAACCTAGATGCATTGATTGTTAGGGAATCTGAGACCCTTTTATGGTTCTTGGTGTGAGGTTCCCTGCGGCCTGCAGGTGGCGCTGTCGCCCTGGCTGGAGTTGAACACTCACTGCAAGACTGCTTCCCTTCAGCTTGGGTGCTGGCGTTCCGGAGTTCCGGGGCCAGGTGCCCTTGACCTGGCCGGAGCGGGAGATGGAGTCCATCTCAGGCACCTTTAGCCTGGGATGAGGTACTATGGCGGAGGCCTGGAGCTCAGTACCTTCGACTGAGTTCCGCGAGGGTGGAGGAATCCGAGGGGGCCCTAACTCCTTGGGTACCCGTGTCTGAGACAAGGAGGCCGGTAAGCGGAACTTCTCTGGAGAGTCCAGCGCAGCATTGCTGGTGACGGAGAAACCTCCGGTAACTGTCTTGGACGGATGTCCTTCCCCTGATAGGGGCTACGATAGTGAAGGTAATTCATGTTCTGTTCAATATATATATCTGTACTGATAATGCAGCTATCAGAATCAACTGCCTACTGTGGTATTAGTATGAGAAAAGCAGCAATTGTCTTCAGTTAGTTTTAGGTGAACACTGTGCAGAGGACACAGTACACTAACTGAAAATACTTGCAGCTCTCTGCCTGTGGTTTTATTATGAGAACACCACAAATTGTATTCAGGTTCCTTTAAGTGAACGCTGTGCAAAGGACAGAGGTACACTACATGAAATTAATGCAGCTCCCTGCCTGTGGTTTTATTATGAGAACACCACTAACTGTATTCAGGTAAGCTTTAGGTGAACGCTATGCAAAGCACATAGTACACTAAGTGAAACACTGACTGCAGCTAGCACAATCACCTGCCTGCCTGTCACAGTATAGAGAATAACAGGAACGAATCTAGCTAAACTGAATACAGTGTATAAATATATATACAACAATATATACAATAGACATGTGCGATTAGTTTCGTACGAATCTAAAATTCGTACGAATTTCCGGAAATTCGTACATTTATACGAATCCGAAATACGAATTTTTATGCATACAAATTCTGTACGAAATACAAAATTTTGTTTACGAATTTCGGATCCAAAAGTGAAAAATTCCTTTAAATTTCGTACCTGGGGGGTGTGTATGATATGCATGTAAAGTCGCGCATGTTTCCCATGCAGGGCTGGCCAAAGACATTGTGATGCTGCCCCCCCCCCCAAAAAAAATCCTATGCCCATCCAGCAAAGAGACGTTTCCATAAAGCAAAGAGACAGCCCAATATATTCAGCAAGAGACATCCCATATATTCAGCAAAGAGACATGCCCCTTCTAGGGTGACCACGCATTTTGCAGGTCTGTCCCGGGCACATTCATTCCAGGACAATACAGTGTCCCGGAATGAAACTGACACAGCCACCCCCCTAGGCCAATCTGATGCCCCCAAAAAAGGCCGCCACATCACCTCTTTACTCACTGACAGTACTTGTCCTGGCCGGGAATGCCTGGAGGAGCACAATCCCCGCCCCCTGCATGTGATTGGAGAAATCATAAATCCCACCTCTTGTGTCCAATCACAGAACAAGCTGATGTTTGGGAAGGGGGGGGTGTCCGTGAATAGTAGTTTAAATATGTGGTCACCCTAGCTCCTTCCTGCAAAGAGTATTGTGTAGCACCACGAAAGCTCAACCCTTTCTCTCCACTGCCACCGACCAGCTACGCTCTGATCCCAGCTCAGTGATGCAACATGCCGCAACAACAGCGCTGCATTGACCACATTTCCAAACTGCCATTCAGGGATACCGCCCTTCCTTCCCAAAAAAAGATGAGGGGGGGGGTGTAGTCTCGCTGACAGGGAATTTGGCAGCGGGTGATTTGTCGGGCGAATGGCTGGTGTTAGCACTTAAATCATCCTAACATTATGATTGTCACCAATGCCTGTCACCAGATGCAGCCTGTCACTTGTCACCAATGCCTGTCACCAGATGCAGCCTGTCACTGGCACCATTGACTGTCACCAGATGCAGCCTGTCACTTGTCACCATTGACTGTCACCAGATGCAGCCTGTCACTTGTCACCATTGCCTGTCACCAGATGCAGCCTGTCACTTGTCACCGATGCCTGTCACCAGATGCAGCCTGTCACTTGTCACCAATGTCTGTCACCAGATGCAGCGTGTCACTTGTCACCAATGCCTGTCACCAGATGCAGCCTGTCACTTGTCACCATTGACTGTCACCAGATGCAGCCTGTCACTTGTTACCAATGCCTGTCACCAGATGCAGCCTGTTACTTGTCACCAATGCCTGTCACTTGCAACTGATGCTTGTCACCAGATGCAGCCTGTCACCAGATGCAGCCTGTCACTTGTCACCGATGCCTGTCACCAGATGCAGCCTGTCACTTGTCACTGATGCCTGTCAACAGATGCAGCCTGTCACTTGTCACCATTGCCTGTCACCAGATGCAGCCTGTCACTTGTCACTGATGCCTGTCAACAGATGCAGCCTGTCACTTGTCACCATTGCCTGTC
Source organism: Rana muscosa (assembly GCA_029206835.1). Lineage (NCBI taxonomy): Eukaryota > Metazoa > Chordata > Amphibia > Anura > Ranidae > Rana > Rana muscosa. The sequence goes on from CM055117.1 coordinate 688,603,581, forward strand.
ACTAGATGCAGCCTGTCACTTGTCACTGATGCCTGTCACCAGATGCAGCCTGTCACTTGTCACCATTGCCTGTCACCAGATGCAGCCTGTCACTTGTCACCATTGCCTGTCACCAGATGCAGCCTGTCACTTGTCACCATTGCCTGTCACCAGATGCAGCCTGTCACTTGTCACCATTGCCTGTCACCAGATGCAGCCTGTCACTTGTCACCAATGCCTGTCACCAGATGCAGCCTGTCACTTGTCACCGATGCCTGTCACCAGATGCAGCCTGTCACTTGTCACCGATGCCTGTCACCAGATGCAGCCTGTCACTTGTCACCGATGCCTGTCACCAGATGCAGCCTGTCACTTGTCACTGATGCCTGTCACCAGATGCAGCCTGTCACTCAGCCTGGCTCTCTCTCCCTCCCCTTCAGATGGGCATGCTGGGGGCTGCAGTTTCCCCCCCTAGAATTGCAATGGGCCAGCCATTTGCACTACATATCCCATAATCCTCTTTTCTCCTTTTAGTTTTTTTCCCTGGCCAATGGGAGGAAAAGGGGGAAGAAACATAGCAGTGGCTGTCCTAGGAACAGCAGCATGAGGAGGAGAAGGAGGGGGGAGAAGAGCCCGCAGCTGCTCTCTCTCCACACACACACACACAGCCGCTCCGATCTCATGCTGTTACATACAGGGAGGAGGTGGGTGGAGCTAGCGGAGGAGGAGGAAGTGAAATACTCTCTGCAATGAATGATGGGCCTCTCTCTCCTTACGTCACTGGTTGCTAGACACAAAGCGGTCCGCGGCTAGCAACCAGTTTGGGCAGTGAAGCAGGGGCCGCTGGAGAGACCCTTGAAGTGGGTCTTGCCACTGCGGCCAGTGACAGCGGCGCCGGCGATGCAGTACAGTATGACACTGCACACTAGATGGAGGGAAACCCAGGTCCTCAGGCAGTGCGCCCCTGTTGCCGCCCCTCTTAAAGTGCCGCCTGGGACCATGGTCCCATCGGGTCCCATGGTAGGGCCGGCCCTGTTCCCATGCTTAGAACTGTCCCTGCACAAAATGTCATTTTTGACGGAAAAAAAGTCATTTAAAACTCACTCACGGCTATTAATGAATTGTCGGCTTTTATCAATACATAGAAAAGTCATTGATAAAAAAAAAAAAGCGTGGGGGTTCCCCCAAATTCAATTACCAGGCCCTTCAGGTCTGGAATGGATATTAAGGGGAACCCCGACGCAAATAAAAAAAATAAATGGCGTGCGGTTCCCCCTAAATATCCATACCAGGTCCTTCAGATCTGGCATGGATTTTAAGGGGAACTCCACCCCAAATTTTAAAAAAAATGGCGTGGAGTCCCCCCAAAAATCCATACCAGACCCTTATCCGAGCACGCAACCTGGCCGGCCGCAGGAAAAGAGGGGGGACGAGAGAGCGCCCCCTCCCTCTTCCTGAACCGTACCAGGCCACATGCCCTCAACATGGGGAGGATGTCCCCATGTTGATGGGGACAAGGGCCTCAACCACACAACCCTTGCCCCGTGGCTGTGGGGGTCTGCGGGCAGGGGGCTTATCGGAATCTGGAAGACCCCTTTAACAAAGAGGACCCCCAGATCCCGCCCCCCCCATGTGAATTGGTAAGGGGTACATTGTATTTAGGGGGAACCGCACACCATTTTTTTTTTATTTGCGGCAGGGTTGCCCTTAATATCCATTCCAGACCTGAAGGGCCTGGTAATTGAATTTGGGGGAACCCCCACGCTTTTTTTATTTTTTTTATCAATGACTTTTCTATGTATTGATAAAAGCCGACAATTCATTAATAGCCACGAGTGAGTTTTAAATGACTTTTTTCCCGTCAAAAATTACATTTTGTGCAGAGACAGTTCTAAGCACGGGAAACATGTGCGACGTTTAAAATTTACGATTCGTACGAAATTCGTATTTCGTACGAATCTGAATTAAATTTCGTACACGAATTACGAAATACGATTTTTTTTTAATACGAAACGTAACGGAACGAAACTAATTTTTTAACGGCGCCCATGTCTAATATACAACACCTAGGATGCATATATATCCTCTACACACTGCCTGCTCTAACTCAATATAAATGACACTGTCTCTCTCTCTCTCTCTCTCTGTAAGTTCTCTCTTTAACCAACGCCAACACACTACACAAGGCCGCCAAGCCTTATATAGTGTGGGGCATGTACCTACTCCTCTGAGCCATGATTGGCCAAAGCCCATCTGGCTTTGGCCAATTACGTCTCTCCGTTCTTGCCACGCTGTGATTGGTCAAAGCATGTGGGTCATAGTGCATGCTTGGCCAATCATCAGCCAGCAATGCACTGCGATGCCGCAGTGAATTATGGGCCATGACGCGCCACTTGAATTTGGCGCGAACGGCCCATAATGTTCGCAATTCGGTGAACAGCCGAACAGACGATGTTCGAGTCGAACATGGGTTCGACTCGAATACGAAGCTCATCCATACTCCTTAAATCCAGTGAGATAAGAACAAAATTCTAAAAAATCAAAAAAATCTAAAAAAACACAAACACTTTTACAAAATTGTGTGTTCTACAAGTCTAATCAATTGTATTCTTCATATAGTTATCCACCGTGCTCAAATCAATTGTGCATCCAAAAAAAGCTATCGTGATCCGTGATTTACCACCACCTTCCAATTTAAATGCTTACCAGAAAGCATAAAAAAAAACACCTGTGTATATTCCTTTAACAATCAGTATATCATGGTTCCGCCAGGTACAGAGTTATATTTATATTTCTCCAATGTGACTTCTCATGTACTCATAAAAAAAAAAAAAACGGCCATCATTGCGCAAAATTCCACATTTGATTTTTATTTACCGCCAATTCCTGGTTACATGCTGTCATCAGCTGTGATTGGTCACAGCTGATCATGTGGTAAAGAGCCTCCGTCAGAGGCTCTTTACCTAGATCAGAGTTGCGGTTTGTCAGAGTGACACAACACACCACCGATCGCCGCGCTGCGCTCCCCCGCTGGGAATGCAATCGTGGCTTATCCTGCTGGACGTCATATGACATCCAGTCAGGATAACCCAACCACTGCCTGGCTGTCATTCTGCTATAGGCCGAGCAGGAAGTGGTTAAAATGCAATTGCAAATGTGCATGCAAAAATTTCATACAACATAGTAAAGAATGGAGGGAGGGGCCGTGAAGACTAGAGATGATGTCACGTACCTGGTTGGAGGCCGAAATGCCGAGAGGGCTCCCCTTGCGGCTGAGTGCAGTACACCTCTGAGGTTGGGTACAGAGGGTGTAGTGCCCAGAGAAGCACAGGTTGCCAGATGGGTCCAGGAGAGCAGAGCTGGTGGGATCCTGAAGAACACCGGTGGATGCAGGACACCGCTCAGGGAGTAGTAGTGGCAGCCAGGCTGAGGGTCAAACCCAGTAGATCCACTGGGAGGAAGAGGTGGGTTGCAGGAACGGAGACAGTCCAATGGTCTGGTAACAGGAAGCAGGCAGGAACAGATGACTGTGGCAAAGTCCGTGGAACAAGCCGGGATCAGGTGGAGGAGAAGGCAACAAGTCGGTAAAGCAAGCCAGAGGGTCAAACCAGGAGAGCAGATCAGACAGGTCAGGAACAAGCCGGGTCACAACAGGAATCCAAACAGCAGTTTAACAGAGTCTCGGGAACACAGGAAGGCTGATGACTATCAAGCAATGAGAGGGGCTCAGTGGCCGTCTTATATAGGCCAGCAAGTGGCTGCATCTGTTGCGTGCGCCGATTGACGCTCCCGCGCATGCGCGCGCGCCTGTTGGTTCCATTGCGCATGTGCGTGCGCATGTATTCATTTCGCATGTGCGTGCGCATGTATTCACGATTGCCAGTTCTCCTACGGCCGTTTCCCTGACAGATGAGCTTCGTGTTCGAGTCGAACCCATGTTCGACTCGAACATCGGCTGTTTGGCAAATTGCGTATATTATCGGCCGCTCGCGCCAAATTCGAGCGGCACATCACGGCCCATAATTCACTGCGGCATCGCAGTGCATTGCTGGCTGATGATTGGCCAAACATGCACTATGACCCGCATGCTTTGGCCAATAACAGCGCAGAAAAAACGGAGAGCTGTAATTGGCCAAAGCCAGGGTGGCTTTGGCCAATTATGGCTCACGGGGTTTAGTACACGCCCCACACTATATAAGGCCGCCGGCTTGGCGGCCTTGTGTAGTGTGTTGGAGTTGTTTAATGAGAGATTACAGAGACAGACATTGTCATTTATATTGAGTTAGATAGAGCAGGCAGACGAGTCAGTTAGCTGCAGTTACAGTGTGTAGAGGATATATATGCATCCTAGGTGTTGTATATCTATTGTGAGGGGGTTAGCTCGGCAGCGGGTGTGTGTGACCCCCGAGATGGGCTCCCCACACAAAAACAGGCCCAGCAAACGGAGGTTGTGGTTTTCAAAATCAAAAAGGTGCGGTTTATTTTCTATTTACAGTGACAAAACACAGCAAAGCAAAAGAAACATAAACAAAATAAATCCTGGTCAACTTGACCTCTGACTAAACATACAGGTTTCCTAACTAACAACTGGGATCAGCCTAGTGCTGTCCTAGTCCCTAAGTCCCTGGTTTTAAATGTCCAAGCAAATAGCCACACAGGCTTTGTCTCACCGCACAGGGGTTCACTCTCCCTAGACAGTCCACACAGGTCTGGTTCAAGGCATGAGCTAACATCTAATGAAGCTGGGAGTTCTTATAGAGGCCTAAATGAGCTGACAAGCTTCAGCTGGTCTCCTCATCTCTGTCTGCACGACGCCCCACACTCTCCCTAGAGGTATGAGTCATCCATGAGCCCACTAGCCTTATACAACTCTCCACCTAGTTGTATAAGTCGGCGTAAAGCCTGAATCTGGGCGAAATATATCTACCCCCCTGGATGCAACCAGGTGACTTTACCTTCCTGCTGTCACATACCCCCCCTCTTGTTTTAACCTCGGGGTTGGAACACCAGCAATCAGGCATTCATGTACTCGAGACAAAGCATCCACATTCCCCATTTGAACGCCAGGGCGATGCTTTACTGTGAAGTTGAATTCCTGGAGGGCCAGGAACCACCTATTCACTCTTCTATTTGTTTCCTTGTTTTGAGCCATCCACTTTAACGGAGCGTGATCCGTAACCATGTCAAAGTGCCTACCTAGCAGGTAGTACCGAAGGGAATCTAGAGCCCACTTCACCGCTAAACACTCCTTTTCAACGGTGGCGTAATTTACCTCATGGGACTTCAACTTCCTGCTGAGGTAAATGACTGGGTGCTCTTCCCCGTTCCAGACCTGGGACAATACTGCTCCTAACCCCACATCTGACGCATCACTTTGTACGACAAAGTCTTTAGAGAAGTCGGGTGAGTACAACACTGGCTGGCTACATAAGGCTTGTTTCAAGAATTGGAATGCTGCCTCAGCCTCGGGGGTCCATTTAATCATGACCGACCCTTTCCCCTTCGTCAGGTTGGTTAGGGGCACAGCCTTAGAAGCAAAGTGGGGAATGAATCGCCGATAATACCCAGCGATTCCCAGAAAGGCTCGTACCTGCTTCTTGCTGTTGGGACGTGGCCAACTCTGGATGGCCTCGACTTTGTTGAGTTGGGGTTTTATTACTCCCCTCCCAATGGTGTACCCAAGATATTTGGCCTCCTCCTGCCCAATGGTACACTTCTTGGGGTTAGCCGTAAACCCCGCTTCCCGAACAGAGTCCAGGACTGCTTGCACTTTTGGCAGATGTGAGGCCCAATCTGTGCTATGGACAATTACGTCATCCAGGTAAGCCGCAGCATACTTCCGATGGGGCCTCAGCATCTGGTCCATTTTCCGCTGGAATGTGGCCGGCGCATTCTGTAACCCGAACGGCATTCTTTTATATTGGAACGCCCCGTCTGGGGTTACAAATGCGGTTTTCTCTTTGGCCGACTTGGCCAGGGGGATTTGCCAATACCCTTTTGTGAGGTCAAGCGTCGTCATGTATCGGGCTGTTCCCAGCCGGTCGATCAACTCATCTATACGTGGCATGGGGTAGGTGTCAAATTTTGTAACTTTGTTCAACTGACGAAAATCGTTACAAAATCGCCAGCTCCCATCCGGTTTAGGCACCAACACAATGGGACTAGACCAATCACTTTGGGACTCCTCTATCACCCCTAAGTTCAGCATTTTCTGTACTTCCTCCCGTATTGCCTCCCGTCGGGCCTCTGGGATCCGATAGGGTTTTAACTTCACCCTTTCACCGGGCGGGGTAATGATGTCATGCTCTACCCCAGATGTTTGTCCCAGCAGCTCAGAGAATACCTCCTTGTTGCGAAGCACAAACTCCTTAACCTCCTGTTGTTGGGGTTGTGACAAGGTGGCTGCTATTCCAACCTCAGGAATCACGCAACCAGTTTGAGCTGGTGACCAAGTGTCTGCGACTAGGGACTCTCTATCCCTCCAGGCTTTCAACAGATTAACGTGATAGATCTGTTCGGGCTTTCGCCTTCCTGGTTGTCTGACCTTGTAATTCACTTCGCTCACTTTTTCCATTATCTCGTAGGGGCCTTGCCATTTGGCAAGGAATTTACTTTCAACCGTAGGGACAAGTACCAGTATCCTATCCCCCGGGGAAAAGGTACGGGTCTTGGCTCCACGGTTGTACACTCTCTGCTGTGCTAACTGCGCTTGGGCCAAATGTTCCTTCACGATGGGCATTACCTGTGCAATTCGGTCTTGCATCAGGGCGACATGCTCAATCACACTCCTGTGGGGAGAACTCTCACTTTCCCAAGTTTCCTTGGCAATATCCAACAGCCCTCTTGGGTGTCTCCCATACAGTAACTCAAAGGGGGAGAATCCCGTAGAGGATTGGGGCACCTCCCTAATAGCAAACATCAGATAAGGAAGTAGACAGTCCCAATCCTTTCCATCTCTATCCACCACTTTCTTCAACATTTGTTTTAGGGTTTTGTTGAACCTTTCAACCAGCCCATCGGTTTGGGGGTGATACACAGATGTACGTAATTGCGTCACTTTGAACAATTTACACAGCTCCTTCATAACCCGGGACATAAAGGGTGTACCTTGGTCCGTAAGCAGTTCTTTACAAATACCCACCCGGCTAAACACAAGAGATAGCTCTTTGGCTATGGTTTTGGCCGAGATATTTCGGAGAGGGATCTCAATGATGGGTAGAGGGACCAGCGGGCTACGGAAATGTGGCATCGGGGCCGACCTCTGACACACAGGGCAGGAGGAACAATAATTTTCTATGTCCTTCATCACCCCCGGCCAATAGAATCTCTGTAATACCCTCTCTCGGGTTTTCTCTGTCCCCAGATGACCTCCAAGAATGTGCCCATGGGCCAACTCCAACACCAACTTCCTGTAAGGTTTGGGCACCACAAGCTGCTCAACGGTTTCTTCTGCCCTTTTTGCCACCCGATACAGTAGGTCCTTCTCTACGCTGAAGTATGGGTAAGTGCAGGTATTATCTGGGTTCACTAACTCGCCATCTATTTTCACTACGTTTTCCCGTGCCTTTATTAGGGCGGGGTCTTTCAACTGTTCTGTGGCAAAGTTTTCCCTGTGAACCTCAAGATCAGAAAACTCCACAGACGGTAGGTTTTCGTCTGAGGAGGTGGGCTCCTCTCCAGTTTCTTGAGTCTCCCCTGCCAATACTGATAAGGGAAATTCCGGAGAGTCCTCACCACTCTCAGGGGAGTTCTGGCTATCACATTCCTGGTACATAGGGGCACCAGTGGGGGGCTCAGGATCATCCCACAGTTCCCAGAACTTCGGAAAATCCCTTCCCACAATGGCGTCATGCGGTAACTGAGATACTAAGCCCACTGGATGAGAGAGGGTACCTTTGGGGGTCTCGAAACACACTGTAGTCACTGGATACTCTCGGGTGTCCCCATGCACACAAATAACAGCTACCTTGCTATTCCCAGAGACCTCTGTTTTAACTAACTCAGCCTTTATCAGGGTCACAAGGCTACCTGAATCCAACAATACCACAACATTTCTACCATTAACACACATTTTGCATAAATGTTTCTCAGTTCCTCGAATGGCGACTGTCGCACACAGCGACTGACGTCTGCCCGTCAGAAAGTCACACTGCATGGGTTCCTCCACAACCGGGCAGTTGGCTGCAATATGTCCCGCTTGCCGGCAGCGGTAGCAAACGATCCTTCTTGCGGCCTCTTGAGCCGCTGATTTCCCAGGCTGTTCTCGCCAAACTTGGGGTAGAGCTCCCACCCTCTCACTCTCTCCACCCTCACCCCTTGGAATCCTCTTACCCGCCCCTGGGGATGGTCTGGTCTTAGGGTGGAAAGTCCGAGTGTCTCTGGAAGAGGCCGTCAGGTTCTCTGTAGCCAAGTATTTCTCCACACGATCCACAAGACCATCGGCCGTCTCTGGGTCTCCATGGCTTACCCACTTTTGGATGGCAGTAGGAAGAGCTCTCAAAAACCGATCCATTACAACACGTTCCACAATCTTTGGTGCGGACAAAGTCTCTGGCTGTAGCCACTTTCTGCTCAGGTGAATGAGATCATACATTTGAGACCTGGGGGGTTTTCCAAGCTGGAAAGTCCAGTTATGCACACGCTGAGCCCGGACAGCCTGGGTGACACCCAGCCTTGCCAAGATTTCAGCTTTTAGCATCACATAGTCTTTTGCTTGGTTAGGCTCTAGGTCATAGTAAGCTTTCTGCGATTCACCAGTTAACAGAGGAGCCACCAGTCCAGCCCACTGCTCCTCAGGCCACTTTTCTCTTTCAGCGGTCCTTTCAAATGTGGTCAAAAATACCTCTGGATCATCCTCTCCAGTCATTTTTGTCAATAAACGACTCACCCCAAAGGACGCGGTATTAGTGGGACGGCTTTCCTCACTGGTCTGCGGACGTTGCTGCATTACTGCTTCCATCTGTTGTTGTAGTCTCTGCTCTTGCTTCTGCAACAGGTCTATGAAGCGGGCCTCAGATTGCTGCTGGGCTTGTTGCTGAGCCTCCAGACTCTGTTGCAAAGTTGCGTTTGTCTGCTGCTGGGCTGCAAGGCTCTGTTGATGAGCTTGCTGCTGGGCTGCGAAGTTCTTTTGCAAACCTGCATTTGTCTGCTGTTGATTGGCATTTGCTAGAGCCAGCTGCTTCAGTATCTCCTCCATGCTGGCTTAAAAAAAAAACTGCCACTGGTTCTCCACCAACTGTGAGGGGGTTAGCTCGGCAGCGGGTGTGTGTGACCCCCGAGATGGGCTCCCCACACAAAAACAGGCCCAGCAAACGGAGGTTGTGGTTTTCAAAATCAAAAAGGTGCGGTTTATTTTCTATTTACAGTGACAAAACACAGCAAAGCAAAAGAAACATAAACAAAATAAATCCTGGTCAACTTGACCTCTGACTAAACATACAGGTTTCCTAACTAACAACTGGGATCAGCCTAGTGCTGTCCTAGTCCCTAAGTCCCTGGTTTTAAATGTCCAAGCAAATAGCCACACAGGCTTTGTCTCACCGCACAGGGGTTCACTCTCCCTAGACAGTCCACACAGGTCTGGTTCCAGGCATGAGCTAACATCTAATGAAGCTGGGAGTTCTTATAGAGGCCTAAATGAGCTGACAAGCTTCAGCTGGTCTCCTCATCTCTGTCTGCACGACGCCCCACACTCTCCCTAGAGGTATGAGTCATCCATGAGCCCACTAGCCTTATACAACTCTCCACCTAGTTGTATAAGTCGGCGTAAAGCCTGAATCTGGGCGAAATATATCTACCCCCCTGGATGCAACCAGGTGACTTTACCTTCCTGCTGTCACACTATTTATACACTGTATTCAGTTTAGCTAGATCCTTTCCTGTTATTCTCTATACTGTGACAGGCAGGCAGGTGATTGTGCTAGCTGCAGACAGTCAGTGTTTCACTTAGTGTACTGTGTGCTTTGCATAGCGTTCACCTAAAGCTTACCTGAATGCAGTTAGTGACTAATAGTGGTGTTCTCATAATTAAACCACAGGCAGAGAGCTGCAAGTATTTTCAGTTAGTGTACTGTTTCCCTCTCTGCACATTTTTCACCTAAAACTAACTGAAGACAATTGCTGCTTTCCCCATACTAATACCACAGCAGGCAGTTGATTCTGATAGCTGCATTATCAGTACAGATATATATATATATATATATATATATATATATATATACACACATCCCACCTTTGTGCAGCTACATCTCACTGCAGGCCATTAGTATGTCTGGAAGGCAAACAAGGAGAGGCAGACAGTCACGAGGCAATAAAAGAGGGCAAGCAGGCTCTGTGTCTAGAGGCAACAGTGCTGCTGGTCGTGGACACGGTGCATCCTCATCAGCACGTGGCCGTGGGACACGCTTGTCCTTCTTTTCGGCAGCTGGCCATGTTGAGCTGCAACATGCCCAAGACTTGGTAGAGTATATGACCAAGCTGTCCTCAGCCTCCTCGTCCTCTCTCACCCAGGCTCAGGGTACTTTGTCTGGCAAAGCAGCTGCCAAAGCGGCCTCTTCCCTCGGCTCAATGGCATCAGTCACTCCTTCCCTAGCCCCACCATGTCCTCTTGAGGAGTTCCCCGAACTGTTTGAGCACAGTGTTGGGTACATGCTCCTGGAGGATAGCCAGCATTTTGAAGGCCCTGATGATGGAACCCAGCTGAAGGAAGGCAGTAACGTGAGCCCAGAGAGAGGGGGTAGTAACGTGAGCCCAGAGAAAGGGGGTGCCCAACAAGGACAGCTATCTGGCAGTCATGTTCCCCCAGCTGCAGCATACTGCCAGATTTGCTCCAGTGATGAGGAGGGAGGGGATGATGAGGTCACTGACTCAACGTGGGTGCCTGATAGGAGAGAGGAGGAGGAGGCACATCTCCAATGAGGCAGGATGCCCTCCAGGGGCCAGCTTAAGGGCAGCACACCGACTGCATCACACCGCAGAGCTCCGCATTTGCAGGGCGCTGCTGTCTCTGCGCATTATTCCAAAAGTTCTTTGGTGTGGGCCTTTTTTCAGACATGTGAAGCAGATCGCACCATTGCCATTTGCAACATATGTCTAAAGCGTATCTCGCATGGCCAAAACATCAGCCGCTTGGGCACCACGTGCTTGACCAGACATATGTCGACCTGCCATGCAGTCCGTTGGCAAGCTTACCTAAAAGACCCACACCAAAGAACAAAGTGGACCTCTCCTTGCTCCTCATCAGCTTGGATCTCCAACCCCACTATACCTTCAGTCCTCTCTGAAACCTGCACTGAGAGGAATGAAGGTGTAGAATAGACATGTGCACACTGAAATATTTCGTTTTCGGAATTTCGTTTTCGTTAGAAAAATAAATTTATTTAGTTACTCCCGAAATTCGTTTTTATTTATTTTGTTTTTTGTTAGAAATTGCATTCGTCCGAAAATCTGAATTAATTAAGGTCAAATCTGTCATTGAAGGCTTATGGTGTCTGTCGAATGTTTAAAGAAGATTCGACGGAGCAGCGAAACTGTACGACGCTGCAATCATACATTTCCGGTCGAATGTTCCGCCTACAAGCTAGCTATAGTAGAATTATAATGTTGTATGACTAGTAATAATTATATTTATTAATTATTATTACTAGTCAACCAACATTAGAATTCTTCTATAGCCTATGGGCCGAGCATTTGACCGGAAATGTACGATTGCAGCGTCGTACAGTTTATCTGCTCCGTCGAATCTTCTTAGAACTTTCAACAGACACCATAAGCCTTCAATGACAGATTCAACGTTTGTATGTTTTTCGATGCTTTGTTGAATCTTCGTCGTTCACGTTGAATTGTCAAGTTAGTTCTAGCTATTTTACTGCTCCTCCTCTTTGGTTACAATCAGCCAATAACATTCATCATCATCATTTTTTTATTTTACTTCCTCCACCCAATTCCAGCAGCGATCTTTTTTCTCTATGTCAAATCTTTTCTCTCTATAATGTCGAATCTTTTCTCTCTATAATGTCGAATCTTTTCTCTCTATGTCAAATCTTTTCTCTCTATAATGTCGAATCTTTTCTCTCTATAATGTCGAATCTTTTCTCTCTATAATGTCAAATCTTTTCTCTCTATGTAGAATAATCTTGGACTAATAGAGTTAAGGCTAGGCACATTCGACCACAGGTTCGATGGACACAGATTGTTATTGTCAGCCTCATGTCAAATCTCCTATCTATATCGAACTGTTGTTGCAACGAAAACGAAAATTAAGCATTTGTTTATGTCGGATCTTTCGGTTTTCGGATTCTGCATTTTCGTTTTCGTTTGTTAAAACGATAAGGAAAATACCTGAAATTCGGGCGAAAATGCATTCGGACAAAAACGAATGCACATGTCTTGTGTAGAATTAGGTGTGTCACAACCAAGTACTTGCGGACAATCTGCTATCGGTACACCGACGTCCGATTGTACAAGGCAAATTTCCCTGCCCCAGCTGCTGTACCGCCGAAAGAAGTTCGCTCCTAGCCATCCACATGCCCAGCGGTTGAATGCTAGCTTGGCTAAATTGCTAGCACTTCAACTGCTGCCTTTTCAGTTGGTAGACTCTGCCCCCTTCCGTGAGTTTGTGGAATGTGCGGTTCCTCAGTGGCAGGTTCCCAAATGCCACTTTTTCTCATGGAAGGCGATTTTGGCTCTCTACCCGCATGTGGAATGCAATGTCTTGGCCTCGCTGGACAGGGCGGTCAGCGGTAAGGTGCATATTACCGCTGACTCATGGTCCAGCAGGCATGGATAGGGATGTTACCTATCTTTCACGGTGCATTTGGTAACTCTGCTGGCAGCTGGGAAGGATGCAGGACAAGGTGCAGTAGTGTTGGAGGTTGTTCCGCCACCACGCCTCCAAAATGTTACTACTGGTGATTCTGACACACCTCTCTCCTCCACCCCCTCCTCTTCTTCTTCCTCCTCCATGGCCTCTACCTGTGCTTTGTCTTCGGAACCAGCGGTGCTCTGTAGGCATTCAAGGGGCTACGCAAATACGCAGGCAAAAAGATGCCATGCGGTGCTTGAGCTGGTGTGCTTGGGGGACAGGAGCCACACTGGGGCAGAGATTCTGTCAGCTCTGCAGGGGCAGGCTCAGAGGTGGTTGACGCCACGCCAACTTAAGCCAGGAAAGGTGGTTTCCGACAATGGCACCAACCTCCTCTCTGCCCTCCGACAGGGACAACTGACCCATGTGCCCTGTTTGGCTCACGTCCTTAACTTGGTGGTGCAGCGGTTCTTGGGCAGGTACCCGGGCTTACAGGAGGTCCTGAAGCAGGTCAGGAAACTCTGTGGGCATTTACGCCAGTCATATAATGCCAATGCTCGGCTGGCTGACCTGAAAAAGGATTACAATCTGCCCAAGAACTGCCTAATCTGTGACATGCCCACCAGGTGGAACTCTACGTTGGCCATGCTTCAGCGGCTGCACACGCAGCAGAGGGCCATCAATGAGAATCTGTTGCAATATGGCACCAGGACAGGGTCAGGGGAGCTTGGATTTTTTTCCCCACGCCAGTGGGCCATGATCAGGGATGCATGCACTGTCCTGGCACCATTTGAGGAGGCCACGAGGATGGTGAGCAGTGACAGTGCATGCATCAGTGACACTGTCCCTCTTGTCCACCTGTTGGAGCACAAGCTGCATGGAAGAATGGACAGGGCACTTGAGGCAGAACAGAGGCAGGAAGATGAGGACTTCCTTACCTCTCAAGGCCCCCTTTATCCAGACAGTGTTCCTGCTGGCCCGGCTATCACACAGGAAGAGGACGAGGAGGAGGAGGAGGATTATTGTGTCAGCATGGAGGTGGAGCCTAGCACTCAGCATCAGCAGCAGTCTTCAAGGGATCAATTACAGTCCCAAGACACCCATGGACTTGTACGTGGCTGGGAGGAGGTGGCTGCGGATCATGTCGTCCTCAGTGATCCAGAGGACTCCGCACCAAATGCCTCAGCAAACCTACGCTGCATGGCCTCCCTGATCCTGCAAAGCCTGCGGAAGGATCCTCGTATTCATGCGATCAAGGAGAGGGATCATTACTGGGTGGCAACCCTCCTTGATCCACGTTACAAGGGTAAGGTTGCGGACCTTATCTTGCCGTTGCAGAGGGAGCAGAGGATGAAGCATCTTCAGGAGGCCTTGCAGAAAGGTCTGTATAACGTGTTCCCAGAGACTGGGAGGTTACCAATTCCTGGTCCTGGACAACGTGTTGCTGAGGCTCTGGTCAGTCAAAGAAAGAGCGGTGGAGAAGGTGGCCGTCTGACCGATGCATTCAGACAATTTTTTAGTACGCAGCCCCAAGGTATGATCGCTTCCAGCAACCATCGCCAGCGTCTGGTTTACATAGTGCAGGAATACCTAGGGGCAAGATCAGACTTGGACACCTTTCCCACAGAAAATCCTCTGGGTTTCTGGGTCTTGAGGATGGATCACTGGCCAGAGCTTGCAGTATGCAATTGAGGTACTGGCCTGTCCTGCATCCAGCGTTCTTTCGGAAAGCACATTCAGTGCTGCTGGAGGCTTTGTAACCGATCACCGGGTGCGCCTGTTTACCGACTTGGTCGATCGACTGACCTTCATAAAAATGAATCAGTCTTGGATCACCACCAGCTACCAAGCACCTGATGCTGATGTAACCAAATAATTTTTGGGGAAATGTCAGATCCCTTCAAGACTGCCTATGCTGATGCTGAGTGACTATCCTGTTATGCTGAGTGACTATCCTCTTCCTCCTCAATAATCATGCTGATAGCTTGTAAGAACATTTTTGGTTCTGGGCACCGCCACCAGTGGCTAAGGCCCAATTTTTCAGCCCCTGTTTAACAGGGGCGTGTATTTACAATTTTTGATGCAATGCTTTGCAGCAGGGCTCATTGCTGTGCTCCAACTACAGTATCTGTGAGGGGTTGCAGTGTTGTGGCACCAGTGCCTAAGGCCCAATTTTTCTGCCCCTGTTCAGCAGGGGCATGTAATTACAATTCTTGATCTAATAATTCACAGCAGGGCCCATTCCTGCGCCCACCAAGAGTAACTGTGAGGGCTTACAGTGTTGTGGCAACACCACCACCACCACCAACAAAGGCCCAATTTTTCTGCCCCTGTTCAACAGGGGCATGTGATTACAATTCTTGATCTAATATTTCACACCTGGGCCCATTCCTGCGCCCACCAAGAGTAACTGTGGGGGCTTACAGTGTTGTGGCACCAGCACCACCACCACCACCAAATGCCCAATTTTTCCTACCACTGTTCAACAATGTCATGTAATTACAATTCTTGATCTAATATTTCACACAGCTGGGCCCATTCCTGCGCCCACCAAGAGTAACTGTGAGGACTTACAGTGTTGTGGCAACAGCACCACCACCACTACCAAAGGCCAAATTTTTCCTACCACTGTTCAACAATGGCATGTAATTACAATTCTTGATATAATAGTTCACAGCAGGGCGTTCCAGCGCCCACCAAGAGTTAGGCCCCTTTCACACGGAGGTCCGTTCAGGTCTGCCTGTCAGTTTTTTAGGCGGACCTGAAACGGATCCTCCATGTACCCCTATGGAGGCACGGATGTCAGCGGAGACATGTCCGCTGACATCCGCTCCGCTCCGCCAAAGTGTGACGGAGGAAAACCCTATTTTTCCTTCCGTCGGCGGAGCGGATCGGATGACAACGGACTCTACGGTCCATCATCATCCGATCCCCCATAGGGGAGAGCGGCGCTCTGACAGGGCGGTCCCTGCACAGTGTGCGGGGACCGCCCAGTCATCCGTCGGCTCAGCGGGGATCAACGGAGCGATCCCCGCTGAGCAAGCGGAGCTTCACGGGGCGGATCTGCACGGATCCGCCCCGTGTGAAAGGACCCTAACTGTAAGGGCTTACAGTGTTGTGGCTACACCAACACCTAAGGGCCAAATTTCTGCAGAGTATATACGGCAGGCCCCTACTTTCAAACATCCAACTTACAAATGACTCCTACTTGCAAACGGAAGGAGACAACAGGAAGTGAGAGGAAATCTACCCCTAGGAAGGGAAATTCTCTCCTATAAGAGTTAATATGGGAAAGAGGTGTCTCCTCTCCACTGATGCTTTATCACCAATCCTTGTTTCAATAAAAACCCCAAATTTTCAAAAAACATTTGTCATTGGGACGGAAAGTGAGGTAAAATGTTCTGAACAGGTGCACAGACAGCAAAACAAATGTTACAGGGGTGATAACCCTTCCCTATGTTTTCCAAAAAGCTTAAAAATAGATTTTTTGGGCTGGAGCTACACTTAAAAAATGTACCTGTTCCAAATTACAAACAGATTCTACTTAAGAACAAACCTACAGTCCCTGTCTTGTTTACACCACCTGTATACTGCTGTTCAGAGTATATAGGGCCTTTTTTAAAATTGGGTGCGGGGTTCCCCTTAATATCTATATGTAGCAGGGTCTTTAAATTTAGTTGGGGTACACCTGGGGGTAGTGTGACCCAGGTGTGTAATTGTGAAGGTTTTGGACCTCTTTTGTAATTCGTTGAGGATTGGGTGGTGTATTATTCTCCTTGGCCTGTGGGTGGCGGGGTACCTACAGGCTCAAGGTAGAATCACTGCCGCAGTGCTACCCTTTTTGTCCCTTTCCGGAGATGGTACGGCTGGGGCGGGGAACCCGCCGTGGTGTTGAAGGGAGGAGATAAAAGGGGGAGACGCCCTTGCCACGAGGTCTTTGAGGATTTTCTCTTCACGCACCCAGGCACCTTAGGCCTGGGTGCGGGCGGTTAAAGGTTCCGGCCCAGGCGCCCTAGGCCTGACCGGAATGAAGTTGGGGTCCATCCCAGGCACCTTCAGCCTGGGGTGAGGTACTATATCGTAGGCCTGGGGCCCAGTAACTTCGACTGGGTCCCGCGAGGGCGAAGTGATCCGAGGGTGCCGCCTTGCGAGGGGACCCGCATCTGAGGTGAGGAGGCCGGGGAGGTTACCCGTCCGGAGAGTCCAGAGCAGCATCAACCCGGTGACGGATGGGCCTCTGGTAACTCCCTTAGAGGGACATCTTCCCCTGATAGGGGCCGCAACGCAGCGAAGGTACTCCCATATGTGTTCTATGGAGTTGCTGGTAGAGACTCACAAGTTCTATGTTCTGTGCTAAGCAAAGCTGCTATAACCCCTGGTGAAACCACAGGGGTTTAGATTGAAATCAGGATAGTGCCTCGGCCTGCTCATCCCACCGTTTGCATTATGTTATGGGTCGCAACTAGAGTTGAGCGGACACCTGGATGTTCGGGTTCGACGGGTTCGGCCGAACTTCGGAAAAAAGTTCGGGTTCGGGACCGAACTTTAACCCGAACCCGAACCCCATTGAAGTCAATGGGGACCCGGACTTCTAAGGACTAAAAAGGCTCTAAAAAAAGTAATGGAAAGGGCTAGAGGGCTGCAAATGGCAGCAAAATGTTGTTAAGAGCATGGCAAGTGCTCTGCAAACAAATGTGGATAGGGAAATAACTTAAAATAACATAAAAAAATAATAAATAAAAAATAATAATCTTGACCTAGGAGGACGAGGTCCATATGGAGTAGGAGGTTGAGGTGGCGGTGGATGTGGCTGTGTAGGTGGAAGCGGCGGTGGAGGAGGACGAGGTAGCCAACACTGATTCAAAAATAAAACAATGGCTGGGTAAGGCCGGTGATGTGTCGAATTCTGTCCCCCGTCAAATAGTGTCCACCCTGTACTGCGCTTGCTCAGTATGTAGGACAAGGGGATTTCGAAAATCTCCCAAGACGAACGGCGCCTGCGTGGTGAGTTCAGGTGAAGGCCACACCATCCGTGGTTCAAGCCGAGCCAAGTGAGGCCGTGCCCGAAGCATGGCGATCGAACCAGGGGCGGATCCAGAGTCTTTTCTCGGGAGGGGCACTGCCAAAAAATTATTTTTTTGTGGGAAATTTATCGGGGAAATGGTTGGTGTCGGCGCTTAAATCATCCCGGCACCATGGTTGTTATGGTGTCAGGATGATTGAAGCGCATTATTTCTATTATTACATTGTAATATGAAATTAAATAGTTCAATGCAGAATCAGTGGGAGCCCCGAGTGTGTCACTTGCCACCGTCGCCTGCAATTAGTGGGAGCCCTGAGCGTGTCACTTGCCACACGTTGTGGATTGTCACTTGCCACGTCACCTGCCACATCTTTTGGATTGTCACTTGCCACACCTTGTGGATTGTCACTTCCCACATCACCTGCCACACCTTGCGGATTGTCACTTGCCACGTCACCTGCCACACCTTGCTGATTGTCACTTGCCACGTCACCTGCCACACCTTGCTGATTGTCACTTGCCTGCCACCAGCTGCAGATTGTCATTTGCCACGTCACCTGACACAATTTGCGGATTGTCACTTGCCACGTCACCTGCCATATCTTGTGGATTGTCACTTGCCTGCCACCAGATGCAGATTGTCATTTGCCACGTCACCTGACACAATTTGCCGATTGTCACTTGCCACGTCGCCTGCCACACCTTGCGGATAGTCACTAACTTGCCTGCTAAGGTGTAGTTTTGGTTGTCTCTTGCTGTGTCCCAGACTCCCAGAGTCAGGCAGAAGAGAGATAATGTAATCTCTCTGCTGCCTGCACAGTGAGGGCGGAAGTCACTGCAGGAATGCAGGGCAGGCACAGGCGGTGAGAGATGATCTCATCTCTCTGCTCCCCCGCTCCCGGCTAGCTGATTGGCCAGCTGCCACACTGAGCCTGCTCTCTCACCTGCGCTGCCAACACACTGAGCAGCACGGTCTGCCCACGAACCGCGCCGCCCCCGACAACAAAACGCGCCGAGAGACTCAGAGAGGCAGCCGCAGAACAAGTACTGCATATACTCGAGTATAAGCCGACCCGAATATAAGCCGAAGGAACCTAATTTTACCCCAAAAAACTGGGAAAACTTATTGACTCAAGTATAAGCCTAGGGTGTCCCAGACACCAAACTTTTCAAACTTATAGAGGAGACATGGGGCTACATGTGTGCCAAGTTTGGGGTCCAGAGGACCTACGACCGGCCGGTACCGGGTCCGCAAAATCACTGGAGAAATGACCGTTTAACATTGGAGTCTATGGAAGGGGTGCCCGGATTTAAAAAATCTGTGCTCCCCGGCCGTAGGTCCCCCAGACACCAAACTTTGCACAGAGCAAGCAAGTGAGTGTGACAGATGGTCTCGGGGGGCAATTGCCCTGTTGCCCCCCCCCCTGGATCCGCCACTGGATCGAACCGAGCCCGTGAGGGGCCCTGTTACTATGTGCTACCGTATGTCCACTTGGATGGTGGGGCTTGAACCTGCACTCACAGCGCAGGCGCCGTTCATCTTCGGAGATTTTGTGAATCTCCTTGTCCTCTGTACTGCGCAAGCGCTGCGCTTTCGCAGTATGGGCCGGACACAATCCGATGGCCGGACAGTTTTTGTCACAACACCGGTATACATGTCTATTCTGCACAAGGTACGGACAAGTCCTGTGGGATCCATGCCTGGTTCATTTTAATGAATGTGAGCTTGTCCACATTGGCTCTGGACAGGCGGCTGCGCTTGTCTGTGATAACGCCCCCTGCCGTGCTAAATACACGTTCAGATAATACACTGGCTGCAGGGCAGGCCAGCACCTCCAAGGCATAAAGGGCAAGCTCAGGCCATGTGCCCAATTTGGAGACCCAGAAGTTAAAGGGGGCAGACCCGTCATCCAGTACGTGTAGGCCTGTGGACACATACTGCTCAACCATGTTGGTGAAATGCTGCCTCCTGCTAAGACGTTCCATCTCAGCTGGTGGTGCTGGTTGTTGTGGCGTGCTGACAAAGCTTTTCCACATTTCAGCCATGCTAACCCTGCCTTCTGAGGTGCTGCCGGTGCCCCGGCTGCGTTGGCGACCTCTTCCTCCTCCTCTGCCTTCGCCTTCGCCTACCAGCGTGCGCTTGTACTCGCGCATCTTACGATCCCGCTCCAGTGAGGGAATTAAGGACGGTACGTTGTCCTTGTAATGGGGATCAAGCAGGGTGGCCACCCAGTAATCAGCACCAGTTAAAATGTGGGCAACTCGGCGGTCATTGCGGAAACACTGCAGCATGTAATCGCTCATGTGTGCCAGGCTGCCCAGAGGCAAAGAAAAGCTGTCCTCTGTGGGAGGTGTATCGTCTGTGTCCTCTGTATCCCCCCAGCCACGTACCAGTGATGGCCACGAGCTGGTCTGGGTGCCACCCTGCTGTGAAAATGGCTCCTCCTCCTCCTCCATCTCCTCCTCCACCTCGTCATCCTCCAGAACTGTGCCCTTTCTGCCGGACAATTGTGTACCTGGCGTTTGTTGGTGCAGGAACCCACCCTCGTAGCCACTTGTGAAAGACTGCCCTGAAAGCCTTTGAAATGATCCCGCTTCCTCCTCCTCCTCCTCATCCTCCTGTGCCACATCCTCTTCCATCATCGCCCGAAGCGTTTTTTCAAGGAGGCATAGAACTGGGATAGTAACGCTAAGAACGGCGTCATTGGCACTGGACATGTTGGTGGAGTACTCGAAACAGCGCAACAAGGCACACAGGTCTCGCATGGAGGCCCAGTTATTGGTGGTGAAGTGGTGCTGTTCCGCAGAGCGACTCACGCGTGATTGCTGCAGCTGAAACTCCACTATCGCCTGCTGCTGCTCGCACAGTCTGGCCAGCATGTGCAAGGTGGAGTTCCACCTTGTGGGCACGTCACATATGAGGCGGTGAGCGGGAAGGCCGAAGTTACACTGCAGCGCTGACAGGCGAGCAGCAGCAGGGTGAGAACGCCGAAAGTGCGCACACACAGCCCGCACTTTCTGCAGCAGCTCTGGCATATTGGGGTCATTTTTAAGGAACCTCTGGACCACCAAGTTCAGCACATGCGCCAGGCAAGGGATGTGCGTCAAACCGGCTAGGCCCAGAGCTGCTACGAGATTTCGCCCATTATCGCACACCACCAGGCCAGGCTTGAGGCTCACTGACAGCAACCACTCATTGGTCTGTTGTTCCATGTCCCTCCACAACTCCTGCGCGGTGTGGGGTTTTTCCCCCAAACAGGAAAGTTTTAAAACTGCCTGCTGTCGTTTACCCCTGGCTGTGCTGAAGTTGGTGGTGAAGGTGTTACGCTGACCGGATGAGGAGGCGGTAGAGGATGAGGAAGCGGAGTAGGAGGAGTTAGCAACAGGAGGCAAACTGAAGCGCCCTGCAATCCTCGGTGGTGGAAGGACATGCGCCAAACTGCTATCTGCCTCAGGCCCAGCCGCCACTGCATTTACCCAGTGTGCTGTTAGGGAGATATAACGTCCCTGACCGTGCTTACTGGTCCACGCATCCGTAGTTAGGTGGACCTTGCCACAGATGGCGTTGCGCAGTGCACATCTGATTTTGTCCCCCACTTGGTTGTGCAGGGAAGGGATGGCTCGCCTGGAAAAATAGTGGCGGCTGGGCACGACGTACTGTGGGACAGCCAATGCCATCAGGCTTTTAAAACTCTGCGTCTCCACCAGACGGAATGACAGCATTTCAAAGGCCAGGAGTTTTGAAATGCTGGCATTCAGGGCCAGGGATCGCGGGTGGCTAGGGGGGTACTTCCTCTTCCGCTCCAATGTTTGGGAGATAGAGAGCTGAACACTTCCATGGGACATTGTGGAGATGGTTGGTGACCCAGGTGGTAGTGTTGCTGGCAGATCCTCTGTTTGCGGGGTGGCAGGTGCCACTGTCACTACAGAGGTGGATGAAGAGGCCGAGACTGCAGCAGAAGAGGAAGCAGGAGGAGCCAGAGACCTTTCTTGGTTTTTGAGGTGTCTACTCCACTGCAGCTCGTGCTTTGCACTTAGATGCCTGGTCATGCAGGTTGTGCTCAGGTTGAGAACGTTTATGTCTCGCTTCAGGCTCTGATTGCACAGCGTGCAAACCACTCGTGTCTTGTCATCAGCACATTGTGTGAAGAACTGCCACGCTGGGGAACTCCTTGGACCTGGCTTTGGTGTGCTCGGTCCCTTGCTGCGTTGGGCAGTAGCAGACATACTGTCTAGCTGACAGACGCTCCGCTTTTGCACCCTGCTCCCTCTTCTGCTGTGCTGGTGGCTCTGTGCGACCACCGCCTCTTCCTCCAAACTACACTGGTCACCTGCATAACGTTGATTCCATGTGGGGTCGAGGACCTCATCGTCCTCCACATCATCTTCCACCCAGTCTTCACCCCTGCCCTCCTTGTCTGTCTGCACAATTGCGAAAGCAGCAGCAGTTGGCACCTGTGTTTCGTCATCATCCGAGACGTACTGCGATGGTCCTCCCATGTACTCATCATGAAACATAAGTGGTTGGGCATCGGTGCACTCAATCTCTTCCACTTCTGGGGCAGGGCTAGGTGGATGGCCCTGGGAAACCCTGCTAACAGAGTCATCGAAAAGCAGAAGAGACTGCTGCATGATTTGGGGCTCAGACTGCTTGGCTGATTTGCAAGGGGGTGAGGTGAAAGACTGATGGACATGGGTTTCAGGTGCCAACTCTGTTCTTTCATCAGAAGAGTGGGTGGGAGACAATGTGAAGGAACCCGAGGCACTGTCAGCAACCCAATCTACTATCGCCTGTACTTGTCCTGGCCTAAACATTCGTACAGCCTCATTAGGCGCGACAAAATACCGCCGCAGGCTCGGTCGCCTACTCGCACCTGAGGAAGGTGTTTCACTTGTGCGTGTATCTGGCACAGATACACCACGTCCTCTCACTGCAACAGGAGCTCCACCAGCAGCACCACGACCGGGGCCACCACGTCCCTTTGACCTTCTCCTCATATTTTCCAAATTTAGGATCTTGCCCTAAATGGGTGTTTTTGGAAGAGCAGAACACACCCACAGTACGTAACCGCTGAATCGCACAGCTACAGAACTGCAGAAAAGGCTATTCAAAAAAAATGTTTTTTTTTTAGTATAGCACAGTAGGAGAAAACTATATAGAAATTGTTTATTTCACACACCTCCAAATATGTATAACACACTGCAAACTTTTTTTGTGCCCCTAAACGGCGTTTTTTGGAAGAGCAGAACACACCCACAGTACGTAACCGCTGAATCGCACAGCTACAGAACTGCAGAAAATGCTATTAAAAAAAAATGTTGTTTTTTTAGTATAGCACAGTAGGAGAAAACTATATAGAAATTGTTTATTTCACACACCTCAAAATATGTATAACACACTGCAAACTTTTTTTTGTGCCCCTAAACGGCGTTTTTTGGAAGAGCAGAACACACCCACAGTACGTAACCGCTGAATCGCACAGCTACAGAACTGCAGAAAATGCTATTCAAAAAAAATGTTGTTTTTTTAGTATAGCACAGTAGGAGAAAACTATATAGAAATTGTTTATTTCACACACCTCAAAATATGTATAACACACTGCAAACTTTTTTTGTGCCCCTAAACGGCGTTTTTTGGAAGAGCAGAACACACCCACAGTACATAACCGGTGAATCGCACAGCTACAGAACTGCAGAAAATGCTATTCAAAAAAAATGTTTTTTTTTTTAGTATAGCACAGTAGGAGAAAACTATATAGAAATTGTTTATTTCACACACCTCAAAATATGTATAACACACTGCAAACTTTTTTTTGTGCCCCTAAACGGCGTTTTTTGGAAGAGCAGAACACACCCACAGTAGGTAACCGCTGAATCGCACAGCTACAGAACTGCAGAAAATGCTATTAAAAAAAATGTTGTTTTTTTGGTATAGCACAGTAGGAGAAAACTATATAGAAATTGTTTATTTCACACACCTCAAAATATGTATAACACACTGCAAACTTTTTTTTGTGCCCCTAAACTGCGTTTTTTGCAAGCGTACATTAAAGTGCAATTTTTTTTTTTTTTTGCCCTAAACGGGTCTTTTTTTGCACGAGCAAAATAAAATGCTTTTTTTTTTTTTTTTTTTTTGCCCTATGGGTCTTTTGGAAAAGAGCACAATAAAGTGCCTTTTTTTCCCCCTAAAAGTTAGATTTTCTCTGACACTGGGCTCATGGCAGTGTAAAAAGACTGCACTGCAACACAAATAGGTAAACCTATGCAGATCGCTGATTTTAATCTCTGAATCTGGA
Organism: Rana muscosa; assembly: GCA_029206835.1. Lineage (NCBI taxonomy): Eukaryota > Metazoa > Chordata > Amphibia > Anura > Ranidae > Rana > Rana muscosa. Next base: position 688,627,681 of record CM055117.1, read on the forward strand.
CTCCTATATAATATTCTCTCTCCCTGAAAGCACCAACACAGGAACCTGGCCCTACACTACACTATCTCTCTATCTTTTCCCTCAGATTGTAGAATCAGGACTACCTCATCTATCTTTCTATCTCTCCCTAAAAGCAGCAGCAGCAGACTAGATCCTCTCCCTATCTATTCTGAAGCAGAGTGACATGTGTGCTGTGTGCCTCTAGCTTATATAGAAGCTGGGTCACATGTTGCACTGACCAATCACAGCCATGCCATTAGTAGGCATGGCTATGATGGCCTCTAAGGGCACACCAGCTAATCAAAAGGTGATTGGCTGGCCCCTGAAGCATTTCTAAATGCGTAATTAGATTGCCAAACCCGAACCCGAACCCGGACTTTTGGGCAAAGTCCGGGTTCGGGTTCGGGAAAAAGCTAAAGTTCGGTACGGACCCGAACTTTACAGTTCGGGTTCGCTCAACACTAGTCGCAACTAATCGGCTGTGAAAGAACTGTTTGTTGTGGAAGTATAATAAGCAAGTGTTGGACCCTGCATCGGTGTATGGACTCTGGTGAATGGGAGCAAGGGAGGTTTCAGCATAGCAGGACTGAGCTTCATAACTAACACACATTGGCCAGAGGAATGTACTGATACTGGCCTTCACCTCACCCACAGCTATGGGGAGGACATGGGCCGTAGCGGATCTCACCCTGTCATGTGACATACCCCTAGAAAAAGGAGATGGGGTGAGGCCGCTACACGTGGGGGCTCGTGAGTCCGGGATAAAATGTGTGTTGACTTTGAAATTTGAAATGGCTGTGTCTGGACTTTGCTGCCCGGAGGAGGTCCGAGCAGGTCAGCCATGTGATTGGCCAAAGTTCGTCCCTGTGCTCGAAGTCGTGGAAATGACCCCAAGACAGGAAAGGCCCATGCAGAAAGAGCGGGAAGAGGGAAAAGCCCAGCTGTGTGACGTACTACATGTGGGGGTGTTTGCTGCACTGCGCCATGAGGCACCCCATGACTGCGCAATTCGTGGGCGGGGACTGTGGGAAGCCCGCGAAAAAGTGCAAGTCGTGGGAGGAGTCTGGCCATGTGTGGAGATGCACGTGGAGACTCCGGCGCGTGGTCAGCGCGTGATGGAGCAGCAGGTGGTTGGGATGGCCTCAAGCTCCCCGTGGATGCCGGTATCATACCCCACGAAGATGACTGCTTTTGCTGCTCCCCTTACAGACACGGGGATAAGACTCAGGCCCCGAGGACAGTTGGCTTTGTACTCATGCAGAGACACGGAGGCCCTCGGTGTGATCTGTCCCGGTACTGGTGGTCCAACTAAAGCCATTTGGGCGTTGTGAAGCGTGTAAAGAATTTCTGTTTGAGGTTGAATCATCCACAGTAAGGCCCCGGGCCCTTCGCCTCAATTGCATCACAGGTACCGCCACTCCAGAAGGGGAGATCCAGGCCTTTGCGGAGGTCCCCGTACGCGCTGGCCAGGGCGACGGGACTGCCCAACCAGAGACTGAGAGAGAAAAATCCGAGGATGCTGCTTCGGTCACCACAGATTTCCTGCTGCCACCTCCGAAGAGGAAGATAGGCCTGGTGCAGGCCTCCTATGGTCGTGGTCGAGCTTCACCCCGCTGCTTTCCGGACCTGGATGGATCCGGTTGGAAGAGTCCTGGACATCCCAGTGCTGAAAAAGGTCCAGGTAAACCAGGGGCTGGGACTGTGGTGGTGGTTGGAGGTGTCGGGGGTCCGCTGGAGGTGGAGCCCGCAAGGGAGGGTAGTTCTCCGTCTACTAAAGACTACCTTCCCGCCGAGATGTATGACACCTCCGACCTGGAATCGCTGTCGGACTGTGGGGATGACGGGGAAATAGATGAACTGTTTCACCGGAAGGGCTGGGACAAACGCCCGCTACCTGTGCTATGCAAACCACAGGATTCCCCTATGTCTATAAAAGACAGTACGCCCCAGGCACAGGCCCCGGAGCTCAGGAGGGAGTCTAGTCCTCCGACTGACTTTCCACATTCCACAACATCACCTGCTTTGGTTGTGGGGATGCAGCGTGCGTCATTGCGTGCGCCAAAGGCAAAGCCACCCGAGGTAGTGAAGGTACCTCGGCACCTGGAGGCCAGCGTGCAGCCAGGAGAAGGTGAGCGGGATGTCATGCCTCCTTTGGCCAGATTGCAACGACTTTTCTCCCAGAGAGTCGCCCGTGAGTACGAATGGGAGTATCCCTACTTGCCTCGGGACTTACTTTATGAAGTTGAGGTCCTGCGACAGAGATGGTACGACGAATTTGTCTGGGAGAAGCTCAAAGTGCCTCAGGCCCGGCGATACTTGTCCTGTTCGCCGCCTGTGTCCAAGAAATTCAAGGACTGCAGAGCGGACTGGAAGTTGGGGCACCATATTCATGCTGATAAAGTGCTTATCTGTAGAAAGGAGGGAGAGGATGTTGAATATTCAGTCGAAGTGTTTGATAAGCATCTGAAGCCGTTGTTCTTACCTGATCCGAGGTTTTACTTGTGAGGAGAGACTCATGAGTATGTTTTCAGCTACAAATTTTCCTGGAAGAGCCTTTTGCTAGAACGTCTGAACAATACCCTGTTTTTTTATTTGTTTTTTTTTCTTCCCACTCTCTTTTCCTATGAATCAAGGACAGACTTTGGGGTAGAATTAGTGTAGGGACGCATGAAGAATGAAGGAGCACCAAGTGTCATTACCGCAGCGCTGTCACCAGGTGGCAGTGTTGTGCAACGTTTGTTTTTCTACACACTTTTACACCACACTCTTTGGAGCAAATGGGTCCCTCGGCTGATGGACCCATTCATTCCAAATTTTCACATGATGTTAGGATGTTGTCTGTTTTTTGTTTCCCTTCTGCAGGAGATTCGTCGGTCAAGACTACTGAGTATGGGGTGGTTCTTAGACAGTGACGGGAGGGATTGTATATGTGAACATGATAGATGTTTTATACAAAAGTTTTATTGTTTTATGGTTCCCTTTCCCCTTGAGCAGGTCTTGGCACACACGGGATTAAAAATTTTTAGGGATAGCCTCTGAGGCTCGCTCCATGTCATCACTCCTTGGGAGACATGGGGTTGCACCAGACGCTGGGGACCAGCGTCAAATCACAGGGGGGAGTATGTAGCGGGGTCTTTAAATTTAGTTGGGGTACACCTGGGGGTAGTGTGACCCAGGTGTGTAATTGTGAAGGTTCTGGACCTCTTTTGTAATTCGTGGAGGATTGGGTGGTGTATTATTCTCCTTGGCCTGTGGGTGGCGGGGTACCTACAGGCTCAAGGTAGAATCACTGCCGCAGTGCTACCCTTTTTGTCCCTTTCCGGAGATGGTACGACTGGGGCGGGGAACCCGCCGTGGTGTTGAAGGGAGGAGATAAAAGGGGAGACGCCCTTGCCACAAGGTCTTCGAGGATTTTCTCTTCACGCGCCCAGGCACCTTAGGCCTGGGTGCGGGTGGTTAAAGGTTCCGGCCCAGGCGCCCTAGGCCTGACCGGAATGAAGTTGGGGTCCATCCCAGGCACCTTTAGCCTGGGGTGAGGTACTATATTGTAGGCCTGGGGCCCAGTAACTTCGACTGGGTCCCGCGAGGGCGAAGTGATCCGAGGGTGCCGCCTTGCGAGGGGACCCGCATCTGAGGTGAGGAGGCCGTGGAGGTTACCCGTCCGGAGAGTCCGGAGCAGCATCAACCCGGTGACTGATGGGCCTCTGGTAACTCCCTTAGAGGGACATCTTCCCCTGATAGGGGCCGCAACGCAGCGAAGGTACTCCCATATGTGTTCTATGGAGTTGCTGGTAGAGACTCACAAGTTCTATGTTCTGTGCTAAGCAAAGCTGCTATAACCCCTGGTGAAACCACAGGGGTTTAGATTGAAATCAGGATAGTGCCTCGGCCTGCTCATCCCACCGTTTGCATTATGTTATGGTGTTTTGCTTTGCGTTTATCTATTAAGGTTACTCTGTGGTAAAATCAAGGAAGCTTAAACTTCTGTAGTGTATCAATGCTTTACTAAACAAGGAAAAATCTGCACATAAAACTGTACGATTCACAATACAACACAACTTATAGCTTACAAAATATATGCCTACAAATATATATAAGCATGTACAACATGTACCGTACACATTAAGTAAACTAAATAATTACTCAACTTAGGGGTCAAGATGTCCTCCATGGTCCTTTGCTCAGTCCATCTCCCAAACTTCCTTTCTCCTTCCAAAGACCAACTCCTTCCTTTGTCCTTCCCACACAACAACTGTTGTTCAAACACATGTCTCTCTACCAAAACCTTTTCAAACCCCCCCTTTCCTGTTTCCTGATCAATGGAGGGGGAGGGGCCCCTCCCACCCATTTCCAGCAAAGAACTTCCAGTCAATGGAGGGGGAGGGAAGGGGCTCTTTACACATCCTGTTACTACCTAAACTCTATATTATTATTATAAAGTCACCATAGAAATTGCCATAGCAACACATATGGGTCGCAACTAATCGGCTGTGAAAGAACTGTTTGTTGTGGAAGTATAATAAACAAGTGTTGGACCCTGCATCGGTGTATGGACTCTGGTTAATGGGAGCAAGGGAGGTTTCAGCATAGCAGGACTGAGCTTCATAACTAACACACATTGGCCCGAGGAATGTACTGATACTGGCCTTCACCTCACCCACAGCTATGGGGAGGACATGGGCCGTAGCGCATCTCACCCTGTCATGTGACATACCCCTAGAAAAAGGAGATGGGGTGAGGCCGCTACATATACAAGACCCAAAGGGGCTGGTAGTGGGCTGGGGGGGTGGGGGGTGGGGCTGGGTACTCATGCCATTTTCTCAATCATTTTCATCCATATTGCCGGGACCAGACATTACATTAAATCCGCAAGCAGTTTTAAATTACTTTTTTTCCTTTAGAAATGTCATTTTGTGCAGGGACAGTTCTAAACACAGGAAACACGTGCTACTTCACAGGCATAATTTAGACACCCCCCGGGTATGATATTTAACCACTTCAATACCATGCACTTATGCACCTTCCCGCCCAGACCAATTTTCAGCTTTCAGTACTCTCACACTTTGAATGACAATTACTTATGCCCCGTACACACAATCGTTTTTAATGTCATTTTTTAAACCGACGTTTTTCTCCTCGTTTTTTTTCATGTTTCCTCTCAAGCCTGCCTTGCGTACACACCATCATAAAAAAAAAACGATCAAGCAAAGCACAGTGACGTTCAACACGTACGACGGCACTATAAAGGGGAAGTTCCGTTCGAATGGCGCCACCCTTCATGTTAGTAAAGTTTGTTGAGCGACGATTCGCGCTTTTCAGTCCGTTACTGTGTAATGAATGTGCTATCTCCATTACGAACGCTAGTTTTACCAGAACGAGCGCTCCCGTCTCATACTTGTGTAGCGATACCTCCAACTAAGGAGGCCGCAGAATTAGATTTTGGGCCCTGAGTGCAGCTCCGCCAACCCCCGGCAATAGGCTCTATCCCCTTCTGGCACAGCTAGTACTAACAATCAATGATATGTCCTATGCAATAGAATAACTAAGCAAGGACACAGTAATGAATTGTAATAGGTAAAGTGTTTTACTCATCAATTCTCAATATGAATAAAAGGGGTAACAATAATCACAGTTCTAAACAATCACTCCTAAGGGCAGCGTCCTGCCACTCTAACACACTATATAGTAACACACGCTACAAGTGCGCCATACGGGCGACCGTTAACTAAGTGCCCTATGGCGCAGCAATCAAACACGCTAGAATCCCCACCAGGCCTGGTTCTAATATTTAGCTTAGTCCTTCTTTCTTCACCGGCAGGTCTGTAATGGTGGTGCACTTAAACAGAGTATAACTTTGTAATCCAAGGGGTATGAAAATAACTTGTAGGCCACGGCAGTCTATAGGCCTATACACAGCAACAGTATCTAAGCTGGGCTTATGCCCTCTCACCCGCCGGACTACGGATCCAGTCCGGGAAAACCTCCACCGGCCGTGTCACACACTCTCGATCTCTCCAACGATCGGGTCCCCGATCCGACAAGGCGGTAGCTCACAAAGTCAGATGCCACCCAGGCTCGCAGAGGGGAGGATGGAAGGCTCTTCGGTGCAGAGCAAGGCCTCAGGCTTCAGGCCTTGCCCCTCCGACACATCCGCACAGGAGGATCCGTCCGTGAAGTCTCGTGTCGCCAAAGAGGCCGAGCCCGGCCCCGCCTCTTCCTTTTATAACCCCTCCCATGAGTCTCTGCGGTGGAACGTCACAACAAGAATGGGGTTATGGGTAATGTAGTTTCTTCCCAATATAGGGGAACACCCCGCTACACACTCCCCCCACTTAAACTCTTTGGTCCCCAAAGATAAATTTTAGCAACAACTATATACAACATTGGACAATTCTGAAAACGATGTTGGGATAGGGGATTCCCACCATAACTGAGGGGTTGAATTCCCTTGCCCACAGGTCACATTATCTTGGGTGGCCTGACTAACTGTGCCAGAGAGTGAGCTGGGGTTGCCCTCCACCAAATGGACAGTGGAGGGATCCGGAATCTCAGCATTTCTCCTAGCAGTGACCACAGAGTCTTCCGAACTGTTCCCCATCTGGGGGTAGGTCAGCTTCTTAGGAGGTTGAATGACTCTTCGAGCTCTTTGCTCTCTTGGAATCTCTGGCTCTGGCGCCTCAGGCTCCTCTTCCTCAGAGTAACTATCATGGGCATCTTCCCAGTAATCTGTTGAAGGACTGAAAGGGATGAATTCTGTAGCCTCTGGGTTCAGCGTTTCATCTGTGGTATCTTGGGTAACTGGAAGATCTATGATAGAAGTTCCTGGAGTTGGGGAAGACCACAGCCAATCAAGCTCTCCTTCTTCATCTCCATTAAGTTGGGAGGCTTCTCCATTTCCAGCTCGGGAGGTCTGTGACCGAGTGTGCGGTCTAGGAGTATCCAAGATAGAGGCCGGTGCAGGGGAGTCTCCCACGGAAGGTATTCTAACTGCCTCCGTCAGTGGGAGCAGGTGGTTTCGATGCCATGTCTTCAGTGGGCCTACCTTTCCCTCTGGCTTCACCTTGTAGACAGGTAGGCCCGGCAACTTCCTGCAGATGACATAAGGTTCAGATCTCCATCTGTCTGCAAGCTTGTGCTTTCCGGGGACTCCCAGATTGCGCAACAGTACTCGATCCCCGGGCTGTAGGTCTTGTACCCGGACCTTCAGGTCGTAATTTTTTTTATTCCGAGCTCCCCTTTGATCTGAGGCCGCTTGAGCTTGTTCATAGGCTACTTTCAGGCTGTGTCTGAGCCTATCCACATATGCTCTGTGAGAGGTGACGGAGGAATGGTCCAGTGAGGTGCCAAAAGCCAGGTCCACCGGTAGTCTCGCTTCTCTCCCAAACATGAGTCGATATGGGGAATAGCCTGTAGCATCACTGATGGTGCAGTTGTAAGCATGTACCATGGCTGCTATGTGTTTGCTCCAATGTTGCTTTTTCTCGCTTTCCAGAGTCCCCAACATGTTGAGCAGGGTTCGGTTGAACCTTTCCGGCTGAGCATCTCCCTGAGGATGGTAAGGTGTAGTTCGAGTCTTCCTGATTCCCAACGAATCCAAGAGCTTCCGGATCAGCTTACTCTCGAAGTCCCTCCCTTGATCTGAATGGAGTCTCTGTGGCAGCCCATAATGGACAAAATACTTCTCCATAAGTACCTTGGCCACGGTGGAGGCCTTCTGATCTTTGGTGGGGAAGGCCTGGGCATACCGGGTGAAATGGTCGGTTATCACCAGAACATTTCCTAGTCCACTCAGGTCGGGTTCGAGGCAGAGAAAGTCAATGCACACCAGGTCCATAGGCCCTTGGCTCTGTAGATGGCCCATTGGGGCAGCTTGATGGGGCAAAGTCTTCCTCTGGATGCATCGCGCACATGAGTGGCAGTACTCCTCTACCTCTGCCCTCATGCAGGGCCAATAGAACCGACTTCTGACAAGTTGAAAAGTCCTTTCAGCCCCTAGGTGGCCATGATTGTCATGCAAGGCCATCAAAACAGTCTCCCGATGTTTCTCTGGGAGGAACATCTGCCACTTATCTTCTGAATCATCAGAGGGGCCCCTTCGGTAGACCACTCCCTGATGCAACTGCAACCTATCCCACTCCTTCCTCAGTAGGCGAGCTTCTTTGGAGGGTTGACGCATGAGTATGTTTGGATCCTGATTTTTCAAGGCCTCCAGGACCAATCTCCCCATGGGGTCTTCTAATTGGTCTCACCTTAATTCCTTTTTGGACAATCTTGGTAGGTTGCCCTCTTCCAATTGAGCTACTCCACAGTAGTGTTTGGGGACTCCCACCGTGGTAACTCCTATTTCCTCTGCTCTGGAGCATCCTCGGGCTTGGAATGCAGCTCCTTGACAAAGGGCCTGCACCCCGTCCGGTGCCACTTGGGTCCAATCTTCTATTTCAATGGTCGGGGAATGAGATCTTCTGGACAAGGCGTCTGCGTCTCGATTCCCCACTCCTGGCCTATACTTAAGGCTGAAGTTGAATCCAGACAGTGCGGCCAGCCACCTGTGTCCAGTGGCATCCAGCTTGGCCGTGGTGAACAGGTAGGTAAGGGGGTTGTTGTCGGTCTTCACAGTGAACTCTGCTCCGTACAGGTAGTCTTTGAGCTTGTCTACTACCGCCCACTTGAGGGCCAGGAACTCCAGCTTGTGAGTGGGGTAGTTCTTCTCAGAGGGGGTCAGGCTTCTACTCACATAGGCAACAGGCCGCAATTGCCCCTCATGTTCTTGGTAAAGTACTCCTCCCAGACCGTCGTGACTAGCATCCACGTGCAGTTCATAGGGTTTGGTTGGGTCTGCATAGGCCAAGACTGGAGCAGTGGTCAGGCTCCTCTTCAATTCCTGGAAAGCCTCTTCACACCTCTGATTCCACTGATCTCTGATGGACTCTCCTGGCCTCCTGGGCCCCGATCCATCCTCCTCTCCTTCAGTCTTGAGCAACTCATTCAATGGTCTAGCAATTCGAGCAAATCCCTCCACAAACCTTCTATAGTAGGAGCAGAAGCCCAAGAAGGATCTGAGTTCTGTTACTGTGGTGGGCTGTGGCCAGGAGGTAACTGCCTCCAATTTCTCAGGGTCTGTGGCCACCCCTTCTTCAGATACTATGTGCCCCAGATAGTTCACAGAAGACTGGTAGAACCGACACTTCTCAGGCGAAAGCTTAAGTCCTTCCTCACTGAGTCTTCACAACACTTTCTCCAGCCTCTCTTCATGTTCCTCCAAGGTTCTCCCAAAGACAATGACATCGTCTAGGTATACAAGGACTTCGATCAAGTTCATGTCCCCTACTGTCTTCTCCATGAGACGTTGGAAAGTAGCTGGGGCTCCAGACAGACCTTGGGGCATCCGGTCGAATTCGAAGAACCCCACTGGGGTTATGAAAGCTGTCTTCTCCTTGTCTGCTGGGTGCATCAGAATCTGATAGTACCCACTCTTGAGATCCATAACGCTGAACCATTTGGCTCCAGACAAGCTCTGTAGGGCATCCTCTATCCTCGGAGTGGTGTATTGGTCAGGTATGGTTCTCCTGTTGAGAGTCCTGTAGTCTATACAGAGCCTCAATGATCCATTCTTCTTTCGGACCACTACTATGGGAGAGGCATAGGGGCTTCTGGACTCCCGTATCACACCAGTCCTCTTGAGTTCTGCAAGTTGTTCCCTCAGATCCTCCAGATCTGCTAGCGGGACCCGCCTGACTCTCTCTCGGAAGGGCTTATCTTCTTGGAGGCGGATCCGATGGGTGGCACTTCTTGCACACCCCACATCAAACTCATCCCTAGAGAAGATCTTCTCCCATCTATTCAACTGGGCCTTGGCTCTCTCTTTCCAAGCCCTGGACAGATTCGGGTTTTCCATGGTCAGCTTCTCCCAAACATCCGCTTCTTCACCTGTCCTCTTCACTTCTGACAGGGTAACAGGGGCCGCCGGGCTCACCTGGCCTAGCAACATTCTGGCTGGGATGTCCATGGGGTCTTTGGTAGTATTCCTAACACTCACTGGAACTCTATAATGGGCCTTCTTCAGGACCTTCAGCGGAATCACTTCCGGTATCACCTCCAGGCCTGAGGATTCACCCCTTGGGTCTGACTCCAGCATGACAAAGGGACCAGGCTGTTCCCAAGTAAGCTTCACAGTGGCCCTGAGACAGGTTACTTCACCGGCCTGCAACACTACCCCTTCTCTTCCAAGTCTCCACACCTTCCCTATCTCCTCTCCAGGGGTCTCCCGCTCTTGGACCAGCCGTTGGTAGGCTGTCTTCAGCATGGGATGGATCTTGGTAGCTGCTTGTCTTTCTTCCGTCACTAGAGGGGTCAGGAGTCTTCGGACCAGGTCCGTGTTCGTCCCTATTATAAGGGAATTCTTGTTGGCTCCAGGCGGCCTAGGACACACAACTGCCAGGGTGTCAAACACTTCGGCCTTCCCAGCCACGGATGGGTCAAAGGTTATTTGGACGGGAAGGTAGCCGTCGTAAGGGAAACTCTGGGTTCCAATTCCCCATATTTCCAGCTCCTCTATCTTCTGGATAGGCAGATGACTCAGGTGCCTGTCGTAGAAGTCCCGGTATAGTAGGGTCACTTGTGCCCCGGTGTCCAGGAGGCCCCTGGTGTAGACTCCCTCCACTTGAATGGGCACTATAGGGGATGGGCCTACCAGCTTCTCTGGATATGGTCCGGCAGGAGCTGCCTTCTTCAGACCTTTTCCCTTTGGACTCTCTCTTGTCCTATTCCCTTTGGACTTGAACCTTTCTTGAGCCTGGTATGCACTGACTTCCCTCCTTTTAATGGGTGTGGGAACCCGCTGAGGTGTACTATTATTTTTCTTGGGTGGGCACCCCCTTTGGGGGGTGCCGTGCCTCTCCTGAGGGGTCTCCCCCCTTCTTCTTGGAGTATAGCTTTGTTGAGGGGTATTACGTTTCCCCTTTGGTGTTCTATCTCTCTTTTTGTTTTTCTTTGCATTCAGCTTGGAGTTTACTGAAGATGGTGAGCACCCGGTTGACTCCTTCACCGGGGCCCTCTGAAGTTTCCCGCCGGCTTGCGGTTGTCTGGTCTCTTCTTCTTCGGACTAGAACATGTGGCTGCAATGTGGCCAACTCCCCCACAGTTGAAGCAGACTATATCTCCCCATTCTTGTAAAGGTTCGGGTGCTGAGGCAATCGGGAACAATTCCTTCCTTGGACTTTCCTTCTTCTTGGGACACTCTGTGTCTTTTGCTATCAGAGAGGTCAATATCTCTAATACCTTGGACATCTGAGTTTTTAGGGTGTCTATCTCCGCCTCTCTTTCAGGGGTCATCACTGGATTGACCAGCACCTGTGCGGGTACAACACTTGTCTTATCCTTCTGCTGGTCCTGTTGCAGCGCCTCCTCATCTCTGATAATTTTTATTAAATCAGCATAAGTCAGCAACATTCCTCCTCCCAAGGTTTTCAGGTGCAGCCAGACTGGATCGGAGCGTAGCGCTCCCTTTAAGACTTGCTTCATTCTTGCCGCATCGGCATCTTGGGGCTTCATCCCTTTCTTTAACACAATCTTGCACAGCAGCCTGTTTAGCCTTCTGACATACTCGGAAAGTTTCTCCTCCGGTTTTTGGAAAGTGTGTTCAAACTGGTAGACCGTCTCTGTCACCTTGTCTAATTGACCAAACTCTTCCTGCAGCATAGCTAGACAATCCTGCGCCGTGCACCCTGCATTCCCAAACCGGAAACTTTTCACTGCTTCTGCTGCTGCACCTTTAAGGCTTTCTAACACTCGCTGCCTCTTCTGTGCCTCCGGCACCTCCCATGCCTCCACTGCCTGTAATGCCTGTTCCACCCAAGTATCAAAATCTTCTTCCCCTGCCGGGACAGGGAGCTTCCCTGAGAATATTTTTAGTCTCCGGTAGCTAGTTTCCACATGCACCGTACTTGTCTTCTGACATTTGGCTAGCAAATCCCCTATTGCATTTATCAGTTCTGGTGATATAGCAGTGGCCGATGCAGGTGCCACCGGAGGTGGCGCCCTGTCTTCTCTTTCAGGTGTAGTTCGGGCCGCAGCCTGTGGCGATCCCGTAGGGGATGGTTCCCTTTCTACAGTTATTGCGTGCGCCAGCCTAAATGTTCTGTTGTCTGGCGTCCGCAGACACTTGTGCTTACAGGCCTCTGGCATCCCGTCCCAATATTCCACTAATGCGTATTGATATGAGATGTTTGGGTCTGTCTTCATGTCTATCACCCACGGTGTGTGATCTGGGGACACTGAACTCAGCAGTTCCTCTACCGTCTCACTTGACCATTTCTCGCCAGGAAGGCTAATGGCTATCGACTGTTTTGGCTCTGTATTAGCGGCTTTGCACCACTCTTCTACCGCTCTTGGATCCATGGGGTCCATGCCGGCACTTCTGGCGTTCGCTTGCTGCATCAGGATCCCGGACGAGCCCCCACGTGTAGCGATACCTCCAACTAAGGAGGCCGCAGAATTAGATTTTGGGCCCTGAGTGCAGCTCCGCCAACCCCCGGCAATAGGCTCGATCCCCTTCTGGCACAGCTAGTACTAACAATCAATGATATGTCCTATGCAATAGAATAACTAAGCAAGGACACAGTAATGAATTGTAATAGGTAAAGTGTTTTACTCATCAATTCTCAATATGAATAAAAGGGGTAACAATAATCACAGTTCTAAACAATCACTCCTAAGGGCAGCGTCCTGCCACTCTAACACACTATATAGTAACACACGCTACAAGTGCGCCATACGGGCGACCGTTAACTAAGTGCCCTATGGCGCAGCAATCAAACACGCTAGAATCCCCACCAGGCCTGGTTCTAATATTTAGCTTAGTCCTTCTTTCTTCACCGGCAGGTCTGTAATGGTGGTGCACTTAAACAGAGTATAACTTTGTAATCCAAGGGGTATGAAAATAACTTGTAGGCCACGGCAGTCTATAGGCCTATACACAGCAACAGTATCTAAGCTGGGCTTATGCCCTCTCACCCGCCGGACTACGGATCCAGTCCGGGAAAACCTCCACCGGCCGTGTCACACACTCTCGATCTCTCCAACGATCGGGTCCCCGATCCGACAAGGCGGTAGCTCACAAAGTCAGATGCCACCCAGGCTCGCAGAGGGGAGGATGGAAGGCTCTTCGGTGCAGAGCAAGGCCTCAGGCTTCAGGCCTTGCCCCTCCGACACATCCGCACAGGAGGATCCGTCCGTGAAGTCTCGTGTCGCCAAAGAGGCCGAGCCCGGCCCCGCCTCTTCCTTTTATAACCCCTCCCATGAGTCTCTGCGGTGGAACGTCACAACAAGAATGGGGTTATGGGTAATGTAGTTTCTTCCCAATATAGGGGAACACCCCGCTACACTTGATTCTGAGCATGCGCTTTTTTTTCACGTCGTGAAAGCATACACACTATTAGGCTTGTGCACAACGGAAAAATTTGTTCCGTTTCGGTTCGTTTCTTTCCGGTCCTGTTGATTCGTAATCATTCGTAATTTTGCTAGACGGGATTTTTCGTGTTCGGACTCATTCGTATTTTTGCAAGCGACATTTTTCGTTGAATTTTTTGTTGCTTTATAATTCGTACTTTCGGTAGAGTACGTTGTTTTTCATTGATTCTGGACACAACTCCTACTTTCGTAACTTTTTTTGGGTTCGTTGATTCGTAATTTTCTGTGTCTCTCTCACGACGACGCTGACTATTATGCCTAATGTGCTTCGAATGGATTTGTACTTTTCGAAATACATAGCGGTTATTTGTAACGATTCGAAATCTCGTATTTTACTTTCGTTTTTTACATGCGGCTATAGCCTCCGCCCGTGTACACCATTTTGAGAGGGTTCAGCACGGTGAGGGAGAAGCAGAGAGCAGAGCAGAGTGTTATTGTGCTTCGAATGGATTAGAAATCTCGTATTTTACTTTCGTTTTTTACATGCGGCTATAGCCTCCGCCCCTGTACACCATTTTGAGAGGGAGTTCAGCACGGTGAAGGAGAAGCAGAGAGCAGAGCAGAGTGAGTGTTATTGTGTTTCCAATGGATTTGTACATTCGTAAGTTTTTTCATAACGAATTATGCCGAAGACATTCGGGCATTCGCTATTTTGCGGTATAATTTATTTCGGATTCGGTTTTATTCGTAATTGCTTTGTTCGGAAATTCGAATGCTTCCGAATGTCCGAAAGTTGCTAAATTCGGACGAATTCCGATTCGTTACGAAACGAATTGCACAAGCCTACACACTATCGTTTTTCACGTCGTTAAAAAAAAACGACATGAAAAACGACGTGAAAAAAGAGAGCATGTCCGGAATTTTTAATTGCCGTTTTTCACGTCGTTAAAAATGCTCTGGAGCCTACACACGATCATTTTTAATGGCCATTTTTTAAAATGGCATTTTTAACGGCATGAAAAACGATCGTGTGTATGGGGCATTAGTCATGCTACACTGTATCCAAACAAAATTTTTATCATTTTCTTCTCACAAATAGAGCTTTCTTTTGGTGGTATTTAATCGCCACTGGGTTTTTTATTTTTTGTGATATAAGCAAAAAAACAGCAATTTTTATAAAAAAAAACAACTTTTTTTTATTTTCTATTGTAAAATTTTGCAAATAAGTAATTTTTCTTCATAAATTTGTGCCAAAATGTATACTGCTACATATCTTTGGTAAAATGAACCCAAATTAGTGTATATTATTTGGTCTTTGTGAAAGTTATAGAGTCTACAAACTATGGTGGCAATCACTGAAAATGTATCACATCTGATCACGCCTGATGTACTGAAGGGATATCTAATTTCTTGAGACACTAACAAGCGAGGAAAGTACAAATACCCCAAAATTACCCCTTTTTGGAAAGTAGACAGTCCAAGGTATTTACTAAGAGGTGTGGTGAGTTTTTTGAAGTTGTATTTTTTTCCCACAATTCTTGGGAAAATTTTTTTTTTTTTTTTTACACAAACTGGTCATATTAACAGTTTTTTTCTCTCACACAGCATATGCATAATTGCAACTACACCCCAAAATACATTCTACTACTCCTCCTGAGTGTAGCGATACCACATGTGTGAGACTTTTACACAGCCTGGCCATATACAGAGGCCCAACATTGAAGTAGCACTTTCAGGCGTTCTACAAGCATAAATCGCACATATCCTTTCTCAACCACCTATTACACTTTTGAAGGCCCTGGAGCACCAGGACAATGGAATTTTCCACAAAATTACCCCATTTTGGAAAGCACACACCCCAACGTATAATCTACGAAGCATTATGAGTCTTTTGAACGGTTCATTTTTTTCCAGAAGGTTTTGGAAAATGTGGAGAAAAAATGAAAATGCATTTTTTTTTACACAAAGTTGTCCATTTATAAGATATTTCTAACGCATAGCATATACATAGCAAAAATTACACCCCAAAATGCATTCTGCTACTCCTCCTGAGTATAGCGATACCACATGTGTGAGACTTTTACACAGCCTGGCCATATACAGAGGCCCAACATTGAAGTAGCACTTTCAGGCGTTCTACAAGCATAAATCGCACATATCCTTTCTCAACCACCTATTACACTTTTGAAGGCCCTGGAGCACCAGGACAATGGAATTTTCCACAAAATGACCCCATTTTGGAAAGCACACACCCCAACGTATAATCTATGAAGCATTATGAGTCTTTTGAACGGTTCATTTTTTTCCAGAAGGTTTTGGAAAATGTGGAGAAAAAATGAAAATGCATTTTTTTTACACAAAGTTGTCCATTTATAAGATATTTCTAACGCATAGCATATACATAGCAAAAATAACACCCCAAAATGCATTCTTCTACTCCTCCTGAGTATAGCGATACCACATGTGTGAGACTTTTACCCAGCCTGGCCATATACAGAGGCCCAACATTGAAGTAGCACTTTCAGGCGTTCTACAAGCATAAATCGCACATATCCTTTCTCAACCACCTATTACAATTTTGAAGGCCCTGGAGCACCAGGACAATAGAATTTTCCACAAAATGACCCCATTTTTGAAAGCACACACCCCAACGTATAATCTATGAGGCATTATGAGTCTTTTGAACGGTTCATTTTTTTCCAGAAGGTTTTGGAAAATGTGGAGAAAAAATGAAAATGCATTTTTTTTACACAAAGTTGTCCATTTATAAGCTATTTCTAACGCATAGCATATACATAGCAAAAATAACACCCCAAAATGCATTCTTCTACTCCTCCTGAGTATAGCGATACCACATGTGTGAGACTTTTACACAGCCTGGCCATATACAGAGGCCCAACATTGAAGTAGCACTTTCAGGCGTTCTACAAGCATAAATCGCACATATCCTTTCTCAACCACCTATTACAATTTTGAAGGCCCTGGAGCACCAGGACAATAGAATTTTCCACAAAATGACCCCATTTTTGAAAGCACACACCCCAACGTATAATCTATGAGGCATTATGAGTCTTTTGAACGGTTCATTTTTTTCCAGAAGGTTTTGGAAAATGTGGAAAAAAAATTAAAATGCATTTTTTTTACACAAAGTTGTCAATTTATAAGATATTTCTAACACATAATATGTACATAGCAAAAATTACACCCCAAAATGCATTCTGCTACTCCTCCTGAGTATGGCGATACCACATGTTTGAGACTTTTACACAGCCTGGCCACATACAGAGGCCCAACATCCAAGTAGCACCTCCAGGCATTCTAGCAGCATTAATTGCACATATCATTTTCTGACTACCGATCACTTTTTTGAAGGCCCTTCATATATCTAACACATAGCAGGTACATACCAAATTACAAAAGATTACCTGTGGTTTTAGAAGTGCAGTGGTCCACAGAGGAGAGCATCGGTCCAGGCAGCAGGCAGGGATGAGGTCAGCGACAGCAAAAGCAATCATCCAGGCAGCAGGCAGGAATACTGTCCATAGTTCGCACAGGCAGAGATACTGTCAGCACAGCCAGAGCACAGCCAAAGCACAGGTCCAGGTAGCAGGCAGAGGTGTCCTATCCTATCCTATCGATGATATCTTCGACATATTGGAGGTAGTGGAGTCGGTGATTTTGAGTTGCTTTTTGGTAGCAGACAAACGAATTAAAAAGGGCCATGTGAAACAGGTGAAACACAACTTTTTTGTGCCAATAATGGGACTTTCTGGTTGATAAGTAGGGCTGTAGCATCTGGTCGTTTAAATCCACCCCCCCCCATGTACAAATTGTAGTCGTGGACACATTCAGGCTTTACAATGGAGCCGCGTCTTCTTGGGATCTCCACCATGGTGTCATTGTGGATCGTAGAGAGGATGTGGACATCTTTCTTGTCCCTCCACTTCATGGCCAACACCTCCTCGTTCCTCATGGATGCCGATTCTCCAGGTCGCAATTTTTTTGTCAATAAATTTTGTGGGAATCCCTTCCGTTTTTTTTTTAAGGTACCGCAGGCCGGGGTTTGTTTACTGTAAAGGTGGCGAAAAAGAGGCAGGCTGGTATAATAATTATCAACATATAAATGGTAACCTTTTCCGAACAGGGGGTATGCCAACTCCCAGACAATTTTCCCACTGGTTCCAATATATGTGTGGCAATCACGGGGCTGGAGCTGGGAGTCTTTGCCTTCGTAGATCCTGAATTTGCAGACGTATCCAGTGGCTCGATCACATAATTTATTTAATTTTAACCCATACCTGGCTCTCTTGCTTGGTATGTACTGCTTGAACTGCAGTCGGCCGGTGAAATGTACGAGGGACTCGTCCACACAAATTTTTTGGTCTGGGATGAAAACTTCTTCAAATCGCTGGGAAAAGGCATTGATTAGGGGGCGTATCTTGTACAATTTGTCGTAGTTGGGATGATCTCTGGGAGGGCACTGTGAATTGTCATTGAAGTGGAGAAAGCGCATAATCATGTCGTATCTTTTCCTGGACATGACAGCGGAATATATGGGCATGTGTTGGATGGGGCGTTTGGACCAATATGAATGGACTTCGTTCTTTTTTGTAAGCCCCATATTGAACATAAGGCCCAAAAATAATTTAAATTCCTCCAATGTTAGACGCCGCCACTGGAACATGCGGGCGTAGGAAGAATCGGGGTTGGCAGCAATAAATTGGGATGCATACAGATTCGTTTGATCCACTATATTCTGCAGCAAATCTTGTGGGAAAAATAAACAAAAATAATCGGGAAGGTAGGATTGGGGCTGGATTCTTTGGGTTGGGCGTGCATTTCCATTGCTTGTACTGGGCTCCTCTTCCTGGGATATGGCGCTGCTGGTGGTGGGCAGTTCTCCTGATCTTGGTGCTGATCTTGGTGCTGATCTTGGTGCCGATCGCATTCTTTTGGGAGGGACGGTTTCCTCCGGGGACTCGGACTCTGAGCCACTATCCTCCACTGGCTCGTATTCCGAACCAGAATCGGATAATGGGAGCTCCCCGCTGCTCTCATCATCCGACATGGCAAGAATGGCATATGCCTCCTCAGGTGTGTAAACCCTTTGGGACATTATGGCAGTGCTTATTGGTGGGCCTGTGTAATGGTACTGCTGGTGGTAGTGGTGGCGGTCTGTGTGGTAGTACCGATGGAGGTATTAGTGGTGGGCCTGTGTGGTGGTACCGATGGCGGTATGGGTGGTGGTGGTACCAATGGCGGTACAGGTGGTGGTGGTACCGATGGCGGTATGGGTGGTGGTGGTGGCGGCGGTACCGATGGCGGTACAGGTGGCGGTACGGGTGGTGGTGGTAGCGATGGCGGTATGGGTGGTGGTGGTACCGATGGCGGTACAGGTGGTGGTGGTACCGATGGCGGTACAGGTGGTGGTGGTACGGGTGGTGATGGTACCGATGGCGGTACAGGTGGTGGTACAGGTGGTGGTGGCACTACCGATGGTGGTACGGGTGGTGGTACTGGTGGTGGTACCGATGGCGGCACTAGTGGTGATACTGGTAGCGGGCCTGTGTGGCAGTATAGATGCTGGGCCTGGTGGCGGTACTGGTGGTGGCACTGGTACCGATGGCGGTACTGGTGAGTGAGTGAGTGAGTGAATAACTTGTATAGCGCTACAAATGCGAACTAAATCGCCTCAAGGCGCTTTGCATCCAGTGACATCCTGACCCTTCAGAATAGGTGGGTCTTAAGTTTTTTCCTGAAGGCCCGGTGGTTTTCTTCCATGCGGATGTTGGTGGGTAGAGCGTTCCATAGCCGTGGTCCTTGGACTGCAAATCTTCGTTCTCCCTTTGATTTGTAGCGGGACTTGGGGATGTGAAGGAGGTTTTGGTTGGTTGATCGGAGATTGCGATTGGGGGTGTAGTGTTTTATCTTCTCGCATAGATATTGTGGAGCGTTTCCCTGTGTGCACTTGTGGGTGAGACAGAGGGTCTTGAATGTGATCCGATCCTTTACGGTTAGCCAATGAAGGGTCCTTAGTGATGGGGTGATGGATTCCCAAGGTTTTTTTCCCGTTACCAGCCTGGCAGCCGTGTTCTGGATGACTTGTAGGCGCGAAATCTGGTATTTGGGTAGTCCGAGGTAGAGGGCGTTTGCGTAATCGAGTCGGGAGTTGATAATTGTTCCAACTACTACTGCTGTATCCTCTTTTGGGATGAAGGGGATGAGTCTACGTAGTAGACGGAGGAGATGGTGAGCTCCGCTGACTACTGATCCAATTTGTGCGTCCATCGACATCTCCGAGTCAAAGATGACTCCGAGACTTTTGACTTTGGTGCTCGGGGTAACGGTCTGTCCAAGGATAGTGGGGAGTGTCCAAGAAGTCTTAGTTTTTGTCTTTCGGTTTGCGTGGAGGAGAAGGAGTTCTGTTTTGGATCCGTTGAGTTTGAGGGAATTCTCAGTTATCCATTCATCGATCAATGTGAGACAGGTTTCCAATCCGTGATATTGGTCTTTTTTCCCGGTGATACGAAAGTAGAGTTGGGTGTCGTCAGCATATGAGTGGTAGCCTGTGTGGCGGTGCCAATGGCGGTACAGATGATTGACAGATGGGCTGATTGATTGACAGATGGGCTGATTGATTGATTGACAGATGGGTTGATTGATTGACAGATGGGGTGATTGATTGACAGGTGGGGTGATTGATTGACAGATCGGCTGATTGATTGACAGATGGGCTGATTGATTGACAGATGGGCTGATTGATTGACAGATGGGCTGATTGACAGATGGGCTGATTGACAGATGGGCTGATTGGCTGGGCTGATTGATGTGCTGGGCTGTGTGACGGGTCCTCTTTATGGGGGGGGGGCGTGTTGTGCACTGTAAACTTATGTAGACAAACTACACTGAGCTAACTTACTGATCTCTTCTCTCTCCTCACAGATCGGTGTGTGAGGAGAGAGCAGGGATCAGGTAGTAACTCCTGTGGAGTTTGTTTACATTTGTGACCGGCTGTGATTGGACACAGCCGGTCACGTGGTAAACAGCCAATTCATTGGCTGTTTACTCTGATCGGGGACGCGCTGTGTCCAAGGGACACTCGCCTTTCCCGATCCCCGCTCTGCAAGCCTGTGGCGGCGCGCACGGAGCGCGCCGCCGAGTTTGTTTTGACAGGTGATCGGCTGTGACTTTGACACAGCCGATCACATGGTAAACAGCCAATGAAATTGGCTTTTTACCGTGATCGGGGAAGCGCTGTGTCCGAGGGACACATGCCGTCCCCGATCGCCCCCGCGGGCGCGCGCAAGGCATTATCCTGCAGGACGTCATATGACGTCCAGTATCGATATTGCAACCACTTCCCGGACGTCAATTCGCTATTGACTGGGCGGGAAGTGGTTAAAGGAATATTTCACTTTTTTTTTCACTTTATGCATCATTAACCACTTGTCTACCGCCCACCGTCAAATGACGGCGGGCGGAAGACTCTCTCGTTCTGACCGGACGTCATATGACGTTGCGGCTTTAAAAGCAGCTAGGGGCCACGTCGCTGGGGACCCAATGCGTGTGCCCGGCGGCCGCGATGGCTGCCGGGCACCCGCGATTGCCCAGTAACCCAGCAGGACCGTGGATCTGTGTGTGTAAACACACAGATCCAAGTCCTGTCCGGGAGAGGAGACCGATGGTGTGTCCCTTGTACATAGGGACAACCATCGGTCACCTCCCCCAGTCAGTCCCCTCCCCCCACAGTAAGAATCACTTCCAGGGAATACATTTAACCCCTTCCTCTCCCCCTAGTGTTAACCCCTTCCTCTCCCCCTAGTGTTAACCACTTCCCTGCCAGTCACATTTATACAGTAATCAATTGCGATTTTTTTTTACCAAAAATATGTAGAAGAATACATATCGGCCTAAACTGAGGAAAATTTTAATTTTAATTTTTTTTAAATGGATATTTATTATAGAAAAAAGTAAAAAATATTGTGTTTTTTTTCAAACTTGACACTCTTCTTTTGTTTATAGCGCAAAAAATAAAAACCGCAGAGGTGATCAAATACCACCAAAAGAAAGCTCTATTTGTGGGAAAAAAAGAACGCAAGTTTTGTTTGGGTACAGCGTCGCACGACCGCGCAATTGTCATTCAAAATGTGACAGCGCTGAAAGCTGAAAATGGCTTGGGCAGGAAGGGGGTTTTAGTGCCCGGTAGGCAGGTGGTTAAAATCACTGCTCCCGAAAAAACATCTGTTTTTAAAACTTCTTTTTGCATTGATACATGTCCCCTGGGGCAGGACCCGGGTCCCCAAACCCTTTTTAGGACAATAACTTGCATATTAGCCATTATAATTAGCACTTTTGATTTTGAACGTTCGCGTCCATTGTATTTAATAGGGTTCTAAAGTTCGCACAAACTTTCGGTCCGTTCGCAGGATCTGGTGCGAACCGAACCGGGGGGTGTTCGGCTCATCCCTAGTGAAGACTTACTCACAGCAGGAGAGCATAGAGCACAATGTGGGGCCAGCCAGAAACCTGTATTTCAGTAGATGAACCTGTTTATTGCAATAGAGTTTATATGCAACTCCTGTTATTTTAGTTAACACTGTGCCTTCTGATCTAGGATTTTATAGCTAGTTTTTAGACTTGTGCATGATGGAAAATTTTGTTTCATTTAGTTTTCATTCATAAATACATAATGTTGTTCTGTTATATTCGTTATGTTACATTAATTAGTTTGTGGATAATTTGTTATTTCTGTAGATTGCAGTGCATTGACGGCTGCTGATTGGCCAAAGCACAGTGCGATGGGATTTGAGAGCCGTGATTGGCCAAAGGCAGGGCGCCTTTTGCCAATCATGGCTCTGGGGCTAAGTCCTTGCCCCACACTATATAAGGCTGCTGCTTACACGGCAGCCATATATAGTGAATAAATGGAGATTAGGCAGGTAGTTAGTGTAGTGTGCAGTCAGTCAGTGTAGTATAAATATAACACAGTTAAGAGTATATAGTGCAGTTAGTGTAGTATATACAGTATATAATACAGTTCAGAGTATATAGTGCAGTCCGTAAAGTATATATAACACAGTTCAGAATATATAATGCAGTCTGTATAATATATATAATACAGTTCAGAGTATATAGTGCAGTCCGTATAGTATATATAATACAGTTCAGAGCATAAAGTGCAGTCAGTGTAGTATATACAATACAGTTCAGAGTATATAGTGAAGTACGTATATTGTATATAAAACAGTTTAGAGTATATAGTGCAGTCCGTATATATAATACAGTTCAGAGTATATAGTGCAGTCCGTATAGTATATATAATACAGTTCAGAGTGTATAGTGCAGTCTGTATAGTATATATAATACAGTTCAGAGTGTATAGTGCAGTCCGTATAGTATATATAATACAATTCAGAGTATATAGTGCATTTCGTATAGTATATATAATACAGTTCAGTGTATATAGTGCAGTCCATATAGTATATACAGTGCCTTGCGAAAGTATTCGGCCCCCTTGAACTTTTCATCCTTTTGCCACATTCCAGGCTTCAAACATAAAGATATATAATACATAATAATATATATTTCTTGCCCATTCTTCCTTGCAAAACAGCTTGAGCTCAGTGAGGTTGGATGGAGAGCGTTTGTGAACAGCAGTTTTCAGCTCTTTCCACAGATTTTCGATTGGATTCAGGTCTGGACTTTGACTTGGCCATTCTAACACCTGGATACGTTTATTTGTGAACCATTCCTTTGTAGATTTTGCTGTATGTTTGGGATCATTGTCTTGTTGGAAGATAAATCTCCGTCCCATTCTCAGGTCTTTTGCAGACTCCAACAGATTTTCATCCAGAATGGTCCTGTATTTGGCTGCATCCATCTTCCCCTCAATTTTAACCATCTTCCCTGTCCCTGCTGAAGAAAAGCAGGCCCAAACCATGATGCTGCCATCACCATGTTTGACAGTGGGGATGGTGTGTTGAGGGTGATGAGCTGTGTTGCTTTTACGCCAAACATATCGTTTTGCATTGTGGCCAAAAAGTTCGATTTTGGTTTCATCGGACCAGAGCACCTTCTTCCACATGTTTGGTGTGTCTCCCAGGTGGCTTGTGGCAAACTTTAGACGAGACTTTTTATGGATATCTTTGAGAAATGGCTTTCTTCTTGCCACACTTCCATAAAGGCCAGATTTGTGCAGTGTATGACTGATTGTTGTCCTGTGGACAGACTCTCCCACCTCAGCTGTAGTTCTCTGCAGTTCATCCAGAGTGATCATGGGCCTCTTGGCTGCATCTCTGATCAGTCTTCTCCTTGTCTGAGCTGAAAGTTTAGAGGGACAGCCAGGTCTTGGTAGATTTGCAGTGGTCTGATACTCCTTCCATTTCAAAATGATCGCTTGCACAGTGCTCCTTGGGATGTTTAAAGCTTGGGAAATCTTTTTGTATCCAAATCCAGCTTTAAACTTCTCCACAACAGCATTACGGACCTGCCTGGTGTGTTCCTTGGTCTTCATGATGCTCTCTGCGCTTTCAACAGAACTCTGAGACTATCACAGAGCAGGTGCATTTATACAGAGACTTGATTACACACAGGTGGATTCTATTTATCACCATCAGTCATTTAGGACAACAATGGATCATTAAGAGATCCTCGCTGAACTTCTGAAATGAGTTTGCTGCACTGAAAGTAAAGGGGCCGAGCTGTTTTGCAAGGAAGAATGGGCAAGAATTTCAGTCTCTCGATGTGCAAAACTGATAGAGACATACCCCAAGCGACTTGCAGCTGTAATCGCAGCAAAAGGTGGCTCTACAAAGTATTAACGCAAGGGGGCCGAATAATTTTGCACGCCCCACTTTTCTGTTTTTTATTTGCTAAAAAAGTTTAAAATATCCAATAGATTTCATTCCACTTCACAATTGTGTCCCACTTGTTGGTGATTCTTCACAAAAAATAAAATTTTTATATCTTTATGTTTGAAGCCTGAAATGTGGCAAAAGGATGACAAGTTCAAGGGGGCCGAATACTTTTGCAAGGCACTGTATAATACATTTCATTACTACACTAAAAAGGCGCCCGTGGTCCCTGCCTGCAAAAGCCAGTTGCTAAGGCCTGGCCGAACCAGTGTCAGGCCTAACCATGTGGTGCTAGCTGTTGCCTGGGAGCTCAAGCAAATAGAGTGCTGGAGGAGCTGAGGAGTAATGGTCTGCAGTAAGAGTTGTGCTGGAGGAAGAGAGACCTATATACCGCTCACAGTTCACCCAGGTGGGTTAGCAAAGCAAGTTAATATTTGCTTTGCTAACACTGAGCTGCCTCTCTGCCAGTGAGGAGGCACGGATATAATACCCATCACCTGATTGACTGAAGGCACTAGCGTCCTGATTGGATGCCTAAAGGAAGACAGGGAGGACAGAGAGCCATGGAGGACACAGGAGTTTGTCGCTGTCACCTTCTGCCTGTCCCACAGAGGCTGCATATGATGGGCACACAGGCTGCATATGATGGGCACACAGGCCGCATATGATGGGCTACATATGATGGGCACACAGGCTACATATGATGGGAACACAGGCTACATATGATGGGCACACAGGCTGCATAGGATGGGCACAGAGGCTACATATGATGGGCACACAGGCTACATATGATGGGCACACAGGCTACATGTGATGGGCACAAGCTGCATATGATGGGCACATAGGCTGCATATGATGGGCACAGGCACTGCATATGATGAGAACAGTGGCTGCATTTTATGGGGCACAGTGGCCGCATTTGATGGGCACAGTGGCTGCATTTGATGGGCACAGTGGCTGCATTTAATAGCAAAGTGGCTTCATTTTATGGGGCACAGTGGCTGCATTTGATGGCACAGTGGCTTCATTTTATAGGGCACAGCGGCTTCATTTTATGGGGCACAGTGACTGCATTTTTGGGCACAGTGGCTGCAATTGATGGGCACAGTGACTGCATTGAATGGCACAGTGGCTGCATTTTATAGGCACAGTGGCTGCAATTAATGTTTTCTTTTTTTCAGTCTGTTTGCTCCCCCCAAAAATTTTGAGCACCAGCCGCCACTGTACCAGAGTCTATATAAGTTATTCAAATTCTTTGTTCTAAAAGTCGTCACAACTGATCGTTCTAAAATTCACTGGGAATTCCATACTTCCTATACCCCATCCAAGTTCAATCTCCTCAATAAAACAAAAAAACAAAGCTAATGGACTGTTCATTGCCTTGGAGTGACTGAGGACTTGAATGCCGGGCTGGGCAGGCTGACAGGTGGGCCACAACACTTAGCAGCCCTTACGGTGGTACCGCTACATAGATAATACAGTTCAGAGTATACAGTGCAGTCAGTGTAGTATATATAATAAAGTTCAGAGTATATAGTGCAGTCAGTGTAGTATATATAGTACAGTTCAGAGTATATAGTCACCTAATTTTAATGGGGTGTGACGGACAGTCCCCCGGGATTTTACTCTGTGTGTTGTTATTTTGGTATGTTGGTTTTTCAAAGGTTTTTTATTGTCAATGTCTTCTATTTTGCTCATCAAGGCCTTCGGGTAAGACTGCGTAGGTTAAGCATTTGAATAAATAAATAAATATAGTGCAGTCCGTATAGTATATCCACTTAACGACCGCCCACTGTAAATATACGTCGGCAGAATGGCACGGACAGGCACAATCACGTACCTGTACGTGCCTGCCTTCGTATGGGTGGGGGGTTCGATCGGACCCCCCTCCGGTACAGTGAGCGGCCGGGATCGCTTCGGGAGCGATCCATGATGAGGGGGCCGCCATTCGATTCTGGCCACCCCCTCGCGATCGCTCCCGACGAATCAAATGCTTCCTCTGCCTGTGTAATGTTTACACAGGCAGGAGGAAGTGATGTCATCCCTCATGCGGCGCTCACATATACCGAGCGCCGCATGAGAGAAGACACAGAGGTTAGTGCACAAACACTACACTAACACCAGCACACATAGGTACATAAATTGCCCCCCCAGGCCCCCCCAGACACCCCCAGTCACAGTGTCACTGATAGCAGTGACCATTTATTTACTGATCACTGCAATCAGTGACATTTGTGACTGTAAAAGTGTCAGGGCAGTTAGTTTTAGGTCCAGTGTAGCCCCCTAACCCCCCCTAATAAAGGTTTAACCCCTTGATCGCCCCCCAGGTAACCCTTTCACCCCCTAGCACCGCCGTCACTAAGCAATCGTTTTTCTGATCGCTGTTTTAGTGTCGGTGATGCCGATAGGTAGCCAGTTATTTTTTTTAGGTTCGCCGCAGGTTTTTATAGCGTCGGGTACCCCCATATATTACCTAATAAAGGTTTAACCCCTTGATCGCCCCCCCAGGTAACCCTTTCACCCCCTTTTGCCAGTGTCACTAAGTGATCGTTTTTCTGATCGCTATCTTAGTGTCGGTGATGCCGATAGGTAGCCAGTTATTTTTTTTAGGTTCACCGCAGGTTTTTATAGCGTCGGGTACCCCCATATATTACCTAATAAAGGTTTAACCCCCTGATTGCCCCCAGTGTCATCTTAAGAGCATTATAGGCCCCCGGGCAATACGGTGCACTGGGGCCCTGTCTACACACTCACGCACGAGAATTTTTTACTGACACAAATCATGACATTTACTGGCAGAACCACATTTTTTACTGCCACTGCAAAAAGGTACCTAAAATTACAGTTTTCAGTGCCAAACAGTGCAAATGTCAGTATTTAAACTATAAACATATAGATCGTGCTATTAGCAATGTGTTTAAGTTAAACAAAAGTAAAAAAACATTTCTTCATTGACATGAAGGTTAGGTTACTATAACCCAGCCAGCACAGAGTTTCCTCTTACATCAGAGTCTGCAGGATTCCCTCTTACAGTGAAAGGGAACTCTTATGTAAAGGGGAACGCTGCAGATCATGATGTAAGGGGAAATGCTGATGTAAGGGGGGCTCTGGTGACCAGAGACCACCTTATATCAGAGTCCACTGCTTTCTCTTTACATCAGAGTTCCCACTTACATCAGAGCAACAGAGCACCCTCGATCTCTTTGTGCAAGCTGCACAGTCAGCCAGACAGCCACTCACCGTACGACACCGACCAGGGCACTCCGTGTCTGTACTGGCTGGTGGCTGGGCAGGTTACAGGCTCACGAAAACCGGCACTGCCGACAGGGGTCCGACTCCGCCACGCTCTGCTTCAAGCCTGCTGTGCTGTCTGCTCTGACCACTCTACTCTGTCCATTCACCCTCAGCTCCTCCTGCTTTTTTTTTTTTTAAGTCTGGCGGGTGTGGCTAATGTCATCATCGGCGGACAGACAGAGGCAGCACTCGTGGAGGATCGGATCTTCTCGGCGATATCCGCAAACTGCGCATGCACAGTTCTGACCCGTCGCTTCCCACCATTTTTTTACTGGGGTCGCTGGGCAGCCGGTGGGGCCCCCCAGGCAAGTGTGGCCCCTGGGCAACTGCCCAGCGTGCCCAATGGAAAAGATGGCCCTGATTGCTCCTAGTTAACCCTTTCACCAGTGATCACCAAATAAGTGTTACGGGTGACGCTGGTTAGTTAGTTTGCTTTTTATAGTGTCAGGGCACCCGCCGTATATAACCCAATAAAGGTTTAACCCCCTGATCGCCCGGCGGGTGATATCAATTAGGTTTTAGCGTCAGAGAGGGTCTGCGTCGCCCAAGGGAGCGTCAGGTTAGGGTCAGTAACGCTAACACCCACGCGTGAAGCATACACCTCCCTTAGTGGTATAGTATCTGAACAGATCAATATCTGATCTGATCAGATCTATACTAGCGTCCCCAGCAATTTAGGGTTCCCAAAAACGCAGTGTTGGCGGGATCAGCCCAGACACCTGCTAGCACCTGCGTTTTGCCCCTCCGTCCAGCCCAGGCCACCCAAGTGCAGTATCGATCGATCACTGTCACTAACAAAACACAACACACATAACTGCAGCATTCGCAGAGACAGGCCTGATCCCTGCGACTCCAATGCTGTAGGAGGTGATTTCACCACCACAGTTAAAAAAAAAAGCATATATGCCGAAGCATTGGGGCAGCAGGGGCAGAGGAGCTGAGGAGCGATTTTGCTCCTAATGCCGCGTACATACGGTCGAAATTCCGACGGAGGCTTGCCCGTGGAAAAGTCCGACCATGTGTGTGCGGCATAACTTTTGCGGGAAGATGCCCCCATGCTTCGGCATATATAAATGGTGCATGTATGCCCATCATTAAAAGTGGGTGAATAAAGGGAGGTATTCTAATGGTGGGCATACTCACCGATCAATCTCTTTTTTTCTTTCAGCCAACAGGCTGCATGAAAAAGATTACAATACATGTACAAAAAGGATCAGCAACGTACTGGTATGTTGCTGGACTTTAAATGGTTATACCAGAATGATGCCTGCGGGTTTAGGTATCATCTTGGTATCATTATTTTCAGCCAGCGGCCGGCTTTCATGTAAAAGCAATCCTAGTGGCTAATTAGCCTCTGGACTGCTTTTACAAGCAGTGGGAGGGAATGTCCCCCCCCCCCGGATATAAAAAGCGCCATTGGGAAATTGGGAAAGCATTTTATCCAATAGACCCCAGTTTTTTCAAAAAAAGAGTACCTGTCACTACCTATTGCTATCATAGGGGATATTTACATTCCCTGAGATAACAATAAAAATGATAAAAAAAATAAAAATATGGAAGGAACAGTTTAAAAAAAAAAAAAAAAAAGCAAAATTAATAAAAAAAAAAAAAAAAAAAAGCACCCCTGTCCTGCCCTGCTATTGCGCAATGGCGAACGCAAGCGTCGGTCTGGCGTCATATGTAAACAGCAATTGCACCATGCATGTGAGGTATCACCCCGAAGGTCAAATCGAGGGCAGTCATTTTAGCAGTAGACCTCCTCTGTAAATCTAACGTGGTCACCTGTAAAGGCTTTTAAAGGCTTTTAAAAATGTATGTAGTTTGTCGCCAATGCGCGTTTGTGTGAAATTTTAAAGCATGTCGTGTTTGGTATCTATGTACTCGGCCTAAGATCATATTTTTTATTTCATCAAACATTTGGGCAATATAGTGTGTTTTAGTGCATTAAAATTAAAAAAAGTGTATTTTTTCCCCAAAAAATGCGTTTGAAAAATCGCTGCGCAAATACTGTGTGGAAAAAAAAATGCAACACTCACCATTTTAATCTGTAGAGCCTTTGCTTTAAAAAAATATATAATGTTTTGGGGTTCAACATAATTTTCTTGCAAAAAAAAATAAATGTTTTCATGTAAACAAAAAGTGTCAGAAAGGGCTTTGTCTTCAAGTGGTTAGAAGAGTGGATGTAAGCTTCCTAATGTTGTGTATAAAATGCCAGGACAGTTCAAAACCCCCCCAAATGACCCCATTTTGGAAAGTAGACACCCCAAGCTATATACTGAGAGGCATGTCGAGTCCATTGAATATTTTATATGTTGACACAAGTTGCGGAAAAAAGACAATTTTTTTATTTTTTTTTGCACAAAGTTGTCACTAAATGATATATTGCTCAAACATGCCATTGGCATATGTGAAATTACACCCCAAAAAACATTCTGTTGCTTCTCCTGAGTACGGGGATACCACATATGTGAGACTTTTTGGGAGCCTAGCCGCGTACGGGACCCCAAAAACCAAGCACCGCCTTCAGGCTTTCTAAGGGTGTAAATTTTTGATTTCACTCCTCACTGCCTATCACAGTTTCGGAGGCCATGGAATGCCCAGATGGCACAAAACCCCCCCAAATGACCCCATTTTGGAAAGTAGACACCCCAAGCTATTTGCTGAGAGGTATGGTGAGTATTTTGCAGATCTCGCTTTTTGTCACAAAGTTTTGAAAATTGAAAAAAAAATAAAAAATATTTTCTTTCTTCATTTTCAAAAACAAATGAGAGCTGTAAAATACTCACCATGCCTCTCAGCAAATAGCTTGGGGTGTCTACTTTCCAAAATGGGGTCATTTGGGGGGTTTTGTGCTATTTTGGCATTTTATGGCCTTCGAAACTGTGATAGGTAGTGAGGAGTGAAATCAAAAATTTGTGCCCTTAGAAATCCTTAAGGCGGTGCTTGGTTTTCGGGGTCCCGTACGCGGCTAGGCTCCTAAAAAGTCCCACACATGTGGTATCCCCGTACTCAGGAGAAGCAGCAAAATGTATTTTGGGGTGCAATTTCACATATAACCATGGCATGTGTGAGCAATATATCATTTAGTTACAACTTTTTTAATTTTTTTTTTTTTTGTCATTATTCAATCACTTGAGACAAAAAAAAAATATTCAATGGGCTCAACATGCCTCTCAGCAATTTCCTTGGGATGTCTACTTTCCAAAATGGGGTCATTTGGGGGGGGTTTGTACTGCCCTGCCATTTTAGCACCTCAAAATTGAGATGGGCAGTCATAAATTAAAAGCTGTGTAAATTCCAGAAAATGTCCCCTAGTTTGTAGACGCTATAACTTTTGCGCAAACCAATAAATATACGCTTATTGACATTTTTTTTACTAAAGACATGTGGCTGAATACATTTTGGCCTAAATGTATGACTAAAATTGAGTTTATTCGATTTTTCTTATAACAAAAAGTAGAAAATCATTTTTTTTCAAAATTTTCAGTCTTTTTCCGTTTATATCGCAGAAAATAAAAATAGCAGAGGCAATCAAATACCATTAAAAGAAAGCTCTATTTGTGGGAAGAAAAGGACGCAAATTTCGTTTGGGTACAACATTGCATGTCCGCACAATTTACAGTTAAAGCAGCGCAGTGCAAAATTCTGAAAACACCTCTGGTCCTTTAGCTACAAAATGGTCCGGGGCTTAAGTGGTTAAATAATAAAGTTCAGACTATATAGTGCAGTCCGTATAGTATATATAATACAGCTCAGAGTATATAGTGCCATCAGTGTAGTATATATAATACAGTGCAGGGTATATAGTGCAGTGCATAGCATAAAAACAGTATATTGAAATCCAATAGTCCCACAATGCTCAGGCACCAAACAGCCATTCCAGGGCGAGCTGGAGGAGGTAGAGGGAGTGGTTATGTGTAATAAAAAGTTATGTGTAATTAAATGGAATGACACAGGGAAAAAGTATTGAACACATGAAGAAAGGGAGATGCAAAAAGGCATGGAAAGCCAAGACACCACCTGAAATCTATCAGTAATTAGAAAGTAATCCTGCCCTTTGTCAGTGCAAATTAATATCAGCTGGTTAAGTCTCAACTGATGGCCTAAGAAATGGTGTCTCATTACCGAGGTGTCACACAAAAAACATCTCATGATGGGTAAAAGCAAAGAGCTCCCTCAAGACCTTTGTATCCTTCTTGTTGAAAAACATACTGATGGCATTGGTTACAGAAGGATTTTTAAAATTCTGAATCTTCCAGTAAACACTGCTGGGGCCATAACCTGGTATTGGAAAGGACATAATTTCACCATAAACCCGACATGACCAGGTGTTTCTCGCAAGATTTCTGACAGAGGAGTGAAAAGAATTATCAGAAGTGTTGTCCAAGAGCCAAGGAACATTTGTGGAGAGCTTCAGAAAGACTTGGAATTAGCAGGTACAAATTGTTTCAAAGAAAACTATAAATTAATGCACTCAACCGCCATGGCCTGTATGTAAGCTCAGCACGCAGGACTCCATTGTTTAAAGCTTGCTGCACAACATTTTAGACAAGCCTGTGAAATACTGGGAGAATATAGTCTGGTCGGATGAGACCAAAATTTAACTCTTTGGATGACATAATACACACCATGTTTGGAGGTCAAATGGCACTGCACATCACCCCAAAAACACCATACCAACAATGAAGTTTGGAGGTGGGAACATCAAGGTGTGGGGCTTTTTTTCAGCATACGGTACTGGCAAACTTCATATCATTGAAGGAAGGATGAATGGAAAAATGTACCAAGACATTCTTGATAAAAATCTGCTGCCATCTACTAGGATGATGAAGATGAAATGGTGGTGGACATTTCAGCAAGACAATGATCCCAAACACAAAGCCAAGAAAACTCTCAATTGGTTTTAAAGAAAGAAAATAAAGCTGACTTAAAGCGGAGTTCCACCCAAAAATGGAACTTCCGCTTTTCGAAACCCTCCCCCCTCCAGTATCACATTTGGCACCTTTCAGGGGGGGGGGAGCAGATACCTGTGTAATACAAGTATTTGCTCCCACTTCCGGACATAGATACCCAAGCCACCCGCGGGTATCTACGCCACTTCCTTCGCCCCCCCCGCTGTCTTTTGGGAGACACACAGGTCCCAGAAGACAGCAGGGACCAGTGGGATAGTGCAGCGCGAGTCGCGCATGTGCAGTAGGGAACCAGGAAGTGAAGCCGCAAGGCTTCACTTCCTGATTCCCTTACCGAAGATGGCGGCGGCAGCACACGAGAGCCGAGCGATAGATCGGCTTCGGATGCCGACATCGCGGACGTCCTGGACAGGTAAGTGTCCTTATTTTAAAAGTCAGCAGCTGCAGTATTTGTAGCTGCTGACTTTAAAAAGAAAAAAAAAAATTGGCGGACCTCCGCTTTAAATCCAATAGAAAATCTATGGAAAGAACTAAAGATCAGAGTTCATAGTAGAGGCCCAATGAACCTTCAAGATTTGAAGACTGTTTGTGTGGAAGAATGGACAAAATCACATCTGAGCAATGCATGCGACTAGTTTCTCCATACAGGAGGCATCTTGAAGCTGTCATTACCAACAAAGGATTTCGTATGAAGTATTAAATACATTTCATTTGTATTGTGGGGGGAGGGGGAGATGGACTAAGGGCAAAAAGAAAAAAAGATCCCTCTCTCTGGGCCCAGGGCTACCCAGGGACCATAGAGGATAATAACAATGGGAAGGGAATGGGGTGGGGGAGAAACAAAGTGATATGGATTTTATCCAAAAAATTCCACCAGACCCTGCCAGAGGGCTAGTATTAAACAATTTTTAGTTACCATGTTCAATACTTTTCCCAATGTCATTCCATTTTATTACACATAACTTTATTTCTGAACGTATTTGTTTTAGTTTCTTTGTATGTATGACTTGCAAGGGTTGTTATCGACATGTGGAGAAACTTTCATGTCAATAGCACCTTTAGGCTGGGTTCACATACACTATATTGTCAAAAGTATTGGGACACCTGCCTTTACATGCACATGAACTTTATTGGCATCCCCGCCTTAAGCTGGCCATATATTATGCAATTTCCTTGTTAAAATTACCTTAAGCTTTAACTATGTAGTGCAAGGTCCTGTCTGATTGCATACAAATTGAAAGTGTTTAGGTTAGACCTCATATTATATGGTTTTGGTAAATCTAAAGGAAAATTGTACAGGGGAATTGTATAATGTATGGCAAGCCTTAGCCTGTAGGGTTCAATATTGAGTTGGCCCACCCTTTGCAGCAGGGCTGGACTGGGACAAAAATTTGGCCCTGGACTTGATCCAGACCGGCCCACTTTAATTCAATAAAATGCTGCCCCCCAAAAAATCACGTCCACCAAAAGGCCCCTACATCCATTATTGTATATCATGAGAGGGTGAGCGAGAGGGGAATGAGAGAGAGAGAGAGAGAGGGAGGGTTGAGGGAAAGGGAGTGAGAGGGGGTGGGTGAGAGAGGGGGTGAGTGTAAGAGAGAGGGAGTGAGTGTAAAAGAGAGGGGGTGAGTGTATGACGCCTTTCACACTGAGGCGTTTTTCAGGCGCTTTTGGGCTAAAAATAGCGCCTGTAAAGTGCCTGAAAAACGCCTCCGCTGCAGTCCCAGTGTGAAAGTCCGAGTGCTTTCACACTGGGGTGCTGCCAGGGCGTTAAAAAAAGTCCTCCAAGCAACATCTTTGGAATGAATGGCCACCGCTGCTGAAGCACCTGCAAAGCACTTCGGCAGCAGCGCTACACGGGCGCATTTAAGCTTTAATTTGGCTGCTAGCCAGGGTTAAAATTACCTGCTAGAAGCCGAATAGCGCAGCTAAAATGACAGTAAAGTGCTGCTAAAACTAGCAGCGTTTTACCGTCAATGCCCACCCCAGTGTGAAAGCAGCCTAAGAGTCAGGGAGTGAATGAGACAGAGGAAAGGGCAGAGAGACAGAGGGGGGAGCTGAGAGACAGAGGGGGGAGCTGAGAGATAGAGAAGGAGAGCTGAGAGATAGAAGGGGGAGTTGAGAGATAGAGGAGGAGAGCTGAGAGACATAGGAGGGGGCTGAGAGACAGAGGAGGGGTCTGAGAGACAGAGGGGGGGTCTGAGAGACAGAGGAGGGGTCTGAGAGATAGAGGGGAGCTGAGAGACAGAGGAGGGGCTAAAAGAGGGGGGGACTGAGAGACACGGGAACTGAGAGACAGAGGGTGGGAATGAGAGACAGAGGGGGGTCTGAGAGACAGAGGGGGGTCTAAGAGACAGAGGGGGGTCTAAGAGACAGAGGAGGAGCTGAGAGACAGAGGGGGAGCTGAGAGACAGAGGGGGGCTGAGAGACAGAGGTGGGAGCTGAGAGACAGAGGGGGGAGCTGAGAGACAGAGGGGGGAGCTGAGAGACAGAGGGGGGAGCTGAGAGACAGAGTGGGGGAGCTGAGAGACAGAGGGGGGGCTGAGAGACAGGGGGAGCTGAGAGACAGAGGGGGGCTGAGAGACAGAGGGGGAGCTGAGAGACAGAGAGGGGGAGCTGAGAGACAGAGTGGGGGAGCTGAGAGACAGAGGGGGGGCTGAGAGACAGGGGGAGCTGAGAGACAGAGGGGGGCTGAGAGACAGAGGGGGGAGCTGAGAGACAGAGGGGGAGCTGAGAGACAAATTGAGGAGTTGAGAGACAGTGGAGGGGTCTGAGAGACAAAAGAGGGGTCTGAAAGACAGAGGGGGGCTGAGAGACAGGGGGCTGAGAGACAGAGGGGGGTCTGAGAGACAGAGGAGGGGGCTGAAAGAGGGTGGACTGAGAGACAGAGGTGGGGACTGAGAGACAGCGAGGTTGACTGAAAGACAGAGAGGCAGAGAGACAGAGGGGAGGGCTGAGACAGACCACATAGCACTGTCCCTTTCTGCAGTCCCTCCTCTGCTCACCTCTCCGCTGTCTCAGTGTTCTGGCATGTTTGTGTAGGATGCCAGGTACCTGATGGCCAGCAGCGGCAGCGCCGAGTCTCCCTCTTGATCCGGGGGGTGCTCTCGCTGCTCTGCTCCTTACAGTGGCGCATGTTCTCTTCCTCCGGGCTCCCAGTCAGCTTGCCCTCTGGCCCAGGCCGCATGGTTGGAGGAGAGCTGAGAGACAGAAGAGGAGAGCTGAGAGACAGAGGAGGGGTCTGAGAGACAGAGGAGGGGTCTGAGAGACAGAGGGGGGTCTGAGAGACAGAGGGGGGTCTGAGAGACAGAGGGGGGTCTGAGAGATAGAGGGGAGCTGAGAGACAGAGGAGGGGCTAAAAGAGGGGGGACTGAGAGACAGAGGGGGGTCTGAGAGATAGAGGGGAGCTGAGAGACAGAGGAGGGGCTAAAAGAGGGGGGACTGAGAGACAGAGGGGGGGACTGAGAGACAGAGGGGGTCTAAGTGACAGGGGTCTAAGAGACAGAGGGGGGAGCTGAGAGACAGAGGAAGAGCTGAGAGACAGAGGGGGAGCTGAGAGACAGAGGGGGAGCTGAGAGACAGAGGGGGGGCTGAGAGACAGAGAGAGGGAGCTGAGAGACAGAAGGGGAGAGCTGAGAGATAGGAGGGGGCTGAGAGACAATGGGGGGGTCTGAGAGACAGAGGGGTCTGAGAGACAGAGGGGGAGCTGAGAGACATAGGGGGGAGCTGAGAGACATAGGGGGGAGCTGAGAGACATAGGGGGGAGCTGAGAGACAGAGGAGGAGAGCTGAGAGACAGAGGAGAAGAGCTGAGAGACAGAGGAGGAAAGCTGAGAGACAGAGGAGGGGTCTGAGAGACAGAGGGGGGTCTGAGAGAGGGAGGGGGTCTGAGAGAGAGAGGGGTCTGAGAGACAGAGGAAGAGCTGAGAGACAGAGGGAGGGAGATGAGAGACAGAGGGGAAGAGCTGAGAGATAGAGGAGGGGGCTGAGAGACAGTGGGGGGGGTCTGAGAGACAGAGGAGGGGTCTGAGAGACAGAGGGGGAGCTGAGAGATAGAGGGGGAGCTGAGAGATAGAGGGGGAGCTGAGAGACAGAGGGGGAGCTGAGAGACAGAGGAGGAGAGCTGAGAGATAGAGGAGGAGAGCTGAGAGACAGAGGAGGGGTCTGAGAGACAGAAGGGGGTCTGAGAGACAGAGGGGGCTGAGAGACAGAGGAGGGGGCTAAAAGAGGGGGGGACTGAGAGACACTGGGTCTGAGAGACAGAGGGGGGTCTGAGAGACAGAGGGGGGTCTGAGAGATAGTGGGGGGTCTGAGAGACAGAGGAGGGGGCTGAAAGAGGGGGGACTGAGAGACAGTGGTGGGGACTGAGAGACAGCGGGGTTGACTGAAAGACAGAGAGGCAGAGAGACAGAGGGGAGGGCTGAGACAGACCACATAGCACTGTCCCTTTCTGCAGTCCCTCCTCTGCTCACCTCCCCGCTGTCTCAGTGTTCTGGCATGTATATGTAGGATGCCAGGTACCTGATGGCCAGCAGCGGCAGCGCCGAGTCTCCCTCTTGATCTGGGGGGTGCTCTTGCTGCTCTGCTCCTTACAGTGGCACATGTTCTTTTCTTCCGGGCTCCCAGTCAGCCTGCCCTCCGGCCCAGGCCGCATGGTTCCTGGAGCAGAGAGGAGGTGGAGGAATCGAGGTTCTGGGAGCACTATTGTTCACCTCTTAGGTGGTCAGGGAGGGGGTGGAGCTCTTCTCCCTCCTCTGAATTTTACATCCAACTGCCCTCCTCGCTGGCCACCTTCCCCGAATCCCTGCCGCTGTTTGCTGCCACGCCGAACGCTGTTTGCTGCCGCCGAACTGCATAAAAAAACGGGCCACAAAAAAATTATTATTATTACTCCCGGTAGTCCCTATGGCCAGTCCATCCCTGCTTTGCAGCTATCACAGCTTCAACCCTTTTGGGAAGGCTGTCCACAAGATTTAGGAGTGTGTCTATGGGAATGTTTGACCATTCTTCCAGAAGCGCATTTGTGAGGTTAGGCACTGATGTTGGATGAGAAGGCCTGGCTCTCAGTCTCTGCTCTAATTCCTCACAAAGGTGTTCTATTGGGTTGAGGTCAGGACTCTGTGCAGGGGCCAGTCTAGTTCCTCCACCCAAAACTCACTCATCCATGTCTTTATGGCCTTGCTTTGTGCACTGGTGCACAGTCATGTTGGAACAGGAAGGGGCCATCCCCAAACTATTCCCACAAAGTTGGGAGCATGATATTGTCCAAGAGTTCCCTTCACTGGAATCAGGGGGCCAAGCCCAACACCTGAAAAACAACCCCTCACCATAATCCCCCCTCCACCAAATGATTTGGACCAGTGCACAAAGCAGGGTCCAAAAAGACATGGATGAGCGAGTTTGGGGTGGAAGAACTTGACTGGCCTGCACAGAGTCCTGACCTCAACTCGATAGAACTCCTTTGGAGTGAATTAGAGTGGAGACTGCGAGCCAGGCCTTCTTGTCCAACATCAGTGCCTGATCTCACAAATGCACTTCTGGAAAAATGGTCAAACATTCCCATAGACACTCCTAAACCTTGTGGACAGCCTTCCCAGAAGAGTTGAAGCTGTTATAGCTGCAAAGGGTGGGCCAACTCAATATTGAACCCTACAAACTATGACTGGGATGCCAATAAAGTTCATGTGCGTGTAAAGGGGCAGGCGTCCCGATACTTCTGATAATATAGTGTATACGTGGCTGCGGTTTGCAATCCGGAGTCCGGTGCATTTCTGTTCACCGGTCCAGGTGCAAATTTTTACCTGAACTGTACCCAAAAACGCACGGGACCCTTTTCAAAACAGCACTGCAGCCGGCACCCCCACACATGTGTGAACCTGCGACATTAAAAGCCGGTCACATTCACATTGTGCAAATTGGATGCAGTTAAAAACGCACCCAGTTTGCATATATGTGTACTCAGCCTTTGAAATATATTTACCTAGAAAAAAGGTGATGTTTTCAATACTTATTTACCCGCTGTAAATGTTGCTTGGATACAGTGTGTTGTGTGACTGGCAGTCATGCAACACTACCCAAACAACATTTACAGCGGGTAAATAAGTATTGAAAACATTTTTCATTGACTGCACAATTACCAGTTAAAGTAGCGCAGTGCTAAATAGCAAAAAATGGCCTGGTCATGAAGGGGGGTAAAACCTTCCAGAACTGAGGTGGTTAAAATCTACCTGTAAAGTCCTAGGTGCACAGACACATACGTGCTAAACTCCTACGTGCTAAACACTACGTGCTAAACTCCTGTAGAAGTAAGTACAGTGTACATCAGTGATTCTCAACCAGGGTTCCTCCAGAGGTTGCTAGGGGTTCCTTCAGCATTGGCAAATTTCTGCCCCTCAGATAAGTTCCCACTGACACCATTGATCTTTCTAGCTATCTGTAAGGAGGTAATTCTTCCCAATGACCACCAATATATCATGAGTTGTAGATTTCTAATTTTTAGCAGGGGTTCCCCGAGACCGGAGAACTATTTCAAGGGTTCCTCTGTGTTGAGAAAGGCTGGTGTACATGATAAAGAGGAGGAGGGGGAGGCTTTGCAATTCGTTTTTTTCTGTGAGGTAGCAAACATAGACCGTAGCGCAGTGACACAGAGTACTTCCTGTCCTCATTGCAGTCACACAGAACAGGGCTTGTTGTGGCCAGCCAATACTAATCATTCTAAGCCCCATGACGTAGAGTGTGAAGCAGCCTGCGTTGTATAACATCTCCGAGCCGCTTATATAAGGCAGTGCAGGCTGGGGGCAGCCAATAGCCGATCACCTCACGTGTTCCCATAGCATTCCCCTTGTAGCTGAGCTTCCTGTGCGGCCACTAGAGGGCAGCACAGTGATTATTATTATTATTATTCTGCACATCAGACTGCCCGTCCTGTCATCATCAGTGTCCCACCCACCACGTGTAGACAGTAAGTGACCCGCCATGCGCGATCTGTACGGAACATCTACATGTAATCGGCGTGGTCGGCACTCAGCAGCAGGTTGCCCTGGAATATACGTGTAATGAACATGATCGTTGAAGGAGCAGCATTGTTATTCAGTAGAATGGTGCGGCTGGGGTCACTTTTCTGTACATAATACAGCTGCAATCATTATATGACCGATCGCCAGTCCTGCATGTGAGTGGCATGTGCTGCCATGGCAGTTGTATCTTTAAAAGGCTGTCCCTGTGATGTCAGGACTTCCCTCCCCATGTGATGAGCTCACATAGAGGGAGGGGAGGGGAGGGGGATTGGTGGAGCAGAGCGAGCAAGCAAGCAGTGATCTCTATGGGGCACACACACATAGTACCCATCTACTGCCCATCACACATCAGGCCTGGAAACTGAGTGCCCTTAGAGGAGGAGACCATGGTATAGGGAGCGCTATCCCCATCTGACTCCTCTCTGCAGCTTCAGTGACTTGTCTGCTCAGCTGATCTCCTTCATACACACTTCTTCTTCCAGCAACACAATGCCAGCGTGCCACCAACCTGGACCCCCTGCCAGGAGCCTGCCTTGGGATGGTCCTCACCCACGGTGTGCAGTGGGTTTTAAGGACTTGGAAGGTAACACCAACTCATGAACTGTGCCAGTGTAATCAGGAGATCCATCTTCTCCCAGGTAACAAAGAACTAGAGCTTGCTAACAATAGACTTGTAACAAAGAAACTCATCCCGGGGAAGAATGTTGCAATGTGACCCTTAAGCCTCCGTTAGTGTTACAGTATTTATGATTGAATTATGGGTAGACGGCGGTCGCGGCGACCAGTACAGCAAGACTGATGGACCACGTACTTCCAGGATCCTTTTGTTCCCCTTCTCGTAGTAAACTGGTTTTCCTCTTGTAATGTAGAAAGTCGAGCTCTCTAAGAATGGAGGTGAGATCTTTGCAACGTTCTGAGATGCTCTCCTTTGACCTCCCTGGCCTGTGCTCTGAGATGCTGGGGGTAGCGGAGGAGGCCTTCAAGGCTGGCAATTTTGAATTGGCCGCAGAGATCTACGGTTCTCAGCTCGATGAGCTGCCCCAGCCTCAAAGATGCTTGTATCTAAAGAAGGGGGATGCCTTGTCGTTGGCAGGGCGAGTGACCGATGCACTGGACTCTTACACCAAGGCAGCAATGTTAGGTCAGCTTTCTCCTGATGAGCTTGGAGTTCTAGTAGAAAGTATTGCTAAAAATATTAGAGAAAAAGAACTTAAATTGCCCTTTGCCAAAACAAAGAGCGACCGTTTGCATAGTAGTGGTCAAGGTGCACAAGCCCCCTGCAATTTAAGCCCACCAGAGATTCCTAAGCCGTCCCAAGACATTGACCTCTTCTCCTGTCCAGTATGCCAGCTCCTATTTTTGGACCCTGTCTCTTTGGTCTGTGGACACACTTTCTGTAAAAGATGCTTGTGTGAAAAGAGGCCACCACAGTGCCACTGCTGCAACAACAGGGCTCCAAACAAAGCGGAGGGGCATGAAGCCTCTTTAATGGATTTGAAGGTAAACGTGGTGCTTGGAAATCTCTTAGAGAAGTGGTTGTGCGAAGAGACCAAGGTGCGGAGATTGTCTGTGGAAGGGGATTTCTTACAGCAGGACAGCAATTTCTTAGGTGCATTAGAGAAATTCAACACGGCATTGGAGCTGGGTAAGTGGCCTACAGAGATATTGGGCATAACATTGGGGTATTCATTAAAGGAGGAGACAAACTGAAGAAAGGGTGTTGGTCATAGCAAAAAAAAACTTTTCTAACTTTCATTTTCTGTTCATGGGTTGGAAAAAGAAAGCAAGTATCTGATTTGCAGCTATGAGCGAAACTTTTGTTTCTTTCCTTACACTTTTCTTAATATATATATAAAAAAAAAAAAAATGAAATTAAAAACTTTTTTGGATAGAGTAATAAAGGGTCGGAACCTTTGTTAGACGTTAAAGAGGAACTTTATCACTTCATCATAAAAATTATAAAAAGGTACCTTTAAAAATGTTAAATAAGGGCAACCTACAAACAGATACTTATAGATGTTTTCAAGCTTTTTAGGCCACTGTCACATGGGCAGGCTAAGTGGACACGGTCCTGTCATCCGCCTGCTCAGCAGAGAGAACCCCCGCTAAGCAGATGGAGTCCGCCAGTGTGAAAGAGCCCTTATCCTTTACATAACTTCCTCTTTATCTTCTCCCGATGACTATTTTCACTAAAGGCAGATGAATCCATCTTCCTTTACTTTTTAAAACTGCCTGGAATTCTGGGTATGCCTCCTGAAACACGCAGTGCACATTATCTGAGTGGGAAGGCATTAATGCTGTAGCCCCCCCCAGGATACATTTGTAAGGACAGGGTTAAACCACCAGTGCTTCACTTAAGCAGGAAGTGAAAAAACTGTAATTACCGTATATCCGAGGCACCTAATTTTACCACAAAAAACTGGGAAAACTTATTGACTCGAGTATAAGCCTAGGGTGTCCATCTGCATGCCTCACTGTGCCTCACTTTGCCTCACTGTGTCCATGTGCATGCCTAACTGTGCCCATGCGTCACTG
This sequence comes from Rana muscosa, assembly GCA_029206835.1. Taxonomy (NCBI): domain Eukaryota; kingdom Metazoa; phylum Chordata; class Amphibia; order Anura; family Ranidae; genus Rana; species Rana muscosa. The sequence goes on from CM055117.1 coordinate 688,669,695, forward strand.
TGCCTATGCCTCACTATGTCCATGACTAGACTGACGTTTAACATGGGAGTCTATGGAAGGGGTGCCCGGATTTGAAAAATCGGTGCTCCCCGGCCGTAGGTCCCCTAAACGAAAAAGTTTACAAACTTATATAGGAGAAATGGGGCTACATGTGTGCCAAGTTTCGGGTCCAGGGGACCTACGACTGAACGGTACCTGGTCCCCAAAATCATGGAGAAATTACCATTTAACATGGGAGTCTATAGATGGGGTGCCCAGCTTTGAAAAATCGGTGCTCCCCGGCCGTAGGTTCCCCTAGACAACAAACTTTGCACACTTGTAGAGGAAGAGTGGGGCTATATGTGTGCCAAGTTTGGAGTCCAGGGGACCTCTGGACGGCCAGTACCCGGTCCCCAAAGTCCGGGAGATGAGGCACAAAAAGGTGACTCGAGTATAAGCCGAGGGGGCATTTTCAGCACAAAAAAATGTGCTGAAAAACTCGGCTTATACTCGAGTGTATATACAGTATAAGTAAAAGCAAAAATGTCTGTTTAATAAATATAAGGTGATTTCATAACAATCTGCAGAGCTGCATGCTGATGTGATTTTTAGTGAAAGAAGGGAAAGGTCTGCTTTAGGGACCCATTCATACTTCTCCATTCTGGTGTGTTATGGCAGCACCTGTATTGCCACGGGAGACCCAAGCTACCAGCCGGGACATTCTTCGTGGTTTTCTCAGGCTCTCCCATCCCACCGGGAGACCCGAGCTACCATCCAGGACATCCGCCGGCTAGTTGGAGACCGACACAAAGCCGGGATCTGCTTTGATCGTGTCTCCGCTATGGTAACCCGGAAGTGATGACATGACATCTCTTTGGGTTTACCCAGATGTCAATGGCACCATTTAAAAAAAAATCTAAAGTATTCATAAACACAGATTTTGCTGTTTTGAATGCATCATTAGGCATCAAAGTCAAGTCAAATCTAGACTTTCCCAACTGTATACAAAAAGTAGAAAAAAAAGTTTGACTGTAGTGCATTTTAAAAGGGAGCTTTGTGAGCAGGAGGAAACTGCTGCAGGTATTAAACGTTGCCTCCTTGACAAGCCTACCTATACTTACGGCAGCGTCCCTCACTTCCCTTGAATCTCAGCGTCCTGACAGGTAAAGCTTCAACACTTTAGGGTAGAATCAAAGCTTGTGGCTAAGTGCTTTTCTAATGGACCTTTACTATGATAGACAGGCTCAGTGGCCAGTAGAAATGTGGTAGGAAGGGGTGGGCAAGCTTTAGAGCTACAAGAAAGTGCCAAGCTTTGCCTGTCAGTATGGCCCAAGATTCAGTTGTGATGGAAATGCTTTGGACAGTGCTGTAAGAATATGAAGATTTTATTTTTGTTACCTAGATAGAGCCTTCTTTAAAGTGGAACTAAAGTATGCAGAATATCCACCTCTGTTCCAGTGTTGGATCCCTTCTCCTCAGGCGCATTGTATTTGGCCTCCTGATTTGCCAGCAGAAATGATGTGACTCCTTCACTGCACACAAATTGTCAAATCAGACACAATGGAACTGTGCTGAGAATGTATGCCGAGCTGCACATCCACAGCTCAGTGTATTTTCAATACAACACTGCAGACAGGCATTTTTAAAACTTTAGTTTTACCTTAACTGTTTTTGGTACTTTACTACATAAATAAATAGTGCATCTTCCTTTGCAGTTCACTTTCATTAAAGGAGAAGTGTGGGAATAGAAAACAAAAACAAACATCTATGCTCACCAGTTCTAAGCCCAAGAACTGAGTGATTCCATGACCACTGATTACCCAGTCCTTGGTCTGCTTGGAGCTGAGAGCAGTGACTCTCAGTCACTGCTCTCTGCTCTGCTCCTCCAGTGCTGAGTGGAGCACTGGAATGCAGAGGGGGCAGGAGCAGCAGGCTCCTGCTGTCAGTGGTGTGAGCAGGGCCTTATTAGGGCACTATTGTCGGGATCCTTCCAGAGCCTGTTGGCTGATACTGGGTCACAGGAGAGCCCAAGAAAGTGCACTCCTGTGACCTACAAGAGAAGTATGGCCAAAAAAAGCTTCAGCAATACTTCACTTTTAAGTTTATGTAATTTATTTTGATATATCTCTCTAAATTTGTAAAAAGGGTTGACCATCTCATGCCTCAACACTTTTGTATAACCTGAACAGCCATTGTGAATCAGGGTTCCGTTGAATGCTAGAGTTATTAAAGTGGTTGCTAGGGCTTCCTTGAGTAAGAAGCAATTTCTGCCTCTCAGATAAGTAACCAGTGATGCTATTTTTTATTTTTTTTGGCTATCTGTAAGTGGGGCACCCTTCCTACTTACTATCAGTGTTAAGGGGCCTTCTTTCAATGACCACCAATGTAAGGTGGTCGTTCTGCTACTGACCGTCAATCTACTGATCACCAATGTAAGGGGGGCACTTTTCCAATGACGATTAATGTAACGGGGCAATTTCTCTGACTAATTGGAGAACAATGCAGTTTTTACTGTCTGCATTTCTTCCTTTATTTCTTACTTTTCTTTTCTCCTTTTCGCTTACCTCCCGCCCGCAACCTCTGGAGACGTGTCACATGTCCCAGGAGGCTGCGGGACCAAATGTAGTGCATTCTTATACATGTGCAGTAGGGAGCCAACTGTGAAACAGCAGGAAGTCACAGCTGGCTCCCACAGTCAAGATGGCAGTGCTTGGGATCTGAAGACTGGCATAGAACTTGCCCGGGTAAAGACAGCAGTGGGCTCGTGGGCTGGTAAGTATCTGTTTATTAAAAGTCAGAAGCTACAGTAATTGTAGCTGCTGACATTAATTTTTTTTTAAACAACTTGAGTTCCTCTTTAAACAAACCTCTGTTGAGAATAAATAACATCATAGTACAAGCAGTTAGACAGACTAAGGCCCCTTTCACACTAGCGGACCGCATGTCCGCTTTTTCATCCGTTCGTTTACGGATGAAAAAGAGACATACATTGGTCCCTATGAGATCGCGGGTGTCAGCGGATGAACATCCGCTGACACCCGATCTCCTCCATGTCCGCAATCCCCCGTTTCTGCAGACGGAGGAAAATCCTATTTTTCAATCCGTCTGCAGAGCGGATCGGATGAACACGGACAGACGGTCCGTGTTCATCCGATCCCCCTATAGGGGAGAGCGGAGATCTGACAGGGCGGTCCCTGCACAGCGTGCAGGGACCGCCCTGTCATCCGTCGGCTCAGCGGGGATCAACGGAGCGATCCCGCAGAGCAAGCAGAGGTTCACGGATCCGTCCCGTGTGAAAGGGGCTTTAGGGTGGCTTTAGCAAATGTTTTGCTGCTTGTTAGTAAATAGTGTATAAGCCGTAGTGTGGCTATTGTTTTTTTTTTTTGTTGTTGATTTACTCTTCAGAAGTATGCATATTCTTGAGGAACCTCAGTCTAAAATGTTACCTAAACCTGGGACAATAAACACAACTACCTTGATGAAATTAGCTTTACATCAGAAGCCTTCCTTCCCATCAGAGCTTTACCCATTACACCAGATGCCCACATTGCATCAGAGGTTCCCAATCATGCCAGAGGCCACATCAAAGCTCTTTCTGGACATTAGAGGCCCCCCATCACAGTAGAGGCCTCCATTAACATCAGAGCCCCTTATCACATCAGTCACCCCTGTATTTTAAAGGCTCCAAAGTTCTCTCATCACATCACAGAGCCCCCAAATCAAACAGTTCCCCCATCACAGAATTTCCCATTCACACAGCATCCCCCCCCCCACACCTATCATCACATAGCCCCCAAATCACACAGGCCATTACAGAACCATTGGTTGTTATGGGGTTGGGGGCCGTCTTGCCTGCATCATGACAACTCATGACGCTGATCCAGGGCAAACTGGATCCCATACATACTCATAGCACCCCAGGAAACCCAGATAGCACCCTGGTTGAGAAACACTGGTGTGGGCAGGAATGCACTTTACGGTCCATTAACACAATATCATTGCGGTAATGCACATTGCATGCATTTTTGTGATGCAGTGCCATTTGAATGGCACCCTAACACACTGAGTTACGCCAATGTTCTTAGCGTGTGTAACCACAATGACAATGTGAAGGACCTTTAAAGCTCTTTCACTTCTTATAAGAATATGTAAAAACTTTAATGACCATAGACTGGACATAGGTGCACTTTAAACAATTATCAAATATTTTGAGACTGCTTTACTGCAAGAATTTTTTTTTTTGCTATGGTAAATCTTGATGTCGTAAAAAATTGGTAATTATTAAAGCGGAGGTTCTGCGGCAAATCAAATTTTTTTTTCTGCTGAATTCAATGGCTTTCATTATTACAAATTAATACTCACAACTTTGGTGACTGCAAACAACCCCTGTCCGTTTTTGTTCAAAAGAGTAAGTTATAAAAAAAGATATCGGCATTTTCCATTTTGCTTGTGGGCACTGTGAAGCCCACAAGCACTGACTTCCTGGAAGCGGTGAATGCTCATCTCCCGGCATTCACCGCTCTATCTCGCGCATGAGCAGTGTTGATGGCGAGCAGCGCCGTCAACACTTCCTGGTTGCCATCACAACGGGCGGCGTCATTGAAAGTACACGCCCCGTTGTGATGGCATTCAACAATAATTGAAAAAACTCTCACAGCTCAGAATGGTGAAAATATTCACCTGCATGCCCTTTTCTAAAATGGCGATATCAGCTACGCCCCTGTCACGTGACCGGCGTCACGCGTCGCTTCTTAGTAGAAAATCTTGCGGGATTACGAAGGACGGCGTTCGCGTTGTATCTTGGGAAGCACGACACTGTGCTCCCAGTACACACTGCGGCGAGCTGCCATACATCACTGCGGCGCCGGGGAGACGCCTACTCCCGTGGGAGGGAAACCCAGGAAGTCTTAATTATTAAGGTATTTACATGTCAAAATAAAAAAATCTTTGGCCAATTGTCTATCCTAGTTATGCAATGATGCGGAGAAGATAGTCTTGTGATTTGGGTGAACCTCCGCTTTAAGTAGTCAAAGAACATGTTTTCCAGTGCTGAAAGTTTTCTTTTTCTCTTCAGTTGTTTTTGGCAGAAGCCGTTAAAATTGTTTTCCAGTTCCTAGAGAATGTCAAGGCTAAAGTCTGTCTGTGAACTGAAACCTTGCTGTTTGTGTTGATGTAAGCATATATTCAAATCGAACATGCAAACAAAAGGGGAGAATTTTGACTCATTAACTAATAGTAACATTCTTCTTTTTGATGAGTTTAATTGGGGACACCATACATTGGCAGAGAATCCACTACACAGTAGTGTACATCATTGTGTGCACAGAGGAGTGGTGTAGCATATATAATGTACATAAGCCCCCATTCACACTGGTGCAGCTTTAAAATTGCGCTACTTCAGCGTGAATTCAAAGCTGCACATGAGTGCAATTTCCACTGCCGATTTTATGCAAGTCGCAATGAAATCATCAAAAAGTAGTGCAGGAACCTTTTTTAAAGTTGCTGCGACATGAGTGGCGGCAATTTGAACAGTTCCATTGCCGACAATGGGGTACAACTTGTCATGCGATTTGGAACTGTCCAATCGCATGACAAATCACACCGGTGTGAACTGGGGCAAACAGTGGAGTGATTTAGAGTATACTGCACACTGTAAGGAGTGGTTTGTTTTGTAAAATCCTAATATACAACACAGTGGATTAGTGTGCAGTATAGAATATATTAAAGTGTGCAGAGGTGAGGTATGTACTGTGTACAGATATGCTGAATACAGAACATTCAACACAGAGTGAAGCTGTGTAAAGTCTATAATGTACAGAGTATAGCCTTTGTGGAATATATACTGTACAGCACAGTGTACAGAATGGATTCTTGTAGAATATATAATGTACAGCACAGTGTACAGAGAGGAACGTTGTGAAATATATAAAGTACAGCACAGTGTACAAAGTGGAGCCTTGTAGAATATATCATGTACAGTACAGGGTGGAGCACTGTGGAATATATACTGTACAGCGCAGTGTACAGAATGGAGTCTTGTAGAATATATAATGTACAGCACAGTGTACAGAGAGGAACGTTGTGAAATATATAAAGTACAGCACAGTGTACAAAGTGGAGCCTTGTAGAATATATCATGTACAGTACAGGGTGGAGCACTGTGGAATATATACTGTACAGCGCAGTGTACAGAATGGAGTTTTGTGGAATATATAATGTACAGCACAGTGTACAGAGAGGAACATTGTGAAATATATAAAGTACAGCACAGTGTACAAAGTGGAGGCTTGTAGAATATATCATGTACAGTACAGGGTGGAGCACTGTGGAATATATATACTGTACAGCACAGTGTACAGAGTGGAGAGTTCTGTTATATATAATGTTCAGCACAACATACAGAGTGGAGTGGTGCGCAGTACAGAACATACAAGAGTGTGGAGAGGTGTGGCGCACAGTATAACAGTACAGCATACATTGTGGAGTGGTTCTGGGTACAGAACACACAGCATAGTGTACAGAGTGGAGTGATTTTAAGTCTGAAATGTACAGCACAGTGTGGAGCCTTGTGGATATATAATGTACAGCACATTGTATAGAGTGGAGCATTGTGGATATATATTGTAATGTACAGCACAGTGTACAGAATGGCGAGTTGTGGAATATATAATATACAGCACAGTGTACAGTACAGAGTAGAGTAGTGGGAAGTATAGGATGTAGAAGAATGCAGAGAAGCGTTACACACTGTACAACATGCAGCATAGAAAGGTGCTTGGGACAGGTACAAACTATGGCCGGTCCAGGTTTAATGAGTGAAGACATCTTGGTAAGGAGCACTTCCTTGATGGGCTTTCAGTTACTGCCATACCGTAAGTATAGGTATCAATGCCATACATATCCTACAGCTTGCAACTCCAAATCCCCTTATACATGGCTGAGCACAGACGCTGGACCACATTTGATCCCTGGGTTTCTGCAACCAACCCATAGCACCTCCTTCACCCAGTGGTCCAGGTGGGTATTGCTACTGATCCAGGTGTACACTTTTAATACCCCACAGCTTTAGAACCAAAAACCCTATTGGCTGTTAGGAATGTACTACCTTAGAGCAGTGTTTCTCAACTCCAGTCCTCAAGGCGCCCCAACAGGTCATGTTTTCAGGCTTACCATTATTTTGCACAGGTGATTTGATCAGTTTCACTGCCTTAGTAATTACCACAGTTGTTTCATCTGAGGGAAATCCTGAAAACATGACCTGTTGGGGCGCCTTGAGGACTGAAGTTGAGAAACACTGCCTTAGAGGATAGCACATATTTATAGTCGCCTCCGGCAGAAAATAAGAGCTTGTCTTAATATATTTCTTGGATAAGCTACTGTAGACTGCCAGTCGTTTCCAGTGTTGATGCAGAAAGTGTTGTTACATCAGACAGTTGTTTTTAAAACCTATTTTGCTTAACCACTTAAGGACCGAGCCTCTTTTTAAAATTTGGTGTTTACAAGTTAAAAAATTCTTTTTTTGCTAGAAAATTACCTACTTAGAACCCCCAAACATTATATATATATTTTTTTCTAACACCCTAGAGAATAAAATGGCGGTCATTGCAATACTTTTTGTCACACCGTATTTTTTTGAATAAAAAAATAAAACAACAGTAAAGTTAGCCCAATTTTTTTATATATTGTGAAAGATAATGTAATGCTGAGTAAATTGGTACCCAACATGTCACTCCTTCAAAGTTGGGCCCGCTCGTGAAATGGCGACAAACTTTTACCCTTAAAAATCTCCATAGACAACGTTCCAAAAATTCTACAGGTTGCATGTTTTGAGTTAGAGGATGCCTGGGGCTAGAAGTATTGCTCTCGCTCCAACGATCGCGGCGATACCTCTTATGTGTGATTTAAACACCGTTTTCATATGCGGGCGCTGCTCACGTATGCGTTCGCTTCTGTGCGCAAGCTCGTTGGGACGGTGCGCTTTAAAAAAAGAAAAAAAATCTTATTAATTTTACTTTATTTTGACACCGTTCTCTTTAAAAAAAAAAAAATGGGTCACTTTTATTCCTATTACAAGGAATGTAAACATACCTTGTAATAGAACAAAACATGACAGGTCCTCTTAAATATGAGATCTGGGGTCAAAAAGTATTTTTTTATAAAAACCAGGGATTTGGAATAGCAACTGCAAGTGGATGCCTCAAGTTTAAGCCCAGCTCAAAAGGAGAGAAAAAGCCTCATAGTGTCCACAGTAAAAATGTATTTATGAAAAAACATATATGCACTCATGTTTTCATTTCAGAGCAGCAGGCGCATTAAAGTAGTTGTAAACCCTGGGAAAAAAATAAAAAAAAACACCTGCAAGATAAAGCCATAATGAGCTAGTATGACTAGCATACTAGCTCATTATGCATTACTTACCTTAGATCGAAGCCCCTAAAGCCGTCCACGCCTCCCCCTCCGGCCGCAGTCATCTCTCCGGAAGGTTACTTCCGGGTATCGCTGCTCCAGCGCTGTGATTGGCCGGAGCGGCGAAGACGTCACTCCGCGCATGCGCGCTGGAGCCGTCAAATCCGGCAAGGCCGGATTTGTGAATGGGATTTACAGCGTGCCTGCGCCGTTGTCTGCGGCGCGCATGCGCCGTAGACAACTGTGTAATCCCATTCACAAATATCTCCTAAACCGTGCAGGTTTAGAAGATATTGAAAACACCTACAGGTAAGCCTTAATGTAGGCTTACCTGTAGGTGAAACTTCCGGGGGAGGGTTTACAACCACTTTAAAGTACCAAGCCGCCACCTCCGCTCACATCTCAGTAAGACTTGCAGCCAAACCACACAATAGGAAGAACAGTAGAAGCCAGCAACACACTAGAAAATGCTCTGTCTCTCACCTGAGTTCATGAAGCTCCGTCCTATGCGTTTCGTTGTTATGACGTCATCCGAGGCACCTTGTTGCGGTCTTCATGGATTTTCCTGACTTCATGCTATACAATCGTCTTTGGAGATTTATTTTTAGATACTATGGCTTGATTTACGGCTTTTTGTAGCAAGGGACTTTAATAATCACGGACTGTGTTGTGTTTTTTTTTATATATACTTTATTAACTCAGTGACATCTTTCTTGCACCTTGTCAGCTAGGGGCTTTATTTATTAATATTATTCCACATATTTAACAGTAATTTGTTCACTTACATAGCGCAACACGATCGGATATCCTATGGATTCTAATCCAATGTTTTTGTCCATCGGAAATCCGATGAAGCTGACTTCCATCAGTCTTGCCTACACACCATCAGTCCAAAAACCGACCGTTCCAAACGCGGTGACGTAAAACACTCCGATGAGCCGCGAAAAATTAAGTTTAATGCTTCTGAGCATGCGTCGACTTGATTCTGAGGATACGTGGGTTTTTAATCCGATGGACTTGCCCATAGACGATCAGAATTTGCTATCGGTTTTTGATCCATCGGAAAAATTTAAAACATGTTCTATTTTTTAAAACCGATGGAAAAAAGACCGATGGGTCTCATACACGATCGGTTTGTCCGATGAAAAAAGTCCATCGGACTGTTTTCATCGGTAAAACCGATCGTGTGTACAGGGCTTAAGTGTGCTTGCAGCTTGTAGGTTTTCTTGTTGCGCAAACTGACTTCTATACATAGCCTACTGTACTATGTTTAAGCCTAACCTGTTATGTGCTTTTACAGTGCAATGACTCTTTTTAACCTTTCACCTGATTTTGAGAATAATCTTGCTGTAAGGTAAACAGCCTTATCGGTTAGTGTTTGTAGTCTGCACAGGGTTGACTTGGAAAATTTGTCAACATCTTTATTTTGGAATGGACATTGTACATACTAGATAAAAGGTTCCACAATCACGAATTAGCGTGGAATTATTTACATCAACATTGAACGTCTATATGAAAAAAACTCTGTTCAACTTTCTAATCTGAAGTGTAAATAATAAAAGCTTAAAAACAACTTATCTGATCACTTAAACAAAATTGTGATTGGTTCTTTCTAGACCATGCGACTGTGGGGCGATTGTTGCTAACGTAAGCCAGTGGAGTGATTATGTATGCTCAAGCATGTTCTGAGGTCAGTGTACTCTAAGTAGGAAACACAGGATAAGGGTGACAGCCTTGAAGCTGGCACTCTCAAAAATAAGCAACCAGTGCCAGCTTCCATATTTATGTCTTATTAATATTTATATCTTTAAAGTTTTCCCTTTTTAAATAGTGAGAAATAGAGAAAGCACTGGTTATATACTCTGCTATAACTAAACTACCAGGTCCCTGGCGCTCCCAAGTCATAATGGGAAAACAGATTGCAATAAAAAGTAGAAGGGTTCTCTAGAGCTGGGCCTTAAACGGACTCTCAAAAACAGACGCCTTAAAAATAAAGTGCCCCCTGTAAATAAAGACTCTGTAAATATAGTAAACTATGCAATGGGATGGGATCGGCACATCAACACTATGTCTTCCAGTGCACATCAGTGGCCATGGGTTCAGTGTAACATGCTGGTGTAAAGGAGTCCTAGTTCTTCTTACCTGTCCCAACACTCACACCAGTCTTGGCTCTCTTGAGGAGCTACCGATCCTGAAAAATGTTCTGCATTCGATACACTTCCATGGAGTGTTGAATGCCTGATCCCTACTACGTGCTGTGGTTCCACATGCCAGCCTCTATGTCACTACAGGACACAACAATAACACTTTAAGGCACACAGACCTATAAAAAATTGCTCCAAATATGCTGCCAGAAGATGGCAGAAGAAACGCCTCAGATGCTGTGTTTTTATACATGTTTATGTATACGCGTAAAAAACAAGTTTACACGTGTATTGCGTTTAAATGTGTATGGGTGTAAACTGATTCTATTGGCTAAAATGTTCATTTATTCTAGCCAATAAAATAAATGTTCACGCAAAATTGTGTGTTTAGACATGTGTTCGCACATTTGGGCATAAATTACCCTGGAAAACTCCTCTCTAAATGTAACTTGTTTGGCTTTGACAATAAAATCTGGAAGCTAAATGGTTTCTATGCCGAGGTGTACTAGATTTTGCAGGCTCCAGTTTTAGTAAATATCACCCATTATATTTTGACAGCGGGATTCTTGATGATCCCCACTGATCAACAATTGACTGCAGTCAATGATTGAGAAACGTTTTCCAACATTCCCATTTTTCAGAAGTCAGTCTAACTTTTGGCTTCTCTTGAAAAGGGACTGCCACAGATGGGTTAAAATTTGGGCAGTTCTTGCTGAACCAGATGAATTTCGATAGGTCTATGGCCAGCTTTAGGCTGGGTTCGCACTGATGAATGCCGCGGCTCACAGCAGGACCTAATTTTACCACAAAAAACTGGGAAAATGTATTGACTCGAGTATAAGCCTAGGGTGTCCATCTGCATGCCTCACTGTGCCTGACTTTGCCTCACTGTGTCCATGTGCATGCCTTACTGTGGCCATGCCTCACTGTGTCCATGCCTCACTGTGCCTCACTGTGTCAATGCCTCACTGTGTCCATGCCTTACTGTGCCCATGCCTCACTGTGCCTTACTGTGTCCATGCCTCACTGTGTCCATGCCTCACTGTGTCCATGCCTCACTGTGCCCATGCCTCACTGTGCCTTACTGTGGCCATGCCTCACTGTGTCCATGCCTCACTGTGCCTCACTGTGCCCATGCCTCACTGTGCCCAGGGTGAAGGGTGCCCAGCTTTGAAAAATCGGTGCTCCCCGGCCGTAGGTCCCCTGGACGAAAAACTTTGCACACATGTAGATGAAGAGTAGGGCTACATGTGCGCTAGGTTTGGGGTCCAGGGGACCTAGGGCCGGCCGGTACCAAGTCCCCAAAATCACCAGAGAAATTACCGTTTAACATGGGAGTCTATAGAAGGGGTGCCCGGCTTTGAAAAATTGGTGCTCCCCGGCCGTAGGTCCCCCGGACAACAAACTTTGCACATTTGTAGGAAGAAGAGTGGGGCTACATGTGCGCCAGGGAACCTACGGCTGGCCAGGATCAGGTGCACAAAGTTGAAGATGGACACAGACTCGAATATAAGCCGAGGGGGCATTTTCAGCACAAAAAAATGTGCTGAAAAACTTGGCTTATACTCAAGTATATACAGTAACAGTTTCTAAAATGTTTTATATATTTTTACACTAATAGTTTTAGAGGTGCACCAAATGGAAATTTTGGTACCGAAAATGACAGTTTAAAAAAAATATATATATAATTGTATTATATTCGACTTTTTTATTAATGTCTCGAATTTAAATGAATATGAATTTATTGTTGACCATTATGGGCACCTTTAGCACAAGAAAAGCTCAAGATGACCTATAAAAAAAACACACCATAAGCACAGTAAAATCATGGTAAAATCGCGGCAAAAACACATGCGTTTTCTGCGTCATGAACGCCACCTTTTTCTTTATTGGAAAAATGCCCAAAACACCATTTTCTGCCGGTATGTTTAGGCCGCCAAAATTTTGGTGCATCTCCAGATAGTTTTATATATTTTTACTGAAGCATTATTGAATTTCCAAAGTAAAGCACAACATAAGCTGTTTGCCTTCAGGCTCTCTCTTTTTGTGATTGAAACTCTGCATGGGGCCCCCTTTTAACAGAGAGAGAGAATAATATTAGTCACTGTTGGATGCATTCCCTATAATGCCGCGTACACACGATCGTTTTTAATGTCATTTGCAAAAAACAACGTTTTTCTCGACGTGATTTTTCTTGTTTCCTCTCAAGCCTGTCTTGCATACACACGTTCATTAAAAAAACCACTCGAGTAAAGCTCGGTGACGTACAACACGTACGACGTCACTATAAAGGGGAAGTTCCATTCGGATGGCGCCACCCTTCATGTTAGTAAAGTTTGTTGAGCGACGATTCGCGCTTTTCAGCCTCGTGCTTTTCAGTCCGTTACAGCGTGACGAATGTGCTATCTCCATTACGAACGCTAGTTTTACCAGAACGAGCGCTCCCGTCTCATACTTGATTCTGAGCATGCGCGGTTTTTTTCCCCTCGTAAAAGCATACACACTACCGTTTTTCACGTCGTTAAAAAAAAACGACGTGAAAAACGACGTGAAAAAATAGAGCAGGTTCTCATTTTTTTTAGGCCATTTTTCACGTCGTTAAAAATGCTCTGGAGCCTACACATGATCGTTTTTAATGCCCAATTTAAAAAATGGCATTTTTAACGTTGTGAAAAACGGTCGTGTGTATGCGGCATTATACTTTCTCAATCACTGAGACCAGTCCTGACCAGGCCATTTTTTGCCATACTGCACTGCATTACTTTAACTGACAATTGCGCGGTCGTACGACGCTGTACCCAAATAAAATAAATTTCCTTTTTTTCCCCACAAACAGGGCTTTCTTTTGGTGGTATTTGATCACCTCCTGGAGTTTTTATTTTTTTTCGCTATAAACAAAAAAGTCAGACTATTTTGAAAAAAAAAACAATATTTTTTACTTTCTGCTATAAAACATTCTCAATAAAAAAAATTAAAACATCAAATTTCTTCATCAATTTAGGCCAATATGTATTCTGCTACATATTTTTGGTTAAAAAAATTCCAAAAAGCGTATATTGATTGGTCTGCGCAAAAGTTATAGCATCTACAAACTATAGGATAGATTTAGCGACTTTTTTTTTCTATGATTTTACTAATAATGGCCGGGATCAGCAAATTTTTAGCAGGACTGCGACATTGCGGCGGACAAATCTGACACTTTTTGGGGACCAGTGACACCAATACAGTGATCAGTGCTAAAAAAATAAATGCACTGACGATGTATAAATGACAGAAGGGGTTAACATCAGGGGCAATCAAAGTGTTAACTGTGTTCCCTATGAGTGTTTTCTGACTGTGTGCACGAATGCACTCCAGGAAGAGAGACATCTTTGTTCCTGATTAGCAGGAATCACAGATGTCTCTTCCTGTTCGACAGAAACACGATCTGCCTTGTTTACACAGGCAGACCAACCTTCTTTCTCTCCAGTGAGCGATCGCGGGTGGCCGGCATGTCCAATCAGGGGGAAGCGCGGCTCCGGCGGCGTGCGCGTCCTAGAGCCGTGCACGAGACTCACGTACATGTACGTGATTTTGCGCTTAAGGGCCGCCCTGCCGCAGTAAATGTACATGGGGCGGTCCTTAAGTGGTTAAAATACCCACTCGTTTAGGTGTTCTATAAGCACAATAAATAGGCAGGATAGTTATTTTGTGAAGGTTACCACCTGCTTCTCTACTCAGGTGCAATCAGGAAAAAGCGCTTCTTATAGCCATGCCCTTTGCTTAAGTGCTTTTCAGATAATTCAAGGTCTAGTGACTAAAGGAGAGATCGAATGCAGCTGTTTTTCTCATAAACCAAAGTATTCCTTCATAAACATATATAACTTAGTAAATACATATATAGATCAAAGCATTAAAAGTCACTTATGACCTACATTCAGTGTAAGTTAAAATGTTAGGGGTTGAACGTCTTTGTTGTCTGCTTGCTTTAATTGTTGGCATCTTGGCATACAATGCTATCCTTAGCTTGGTTAACAAATGTATATGGAGGTTTCCACTCTGCCTTTGTGATGTGCAATATGGGTCTCCATTTGGACACTTGTCGCCAGGTCCATTCAGCCAATGTGAAGAGTTGCAGACCCTCATTTTCAGCTACTCGTATTTACATAAACTTGTCACTTAGTATGCATTAAAGTGGTTGTAAAGGCAGAAGTTTTTTTATCTTAAATCAAAAATGGAACTTGCGCTTCAAGTGACGGTGACCCCCTGACATGCCACATTTGGCATCTCATTTTTTGGGGGGGAAGCGGATACCCTCTATTTAGAGGCATCCAGCTTCCACTTCCTCCCGGGGCTCCACGGCGCCGGAAGAAAGTTCACATCTCCCCCCTCCCTCCCTGCAATCTTCTGGGACACGTCACAGGTCCCAAAAGATTGCCCGGCCATTCACAGCGTGCAGTGCGGCTCGCGTTGCACAGTGCTTGCCCAGCTGTGAAGCCACAGTAACAATGCCGGCACCGTGGAGAGGAGGGGGAGAGGAACGGGGCTTCGTACGCCCACATCGCTGGATCCTGGGACAGGTGAATGTCTGATTATTAAAAGTTAGCAGCTACACTTTTTGTAGCTGCTGACTTTAAAAAAAAAAAATTCGGCGGAACTCCTCTTTAATACATTCAATGCATTAAGATAAACAACCTTCTGTGTGCATCAGCCCCCCCATTCCCCTCAGCCCTATTAATACTTACCTGAGCTCCATCTCAGTTAGCCATTCAGGAGAGCGAGGGGGTGGGGCCGATCCGTGGCTCCGTGTCTAAATGGACACACAGAGCTGTGGCTCGGCTCAGGTGCCCCCATAGCAAGATTCTTGCTGTGGGGGCACTCGACAGGAGGGAGGGGCCAGGAGTGCCGATGAGGGATCCGAGAAGAGGAGCCGGGCTGCTCTGTGCAAAACCATTTCACAGAGCAGGTAAGTATAACATGTTTGTTATTTTTAAAGAAAAACTTTAGTATTACTTTAAAAGAGAAGTATGGCCAATGCTACACTTAACTGTACTCTCTTGTGTCTCAGAATCAGCCGTCACAGAGCTGCTCCAGACTCTGGGTGTATTGTGACAATAATGTCATGTCGGGATCCACCCAGATGCCTTGCAGGCAGCTAGCTCAGACTATCAGCATGCCACTGACTGACCTGAGCCAGCTGCTGCTGCCCACTCTACTGCCCTGAGCGCTGGAGAGGCAGAGTGAGCGCAGATTTAGTTTATGCAGTTAACCGTTGCTTCGGTTGGTTGACTAAGCTGTATTGCCTAAAATAAGTCAAGTTATAGTAAAGAAAATTTCCCTACATAGATAGAGAGGGTAGTAAAAGCTTGATACATTCAAACCCTTTGCTCACATATCCCCAAACACTGCTTTGACATCTACGTTTAAACCCCTATAGGGGGCAAAATGCATCAGTGGAAAGAACAGGTGGAGTATCTCTGTTTCCTCTTGTACAATAAAATGTTGTATGCAGTGGAAAAAATGATGTTCCTGATTAAACCCTTCGTTGTCTTACAAAAAAGTATTTTGAACCATCTCATATTTTTAGTGATATTTGTGCCCCTGTTTGCCCCATTTTCTCTCATAAGTGGTACCAGTCAATAGAGCACTAGTCAATAGAGCAAGAAGTAAAGAAATCCCTTTGAACAAGGGTCCAGACAACAGTAAAAAATCTGACAGAAGAACTTACCATTCCACATACTCAAATGGTTGGTTCTCCTTTTATAGCAAAAATGTAAACGTGAACTAACATTGTACATTCTCCGCACCCCTGGTCCCCGCTGTACTTACCTTTGTTGATGCTGAGCTGTCAGTGCCCACGCAGCCGGTCCAGCTGTCTGAGGATTTGAAATCCTTGCTGTTCTCCCTCCTTATCTTTGCAGTGCTCCTGGGAGGGACCTGAGCAATTCTGATTGGTCTGTGCTTGCACAGTGAATTGCTTTGGTCAGCCCCTGAAGAGCTGCACAGAGAAAAGGGTATTCAATTCCTGGACTGCTGAACGGGCTGTTTGGAAACTGACAGCTCAGCATTGGCCGGGGCAAGTTCAGCGGGGCTCGGGGAGGGTGTACATTGATAGTAACCTAGATTACTGCTTTAACTACACTGAAGGTCGGGGGACTAAGGCTGGATTCACACCTATGCATTTTATGTGCTTTTTGCATTTTGCAGATTTTCTCTACAGAATGTGTTCCATAGGAAACCATGTTAAATGGACTGTAGTGCAAATCTGCAAAATACAAAAAGCACTAAAACTGCATAGGTGTGAATCCAGCCTTACAGAGGTATCTGGAATGGGTGCAAGAACCACTAGATTTGCTGAATATATTACAGTAAACCCTTGGTTTGAGAGTAACTTGGTTTGAGAGCGTTTTGCAAGACGAGCAAATTTTTGTAATAAATTTTGACTTGATATACAAGCGATGTCTTGGTATAAGAGTAGAGTCATGTCACAACTGAGTATAAAATAGAAGAGAGGTCCGTTAAGTGTAGCAATATGGTTACATTTAATGAAGGTACAACATTTAGAAACTCACATGGTTGATGATTAAAACAGGCACATCTAAGTATGCAGGCATCCGGGGAAAAGCTGTCCACAAAGACCATCCTCCACACCACCATTGATGTCATCCCTTCCACAAACGGTTCAAGCCTCGCTTTCAGATCGCTCTACTGCTGGGTAGTCTTCCTGGTCTTCCTGGTCACGATTGCTGACTGATAGCGGTGAGAGCCGGCGGTGAGGAGGACGGCCTATGTGGATCGCTTTACCCTGGATCCCTGCATACTTAGATGTGCCTCTTTTAATCATCAACCATGTGAGTTGCTAAATGTTGTACCTTCATTAAATGTAACCATATTGCTACACTTAGAGGTGCCTCTCTTCTCTCTTATACTTTTTTGCTTCTAATCCCCTTGTGGAGGCTTCCATTTGTGGATGGACATTTTATGGTTACACAACCTATCACATTGCTATAATCTTTTTATATGGACTATAAACTGAAGGACTTGTAAACAAATGGTTTTGGAATGAATTATTTGAGTTTCCATTATTTCTTGTGGGAAAATTCGCTTTGATATACAAGTGCTTTGGATTACAAGCATGCTTTCGGAACGAATTATGCTCGCAATCCAAGGTTTTACTGTACAATTCTTTCTGTAGGTAAGACAATTCATGCTTGCGTAAATCAGCTGTGTAGTTAGCTGTTTGCTCAGAGTTCATATGAAAACAAAAAAGAAAAGGTGAACGAGTCCTAAGGATTCAACCAATCATCAATCCGATGAATCAAATTTTTGTACCATTTACCAGTATAACTAGGTTGAAGTTCCAAAGGATTTAAATATTTTAATTAGTATCAAAAAAGGGCACATATACATCAATTTCAAATTAGTACAATAAGTACAATAAAATAGTAATAGCAGCTTCAATCAAAGTTTATTGGTGGTCCCCTTCCGGCCGGAAGGAGACCACCAATAAACTTTGATTGAAGCTGCTATTACTATTTTATTGTACTAATTTGAAATTGATGTATATGTGCCCTTTTTTTTATACTAATTAAAATATTTAAATCCTATGGAACTTCAATCTAGTTATATACCTTCTGTCCTAATAGTAGCCGCTTTTTCACCTCAGTAGTAATACTTTGATGTGTCTTTGTATGCTTGCTCAGAGTTCAGCTTTAAGCACTGGTAGTTCAACTGGCTTGTTTAACTAGACAATTATTTCTATTTTCCGTACATCATTTGGCTTTTTAACCTCTGCATTACTTATTATTCCAAAGCAAGCAGTTTTGTGTGGGAGTTTCTAGGCTTGGAAGTCATCCAGGAGTTTAATTATTCCGTATTCTTCTCTTTCAGCCGTGACTATTTCCCCTTGGAAAGATAGAACTTTTCATAATTAATTTTATTGTCTGCTAAATATATAAAATAGAGATCCCTGAATAGCTTGTTGTTGCAGGTCTTTAACACAACTTCTTTCACTGAGACTTGGCACTGCCATGAAAACATTTTGAACCACCATATCAGCATTTTTACCTTTTTACCTTTTTTTTTTTTTTTTTTTTTTAACAGTCACCCTAAAGGTGCCACAGTTTTATGAAAGATGTAGAGCTGTCTATTGCAACTAATAAGATTCTTTTTTTGAATGATGAAACGTGATTAAGCGTTGTTGACCATGGCTTAACATTTCAGTTTTCTTAACTCACCCCAACTTAAAGTGGTTCTAAACTCAAAAGGTTTTTTTTTTTTTTTTCTACTTTAAAGCGGTATTAAACAAAAAACCAAAAATGTTATATATTTCAACTTACCAAGGATTAGATGTGGTGGCTGCATGACTAATGGATCATCAACCTGGTCATAAAACCTGCCCCAAAATAAAGACACAGACTGCGTGACATGCATTTTAATACAGCCAGGACCTAGCTCCGGGGGGGGGTTTGGATGTATACCACTGACCAGCCATGTGTAGGTGCCATGCCTTAGATGGACCCCACAATTTAGCAACAATGTCAATAATCACTGACCCCCTGACCCGCCAAGCTGCTATGACAAAATCCCCACCAACACAAGCGCTCGCTGGTTTTTCTTTTTTTTTTTTATTACAAAAAGAAACACAAAACAAGACATGAACAAAGAAGTGTACCTCAGAATAATGGTATTTTAAGGGCAATGAAAAGCATATATAGAAAATATATATATAGAAAAATAGAAAATGTATTATTGTACATAAACAACATAGATCACCAAAAGGTACACTTCTTTGTTCATTCATTGGGGATGGTGGCAATGCATTCAATGGTAGTCTCATTTTTTGCACAAAACAAGACATATACTCCCCAAACTTAAAACTTCATGAATGTTTTTTTTTTTATTGCATAAGGGCGGGTGGGAGGGAAGTTTCTTCTCTGCCTGAAAAATTCCAGAATGCCTGATCTGCCTGTCTGCCACATACCACCAACAGCAGTACCCCACCCCCCTGGCCTGCTGCCTCCAATCGGGTAGGTCTACCCGCCCCCCCGTTGCCCCACTGACCTAGCTGACCCTTCCCTGACCAGTTCCTACCCTAGTCATGCAGACCCTTTGGACATTTTTCTTCTCCCCATCTCCTCTGTGACAAATGAAGCTGAAAGTGACAATGATTTTGTCCCTTCTAATTTCACAGCTATTAAGCTTCTTCCTTTGCTGTAACAGCCAGGGAAGCAACAAATCAAACACGATCTGTGCTTGATTAGCTGCTTTTGAGGGCAGTGGAGACATTGGTTGTCTAATAATCTCCTTATGTCTCCATAAAGAGTACCTGCCACGTGCCCAAACCATAACATAAGGGGGCTTCTTAGCCCTCTAGCGATAGCAATAAAGTTAAATGCAATAAAATAATAATAATTAAACAGTGACATTTTTTTTAATGAAATACAAGTATTTACTTTTTTTTTTTTTCTTAAAACACCCCTAACCATCCTGCAAATACAAACAAATACAAATGCATGCGGTCCTGCAGGCATATGTAAACAACAATTGCACCACCTATGTGGAGTATCAGTTTATGTCAGACTGAGAGCAATAGCAATAGGTCCATCATACATAATGAACTCAACAGGAATAATGCCCCGTACACACGATCCGAATATCGTACGACAGATTGTACGGCTTTTTTCGCTTAATAGTCGCAAGTAAAATTAAATAGGTTATTAAAGTCACGAAAATTCTCGTACGACAGAAAAAAAAATCGGAAGTGATGTCATGTGTTGTAATGTATTTGTATTGTATTTTCGGACGACAACTGTACTGACTAAAGGAAAATCGTCTGATTTGTTATCGTACGAGGAAAATTTTCATGCACGTCCGATTAAATAATATCGGATGAACTGTCATGATCGGCTCTCAAAGCTCTGTACTAACTATCCGATTATCGTACGATTCTTCCTCGGACGACATTTTTCGTACGATATTCGGATCGTGTGTACGGGGCTTAAGTCTACATTGATAACCTGTAAAGGCTTTTAAAGCATTGCCTATGAAAAATTATAGGTACTTTAGTTTTTCGCCATTTGTCATATCCTTTTTACTTTCAAAAAAGGTTTTATTCGGCAATACGTACATACAAGTGAAATATGCATATCATAGCATTGGATACAGAAAAACAGACACAAATAAAATAGTGAACAAATATCAGGTCAGATACAGAAATACATTTGTTACATCTGATTGTGCCATAGGGGGACACTGAGTAGGGCCTGCGTACTCCCTCCAGGTGCTCTAAGGTCCATTAAGCATAAGTGGTTGATGTATTCAGCCAGCGATCCCATATTTTATTGTACTTGGTGGGGCATCCTCTATTAATATAAAGGAATTTCTTGTTTGGGAGACTACCATTAACTTCAGTTTTCCATTCGGCCAAGGTGGGAGGAGTCGATCTCATCCATTTCCTCTGCACTACTTTCCTGGCTAGAAATAATGTTTCTTGCAAAAATATAGTTGTAAATTTATCTAACTCGGAATCGGGGTATATCCCTAATAAACATGGTTTTGGGTTCACAGTGAGGGGCGAGCCCATGTCGTCATAGAGGAAGTCAACGACTTGCTTCCAGAAGTTCTGGATCCTGGGACAGGACCAAATTAGGTGGAAAAATTTGCCCACATCTTGTAGACACATCGGACAAGAGTTAGGATGATCCCTCTTAAACATACAGACTTGAAGTGGTGTGAGGTATGACCTGTGTAGGATGTATATTTGCGTAAGTCTGTCAGAGTTTAGGGGATACCGCCTTACAGGTGTCCAGGGCCTCGCTCCATTTCTCATCCTCCATTTCTCCTACCTTCCTCTCACAGCGCGGTTTAAGGGCATAAGCTATTTTCATGAATGTGGGTGTAAAAAGCATGTTTTAAAAAGAGGATATAAGTTTTTGGGGGTCTGTACTTTTAACTATGGCTATGATGGAGTTAGGAGAGGGCTGTGGGGTTGCCCCTGGCAATTGTGTAGTTAGAGCATGACAAACCTGGATGTAACTGAAGAGCATGGTATCTGGGAGTGTGAATTCATCCTGAAGGGCGTAGAAGGTCTTAAGCTCTCCATCCGAAATGAGATGGTGTAGATAATATATCCCTCGAATGCTCCATAACTCTGAATTAGGAATCTGGGACAATTCCGGTAAGTGTTTATTGTGCCACAGTGGGGTGTAATCATTGATAGGCGTTATATCTAGTTTAGCCATAGCAATATCCCAAATCCTCCCTGTAGTGGTACAGGGTAAATTTCTGCTCCGCTGCCTGGACGCCCCGTGTGCCTACTGCTATCGCGCTGATAGGGTCCTGCGTATGTTGTGCCCAGCACGGACAGAGGAGAGTGCTGAATCTCTCTCTATCCTTTTATCAACGTGAAATAGTCGGGACAATTGGGACGCTACATAGTAAAGGTTTAGATCTGGCAGAGCAGTCCCCCCCCCCCCCAAATCCGTAGGGTTTTTGAGGGAGCGCCAGGCCAATTTATGCCTGTTACTCCCCCAAACAAAAGGTTTAAGTAAGATCTCAAAGCATTAAAAATGTTTAAGGGGAATGTACACTGGAGAGTACCAAAGGATATTTAATAATTTGGAGAGTAGGACCATTTTAATTAAATGTATGCGACCCCGGACCCCCAGGGGGAAGCGGGACCAGACCTGTATTTTACCTTTACTTAAAGTATAGAGTGGTTCAATATTGAGGGCTATATAATCTGCTGGAGATCTAGAGATGTGAATCCCAAGGTACTTCATAATACTCACTCTGAGAAGAGGGAGTTGTGACTGCTCTTTTGAGGGCGAGAAGTGATCGATCGGAAGAACCTGGGACTTTCCCCAATTAATCTTTAGACCCGAAAAGGTTCCAAACTGTTCTATTGTGTCTAGTGCCAATTGAAGAGTCAGACCCTGTATCCCAGGATTACTTTGCATGGAGATGGCCAAGTGCTCCGCCGCAAGAACATAAAGTAAGGGGGAGAGCGGGCAGCCCTGACGTGTACCTCTAGTGAGGCCAAATGCCTCAGACGGCCATCCATTGGCCACCACCCTAGCCGAGGGGTCCTGGTAGAGAAGTCAAATCCATTTAATGAATCTGACCCCAAAACCATAACCCTCCAGGCATCTCCATGGATATCTCAACTCCACTGAATCGAACGCCTTGGCAGTATCAAGAGTCACCACCACACGTTTGCCTACATTGTCATGAGTAGCCTGAAGGTTGATAACGTTTTCTAAGATTAAAAGAAGTGTTGGCCCAAGCATGAAACCCGCTTGGTTTTTATGTATCGGGGATAAAATAACTTGATTGAGATGATTGGCCAGGACTTTTGCAAAAATGTTAATATCAACTTGAAGTAAGGAAATAGGTCTATATGACTCTGAATACCCTGGATCTTTCCCTGGCTTCCTGGCTTGGGGATCAATACTATAGTCACTTCTCTCATCGATGGGGGCAGCACTAGGTTATCAAAAAGATAATTGTAAAGGGATAGAAGTTTGGGAGTGAGTAGTTCGCAGAACTGTGCGTAAAACTCAATGGGCAGACCATCAGAGCCCGGGGCTTTAGATCTGGCAAAGCTTGCTATGGCCTCAGATATTTCATCCGTAGTAAGTGGCTCTTCTAGCAGGGACACCGGCTCCCTTGTCAACTGTGGGAACAGGACTCCTCCAAGAAAGTCTTGCATCGCACCTTCATCTGGGGACGCTCTAGACGTATATAGGTCCGCGAAAAATGTTTGGAACTGAGAGGTGACACTCGGTGGGTCCGTAATGCATCCTCCCTCCCGCCCATGCAGGGATATAACCACTGGGGGCCTATCTTCGCTGTGTACCATGTACGCTAACAATTTGTCCGCATTTTCTCCATGTTCAAAAAACTTCTGTTTAGAGAAAAAGAGTTTGCGGCGGGCCTTCTCATACTGCAATTGGCTAACTACCGAGTCTGCAATTTCAGAAGGTCAGCCTGGGCAGGAGAAGGGTCCAACTCACATTGATGTTCTGTGATGGTCAACTCAGCTACGGCCTTCTCAAAGGCAGCAGCCGAATCTCCCTTGATCTTATTCATTTCAGACTTGAGGGTCGACCGTGCATGCATTTTAAACGACTCCCACACCACTAAAGGGGAGGTGGAGGGATCATTATCCATGAAGTATTGTTTAAACTCAGACAGGAGTGTATCGTCCTCCGGTAATAAAGTGAGCCAGAAGGGATTAAGGCGCCAGGAGCTAGGAGGTTTATTGACAGGAACTCCAATAGTAACCCAATAGGGACAGTGGTCTGAAAAGAGTCTCGGGCCAAATTTAGCAGTCTGCAACCTCAGGAGCAGCGACTGGGACAGGAGAATGTAATCAATGCAAGACATGGTATTATGCGTGGACGAGAAACAGGAGTACGCCCGTACTTGAGGGTTTAGATGCCTCCAAGTGTCCACTAGATTGAAATTGGTGAGAAGCCTGGAAAATCTCGTAATGGGGAGGGGCACGATTTATGAGCCTTTGGGCCTAAGTCTATCTAGATTAGGGTTAAGTGTTTCATTAAAGTCTCCCAGCCACACTGCCTGGACCGTGGGGTGACGGGACATATATGTGAAACCTTCCACAATGATTGTGGCACTAAAATGAGGTGGAACATAGAACGCTAAAAGGAGAAAGGGTTCACCATAGATCTTAACATGCAAGAAGACATAGCGCCCCTGTGGGTCTGTGGAAACATCACACAATTCAAAATGCAGCGACTTGGCCACCAAAATTGTGTATTGCAGTACGCCATATGGACGGAAATTTTATGCTAGCCATAATCTAGGCAACAACATATATATGGTGGAGTTCGGGCTTGTAAACAGCACAATGTAATGACAGCATATTGAAAAAAAATAGTGTATTGCAGTACGCCATATGGACGGATTGTAAGGCAAGTACTTACAGGGACAAAGCTGGAGAAGCGGTTGTTGTAGGCCTCCATTCTCATCATCCTGTATGAGCATACATCGCGGACAGCTGGTAGGGTGATCAGCGCGGTGATCCTCCAGGAGCTTCTCGGCTTTCCAGCCATGCAATAGCCTCCTCAGGATCCTCAAAAAAGATAGCGCGATCATCAACCTCCACTCGCAGCCTGGCCGGGAAGAGCATGGAGTATTTCAGATGCTTAATGCGCAGCCTGAGCTTCACCTCCATAAAGCTCTGTCTGCGGCGCTGTACATCCGCAGAGAAATCCGGAAAGATAGCCACTCAGCCATTACCGTGAGGTATGTTGCCTTTCTCCCTGGCGAGGCGCAAAACCGCATCCCGGTCTTTGTAATTGAGAAACTTGGCTATGAAAGTGCGAGGGGGTGCTCCCGATGGAGGGGGCCTAACCGGCATACGATGGGCCCTTTCTCCTGCTAGAATGGCAGGGAAGGCCTCCCGGTCATATGTAGTAATCAGGAGTTGCTCAAGGAAGGTGCTCGGATCTTTACCCTCTGCGCCCTCAGGGAGGCCGATGAAGCAGAGGTTGCATCTCCTCAAACGATTCTCCATGTCGTCCTGCTTAGCTAGTAATTGGTTGATCTGTAGCCGCATATGATCCGAACCCGCCTGCAGGGGTGGGATGGTGTCCTCCACTAGGCCCAACCTATTCTCTGCCTTTGTGACTCTTCCACAGAGTTTCTGGAAGTCCTGCCGGATCAGTGAGATGTCCACCTTGACCTCCTCGATCTGGACCGTAAGTAAGGTGCAGCAGAGCATTATGGCTTCCAGGAGAGTAGCTGTGTCCGCATTTTGCGGAGGTGGGTTTTCACACGTGGCGCCGCCATCTTCCCCTGCCTCTTCCCCGTCCAACCGACGAAACTGAGCAAGTTTAGCCGCGGTTGCCTTCTGGGCCTTAGTCGGGGACATAGTGCAGTGTGCTTGCGGGGTCCTCCAGAGCGTGTAGATGAAGTCAGGATATTGTAGGGTTGCAGGACAAGGAATATGTCAGGATCAATGGACGGAGCTCCTTCTCAGTGCGACCTACTCCATGCTGTGTCAGGCCACGCCCCCGCCATTTGTCATATCTAGTTAACAAGGAAAAAAGCCACTCAGGTGTGGTCGTCTTCAGACGTGATGGTACTCACAGAAACCACGGATACAGGCAATGCATATGCAAGCTATGATTAAACCCTAATAGTGTGAAACGCGTCAGCTTGACCAAGTGTGCTGTGACTTGTAGTGCTGTGATGGATTTACAATAAAGGCAATTTTATTTGGAGTGCGGCTGTCCAGAAGGAATTCCTTTTCTTTTGTCTGTCATATCTAGTTACTCGACGCAACATCATCTTTTCTATTTTACCAAAAAGTTGGGTATTATATTGTGTTTGTGTGCACTAAAATAATTTTAGTTTATTTTCTCCTGAAAATTTGCATTTGATAAACGGCCAGGCAAATGTCTTGTTTCATTTCTGTGTTCTATAGTCTCTTCAGCCTGAGGCAAGATGCAGGTTGTGCTTGATCAGAGGGCGTGTTCAACAGCAGGCTGTGATTGGGAAGGGGTGTGTGCCAGAGGCAGGCAGTGATTGGCCAGAGGGTGTGGCGGTTGAACAGACTACCTAGTATGCTGTGTGTCTGCACAGTGTCCTCTACATCTGAACAATCAGCCATAGGATGCAAACTAACCACACTAACACAGATTAGCTCTTGTGCTTTGTGTGGTCAGTTTAGAACTCAGAAGAAAGTTGTCTGGCAGGATCTACCAGGTACTTCAGATGGAAGAAGTACAGGAAAAGGATAGAGATTATGATCTATAAAATACACTTATGTGAACACACACATAGAAAAAAAGTAAAGACTTATGGTAATATACACCTTTAAAACCACTTGCCACCAAATTGCGTACCTGTACATCATTGGCTTCAAGTGGTTGTGCCGGGGTGATGCCTGCAGCTGCAAGCATCACCCCGGTACCATTATTTAGAGCCGACAATCGAGCTTTCTTGTATAAACGACCGATGCGGCTAAGCAGCCGCTTGCCAGTTATTACAAGCAGTGGAAGGGGGCGTTCCCCCCTTCCTGCCGCCTTCCGCAGCTTGCCGGGCCCTCCCATCCCACCAGGAGACCCGAGCCACCGCCCACACGTTCCCTGGCTGACCAGAGACCTGAACAAAGTCAGAATCAGCTTTGATTGGGTCTCGGATGTAGTAACCCGGAAGAGACGTCACAACGTCACTTTTGGTTTACTTGGCAGCCAACGGCACCATTTGAAAAAAAATCTAAGTATTCAAAAACGCATATCTTGGTGTTTTGAATGCTTTTAGGAGGAGGAGGGATTTGGGGTCAGATCTCTTCATAAAGAGTACCTGTCACTGCTTATTACTGTCACAAGGGATGTTTATATTTCTTGTGACAATAAAAGTGATCAGAATTTTTTTTTTTAAAAGGGGCAGAGTAATAAATAAATAAAATACGATTTTTTTTTTTTTTAAACTGCTCCATCCCTCCATGCTCTCTAGGCTCTCTGCTAAAAATGATATATAATGTTTGGGGGTTCTATGTAATTTTCTAGCAAAAAATTCTGTTTTTAACATGTAAGCAACAAATGTCAGAAATAGGCTTGGTCTTCAAGTGGTTAACCACTTGCCGACCTCCGCACGCCGATATACGTCGGCAGAATGGCACGGGCAGGCAAATGGGCGTACCTGTACGTCCCTTTAAATTGGCCTGCGATTGCGGTCAGTAAAGGCAGAACAGGGGGGTTCCTTTGTAAACAAGGCATTTCCCTGTTCTGCCTAGTGACACGTCAGGGATCTACTGTTCCCTGTGATCGGGAACAGTGATCGCTGACGTGTCACTGGTAGCTCCTCCCCCTTACAGTTAGAATCACTCCCTAGGACACACTTAACTCCTTCAGTGTCATTTTTACAGTAATCGGTGCATTTTTATAGCACTGATCGCTGTATAAATGACAATGGTCCCAAAAATGTGTCAAAAGTGTCCGATGTGTCCGCCATAAAGTCGCAGTCACGATAAAAATCGCAGATCGTTGCCATTACTAGTAAAAAAAATGATAATAAAAATGCCATAAAACTACCCCCTATTTTGTAGACGCTATAACTTTTGCGCAAACCAATCAATATACACTTATTGCATTTTTTTTACCAAAAATATGTAGAAGAATACGTATCGGCCTAAACTGAGAAAAAAAATAGCTTTTTTTTAAAAAAAAATGGGGATAGTTATTATAGCAAAAAGTGCGACATATTGCTTTTTTTTTTCAAAATTGTCGCTGTATTTTTGTTTATATCGCAAAAATTTAAAACCACAGGGGTGATCAAATACCACCAAAAGAAAGCTCTATTTGTGGGAAAAAAAGGACGTCAATTTTGTTTGGGAGCCACGTCGCACGACCTCGCAATTGTCAGTTGAAGTGTGCTGAATCGCAAAAAGTGGCCCGGTCATTTGGCAGCCAAATGGTCCGGGGCTGAAGTGGTTAAAGAAGAGGAACGGACAGATTTTATTGTATGGTCAGTTTCCTGCAATCTCAGCTTCACCTATTTCATTTTTTTTCTTCTAAACAACTTTTTTTCATACATTATTTATTTAGGTCATAGCCTATAACTATGCATAGTTTGTTTTTTATGTAATCAGGTTTTAAATGTCTACTGAGTTTCATGAATGATGACTGGGTCACAGGAGCTTCCTAATCCGCAGCGACGAATACTAGTGTTAATTACACTGTGAAGCTTCTACGTAGAGACTGCTTAATGTGTCTGCTTCATGTTATTCCAGTTTACCGCTTTAATGTTTAAGTTTAGCATCCTTGTAATTAATGTAAAGCAGCACTGCAAAGTGTTTTAGAATAAGCGTTGACTCATTTAGCTATAATTATGATGAAGGGTGAGATACATTTGTGAACCGTTTTGAATAAACAACAAGTCATTTCCCCATGTAAATATGTCACACATAAAATCCATGCCTTAGAAGCAGAAAACTGGGACACCAGTGTAATATTCCTGTTTATCTCTTTTAGTATGCCACGTGCTTTGTCTAGCGGCTTTATGCAGTAAATTAGTACAAATAGCAATGGTGTTCGAAGGGCTCTACTCCACATAACCATTCAGGTTTTCAGTTTACAGAAGTCGATAACAAAAACTGACGGGTTGTTGATGGTCACCATACTGTGCGCATTGCTTTTTAGGGCATCGGAGGCTTGTGACCCGCGTCCCAATTTTCCATTGGCCTCTACGCTGTTAATGTCAAAATCTCTGCTGGATGCCAAACACTGTAAAAGAAAGGATTATTCTTTGAAGTGATTATCCCTGTTTATAAGGCTGGACATTAAAAGCTTAAAAGAAAAAAAGTATTTCAGTAAAAAGCAAAAGTAGGCTATCGACTAGTAAAATTGCTCTTTGATATGTAGTTAAAGAGACACTAAACTCCGGTTTACGAAATTAAAATTCTATTCAAGTATGTACCTTCTGTTGTTCCCAGCAACCTCCAGATTTCCAAATATTTTTTTTGCTGCTGTGATCTGAGTTCCTGACTTACACTGTATGTAGAAACATAGCCACCAGCGGTGGTTGGTGCTAAATATTTCGGGCGGAGCGGAAAACTAACGCCATCCACCACCCCCAGACGGACAGGAAGGCGACAATCACTGCTAGCAACACCCCCCCCTCGAACGGATAGGAAGGCGGCGATTACTGCTAGCAACAACCTCCCCCCCCCCCGGGACGGACAGGAAGGCGGTGATCACTGCTAGCAACAACCCCCGTCGGATGGACAGGAAGGCGGCGATCACACTGCTAGCAACCACCCCCCCCCCCGGACGGACAGGAAGGCGGCGATCACTGCTAGCAACAACCCCCCCCCCCCCCGGATGGACAGGAAGGCGGCGATCACTTCTAGCAACAACCCTCCCCGGGCGTTAGACAGACGAAAGGCAGCGGCAGAGACTAACCTTAACATAGGGGGCAGGGGGATGAAGAGCCGGGTCATTCTCCTCTCCATTCTCCTCTGAACAGGAAGTCTGTCCTGAGACATGATTGGCCAGTGTGTCCTGAGACAGCTGCTTCCTGACTGGTCGGAAGGAGAATCAGGAAGACAATAGCGAGTATTAATTTGCTATTGTCACACAACTGAGTGGGCTCAGGTCACAGTGCTATGCGCCCCGATTCCACCCTTTTTTTGAAGCCAATTAGAGCCTCAGGCTCTAATCATGTGCTTAAAAAAAAAAAATTGGAATCTATGCGTCCGGTGCCCTGCATGTATATTACGGGCCAGGTACATGGATTAGGACGGGCCACCACTGATGTAGCCTCGCTCCTATGGGACTTGTAGTGTGCATAGAACACTGATGCACGTGACCACAACTAAAGTACGCTGCCTGTTGAGGGGCGTGTCCGGATGTAGAGCAGGGAAGACGTGTTGCTGAGGAGCTCCATACATCCTGACAAAATCTGCTGCCATCCTGCCTTCCCACCGCCCGGGTGAGCCCTCAAACTTACCTGGCGGGTCCCTGAAGGTCCTCTGCCTCGGCCACATCCTGTATTTTTGGCCCTGGTCGCCCGATCGAGCCGTTACCGGGACTTGCGACTGGCTCTGTACTCCCGGGTCCCGCCGCCATCTTGCGGCCTGCTGTCCTTCTCGGAGCCTCTGGGCTCAATTGCCGTGGTTCGCGGGGCTGGAGGTGCCTCATCCACGCACACCGGGGGCACCAGTGGTGGGGAAGGGGATCCGGACCGGCGCTGCGACCGCCTGGGGACCTCGGGAGATTGATTGCCCGGGCCTGCGGCCTACGCACATCTTGCGGCCTACCGCGATTCCGGAAGCCTCCGTCCTTAATTTCTGAGTGCCGCGGGACACGCGGCGGACGGGCACGTCCTCCGGAGCCACCATCCGTGCCGGGGGGGGGGGGGTCGGCACCGCGTCTGACGACTTTCGGAGAGCTGCTCCTACGCATCCACGTCTGCAGCCCGCAGCCATCTTTCGGCCTCCTGACCGGCCCCATCCATCGGACGCAGGTACGCCTCCCCTCCTCCTGGGATCCTTTGGGTGATTGACTGCCTCACAATACTGCGGGGGGGGGGGCTCCCCCACTCCTGCACCTCTCCATCCTGTCTCTGCTGTGCCCCCCCGTCCTCCCTTTTTTGGACTGGGCCCCTCTGCCTGCGAACCCCCCTCTCCCCCCCCCCCTGAACTTTCCCTAATTTTGGGGTAAGGCTTGGATGGGCCGCCCTAGGACCCGCTACTCCACAAATAAGGGCCCGAAGGCTCCTCACATACCCCCGTCAGCAGTTGTTTCGTCTCCACGGAGATCCTCGGCTGGGATAGCGGCCAATACGCAGATGGCTGCGGAGTCGGGGGTGGCGGCGCCACCCACGGGAGTGGAGATCCTGGCAGCCATCACATCCTGTAAAGAAACTCTGACATCTAAAATTGATTTTTTGACAGTGGATGTCGGTCTTCTCCGTCAAGATATGGATAAATTTCGCTCTCGCATCGCAGAGGTGGAGGACAGGGTCTCTGTGGTGGAGGATACGGTCCGGTCAGATTCCAGGGAGATACGGGCCCTCCAAATTCAAGTGAAAGCACTGCAGGAGCGCGCGATAGACACCGAGAACCGCCTCAGGCGGAACAACATCCGTATAATTGGACTGCCCGAGAGGGCCGAGGGCCCTAGGCCTGCTGAATTTACTGAGCAATTACTGACCACCCTGTTTGACCTGGGTGCCCCGGCATCTACCTTTGTGGTTGAAAGAGCCCACAGGGTTCCACCGCTCCCTCCAAGACCTGGGGCCCCTCCACGCCCCTTCCTGCTACGAATGCTGAACTACCGGGACCGGGACCGCATTCTTGCGGCGGCACGAGCCATGCCTGACATTAAGTATGAAAACACCAGACTACTTTTCTTCCCAGACTTCTCCCAGGAGGTGCAACAACGTCGCAAGTCCTTCACTGATGTGAGACGCCGGCTCCGGGAGAAGGGACTACGCTTTGGCCTGTTGTATCCCAGCAGACTGCGAGTCACTGACGGTAGCGACACTCATTTCTTTGATACCCCGGAGGCGGCAGCGGCGTGGCTAGACGCCCGTTAACCTTAGACAGCCGAGGACCAACGGTGGAGTTCACTCGGCAGGGAACAGATATGCTTCTACTATCCCATCAATGAACATCTTTCCTGTCTTCTGATGAATCCCAGCACTGCCCCTTCTATGCCCCTAATCCTGCTTATCCCTGCTGGCTTTCACCTTTGTTCCTTCTACACAAATGTTCACTTTGGCTGATTGAACTTCCACTCACTCCTGTCTAAGGAGCTCCAATGGCAACTAACGAACTGCCTCGCTCATGAACCAAGGTGACTCAAGTTGTTTCCCCCTTTTCCACACCTTGGACTTCCA
Source organism: Rana muscosa (assembly GCA_029206835.1). Classification (NCBI taxonomy): domain Eukaryota; kingdom Metazoa; phylum Chordata; class Amphibia; order Anura; family Ranidae; genus Rana; species Rana muscosa. Next base: position 688,701,578 of record CM055117.1, read on the forward strand.
CCCAGAGTTGAGGCGGACTTCCCCGGAAACTTCTCCCTCACCTGCGGTCCTACGGGCCGACTTCTTAGGGTCGCAGTGACCTAAAGATTACATGTTTCTCTCAGTTAAGGGACAAAACCCTGCATCAGTTTTTATGGCTCTTGGGTCCCTTTTTTTTGGCCCTTGACGCTAGGTTTGTATGGTGTTTGGGTAGGGTGTTTTATGTTATGGGGAGAAGGGTTCAATTGTTATGAAGGTCCAGATAATTACTGTGTTGCTCAATTACCTTATGGGTCTCTGACCCTATTGAATAGGTGTGCCACTACTGTGTTTACTTATATGTGTTGGGTTGATGGTCTCATCCTGCTTCTATTTCCCCCTGGTGTTCCTTGATGGCTCCTCCGGATGCTGAGCTCCTGACCGGTCTGTCGTGGAATGTTCGGGGGCTCAACTCGAAGTTTAAGAGGTCACTCTTATTCCAATATTTGAAAATACATAATCCCCACATAGTGCTACTGCAGGAGACACATTTAACCGGCAGCAAGGTTATGGCTCTGAAGAAGCCCTGGGTACAGAGGGCGTTTCATGCGACCTACTCTTCATATTCTCGTGGGGTGTCTATCCTGATTAGCAAACGTGTACCGTGTGTGATACACGATGTTCATCTGGACCCCCAGGGAAAGTTCGTTATGGTTGTTCTGAGTGTATATACCCAAAAGTATGTCATAGTGAATGTTTATTTGCCTCCCCCTGGTCAGGTGCAGGCTCTGTACACTCTCTACGAGAGGCTGGCTCCGCATTGCCCAGCGCAGGTTCTGTTCATGGGAGACTTTAATGCTACGCTGTCCCGTGACCTGGACAGGCCTTCCCCCCAATCCAATTTTAACTCTGATCTCGGAACGTGGGCTCAGGCCACGGAGTTCCAGGAGGCATGGAGGTGGCTTCATCCCCAAGATAGAACGTACTCTTGTTTTTCGGCCACATTTAGAACCTCCTCCCGCATTGATCTAGCTTTTGCTAATTCCACCATGCTGGCTAACGTTCAGGAGGCATGTTATCTCCCCTCTGGCCTCTCTGATCATCACCCCCTTAAATTGACCATTAGGACCACCAGGTCGCGGAACAATGCCCTTTGGAGGTTGCAACCCCATTGGATCAACAACGAGGCTGTCCACGACAGGGTTCTTTCCCCCCTGGGGGAGTATTGGGCGCACAATGCGGGGTCGGCTTCTCTGGAGATGACCTGGGACGCCTCCAAGGCTCACAGCAGGGGTCAGTATATCTCGGCTGTGGCGGCGGTAAAGGCGGAACTGGGAGACGGGGTATCTGACCTGCAGCGTAGGGTGGATGAGGCGATGAATCAGTATTCAGCCTCGCCGACGGTTTCCAACTTTGAACACCTGTCATCGCTTAGGCGAGAACTACATCTCTATGTTACAGGTGCCACTAGTCTTGGTATACAGGGTAGCAGACAGGCATACTTTGAACATGGAGATAAAAATAGCAAACTGCTGGCGATGCTAGCGCAGCAGGACAGGCCCTCAGCGGTTATATCGGAGATCCTCACGGCAGGCGCTTTAGCCACCTCTCAGGAGGATATTCTGTCTGCATTCAACACTTTCTACACTTCTCTTTATGCCTCTTCACTTCCTGACGGGTTTGATCCTGCGCCTATGATCTCCCTGCTGGACACATTGGCCCTGGGGTGGCTCTCTGACACGGAGAGGCAACTCCTTGTCTCGGAGATCACCCCAGAAGAAGTCACACTGGCCATTAAATCTTTTCCGGCAGGAAAAACCCCAGGGCCGGATGGCCTGCCCATTGAGTACTATAGGGCCCACGCAGAATTGCTCGCCCCTAAACTAGCTCAGATGTTTCAAGCTTGCTTGAATCAAGACTCCTTGCCACCCTCTATGAGAGAAGCCCATGTGGTTCTAATTCCTAAGCCTAATAGAGACCCTAAGTTCTGCGCCTCATACAGGCCAATTGCACTTCTCAACTGTGACCTTAAAATTTTGACCAAGTTACTGGCCACTAGACTCAACGTAGTGATAAAGTCCCTGATTGACCCCGACCAAACGGGCTTCATGCCCGGTAGATCTACAGACATTAATATACGCAGATTATTCCCTAATATTCATGCCCCCCATACTAACCAGGGTACTAGAACCATTGTCACCTTGGATATAGAGAAGGCATTCGACACAGTGGAATGGGTCTATCTGTGGGAGGTACTTAGACGAATGGGGTTCCCGTTAAAATTTATAGGCTGGATACGCACACTTTATACTGGTCCTACGGCACGCATTAAGCTGAATGGCTCCTTGTCTCCTCCGTTCTCCCTGCAGAGGGGCACCAGACAGGGATGCCCTCTCTCCCCGGCTCTGTTCGCCTTGGCAGTGGAGCCTATTGCTGAGGCTCTTAGGAGCTCGGCCGAGGTCCGCGGTCTTCGGGTGGGCTGGCTGGAGGAGAGAGTGGCTTTATACGCGGACGATATGCTCCTGTTCCTGAATGACGCTGGTGACTCTCTGCGGGGCGCACTTGGTATCATGGATGCCTTCGCCGCCTTCACGGGGCTGAAGGTGAACTGGCACAAGTCGCAATTGTTCCCAGTGGATGCGGGGGCCCGGTCCTCCTCGCCCTCCTCTCTCCCGCTTCAGTGGGTTGAGCAGTTCACCTACTTGGGAATTGTTATCTCAAGGGAGACTGGGGATTTTGTGCGGCTAAATCTCGACCCTGTCCTGGTGACCATTAAAGCCAAACTTAAGGCGTGGAGTAACCTCCCCCTTTCTCTCATCGGGCGTATTAACCTGATTAAAATGAAAGTCCTTCCTAAACTCACGTATATTTTTCGTAACTCCCCTCACTGGCTGACTAAAGTCTTCTTTAATTCCCTCAGGCAACTCTTCCTCTCCCTTATTTGGGGGGGCAGGCCACCTAGATTCAAATATTCCACCTTGACCAGGCCTGTGGACAGTGGCGGCTTGGCTCTCCCTGATTGTTACAAGTATTATTTGGCCACTCAGCTTGTGACCGCCCACTGGTGGCTGAGACCGGACCTGACCAACTCCGTGACGGTACTGGAGGCAGCCATAGTGGGGTCCCTGGAGGCACTGGAGGGACTGCTATTCAGGGGGCCTAAAACGCCTCACAATCTCACCCCTTCCATGCGTACCACCATGCGGGCATGGAAGGCGGGTGAGGCACTAAGGGCACCCCAGCCGAACTCTTGGTCTCCTCACACCCCCCTGTGGCTGAATCCCAACCTATCACAATTCCACACTATCCCCGATCCGCAGGCCTGGGCCAAGTATAAAATACTGACCCTCAAACATATCATCACCAACGGAGATCTCACTCCCTTTCACACTTTATGTGCTAAATTCAACGTACCTGACCGAGCCCACTTTAGATATCTCCAAATTGCACATGCCTTCAGGTGCCAATTTTTGGGCAGGCCAGTCGAACTGGCATACTCAGAGTTGGAATCTACTATCCGGGTGAAAGACCTGGAGAAGCCCGCGTCTCAGATTTATGGGTCCCTGCTGGTTGCTGCTATCCCCGAGCTGTCTTCCCTCCGCAGGAAATGTGTGGAGGACATACCGGGGCTGGACGCGGACGACTGGAGGGAGGTTTGGGATTATCCCTTCTCCCCTCTGGTCTCAGCAAGGGACAAATTAGTCCAATATAAAATTGTCCACAGGGCTCACTACACGCCTCACAGGCTGCACCAGATGTCACCGGAGCATTCTCCGGAGTGCTGGCGCTGCTCCTACCGGCCAGGGGGTTTCTTACATATTTTCTGGGCTTGCCCAGCAATTGTACAGTATTGGAGTGAAGTGCTACGGGTGATCAATAAGGCCACCGGGACTTGCGTCCCATGCGAGCCCATACACTGTTTGCTAGGACTGGTTGACCAACTGCCAATACTCAGAGCCAGAAAAACACTCATATCCCTGTTGTTGTATTATGCGCGCAAAGCCATTACAATGAATTGGAAACAATCGTCTCCCCCCTCTGTTAAATTTTGGAAAAACTTAATTAATGCCAGTTTGCCCCTATATAGAGCCACGTACTTGTCTAGAGGTTGTCCGCACAAATTTGAAAAGGTATGGAACTGTTGGTTAGATGACAGAAGCACGGCAAGTGATACAGTGACCACTGTCTAGACTTCTATTGTATCATTGAAATATCGATCTATTAACCCAAATAATGTTTCCAGGCTACCTTCCTCTATCAATACCACTTTGAAGCATGACGTATATTGACTGAACCCTCTCCCCAAGCTTGGGGTTGTAGTATAGACTAAGTTAAGTTCTTTGTTATTTGTCGCCCTGTGACGGTCTGATGCCGAAACAGGGTAATGGCCCCTGCGTGGGCAGCTGTTATGCCTAGGTGTGGGCAAAATGTGTGTATGTTTTATAAAAATTCAATAAAAGATTTAAAAAAAAAAAAAAAGTACGCTGCCTGTTCATGTGGATATGCCACACGTTAGGACTAGGCTCTGCTGCAAAATAGGATTCAGTATTATGCCTTTGTTTTAGACACAAACTGGAAATAATTATATGAATGTAATGGTGCGGGAATCTGCCACAAGTCGCGTGCGCCACATTACCTAAGCCATGGGTGCTCATCCTACTGCCCTCCATGCCTCTGCCTTTGAGAGTCATGCTTGTAACTGTCAGCCTGGCAATGCCTCATGGCATTGTAGTTTCACAACAGCTGGAGTGCTACATTGAGCACCCATGACCTAAGCAATTAGACTTGTTTCAGGTCTATCTGCGTCACCTGTGCCAGTTGCTTTTTCAGAGAGAAATATAAACAAGCAGAGGTCTGCCCTAGATAACAGGGAAAATGGCAGTTTTCCATATAGGAAGCTGCCACAGATTCGCACCAGCTGTGAACTTGTCATAGGTGTGAGCTGTCAGCAGTCCCTCTATCTACATGAGCAGTGACTTCACTACGTGAGCAGAGCTTACAGGCTTACAACCCTTTTCTTCCCTCCTGCTCTGAGCCAACCAGGCAGGGGGGTTTGGAGGGGGGAGCCAGAGAGATCCAAGATTTTTCTTCTATGTTGGTTTGCTAATCATTTTAATGAGCTGCTCTGGTCAACTGGCACCCAATAGCAAACTCTGCATAAATTTTAGCATTTACTTGAAATAAAAATGCATTTAATTTGTTTGTTAAAATTAACATAGTTCACAATATATCAAGAGAAAGCAAGAACTGATTGTCGCCTGCATGACGGAGTTTGGTGCCGCTGATCGGAATTCAAAACAAGGGGCACAACCTAACTGCCAGGAACAATCTATGGAATGCATGGGCAATAGTGTGGTGCTGTCATGAAAGATGATGTATCATGAGAAGCCATACAAAGTATATTTTGCATTATTATAAAATGGGCTTATGCATGACTATGGATTAGTTATACTGTATACAAAGCCCACACTTTTTCATTTAGATGTGGATAGAGTACCAAAAGGTATTAACCTTGTAAGTGCACTATGCACCACATTTTATGTGTTTAGATTGCTTATGTATTTTTTGATTTATGTTGCCTTATTTGATAATTGAGGGAATGTTGTTTTTCAGGAGCTGTTGCCAAGTGATTGTAATCTTTTACATTTTATTATACAGTTGGAAACAAAATGTACATTATAAAAATTGCACGTTCAAAGTACTTGTGTGAATACTATAAAGCCTGTTTTTCTAGAATATCCTGTACACAAGAAAAAATATTTATAAACTACAGAGTTAGCTGTAGGAAGTGGTCCAAATAACTGAAGAAAAACATGTAAAAAAGGAATTTTAAGTTTGAAATAACTAAATCCTGTATATTACAACCTGATCTTATGAGCATATTTCTGGTTTTATCACAAAGGTATTCTTGCTGTGTTTATGGTTTTATTCTTCTTGCCCTCCCCTAATTATACCGGGCCAGTTCTGACATTCCTCTCCTACATGTAAAAATCTTTATTTTTTAATAGAAAATTACCCAGAACCCCCAAACATTATATAAATAAATAAATCACACAGTATTTGCGCAGCAATTTTTCAAATGCAATTTTTGGGGAAAAAATACATTTTAATGAGTGAGATAAAAACAAAAAACAATATTTACCCCAATTTTTTTGTATAATGTGAAATATTATGTTTCACTGAGTAAAGAGATACCTAAGAGCCCATTCACACAGGGGCAACTTTGGATCCGACTTCAAGACGCCCCAGGTCGCCCCTAGTCGCCTCAAGTCGCGCTGCATGAGAAAATCAATGTAAGTGAATGGTGCCGTCTTAATGCACACTACTGCAGTCGCTCCGACTTCAAAAAAGGTCCTGTACTACTTCAATCCGACTTCTAGGCAACTGCTAGGCGACCTGTACCCATTGATTTCAATGGAAGTCGCTCAGAAGTCGGATCCCTGTCTTAACAGAAGCAACTTTCCAGGAAGAAAACATACATTTCTCAGGCAAACCTCTCCCTCCCCCTCCCTCCCACAGAGCTGATTCTTGTTTGATTGGCCACTGGAATGTCTCCTGTCCTGGAGGCAACTTGAAGTTGTCTTGTAAGTAGCTCCAGGTCGCGCTGTGATTCATACTCAAGTCGTGTCCAAGTTGCCTCCCAAAGTCGCACTGGAAGTCGTGTTGCCCCTGTGTGAATGGAGTCTAACATGTCACGCTTTTAAAATTGTGCACACTTGTGGAATGGCATCAAACGTTGGTACTCAGAAATCTCCTTAGGTTATGCTTTCATTTTTTTTTTCTCAGGTTACCAGTTTAGAGAGGAGTTCTTGTGCTAGAATTATTGCTTTTGCTCCAACGATCGTGACAATACCTCACATGTGTGGTTCAAATGCTGTTTATCTATGTGGGTGCAACCTACGTATGTGTTCACTTCTGCGTGCGAGCATGAGGGGATGCGGGTGCTTTAAATGTTTGTTTGTTTTTTATTATTTTTTTTCATTTTTACACTGTCCCTAATTTTATTTAATCACTTTTATTCCTATTACAAGAATTGCAAGAAATGTAAACATCTCTTGTATAGGAATAAGGCATGACAGGTCCTCTTTGATCAGTTCTATAGTAATCTGGTTCCGCCGCTGGATCGTTAATACGGCTTCCTGATCGAACGGGAGAGACCGGAAAGGCACTGGAGGGCGGTGGGAATGGGGGTACATCCCCTCCCGCTGTTTGTAAAAGCAATCCAGCGGCTGAATAGCTGCTGGGTTGGCATTAACATTACAAGGAATCACCTGCTGAAAACAAAGATATCTGAATGATGCCTATAGCTGCAGGCATCATTCAGATATCACCACTTCAACCTAAGGACGTTATAAGATATCCTACAGGTGGGAAGTGGTTAACCTTCTGCTGCCTGCTCACACCTTGCTTACCTCCTGATGCCTCTCCATTAATCTCATCACGCCCACGCTATAGCCAAAAGATGGTACAGTGCGGGCCTAAATTGCCGGGAGGGCGTCCATGTACATCCCGTGCATGAGCTGCCTGCGCCCCCCCTACGAGACTCGGCTGATCATAGATCGGAGTAAGGGGCTGATCTCGACCCCTTGCCACGTGGTCAGCTGTCAGCCACGCTGATCATGTGATGTAAACAAAGCCAGTAACCGGCTATTTTTTTTCCTAATGCTGACAGCGTGAGGAGAAAAAAAAAAGTCGATCACCGGCTACTGTCAAAGGGACATCGGTCCCTAACAGCTAGAGACACTGCCACCTCATCTGTGCCCACCAGTGCCACCTCATCTGTGCCCACCAGTGCCACCTGTCAGTGCCCATAAGTGCCACCTATCAATGCCCACCAGTGCCACCTATCAGTGTTGATCAGTGCCTCATCATCAGTGTTGCCTATCAGTGTCATCTACCAGCGCCCATCAGTGCCACCTATCAGTGCTACCTATCAGTGCCCACCAGTGCCGCCTCATTAGTGCCTATCAGTGAAGCCTTTTTGGTCTTTTTTTTTGTTTGGCAAAAAACAAAAACCTCAGTAGTGATTAAATACCATCAAAAGAAAGCTCTATTTGTGTGAAAAAAATGATAAAATTGCATGCCCACTCAATTGTCATTTAAAGTGCATCAGCGCTGAAAGCTGAAAATTGGCCTGGGCAGGAAGGGACTTTAAGTGCCCAGTAAGCAAGTGGTTAAACCCTCCAGCCAATCATCCTCCAGCGTGCTTGCGTTGTGCACCAGCTCATCTGTACATTTCGGACTGTAAAGCCTCGTACACACAATGAGAATATCGGACAAATAATGGTCCGTTTTTTCTTGCATGCTAGTCTCATATTGAAAATAAAAAGGTTACTAAAGTTATGAAAATTCTCGTACGACAGCATACAACATGTGATGTAATGTGTTGTATTGCATTGTATTCTTTAGTTTCCGATCATGCGTGGTCTTTGTCTTCCATTTTTAAATTTTTTTGGACAAATACTGTACTGATTAAACAAACATCTTATCGTATGAGAAAATAAATTTTGTTTGTCCCTTCTGATAATTTTGCATGAACTGTCCTGATCGGCTCTCGAAAGCTGTGTACTAACGATCAGATTATCGTACGATCGCTTTGAAAGTGGTATGATTTGTCTAAATTTCTGATCGTGTGTACTAGCTATTTCCCTGAACAAGATAACCAGATGTCACAGATCAGAGCTGATCAAGGATATAAGTATAAGCATATACTAAACAGGATAGTTGCTAAACGATAGAAAAGCACATTCTCCAAAAGCACCAAAGTATAGTGGAATGTTTTAAGATTCAGTCTGGAATTTATGACAAGGCTGCTGTTCAGAATCAGCTTGTTTCCAAGGCCACTGAGAAAATAGGCATAACCTATTGTACGAATTACAAATCCTGGACCTACTTAGAGAAACACAGAGGATGCATTTTTCTCTAGGCTGTCATCTTGCTCCGCATTTGATGATCTTGTAAATTAGTGATCCTTCCTACGTCAAGACCTTGTACCTTTGCAAACCAGGTCAGCAGTGGCAGCTTCCCTATTTTTTTCCCTGCTGGTTACATGACAGGTCAGCAACTTAATTGGATTGCATATATGATGAATCACATGTATAGGCTTAGAAAGGTTATATGATTAATCGCACATTTAGGAAACTTTTTTCCCTTCTCTTAACTCTGTGTGATCATCCTTCTTTGATTAGTTAAACAGCACTTGCACTACAATCCTGTACTGTTTGCTTTTTTCAATCACATTTTTGTTTTCGCTAAGGCCTCATTCAGACGAGGCGGACTTCGTTGATCTCCGCTGAGCTGGCGAATGACAGGTTCCTCTCTGCTCACTGAGCAGGGAGGGGCTTGTCCAGCGCCGCTGTTTCCTATGGAGAGATCGGACGAAAACGGACAGCATGTCCGTTTTCATCAGATCTCACCCGATCCGATCCGCCATAAGTCTGATTTTAGTGGGTGGGATCGGGTCGGATGTCAGCGGACATGTCACCGCTGACATCCGACACTCCATAGAGATGTATGGAGCGGCCGTTCAGGTCCGCCCAAAAAACTGACAGGCGGACCTGAATGGTCCGACCGCGTGAAAGGGGGCTTAAGCCTCATACACACGATCGGAGTATCCGACGGGAATTGTGTGATGACCGTTTGTTTGCTCCAAGGGGCAATTGTTGTCGGATTTTCCACGGACAAATGTCGGTGTTTGTTGGCCGACAATTCTTTGACATTTTGTATGCAAGACAAATTCCTGGCCAACGCCCTTTGGAAAAAAGTCCTACGCTTTGCCCGCTGAAAATCCGATCGTGTGCATGAGGCTTTAGTGAGGGGTGTCCAACCTGCAGCCCAAGGGGTGCATGACAGCTGTGAATGCGGCTCAACACAAAATTATAAAAAAAATTAAATCAAATATTCTTTATTTTTTTTCCCTGTAAAACATAGTAATTTTTCCTTTATACGCAACAATTCAAATATAAAATATCAAAATAGAAAAACCCATACACACTTTGGTGTTCTCCCCTTTTCTGTTCCCCCTCCCCTCTCCCCCCCATTCATACTCATACCCCCTCAGCCCCTTCCCCTCGTCCCCACTCATACCCCCCTTCCGTCTCCCACATTCAATCTCCCCGCCCCACATTCCCATCACCCACCCTCTAACGTGTCTCCACTTCAAGCCATATTTTCCACATATTTTTAAATTTCTTTTTATTTCCCTTCTTAGTGTATATAAATTACTTTCTCCTGATAGTATCATCTATTACCTTCCTCCATTCTGTCCCCGTTTGGGGAGGTCTTTTGCTTGCCACCTGTGTGCAATAAGTTTCCTTCCCTGAAACAGGCACCTTATTATTGCCATTTGTATATCTCCTGACATTCCCCTTTCTTCCAGGAGACCCAATACACACATCTTAACCCAGGGTTCGACAAACCCCGGGCGCCAGGTCGCCATTGCGACTAGAATTAGTGACCTGACGCCTGGGGCGGCACAGCTGGTGTATCCTGTGTCTCTGTGCGCCCCCCCCCGCCGTGCGATCGTGTCTTTGCGGCCTTCTGCAGGCCTATCTTTCCTTCTGTGATCTGGCGCCATCTTGTGATGGCTGTTGGTATGACAAGACAACCAGCAATGCTAATGGAGCTTCCCCTGTCTGTTTTCACTGCCATCTCCTTCCCTCTAATTAGAACCCCCAAACATTATATATATTTTTTATTCTAACACCCTAGAGAATAAAATGTCGTTGCAATACTTTCTGTCACACCGTATTTGCGCAGCGGTCTTACAAGCGCACTTTTTTGGGAAAAAAATACCCTTTTTTTAATTAAAAAATAAGACAACAGTAAATTTAGCCCAATTTTTTTTTATATTGTGAAAGATAATGTTACGTCGAGTAAATTGATACCCAACATGTGCGCTCGTGGAATGGCGACAAACTTTCACCCTTTAAAATCTCCATAGGCGACATTTAAAAAATTGTACAGGTTGCATGTTTTGAGTTACAGAAGAGGTCTAGGGCTAGAATTATTGCTCTCGCTCTACCAATCGCGGCGATACCTCACATGTGTGGTTTTAACGCCACTTTCATATGCAGGCGCTACTCGCGTATGCGTTCGCTTCTGCGCGCGAGCTCGGCGGGACGGGGCACGTTCCTGGCTCCTAACTTTTTTAGCTGGCTCCTAGATTCCAAGCAAATTTGTCAAGCCCTGTCTTAACCTCTGGTTGTAGAGATGTCCCAAACACAAAATGTATCTTATCTACAATCTCTTTCCAGTACCAGTATAACTTAAGGCACCTCCAGACCATGTGTATTGGGTCTCCCTTGTCATCTCCGCATCTCTGGCACTTCACGTCAGGTCTCCTGCCGAACTGAAACATCCTTTGGGGCGTGTAATACGCTCTATGTATTAAGTAAAGGTGGGACACGATTTGAGAGGGGGATAATGATACCCTGGGTCCTGTTTCTAATATCCACTTCCACTTTCACTGTTCCTGTGTAATTGGACCCATGTCCCTCTCCCATTTTTCCTTGTTTTTAATATCTGATCCTTCTCTCTGGTCCGCCCCGTCTATACACCTATACATGTCCAAAATCTTCCCTCTTGATGCGTCCGCGTTTACTATTTTCCGAAGAGAAGGCATTTTATTCCATTCTGGGGTCTCCCGCCCAAACTGCGCATTCAGGGCGTTCCTGATTTGCAGGTATCTATAAAAAGACCTATTTCGGATTGAATATTCCTCTCTTATCTCTTGAAATGACTTTATTCTTCCTGTCTTAAAAAGTTGTGTCAGGAGGTGTATAACGCCTCTATCCCATTCCTCAATTTTCCCCATGGCTTTAAGTTCCTTTTAAATTGTTATTATCCCATATAGGGGAGAATTCAGAGAATCCGCTATATCTTAGCATATTCTTGACCGTTTCCCAGCATTTTACCATCAGTTGTGCTGTGGGACCCCTAGAACAGAAAGAATCCACCTCCACTGCCTCTACTTCTGTATCATGACTAGTGTCATTCAATATCAAGCTCTTCGCAGACTCTCTACCCACCGGTAAATTACTTCCACGCATATGTTGCATTCCAGATCAGCTCCCTAAACACGCTGTCCAGTTTTTTAAACCAATACTTTGGGATCCATACTGGGGAATTGTATAGGACCTACAAAATTTGTGGCATCCAAACCATTTTGACCAGGTTGCAGCGCCCGATTCCAAACTCGGCACTTCTGTCTCAAATTTGTAATTAATGGTACTAAATTTCCGGCTATATATTGCTCTGGATCTCTTGTTACATTATTTCCCAAATATCTCATCTGACTTACTATTTTTACTTGGGCTATCTGCTGTACTAATGGGTCTATTGGCAGAAGTGCTGATTTGTCCCAGTTAATCGTCAACCCCGAGAATTTACCGAAGTCACCAATTATCACCATTGCTGCGTCCAGCGAGGACTGTGTGTCCCCTAAAATAAGTAGTACATCATCAGTGTACATAGCGAACTTTTCTTCCCCCAGCCTCCTCTTAAAACCCTGTACTTCCGGGGATGCTCTTAACACGATAGCTAGGGGCTCCATTGCGAGGGCGAAAAGCAGGGGCGACAATGGGCACCCCTGCCTTGTCCCCCTCGCCAATTGGAACCAATCCAAGCACTCACCGTTTATTCTTACTTTTAGCCCTAGGTCCCTCGTACAGTATTTTAATCCATTGAATAAACCTAGGGCCAAACTGGAATTCCGCCAGTACTTTCCACAAGTAGTGGCACTCAAGGCTATCAAACGCCTTGGTTGCGTCTAGAGATAAGATAGCTCTTGACCCCTCTTTTTCTGTTGGCAGCTGAATATTTAAGTATGTTCTTCTTATATTAATACTTGTAGATCTGTCCGGAATAAATCCAGTTTGGTCCGGGTGTACCAATTTCGAAACTATTTTCTTTAATCTTGTTGCCAATATTTTGGCTAAAATCTTTACATCTGAACACAAAAGAGAAATTGGCCTGTATGATGCTGTCTCAAGTTGTTTTTTCCCCTCCTTTAATAGTACAATGATTGTTGCTTCTGTCATAGGTGGGGATAGCTTCCCTTCTTCATCTGCCCAATTAAATACCTCCAGAAGTTTTGGAAGCAGCACCTCGCTGTAAGTCTTATATATTTCTATTGGCAAGCCATCAGGCCCTGGGGCCTTCTAATTTGCCATATATGCGGTTGCCTTTTTTAACTCTTCCAGCATCAGTGGTGCTTCCAATCCCTCTCTATCTTCCCTTGACAGCAGGGGGGGAATCTGCAGCCCTTCAAAGAAGGCCCCCATCTCTCTTTCTACATTACTTTGTGATGTACTGCTATACAGGTTTTTGTATTAATTTTTAAAGACCTCTGTTATTTCCGGGGGTACCTCTCCTGATTTCCCTTTCTTCATTGCAGACGGCTGGAATGACAGAGGAGGGAGTGTTGGCCCTAGCTATTAGGGCCAAAATTCTCCCCACTCTCTCTCCCTCCCCAAAGAAGCTCTGTTTTTGAAAAACCTTTTGTTTTACGCTTTTTTTAGTACTAATTTTTATATTCTTCCTGTCTTTCTAACCATTCTTTATGTTTCTCTATGGTTGGATTTTCTACATAACTTATTTCTGCCCTTCTCACCTTTTCCCTTGCTGTGACTTCCTTGGCACGTGTTTGTTTTTTTATAAATTACATTTTTTGTATCAGGACTCGCAGGAACGAATTCAGGGTATCCCATATTACTTCCTTCGAGGCTGATCCTGAGTTTAAAATGATAAATTCTTTCAGGCTAGCACATATTCCTGCCGGGTCTCCAATCACTTCCAGCCAGAATGGGTTTACCTTCCAATCCCCCTTATTATGACTTCCACTTGTCTTAATTTCAAAGGTTACTGATGAGTGGTCCGAGATACTTCTTGGTTCATATTCCACCTCCCCCACCTCACCCAGGGCCTCTTCATTACAAAGTACAAGGTCTATCCTGGACAAGGTCGCATGTGACCTTGAGTGGCAGGAGAATTGTCTTTCTTCCGGGTGTCTCCCCCTCCATACGTCCACCAGCCCTGTCTCCCCACAAAATTGGAGAAGAGGGCTGCCGGGCGCATGGCTAGCGGAGATCCCAGCCGGGAATCTATCCAACTTTTTGTTCATAATCATATTAAAGTCCCCTGCCACTATAACGGGCACCCCCACCTTGTCCATAACAAACCCTGTTAGATCTCCCAGAATTTCTGTATTAAACGGGGGGGGGGGGGGATATAAACACTGGCCAACACATATTCTCTTGTCTCTATCAGGCAGAAAAGAAATACATACCGCCCTTTATCATCCACTTTACTCTGTCTGCAGGAGAACACTGTTCCAGAGTCAACCAATACACTCACCCCTCTTGAATAGGAGGTGTGAGTGGAGTGGTATTGTACTTGATATTTCCTGTGTTTTAATACGCTAATGGTTTTCTTTTCCAGATGTGTCTCCTGCAGACACAGTATCTTAATATTACCCATTTCCGCCATTGAAAAAATTGCCTGTCTTTTGGCTGGATCTCTTACCCCCCGAATATTCCAAGAACACACCTTTATACTTTTAGCTTGATTTGGGGGTCCCCTTTTGTCCTCTCTATGTGTCATCCACCCTTTTTATATTCTCTTATTTATTGGTGTACTTCCAATCTTGTGATTCTATACCTCAGAAGTGCTTTCCTCTTCATTTTAGTGCTTTTGTTTTCCTTCAAGAAATCATATTATAGTGGATTCACCCATTCCTGTGTCCCACCCAAACATACAACTACCCCTTCCTTCCCCGTCCAACCCCCTCCCTCTCTCTCTCTCCCCCTCCCCCCACATCTTCTTCCTGCCCCCCTCCCCATTCCTTGCCCTTCTTTGGGCCCATACTGAGGGCTTCTAAAGTGACCGTGTCTTCCCTTTAAGGTGATAGCTACCAATTTCTCCCCTGTTGACCTGTGCTTTAGTATATTTAGTGCGTTTCTCACATTTCATCCATACACATTGATATACATTCTTATTTCCCCAACCATGAGTGAATCCCTTTAAAAAGTACACTTTTGTTAACCCTTTTTCAACTCCACCCACCCGCTCCCCAGTATCCCAATAAAAAAGAACAAAGAAAAAAGAAAAGAAAATGTTTCTGTAAAAGAGTCCAATTCACCCCAAACCAAAAAAAAAGGGGGGGGGAGGGGAAAGGAGATACGGGAGAAGGGGGTCCAAAACCCCTGCTTTTGTCTTTTAGTTTTTATATTTGTTGTTCTCCTTCTCGCCGCTGCATCTTCCCCTCATTCATATCCATTTATGATGTAATTTCAGCAGGTGTGTTAAACATGTTTTCCCCCATAACTGTTATCCGTAAGCGTGCAGGATAAAACATTGCATATTTAATTCTGTTATGCTGTAGTCTACGTTTACATTCAGTAAATCTTGCCCTTTGTCTCTGTAGTTCGGGAGAAAAGTCTGGGTAAATTGAAATTCTTGCGCCATTGTATTGTATTTCTTTCATCTCTCTTGCTTTTTGAAGAATAATAATTTTATTTTTAAAATGTAGGAGTTTAATGAGGATAGACCATGGTTGGCTTCCAGGGGCTGGGATCCTGAGGGGGACTCTATGAGCACGCTCAATTGAAAAAAACTTTGATAAACAGTCTCTGCCAAACATTCCTTTAAGCCAATCTTCCATATATTCTGTGGGGTTGTTACCTTCACTTTTCTCGGGGAGACCTAGTACCCATATATTTTTCCTACGTAATCTATTTTCTATGTCATCTATTTTATGGGTGCACATATTCAAGTGTTCTCTCATTACTTTTATCTCATGTTTCATTGGGTTGATATCATCTTCAACCTGACTAAGTCTCCCCTCTAAGGCAGATGTCCGTTCACCAATCCCCTGTACATCATGTTTAAGCACTGACGTGTCCTCTTTTTTATACCTTTTTCAATTGATCAAATATTTCAGATAATGAAGACTTACAGTTGTTGATTGCTTGAAGAATCTCTTTCATAGATGGCTCATCCTCCTCCGCTGTTCCTGTGGTTGCCTCCATAGTTTCTTTCTGTGTCCTTTTTTTTCTTGGCCCCCTGTTTATTTGCCGCGGTTGCTGGTGTCTCTATTGCCGATGCCTGGCCCTGGCTTTTTCTCTGGGGGTTAGGCTGTTGCACTCCCTGCTCTTTCTTGGGTATCTGGCCTGCTGTATGCCCCGGCGTGTGCGCATATTTCTCCAATTCGGCTGCCGCTGCAGCCTGACTTGCCTTTGTCCCCTGCACTGACTGTGTCTGCGGCTGTGGCTGTGTCTGTGCTCCAGCACCCAGGCAGGTTCCATCCTGGGAGGCAGTTTCCTCCCCTCGCTTCCTCGTCAGAACAGACAATGTGCCCGGCATTTCTAGCTGGTTGTTCAGGCTGTCCTGTTCTACTCCTCACCTCCTCCATGGCCAAGCCTGCACTTATGCTTGGGCTTCCTGGTCTTGTTCTGCTACCAAATGATTGTATCGCGTAGCTCCACCTCCGCCTCATTATCACGGACCTCCAGAGACAGGGTCCCGGCGAGCTCTGGCGGCGCAGATCACGGCGGGGTTCAGCGGCATCCGCCCCCCGCTTCCCCCGGCAGGCAAGCGGTCAGCAGCAGCTAAAGGAGAGCCGAGAGAAATGCCCAGGTGCCGTGACAACTCCAGGCGCGGCCAGGCAGCAAACAGCAGAACGAGGTAAGTGTCAGTCAGACAGGAGCGTCAGGGTCAATTGGGTGGTTCCACGTGTGCCTCCCGCAGCATGCGCCATATTACTCAGCGTCTCGGCTTCTCAGCATCCCCATTTCCTCCATACAATTTGTTAAACGGCGTACAGCATGGGAGCGGGTGTGAGGTCCGTGCTGCAGCGGCCTCTCACCTCAACATCCGGTTACGCCCCCCACTCCCAAAATTATAAACTTACTTAAAAATGTTTTTATATAAATGTGTTTACACTTAGTAAAAACATGCAGCCGAACAAAAATTTGACAGTGTCACTTTACTGGACTTTTTATAAGTTTTATCTTCCCAAAGAAAAATATTACACTCTTCACAATCATGACTTATTCAGGTAATCCGTTTTCCGCAGCAACTATATTTAATGCGCAACTATTTTCAAGGATGAAGCACATGAAGGACACATTTAGAACCAAAATATCTGATGAGCACCGTGGGAATTGCTACTACATCCATCCAACCAGATATTGATGCGTTAGTTATCAAAATCAGTATCAAATATCTCACTAGTTTTATGTTGCCTTCTTTTACTTTTATTATAAAAAATATTAAAAAAATTTAGTTTTATTACTCAGGTACATTATCTATATCAGTGATAGTTAAGTTGTGATCTTCCAGACTTTTTCTGCTGATCAGTTATTTTTATTGTTAGTGTATTTTATGTGTGGCCCAAGACCAGTCCTCTTCTTCCAATGTGACCCAGGAAGATCTAAATGTTGGACACCACTGCTCTAATCCATGTTCTCATCCACCCAAAGCTGGCCAAATGTTTTACCTTCATGTATCTAAAAATTATTAGGTAGGGCAGGTGTAATGCTTTATGTTTTGCACATAATATAATGTTCGCTATTTTCCTTTTTTGTGCGTCGTTATAGGTTTGTCTCTGCATTCTATACCACCTTCTACAAAGCTAAAAGTGCTCATCCATTGCAATTTATTCGTATCTGGAATGACCTTTTGATATAATGTGTATTATTTTTTCTTCCACTCCAGATGATTATTTGGTGTTCACGTTTTGCCTAGAAACGTGATTTTGAATCCTGCTGTTCCATCTGCCACACGTGTCCTCAGAACAGGAGAGTCGGCTTGGCCCTGTTACCTAGATACAGCCTCTTAAGAGTCTTAGTCATTGGTCAAGGCTTTGCCTGAGCTGCCGAGCTGTCAACATCATTGTAATCTAGAATATTGCTTGCACATGCTCACAGCTTCTTACTGTAAAGGGGGGGGGGGGGGGCATAATTTTTGTTCTTTTGTTTTTATTCTTGCTGGCTTTACAGTGGGATTTATCTAGAAAGTAAGAATGGCTTCATGTCATGTGGCGTACAGTCATATGCTTTTTACTTTATGTGCTCCATGTGACTGTCTTCTCTTGTGTATATATATTTTTCCTACTTCTGAACAATCTTTCTACAGTCCTAGCAGATGGCTGTATTTCCCTACATGACCCAGGGATCACATTTTTTCTCCTGTGCAATGCCAAGCCGTGATTTCCATCATTATTTAAATTTTTTGATGGTCATTGACTGGTGCTAAAAAGTACTGGTGAAAAGTGCTCCGGTAGTGGCTGGACACTAAATAGTTGTAGACTCCCCAAGTTCTATGAATAATTCATATACTGCTACGAAAGTAGTATATTAATGGTGGCCATATACGCTTGAATAAATGTTAAATTTCTTTTCAGATCTTTCTCGATAGTAATATTCGATCTATAGCCGATAACCCATTCAATACTAGTTCTTTAAGGTAAAACACTACACATTGATGTCCTACTACTGCTTTGTGGTTGTCTTTTTGTTCTGTGCCTTTTATAAAATAAAATGAAAGGTTCAGTACATAGGAACCCCTTTAACCACTTCAGCCCCAGAAGATTTTACCCCCTTTCTGACCAGTTTGGCACTGCGTCGCTTTAACTGACAATTGCACGGTCACGCACTGCTATACCCAAACAAAATTTGCGTCCTTTTTTTCCAACAAATAGAGCTTTCTTTTGGTGGTATTTAATCACCTCTGCGGTTTTTATTTTTGTGCTATAAACAAAAAAATTGTGACAATTTTGAAAAAAAATTTTTTTTTTTACCTTTTGCTATAATAAATATCCCCCAATTTAAAAAAAAATAAAATTCTTCATCAGCTTAGGCCAATATATATTCTTCTACATATTTTTGGTAAAAAAAAATTGCAATAAGTGTATATTAATTGGTTTGTGCAAAAGTTATAGCATCTACAAATTGTGGAAAAGATTTAATGGCTTTTTTTTTTTTTACTAGTAATGGCAGTGATCTGCGATTTTTATCGGTATTACGACGGACAAATCGGACACTTTTGACAATTTTTTTGGACCATTGACATTTATACAGCGATCAGTGCTATAAATATGCACTGATTACTGTGTAAATGTCACTGGTAGGGAAGGGGTTAAATGTGTGCTCTAACGGTATGGGGATAGGACTGACTGGGGGAGGAGACATATATTGTTGTTTCTACTTGGTAGGAACAAACGATATGTCTCCTCTCCCCTGACAGAACAGGGATTTGTGTGTTTACACACACAAATCCCCAACCGGCCACACACATTGGTCCCCTACAGTGTAGTGGGCGTGCGCCCTCTGGCGGCTTCTAAAGGAAAAGCCATACCCATACAGGGTTTCGCCCAGGAGAGCCATTGTGCCACAGAATATCTGCGTGAGCCGGCCGGGAATCGGTTAAAACAATAAATTCATCATACATTTAAACCTAATTGACACTACTACACAATTGTTCTGTTTATTCATGCCAGTTAAATAAATTCACATGTATGAACGTGTTTTCCTTTTCCCATACAGTTAAACATAAGCCAAAGTCTTGCTTCTCTATGATTAAGCCCTACTTGGGTGAAATGTGTTAGAGGGGTGTGTCTGATGGGAGGAGATTGAGCTGAAGCCAGTCTTCACATTTTTGTTACTGTGGTTTATACCAACAGTATGTGGCCAGGTGATACATTTGGAGTTACACTATTGACCTGAATGTGCTCTATTAGCAGACCAGCACTTGGCAACAAGTTACTCTAACTGGCCAGGTAATTACATAGTGACATCTGAGCAGCTCTTCCCACTGCATGTCTTAAAGTCTAAGTTCACCTTTTGGGAAAAATAATAAACACACATATTTTTTCCCAGAGGGGCTTGCAAACCATTGCACCTGTGATCAGTGGATTATGGATGAAATGTCAAGTTCCTGCAGGCAAGCCCTACAGCTTTTAGCCTATACCTCTGTACGGTCTGTAAGTTTTAGCCCACAGTACAAGCTTTACCTAATGATAGCCCCGGCATTTCAGCTCCCGTCTCCCAACTGGCAATAACTATATCACCATAAAAAAGACTTCATGCCCGAGTGCTCATGTCCCCTTCTCAAGTTGACATTTGTCAACTCCACAACCATGCGTTGTTAGAGACAGGCGCAGCTACCACAATGCAGGCAAGTCAGGAACATTTTCCACCTTCTGTTTATTGTTCTTTATGGTATGGTACCACATTGCATCGTAAACGTTGTTTTGCTTGTAAATTAATAGTATCCTTTTGTATTTTATTGTTAATTTATTTGTTAAAATAAAGTATTTTCAAAATTAGCTTTAGCTGTTGCTTGAGTCTTTCAGCTGCCTATATAGTGACATGCAGTTGGCATAGTGGTGGTTTTTAAACCTGGCTCCTAGTTCTGGTTAAGATTTGTCCATGCCCCAGCTAAACCTTAGTGCTCTTAAATTATTTTGGCAGTACATGTATATTTGTAGATTTACAAAATAAGTTTAATAAAAAAAAAAAAAGGTAAAATTGATCCAAAACCATTATACAGAATGCACTAAATGCACTCCATCGCCACCATTTTTGGAAGATAACTGAAACGTTACACAGATCTTAGACACAGCGAGGACAAAATACTAACCAGCACATCTTACCCTTGTTTACCTTGTTTACTAGGCAGCAGTGCACATGTCTATTATGTCTATTATGTCTACTATGTCCTGCACTAATGTGGAGTTCAGCAGGTGGAATCAACATGAGCAATAGGGGACTCAGGAGATAGACAAGTTTCTGTTTTCCAGTTACCTTCAGGGCCACCTTCCAGATTGTACCTCATTCTCATTAGTATCCTGTCATCCTACCCTGAGTAGAGGGCTGAGCACAGGGAGGGTTGGAGCAATTGCAGTGTTGAGCCAATGATATGCAGGAGAGGCAGAAGACGTGGAAGCCTGGGTACTGTGCAGGGGTGCAAAAGGCATGGAAGCGAGGGTGCTATAGTGCAGGAGAAGCATGAGGCCTCTGAGCCCGGGTGCTTAACAGTGCACATACACTATATTACCAAAAGTAGGACGCCTGCCTTTACATGCACATGAACTTTAATGGCATTCAATTCTGCATTACATAGTACTTTACATACTCCTATTCACTGCACTCTGGTTTACATACTACTGACTTGATCTCTGCATTACTTACTCCTTACCCCCTGCATTGTGCGTCACTTGCTCCTGACCCCTTCTTTACATTCCACTGACCTCTGAACTCTGCAATACATACTGCTGACCTCTGAACTCTGTGTTACATACTACTGACTTCTGAACTCTACATTACATACTACTGAACTCTGCCATGCTCATTCTAGACCCCTGCACTCTGCATTATTTACTTACTGGTGTCTGAACTCTTCAAACCTTGACTTTTTAATGGGGCTTAATAAGTTATCTCCTTAAAAAAAGCATGTTGCAACCTCTTGGTCTTTGATCTCCTTCAGGTTTCTCACGTAGGTGTCCACTTCGAGCACTTGAGGCAGGGGTTGCCTACCCCTATCTTAAGTGCTTCAAAAAGCCTGGATTTGAATACACATGCATGTGATATACAGTGTTGTCACAATATTAAGGCAGGTATGGTTTTTGGAATGTGGGTGTCGGTAAAGATCCCATAGGAAGGACCCATGCACATATACCAAAAATATGCACCTTAATGTGCATGAAACTGGTTGGAATGGGTCCCAAAGAATAATGCATTATAGAAGGACGTTGCAATATGCATTATTGCTGGTTGACGCCACTAAACTTCTTTTTAATCCTTCAGTTGTATACATAATTTTTATAGTTGTAGGCAAGAACTCTTCAGCAACAAATAAGGCATTTTTCTGATTAAATGCTAGTTATGGTATTCTGTCTGGCATTTGGAAAGAATGATCTGTTAAACAAAGATACATTTCAATGTTTGTTCTATGATATCTTTGATACAGTTTAGGTTTATAATACAGTCATTTATATTATTCACCTAGCCCACAAGGAAGACGTAAAGGTCAGCCAAGTTCTTACTCAGTGCTGAGGTCATTGAAGGTGGGGTACTGGCACCTGCAGGTTGTGATTTGTCCTTCTGTAGAACAAATGTAATTTTAATGTGCGTACGTGAGGAAACAGAGCTTTGCTCTAGAACAGTTTAATAAGTCACAAAAGTAACGCATTTATACTATGCAAGCTTTTCAAAGTAGATTATTATTGTTTTTTTTTTTCTTAGAATGTATTAATGTACATATAATAAAAAAAAGTGAAATATATAAAATAAAAACACATTATAGTAGTACAAAATATAATAATTTTTTTGTGAAAGTTTCTATGAGAGGTAGTAAATTGGGGGCTCATTTTGCTCAAATTACCAGATAATTAATTACTTTAATTAACACATACAAATAATGATATAGCAAGAGAGATTCAAATATTTTTAATAAGGGCTGGAGAAGGTACACAGTGGTCCTGTGACTGTAGAATCTTTAAAGAGACCCTGGTGCCAGACTGTTAATTTTAACAAAAATATTCCCATAAGGTTATATGTGCATTTAGTGTATTTTATGAATATTTGCCTATAAAAGCCTCCTTTGTGAAGACACCCAAAAACCCTAGACCTCTACTGCTGGGCACTGCCATCTTGTTGAAAGGAGGGGTGGAGCACTTTGGCCACAGAGATTATATAGACTCTTCCAAAAGAGGACAGAGTTATAGTAACTAGTAGCAGTTGCAAGTGAACAAAAAAAAAATACTGTATATGGAAAAGAGAAATTCTATAAGAAAGCATGTAGAATACTTGATTTTTGTGTGCTTTTGCCTACAGTTTTTTTTTTTTAAGTTGATGACAGGGTCTCTTTAAATGGCAGCTATAAAATAATCCCTTTGCCTTAATTTTTATTGATTTTCGTTTCGTCAGTTTTTTAAAACATTTATAACTTTTTTTTTGCTATTTATATACATTTGTTTTCTCCAAATAAACACGACCACATGAGCCAGACAGCAATTTTTTTTTTTTGTGTGTTCTTTCACATGTAGCAGGGGATCCATGATCTGTTGCTGAATGAGATGGAGTTTTTTTTACATCCTTACCCATTCAGTTTTTCTACTGCAGACTGGGGCTGACCCATGATAGCTCAATGGGTGGCTGGATGTAAACAATTACCGTATTTATTGGTGTATAACACGCACCCTAACTTTAAGAGGGAAGTTTCAGGAAAAAAACTTTCCACAGCTCCCTGCGTATAACACCCAGGCACAGTTTACCCTCTATTTTCAGGGTAAAAAAGTGAGTGTTATACGCCAATAAATACAGTACATAAGGAAAAACAAAAAGGTTTACATCAGACCCATAGAGTTGCATGGAGCTTCCGATCAGGTCTGCCTGAAAAACTGACAGGCTGACAGGATTGGCAAGCCTGTGTCAAAGGGCCCTCAGGCGGGGTTCACACTGGTCGACATATGCTCCAACTTTGAAAGCACATGTTGCATGACGTGTGTAAATCAATGGTTCCCTATGAGAGCCGTCTTAACTGGTCCGACACAAGTCGGTCCGACTTTGAAAAAGGTTCCTGCGCTACTTTGGTCCGACTTTGGTCCTACTTCAGCCCATTGAATATAGTTTCCATCTGGTTTTGTGAGGATATCAGCAGCTGAGACGCAGACACCAGGAAGCCTAACCATTGAATTTGGAAGGTGGACCGGGACACCTGGAGGCTGAGCGGAGCGGGAACAATCCGGCTGAGAGAGGAGCGATTCACCCACTCTTGTCGCCTGTCACCCCTGCAGGGGTATCTACGTCTGGTGAGTGGGGAACCAAAAGGGGGAGCACAGAAGTCACCCTGAGTGTCTAACAGCTATTGAGGATATCCACAAAAGTCACAAGATTGAAGTGTTTAATGGAACTGGTTTTCTGATGTATTACTACTTATACCACCAACTATATTGAACACTAAGATTGAGGGACCTTTGACTCACCTGGCACCTATATAATTCTCTGCTATATTGCACAGCATACAGCTTACTCAGAGGATTACCACCCAGAATATACAGTATATGTATATTCAGAATATACAGAATATGTGTTTTTTACAGGAATCCCTTTACCTACGTCACTTTGTATTTAACAATCATATCCCTTTTTTTATGGTTTATGTTTCATTTTGATATGGTTATTTGAGGTTGCTGTTTTATGCACTAGTTCACAGTACTTCTAAGCTAGGCACTAGGGCACATATCCATTAGGAGATTGCTTTGAAGCTCACTGCTTCACTCTAGAAAGAAAATTCTCCATTTTTTTTATTTTTTATATTTTGTTCACAATTACTTTCACCTTTATTGGCAGGACAGATACCTGGGAGGTCCCCACGTGGAGGGTCCCCCATTAGGGTTGTGTGTCTGAGCCTCACCTATATTAGCTTCCAGACACCTATTCACATTTAACAAGGGTTTTTTATAATTGGTCATAGAAACCGCTCACAAATTATTGGGAACAGGTTTATGTTTCCCTCACCTATTCATTTCACAGAAGTTTCAGCACATTGTGCACTTACACCACTTTATTTAGTGGCCGGCAGCGCCACTCACCCCATCTTTATAGTTTATCATTTATATTAGACGGCAGCAGCCTATTTTATCTCCTAAGTGCGGATACAACAAACTATACATATGAATATCATTGAAGTTGGATCAAAGTAGGATCCTTGTCCTAACCATCTGACTTGTGACATCCGACATGGTGATTACAGCAGCAGTCAAAGGAAATTATCTCACACTGGGATTGTTTTGATTGGTCAAAGGACAAGTCAGACTATCTCAAAGTCGGAGCAAAATCTTATCCTGTTCATTCAAGTCGGATGGAAGTAGGACCGATGTCGCAGGGCAGAGTAGGATGACAGTCATACAACAGTCATGTCGTACCAGTGTGAACCCTGCCTTAAAGAGAGAGCACATCAGAAGCAGTTTGCCTTCAGACTCTCATGTGAAATCTCTAATATTCAAAAAGGTGGGGAGAAGATTTAGCTTGAACTCATGAGTTCCGGAAACAGGCCTTTTTTTTCAGCAAAACAGCTGCACTATTTGTATTTGCAAAAAATAAAAAAGTATATATTTTTTTTATCAAAACCCCTATCCATTTTTTTCAGCCGCATGTGGTGAACAAAGAAATAATACCTGAAGGGTGATTTATTTCATTACATTAAGTAAGGGGAGGGGGGTTAGGTACAGTATATAAGTGTATTAAATGCAACTTGTTTTAAATGCATATAACCTGTTATATGTTATAACCTGTTTTAAATGCAACTTGTATAGATCCCTATAGAGAGTAGCTATGCTTTCTTTGTGATTTCTGTAATTTTTTAGTAAAAACTTTTCCTGTTAATTCTGTGCCATGTTAAAAAGCCTTCCCTACTGCATATGACCAATTTCCATTTAAATATGTTGACCTCTTGTAAGTATAAGTAGGCCCTATTATTGGCTGGCTGTTATGTGGAATCCTGCTGCTGCTAGTGTACCTAGTACAGAGTGTTCTAAATATAGTAAAAAGGGTCGCTGGTTCGAATCCCAAACACAACACTACCTGCCTGGAGTTTGCATGTTCTCCCTGTGCCTGCGTGGGTTTCCAGCGGGTGCTCCGGTTTCCTCCCACCCTCCAAAGACATGCTGGTAGGTTAATTGGCTTCTGTCTAAATTGTCCCTAGTATATGAATGTGAGTTAGGGACCTTAGATTGTAAGCTCCTTGAGGGTAGGGACCGATGTGAATGTACAATGTATATGTAAAGCGCTGCGTAAATTGATGCCGCTATATAAGTACCTTAATAATAATAATAATAATAATAGGGAAGCCCTCCCTGGAGAGAGCCTGTTGATTAGAAAGAATGGATGCATTTTTCCCCTTCTGCCTCATAATAAGGAATTGTATGTTTATTTTTAGTTGGACTAAAAGTGTCTGAACTGGCAAATGTGGAGCAATGCTCTATTTGTTCATGTTGATGTTCTCTGGATTTCTGTTTATTGTGGTGGATTTCATATATTGTAGGTTATGCCAAGCCTCATCATATTGAAGCTGAACTCCAGGCAGTTCTAACAGATAGAGATTACTACAGCACAGTATTCATTGGTATATAATTAAATGGAAGCAGCTAAGTACCCAAATGTGAACTTGTATCAGCCTCCTGCAGTCCCTGTGTAGTAGAGCTCACATTTTGTAGACTAATTGCCGCGTACACACGATCGGAATTTCCGACAACAAATGTTCGATGTGAGCTTTTGGTCGGATATTCCGACCGTGTGTAGGCTCCATCGGACATTTGCTGTCGGAATTTCCGACAACAAATGTTTGAGAGATGGTTCTCAATTTTTCCGATCGTGTGTATCCAATTCCGACGCACAAAAATCCTACGCATGCTCAGAATCTATTTGACGCATGCTCGGAATCATTGAATTTCATTTTTCTCGGCTCGTTGTAGTGTTGTACGTCACCGCGTTCTTGACGATCGGAATTTCAGACAACATTTGTATGACCGTGTGTATGCAAGATAAGTTTGAGCCAACATCCGTTGGAAAAAAAATCACGGTTTTGTTGTCGGAATGTCCGATCGTGTGTACGCGGCACAAGAAAGGTAAATTCAAGGTTAGGTGGTGTATATTCTATTATGCATTGTGCCCTATCATTAAGTACATGTTCATTTTCTTTTTTATTTATTTTTCAGTTTTGTTATCGTCTCAAAATTTACTTGGGATCAATTTGAAATGGATTTGGGAAGGTTATTTATTAGTGGAGATTTGCAATTTAGTATGTTTAATAGCTTTTTTTCTGCATGGTTCTGAATTTATTGTTTAATATCAAAAGTTTAACTTGTGTTTTTTTTTTTACCACAGCTCCCAATGATTCATTGCTTAAAGTACAGCGAGCAGAACTCCACTCAGCCATGAAGAACTTCAAGCAAGCTTTTAATGATGCGGATTGTGTCTGCAGAAAACAACCTCTCTGGCCTAAGGTAAAACGAGGAGCTCACTATGAAAAGCATTTATACTTTTATTTAGGCATTTATGAGCCCTTTACTGTACTGAAGAGACTCCAGACTTTTACCAACTTATAGAAGGAGATTGTTCATGGGTTTACACCCATCAGTTTATGAACTACAGGAGAACTGTAAGGCTGTTTGAAGTCACACCTTTTAAGATCAGCTGCAGAGAACTGGCTAAAAGTCCTATAACAAGTCTATTTATGCAGGTAGATCTCAGATGAGGCCGGGTTCACACTGGTACGACATACTACGACTTTGGAAGTACATGTTGCATAAATCAATGATTCCCTATGAGAGCCATCTTAACTGGTCTGATACAAGTCGATCCGACTTTGAAAAGGTTCCTGCACTACTTTGGTCTGACTTTGGTCCTACTTCAGCCCATTGAATATCATTAAAGTAGGATCCTTGTCCTAACCATCTGACTTGTGACATCTGACATGGTAAATTACAGCAGCAGTAAAAGGAATTTATGTCACATTTGGATTGTTTTGATTGGTCAAAGGACAAGTCAGACCATCTCAAAGTTGGAGCAAAATCTTATCCTGTTCATTCAAGTCGAATGGAAGTAGGACCGAAGTAGGACCAATGTAGGACCGATGTTGCAGGGCAAAATAGGATGACAGTCGTACAACAGTCGTGTCTTGCCAGTGTAAACCTTGCCTAAGGGTCTGTTCTCTGAACAACCCTTAGCTCTTCTGCAGAAGTTAAAGTGATTGTATAGTCTCAGTTTTTTCTATAAAAACAATAAAATAAAATTTGAGTATAGAACCACTTATAGCAGTCCAGTTACATTTATTTCTGTACTGGTTTATGCAGTTCATGAAAATGAAATGCTGAATGCTATGATGTTTTGTAAATGAAGCTGTCAAGGGGATATTTATTGTGACCTAGAATATAGTTAAAGGTGAATTTAAAGTGGTTGTAAACCCACTTTTTCAACTTGCACCTACAGGTAAGCCTAGATTAAGGCTTACCTGTAGGTGCAAGAAATATCTCCTAAACCTTAATTTTTAAAAGGGTTTACAACCACTTTAACTGCACAAGAATGCTCTCCCCTGCCCCTCTTCCCTATTGCCATTTAAAAAGAAAACCATTGTGTGCACAGATGCGCTGCAGACTCTTCCAGGTATTTGGGAGCAGATAGTCTAGTGGCACATCTGTTTGGCAGGATTTTAGTGTATGCTCATATGCCACCAGATTCCAGTAGATGGGCACTGTAGTGCCCACAGCATTTTGTACACATGTGTGGAAATCAGCCACACAACATGCAGTTGCACTGCAAAGCTGCAGTTTAGTAAAACACTGCCTCCTGGCCAGTGGTGTATTTAGGTTTTGTGGTGCCCTAGGCCTGACGAAACTCGCGCACCCCCTACTTTATATATGACGCACCCCTTCCTGTCAAGACTACGCCCCTTCCTTTTTAAGACCCGTCCTGTCATTTTCATGGGAGGACAGAGGGACAGGGTGGGATGAGGACAGGGGGACAGGGTGGGACGGGGACAGAGGGACAGGGTGGAATGAGGACAGAGGGACAGGGTGGGATGAGGACAGGGGGACAGGTTGGGATGAGGACAGAGGGACAGGTTGGGATGAGGAAAGGGGGACAGGGTGGGATGAGGACAGAGGGACAGGGTGGGATGAGGACAGAGGGACAGGGTGGGATGAGGAAAGGGGGACAGGGTGGGATGAGGAAAGGGGGACAGGGTGGGATGAAGACAGAGGAACAGGTTGGGATGAGGAAAGGGGGACAGGGTGGGATGAGGAGAGAGGAACAGGGTGGGATGAGGAAAGGGGGACAGGGTGGGATGAGGACAGAGAGACAGCGTGGGATGAGGAAAGGGGGACAGGGTGGCATGAGGACAGAGGGACAGGGTGGGATGAGGAAAGGGGGACAGGGTGGGATGAGGAAAGGGGGACAGGGTGGGATGAGGACAGGGGGACAGGGTGGGATGAGGACAGGGGGACAGGGTGGGATGAGGACAGAGGGACAGGGTGGGATGAGGACAGAGGGACAGGGTGGGATGAGGAAAGGGGGACAGGGTGGGATGAGGAAAGGGGGACAGGGTGGGATGAGGACAGAGGGACAGGGTGGGATGAGGACAGGGGGACAGGGCGGGATGAGGACAGGGGGCAGGGTGGGATGAGGACAGGGGGACAGGGTGGGATGAGGACAGGGGGACAGGGCGGGATGAGGAAAGGGGGACAGAGTGGGATGAGGAAAGGGGGAAAGGGCGGGATGAGGACAGGGGGACAGGGTGGGGAGGGGCAGAGCATCTTTTAATTTGGGGGGAGAGGGGGGTGTGGGGATATATGCTGGGGAGTAATTTGGGAGGGGAAAGGATATGTGCTAGTGGGGGGGAATCAGACCCCCCCCCACTAGCACATATCTTCTTCCCTCTTAAATCACTTCCCAGCACATATCCCCACACCCCCCTCTCCTCTCCCATCACTTCATTAGTTCACCTCTTATCTGCCTGCCCCCCTGCCTGCCTGTGTCCTCTCTCACAAGTTGTCTCACATACCAGCAGCACGGCTCTCTCACTGACTGAAGTTGTGTTTCTCCTTGGCTCCTCCTCCTGGCTGTGTACACAGGAACATTGATCCAAGAGGGGGGGAGGAGCCGAAGAGTGACACTGTGCGATGTCAGTGGAGAGAGAGAGGGATGGCTGCTCGTAAAGCTGATCGACGCTGCGGGACCCCGGGCGGCAGATGTCCCGGGTGAGCGCGCCAGCGCATCTTAGACTGACCAATTACCGGAGCTTAGTGCCGAAACTTGTCGTGGCACTGAGCTCCGGGATTCAGCTGTGTGGCTCTCCGTGCGGGAGGAGGGGGGGTGTTCGCTCGGGGGGGCGGCGGCCCGCCGCCCCCCGCAAAGTGCCGCCCTAGGCCTGGGCCTTGTCGGCCTAGGCCATAATACAGCACTGCTCCTGGCAGTCGAAAATAAATAATGCTTGCAAATACACTTGCAAATGTGCGTTAGATTTTGTTTTATCCATAATTAATATAATTCATATTCCAAAGGCAATACTACCGACTGAGGGAAGTGATTTATTCATTCCCCAACAGGAAACCCTCTGTAGGAACTACGTTTTTGTTCTTTGTCTGGAGTGGAGCATGTAATAGATTGACTCTGTCCACCTCCAATTTTCCCTCTTTCCTCTGTTTTATCAGCCACTTGTTCTTTGTTTTACTACATGCAGATGGTTATCAAATGAGATTGGAGAGTATGGGGCATAACTGGGAGGAGCCACATTGTCCTGTACAGTGAGGTGCTTTGCTCCATATTTGCATAAGGAGCATAATGATATACTTGACATATAAGAGCATAACTGCTTCCAGGGCTTGACAAATCCTAAGTGCCAGGTCACCACGGTGACCTGAAACCATGTCTCTGTGCCTGAGCCCCCACCAGCCCACCTACCACACAGGTGCGAGCAACCCCCACTGCCCGACGCCCCAGCAGCCGACCCAGTTCAAACATCCAAAAACAAACAAAGAAAAACTCCTGCTTTGCTGCTTACCTGCAGCAGGGCCAAAGTTTTTCCTTTCCTCCTCACACATCAGCCAATCCGCTTGCACCTTGGCCCACCCCTCGCTGCCAGTCTCCACCTGTGGCACTGGACACAAGCAAGGAGGTGAGCAGAGCCCAGCCAACACAGTATGCCACACACCACAACACACACCAAAAATTCCAGCCCCAACAACCTCAAGTGTCAAATGCCCACACCCCAAGCACCCCAAAGGGACATGCATCCCCTGAAACCACCCAGTAAGAAAGCTCTCTCTCAGCAGCACCACAACCGAATGAGACTGCTGCCCGACCCCCAAATAAAAAAAAAACATTTTTAGTTAAAAAAAAAAAACTGGCTCCTAACTTTTTTTGCTGGCCCCTAGTTTCAAAGAAAATTTGTCAAGCCCTGATTGCATACTTAAAGGGGGATGTTGAAAGTCTATGTGCAGCCAGCAGAGATCAAGTCAGTTGGTCATAGATAATGCTAGGCCCTGCTATGTGGCCTGCACAGCAGCTGGGAAACTTAGGTGGTCACAGAGGAAGCTTGGTCCTACAGCTTGTCCGTCACATCATGTAGGAAGCTTTATGGGAAAGCATGCATAGACTATTTTACTTAGAATTTCAGAGTGATACATGACTCGGCTAACCCTCTAATTTGCATGGTCATGTATAATGCATGCAAATAGTTGATGCCATTACCAATTCTCCTGCTCCTCCTCTGGACCACATGCCACCTTTTCATTTTATTTTCTGAGACATATATCCTTTGAAAAGCAAGAGCTCATTAATACTTTTCATGTCTCTAGAGAACATCATGTCGTTTACCGTTAATGTAATCCTGTGTTCCAGTTTAACAGAAAGGATTATTTTTAGAAAGCATGGTACAAGATGTTTGGTTAATTGCTTTTAAAGTATGTCACATTGCTGTGTGTATAGGGGCATTACGTGAAAGCGCAAGCCCTGTCCGGACTGGGAATGATGGAGGAGACTTTGAAGGAGTTTCTGTATTGTGTTGCCTTAAATCCTGAATGGAGCTCAGTAAAGTCAGAAGCACAAAAGGTATTATTCTATACATCCTTTCATATCAGTGCTTTATATAGATCTATATATCAGTGCATATTTTCACCATGTTTCCCTTCTGTATTTTTACCTTTTTAACAAATTGACTTATTCTTTACCACTTGTTCTTTGAAAAATGTTGAAGGGAAAGATCTGTCTACCCAAAAGACATTCAGTGGATGCTGGGGTGTTAGAACATCTAACTTTTTCTTGTATCTCTTAGGGATGCTAGCAGTGTCATCTCTTTGCTTGAATTCCCAGGTCAGCATACCTACTTCGGCAAATGTAAGAGATTCCACTCTTCCTGCTGGATTTCTGTTATATTTCATACTATGGAGAATGCAACAGGTGGAGTGGAAACAACCCAAAGTGGATAGGAACACTGCAAACGGCAAGATGACTGGAAACAGTACCAAGACCTATTGCAGAGTGATATCACCAGCTAAGTTCCCATAATGCATGAGAATCCAGCAGAAGACTTAACCAACTAAACTGTACATATAATGATGTAGTGCCCCTTTTATATGAGCCCTCCTAGATGGCTCCAGAATATCTGTATTCTTCCTGTCTATAACCCCCTTAAATTATAGATCAGTGAACATATTTACCATCATACCATGAATTTTCAAATATGCTTTCACTCAAAAGGATCGCATCAAAATGAAAATGTTTTGAGGCTGTGCAGGACCCCTTCGTCAGGCATGCGATGACAAAAAGGGCCTGCATAGTCTCGAAACGTTGCTCTTTATCATTGTGGTGTGGTTTATTTGAAAAAAAGGCTTAGGTTGTTATTTGAGGATCCATGGTATGCTGGCAAATATGTACACTGATCAGTGATGTCACTAATTCCGAGCTGGTTGTCGCTACAGCACCTGCTTGGTTTTTCAGCCTACTCCAAGAACATGTTCAATGAGCATATGGTTTGTCCCCTAAATTATAGAGTGGCACCAGGAATTTCCTAGCTGACATCAAATCCCTGCAAATCATTTGTTAAATGCCTCTACCAGCTTACAGGCAACCAGTCAATACCCAGCTTGCTATTGTTTGGTCCCAAAAGGAGGTTTTAGGAAGCCAGTGAGACCAACATATATTGAGCCCCTATATGTAGACTGTTTGTAGTAGAGCTAAGGTATAGTTTTTACACAATGATCTTAACTAAAGCAAGAGACAATATTAGGTGGCATCTGGTAGGTAGACAACTTTTTCTTGTATGTTTATGCTGATGGAACCCTCAAGTGGAATAGTTCTATTTTCTTGTTGTCTGAAAAAAAAACTGGCACAGTCAAAAAGGTATTTGAGGGGGAAAAAAATGTAGTGTTCATCCCTAAATTGCTGATGATATTATGTTTTAATGGCCAGCAAAGCATATTTAAAATCATGTTTATCTAAAGCATTTCTGCCATTCAGCTGGTGCCTTTTTATTGTACATCCTCAGCACCTACTCTGTATTGGTAGAAGTGTACATTTAAACAGCTTTTTCTTGTATATCAATGTGCTATAGATTTGTAATTTATGTCTGATTTTGCATGCTGTATTTTCATTGCATTTATACTGTATTTTGATGTTAAATTGTATATAGCTTATTCAGTAATGTAAAGCTAAAGGTTTATAGATATGAAGTAAAATTCTTTCCTTGCTTTCTTCATGATTCACAACGATGGCTTTATTTTTCTTACACAATTCAAAGTAAGCTTTATTACTGAAAAATTTAGTTGATGAAGAAACATCATCCTGTATGTTTGTCTTTCGTGTCTGCCCATTATTTTACCATTTAAGGGTTCTGTTTATGCCTACATGAAAGGGTACAGTCAGGGCTATTGTCATACTGTGCCTTCTGATGTGTGAAAAATACATTGTAGCTGCCAAGTTTAATTTTTTTTTTAAAAACTATTCTTGTGCCCTTCTACACAGATGATATAAGGTTTTATAGGAGAGGTTAGGAGACGTTCCCTTGTAAGCTATACAGAGGCACCTGCCCCACCACCCATTTTTACTTTAGACCTCCAGCTAAAGTGTCCAATTTTAACTGAGACACTGCAGCTAAAAATGAGTATTGCAGCATTTCAACTTAGCCATAATGGTACTGTATGAACAAAATGTATATGAAACACTGTTAATGCACCAAGATAATTACATGATAATCCAAAAAATAGTAGTACAGGGGCACTGAATGCGGATTTTCACAGGTTATCGAAATGTGGACAAAGTCATTATTTGAGTCCAATTGGCCTGTATTAGGTAGCTCATCATAAAGATGGGGATCCCCAGGAGAGTACATTCACCCGAGTTGAGAAATATAAGTGTAGTAGGTCAAAGAGAGCACCAAATAAAAAAAAATCATTAGGAGTCCAAAATCTTTGTAGATTCGTTTACAACAAACAGGGCAAAGGACAGCCAACATGTTTAGGTCATATATGGGCCACACAATCCCCATCCATCAAGGCTGGAAAACAGTGGCAGCTGGTGTGTTTTTTTTGGTTGGGGAGGGGGGCGTCGAGCAATGCACCCACAGTCAACCCCCCCCAGGAGGTCAGGTCACCCGCACCCCCATCCCCACTCCACCCGTAGGTCGGTCGTTCAGGTCAATCGCACTTACCCCGTCAACCGGGCAGCGCTTCCCTCCGGGCGGCGGCTTCTCGTTCGTCTCCTCATGGTGGCCGTGCGTCTCCTCCCGCTTCCTCCTGGGCATCCAATATGGTCGCCTGTCCTTTCAGCCAATCAGGTGACGGGTCTCAGGACCCGTTTCATGATTGGCCGAGAGGAGAATCAGTGTGACAATAGCAAATATTCATTCGCTACTGTCACACAACTGGGTGGGCTCAGGGCACAGTGTTCTGTGCCCTGAGCCCATCCTTTTTTGAAGCCTATTAGAGCTTCTGGCTCTAATCATGTGCTTCAAAAAAATAAAATAAAACACCATTGGAATCCATGCGTCCAGCGTCCCGCATGTAGATTAGGGGGCTGGATGCATGGATGGGGGGAGGTGCCTGTGCGCCCCTAATGGACGGTCTAGAAGTTTAAAATAACACATTTTAAAATGATAATAAAGAAGAATTGCTACTAAAAATACACATGTATAATATAAAATTAAACAAATATTACCTTCCATTGAGGGAAAAACATTTTTTCAAAACCAGAGTGCAATGCAGCCTGACTATATAAACATAAGAATGAAAGGAAGCCACATTTCACACTAAAAACCACAAATTAAACTGTATTTTTATGCAGGCGATTATCATTCAAAGATACTGCTGGCTTCCTTGAGAAACACAAGATAAGAGATGCTATCGCAAAGATCACAGTGTCCCAAAATGTAACCAAAAATGCCTCAGCTAATCTGTGGCTGGATGCAATCTGGCCAAAAAGACACAAATAGAATAACAAAGAAGTTTTGGGACATGGACTTTATAGGCACAGTAACACAAAAGAGTATATTTAATACAAAAATATAATTTATTAAACATAGAATTCACAAACTTGCTTAAAGCCCACATTTGATACATAAAACCAACAATACCACTAGTGTACATAACCGACATGTTCCGCGTGCAATCACGCTTCTTCAGGTGCAAGAAGCGTGATTACACGCTGAACATGTCAAGCCTAATTTTTCTTCCCATCTAACAATTGTTCACCGCGTTTTTACTACCGTACCATAATTCCAAAGATCCTTATGGTTATGTACACTAGCGGTATTGTTGGTTTTATGTATCAAATGTGGGCTTTTAGCAAGTTTGTGAATTCGATGTTTAATAAATTTTATATTTTTGTATTAAATATACTCTTTTGTGTTACTTTGCCTATAAAGTCCAAGTCCCAAAACGTATTAGTTATTCTATATTCATAGGACGTGGCACACTTTTATATATGTTGTATCCACAGTTACCACTCTGTGGCATGATACAACACAAAAATTCTTTATTTCCCAAAAGACACAAATGTTTCTACTGCCAGAAATGCAGTTGAATGCAGTAAGGCAAACACAGACCCATAGAAAATAGCTTTTACTAAAAAATGAAGTTGACATAAAACTATTGCAGAGTATACAGCTCACATTTTTTTGTTTTTTTTGTTCAAGCAGTGGGCGCTCAAACATTGATCGAATGCTGGTTTTCATGCAGGATCATTCAACAAAAGCGAGTTATTAGACAGGTTTCTGTTGAATAGGCAGCAGTAGTCACAGAGCGAAATTAGGCCGGCCAATTTTTGGTCCATGTATATCCTGCTTTACATTGTACAATGATACAAATGTACTTCTATAGAAATCATGAAGGGGAGTAGAGATATGCATAATTAAGAACTTGGTAAATGAAGCAGACATACTAGCAGGATAATAGGTTCTGAGTGACTGTAGGTAGGAACTACTCCGTGAGGAACAGATGGTTTTATGACAGTTTTTTTACAGCTCCACTCCACTGGTGACAGTTTAAACTAGCGAGCATGGAGAACTGAGTGAAACATGGAAATAACGCCACACTTCCAGTCCCAGATGCAGATCCTTTAAGCTGCTGTTTGGGATTTTTGTAACACTTCTTGGACCTCTGGCCTTTGAACTAATCTTCTTAAGCTACTGCCTCCAGTCGAGTCTATGGGTAACTTGATCACATCTGTGGAGAATGAAGCAGAGGCAAGCATACCCTAATTTGAAGGCAGT
This sequence comes from Rana muscosa, assembly GCA_029206835.1. NCBI lineage: Eukaryota > Metazoa > Chordata > Amphibia > Anura > Ranidae > Rana > Rana muscosa. Next base: position 688,737,800 of record CM055117.1, read on the forward strand.
ATTGACTGTAGTTTAACCACTTCAATACCGGGTACTTACCCCCTTCCTGCCCAAGCCAATTTTCAGCTTTCAGTGCTGTCGCTGTTTAAATGACAATTGCGCGGCCATACTACACTGTACCCAAACATAATTTTTATCATTTTGTTCCCACAAATAGAGCTTTCTTTTGGTGGTATTTGATCACCTCTGCGGTTTTTATTTTTTGCTAAACAAATAAAAAAAGACCGAAAATTTTGAAAAAAACTAAAACGTTTTTCTTTTGTTTCCGTTATAAAATGTTGTAAATAAGTACGTTTTCTCCTCCACTGATGGGCACTGATAAGGCGGCACTGACGGGCACTGATGAGGTGGCACTGGCGGGCACTGACGATGGGCACTGATGGGTGGCACTGATATGCAGCACTGATGGGCATTGATAGGCGGCACTGATGGGCATTGATAGGCGGCACTGGTGGGCACTGATGGGCGACACTGATGGGCACTAAAAGGCTGCACTGATGGGTACTTATGAGTGGCACTGATAGGCGGCACTGATGCGTGCCACTGATGGGCACTGATGCGTGCCACTGATGGGCACTGATATGCGTCACTGATAGATGGCACTGATAGGCATCCCTTGTGGCACTGGCACTAGCAGGCATTGTGGGTGGGCACTGACTGCCAGCTGCCTGGGCATTGATTGGCAGCTGCCTGGGCACAGATTGGCATTTCCCTGGTGGTCTAGGTGGCATACCTGGTGGTCCAGTGGGGTGGCCATCCCTGGTGGTGCTGGGCGGGCATCTGAGGGGGGGCTGCGCTGATAAACAATCAGCACAGACCCCCCCTGTCAGGAGAGCAGCCGATCAGCTCTCCTCTACTCGCATCTGTCAGACGCGAGTGAGGAAAAGCCGATCAAGGCTCTTCCTGTTTACATCGTGATCAGCTGACGGAGGCTCTTTACCGAGATTGGTGTAGTGGTGTGTCAGACTGACACACCGCACCACCGATCGCCACAATGCGCACCCCCACGGGCATGCTGTGGCTGTTATCCTGCTGGACGTCATATGATGTCCAGTCAGGATAACTCAACCACCCACCGTCATTCTGTTATAGGCCTGGCGGGAAGTGGTTAAAAACTATACTCGCGTATCTCTGCTCCATTGGTCTACACATATAAAAAAATAAGAACTATAGAACCTGGAATATACTTCACTAAGGACATAGGTTTTCTCATGGTCAAGCATCTTTTTTTCATCCTAAGCAGATTCTGAATAATAAAGTATAACTAATTAAAATATTTTTTTTCTTTTTCCAGTTAATGTGCGAGATGCTGTTTCCAGCCTTTGAGAATGTACAAGCCAATTTCGCAGCTCGTTCCCCCACACCTTACACTAGACTGAAGCCCGTCTTCTTAAACAGCTCCAACTATTCTTCTTTGGATGATGTGCCTCTGCCAGGAGGGTCTAAGGTAGAGTATTGTTTTCCCTAATATGTAATATTGTGAATTTTATCCATAAATAGTTGATATAACTGGCTAGTCTTCCTTTAATTGATATTTATGTATTTCTTTATCGTACACCACGGGACACAGAGCCAGTCATTACATAATGGGTTAAGGGTCACCAGTGGTGATTGGACACTGGCACAACCAATTGAGGGCAGTTCCCCTCCATATAACCCCTTCCATCAGGGAAGTACCTCAGTTTTTCTTGTTTAATATTTTTATTAGATTTTACAAGTAAATAGCAAATATAATGAACATTACATTCTGATCAAGAATAGAATTGTAAATAAATACAGCAATCACTAAAAATACATATTGAAAGAAAGGTAATAGAGGATAAACCTCATTAACAATTATATCAATACAAATAGAGGTATAAAAGATTAGAGCAATGAAAATAAGCAATATTCAGGATAGAATATCATGCCTCCAGACCATCCACTCACCCCCGAAGGGAGCAAGCTGTGAGCAGATGGGGGCTCGATTAAGTATGAGAGAATATGCTGGGTTATCCAGAAGGATACACCAGATGAACGTTGTCATACCTCAATTGTTTAGTGAAGACCTTCCTAACAAATCTTTAAGACACAAAGATATTAGTGATTGATAAAGTGAAACTTAAAAGGTATATATATAAGTCATGCAATGGACATCGCATGTGTATAAAATCCGTATTACACAAGTAACAAAACTAACCAGAACAGAAAGACAGAAGGAGTAAGAGAGAAGAAGAAGAAATATGGGAGAAAGGTAAAATATATAGAAAAGAAGGTATGGGTATAGAAAAATAAAGAAAAAGGTGAAGGTTGTCTCCCCGGGTGGCGGTCCAGTCAGATCAAGGCCCCGTTTAAATATTATATTAATAGATAAATATTAAAGTATTTCAAAGAGGCATCAACAATAATTGATCAAAATCTGGGGGTAAGAAGTGTTTAATCCATGGTTTCCATATTTTATTGTATGTAGTAATGTTATCTTCAATAGCAGACATTTTGGAAAAGATAAGGGCTCTGTTAATTCTATGTTTAGTTTCAGCCACAACTAAAGTTTGGGTTTTCCAGGCCTTAGCTATAGATTGTTTAGCCGCCGTGGTGAGATGTAGTAGTAATTTGAATTGTGATTTATTCAATTCAGGAGGTTTGAGGTTGAGGAGAGCCAGTGCCGGGTCTGGCGGGATTGGTATTTCCAAGGCCGTAGAGGCCATGTTAAATATTTTACTCCAGAAGGATTGAACGATTGGACATTGCCACCAAATATGGAACTGCGTGCCCGATTCAGAACAGCCTCTGAAACATAAATTTGGGTACAAGGGGGCAAATTTGGCAATCCTGGCCGGAACCAGGTACCATCGAGAAAGGACCTTATAATTTGTTTCCAACGCAAAACAGTTTGGCGAGGAATGCTTAGTAGCTGACCATATATTATCCCAGTCACTTTTACTAAATGTTCTATCCATGTCATGTGCCCATTTAGTCATATAGGATGGTAAAGTATCGTCGGATGTGGAATTGATGCGTTTATACAAAAGTGATATTAATCCTCTAGTATGGGGATCACTGTTACAGATACGTTCAAATTGAGTCATTTGGGTAAGAGGGGATCCCGTATCAACGAGGGGTGTATAAAAGTTCTTAATTTGTAGATAGCGGAAGAGCTCCTTCATGGGGAGTTTGTATAAATCACATAATGTTGGGAACGTAAGAATATCATTGGAGGAAACTAGATTGTGAAATTGAAGTAGGTTTCTTTTGGACCAAGCTGCAAATGATAGGGGGAATTTCCAGGCGGGGTAAAATGAGGGATTTCGAAGAAAAGAGAGTAGAGGGTTATGAGTGGATTGTAGGCTTTTTGTGGATCTATATTTGTCCCAGATAGCTATAGAATGTTTGGTTACGGGGTTAGATAAGTTTAGTCTATCTTTAGGAGCTAACCAGAGCAAATGATTCACAGAAATGGGGTCAATATCCACTGATTCAATCGCTACCCATAGAGGGGATTCTGTTGTAGAATGGTATTTGGGGAGTTGTGCTAGCTGAGCAGCAAAGTAGTATGAGGAAAAGTTAGGAATTCCCAGACCACCTTTCAATTTATCAAGATAGAGTCGATCTGGGTATACGGGGTTTTGTAGAGCCCCATATAAAAGACATCACTCTCTTTTGAGTGAGCCTCAAGAAGTAAGGAGGTATATGTATGGGGAGAACTCGGAATAGGTAAAGGAACTTTGGTAAGATTGACATCTTAGTAGCGTTAATCCTCCCAATCCAAGATAAAGGAAGAGAAGACCATTGTTTCATCAGATTAGTAGTTGACTTCAATAAGGGTAAGTAGTTAGCTGAAAATAAGTCGGATATAGAAGAAGTGAGTTGGACTCCAAGATATGAAATGTGGTGCAATTCCCAATTGAAAGGTAAAGACGTTTGAGCTTGTTGTAACTCAGATGGCGAAAGGGAAATATTAAGGGCATTAGATTTGGCATGATTAACACACAATCCAGAAATCTTTGCAAACTTGTCCAAAGTATTTACTAGATTTGGGGCTGAGACATGGGGATGGGATAAAAAAATCAGGATGTCATCTGCAAAAAGACTCAATTTGTGGTGATGTCCACCTAATTCTACACCTTTGATATTAGGATTATTTCTAATAATACATGCTAAGGGTTCAATAAGTAGGGCAAAAAGCAAAGGGGATAGGGGGCAACCCTGTCTAGTACCTCTCCTAATATCTATCATAGCTGATTTGTAGCCCATATATTTAATATAAGCTTTCGGAGTGCTGTATAGTGAGGAGACCCAAGTTAAGAAATTTTCCCCAAAACCCCATTTTTGAAGAGTATATTGTAGATATGGCCAGCTGATTGAGTCGAACGCCTTCCTAATATCTAATGATATAAGGCAAGTTGGGATACGTCTTTTTTTGGCGGCATGAATTAATAAAAGTGCTCTTCTGACATTATCCCCTGCTTGACGCAAGGGCATGAAGCCAGTTTGGTCACGATGGATAAGTTTACCTATAATGCTATTTAATCTAGTTGCCAAGATCTTAGCTAATAACTTAATGTCTAGATTTAAAAGAGATATGGGGCGGTAATTAGACCAAGAGGTAGTGTCAGATTTAGGTTTGGGAATCATTGCTATGATGGAAGTTAGTGTTTCGGTTTTAAACAAATGACCAGCTAACAAAGAATTGAAGGCTCTAGTCAATAGAGGCGTTAAAATCGAATCAAATTGTTTGTAGTATAGTGCAGAAAACCCATCGGGGCCCGGTCTCTTGTGAGGCTTCAATTTAATAGCAGCTTTAACTTCCAAGGCCGTTATGGGACTCTCCAAATATTCACACTGTTCTGGTGTCATTGTGGGAAGTGTAACATCTGAGAATAAAGTGTCTGCTTTGTTTTTATCAAAGATTAAGCCAGGGTCATAGAGCTTAGCTAATTTAGATTGAAAGATTTCCAAGATCTTTAATGGGTTACTAGTGTATGCATCTCTGGAGGTTCTAAGTCGGAATGCAGCTTGTGAACAATCAATAGACTTGAGACTGCGGGCCATTGGGGTATCGGGCTTATTGGCTTTGCGGTATAGGGTATGTTGCCGCTTGCGTAAGAGTTTGTCTGCCGAATCTGTCAGAAAAAGATCCAACTCAAGCCGGGCCCTTTCCAATTTAGTGTTAGTGTTTGCATTCGGGGTAGCTTGATGAGCCAAATGACAAGCGTTAAAATTTGCTTCAAGTTTGGTGAACAGAATCTTGCGATCTCTTTTAATAGATCTCGCCTTTTGTATCAAGCTGCCCCGAATGACAGCTTTATGGGCTTCCCATAATGTAAGGGCAGAGACATCAGTAGTGTCATTAAATGAGATATAATCATTAAGAGCCAGTTCAATATCTGAACGGTGTGAGGGGTGAGTTAGGATGGAGTCATTAATACACCAAGTGGTGTCATGTGACCTAGGTATTGGAGAGGTAATTGTAGCAGTGACCGCACAATGGTCTGTCCATGGAAATGGGATTATATTAGAGGATATTACTTCAGGGAGCATACTAAAGGGGAGGAAAATATGGTCTATTCGTGAAAAGGATTTGTGTGGATAAGAATAATGTGTAAAATTTCTGGAAGTTGGGTTAAGTTCCCGCCAGGTATCAACAAAATTAAAAGAAGTAAGTAGAGATTGGAAGGACCGTTTATGGATAGGAGAGTTAGGAGATGACGGGGATTTATCCAAGAAGGGATAGATGGTAGTATTGGAGTCGCCACATAATATTATTGTTCCAAATTTATGTGATTCGATTAGTTGGAAAAGACGTGATAGAAAAGCTTCAGGACGTTTATTTGGGGCGTAATACGAAACTAATGTGACTTCAGTATCAGCAATAAAGCCTGTTAATAAAACATATCTACCCTCAGGGTCACATATTTGTGTATTAAGGGTAAATGGTGTAGAATGGTGGAATCCAATCAGGGACCCACGTTGCTTAGTTGTAGCTGATGCTGCGTAGAATTGAGGGTAGGAGGAGGAAAGAAATTTAGGGGAGGCGTTATTGATAAAGTGCGTTTCTTGAAGGAAAATTATGTGAGCTTTTCTAGCTGAAAAGGAACGTAGAGCTTTAGTTCTTTTTTGTGGAACGTTGAAGCCTTGTACATTTAAGGACAAAATGTTTATGGGGGCCATGACATAGTAAGGGTAAGTTTTTTATATAAGGGTTAATGAAACCCATATTATGAGTTCGAACCGCCACCAAGGGAGACAGAAGAGGAGAAGAAAGGAAAGACAGAAAAGAAAGAATAAAGAAGAAACCAAATAAATAGGAAGCCCTAATGACTGCAATTAATGTCATAAAATAATGATGTACTAGTAGGGTGCAGGAACATCTCGGAGAGATAACAAAAAATCTCCGAGGGGTTCCATGGTCACCGACCGACTCCTGCATAATAGTAGCAGGAGTCAGGGGGTACGTAGGGGGCCGCAAGAAGTTCCGGAGGGAAAAACAACGCCGGAGAACACTTAAGTATTATAATAGTAAACTTATATAATTCTCTATCAAGAAGACTGGAGATGCAATAAACAAAAAAGAGAGAGAAAGGAAGCATACCAACTTTGGGAAGTATGTTGAGTCAATTTCTAGATGAATGTGTCCATAAGGAGGCTAGAAAATATTAATCTTAACACTTGTGAAGCAAACCGTCAACGCAAGCGAAATAATTAATAAACAAGCTCGCAAATATAGAGGAAAAGGAAGAGAGAGAAAAAAAAAAAAAGGGGGGGAGGGAAGAGGATAGTCTATCTATATCAATGACCATATAAGTCAAGGAAATAAACTTATTTGTCTATAAGGAGACAAATAAAGAAGACAAGAAACACTCGTCTCAAGAAGCAATAATGAAATTTTAGCTTTCTGGCTGACAAAAACATAAATTAAATACATAAATTTATATTACATATTAAAAAAAAAAAAAAAAAAAAAATACACTTGTCTCAAAAATGTAAATGTAATATAGACCTTCTGGCTGACTAAAACAATAAATAAATGCCTAAATTTATATTTCAGAAGTACAATATAATATGCATATAAATTACTAAGTAGACATATTTGTCAGAAAGGGGACAAACAAAAAAACAAAAACAAAAAAAAACACTTGTCTCAAAAATGTAAATGTAATATAGACCTTCTGGCTGACTAAAACAATAAATAAATACCTAAATTTATATTTCATAGGTACAATATAATATGCATATAAATTACTAAGTAGACATATTTGTCAGAAAGGGGACAAACACAAAAAAAAAAAAAAAAAAACCCCTAAAAACACTTGACTCAAAAATGTAAATGAAATATAAATCTTCTGGCTGACTAAAACCCTAAATAAAAACCTAGATTTATATTTCATAAGTACAAATTAATATGCATATATAATGTGCATATAGATTAAAGAAATAGACATATTTGTCAGAAACAAGACACCACTAAAAAAAAAAAAAAAAAAATGGAGAACAGGATTCTAATTCTTCAATCATAGATAGTGCAATGCTTTTCAGAATAAAGCAATGGGGCTAATACCCTACAAAAGGGGAGAAACATGGATAAGATTAATGAGAGGTGAACAATCAGTCCATTGAGTCGACATTTATCGGTGCCTGACTATCAAAACGTCCTCTTTTATGAAGATTCTGTCTGGTATAGCCAGAGGGGTTTGGGTCCAGGTCGGTTTCATTTGGAGGTGATCTAGAAGCCGCACGTCTACGAGGTTGCTCCTTAGAATTGGTGTGATCCATCAGGCCTAGATCAATTAAGGCTGACCGTAGTTCATCGGACGTGCGACAAGTATATCTAGTTTCCAAGTATGTAAAGCGGAGAGAGAATGGAAACCCCCAGTGGTATATGATTTGGTGCTTTTGAAGTACTTGCAGCAATAGTTTCATAGAACGCCTCTTAGTAACAGTTAGAGGGGAGAGGTCTGTAAAGAGCTGATAGATATTGCCCTGGAACTCAAGAGTGTTTTTACCTCTAGTAGCAGCAAGTATTTGCTCCTTTGTTTTATAGTAATGAAATTTAACTATAATATCTCTAGGGGGTCCATTGGGTTTGCGTTGAGTTAGGGCCCTGTGGACTCTGTCCATTTCCAATCTCTCAGGAGAAATACCTGGTAACAGTTCCTGAAACAGTGCACCTATAGTTCCCTGTAAGTCTATGATTGATTCAGGGAGACCTCTGATTCTTAGGTTGGAGCGACGGTCCCTATTCTCCTGGTCTTCCAAACGGTTTTGTAATAAAGAGTTCTCATCCTTAAGCTGTTCAATAGTAGCATCATAATGCTGTGTGGTAGTTTCTATATCATCTACCCGCATTTCAAATTCAGCTGTTCTATGCCCCAGCTGCCTAATCTCCCTTGTCAGCTTCTCTGTTATCTGGTCAGAAGTTTGTTTCAAAGCTTTCTGAAGCATTTTCTCAAATTGTCTAAACATGTTAGACTGAATAACATTTTCAGGTGTTTCATAGTCAGAATCAATCTCACCAGCTGTGTCCAGAGTTTTGACATTGTGTGACAGGGATTTAGGAACCCGCTGTGTGCGAGTCTGTGAGGTACCAGGCGCCGCCATCTTGGATGTCTGTATCTTTAGAGATACCAATCTTATACTTCATTTTTGGCCCCCTCGTGACCATCCTCAATACGCCAAAGTGTACTTGGTATGAATTTGCGGGAACTGGTGCCGTTTGCGGTGAAAAACAGCGGTCGGTTCTCCGGTTTGTTTAACCCGGGAGCGGAGCTCTAAGGGGATGCGACTTCTCCCTCAGGCATCCGCGCATGCGCCCCGTACCTCAGTTTTTTCACCAGTGTCTAAAGGTGTTGGACGCGATATAATGCTAAAGGAAAGCTCTGCCAAAGAGACCCTCTGGGGGTAAAAAGGGCTATGCTTTCGGACCCATCCAAGACGCCTAAAATTAAGCCAAAACTGGATGGGATCCGGGCCTCATGCACGAGGCGTCGCCTGTAATGTCTCTCTTCGGAGGACTGGGCTCTAGGATTCAGCACTTTCGCTACTTCGCTCAAAGTCCTGGTAAGAGTCTTTTACAAGGCCCAGGGGAGAGGTATCCTTTAAATAGGAACCCATATCCCTGAAGGTTGGCACACAAAGCCCGCCGTGATGGGTGAAAATTGGTTCTGTTTGTGCAGAAAAACCTGCGGTGTGGATAAGATAAGTGGTTAAGAGTCCTAAGGACCTTTTCCTATATGTTGAGTGTCATCTCTAAAGCCGCCACTGGGGGGAGTAAAGAGTTGAGTTTGTAACTCACCATGCTTTGTGTAGTGTCAGCTCCTTCGGACAAGCCACACTATCCCTCCTCTGCTGCAGAGCTCGGCTTCAGTCACCTCCCTCCTTCTCCTCTAACTGGATGCGGCCATAAGGCAAGTGCTCAGATATATTATGATATAAAGGGCAAAAAACTTTGCGGCCATAAGGAGGGAGCTTCCCTCACCCCTGAGCCGCCGCCATAGCCCCAGGTCGCGCACGCTTTATCGGCAGCGGGAGGGGGTCGCGAGCACGCACATCTGAGAACGGCGCTGATACAGGAAGTCATAAAGGGCTTCAGAGGCTGACAGCTCACTCCTTGAATGGGACACAGCAGCATACGGGGACACGTAAGACTCCATGTGGTTGGGCTGGGTACTACCAAGAGAGACACTCACTTTTTGCATAGAAACTGTGTGTTTAAAGTTGCATAAATTGCTAAACTAAGCACAGTAGTATATGCTTTGGGGTACCACGGCTTTGCTTAAGCAGCATGACCAGGTCAAAAAACAAAAAAGCATCGCCGCCTAAGGCAGGAGGCTCTAGCAGTGCTGACCCAGTACCTTCCTCACCGGTATTATCTGACGTACCTGTGCAGGATGAGCCATTGCTGCTATCAGGGATAGCGGATTCCCCTGTGGGGCCTGGGCCTGCATATGACACTGAGGACACTTTGGCAGTAGCCCTAGGCAACTTAGAAGGCAGAATCGCTAAATGAATTGCAAGGTCCTCAAATAAGGACAAAAAGCGAAGCAGATCTCCTTCTGTTGTAGACCTCCTTTCAGAAAAATCTGAGGATGAGGATGATGCTATACCTGCAGAGGATCGGGATGAGGAGTCGGATGGATCAGGAATATCAAAGGAGCCTTTCTCTGCATCCCAGATTCTGAAGTCACAGGTTCAATGTTATGCTGGAACAGTGCGTTCTGCGTTTAAGTTACCCTCTTCGGAGGTAACTGAATCACATGTCTCCTCCCTAGGTTCACTAAGATCCCTGCAGGGGGCATGCTCTTTCCCGGTTCATCCATTACTAGAAAATTTAATGTACGCAGACTGGCAACACCCGGATAAGCGGTTTTCACCTCCTAAAAAGTTTGACATTCTTTATCCTATCAGAGGTGTGTACCGCTCCACGCTGTTAAGCTCCAAAGATAGCTCCCGCCCTGATACTAAAACAGGTGCTGGCTCTGCACTGATGCATGGAAAAGGAAAGAGCCCTGGACTGCCGCACTCTGTATGAACGATTTATTTTCAAAATTAAAATCCAAAATGAATCCATAAGTTCAAAAAAGTCCAAGAACAAACAAAAACAGAAAACTGACATGCAGGGGTGGAAGGCTAACGCGTTTCACATCTAGGATAGATGCTTACTCATAGCTGGTCTAAGCATCTATCTATCTATCTATCTATCTATCTATCTATCTATCTATCTATCAAGTAAGCATCTGTCCTAGATGTGAAACGCGACAGCCTTTCACCCCTGCATGTCAGTTTTCTGTTTTTGTTTGTTCTTGGATTTTTTTGAACTTATGGATTAATTTTGGATTTTCATTTTGAAAATAAATCGTTCATACAGAGTGCGGCAGTCCAGGGCTCTTTCCTTTTCCATTCTTTATCCTATGGAGGAGAAGTTTTCCAAGAAGTGAAGCCTGCCTTCTGTAGACGCAGCTATTTCTTGTATAAATAAAAGCCTGACTTGTCCGGTGGACAATGTACAAGTGTTTAAAGATCCTTCTGAAAAGAAATTGGAATCTTTACTAAAATCCTAATTTCTTTTGGCTGGCTCAGTTACCCAACCTGCTGTAGCAGCAGTCGGTATGTGTCAGGTCATCAAGCAACAGGTAAAACGGACTGAAGGATTTGCCTCCGGAACAAGCCAAATTTTGGGAGAATTTGCCTAAAGCCTTATGTTTTACAGTGGATGCCATGAGAGATTCTGTTCTGCAAGCATCTTGCCTTACACTCCAGCTGGTGCATATGCGCAGAATTCTTTGGTTAAAGCATTGGTCAGCAGAAGCTCCATGCAAAAAACTTTTGGCCAGTTTCCCCTTCCATGGCAAAACGCCTCTTTCGGGAGCATCTGCAAAAATATATCCAAAAGATATCGAGCAGTAAAACCACTCTTTTACCAGAGAAGAAGAAAAACAAGTGGCCTTGTTTTAAACGTTCTCTTTCCCCAGTTCCTGGAAAGCCTGCCTCTAGCCTGTGGCGACGGCATTTTCAGCCAGCCACAAAAGCCAAAGGAAATCAGGAAGAACAAGAAGCCGTGGGGTTCAAGCGCTAACAAGCAAGACCCCAAAGCCTCTCTGTGAAGGAGCGCCCCCGCTCGGCCGAGTGGGGGGACGGCTTTGTCAGTTTTCAGCAGCATGGCAGACAGAAATCCAGGACAAATGAATAGTATCCACAGTATCCTTAGGGTACAAACTGTAATTATGAGAGATCCCATCTTCTCAGTTTCGAAGTTCAAGACTCCAAAGATCCACTAAAAAGAGGATTCTTCAAAGGATTGGATAACTTGCTGTCTCAAGGGGTGATCACAGAAGTACCCCTAAAAGAGCAAGGTTCAGGTTTTTATTCAAACCTCTTTGTGATTCCAAAGCCAAGTGGAGACATCAGACCCATCGTGGATCTAAGATCTCTAAATCTGTTTCTGAACATTCGCCATTTTCGAATGGAAACTATTCGATCAGTGGTCGCCACCCTACAAGGCGGAGAATTCATGGCGTCCATAGACATCAAGCATATTTACATGTACCTATCCATCCCGCTAACCAAAGATTCCTAAGGTTTGCGGTAGAACATCGCCACTTCCAATTTGTGGCCCTGCCCTTTGGTGTAGCTACCGCGCCCAGAGTATTTACAAAGGTACTAGCTCCCCTGTTGGCAAATCTGAGGACACAGGGCATAGCGGTAACAGCCTATTTAGATGATCTACTTGTGATAGATCAGTCAGTGGCAGGATTAGATCACGCTGTGCTCACTATGGTAAAGTACCTGGAGCATTTAGGATGGATTGTAAACTTACAAAAATCCTCTCTACCAGCCCAAAGAATGGTAGAGTATTTGGGCATGATCATAGACACAGCCCAAAGCAGGGTATTCCTGCCAGAGCCGAAGATACAGTCTCTAAAGGACCTAATCCTCAAGGTCAAGGCAAAGAAGGGACCATCTATTCGCCTTTGCATGAGGCTATTAGGAAAGATGGTAGCCTCCTTCGAGGCTGTCCCTTACGCCCAGTTTCATTCAAGACTACTTCAAGGCAGTATCTTAGCCGCCTGGAACAAGAAGATCCAAGCTCTCGATTTACCCATGCTCCTGTCTCCACAAGTTCGCCAAAGCTTCAGTTGATGGTTAAGAACCAAAAACTTGCGGAAAGGAAGATCCTTTCTCCCAGTCACCTGGAAGGTGGTTTCTACGGATGCCAGCCTATTGGGCTGGGGAGCAGTGTTAGAAGAAGCTTCAGCCCAGGTAACCTGTGCCAAGACCGAAGAAAGTCTGCCCATCAACATTCTGGAGATTCAGGCAGTATATCTAGCCCTCAAAACCTGGACACACAGGTTACAGGGCCATCCTGTTCGGTTTCAATCCGACAATGCTACTGCAGCAGCTTACATCAATCACCAAGGAGGCACCCGCAGTCAGGATGCTCAGAAGGAGGTGAATCAGATTTTGACATGGGCAAAAGATCATGTTCCTTGTCTCTCTGTAAGCTTCATTCCAGGGGTAGAAAACTGGCAAGCGGACTATCTGAGTCGCCAGCAGTTGTCACCAGGAGAGTGGTCTCTCCACCCCGTTGTCTTTCAGGCTATATGCCAGAGATGGGGGACCCTGGATGTAGACCTGCTAGCTTCCAGGTTCAACAAGAAATTGGACAACTTTGTATCCAGGACGAGAGATCCTCTGGCCTACGGATCGGATGCTCTAATAATTCCCTGGAATCAGTTCTCGCTGATCTATGCATTTCCTCCGATCCCTCTCTTACAAAGGCTACTTTGCAGGATGAAGAAGGAGGGAATTCCAGTAATCCTAGTGGCCCCAAATTGGCCCAGAAGGCCCTGGTACGCTGAGATCATAAAGATGGCGGTAGGAAGACCTTGGAAGCTTCCACTTCATCACGACCTGCTGTCGCAGGGTCCAGTGTTCCATCCTTCCTTACAAAAGCTAAATTTGACGGTCTGGCTACTGAGACCCACATTTTGAAGAAACGAGGGATCTCGGGTCCAGTTCTTTCTACACTCATTAATGCTAGAAAGCCAGCATCCAGGCTTATCTACTATAAGAGTCTGAAAGGCATATGTTTCCTGGTGTGAAACCAGAAGATGGAATCCTCAGAAGTATGACATAAGTAGGATTCTTGCCTTTTGCCAGTTAGGAGTGGATATGAAATTAGCCCTTAGTACCATCAAGGGTCAAATATCAGCTCTATTAGTCTTTTTTCAAAGACCACTGGCATCTCATTCCCTTGTTCGGGCGTTCATTCAGGGGGTACTGTGGATCAATCCACCAGTCAAGTCTCCCTTGTGCCCATGGGATTTGAATTTGGTATTATCAGTATTGCAAAAGCAACCTTTTGAACCTATTCGCCATATTCCTTTGATCCTTTTGAGCAGGAATTTGGCCTTTTTGATTGTTATCTCTTCTGCTAGAAGGGTATCAGAATTAGCAGCTCTTTCTTGTAAAGAGCCTTATTTAATTTGTCACGAAGACAAAATTGTACTACGACCCCATCCTGCCTTTTTTACCTAAGGTGGTGTCGGCATTTCATTTGAATCGAGACATTGTTCTGCCTTCTTTTTTTCCGGACCCACGGACAGCGGGAGAAAAGTTATTGCACTCTCTAGATCTTGTGAGAGCAGTAAAGGTGTATCTGCAGGCAACCGCTCAGATACATAAAACAGATGTTTTGTTTATTTTGCCAGATGGTCCCAAGAAGGGCCAAGCAGCATCAAAATCCACCATTTCCAGGTGGATTCGACAAGTAATTATTCAAGCTTATGGTTTAAAGAACAGGATTCCTTCTTTTTCTGTTAAGGCGCACTCTACCAGGGCGATAAGAGCTTCATGGGCAGTGCATCACCAGGCTTCGATGGCTCAGATCTGTAAAGCTGCAACTTGGTCTTCAGTCCACACATTTTCCAAATTCTATCAAATAGATGTGAAAGGACATGAGGATTCCGCCTTTGGGCGAAGTGTGCTGCAGGCAGCAGTATAGGGCTTCTTGTCCGCAAGCGGCCTGCTTGATCTGTGTCTCCCACCCTTCATTGAGCATTGCTCTGGGACGTCCCATTATGAAATGACTGGCTCTGTGTCCCGTGGTGTACGATAAAGAAAACATGATTTTTATAACAGCTTACCTGTAAAATCCTTTTCTTGGAGTACACCACGGGACACAGAGGTCCCACCCTTCTTATTGCTTGCTACAAAACTGAGGTCCTTCAATTGGTTCTGCCAGTGTCCAATCACCGCTGGTGACCCTTAACCCATTATGTAATGACTGGCTCTGTGTCCCGTGGTGTACTCCAAGAAAAGGATTTTTACAGGTAAGCTGTTATGAAAATCCTGTTTTTGTTACTATAAACCCTGTGATAAATCCACCTAACACAAATTGCATTTGGGTTAAATTAGTGAAAACTATGCAAAAAGTTGCACATTTTGCATGGGTTTATCTTTGCCCCTTTCTTAGCAAATATTTAGCTCTGTAACTGAGACTAGCCGTGATTAAAGTTTATTTAAACCCAAGCAGAACATTTTTATATATTGAAGCTTTCTAGTCCTTAGATGTGGTGACTGCATTGGTTTTCTTTTTTGTTTGTTTTTTCAGACTTTTTTCCTTTATTTTTACCTGGTAATCCTGCCAGTACGCCCCATCCTGTCCTAGGGTGACAGCACTCACTCGCTGTACTGTATCTGTGGAGAAGCCATGTTTTCACCCTAGAACAGGAAGTGTGTTATAACTAAAGAACACCTCCTCGCATTGTTTGATATTTCAGTTCAGTGCACAGGATGTTACAAGGACACTGGACTCTATCGGGAACAACAGGTATTTTTCTATGCTTGCATAAAATGTTGTTGGCCTGAAAAAATAAAACTAATCAGCCATCACATCTAAAGACTGGTAAGCTGCAATATGTTTCATATTTGGTATTGGGTTTATAAATATTTTAATAACCTCACAGTATTTTCATAATATTAAACTCCCTGCCAAAGCTGTGATGCATGCTAGGAATTAGCCCATAGCCCATACATGGATCCTTTCCTGCCCATACATGTCCATACATGGGTCCTTGCTGAACTGACCGAATTTCGATCCATGTATGGACGGCTTAAGAAAAGTAAGATACGTTGGAACAAGCCCCGGACTGGTAGTCTGGCAACTCTTGATAGATGCCAAAGAGCTTGCCTGGATAACAATATCTGAGATAAGTTCAGGCTCAGCCTCATTCAACAATGAACTGTCTGCAGCTTAAACAACTTCTTTATTTGGACTCTATGCTGTACTGGTTGGTAGTGGGAACCCTATAATAATTACCAGCAGAGTTTTCCAAACTTTGTCTCACCCACAGACATGGGCTTAAGTGCTTTATGTGGCAGGGCTACTTTTTATTGCCAGTCCATGGCTACTGACTCATATGAAGTGGGGTCACCTTGCTGGGGTACATATATTTCAATATTTTTTTAAATTGTTCAGTGGACTTTTATCCTAAACAAAAAATCTAAATTGATATCACTTATCGTTTCCATGTTGATTTTTTCTGGTGAAACTGTTACCAGAAAGTGAGAAAAAATCGCTTGATTCGACCATCAACACAGTCAATGTTGATTGAGGACTCCCTCCTCCGGAGCCATTTTGTTCTCCCGGCGGATAGACACGGGGAGCTGTCCCTGCCGGGAGAACACACAGTAATTATTGCTAAAAGTTATCGCCACTGGCAGTAATCACATGAAACATCTGACTTGCTGGTTGATGGATCAACTTGGGTACAATCAGCCTGCTGATACATTGTTGAAATCTCGGCCGATCCCTGTGTAACTGGCCGAGATTCAAACTGTCTATGGTCAGCTTAACAGTGACCCCAGATAGTAAAAAAATCTCTACTACATAAAATCACACTGCACAATCCTCGTATAACACGTCTGTAGGGGTGGGTGCTTGACTAAACAGCCAAACAGTCCAAATCCAAACATTGAAAATAGTCTGTCTTCCAACGGAACTTCCAAGATGACGGTTTGCTGAAGTGCCATATCAGTAGAAACACCAATATTTGAAGTGTACACAGACTGTTTTGCCTCATACACACGACCGGTTTTCCCGTCGGGAAAACTGCCATGACAGTTTTTAGCTGGGAAAACCGACCGTGTGTATGCTCCATCGCAGTTTTCCCGACAGGAAAACTGCGGGGAAAAAAAAGTTCTCTATTTTCCCGTCAGGAAAAAATCCTGCCGAGAAAACCGGTCATCTGTATGCCTTTCCGAGGGGAAAAAAACACGCATGCTCGTAAACAATTTGACGCATGCGCGGAAGCATAGAACGTAATTTTGTCGGCTTGCCGTAGTCTTTGACGTCACCGTGTTCTTGGCAGTCAAAAGTTCAGCGGTCTTTTGTGTGACTTATGCCCCGTACACACGACCATTTTTCTCGTCGTGATTCACGGCATTTTTTTCCGCGGCAGTTTTCCCATAGGGAAACACTGCCGGGGAGCCTACACACGGTCGTTTTTCTTGACCAAGAGAGAAAATGACAGGAAAAATGGCCGCGTGTAGGGGAACAAGCCGTTCCTCGTTTTTTCCCGTTGATTTTCTCGACGGTGTTTTCACCGTCGAGAAAATCGATTGTGTGTACGTGGCATATGTGTATGCAAGGCAGTCTTGAGAGGAATACCGTTGGGAAAAGCGTTGTTTTTTTTTCCTGCCGGGAAAACCGGTCGTGTGTACGAGGCATCAGTGTCTGCATATCCTCAAAACATTACTGATATGAGACTTCTGCAAACATTCATCTGAGAAGTTGAGTTGGAGTGCTGTTTTTTTCTAAATTTTGTTGTTAAAACCTCACTGGAGTTCTAATCCATCCCCACTCCATCCAAACTCAGAAGAAAAAAGGATTTCTGCCTTGACATGTACACTGCAGGACCTCATTACTTGGCACATATTGTAAATGATATATAACCAAGTCAGCGGTGTGCATTTATAATGAGCATATTTCATTTTTTGTTATTGGCAAACCACACTTAGGCCTCATGCACACTGGATGTTTTGCTAGCGCTCCTTGACGTTTTTCCTCCTGGCAACAGAGTTTTGGCAGAAAAAAACAATTGACGTTTGTAAACTTGTGTAATGTGTTAGGCGCTTTTACACACGTTTAGGCTTGTCAAGCGTTTTTTTTCTGACAAAGCTCTGCTGCTCTGTATGCACTGGCTGTGGGTTTTTTTTTTTTGCCTTTTAAACACCACTGCCTCTAAACACTTCTAAAATGCCTATGTGTGCATGGACATATAAGCTAACATGTATGGGTGTTTAGAGGCAGGAAAAAAAATGCCAAACGCCCCTCGCAGCAGCAGAAAAAGAGTCCAGTGTCCATGAGGCCTTATGATCATAGTGCTTCTAACGTCCAAAGTTTGTTTTATCTGCAGGACTCAGTGTTCAGACTAACCAAAGCTACATTTCCAAAGTCTGATGAGTTTTCAAGAAAAGATTTCACTGACAGTCCTGAAATATGTGACCTGCCTGATGTAAAGGTAACAAAGACTCTGGGAAGTGTCCTCTATTGCCTTCCAGAAGTAGGATTGAAGAGGAAACGTCTCAGCACCTCAGAGGACCTTCACCAAAATGAGCTCCCTGCCAAAGTTATCAAAAATGGTAAGAAACAGAAACACCTGCAGTAATTCACTTCATATTAGTCTGCCAAGGAACATTGAACATGGTTGAATGGGCTTACTAGGTGGCAATAAACATATCTTTTCATCATATTTTTTCAATATAACATGTTAGCCAGGAAGCTGAAAAGTTTAACATTATTACAGTAGGGACACTGTTAAGAAGATGCCTAGCGCCACATTTTACCCCCAATATTACACCACAAAGTTTACGAGCACAAAATGAGCATATAGTGAACATGTGAAGTATTGAAAAAAAAATTGTTTATTATTAAATGATGCTTTAATTCCCAGATGTTGAGTCCCATTGGAAAGAGTCTGCCTCACAGTCACAAGTGAGAACCATCTCTCTGGACCTGGTGGATGCTTCTGATTTTGAGTGCTCCCTCTGTATGAGGTATGCCGGAACCCTTATGCTTTTTGAAATCTTGGTGGTGAGGAAAGTACATATAAAGTGTAAAGAATAACATGATCAGCCTATAGACTATTCTTTTCCAATGGTTTTTATTTGTAATTTTTCAACAATAACATAGCAGTAATGTAAAATACAATAATCTATACTTTGGTCCAGCTTGCTAAAGAACTGGGTACATACAAGAGAGAGGCAAAATTAAACAGCCCAATAACTCTCAGACCTATGGATGGCTTCCCATTCGTTGGTCAGGTAGTTAGGCCGCTGAAAATATAAAGTCCAATCAGTAGATGCATATAAGCTATTCTATTGTTAGAAATACTTGAAGTATTAATAGCAATGCAAGGCAAAACACTGGTGTGTGTGTGTATGTGTATATGTATGTATATATATATATATATATATATATATATATATATATATATATATATATATATATATATATATTCATGATAAATACCTATTCTTTTATATATGATCACATAGCCTCTGTTCTCGGTTGCATTAGGGGCTTAGAGAGGTGGGGGGTGGAAACTGGGAGTGGAGAAAGGGGGGGGGGTGTCAGCAGGAGGCAGAAACAGAGCCGTACACTGATATTCCCAGTGAAGAGCTAAAGTTATTAGGAATGTCTGTTTGTTTTTTCTAAAAATCATGTTTTCTATGTCATCTAAGACAAAAAGATGCAGCATGGAAAAATACACAGTTCTAGTTTTTTTCAGTTTGTTTTACAGCAGTGGTTAAAAAAAAATTGTAATATGTAAGTTGTCCTGTTTATAATGACAGTAAAATGATGGTAAAAAGCAATCTCCAGATGTAATAGATTTTTTTAACATGTATTTATTTAAAACCGCTTCAGCCCCGGAAGATTTTACCCCCTTCCTGACCAGAGCACTTTTTACAATTTGGCACTGCGTCGCTTTAACTGACAATTGTGCGGTCGTGCAACACTGTACCTAAACAAAATTTGCATCCTTTTTTTCCCAAAAATAGAGCTTTTGGTGGTATTTGATTACCTCTGCAGTTTTTATTTCTTGCGCTATAAACAAAAGAACAGCGCCAATTTTGAAAAAAACACAATATCTTTTACTTTTTGCTATAATAAATATCCCAAAATTATTTTCAAAAAATCAAAATTTTTCCTCAGTTTAGGCCGATATGTATTCTTCTACATATTTTTGGTGTAAAAATATGCAATAAGGGGATAGTATTTTTTTTATAATTTTTTTTTTTAGTAATGGTGGTGATCTGCTTTTTATCGGGACTGCGACATTATGGCAGACATATCGGAAACTTTTGACACATTTTTGGGACCATTGGCATTTTTACAGCGATCAGTGCTATAAAAATGCACTGATTACTGTACAAATGTCACTGGCGGTGAAGTGGTTAACACTAGGGGGCGATCAAGGGGTTAATTCTGTTCCCTAAAGTTTGTTGTAACTGAACATCTGATCAGTCATTTCTCCCCCTGAAAGAACCTGTTCTCGCTCTGTCACAAGCAATCGCGGGTGCCTGGCGGTCACCGCGCCCGCCGGGCACTCGCATCGGCACCGTGGGCGAGCAGCGGGCGCGCGCGTGCCCCTAGTGGCCACAGGGCGAGGCGACGTAAGATAACGTGGTTTCGCCCAGCCGAGCCAACCTGCCGCAGTAAAACTGCGGCGGCTGGTTGGCAAGTGGTTAATGCAATGCCACCAAAAGAGGCAAAAGGGAAAAAAAATTATGTATGAATTGTAAAAAAGAAAATCAGGAGAAAATGTTAGGGTTAAGGTGTCACTAAACCCAATCCAAAAAAAATAAATAATATTCTTTACCTTCATAAGTGGTCTTCTGAATACGCTTGGATAACAGTTTTAGATTAGCATGTGCTGAAACATAAATGTAAAACTCTGCTT
Source organism: Rana muscosa (assembly GCA_029206835.1). Lineage (NCBI taxonomy): Eukaryota > Metazoa > Chordata > Amphibia > Anura > Ranidae > Rana > Rana muscosa. The sequence goes on from CM055117.1 coordinate 688,758,241, forward strand.
AGCTAAATTTCTTTCTGAGGGTGGCTATGCTGGCTGTACATGGTCCTATTTTGTGTTGAATGTAGCCAACCTCATTTGCGTGTTCCTGCTATGGACTACATACTTACATGTTTACACACCCAACGCCAGCCTGTAAAAATCTTTGCAATGTGTAAGTGTGTAATCCAGCCCACTCATCACTCCACGTATGAACATAGCAGTGTGAATAAAATCTAACAGGCATGCTTGTGAATTGGAGTATGCAAGCGTAAAAAATCTTGGGAGTTGTAGTGTGAGGAGAGCAGTGCACATACCTGCAATATATAAGCACTGCTTATAACTCAAAATCTGAAGTTTGGGAGAAGTGCTTCCTTTGATAACACTCTGAGAATTGAATCGTGATGCTGAAAAAAGCGAAATAAACCTCTTTTGCGGATTATAATCAAGAGGTGATGTTTAGGATATCACGCTGAATTGGAATTGTGTTTTTAGCTGGAGGGTTCAGTGACACTTTAAAGCAGACCTTCGCTTACACATGGAAGGTCCACTGTTTTGCCAGCCCCCGACCTTCCAAATAGCCATTTAAAAAGCCTTAAAAAAACATTAGTAAATAAACCAATCAGTCACACAGCTTGGAACCCGCAATCCTGTGAGAATGTAGCCCAATACATGGGTGCATTCTCAAGGTATTTCAACTTCTTTTGATGCCACTTGTGTATCTCCTGGAAACACTGGAGGCTGGGACAGAAACTTGCATGAGCAGTTTGTTTACAAATGGGTTTTGTGTTGGGGGACTAGCAAAAAAATGGATTGCCTGCTTTCCATTAAAGGTCTGCTTTTAACTAAGGCTGGACATTATACAAATTTCTTGTAGATTTACCAAAACCATATAATATGAGGTCAAACACAAAAACTTTCAATCTGTATGCAATCAGGCAGGCCCTTGTACTACATAGTTGAAGGTAAATCTAAAGCAAATTGAGTAAGGAAATTGCATAATGTATGCCCGGCTTAAGGGTTACCAAGGGGATAATAAACAATTAATATTAAGAAAAAACTCTTTTTTTTTTTTTTCCACTTGTGTGGCAAGATTTTGGTACTTACTTGAACCATTTGCAAATACAAGTCCTGTTGCTTTATGACTTGATGGAGCAAGCAGTACTAGAGTTGCCATTTCATCACTTTATTTCCAGAGATATACGAGTTACACATGTTCTATTGCATTGAGCTAGAACACTTACTGAATATAATAAATCACAGAACCTGTATGTCATAAGTCAGTAATAAAAAATGTAATTAGCGACCATGAGCAATGTGTATACTTTGCTCTTTAAAAGTGTCTGTTATGAGCAAATTCTGTTTCTATGGATTTAGTGCTCAAATATGTAAGGATGGTTGATCATCAAAATTCATAATTCATGTGTTTTTTCATTCAGTAGTGAGATAAGTTGACCAAGAGGCTGCCCCTTGTACATAGATAAGTACATACTGTGTAAAACACTAGGAATACACATCAGTAAAGTAATTTGCATTAAAACAGACTTGCTGCTCCCTATTAAAAATGAAAACGAACAGTGTTTAAACTGTATTTCCACATTTACAGGTAAATTTGAGGACCCCCTACTGTATGTTATGTGTTGTGTGTTTCCATTAACATAGCATATCTAAATTTATATGTTTTTGAAAATTGTTCTTACCATTTTTAGTTGTTTCCTTTTTATAGACTCTATGGGCAGCTTCTATTGCATTTTAGAAAACTAAATGTGCAATTAAGGGACAGACTCAGAGACAGATTTATTTTAATATGCATTGACATACACTGTACCACCCAAGCCTTGATATATTACCCCTTTGTTAAGACAGTGTACGCATCTAGCTTACAACTGATAATAAGATCTGCCAGAACAGCACAGACAGGGTTAGACATAGGGGAAAGCTAGTTAGGATTTTTCAGAAAGTAAAAATGTAGGCTGCACTTTTAAAATGGCATGCTGTGTGAATAGGAACATGTAACAAATACAAAGTACAGTAAGTTTTATTCCAATTTGGCTGCAAAAGTGTAAATACACTTAAAATGTTTAGAAGGTTTAGTCTACTAGTAGGTTAATGGTTACTGATCACAGTGATGGTGTGTGTGTGTGGAAACCTGTGTAATGCATAGGAACTGATTGTCTGGTTCTGCATCACACAGATACCACCCTACACCATGCAGTGGCCTGCAAGATAAATTGTTTGGTATGTTCATGAATGCCCAATATACTGTAGCGCCATATGTGAATTACAGGTATCTTTACTATGTCTTTCGCAAACTGAATTCTAGTGATCAGTAGAGTATTTTGCTAGATAAAAAAGTGTAATAGCTTGCCTCTGCCTTTGCAGGATAATTGCCTGTTTCTGGAGGGTTTAATCCCATGGGAAAATAGAATGACACAACTGTCAGGGTGATTTTGCATAAGAGTCACCAATAGGAAAAGTCTGCAATCTGTTATTAGGCTAAAGTTAAAGCAAAACAGGCAACCGTCCCATATTTGAAAGCTGTTGCCTTGATAGTAGAATTATATATATAAAAAAAAAAAGATTGCCTTTAGATGAATCCATCAAGTTACTTTTATGTAACACTAATACATTTTCAGATGAGTGATTGTGTAATCCGGTTTGTTTGTGAAACAACAGTGCCACCCTCTGATTTAACCATATATGTAAGCACTTATGTACAGTATAACTGTGCCAGATATGCTTTATATAAGCAGAAATCTGTTGGTGTGCAAAATCTGGAAACCAATACTGAAGGAAATATACAGACTGTCATGGTGGACCTTTTGGAGATACTAATTGCATGGCTATCATGATTATCCAGTTGATTCTAAACATTGGGGTTGATTTACTAAAGGCAAATAGTCTGTGCACTGCAAGTGCAGTTGCTCTAGATCTGAGGGGAACATGCAAGGAAAAAAAAAAGCATTTTTGCTTGCACTTGATTGGATGATATAAATCGGCAGAGCTTCCCCTCTTTTCAGAGCTTCTCCTCTTTTCAGAGCTTCCCCTCATTTAAGAGTTTCCCCTCATTTCAGAGCTTCCCCTCATTTCAGAGCTTCCCCTCAAAGCTAGAGCAACTGCACTTCAGAGTGCACTTGTAGTGCACAGTATATTTGCCTTTAGTAAATCATCCTCCCTGAGTCACTGATCCATATTGGGTATGTGGATCACTTCACATATTGCATGCTTGTTCTGGGTTTCTTAGCCAATTTATACTGAATTCATAACCAGCCAGACAAGTAGCATTTCAGGTCAACAATTGCAGTCTATACCATTTTCCCAGTAGTTTCTTTTATTGAGCATTAAAGTGACCGAACTGCTTTGTTCTTAGTAGCGGGCCTTATTTTTCAGAGATTCTAAAGAACTAAAAGATGACTGGTTATCCTTTTTCCTAGCAGCCAAAAAAGATTTTCCTTTCATACTTCGGCCTACATTGAAAACTGATTGCATGCTGGGAAGTTCCACAGACAGTCCTAGTTCTAAACATGTGGAGACACATAGAGGACATTCTTATATCTAGTTTGTGGCTTATACTTGGGATCTTTTGACAACATTATATATGGTGTGGTTTCAAAAATATGTGTATTATAAAATTGGTTTTAGTCACAGGGCATATATAAAACTAAAAAGAAACCAAAGTAAGTACCTTGCATTAAAATATGCTCTTTCATCTGTTGCAGGCTATTTTATGAGCCTGTAGCCACTCCATGTGGACACACATTCTGCCTCAAATGCCTTGAGCGTTGCCTGGACCACAATCCGCATTGTCCCCTTTGCAAGGAGAACCTGTCTCAGGTGAGATGATTGATGTTATTCCATAAGAAAGTATGTATTAACATGTCACTGTTGCATGATCCTATAGTACAAAGTAGTCTTTATCTTCTTCGAAATCAGGTTTGCTTAGTGTTCAGCCACCCAGAGAATTTATATTTTCTGTATTTCTTAAGTTGGGAGTTTGAGCGGTGATTCAAACTGTTTCTTCGGGGCCAGTCATTATAAAGCATTTTCAGAATGAGAGGATGTGGGTTATTGTCACGTAATAGCCACCATTACCACACCAATCCCCAAAAATGTACTTGAGTTTCAGTGATATTTTCTATGATTAAGGCCTCATACACACAATAAGAATATCAGACGAATAATCATAAATGTTTTATTTTATTTTTTGTGCATGCTAGCCTTTAATCAAAAACCAATAGATTACTAAAGTTATGAAAATTCTCGTATGACAGAATACAACTTCGGAAGTGATGTATTGTGTTGTATTGTTCTTTCGTTTCCAAGCATGTGTGGTCTTGTTCTTCAGATTTTTTTTGGATGAATACTGCACTGATTAAATGAAAATCATTTGTTTTGGTATCGTAAGGAAAAAAATGTTCATATTTGTCCCTTTGGATAATGTCGCATGAACTGTCATGATCAGCCCTCGAAAGCTGTATACGAACGATCAGATTATTGTGTGATCACTTCGAAATCGGTATTTGTCAATCAATTTTGATCGTATATACTAGGCATAAAGCATGGGTATAAACCTTTTGACCTTCCTGGGCCACATTGGAAGAAGAGAAATTGTCTTGGACACGCATAAAATACACTAATGTGGATAGCTGAAAAGCAGAAAAAGTCAGGCAGATCACAAGTTAACGATTACTGATATACAGTAGATAAGTAATCTATACCTATTTTTTATGTAATATTTTTTATTTTAAAAGTAAAAGAGGGCAAAACCTAGTGCGATATTTGGCACAACGCATCAATATCTGGTTCAATGGATGTAGTAGCAATTCTCAATGAATTCTCAAAGTGATCGTCAGGAATTTTGGTTCGCCCTTCTTGAAAATAGTTATTTACAATTATCACTGCTGCCGAAAACTGATGACATGAATAAGGTGTGATTGTGAAGAGCGGGATGTCCAGTAAAGAGACACTATCAAATTTTTCTTTGGCCGCATGTTAGAGCTGCACGATTAATCGTTAAAAAAATCGTGATCTCGATTCAACCCCCCTCACGATCTCTATGCAGAATTTCCCGATTCGTTCATGTAACAAGTGTAGAGAGTTCTCTGCTCACTCAGCTGACAAAAGAAAAAAAAAACAGGCAGCTTGCCAAGTTTTTCACAACATTGTCTGAGGTGGTAGATAACTATAAACATTGTAACTTTTCATTCTTAGATCAAAGGAATGGACTTTGTCTGAAAATGAGGGAAGTTTAACCACTTAAAGACTAAACCTTTTTTGATACTTGTTTCTTACAAAGTTAAAATCAGTATTTTTTGCTAGAAAAGGGGCTCTTTCACACGGAGGTCCGTTCAGGTCCGCCTGTCAGTTTTTTAGGCGGACCTGAAACGGATCCTCCATGTACCCCTATGAAAGCACGGATGTCAGCGGAGACATGTCCGCTGACAACCGCTCCGCTCCGCCAAAGTGTGACGGAGGAAAACCCTATTTTTCCTTCCGTCGGCGGAGCGGATCGGATGACAACGGACTCTACGGTCCGTCGTCATCCGATTCCCCATAGGGGAGAGCGGCGCTCTGACAGGGCGGTCCCTGCACAGTGTGCGGGGACTGCCCAGTCATCCGTCGGCTCAGCGGGGATCAACGGAGCGATCCCCGCTGAGCAAGCGGAGCTTCACGGGGCGGATCTGCACGGATCCGCCCCGTGTGAAAGGACCCAAATACTTGGAACACCCAAACATTTTATATATATATATATATATATATATATATATATAATATTTTTTTTTAGCAAAGACCCTAGAGAAAAAAATACACTTCAATGAATTAAAAAAATGAAAATAAACAGTAAAGTTAGCCCAATTTTTTTGGATAATGTGAAAGCTGATGTTACGCCACGAGAGTCGTCATTTTTGTTCGAAGAAAAAAAGTTGTGATTCTCATTTTCGCCAGAATAGTGCAGCTCTACCGCATGTGTTCACTAAGTGTAAATGCATTTTTACAACCCCCTCCCCCCCCCCCAAAAAAAATCTAAATTTTTAAGTAGGTATATCATTTTTTGTTGGGCCGCATTCATAGCCTTCTTGGGCTGCAGGTTGGACACCCCTGGATTAAAACTTCACTTATGCTGCCACAACAGAAGTGTTACCACACTCTTGTTGCATTTTTCAAATCCAAAAATGTATTATAAATCCTACAGGGACCATTAATAATTGGTACAGCAGATGTGCAGACTTGGGAGCTTGAGCGCAGATATGTCACCAAAAATATATATATAAAAAAAAAAAAACTTAAAAGAGCTAGTGGCCCACAGGCTGAAAAGTACTTTATTGACCAGCCCTTACAGCTAAAGTCAGAGCTCTAATTGGAATCGTTTTCTTTGAAACCTGTGTAGTATAAATACAGTATGTTTTAAACAATCTTGAAAAATCTCTTGTGTTGCATGCTAGTGTTTGTTGTAATTGCAATTTGAACCACAAAAAAAAAAAAATTCACTGGAAGTATGTTGACCCTGACATTTTTTTTTAATCTCTAGTACCTTGCACGTAGAGCATATAAGAAGACACTTCTGACAGAAGAACTTATTTATCGATACCTACCAGAAGAAGTAACTGAGAGAAAGAAATTATATGATGAGGAAATGAAAGAATTATCAAAGTAAGTTGCTAATTCAGGGTGCCTTCCCACAGTTTACAGAGAAGGGAAACTCATCTAAATAATTAAAGCACATGGTCAGTTTTTGCACCACTCACATCAGTTTTCTGCAATCCCCCAAATTGTTGTATCGACTGTTGGCATTTTAGTTTTTACTAAATTGATGAAGAAATTTGTTTTTCCTGACTGACTCCATGGCAGCCTACGTGTGGGTTAACCCCGCCTCCTCTCCAATGCTATAGGACCCCATACCCATAAAAGTAAGCTCACCTCTCAGCACTGTTCCTTTTTTGTCCTCCTCCAATGGACCTGAAGCATGCACGTCCGTGCAGATTCCCGGATGGATGGATCGACGGATGGATGGATGGATAGCACACCTTCTAGCGGTGCAGCTCAGAACCCAGCCATGGGCAGGTGGAGAGCTTGTAGCAACCATGATCTGCTGGGAAGATGGAGTTGCTGCGGTGTGCCCAAGACGTCCTCGGCTGGCAGGTCTGCAACACTATTTAATGCTCCATGGCAGTCGCATCTGTGTCTATATGTATTGTCTGTCTTTTTAATAATCATTCCCCGCTCTTCCTAATGGTGGCTGGAACGCTCTGCGTCCCAGCTCGCAGCGGTGACCCGAATGTCGGGCGCCGCCGCCGTTCGCGCATGCGCAGTGCCCGCTCCCAGAGCGAGGCTTGGTTCGCACATGCGCGGTTCAGCGGATCCTCCGGCGGCCGCGCAGGCGCTGTTGATGGCTTCCCTACAGTGCAGGTGCGCTGTGTATTCAGGCGGTGATGTCACAATGCGGGCATTTCAAAAGCAGCTGCAAGCCTATGTCAGCTGGGATTTCCTTAAAACAGGAGAGCAGAGGCAACTGAACACACCTATGTTCCAGGTCAGTGCTTTTAATAGGGAGGCATTTTTTCTTGCATAACTATGCCTCTTGCTGTATGTTAGAGCCCCTTCTTAAAGGGCAATTGACGTATTAATGTCTTTTTGTATAATACTATAGGTTTCTCTATTCATACCTGTTTATCTTGTGACGCTCGAGTCCTGAGGTTATGGACCATTCACCGCTTACATGTGGCCAGCCCTTACGCACTAGGTATGTGCGGGAGGGGAGGAGAGCTTGGGATCCAGTCGCAAGTATTGTTGCTTGACGGCTTATCTTTCTTCACCTTTTTTCCTTTTTAGCACTTCTGCAGATCTTCAAATCGACACAGACCTTGCCATGCCGCAGCATTCGTCAAAATCAAGACACAGACGTGATTCCCCGTCTGCATCCCACCACCAGAGGAGAAGTTCCCATTCCTCCTCTAGACACTGCTCCCACCGCCAGGACAGTTATTTTGATCGGAGAGCCTGCTGGGGATGCGGCTCACGAGTCCCAGAGGGCAAATCATTATGCAGCCATTGCTATGCCCATGCGGTTGGGGAAAAAGAGACAGAAGACCTACGGATCGAGTCTCTAGTAAAACAGGTGGTGCAACGTTCTCTTAAGGAGATGGATGCTTCCCACGCACAAAGCCAGTCCAGCACTATTCGATCTGGCTCCCCGGCTGATGTGGTCCGTGAAGTTCCAGGTCCTTCCCAGCCCTACGCATCCTCGCCTCTTCCTTCGAAAGGAGAATTAGAGAGTGATGAAGAGTGTGGAATTTGATTTCTCTCAAGTTACTCCGCTCATTAAAGCGGTCAAAGAGGCTCTTATGTGGGAAGACCCTTCTACTCCCCCAGCTAAACAGAAAAAGGGTTTCAAGCGCCTGGGGAAGGAGCGCCCAAGCTTTCCGCTTTTAGCCGAACTAAAGGGCATCTTTGATGAAGAGTGGAGCAAAGTGGACAGGAAGTCCTCGATGACAAATAAGGCCTCCAGAATGTATCCCTCTAAGGTAGAAGAGGTGAAATACCTGGAGAATATTCCTCCTGTGGACGCAGCGGTAATGCGTCTGGCTAAACACGTTGCGCTCCCTTTTGAAGACACAGTCTCCTTTAAGGACAGTCTTGACAGAAGAATGGATCAGGTCCTTAAAAGAATTTACGGTCTTGCTGGGACAGCTTGTAAACCCGCTCTAGCCTTGGCAGCCGTATCTAAGGCTATGGAGGCATGGACTGAGAATGTAGATTCATTTCTCAAAGGTGTTTCAGAAGATCTGGCAAATAACTCAGCAGCAGCAGAGCTAAAACTAGCAGTAGCCTTTTTGGGTGAAGCATCGGTTGATCTGATCCGTCTACTGTCCAGGATTATGCTATCCTCCGTTACAGCTAAACGTGCCTTATGGCTACGCCCTTGGCAGGCTGACCCGTCTTCTAAGCAAACATGGTGCAAGATTCCCTTTGAAGGATCATCCCTGTTTGGTAATAAACTAGATGACGCCATAGCAAAGGCCACAGGCGGAAAAATAGGATTTTTATAACAGCTTACCTGTAAAATCCTTTTCTTGGAGTACATCACGGGACACAGAGCGACATAGTCATTACTAATGGGTTATATAGATACCGTCAGGTGCTGGCACTGGCAACTTCCAAAACCGGAAGTACCCTCCCCTATATAAGCCCCTCCCATCCGCGAGCACCTCAGTTTTGTAGCAAAGCAATAAGTGTCCCTAAAGAGGGGCGGGAGCTCTGTGTCCCGTGATGTACTCCAAGAAAAGGATTTTACAGGTAAGCTGTTATAAAAATCCTATTTTCTTTCTCGTACATCACGGGACACAGAGCGACATAGTCATTACTAATGGGATGTCCTAAAGCAATGCCAAATGAGGGGGGGGATACACCATATATAAGCTGAGCGCTATCAGACATGAGGATCTTTTGCGGCCTGCAACACACTGCGCCCAAAGGCGACATCCTCCTGACTTCTAACGTCCACCTGGTAGGACCTAGTAAACGTGTGTACCGAAGACCATGTTGCGGCCTTACAGATTTGAGCCAGGGAGGCCTGGTGATGCACTGCCCATGAAGTTCCAACTGCTCTCGTGGAGTGCGCCCTAACTTTGAACGGAGGCGGTCTACTTCTCAAGCTATAGGCTTGTATTATGACCTGTCGAATCCACTTGGCTAAAGTAGACTTTGACGCTGCCTGACCCTTTCTGGGGCCTTCCGGCAGAATAAACAAAGTATCCGTTCTGCGAATCTGAGCAGTGGCTTTTAGATAAGCTTTAACTGCTCTTACTACATCCAAAGAATGCAATAACTTTTCCTCTACCGAAGTAGGTTTGGGGAAAAAAGAAGGAAGAACCACATCTTGGTTCAAATGAAACCTCGATACCACCTTAGGAAGAAGGCTGGATGAGGACGTAACACTACTCTGTCCTTATGGATAACCAGATATGGCTCCTTACAGGACATAGCTGCTAATTCCGATACTCTTTTAGCCGAACAAATGGCTACTAGAAAAATCAATTTCCTGGTGAGAAGCACCAAGGAAATATGCTGTAATGGTTCAAATGGTTGTTTCTGTAGAACCGACAGAACCAAGTTTAGATCCCATGGACATATGGGAATATTAACCGGAGGACTAATACGCATCACTCCTTGTATAAAGGCTTTGACTAGTGAATGCGAAGCCAAGGGCCTTTGAAAAAATATTGACAAGGCCGAAATCTGACCCTTGATAGTACTCAAGGCAAGCTTCCTATCTACAGCCCACTGTAGGAAGTCCAGAATCCTACCTATTACGTACTTATGTGGATGCCATTTCTTGGCCTCACACCACGCGATGTACGCCTTCCAGATTCTATAGTAGATCTGCCTGGATACCGGCTTCCTGGCATTGATCATGGTAGATACCACAGCATTAGAGAGCCCTCTCTTTTTTAGAATGTGGGCTTCAATAGCCAGGCCGTCAAACCTAGGGCTGGTAAGGAAGGGTGGTATATCGGTCCTTGCGAAAGCCGGACGACGTGGGAGAGTCCAAGGACTCCCCACTGAAATTTTACAATCTCCGCGTACCACGCTCTTCGGGGCCACGCTGGAGCCACCGGAATCACTGGTTTCTTTTCTACCCTGATTCTGCGGAGTAATCGAGGTAACCATTGGCGGTGTGAATGCATATATCAGCTTGAACTGATCCCAAGGGAACACTAGGGCATCCGAGCCGCAAGCTAGGGGATCCCTTGTCCGAGAGACAAACCTGTCCCCCTTTGCGTTGAATCTGGATGCTAGAAGATCTACATCCGATGTTCCCCACCGCTGACATATTGTCCAGAAAACCTCGGGGTGAAGGGACCCTTCCTCTGGGCCTAATTGCTGGCGACTTAGAAAGTCCGCCTTCCAATTCTCCACTCCTGGAATGAATACCGCAGATATGGCTGGGACATATTTTTCTGCCCATTTCAGGATGTAATTTACTTCCCTCTGGGCTGCACGACTCCTGGTGCCCCCCTGATGATTGATATATGCCACTGCTGTGGCATTGTCTGATTGAATTCTGACAGGGGACCCTTGGAGTTTGGATGTCCATGCTACTAGGGCATACCGGGCTGCTCGTATCTCTAAGAGATTGATGGGCAGGGCCTTTTCTGCATCCGACCATCTGCCCTGGAGAGACTATTGCTCCAGTACTGCTCCCCAGCCTATAAGGCTGGCATCTGTAGTGACCACCTTCCAAGAAATCGGACTGAAGGATTTCCTTTTTTCCAGATTCTGGGGAACCAACCACCAACGGAGGCTCTTGCGAACGGAAGGGGACAAGGACATTGTAAGTCTAGGGCCTGAACTTTTTTGTTCCAGGCTGACAGTATGGCCCCTTGCAAATTCCTTGAATGGAATTGACCGTAGGGTACTGCTTCGAATGATGCCACCATTTTTCCCAGCAGCCTCATATACAGGCGTATGGACGGCTGTCTTTTTTGTACCCACTAAGTGGATCAAATCTTTCAAAGACAACACCTTTCCTCGAGGCAAGAATATTTTTCTCTGGCCTGAATCCAACCTTAGCCCCAAGTATTCCAGACTTTTGACTGGTTTTTAGGGCTGACTTGTCTCGGTTGATAATCCAACCGTGAGATTCCAGATACTTGATCGTCTTGTGAACGACCACGTCTAGTTTTTTCACTGAGTGGTCTATCAGCAACAAGTCATCCAGATATGCCATTATCATTACACCTTGTGTTCTTAGATTGGCCAATAAAGGGCCAGAATTTTTGTAAACACTCGTGGTGCTGTGGCCAAACCGAAGGGTAAGGCTCTGAACTGAAAATGGCGCCCTTCTACTGCAAAGCGTAGAAATTTTTGGTGGACTGGAAAGATGGGAATGTGCAAATAAGCATCTTTGATGTCGATCGTGGCTAACCAATCCTCCCCTTGTAGGGCAGTGGCCACCGATCGGATCGACTCCATCGGAAAGTCCTGATATATAGGAATTTGTATAGCCCTTTTAGAATTAATATGGGCCTCCCGTCCGCGTTTGCTTCGGGACTGTAAAGAGGTTTGAGTAAAACCCGAACCCTCATTCTTCCAGGGGAACCTCCATAATTACTCCTTGGAGCAATAGTTGTTCTAGTGCCAACAGGAGGGACTCTCTCTTCCGGGGATCCCTTGGCACGTTTGACCTCAAAAATGGGAAGGAGGAGAGTCTTTTAACTCCAAACTGTATCCCAAACCTACTGCGGAGAGCACCTATCTGTCTTGATCGTGTCCCGCCAGGTCTCTTGCGAACAACTGGAGTCCTCCCCCCACCCGACTGAGTGGGGGCTTCAATGAATTTAACTTTGGGGGAGGTTTTGTACCTCCCCTGACCCAGGGTTTCTCATTACCCTGCTACTGTCCCTGTTTTTTACCCCCGGGATTTGACCGAGGAGGCCGTCGGAACTGTTACACAGCCGATGCCCCAGGGACTGGAGAAGCAGGCCTCTTAAAGAGGGACCTCTAACTCTGCTTTTAACCGGCAAGAGCGTATTTTTACCGCTGGAAATTTTCTGGATATATTTGTCCAGGTTTTCCCTGAATAAGCGTTCACCATGAAATGGGACGCTAACCAGCCATTCTTTACAGGGAGCTTCAGCAGACCAGTTTTTGAGCCATAGGAGCCTACGCATATGTACTATAGACAGCGTAAGGCGGGAGGCCTGATGGACTGAATCCTCTATGGCGTCAACCGCAAAGCCTAAGGCTCTAGGTAGATCAGCTAGGGCAAAGCCTGCTGATCTGTCAAGTCCCTCAAGACCTGTTTCAACTGATCCTTCACTGCTTAGCAGACCCCAATAGCTGCTACTGCTGGTTGTATCACCAAGCAGATTTTCATAAGGACTCCAATCTTTTATCTATTGGGTTCTTGAACATTTGGACATTATCCACCGGACATGTCAGTGATTTATACATACAAGAGATGGCTGCGTCCACTGTAGGGACCTTCCATTTTTTTTTTTTTTTTTTTTTTTTTGATGAACTTATCCTCCATGGGATAGACCACCGGAAATCTCTTGGGGGAATAAATATTTTCTCAGGACGTTCCCAATCCTGGTAAATGAGCCCTTTCAGTAAAGGGTGAAGTGGAAAAGAACAAACAGTCTGGGGGCTTCTAGCGACCCCAACGAGGATACAGTAGTGGTTGATGGTTCCGCAAGGTGCATTTTTAAATGCTGATCGGACCATGTTAGTCAGAGACTGAACCCATAATCTTTCAGCTTAAGATGCTGAGAAAAGGTTCCCCCACTGTTGATTCCTCTATAACAGAATCAACCTCATCCTGATCCCCTTCAGGCAGGTCGATCCCTGTATGGGACTGTTGCTCTGCTAACAGGCACTCTGAAGGAGGAGACGGAGATCGGGCGTGCTTTCCCTGACAGGGAGGCAGCGATAAATGTTGACAATCTCTCTCTAATCCTCCCAGAGCTGAGGAAAAAACCTCCTCTGTTACATACACAGGAGCAGGTGAACTGAGGACAGCCACAGTACCAAGTACCCTGCGGGGTCTCTACGGTCACTTACCTCTGAACTTCAGGGGAGACTGGTGCAGCAGGAGTATGCCCAAGATCCTCCGAGCCCGATGAGACCCCCTTCGCTTCCTGGAAGATTCAGTTCCGGAGCTTCTGGACGGCATATTCCTAAGCCTAAAGCTGAGGTATTCCAGCCGTAATACACCACTTTTACTGAGAATAGTCTAGCACAATTGCTGCTATATCACAGTTGGTGTCTACTAATGTGCCTTTCTAGGGGATGCCTGTATCAACCGCTTGCTGTATGCCTTTAAATGTTGCCAGCTCTGTCTCTGTACTTCATAGCCAGCTCACTACAATATTGTGGTTTTTTTAAACTGCTGGGACGCCCGCACATGCGCAGAAGCGCTGCGGCGCGCACAGAGCGTCATCCCCCAGGCTCCGCCCCCTTTCCCGGCTCACCTCTATATATAGAGGCGCGTGCACGCGCACGCGCGCGGGCACGTGCGCCTTCGGCGCTAATTTCAAATATGGTAACAAGGGACAGGAGCCAGGGCCCCTCTTTGCCGCAGGCCGGGGGATGGACGAGCACTGCAACATGGCAGAGGAAGCAGTTTCCTATAAGAGAACTCACCATCTGCCTGGACTTTGCTCTGCTGAGAAGAAGCTAGTCCACATGACAAGAAAACATTCCACAGCGGCCTCTAGTGGACAAACACAGGTACCGCAGTCTAATATATTAAATATATATAAAAAAAATTTTTTTTTTTTTTTTCTTGACCACCATTAAAAATTATTACATTTTTTTTAGTAGTTACAGGCATGCACAGAATTTTGCGGGAATACCATTAGGTAACAGACAGAAAGACAAATTAGGCTTGGGGGTCCCCCAATAGAACCAAGTTCCTGGGGGCCCCCACTTACCTGTTCCCCGCCGCAGGACTTTGTTTGGTCCACAAAAGCCCAAACTTCACCTATCACGGCAGGCATTGTAATCAAACCTTCAGGGACCGGGTTCCCAAGGATTCCACACCCCTGGACCTGTATAGCACCCTGCACAGAAAACATCTTGGTCGTGGGTATGACCAGAGCTCTGGATCCCAGGGTCCAGCTCTCCTAAGAGAAGCATTACAGGCAGAACCTTGCTCTTCTCTGCAAGGCCCGGGTACCGACCGTTTAGCTATGAAGCTTTTTTGGTCGGATCCGGAATAGCTTACTGAGGCCCAAAAGAACCTGTACGCAAGCTCAGTGAAAAACACATGTTTCTTCTTGGCCAACACCTTAGACACTGGCAAAAAACTGAGGTGCTCCCGGATGGGAGGGGCTTATATAGGGGAGGGTACTTCCGGTTTTGGAAGTTGCCAGTGCCAGCACCTGACGGTATCTATATAACCCATTAGTAATGACTATGTCGCTCTGTGTCCCGTGATGTACGAGAAAGAAATCTGGCTTTCTTCCACAGGACAGGCATCCACAGAATAGAAGAAGGCCCCAGTTCAGAAGACGCAGTCCGGACCGCTCAAGAGAAGCACGCTCCTATAGACCTGGCCGGGACTTCAGAAGAAACTGGAGCAGAGGTCAAACGTCCTTTCACAAGCCAGCAAACAACCAAGCGTCCAGTGGTCGCGATCAGGCTAAATCCTTTTGAGATTTTGCCCGCCCAGGCGGGTCGGGTAGGGGCACGCCTGCTCCTCTTCCGGCACGTGTGGGTGGCCTCAATCTCAGACTTCTGGGTAGTCAAGACAGTATCGTCAGGTCACGCACAGTCCTTCGCCAGCATTCCTCCCCCCAGATTTATCTCAACCCTACTTCCAAGTATGGAAGAACAAAAACAGGCCTTACTGTCCTACGTAGACCTGCTGAAAACACAGGGAGCAGTAGTACGTGTCCCAGAGGAAGAACAATTCCAAGGAGTATACTCCCCCCCCTTTTCTTAGTCCAAAAGAAAAGCGGTGCCTGGCGCCCAGTAATAGATCTGACATACCTGAACAGGTTCATAAGGCACGGAAAATTCAAAATGGAAACTCTGTCAACAATCCAGCAAGCCATTCAACCAGGCGACTGGATGATTTCGATAGACCTGAAAGATGCCTATTTCCATGTGCCAGTGGCAAAGGACTTTTTAAAGTACCTCCGGTTCCATATCGGGCAAGAACATCTTCAATTCATCTGCCTACCGTTCGGTTTGACGACTTCTCTTCGAGTTTTCACCAAGGTCCTCTTGGCCGTAGTGGCTCTCATCAGGCTAAAAGGTGTGCGTCTTTACCATTATTTAGATGATCTCCTAGTTCTGTCTCAAAACAGGGAACAGCTCCTGGTACACAGAGAACAAGTGATCTCAACCCTTTCCAGTTTTGGATGGCTTCTAAACTTGGAAAAAAGCCACCTGGTTCCAGCCCAACATTTAATTTACTTAGGGGCTCTGTTCAACACGGTGGAGAACACCATCTCCCTGCCGGCAGAGAGAAGATTCCGGTGATTCGGAAGAGGATTTCTCGTGCTCTGGATGCTCCTCATCTGAAAGCATCACAATGCCTAAGAATTATCGGCACAATGGTCTCCACGACCCCCATGGTCAAATGGGCTCTATGGAGGTTACGCCCTTTTCAGTCAGGGTTCCTCCGGCAGTGGAAGTCAGGGGACAAGATTCAACTCATCCACATATCCGCAAAAATGAGAAACAGCCTCTTCTGGTGGCTCCAACTCAAGAATTTGCAAAACTGTGACTCCATTGCCCCCATCTCCTGGGTTACAGTCACGACCAACGCCAGCGGCTCAGGCTTGGGGGCTCTCTCTGGTCGGAACCTAGCTCAAGGCAGATGGGACGCTCGTCTTCACAACCCAGGCTCAAACGTCCTGGAGCTCAGGGCGGCCTGGTGCGCCCTCCAATCTTTCTCCCAGTTCCTGAAAGGAGAGTCGGTGTTGTTAAGGATGGACAACACAACAGCAGTGTCGTATGTGAAGAGGCAAGGGGGGACTCGGAGTTCTACTCTCCTTCTAGAGGTCGAGCCTATAATAACATGGGCCCAGAAAAACCTGGCCAATATTTCGGCAGTTTTCATTCCGGGAGTCCAGAACTCCCAGGCAGACTTCCTCTCGCGCACTCGCTTAGACAACAACGAGTGGTCCCTCCATGTACAGTCATTCAGTTGGATTCTGTCTCTAGGGGTCAATCCCGAGGTGGACCTATTTGCTTCCCCCTACAATCACAAGGTAGTGAAGTTCTACTCTCGGGGACGTTGCAGCCAGGCATGTGGAACAGATGCCCTGAAGGACAGTTGGAGGTTCAAGAGGGCATACGCCTTTCCCCCGATCCCGATAATTCTCAAGTTCCTGAGGAGACTTCAAGCGGAATCAGCCGAAGTAACAGTAGTGGCTCCCTACGGGCCAAACAGGCCTTGGTTTCCCCTCCTGATCCAACTGAGCTACCGGGACCCGGCACCTCTTCCTCTCAGGCCGGACCTTCTCTCTCAAGGGTCACTCCTACACCCTTGTCCGGCACTGATGAGACTGACGGTCTGGTTCTTGAGAGGGAGAGGCTGGAATCCCTCGGTTGCGCCTCTAGAGTGATGTCTACACTATTGAGCTCAAGAAGAGCAAGTACCAACAAGGTCTATAGAAGAATTTGGGCCAAATTTGTCGAATTCTCCTCTGCCTCTGGGAGGTCTTTTAAAAATCCAGGTGTTTAGGATGTTCTTAGTTTTCTGCAAACAGGACTAGACTTACCCTTATCTGTTAGCTCTCTAAGAGTACAAGTCTCGGCCTTGTCGGCCTTCTCTGGAGTCTCATGGGCAGTCCATCCCCTAGTGAGACAATTCTTTCGGGGGGCATCAAGAATCAAGCCCCAAAGGAAACCGAGATTTGCCAAATGGGATCTTCCACTCGTTTTAGATTCTCTGACTGGACTCAGTACGTCGGGGCCCTCCCCGTCCTCCATTAAGGACTTTTCAGCAAAAGTAGCCTTCTTAGTAGCCATCACCTCGGCTAAGAGGGTCTCTGAGATCGGGTCTCTAGGTCATGAAGAACCTTTTCTGACATTCTTCCCGGATCGAGTAGTCCTTATACCCATGTTGGGTTCAAATCCAAAAGTGTCTTCGGTATTTCACGAAAATCTAGAAATTGTTCTACCTACATTTAAGACTCCAGATTCCAGTGATACCCATCTCCTGGATGAGGGTGAAATCCTAAAATAGTATCTACAAATTACTTCTTCCTTTAGACGATCTGATCATCTGTTTGTTCTACATTCTGGAAACAACAGAGGGAAGAAAGCATCAACCAGAACAATTGCATCATGGATCGTTCAAACAATCCAGCAAGCATACAGGGCTAAGGGCTTGGCTCCTCCACAGGCGGTGACGGCACACTCCACGAGAGGGATGGCAGCTTCCTGGGCGGCAGCCCAACATGTGGCTCCAGATGTCATTTGTAAAGCGGCCTCATGGGCCTCTATCAATACATTTATGGCCCATTACTGCATTGAACCGGCATCATTGTTGTCTGTTAATTTTGGGTTAAGAATCCTGTCGGTTGACAGGACAAATTAAAGCTTTTTTGTTCAGCATACCCAACCGTGTGGTCTGGCTAGTTATTTCCCACACGTAGGCTGCCATGGAGTCAGTCAGGAAAACGGAAAATTTATTACCAAATACTTACCGTAATTTTCCTTTCCTGATGGACTCCATGGCAGACGGAGTTCCCACCCTGAAAGAAAATATTAATGAAAGAAAGTAAGTGTCCAAGAGTCGGCTAGTTACGGAACACAGTGCTGAGAGGTGAGCTTACTTTTATGGGCATGTGGTCCTATAGCATTGGAGAGGAGGCGGGGTTAACCCACACGTAGGCTGCCATGGAGTCCATCAGGAAAGGAAAATTACGGTAAGTATTTGGTAATAAATTTTCCGTTTTTTTTACATGTTTTTATTGGTTAGATTTTATAGCAGAAAGTAAAAAAAACATATTTTTTTTTTAAATTGTCAGTCTTTTTTTGTTAATAGCACAAAAAAAAAAACGCAGAGATGATCAAATACCACCAAAACAAAGGTCTATTTGGGTACAGTGTCGCATGACTGCACAATTGTCAGGTAAAACAACGCAGTGGAGCTGAAGTGGTTAAACGCATTCTTTCTGAAATTTCCTTTTAGGTGTCTCTAGTAGATAGCTGATCTTAGTAACTTAAAAGTGAGACTGTCAGCCGTTCTAAAAATAGAAAAGTCCTACCTAATGGGTAGAAACCACAAAATGCCATGAAGAACAGGCTTACATATGATCAGCACTCTAAGAAATGCTGCATTTTTGAAACAACACCTCTATTTTTTAGTCTTTTCTCCAGTTTTGGGAAAAATCATCTAATTTTGAAAATGACACATTTTTGTCAAGTTTTGAACACTATAACACGACAAATGTGCACATTTTTTAATTTTGTACATTTTTATATGAGAACGCTATAAATAGGAATGTCTTGAGAGAAATGATTGACGTCAGACTTTGTAATACAACCCCAATACGAAACAAGTTGGAACACAACGTAAGATCTACATAAAAACAGAACGCAATGATCTGCAAATCTCATAAACTCATATTTTAATTAACAGTAGAAAACATGTCAAATGTTTAAACTGAGAGAATGTATTGTTTAAAAAGGTAGTTTTGAACTTGATGGCAGCAATATGTGTCAAAAAAGTTGGAACAGGGAAACAAAAAGCTGGCAAAGTAAGTGGTACTAACAAGGAAGAGCTGAAAGAACAATTCACAGCTAATTAAGTTAATTGGCAACAGGTCTGTAACATGTTAAAGAGCGGAGCTGCACCCAAAAGGGGAAGCTCCGCTTGTTTCCACCCCCCCTTTCACTGCCACATTTGGCAGTTTTTGGGGAGGAGGGAAGTCAAAACCAGGTACCCGCTCCCACTTCCGGGAAAGATCGCCACGACAATCTCTAAGCATTTCTGGCCCCTCCTCCTTCCCCCCGCTGCCTATTGGGACACACACAGGACCCAGAAGACGACAAGACCATTCAGAAAGCACAGCGTGACTCGTGTATGCGCAGTAGGAAACCGGTTATGAAGCCTAAAAGCTTCACTGCCAGTTTCCCTTGCAATGCCAGCCCCTGCACCCATAGCCGATTGAAGAATCAGCTTGGGTGCCGACATCACGGGATCCCTGGACAGGTGAGTGCCCTTATAATAAAAGTCAGAAGCTACAGTATTTGTAGCTGCTAACTTTTATTTAACTTTTTTTCAGACTGGAGCTCCTCTTTAAGTATAAAAAGTATAAAAACAAAAGCATCTTTGAGAATCAGAGTGTCTAAAAAACAAAGATGGGCAGTGTCTCAAATTTCAGAATAATATTTCTGAATGTAAAATTGCAAGGACTTTTAATATATTATCATCTACAAATAATTGAGGCCCCTTTCACACTGAGGCGTTTTTACCGCGTTTTCGCTGTAAAAATAGCGCTGTAATAACGCCTGAAATAATCCTGCCCCAGCATTCTCAATGTGAAATCTCTGAGGGCTTTCACATTGAGGCGTTTTGCTGGCTGGGCGTTGAAAAAAATCCTGCAAACAGCTTTTTTAGAGCAACTTTAGGGCGCATAAAATAGCGCTGTAAAAACGCCTATCCCCATTGAAATGAATGGGATTCGTGGTAAAAACGCGGTAAAAACGCATAGGCATAAGCGTTATGTTAAAAAATAGCGCTAACGCCTATGCGGTTTTACCGCGTTTTTACCGCGTTCGCGCTAATTTTAGCGTGAACACGGTAAAATCACGGTAAAAACGCATAGGCGTTAGCGCTATTTTTACCGCGATCGCGGTAAAATCGCTGTAAAAAATGTCATTATTTTTTAGCGTTTTTTCAACGCCTCAGTGTGAAAGGGGCCTAAAAGATTCTGAGACTCCAGAGAAATCTTTTCGTACAAGGGAAAATGCCAAAATGCAATATTGGATGCCTGTGATCTTCTGGCCGTCGGGTAGCACTGCATTAAAAACAGGCATGATTCTGTGGATGGATATCACTGCATAGGCTCAGGAAAAAATTACTGTCTGTGTACACTCTATCATTCAATGAAGAAGCTATATCTGAACATGATCCAGAAACACTGCCGTCTTGTCTGAGCCACAGCTCATTTTAAACGGTATGTTGCAAAGTGGAAAATTGTGGTCAGACAGATTGAAATGTGACATTCTTGTTATCAGCTCCCAGTTTGAAAACTTGCATGGGGGTGCTTTAGTGTGTATTGAATGGGAAGCTTGCACATTTGGGAAGGCACCATAAATGCTGAAAGATTATCCAGTTTAGAGCAGGCTATGCTCCCATCCAGACAGCCTCTTTTTCAGGGAAGGCCTTACACATTTCAGCAAGAGAGGGCCAAACTGCATACTGTATCTATCCAGGTGCTTAACTGCTTAATGAATGGAGTATATGCAAAATACAAAGCTCCACATAGTACAGTACTGTACAAACGTGTCATTTATTGTAAAAAGTAGTGCAATTACATTTAAAACTACGTTAAAAGGCATGAATCAAATCAAACACTGTAAACAGGTTGGCCTCCCATAACCAAAATGGGCGAACATCAGTTGCGCATACGCAGTAGCGTGTGTGCGTATCTACGCTCAACACGTTTCGCCAGAAGTGACGTCGTCGCCCGAGGGGTGTAGTTAAAGTGCCGACTTTGGCATGTGTGCGTACCCTTGATGACGTCACGTCTGTCTAAATGCGTTTGGTGGACAATGACCCCAAGCATCAAAGTAAATACACCTCTGACTGGCTGCAAAAAAAGAAAATGCGCCTTTTGGTGTGGCCCAGTCAGAGCCCAGACCTTGACCTCATAGAGATGCTGTGGAATGACCTCAAGAGAGCCGTTTATATCAGACATTTTACAAATGTATCTGAGCTGAAGTGGTTTTGTAAAGAGGAATGATCAAAAATACCTACTGAATGTGGTGCCGGTCTGATCCAGAGCTACTGAAAGCATTTGCTTGAAGTCAGTGTTGCCAAAAAAGGTTTGGCCAGCTATTGACTCCAAGTGTTCCCTTACTTTTTCCTCCAGCACTGTGGATGTTTAATGGGTTTGTTCATTAAAGACACGATGAAATTGGAATCGTTTGTGTATTATCAGTTTAAGCACTGTGTGTTTGTCTATTGTGATTTAGATGAGGATCAGATCACGTTATGGCAGATTACTGCAGAAAACCAGCTAACTCCAAGAAGTTTATATACTTTTTCTTGCTGTTTGTATGCATCTAATTTATCAATTACCATACTAGCATTGATGTACTATTCTGTCTAAAGATTAACAGATTATTTTCTGTTCTTCCAATACAGCTTAAATAAGGATGTCCCTATATTTGTTTGCACCATTGCCTTTCCCACAATCCCTTGCCCGCTGCATGTGTTTGAGCCAAGATATCGCCTGATGATCAGGAGGAGCATGGAGACCGGAACAAAACAATTTGGAATGTGCATAGCTGATGAATTAAAAGGGTGTGTATGTACCGTGTATGAATGCGATTACATTTTTTTATTAAAATTGACGGCCTTTTATATATGTAAATAGAACATTAGATTCATCAACATCTTTTTTAATTGCCCATTACTATTTTGGGGGAAAACCTGGCAAATGTCAGGTTTCCCCCATAGTGTATTTCTAATAACAACTATGATGCAAAAATAATATTTAGAAACTGGATACTGAAAAAATTGGGTGACTAGGAACTTAAAGTGTACAGTATAAACACGCTAACAATGAACTTCCCTTATTTGCTTCTATTTCGGTCTCTTAATTACACAGTTGAAGGCGTTTTATTATGTGTTTGATAAATGCCAAAAAATACCTGTTGATCCTACCATAAATCCAGTGAGCTTATAGGTTTCTTATATCTCTGTAGTTTCCTCTTAAGCATTGTTATCAGCTCCGCCCAGTAATATTATGTGAATGAGAGAACATCTTCTCCTATGTTATGTGGATAAGAGGTGAAGTGTTCTGTAGTCCTATCCAAGGATGACAAAATACTGTATAGTAGAATGCATACGTTGTCATCCTAAGAGACGATGTCTGTAATTGTTAGAATCACTAGATGAAAATAAAGTAAAAATAAAAGCCTAAAAAATAATCGAATACAGTCACTACATCTAAGTGCTGATAAGCAGCAGGTAATTAAATCTCTTTCTTTAATTTAGATACAGCTTAATATTTGAAACTGGAGGAAAATATCTGTGCAGTCAAGAACATCTGTTATTCACGTGTCAAAACAGAGATGATTTAGGATGCTTTTACATGATTTCATGAGAGTAGAACTGTTAAGTTTACTATAATTTTATTATAAGTAGTATGTTAAGCTTTTTGACACCATAGTGTGCAAATATCTTAATAGATTTATATTAAAAGAGAAGTATCCATACTAATCTTCTAGATCACATGAGTGCACCTATTTCTGCACTCCTGTGACCCAGATTCAGCCGACAGCAGGCTTTAGCAGGTCCAGGCTATGCAGGGATCCCGACAATAAAGCTTTATACTACTTTCACACTGGAGTGGGGGGCGTTAGCGGTAAAGCGCCGCTAATTTTTAGCGGCGCTTTACAGCTGTAATAGCAGCGTTTTTCGGCCGTTAGCGGGCGCTTTTAACCCCCAGTCAAATAAAGGGTTAAAATCGCCCGCAAAACAGGCGCTTCTGCAGTGGTGACCATTGATTTCAATGGGCAGGGGCGGTGGAGGAGCGGTGTATACACCGCTCCCGCACCGCCCTAAAGATACTGCTTGCAGGACTTTTTGTAACGTTCTGCAAGCGCACCACTCCAGTGTGAAAGCACTGGGGCTGCAGGGGAGGCGTTTTTCAGACACTTTACAGGCGCTATTTTTAGTCCAAAAAAAAAGCCCAACAAACGCCCAAGTGTGAAAGGGGTCTAAGTCCAAGTAAAAAAGAAACCCACATAGCAAAAGTTCAAATCCCATAGGATGTTGAATAAACACACAGATATAAATAATTCTTAGTGGTTCTAAGGCTAAAACTTTTTTTTTTTACATTAATGTATTCCTTGCATTAAGGTTAAAAAAGTTTTGCCACTGGCAATGTCCCCCCCCCCCCCTCCTCCCTTAAACAGTAACCTGAGTGCTGTATCAATCCAGCACTTTGCCCATCTGCAGTTCTTCTTCTCTGTTTTTCTCCTCTCACAGGAGGATCAGCCAGCAACAGTAGCCATTGGCTTCTGTTGCTGTCAATCAAATCCCGAGAGTGGGGAGCAGGTCCAAGATGGGCTGTGTGTGTCTTTAGGCACTCACATGAGCCTGCATGTCTGCCCCCATAGCAAGTGGGGGCAGACACAGAAGAGGAGGAGAAGACAGCTCCTGCGAGGGACCCCAGAAGAGGAGGTTAGGGACGCTCTGTGCAATGCCATTGCACAGAGCAGGCGAATATAACATGTTTATTATTTATTTTTTTTAAAAAATGCCTTTAGAGACACTTTAATTTTCTAGACTCTTTTACCATGTATTTGTCATAAAATAATAAGTATTTGTATTGATTAACAAAGTACTAAAGAGTTTGCTACTAATTTTGTAACTGTGACTACACTTTGATCCTACATATGTTTTTTAAAAAAAGACCTCTCACAACTCCTGCCGATCTAAAGGTCTAGACTAGGGGAAGGCAATTGTGCAACTTTTGGCAATTTCACCTTACAGGAGGAAAAAATTAAGATTCACTAAGATTCTTCTTGTCGTTCTCAGGTTTGCAGACTATGGATGCATGTTACAAGTGAGGGATGTGAAGTTTTTTCCAGATGGTCGCTCAGTAGTTGATACCATTGGCCTGAGTAGATTTAAAGTTTTGAGTCATGGACAAAGAGATGGCTACAACACTGCAAATATTGAATATTTAGAAGACAAAAAGGTATTACAGCTACAAATAATTCTGACACATATAGATGTTAAATATCCATTTGATTGCCCTATCCGACTCAAACTCCAAAATGAACATTTGACTAGAAAGATTAAATATGAGAGTGTATACACTGTGGTAGCAGTGTTAAGTATGGACTCACACCAAGGGAGAGAGTATATAGAACAAGGAGTTAGTTCTATGTTAAGACTTAGTTTAGGTTATGTGTAGATTCAGGTCCTAGTGGGTTTGAGGGGAAGCCAAGTGTTCAGTGTTGGGGGGCTCACTTCAGAGGTTAGGTTAAGTGCTGGGGCCAGGTTAAGGGTTTAATGTTGGGGAGGTAGTTAAACCATCTTTATTAAGTTTAAAGTGGTTGTAAAGGCACAAGTTTTTTTTTTACCTTCATGCATTCTACTAACCTACAAAAGTGCTAAGTGCATGAGTGCATATATTTTTCGGCCACTAGTGGGATGACAGAAAAGAGGGGGTGTAAGAGACCCCCGTGCTTAATATGACCAATCAACGGTAAATGGTATAATAAACTATTATAGTGCATAAAAGTAGGATAAAGTGAACGATCAAGTGAAACAAGGAATAAACTTTCCCAATATTAGACAAATTAAAATAAACAACATAATAAACAATTGTGGAAAAATGTGAAAAAATTTGATATTTGATATTTCAAGAGTCAACCATACAACTGTGTATGGAGATCCAAATCATTCATATGATAAGATATGTATTATGTCCCAACAGTTTGAAAATTAGCCAATCAGGAACAGTTCAACAGGTGACTTTATTGTGAATCCATTAATTTAGCTCAATCCAGGTGACACTTGTGCTCCCCCTCAAGATACCCTACTCACCAGAAGATGAAACCCCTGCAGGGGTACACAGCATGTAGGTGAGTGGTTCGATGGCTTGGAATGGTGTGGTGTATCTCTCCTAGTCCTGGGGTTCCTGTGTGTCCCTGGGCTGGCTATGCCGGCGTGTGGTGGTGTTCCTCAGGATAAAAGAACAGGAGCCACCATAGCGTAATCCAGTTACTCTTTCGTCCATGGACCGACACAGCTTCTCTATTGACAAAGTGGGTATTATCCGTTAATTAGGAGTGACTAGGCAGAAAAACTTGTAAAAAGTGTTGCATCACACCTTCTACAGTACCGCCCAGGGGGCGGACCCTCTGGGTATACCCTCTCAGTCTGCACATCGCAGATCAGTTTTTTTCTGTCTAGCAAGGAGTAGGACATGGCTCCCTTCGGGCTCATTGGTCCGGGGAAAAAAGATATATATATTTTTTATTTTTTTGCTACATTTGTTGTTTCCTGCGATCTTCGATCAACTGCCGACTGGGTGACAGGCTGGATCCTCGATCCTTGTAGTCTCCCCAGTTTCGGCCATCGAGCGTGTGCCGACCCTAGCTACGCGCTGGGTTTTCCACGACATGCCCGTCGCTCCACGGGTGGCCGGTGAGCCTACGCTCCAGGGCCTGCATCGGACCGCTCAGCTTCGGCTGACCTTACGGCCGAGTCGCAGCAGCCTGGCCGGTGAGCTTACGCTCCAAGGCTTGCATCGGACCGCTCAGCTTCGGCTGACCTTACGGCCGAGTCGCAGCAGCCTGTCCGGTGAGCGTCATGCTCCAGGGCATACATATGATCGTCCCTTCTGGGTCCAATCACAGCATGCCTGGCCAACAGTCACCTTCCGTGCGCGGACGATGATCTGTTTGGAATGTCTTCCAGCAGAATACATGCAGGATAGGTAAGTAAAACTCCCCTGCCTCGGCTGGGTGATTTAGCTGGACATTCCTGGAGAGATCAAGTAAGTGGTTGTGGCCCCTTTCTTCCCTCTCTCCCTGCCTTTCCCTCCTCCCTGGGCTTCTAGCTAAAGGTTGCTGGGTGCTGGGGGTCACCTAGGGGGTCCCACTGGAGCGGGGCTGGCTGTAACTAACATTTAAAAGAAATGTCATTTTTGCTTACCTGTGTTTCTGTGTCTCCATGCTGTCGGCGGCCATTTTGAGGTGGTCCATGCCAAGTTTGGCCTCTTGTAACTGCCTGGCGGCCATCTTCCTGTAGTTCGGCCACACCCACTGGCCCCTATCAGGTGATCGGCGGCCATGTTTGTCCACCCTGTATGCAGATATTGCCGTTCGGCGGCCATCTTTTTTGTGGGCTATGGCTGCCTGACCTCTATCTTCTGTCGGCGGCCATTTTCTTAGAGCCCACATTATCTTCCATACAGACGGTTTTGGCAACCATTTTGCGAGAGCCTCCGGCCTCTAGGGTGCATTACACTGGCGCGAAAATTCACACAGGAAGTGCTGATAAAAGAAGCAGACTGACACAGCAGCAAGGGGACAGCATCATAGGCGCAGCATAGCAGTACCTATCCAGGGTGGTGAGTCCTCTGGGTAACCCAGCATCTCTGCAGCGCAGGAGGGTGGCCTATTGATATCTTGCCTGGAGCCCTGTGAGTGTCAGCGTGTGGTCAGCATGGCATCTGAGCCAGATGTCTTCTCCCCTGAAACACCAGATTTAGCAGCTGGTGTCCCTGAGGTGTCTATGGACGCTATGTCGGCAATCCTAGAGGCGTTTGCTGCCAGGGTGGAAGCAGCACACGGGAATACAGGGGGTAATAAACGCCCCCGTCCCCTGCAATCTTCTGGGGATATTTCTGATGCAGAACCAGGTCCAGCTACGGCTCATGGCCCAGATTCTGATGCATCAGAGACTGCAGACCGTGACCGATCGGACAGTGAGGAGGACTCCAAGTCCAGGTCAGTACGCGAGACGGCTTTGGTATCTGACCTTATTACTGCAGTGCGGGATACGCTAAAGTTGGAAAGGACTGAAGAAGTAGCAGATACTCCAGTCCCCTTTGGGTTTCGTAAACCTGCCCGCACTGCTAAGGTGTTCCCTTGTGTGTCTTATTTTGACAAACTCTTATACAAGGAATGGGAGAACCCACTGAGGGTCTTTACAGCCCCAAAGAGGTTTGCAGTACGGTACCCCTTTGAGGAGAGTTTTCTGAAGATATGGACCTCTCCCCCTATAGTGGACCCTTCGGTGTCCAGACTTAATAGAGCCACCACTATTCCAGTAGAAGGGGCTCCTGTTTTCAAGGACCCTGTGGATAAGAAGGCTGAAGCACTCGCTCGCTACCTATACTCAGTGGTAGGCTCAGCAGTACGCCCGGCATTGGCGGGGGCCCTAGTGTCTCAGACACTTACTGAATGGGCAAAATTGCTACTCCAGGGGTTAAAGGAGCGAGATGCTCCTCCTAATGAGATAACTTTGGCCGACCAGTTGGTCCAGGGCCTTAAGTTTGTCTGCGAGTCAGACATGGATACTATTCCCCTGCTGTCAAGAGCTTCGGTTTATGCAGTAGCAATACGCCGCCTGATCTGGCTAAAGGGCTGGTCTGCGGACCAGACTTCCAAGAAAGCCCTATTGGATCTGCCTTTTAAGGGCGACAGACTTTTTGGGGCTTCTCTGGATGACATCATCAAGGATGCTACAGGAGGTAAAAGCACTTTGCTTCCCCAAACTAGCAAGGGTAGGGGACCACGCCAAGGGCAAGGGCCCTCCTTTACTGCACGTAAGCGGTTTTTTCGCCCTCTTAAGGTGACAGGGAAAAGACCCCAGGCCGATAAAGCGCCTGCCCAAGGACAAAAGCGTCCTTGGTCCCGCAGACCCAACAAGCCTGTGGACAAATCTGCGTCCACATGAAGGTCCGCCCCCACCCAGCTCTCGGGTGGGGGGACGTCTTCGCAAATTCGCGACTCAGTGGACTGCTCTAGTCTCCGACAGGTGGGTTTGCGAAGTAATCTCCTCAGGCTACAAGATAGAATTTCTCTCTTGTCCACCAGACAGATTCATCACCTCCAATCTCCAGCTACTACCGACCCGTCGGGAGGCCCTGTATGGGGCGGTCCAG